>CM026555.1:30866160-33320593 GCA_015143295.1 Tetracentron sinense
GTGTGCAAAATGAGATTGGAGAGCTAGTCCCACTAAGTAGGATACGGTGGCGCATGGGCAATTGATACAAAAAAAATATTGCCTGGCCGAAAAGATCATTTCCTTTACACTTTAGTGACTAAATATTGGAAATGGGGCTGAAAGTCCTTTCTTGCTTTTTAGATGAATATTCTTTTTTATCAAATTGAAATTGCCTTGAGAGGACAAGATAAGACCACTTTTACTTATCCTTTTGACACTTATGCCTTTCGAAGGATGCCATTTGGACTATGCAATGCCTCAACCACTTTTCAAAGATGCATGATGAACATGTTTAATGATATGGTAGAAGATTATACGGAAGTCTTTATGGATGACCTAATAATCTTTGGAGATTCTTTTGATGTTTGTTTGCTTAATTTAAAAAGGGTATTGATTAGGTATGAAGAAAAGAACCTTGTGCTTAATTGGAAGAAGTGTCATTATATGGTATCTTTTAGAATTGTTCTAGGTCACATTGTCTCTTCTAAGGGGACAAAAATTGACAAATAAAAAATTGAATTAATACAAAATTTGCCCATCCCTAAGACCGTGAAAGATGTGAGATCTTTTCTTAGTCATGCTAGTTTTTAAAGATGATTTATACAAGACTTTAGTCTTATTTCTACACCTTTACGTAGTCTCCTTTTCAAGGAAGCTCCCTTTGACTGGACTAAAGCATGCCAAGAAGCCTTTATAAAGCTAATTGGTAAACTTACATCCGCTCCCATCATGCAACCATTAGATTAGAAAAGCCCTTTGAAATTATGTGTGATGCTAGTGATTATGCTGTAGAAGCAGTTTTAGGATAGAGGATAGATAAGAAACCATGTGTATCTACTATGCTAGTAGAACCCTCAACAGTGCTCAAATGAATTATACAACAACTGAAAAAGAGTTGCTAGCTATAGTATTTGCTTTAGATAAATTTCATACTATTTGATTGGTTAACCCATTTGTATCTTTACGGACCATGCGGCGCTTAAGTACCTTCTCACAAAGAAGGATGGTAAAGCATGACTCATTAGGTGTATTTTATTATTGCAGGAGTTTGATATCACAATTAAAGATAAAAAGGGCGTGGAGAATGTGGCTGATCACCTATAAAGACTTGTTTGTGAAGATAATCTGAAAACAATGCCTATTGATGATGATTTTCCAGATGAACATTTATTTTCTATTTCTGACCAGTCATGTTATGCTGATATTGTTAATTATCTTGCTGCAAAAGAGATGCCATTGAATTGGAACACCTATGATAAGCGAAAATTCTTGGTTGAGATACATAATTTTTATTGGGATGATCCCTATTTGTTCAAATATTGCCATGACTAAATTATGAGGAGGTGTGTTCCTAATGACGAATTTATGAGTGTTTTAAACTTTTGCTATTCAGAAGCATATAGTGGGGTACTTTTCTATGAAGAAGACTGCTGCTAAAATTCTGCATTGTGGATTTTATTGGCCCACCCTCTTTAAAGACACTGATAAATTCAGTTGTTGTTGTGATAGATGCCAAAAGTTAGGGGCGATTTCTTGCAGGAATATGATGCCTCTAAACCCCATTCTAACAATTGAAAATTTTGATTGTTGGGGTATTGACGTTATGGACCATTTTCTTGCTGACTTTTTGGTTACCTATATGTTTTGGTTAATGTGGACTATGTGTCCAAGTGGGTTGAGGCCGTGGCTTGCAAATCAAATGATAATAGAACTATTATTAAATTTTTAAAAGAACATATTCTGTCCAGATTCGGAATGCCACGTGCCATCATTAGTGATCAAGACACCCACTTTTGAAATAGACCTTTTGAGGCCTTAATGAAAAAGTATGGAATTGTTCATAAAGTTTCCACTTCTTACCATCCCCTAGACAAGTGGCCAAGTGGAACTTGCCAATAGGGAGATAAAACAAATTCTTGAAAAGACGGTTCATCCTGACTGCAAGGATTTGTTTTTACGACTAACCGACGCACTTTGGGCTTACCACACTGCTATAAATCTCCCCTTGGTATGCCCCCCTACAGGCTTATTTTTTAGAAGCCCTGCCACTTGCCTGTGGAGCTTGAGCAGAAAGCTTTTTGGGCTATCAAAGCCTTCAATTTTGAATTGGGTGAGGCAGAAAGTTACGAAAATTCCAACTAACTGAATTGGAGGAGCTTAGAAATGACTCTTATGAGAGCTCTAGAATCTACAAACATAATATGAAGGTTTTTCATGATAACAGAATTCTACGAAAATATTTTAAACCAAATCAAAAGGTGAACTTGTATGATTCTAGACTCCATAAGCATCCGGGAAAACTAAGGTCTAGATGGTATGACCCTGTCGTGGTTAAAAGAGTATTTGATCACGGGGTTGTTGAGGTAGAAGACCCTCGAGACGGCATAATTTTTAAAGTCAATGGCCATAGACTCATGCCCGTTTACCGGGATTGACTTACCTTTGTGAGTCTCAGCCTCTTTGTATATTAGTTTTGTTTTTGTTCGAGCTAACCTTGTAGGTGCCCACTATTGGAAGTTCAATCAAATTCTTAGGTGCTATCTATCTCTTCTATGTGTTCATTTTACTTATCTTTTATTTTATTTATAGAACATTGAGGATAATGTCTGATTTAGGTTGGGGGTTAATAGTCAAATCTTAGTCAAATATCTTTGTTATATCTTTTTGCATGAATTGTGGCTTTACAATTGAGCATGAAAATAGAGTGTTTTAATTGAGTCATCTAAACTATTCTTATCATCTGTTATGAGCAAAAACTCAAATTTTTCTTGTGCACATAAGTCATACTGGATGTTGGTTGTTAAAATGTATACTTTTAGAGGGCATCTAAGATTTCAGCTAAGACTTATAACACCTGTGAGTTTTTGAGCCTTTCTCATTTTGGCAACGATTTATTATTATTATTCGGTGTTTTATTCATATGACATTATTCCTCTGTTGATGTCATTATTTTCTTGACTTGGTTGTCCATTGGGAACGTCATTACATAATTTGTCGTTTGTTGGTTGAATTGCCTAAGAAATGATAAATCTCAGTGTAGAAAATTTGAGCCTTTCAAGTCATCCCTTATCATTAAAAATAGGAGTCACTTTGAATCTAAAAAAAGATTTTTTTTAGAAAACTATATTTTCCTTACTCACTCCACATTAGAGTTGAACCTATTTTATACATCCCATTACCTTTTAAACAAGAGTTTATGCTAGGGATGATAGTTTTGTGGTATTGGAAATTCAAAAGGGACTGCAACTTCAAGTTATGGAAAATTCAGTTGGGATAATGCTACAAAAAAAAAATTGAAAAAAAATATGTTGAAAAAGCAGAAGTACAAGTTTTGTTCTAAATTGGGAAAAATAAAAAAAAATAAATAAATAAATAAAGAAGTTCCGAATTGAAAAAAGAAAGAAAAATCAAGAGAAAAAGGGATTTATGGATGTTTGGAATAGTTGTTTCACAATGAAGATGTATCGATATTCCTAGCACATACCTGGTTTTTGTTGATTATCTTTATGCCTTCTTTCTTATAAACATTTACCCTTTAGCCCCATTGCAATCCTTATTGCTGACATTTTGATCTTAAGTGTGTTTGTGGTGTGAATGGAGGAGTTCCCAATGGATGACATTTTTTTCTTGAGATCTTATTATTACTTGTTTCAACTATTGCATTTTATTCTTCATATATTTGAGAGAAGACCCGTAAAATCTCTAAGTGCATTATTCAAACTGATTTGAAGTCAAAGCTTTTATCCAGATTTCTCTCTTATTTGTATGTGTTTTGAGTTTGTTGACAAGAATGGTTATGAGAATAGGACACACATAAATTCTGAGTTTGCTTATTAATGGAGAAACTTGGATATCATAGTGAATCTTTTGCAAAACCTTTGTTTGAATGATTTGAATGCTTTAGCCTATACTCATGAAGATCGATTGGTTAAGTGTTTTACTTGAAAGCTGATTTATTATTTAGGGCTAGCAATATTCAGGTTGGGGTGTGTGATGAGTGTGCAAAAGTATACTCCAAACTAGTTATTATGTAACCCTTTATTACCCTTTTTAGTCTGAATCCAGGATTTAAAGTCTATATTCTAAACTTGTTTCCCTATTTATAGATTATGAATTCTAAGCATTTTTATGTTATTTTATGCAATGAATTCAAGTAAAGAAGTAAAAAATCCAATGAACCTCAAATCTAATGTTTGAGTTGAGAACTTTCAAATTCAAGAGGATGGTTAGGTCTCCCTATAAGTCTATCTACCATTTTTAAGGTTATGCAATTAAATTATTAATTAAGGGATGATGAACTTAAAGTGTGGAATAAGGGAAACAAGCAAACCACAATACAAGCAATTTTTGTGTGGAAACCCTTCTGGGAAAAACCACGGGACCTAGTCCAGCAACGACAATCCACTAAGACAAAGTACCAAATACTTACTGACTCGAACCTCACCTAAATAAGACTCGACTTCCTCGATCCATGGCTAGTCCTCCACGTCTCAATAAGTAATCACGATCTTGCAAAACTTGCAATCTACCGCAGTAGCTTGTTATTCTCTTGTGTCTCGACAACCACGATCTCCACGATCGATCTCTGTCAATGATGACTTCGGATTCCACCGACTAAATCACACAATCACGATCCTCATCGGATCGATCTCCTTCACAAAGGCTCCGGAACATTCCAGTCAATTTGTTCTTTCCAAAACGGGTTAATGGTTTGATTAAAATCAAATCTTAAATGGATTCCATCAATGAGAAAGCACAAGCAAGCAAGAATGGAACAATGACTTGCAAAACTCTAGGATGGAAGAAAAAATAATCAACGAAGGTAGAGAAAATAAAACATTAGTTTCTATGAATTCTAGAGATAGCCCAATACTCTCCCAAAGTTCTCATTCATGGATTAGAAGTGTTCTTATTAAATAGAGAAAACAAAACCAAGTTTTAGAAGTTGCCAAAACCAAAATTAGGAGTTTTTAAGCATTAGGTCGACCCAAAGGGGTTTGGGTTGACCCAAAGTGGCACTTGGATCGACCCAACTGCACTTTTGGGTTGACCGAACTTTTTGGTGCACTCTGGACATTTTTCCCATACATTTTTTGTTGAGGTCTGGGTCGACCCAATATTGTTTTGGTCGACCAACGTATAAAAGCTCATTTTTAGCTCTTGCTTCCTTCACGAAAGTTGTAGATCCTTTCGACGTGGTCAATTTGATATAGTTATTTAGCAAAATTAGAGCAACGGTTTGAGAGATATGCCTCTTACAAGAAACCTTGGTTTTTACGAACCTCTATCACTTTTTGGGCTATATATTTAGTCACCTAAGGTCCATATGATTGTTCTAAGTCAATTTCCACCTAAGGTATCATGGTATGATTATTATAAGTTAATTTTCACCTAAGGTAACATGGTATCTAGGTCACTTACCATCCTATGAGTGAAACGAAAGATATGATAGGAATGTCTTCAACCGATCTTCTTCGGTCTTCATCTTCACTTGTTGTGGATCCTTGAAGGTAATGACACAAGATACACTAGACTCACTTGTTTTGACACCGGAATAAGCCAAAACTAAAACATATACTTTACAATCTTCCCCTTTGGCAATTTCGTGGCAAAACCAAATTGAAGTATATGACTTGACACAAACTCACCCAAACACATCAAACAGTGAATTAGGGCACTACATGACTCCAACACAATTACATGACACCAATTGACAAATAATCTTAAATGAAGACACTGAAGCTCTTGTCATGAAAGATCTGTCTGCTGCAACCCTGTACAAGCACATGCTCAGAAATAAAACACCCAGTGAAGCATGTATGGAAGGTGATATATCCTCAATTTGCAACAAACTCATGTTCCACACTGGACAAATATAGAAATAAAGATCACACAAGGAATGGAGATCATGCGAGTCAAGCAAGGGCAACATGACAAAAATATTTTTAGATTTTATAGTTTTTCAATGTTTTTGAATTTTTTCAAAATATATAAAACAAAAAAACAAACCAAAGGAAATAATAGCTAGTAAAAAAAATGCGTGTATACACAAATAGCATAGCACTAGGACAAGATATAACAAGAACACACCCTATGCTATAATAGGCATGGGCTAAGTGAAACCCTTCAGGTCTTCCTTTCTCACCCAAACGGTTTTAGCAGTTTGATTGATCCTTTGGTCTCTAACTATTTCAGTTGAGGTAGGTATAACCTTTTGCCTCTTCCTCCGGTTCCTCCTTTTCCAGGATTGAGTCCTAGAATTATGGTGGGCATTATGGTTCTCCTCGTTACCTCATTTATATTTAGCATAAGGAGTGTCATGACTATGCCATTGTCTAAAGTTATCATAGATATTCAATATATCATCATTTAACTTCCTAAACATCTCTACTAGGATATCAACTCTCATTTGAAGATTCCTATTAAAATTGGTTTGGTTCCTAGAACCATGATTGGGCATTCTTTGAAGTTTAGGACATCGAGACCTAATATGACCCTTCACTCCACATTTATAACATGTAGGACTGAATTTTTGAGTAGAAGGGTCTTTCTTATTTTCAGGAGGGTGCCTTTTATCACCAGACTCAGTGTTCGAGGTAAATGGAGTTCCCTTCACATCTCCACACCTCTGATTTTGCTCAAGATCAGCCAACTTGATTTCAAAACTTGTCTTTTCATTAAGACAAACATGCAAATCAGATTTAAGAAGCTGAGTTTTGACAAGGAGGGAAGCCTTCACTTCCTCAAGCTGTAACACAAGAGGTTTTAATCCTTAAGCCACTTAGTCTAAGGCATCTCTTTGTATTTCAATAGATTTGACATTTTTGGTCATGGAAAACTGAACATTTTTCAGCTTTAGGCATTCCTAAATTAGCTCATCATATGCTATCTCAAGGTCTCCCTCAGAATCTGAGTCACTTTGACTCTCCCTATCCTCCTCAATCTTGTCACTCATACTAACAATAGATAATGACTCTTCAATCCCAGTGACAGAGGCAATAGAAGCCATAAAATTTGTAGTCTCCATCTGGGAAACTTTAAGAATACCACAAGCTTCTTTAACAAATTTATAATTATTAGAAGATTTTAGGATGGTCTGGTTTTCTAAAAATTTGCTGGGAAAAGTCCAACCCTTTTCTGTAGAGATCCATAAACTCTTGTCTAGAGATAGGTGAAATACTCTCATTCGAGATATCCAATTATTAATATTACACCTATTGAAAAATGGGGGACAAGAGATGGATCCTCCCTTTCTTTGGAGATTCATATTTACCAAATATAAGAGTAAGATCGCACTAAAAAATTAGTGAACCTGCTCTGATACCAATGAAAAAATCCGGTGAACCTCAAATCTAATGTTTGAGTTGAGAACTCACAAATTTAAGGGAATGGTTAGGTCTTCCTATAAGTCTATCTACCATTTTTAAGGTTTTACAATCAAATTATTAATTAAGGGATGATGAAGTTAAAATACGGAATAAGGGAAACAAGCAAACCACAACACAAGCAATTTTTACGTCGAAACCCTTCCGGGAAAAACCACGGGACCTAGTCCAGCAACGAGAATACACTAAGACAAAGTACTAGATACTTACAAACTCGAACCTCACTCAAATAGGACTCGACTTCCTCGATCCACGGCTAGTCCTCCACGCCTCAATAAGTAATCACGATCTCGTAAGACTCGCAATCTACCGCAGTAGCTTATTCTTCTCTTATGTCTCGACAACCACGATCTCCACGATCGATCTCCATCAATGGCGGCTTCGGATTCCACCGATCAAATTACACAACCACGATCCTCCTCGGATCGATCTCCTTCGTAAAGGCTTCAGAACACTCCGGCCAATTTGTTCTTTCCAGCACGGGTTGATGGTTTGATTAAAATCAAATTCTAGATGAATTCTATCAATGAGAAAGCCCAAGCAAGCAAGAATGGAACAATGACTTGCAAACTCTAGGATGGAAGATAAACTAATCAATGGAGTGAGAGAAAATAAAACATGAGTTTCTATGAACTCTAGAGATAGCCCAATACCCTCTCAATACTCTCCCAAAGTCCCTATTCACAGACTAAAAGAGTTCTTATTAAATAGAGAAACCAAAACCAAGTTTTAGAAGTTGCCAAAACCGAAATTAGGAGTTTTTTAAGCATTGGGTTGACCCAAAGGGGTTAATTCAACCCAAAGTGGCACTTGGGTCGACCCAAGTGCACTTTTGGGTTGACCGAACTTTTTGGTGCACTCTGGACATTTTTTCCATACATTTTTTGTTGAGGTCTGGGTCGACCATTACTGTTTTGGTCAATGGACATATAAAAACTCATTTATACCTCTTTCTTCCTTCACGAAAGTTGTATATATTTTCGACATGGTCGATTTGATATATTATGGTAAAATCGGAGCTACGGTTTGAGAGATATGTCTTTTACAAGGAACCTTGGTTTTTAAGAACCTCTAACACTTTTTGGGCTACATATCTAGTCACCTAAGGTCCATATGATTATTCTAAGCCAATTTCCACCTAAGGTAACATGGTATCTAGGTCACTTACCATCCTATGAGTGAAAGGAAGGATATAATCGGAATGTCTTCAACCGATCTTCTTCAGTCTATATCTTCACTTGTCGTAAATGCTTGAAGTCAATGACATAAGATACAGTAGACACACTTGTTTTGACACCAGAATAAGCCAACACTATAACATGGACTTTACAAGAAGTTTCATGAAAATCAACTAATAAAACCCTAGTCCAAGAAGCCAAGTCTCAAGTCAAAGAGTCAAAGCCCAAGACCAAGTATAGAAAGATTCTACCACATGGGTGGAGAATCTTAAGAAGATATGGATGAATGTGATTTTGACATAAAAAAGATGGAACTCTCTTGATTTAGAAAGAAGAAGTGTGCTATATTGATGTTTCTATTTTAGGAAAAGGAGAAAGCCTGTTTTGGTCAAGGAACTCTCTATTTTGTATGGATTTTGGAATTCAAGTAAGGAGCTTAATGGAAGTCAATTAAATCTGCAACAAAAGCAAAAAAATTGATGGATGGCTAGAGGAGTGCTATTATTTAGCAACTAATTCTCAAAGAAGAAAGTGGATTTCCCGGATTCCCACCTAATCTAGACAATGCTTACTAATTTGCTCGTAACGTTTGAATCAAAATCGGATTAAGACAAGGTCAAATGTTTTAGAAAGCATATTCAAAGGGGAACAAAATTATATTTCACGAAGATCTCCGAATTCAGATATGTAAGGGGTCAAAACATTTCGTCAAGTTGAGGAAAGTACAATTTTGGTTGGAATTTTGTAATTAGAAGTTTTCTTTTTGCTTATTTTCCTTTCTCTTCTTCTTTTTAGTCTATATAAACCTAAAGTGAGAGATTTTAGCTCTCTCTGATCTTTTCTCATTATCTTTTCTCTCTTATTGTTTTAGTTTTTCCTTTGTATAGATTGCTAAATCTCTAACCTTGGCTAGGGTGAAATTCTCTTAATGAGGTAATGTTAGTTTGGTTTAATCCAATTAGTGTTTTTAACATTTATGATTTCTATATTAATTGTTCTTCTTATTTGATCTTTCTTTCAATTGAATCTATTGGATTTAAACCTTTTCACGAGTTCAATCAGACTTTTTTCGTAGTTTAGTAATAGTTCTTGATTTCTCAAACAGAGAACCTTCATCTTAGTGGATATTATTCTTTGCTGCGGTATTGCTTCCGAGTATATCATCGTCCTCAAGTTTTATCGATAAAGTGCGGGATTGGGTTAAAACTTGTTTTCAATAATTGATTAGAATTTAATTTTAGCCTTTTGTTATAATCTGAAATTCTAACTCTTCCGGTTGAGGGTTTGGGATGTGAAACCCTCAATTGAGTTATATCTTGGATAATCAAATTGACATTGCACCATTAAGGGGAGGAAACCTGATGCCTTAGACACTTTTTCTCACTAATATTTTTTCTAAACTAATTGAACTTTCTCTACCAAAAATTCTACAAACCACTTTCTCTACTATTGTTCCTTATCTTCACTGCTCTCTGTGGATCGACAACCCCTTTACTTTACTACAAAGTACCGCATATCTTTGAGCGACATCAGAGCCTAAGACTTTATTAGACATCATTCTAAAGCTCTAGGAAATTATAAAAATCATATTAAATGAACGCTAAAAGACCTAGGAATTCATTCCCATCTTTAAGGTCTTGATCCAGATTGAAATAAGAGTTTTTACTCTGGTTTTGTCAACATATTCACAGGGAAGTCTTGAATTTGGCGACGAAATGGAGACAGTAAACTCATTGTTGTTGATCTCGATGATGACATGAATTGGGGAAGGTAATTTCATCGACAAAATCATGCGATACTTTTAAAATGCTGTAATGGCTAGTTTTCAATGGCCTTTTTCGCATTTAATGTTTCACTAATGGTCATATTAGATGAAGAGCTATAAAAAGAGTTTATAAATTAACAAAACAAAACTCTTGATCAATACATTAACTCTCATCATCTACTCAATCAGTGACATTGATTTTCACATCGATCACACTTTAGAAATCCCCAAAAAGCTCATTTGAGCTATTCAACTCCATGCTTTGAGAGATTTCATTAGAGTGTTATTCAAATCTTATCTAGCTCATTTTAGGAGCTTTATTTCGGATTGTAAATACAAATCTACATTTGCAAAGAATAGTCAAGAATCGGTGGATTCTTGTAACTGAAACTGGAGGTTCAAAAACGTCAAGAGAGGTTGTGCTCTTGCAAGGAAAGGTTTGGTCTCGACCTGGAAGAGAGATTAGAAAGGTTTGGTCTTGACCTAAAAGAAAGATTGGAAAGCTTTGGTCTCGACCTGTAAGAGAGATTGTAAGTAGTTTGGGCTTCACCCGGGAAGAAGTTTATACGAGTAAAATCGTGTTGAATCCTTGAAGTAGGAAGCTGAAAGGTGGGGACTTAGGTAGGTTACCGAACGTCGAGAAAAACATCTTTGTGTTTGTTTTCTATAACTCTTTACCTTTCTCTATTCACTGCATATATTTTATAACTGCTTAGTTACATTCCCTTTGATATTTTAATTCCACAAAAGAAAAGGAAAAATTAGTTTTTAATTTGCATAGACCCTAATCACCCCCCACTAGGGTCGATATCTGGGAAACACACTTTGACAACAAGGTCAGCTTTTTCTTGCTAAAGTAGAGAAACTAGAGCACTCTTCCATTCTGCATCTAGCTTGCAATCATCTCTCTCAAGTTGACTTGTTTTTAATTTTTGTTCAAAGAGATTTTTGTCTTCTTCAGTTTTAGACTCTCAAAATATAGCTTTTTAAAAACTGGGTCCATATCATCATCAAATTCAGAGTCACTATGACTCTTATCTTCACTAGTCTCGGTCTCTTGACCGTCATCACTTTTCTCCTTTTCATCAACCATTAGGAATGTTTCAACCCTCTAAGATAGGGAGACAATATAAGCCATATTAATAGCAGATTCTCCATTTGAAGAAGAGCTATCAGATTTTTCACTTTCGGCTTCATTGTCATCCCATGTGGCATTTATCACTTTTCCCTTGCTTTTCTGATTGCTAGGGCATTCAAGTGAGATATAACCATATCCTTTGCATTCATAGCATTGGATACCACAAGATTTCTTGTCATCACCTTTAATTTTTATTTCCCAAGGTTTTGATTTTGGATTTTCTAGAGATTTTCCTCCTTGTTTAGGATTTAATCTCTTATTTGTTTTCAAAATTTTCTGAAATTTCTTAACAAATAAGGTCAACTTCTTCTGTCCTAATTCGGAGTCACTGTCATCTTCATCCAAAGTTTCCTTGACAGATTTCAAGGCAACAAATTTATTTTTCTAGGATGGGCGAAGATTGAGATCAAAGATTTGGAGGGACCCAACCAGTTCCTCAATCTTGAGAGAGTCCACATTCTTTCTCTTTTCTATGGCAGTGACCTTAGATTGAAATCTTTTAGGAAGAGATCTAAGGATTTTTCTGAAAATTTTAGACTCACTTAGTTTTTCACCTAAATTGAAACTCAAATTAACAAAGTCACTCAGTTTAGAATATAATTCATCAAACGTGTCATTGTCTTCCATTTTGAGGTCAAATTTGGCTGTGAGCATTTGAAGTTTTGAGAGCTTAACAGTAGTGGTACCCTCATAGGTAATCTCAAGAATGTCTCAAGTCTCCTTTGCAATTTCACAAGAAGAAATTCATCAGAATTCCTCAGCGGTAACTACTGTAAAGATTGCATTGAGACCCTTAGAGTTCCATCCACTAGTCTTAAGCTCATATCTAGATCAGTCTTTGGAGTCTTTTGTGATAGTTATTTCACCAAGAATATTAGTGGTCGTAGTCCACCCATTTATAATAGACATCCAAATTCTCTCATCTATAGATTTGAGAAAGACTCTTATTCGAGCTTTCCAATAGGCATAATTATTCCCATCAAATAGTGAGGGACGAGAGACTGAACCACCATCTCTTAGAGTAGTCATTGATCAAAGATTTATGAACAAGATTACACTTAAGGATTTAACCTTGTGAGTGAACCCACTCTGATACCAATTAAAATATCCTTATTCAATGATTCCTATGACCTAGAGAGGGGAGTGAATAGGTCTTCTTAGCAATGTCTACCAATTTTAATTTTAATAAGATATTAATCAGATGGTAAACAAAACAATCAAATGCGGAAATAGTAGAACACACACAATTCACAACACACTACAATTTTTACTTGGAAAACCCTTTCGGGAAAATCTACGGGACCTAGTCCAACACAAAATCAAGTATGAGAATTGTTATCAAGTACAAGACTCAAACCTTACCTAACTGGACACCAAACACTGTTCCTCAATACAGATTCTTCGTCTTGAAGTCTATGAACTTCTTGTTCGATCCCTACAACAGCAGCTTCAGTTCTTCACTAGCCAACGCCTCTTAAAGTTTCCAATCACGATCTCAAAAGATCGATCTCCGTCCTCGACGGCTTTGGCTCACGCCAACCAAACACTCACACAAAGTATACACATTGATTTGAAAGTTTTAATAGTCTTCTATAAGGATTTCAAACAAATCGGAGATCAACCGATGGAAGAACAAAATGAAACAATTCAATCTTGCATTCTCTAGAGAAGGAGAGAGGAGAATAAAATATATCCACCAAGAGAGGATTGGAGAACCCTAGAATATTCAAAGAAGCCTCTAAACTCTCTCACTTCAACCATAGAACAAGTTAATGGATCATCCTATAAATAGCCAAGGCAATTTCCTTGCCAAAAATGAAGTTCGGATGAGATTAGTACGTAACACAATATACAAGGGCAATTCAAATGCCCTTCTGGTTGTTTGAATGACCTAGAGATTGGTCACAAAACGGTCCACCAGGTGGCTATTGAAATTTGATTTCCAATAAGCCGTTCGAATGGATAGCATGCGGTTCGAATGACCTTTGCTGATTTCTACTATTTTATTGCGCAGAAACAATTCCAAAAACCACTCAATCATTCATAGGGCCATTTAGACTATCTTGGGTCAATTTCTAATCACCTAGGGTATATAATAAAGTTATCTAGGTCAATTCCACCTAAGGTAATCACTAGGTATCTAGGTCACTTACCATCCTAAGAGTGTGAGCAGAACTTTTGCTAGAACGTACTTCACTTGAGTCTTCAGAGCTTTATCTTCACCAGTTTTGAACAACTATAGGAACAATAACACTAGAGTTACATTGACACCATTTTGAAATTGGAATTAAGTCAATACGTACAAAATAAGACTTTACCGTATGTTCTATTTATAGGCAAAGAGTATTATGATTTTTATTTTAATTCTTGCAAGCTCAATTAGGGTTTTTCATTGACCTCCGCTCGAGCAGAGGTAGTGACCACTCGAGCGGTTTGGTGCATAAGAAATTCTTAAAAACAAGCTTTTCTGACATGAGTTTTTGTCGACCACCGCTTGAGCGGTGGAAGGCAGACTTTGTCTTTTACCTAACTCTTCTCCTTTTCTTTAGTCCATTAGTTGTTGGGGTTCTTCTAACTTTACCAAATCATTGAAGACTCGAGAATTAACATCTTTCCTTCAATTGGTCCTGAAAGCAACGGAAAAATTGAACTACGAATAAAAACTATCAGAATTAAACGCTAAAGAACTAACAAGTGTAATTTAGGGTGCTTAAATGTGCAACATTCGACATTGATTACTAGTCCTTCAAGGGATTGAATTGACTAGGCACTAATCCTGCACTCAAGGGTCAGGTCAGGAAGGGTACCCTTGTTAATGGTTTTTTTCAAAGGACTATCGCATCGTGTCCCATTTTAACACCTTCTAATTGTGGTTAAGATTCACTAAAGCTTAGGATTAAAGTATCTAACCTATTTTTTTATAGAAAATTAATTTTTAAGTTAAAACATAGTGGTTAAAACTTCTTAACCAGAGTTTGAGGGCAGTTAAAGAGGCTTCGTGGGACCAGGGGAACTCATAATCTATTCCTCTTATGCTTATATCTATATGAATTATTTTTCTTCAATCAACTTTTTCATAGGTTTAGACATCCTGTTTATGTCCCCAAAAAACAAGACATTTGGTTTGTCTTCCCATAAATATAAATCTACATCTATTTATATTCATACAAATGTCTTTTTCATATTTCTGCATCATACGGATGCAAGTTATTGGTCAAGAGCTAACTATTTTGGATAAACCCTTCAATGCATGCAGATACCATCATTTACATTGATTAAATTTTATTTTCAATCAACTTTTTTTTTAAAGGTCTCCGAAAAACAAGACATCTGGATTGTCTTCCCATAAATTATATATATATATATATATATATATATATATATATATATATATACTCATCTACCCCTTATACTAAAAAAATTGCGTACGTCAGCGATTTAGCGTTGATTTTCGTCGAACCTTTTGCTATACCTATGATACCCCCAATTCTAAACAACAATGTTTGAACTTTGTTGAGAAAACCGTCGCTTCTCTTTGTTAAGAAACTCCTCACCTGTTTGTAGTACAGGCTGTACAGCACTTCTCCATTAAGACCAGTGGGCCCCATTCAACTGTCCATATTTTTGGGATGAGATTTCATCTGGCCCTCTCCAGACCATTTTCATCTGACTCCAGTCTCACTGATCAACACGTGAGCCATTTGACATCCCTTAACTATATTTAAGCTTTACTAATCCTTAGGGTTCAACCATGTAACCTTGGTTTTAAAAAAGGGCAAAAAAATGACCACATGAGTTAAGTTTTTTTAACAAGGGTTAAAAGGGCAGTTTAAGGACCTTTGTTAGTGAGCAGACGGTTTTGGTCTGCCAAGTGCCAGACCAAATCCGAACCTCATATTTTTCATCCAACTCTCTTACCTATAATATCCTTTTCAATGAAAACAGATTCAAACCTCATGGGTCAGTGCACCACTCTCATGTTCCCACGTGGCAATGCCTGACACACCACATCTTGAGGCTTGAGTGGAGACTTGAGGATTCACTTGTTAGAGTTTAAGATTGGATGATAGTGAATTGCAATTGAACTCTCCTCGAGTTCAATTGCATCCACATGTTAATACTGTCCATTTTTTAATTTAACTGTCACTAAGATTTACTAACCCTTGGATTTGTGTTCCTAACTCAACATGATATACGGTCTGACCCGAGGTAACTCACCTCGAGTTCGATGTATCCATAGTTCAACGCCTGTTTCTTTTAATCCTATTAATTGTTGGTTAAGATTCAATAATTTAATCTTAAGTTTTAGAAAAAAATATTTTAAAAATTAATCTTAATAGTTAAAACTTTTTAACCAAGGTTATAAGGGCTTATGTTTGGGTTCAATCACAGTTCAGTAATCAAATCTTGTTTTTTAGAAATTCTTTTCAAATAAAAATTAACCTTAGGGTTAAAATATCTTAACCCTAGGATTACATTTTTAAATTTTTTTTCCAAAATGTAAATTTAGATTATTGAACCCTAAGGGATAATGAATTTTAATCATGGTTAATTAGAGTTAAAAGGAACACGTGTTGTCTCTATTATTTTTTTGCGGGTTAGTTTTTTTTTCCAAGCAACATGCTTTTTTAGGCTTTTAATAGCACCACTTCTAGGGTTTGCATTTCAGTCCCAATGAATTTCAATTGTTTTTAACAATGTTCTAAATATGAAATTATTCTTGAATTCTGGTATAATCTGTATTTCAAATTCTGTAATTGATTTTTTTAATAAAATAATAATAATTCTTTACTAATTGACACACTGCACGTGCCTTGCACTTGCATTATCGACTGGACTTTGCTACTGAGACCGCAAAAGGGCCGAGACCACCGAGACCGTGCATCCCTGCACGGGATTTCAGGTGGGGCCCACGTTCACATTGTAGGCCCCACCTGAAATCCCGTGCAGGGTGCACGGTCTTGGTGGTCTCAGCCCTCCTGCGGTCTCAAAAGCATTTCCCTTATCGACTAGTACCTATTATAAAGAGGCTTGAAGCACGTTTCATACAAGAATATTTCTCAACATTATGATATTCTGCTAATGTTAGAAATTAACATATCTATACAAATCTACCTGAAATACCCTCGTATACAACCCAGAGCTTCGTCTCAGATCATCACCGCAGCAACCATCGAGCTGACTCTTTGCCCTACGACTGCACGCGTCGACGTCGTTCTCGCTCTCCCAATAATCGAGCTTTGTCCCGTGTCTCTGAGGGACTCACCTTGACATGTCAGATCAAACTACTTTAGTCATGTACCTTTGATTGAGATTAGAGGCCTACTGGAGGACCATTACTCTTTTTGGTGTTAGTATATGTAGTTAGATACTTAGCATTGGAAGCTGCGACTACAGGTGGGAATCTCAATCGTCACACCAACAGGAGATACACATTATCACTGTCACGATAGGCAGGTGTATGACTTCTTTATCAATACTAACATAGCTTTCATGTAATTAGTGCTTGGAAGGTGACTAACAAAAGTTACTGATTTATTTTTGTATACAAGTTATACGTTTAGGCCGCAACCCGGATCGTAGTGTTAGTATTTATTCTAAGTTATTAATGCCCATGGTGTCAAAGTTAGTGACGTGGTTCAAGTGAGAGTTTTCATATTCATGAGAGAGAGAGAGAGAGAGAGAGAGAGAGAGAGAGTATTGACAGAGACTTGTGACGCGGTTCAAGTGCGAACAGTACTCAATAAATATGGTGTTATGTTCGTAATTAATAAGTAGTAGAGTTGGATTGTTAGAAATGATTGGGAGTTAAATACGAAATCATGACTTTATTTAGACTAATAATGAGAGCTCCGGATCTTTTCCGAAGCTTCATATCATATAGACAACTTTCATTCTCTCCTGATATCGGGAATGTCGGTACGAGGAACATGCTCTCTTAGCTGTCAAACACCCGGAAAATTTCAACGTGGGAAAGACATCCATATGTATATATATATCAACACGCAGAAACACATGGATCATTGGATTACATGAGAGTCATAGAGCTTCTCTTTCTTTCTGTATCCTCTTCTTGAATGATTATGATTATTCGGATTACACTATCTCAACAATTAGAATTACGCTATCAGCTTTCCTTGTGTCACATAAGAAGATATGCAATCCTCCTTTTTATTCAGATATATATTGAGGTATCCTTTCCTGCAAGGGATTAAAAATAAAATTAGAAAAGAGAGCGATATCAAATTGTGTGGATACGTGATCTTAAGTAGTTGAAGAATAAGATTATATGCTTACCATCTTAGTAGTGGTGAGGATGAGGAGGAGACTAGCTAGTAGGGCGAATTGTAGACCGATGGCGGTGGGGGAGAAGCATAGACTGGTGGTGGTGGTGGAGAAGCGTAAACTGGTGGCGGTGGGGGAGACTTGTAGACTGGTGGGGGTGGAGGAGAAGCATAGACGGGTGGTGGTGGGGGTGAAGCATAGACCGGTGGCGGTGGGGGAGAAGCATAGACCGGTGGCGGTGGGGGAGACTTGTAGACCGGTGGCGGTGGGGGAGAAGCGTATACTGGTGGCGGTGGGGGAGAAGCGTATACTGGTAGTGGTGGGGGAGACTTATAAACTGGTGGCGGTGGAGGAGAAGCGTAGACTGGTGGCGGTGGGGGAGATTTGTAAACTGGTGGCGGTGGAGGAGATTTGTAGACTGCTGTGGTCACTAAGGGAAAGCACAGAGAAACCATCGCCACTAGAAGAGTGGTAATGAGAGAGGCCAATGAGGCCCCCTTCCTTCCTTTTCTTCCCATTTTCTGTACAAAATGGGGTTTTGGCTATGCTCTTAAGCAACCATCTCACTCCTTTATATAGTTTAGCAATTTACCTCTCAATACCCCAATTTACCTTGGTTAAATCACATATTAAAATCATTAAAAACAAAGTTGAATGGTTCTTTGAAATTAATGCATCAAATTCAATTTAGATTTGGCTTTTCCTTTTTGTTGTTGCCACTTAACACAGGCTGTAATTAAGCAAATTAATAAAGTGATTGTAGCTATCTGTGTAATTGTAATTATTCAAGAACCCGTCTTTGTATAGAGATCTGAGTAAACGCGTGCCAAACTTTCCTGTACTTTTTTGCAACGGATTTTCTCTGTCAAGGCCCGAGATTTGCACTCAGGCACCACTCTTTGCATGACGTGTGGGAAGGCATTTAACTAGGGTAACGGTAGAATGCATTGCTCATTCTATTAGGTGGTACATCCACACTTCCCAAGCTTGCCACATGTCCTCTTTGACATCTATTCACGAAAGTTAAGATTCATCCTGTGGTTAAATAATATAATCTTGAGTCTTAGAAAAAACAAAATTAACCATATAAGTAAGTCAATCATGAGCAAAGTTTATTGTTAAAAAATATTTTTCCAAAAACTAAGGTTAGATTATTTGATCTTAGGAATTAATGAGTGAATCTTAACCACGGTTAATAGATGTCAAAACGGCATGTGACAAGCTTGGGAGGTGTGCGTGTACCACACAACAGAATGATGCCGACTTGATTATTATTTTTTTTTAGGTTGAGGGTATCATTAACTACGGTAAGTTGGTAGAACAAGGGTTAGTGGTTTGGTTGGGAGATTGAGCTCTTTCGGACTCGTCACCCTGGGGGATTGGATCCCTCAGCAGAGAGGTCAGAGGCCACACCCCACCACAGGCGCAACAGGCGGGGAGTCAGTTGCCGACTTTTTGGATGGAAGCCAGGCGGCTTGACTTAGTAACTCTCTCTCTCTCTCTGCATGGAGAATATCTATGGGAAAATTGAACCTATTCGTAGTAATTGAACTCTACTACTAAGTAACTATGAAAACATTTCTAACAATCCAACTCTACTACTTGAAAACACCACAATATTTGTTGAGTACTGATAGTAATTGAACCACGTCACAAGTCTCTGTCAAGACTCTCTTTTCCTATCTCTCTCATGCATATGAAAACTCTTTCTCATATTCATGAAAACCACCGGAGAGACATCACCAATTTGACACCATGGGCTTGTCCAAGTGGTCATGTCTCTCTCCCCTTTGGGGTAGGTTCCGATCGAGTCCCGAGGGATGCGATAGTTGTAATATATATTCACGTGCCAAGCTTCAAATGCTTGGCATTAACCCTCTAACTTAAAACAAATACTAATGCCTGCCTATTGTGACAGTGGCAATGTGTACCCCTGTTGGGGTGATCCGGGCTAGGGTGATCCGGGCTTCACTCCCGTTTGATGTGATGGTTGAGATGCCCACATGTAGTCGCAGCTTTCAATGCTAACTATCTAATTACTCAATTGAAAGTAGGGCCATATGACAGTTCTACAAAGTCAAGCTAAAGTTTGACAGGTGTGTATAAAGAAAATGGGACAATTAACTTATTGGCATGTTTGTGTGTGCCGTTTGGCATGTTTTAGGACTTTAAAAAGAAGCATTGTGTGGTGGGTCCATAGTAAAAAAAATCTGAGATGTCAAGGTGAGTCCCTTCATAGACACATGACAAAGCTTGATCGAACATTGGGAGAGTGAGAAGAACAACATCGACATGTGCAGTCGTAGAGCAAAGAGTCTGGTTGGTGAGCTGATGATATGGAACGAAGCTAATGGTTGCATACAAGGGTATTTCAGGTAGATTTCTATAGATAAGTTAATTTCTAAAGACAGTTTAACAAAAAAAACAGTTTAAATATAAAGAGGAGCTCCGCATGATACCCGGTAGTGTAAAAAGGGAGCTCCGCATGATACAGAGCTCCCGTTGAAAATTAATCTAAAAAAAAAAATTGGTTACGTTGATTTTTATTTTCCGTTCTCGGTGGTATCAGGATGCCACTGTACTGGGATATTTTATCGGTTTGTATAGGAAAATGGATAGTTCCAAAAAAAAGATTTTAAGTTCAACCCCTTCTTCTTTTTTTCCTCTCGGACCAACTAGATGTCTTGTTTTTTATGGGATATAAACAAAATATTTGACAGGCCTTACCGGAAAAGTTGACTGAAGAAAAAATCCAATCTACGTAAATGATGGTATCATACATTGAAGATTTTATCCAAAATAGTTAGTTCTTGACCAATAACTTGCTTCAGGGAACCAATGCTTGCCCCATTGATTCTGTGAATGGCGGCACGCTTTGACCCGGGGATCAAGTTTAGGAGGGTGCAATGTTGAAAATTCCACCTGACCATTAACCTTCAACAATACTAACCTTACTAACTGGGGTTGAGGCCAGGGCGGAGCTAAGATTTTTTAGTCGTGGGGCACAAATGGTTGATTGAAAATAGTAGTAATTGGAATTTATGGAAGAAGATTAGGAGGATATGTAATATTCTGGTTATAGGGGGATGGGGGTTTAGGAGCGCATCCCCCACAAAAACAATTGGCAACTAAGTTCTTGGGCCGTTTCGTCCATACATTTAGAACATATCTTATGAGTATTGTTTTTTCTTGTTTACGGGAAAGTTGTCCCTTTACCTCATGATTATGCCCAGTTAAATAATTAAATGAAATGAAATAAAAGATATATATTTTTTTTTCAAAAGTTCAGGAGACAGATGCCCCCTTATTCCATAGGTATGCTATATTAAATAATGAGAATGTTTAACTTACCGCCGCATTCAACTATGTATATAGTCAAATGTGCGGTCCTCATTGGTCCATGCCTTTCTTTTTAATACACATTAACTGTGGTTAAGATTCACTCACTCTCATGATTAAGCAAGTTAACCTTAGTTTTTTAAGAAATAAACCTTAATTTTTAAAGTTTAACTATAGTTAAAGGAGTGTTAAAAGGGACGCGTGTACATGACATTTGACTATGTCATCAAATGTCGTGGTGGTCTAATCACTATCCTTAAATAATATAATATCATTTTTTAGGGGTCAACTGCTCCTTTCTCATAATTGCTCCTTTCTCATAATTATGTCTAATTAAATTCTTGAACAGCTTAACATAAAAAATACGAGTCTGGATGCTATTCAATTACAATTGAACTTGGAGAGTCCAATCACACTCACATAGCTCCTTTTATCTCTAGTTAAGAACTTTTAATCCTTAAGATTAGTTTTTTCCGGAAATTTTTATATATTATTGAAACTTAAGGGTTAATGAATCTTAACTATAGTTAATGAAGGTTAAGATGGACATGTGTTGACTTGTGGGTGCAATTGAACTCGGGGAGAGTTTAATCGTGATTGAATATGATCCAAACTAAAAAAATCCAAAGTTTATGGGCACCTGCCCCATTCTATACCCTTAAAAAATAAATAATAGTCTTTCAAAAGTTTTGTGGGGCATGTGTGCCTACAGCTCCCACCTAGCTCTGCCCCTGGTTGCGGCCTAACCGTATATCGATCCAAAGAAAAAAAAAATTGAACGTGGAATGCTAAGCATACATTTACATTTCATGAAAATGGGAATATGCCTAGCATTCCTCTCAGACAAAAGTTTGGCTTGACTCACCAAAATGCATCTTCTATTGTCTTTAGACATTTCTATCATCCTAATTGGGGAATTCTAGCCTTACTCTCCCTCTATTGTGTCGTGACCCAAAATCCCACCTAGGAGTTTGTGAGGTTTCGAGCGTGACTTAATTGACAAATCGTCCTGGAAAGAACATATATGGCATTCTAAAATGTTGAACTAAAAATTTCTTTAATAACTTAACTGTATTCCAAGTATTTACAAGTTTTGACAAGATACAAAATGTAACGATTATAATTTCATAGCCTTAGACTTCAGCCACATGACTCCAGTTTGAAGAAATCCAAAATCGAAAACCCAAAAAAAATGTCTCTCTCTCTCATCAACTCATCAATAGGGTCACCTATCAATGACCCTATCATTTGCATGATGATCCCAAGCAAGCTCTTGCCCTCCATAATCCTCCTCGGCTCATGGTTCCGAAGCACGATCACCCAACCTGGAATCTACCGAAATAACAATTCGGCTGAGCATTGAATACTCAGTGAATACAAACTACTAACTAACAATGTCATAAAACATTAATATGACATATAGTATACAGTTCATCAGAACACAAACATAATCAGAGTGCGGAAGCCACATTTTCTAAAGCATGCTAACAAGTGCACATTCTCAAAAATCATACTTTAATTCATGCTTGAGTTCGAGCTTTAACAAAATGTATTTCGAATATCTTATGAGTTCCTTAGTCTTGTGTAGAGCCCCGGAAATTGGGCTCACTGTTCATGTGAATAGGGTAATGAATAGTGTTTTGCCTAGTATATGTAAAGGCCTAAAGTTTTCCATGTGTTCTTGATTTGAGGAAAGTGAAGTGAGGATTTTATTTGTGTATGTTGAGTCTCTAAACAAGAGTATAATAATACTCTAAGTATATAAAAGCATAAGGTATAAAATACCCTAAGTGTGAATGTATGACCTTGGGAATCGAGTTCACTAGGCTATAAATAGTGTAGTGAATAGTGTCATGGACACAAGTCTTGTGAAGGCCAAGGGCCATTTATATAATTTGGTTTATGAGCAATAATAAGAATGGTTTAAATTAGGTGTGAAGGCCAAGGGCCATTTATACTCTAAGTGTTTCCAAGTCAAGAGTATGAAAGACCCTAAGTATTGGTAGGTGTGTTTGGGTATGGGATAGAGTAGAGTGTTCTTGTGGTGTTAGAAATGGGTTAGGGTCTCTGGTAAGAGCATGAAAAATGCTCTAAGAGTGTTTGTTCAAGGTCCTAAAGACCCTCTTGTGTGATCAAGGCATAATCAAGGTTGTAAAACATACCTTCAACTTTAAGGAGCTCTAGATTTCTCACCGCTAATCAGAATTGAGTGATTCTTGAATTTTTAGAAATATATTGAAACTCACTTCAAGGTTCATGTTTATCACTTTTTCATATTTTGAGTCGAATTTGGGTCAAACGTCGGATTTCCAGAAACGAGTCTGCTGAAATTCTGGTCTACTGCAACCAATTCAAACCAGTCAGATTTGGATCCTATTTAGACAATTAAGAACTCAAAATTGGGATTTGTCCATTAGTCACAAAATTGTTTGACTGAAGAGTCCAACATAAGTTGAATCATCAAAATCCGATATGCGAGTCAAAAGTTATGATTAAAATACCAAAGTAGGAAAACATAGGCCAATCAGAGATCCACTCATCGACGAGTGCCTTGTACTAGTTGACGAGTCTTGTGCAAAAAAGGGCAAAAAGGCCCAGAAATGATCTGTAACTTGTCATAAACCTTAGAGGATATTTTCCTAAGATATTTTTGGGTTTTTGGAACCCTTTGGCCTATAAATAGGACCCTAAATTCGTGCCTTAGGGTTTACAAACTCAAAGCTTGGATTTCTGAGAGAAAGTGAAAGAGAAGAAGAGGAAGAAAGCTGAGATGCTCTTGAATTCATGTTTGTCATCAAAGGAAGAGTTCTTCTTGCTTTCTTGGTGTTCTAATACCTGCATTTCGAACCCAAAGTGATTCATCAAGTTGGGATTTCTCCAAGATTAGTTATTGGTTGTAGTCTAAGAGCAAAAGTAAAGCTCTGTTCTTGTTTCCAGATTTTCACTCTATGATGTTTTCTACAAAAGTAATTCTCTATGCTTAAGAAATTCTATGTTTTCATGATGTGTGCTACTTTATGGATGTTCCCCTTTGCTATTAAGGTATTATATGACTTCCATGATGCTCATAAGGCTATGTACTATGTTTTACAATTTCTAAGTCTAGTAAGATGCTCAAAAGCCTTATATGTTTAATTTCAAAGTTTTCTAAGTCTTACAAGATGCTTACAAGTCTCACATGTACACAAAGCTCGCATTAATTGGATTTCTCATAAGTTAGATGTTTCAAAATTCATAAGAAATGTTTGAAGGTAACCTCATAAGAACTCATAAGTGATTATGCTAAACATTGGGTTGGTATTTAAAGATCGTTTTACAAGCTCTCAAGGGATTACAGATGCTCACAAGTATCTCAAAGGCTCATTCATATCTCACAAGGCATCATTCATATCTCACAAGGCATCATATATGACTCACACAACTCATAAGAACTCATAAGCGATTGATTCACGCAGGACCTCATAAGATACGTTTTGTTTTCTACGAAAGCTCAAAAGATATGGTTTAAAAAGCTATGCACTTGTAAGCATATGATTTCCAAGTTCAGTTTAAAGCATGAAATATGAATTCTCAATTCTCTATGTGCTTGCATGATATTATTACTTTATAACACTGTTAGCTAGTAGCTTGTACCCACTGAGTATTATATGCTCAGCTGAATTGTTGACTTCGGTAGGTTCTGTGGATGCACATGCTCCTAAGCCTTGGATAGAGGAGGAGTACTACGAGCTGGAGCCTACCATGGATCATCACCAGGATGATGGAGCTCTGGATAGGAGTTTTTATCTAGACTATTTTTGAGTGACGTGAGGGAGAGGGTTGTGTATTTTGAAAGTGGGGAATATCCACTTTAGACTTTATATTTTGTATAATCTGTTGGTTCGGACTTGGAATACAAATCACAGATTTATGTTATTTAGAATTTTTCTTCTATTATGTAACTGTCTTGTGTATTTTCACAGGATGGTATTGATATGATAAGTCACGAACTAAAGTATTGCTAACTCCTAGGGGGTATTTTGGGTCGCGACAGTCTTGTGAGTTCATTATGCGTCTTATGAGTCTTGTGAGTTCGTCATCCATCTTATGAGTCTTGTGAGTTTGTTATGCGTCTTATGAGTCTTGTGAGTTACTTGTGAGTATCCTATGAGATTCTTACTTTTCACTTACTTTGAGACAGATGTTAGTACTCGTACCTGGTCTTAGTATACTAGCATCTTCTCGTGCTTTCTTGGAAACAGATGATATTGCCCGTACCTGGTCTTAGTACACTAGTATCCTTTCATATTCTTTATTCTTGCTTAGAGATAGATAGTAGTACCTGTACCTGGTCTTAGTATACCAGTATCCTCTCATACTTGTTTAGAAATAGATGTTAATGCCTGTACCTGATCTTAGTACATTAACATCCTTTCTTACTTATCTTGGAAACATATACTAGTGTCTGTACTTGGTCTTAGTACACTAGCATACTTTCATATTCTTCATTTTACTTGGAGACAGCTGTTAGTACTCGTACCTGGTCTTAGTATACCAGGATCCTCTCTTACTTACTTGGGAACAGATTTTAGTGCATGTACCTGGTCTTAGTACACTAACATCATCCCATATACTTATGAGCTTCCTCTTATGAGCATTTTCATCTTGTCTTATAAGCTTCTATTTCTTCGTTATGAGTTTTCTTTTCTTAATTTCCTTAAGAGCATTCTTATGAGCTTTACTTAGAATTTTACTTATGATTTTTGCTTTCTTCTTGTCTTATTAATTTTCTTTTCCTTTTCTTATGAGTCTTTCTCATGAGCTTTTACTTATGAAATTTCTTATACTTCTTCGAATACCCATACTTATGATGTACCTCGGTCATACACGTTATACATATGGATAGAGTGCTTGTGAGCATTATAAGATACTGGTGAGCAATTGTGATAGACATAGAAAACACTTAACCATTAATACGTATTCATGAAATTTCATTCATAATAATGACATGCAAATACATCGTTTAAAATCCCCAATTTCACCCCAAATATCATACTTTAAATCCGATCATACAAGATATACACATGCATAGAGTCCTTGTGTGTATCTTAAAAACCTTTAAACATAACATAGGAGACTTATAAGCATTATAGTTGTCATTAAAAGCTTATAAACATGGAATCATAATCATATAATATCATTCGTAGAGGTATCATAGCAAGAACATGGCTTCTTAGCCTAAATTCATCAAAAACATACTTTAAAGTCATGGTTTTCATAAAGAATTCATACAAAGTTAGAGAGTAGAATGTATCTACTTCCTTTCCATAAAAACCCATTCCTTTGCCCTTACTTAACATGTAGAAATCCTAAGAAAACCATTTAGGAGAGTGTATTCACACTCCCTTTATAAATACCCACCCCTTTTTATCCTCCTTAGGCAAAACCATACATTGCATGAATGAATTACAACTAGCTAGTTAGTAGAGTGTATCTACCTTGAAAAATTTAGGGAAAAGCTTGAGAAGACTTGGGAACGTGAGATACAAGCTTCAATGGTGAAAACCCTCTTTTGGAAACCCTAGTTCTCTCTCTTTTCCTCTCAAAATATGTTTCTCCAAGTGTTAAAACACTTTGTCCCACGAAATTTGGGTATATATAGTAAAAATGGTGGTAAAAGACCAACATACCATTAATGAATTGACTTAAAAAGACCAAATATTAGTGCAAAAGTACTGGGGTTTGGTCGATCGGTGGTGACTATCGGTTGACCAGAAGTGGCTCGGTCGACCGAATATTGCACTCGGTCAACCGGTGGAAAAACCTCTCTGGAAAATTTCTTCATACAAAATTCTACCCATTCGGTCAACTGGTAAGGAGTATCGGTCGACCGATAGTGGTTCGGTCGACCGGTTGCTATTTTGTCGACTTGTAAGTTTGCTCTATACTTGAACTATTTTGTTGTTTTTCCCATTTTTCCACACTTAGACTCTTTCCCACTTATGTTGCTACACCTATGAACCTCACTATTCACCTAATTTCTGGGTTCAACATACACACTTAGGGTGTTCTATACCCTATGCTCTTAGAGACTTAGAGTATTACTATACTCTTGTTTTGAGACTCTACATACCCACATAAAACCCTCACTTCACTTTCCTCAAATCAAGGACACATAGAAGGCCTTAAGGCCTTAACAAGAATGGTGTCAAACACTATTCACAACACTATTCATCGCACAATGAACTCGCATTCTGGGGTTCTACATATTGCACTTGCGTGTTTTAACGCAATAGACATGAATCTTGTGTCACGTCACTTTAAAAAATATTTTTTAGTGATGGAATTTTAACAACGGAAAAAAAATTCTTCGCTATATATATGTTCCTTTTCGAAGGTAATTTTAATCGCCCCTATATATTCGTTGCTATATATTACTTTTACCTACGAATCTAAAAATCGTTGCTATACACTACATAAACTGCTTTTTGCTTTCTAGTGACAAAAATTTAAGACGGATAGAGTAAATCGTAACTCGAATCACTAAAGAGTCTCTAAGAGCGACGTGTGACCATGCTGAATAGTTCAAACTTCTTAACCAGAGTTTAGGGGCAGTTAAAGGAGCTTTGTGGGATTGGGGTGGGATGCATAATCTATTCCTCATAGGCCTATATCTGGTATGAAAATAATCTGTTCCTTGTGGGGTGCCGCAAGGAACGTCGCCTCGCCACCCTAATTGTTGACATGTGTCCCCTTTTAACTCTCTTTAATTAATTGTTGTTAATATGCTCTAACCTTTAGGGTTAATATTTTTAACTTTTATTTTTAGATAAACAAGGTTAAAAATTTTTAGTTTAAAGAGAACTAACCAGGGTTAAAAAGGGACACGTGTTGGCTTTTAGGGGGGCAAGACGCCGCTTCTCACAGTATTTGCGAGCAGCAGATTAATGCCCTACCTGTTGTGGTGTACTTACAAGGGAGATCGAATCACAACCAATCGTGATTGAATTAGAGGAGCGTGCAATCGCACCCACAGTTCAACAGGTGTCCCATTTAACCCATATGCATGGTTAAGAATTACTAACCCTTAGGGTTCAACAATCTAACCTAGGTTTTTACAAAAAAATATTTAACCTTAAGGTTAAGAATTTTTAACCTTTGGGTTAATTTTTTAATCATTTTTTTCTAAAAACCAAGGCTAGATTATTTAAACCTAAAGGTTAGTGAATCTTAACCATGGTTAATAAGGGTTAAAAGGGACACGTGTTGACCTCAACATGTGATTGAACTCTCCTCCAATGCAATCACATTGACTGTGTTTCGATTTCAGGGAGAGTTTGGATCATAGTGAATTGCGATTGAACTCGCCGAAGTTCAAACAAACCCATAGGTCAACATGTGTCCTTTTTAACCCTCATTGACTGTGGTTAATATTCAATAACCCTTTTAGTCCCAAGTTTCAATCACACCCACAAGTCAACACGTATTTCTTTTAACCCCCATTGGTTGTGGTTAAGATTAACTAACTCTTAGGGTTCAACAATCTAACCTTATTTTTTAAATAAAATATTTAAAAAATCTTAAACCTAAAGATTAAAATTTCTTAACCAAAGTTATAAAGGGAAATTAAAGTGCTCTGTGAGTGCGATTGAACTCTTTTGTGTTCAATCGCACTTGGTTGAATCCAGACTAAGGGAGAGAGGATAATTTATAGGCATCCCTTTTATATGCTAACTAGTGGGCTGCACCTGCGATGCACATGAGAGAGAGGGGAGGGGGAGAGAGTCTAAGGTGGAACCCTAGTGAGGGACATTTTTGGAAAAATATTTTTTTTAAATTGCGTTTATAAAGTTGAGGGATAATTTGAGTAAAAATATTGTGAGAGACAGTGGGTATAGACATGTAGGAACATTTGGAGAACCAAAAAGCATTAAGGGCATAGAAAAATTTGGTTGCATTTTGGGTATAAAATTTTGAGGGACATTTCAAAAATTAAGAAAATGAAATATGGGCAAACTTGAGGAGCATTTTTTGTGAAAAATTTGTGAGGGGCAGTTTGAGAATAAAAATCTGACATAGGGGCATTTAGAAAATAAAAAATATTCGGGACATTTTGACTATATTAAAAATTTGAGTGCATTTTGGGTATAGAAACCTGACTTAAGGACAATTTGAGAATAATTTTTTTGAAGACATTCTAGCCAAGAAAATAAATAAAAAATCAATAATAATAGGACATGATCTAACCGGACCGGTCAAATCGGGAACAGTCACTTTGCCGGTTCGACAATCGGTCTGGTTTTGTAAACATTACTTTATATGTTAATAAAGGGCAATTTTAGAACTACATTAAATTTCAATCAACTTTTTAAGTTCACTTAATTTTTTGGTGTAAAAGTCCATATATTAATATAAGCTAAAATTAATAAATTATTATTTTGGAGTTAAGCTAAAATTAATAAATGATAAATTTAGTTTAAAAATTTTGGGGCCATTTTGCGTATAGAAATTTGACTTAGGGGCATTGTGAAAACTAAAAAATTTTCGAGACATTTTGACCATAGAAACATTTTTTAGGTCATTTTGAGAATAATTTTTTTAAGAGACGTTTTGACCAAGAAAATAAATACAAAAATTAATAATAAAAAGATATAATTCAACCAGACCGGTCGAACTGGGAACTAGTCACCCGGCCTGTTTGGTTATGAAAACATCATTTTATATATTGCTAAAGGGGAGGTTTAGAACTAAATTAATTTTCAATCGACTTTTAATTTTCCGTCCACTTTATTTTTTGATGAAAAAGTCCCCTATGTTAATAACGGATAATTGGGGAATTAAACTAAAATTCAATCAACTTTTATAAGTTTCATTCTTTTATATATTAGCAAATGGATAGTTTTAAAATTAAGGTAAGATTCAATCAACCTTTTAAATACTATTGTCTTTATATATAAATAAAGGGTAATTTTGAAATTAAGTAAAATCCAATCAACGTTTTAAACCCATATCATAAAGGTCAATTTTAGAATTAAGTAAAATTCATTAACGTTTTGAACCTATATGAAAAAAGGACAAATTTAGAATTAACCAAAATTTATTTAATATTTTGAATGCATGTGAGTAACTGTAGAGACCCAAATTTCATATTATGCCATTAATGTAATTAATGGGGGTAAAATTGTTTAAATAAATTACGTGTCGTGTGTTTTATGTTTATTAATGTCTAAAGAATGTTTAAAATATATAAAAGACTAAGAAAATGAATAGTCAAGGAAGAATTGCGAAAAATAGAAGAAAACACGGGTGACCACTCGAACGATCCCCTGACCGTTCGAACGGTGCTAGAAAATCAGTTCAAGAAATGCAAAACAGTAGCCTTAACCGTTCGAACGGACCCTAACCATTCGAACGATTGTAAAGAAGAAAGTTCAGAATTCGAAAACAGTAGGCAAAAAAATTTGAATGATTGGCATCCATTCGAACGATGGCTTAACCATTCGAACGATGAACAAACCGTTCAAACGATTATTCGTAGAAAAATTGGGTAAAAACCCTAAGTTGTGAGATTTTAGGGTTTTAAACCTTGTACCACTATAAATAGGCCTTATTATGAGGGTTTAACCTTATCTAATCATTTTTAACCTAATTTGGCAAAGGTGAGGAGAAAACCTAGAGTTTTCAAGGAAGATTGCTTGGAGAGGAAGGAGATTACTTGAAGGAGTGAGATTTGAGATTGAAAATCAACTTCAAGCCTCCCCCAAGCGATTTGGATCAAAAGGAACGATCCCAAAGGTTGATATGCTCTCTAATCTAGCTTATTATGATGTTTGTATGATTGAACAATATGGAATGATGATTTTGTAAATGATTTACATGTTTAGGCAAAAGTTATGGATTATGAAATATGAAATGAAGTTTTTGCAAGTGTCTATAATTTTATCAAGTATGTGTTAACATGATTAAGTGAGATTATTGAATATTTATCATGAAAATGGATATATTAAAAAACTTAAAGCTTGGATTGAAAAATTATATGTGTTTTGAAGGTTTTGCTAAACATGATGAAAAAATAGATGATATACTATGATAATTGATGATGTTCATAATGAATTAAATGGTGCAATTGATGATGGATGGGTATAATGGTATGATTATGGATGGATATGAATGGATGATGTAGTGTTGAAAAATGGAGTAAGGGCAAATTGTACATGAATAATGGATGAGGTATGTTAACATGGATGATTTGAAATGAAAAATGTAGAAATGATGTTATTGAAATTGTTTAAGCATGTTCAAGAGATATCAATGCATGTTATGATAAATTATGCCATATTTATACTGCATGATGATTGACATTTGGATAGGCCAAAGTTTAGAGGAAGTTCTCAATGTCAAGAATTCTCTAACCAGGGAGATGTAACCTGATAGAGTTTTTTGGTAGAAGATTGAAATCTAAGCGATGACCGAGTTCAAATATTAATCATGACACTCAAGCACAAGTTCAAGTGTGTGGTAATTTAGAAGTCCCACGAGTATACAAGCATGACATGGACACTAGACATTGAAATACAGGTACAAGTACAAGAACACTGTGCATGAAATACAAGAATAAGTACAAGTACAAAAACAAAAACACTGTATGATTTTTATAAGGACCTTGAATTACAAGTAGCTCCGGTAATCATTGATGCTTTCCATGGATAAGATTTCAAGTCTTGGATAATTGTCATGGATAATGAATTATCAAGAGTTTTAGGGCCTTATGCTTTTGACAATTCACCTCCATGGATACTATGCCAAAGACCTAAAATACTATCTCATGGGAAACAAACATACATGACATTCATTGTACAACTCCAAGTGTCACACAAGTACACGAGTCGCTCCCTGGATTGAGGAGCATGTGTTTACTATTGTTAGTTAGATTGGACATCCTCTGAGTGTTTCAATGCTCAGTCGACCTGTTATTGTCGTCAGGTTTAGTATAGGAGCCGACAGCAGAAGTTGAAGGTGATCCCTTCATTGAGGGAGGTTGGGACCTTGATCGGTTCCTGTATTATTAGTTTCATTTCAGTCTGGTTTTATGAGAGTATCGTAATAGACTTGCTATACTTTAGTTGATGTTGCTGTATACTCTATTTGTTCATAGAGAGGACCATGATGGTTGGTCCAAGTTATGAGTTGTATTTACTTTGGTTGGATGATATACGGGATGATTCATTTATATATGGGAGAGAAATTTTATAGATGTTATTTTTGGAAGAATTATCTTTTAGCTATGCCTTATTACTAATGAAGTCAAGCAGGGACAAGTAATGTAGGGAGCCCAAGGTCCCATTATGACCAAGGTGGGGTTTTGGGATCGTTACAGAGGTAGTATAAGAGCAAAGGCCTTAGAGTCCTTAGGACTAAGATATTTGGATAGAGAATAAGGGATTGGTCAAACTTTAAAAAGCAACGTCAAGTCTAGGATTATAGGTTTATTTTAGACTTAAGTTGAGAATTAGTAATATTTGTAGAACTATTTCTAAGTGATGAAATAGTTTATTATGCTTCAGGATTGAAGCTATGAGATGTAACACGAGAGGGTACCAAGAGGGTCATGGAACAGAAAGCAGTGGAGGATACACTCCTGATGGGGATGGCCAGCCAGATAGCGACCGTATACTAGAGACTATTGCTACTGCGATTACCAAGTAGACTACTTTCCTCGCAGCAGGGCAAGTAAGGTTAGAAAGGCCGGCTGATGTTCACCCAACACGACAGAATGGAGCGGAAGCAGTTAGGAGGATGAGTCCATCAGCTTTCTATGGCAGCACAGACTCTGCTATTTTCGAGTTGTGGATTATGCAACTAGAGAAGAAATTCTTCGTGCTTAAGCCCACCGATGAGCAGAGGGTGAAATGGGCTTCCTTTGCCATAGAAGACGAGACCGAATCTTAGTGGAGGGCCGCATCTAGGTAGAGGAACGAAGTTCGAGCCGGGCAAGAGTCAACATGGAGAGAATTCCTTAATGTCTTCTACGAGAGATACTTTTCGGTGTATGTGAAAGATCAGAAGGAGATTGAATTCTCTACTGTGGAGCAAGGGAGTATGTCAGTGGCCGAGTATGAGGCCAAATTCGTGGAGCTTTCTAGGTTTGCTCCTCATCTGATCGCCACAGAGAGAATGAAGGCGAAGAGGTTTGAGTGAGGCTTGAATGATTTTATCCAGGGAAGGTCTCGATGCATTAGCTCGAAACCTGTAGGGAGGTGTACCAGTGCGCCTTGATAGCTTAGAAGAATTCAAATGAGTTTTTAAAGAAGAAGGAGAGGATCCAACCAGGCAGGTATAACCCCCAAGATAAGAGGCCGAGGATGTCGAGTCCGGCGTCAGTTGTTAGGCCTACCCCTTACCAGAGGCCTGCACCAGTAGCTCCCAGACTCCACGGGCCGCCCCTTCTACTCCTTGGGCATCGACCTATCCATTAGGTGGCCAATGTGGTAAGAGGTACCTAGTAGGGGAATACCGATCAGCTACTGGAGGATGTTATTGTTGTGGTGATCTTACCCACCGGATCAAAGACTGCCCAATTCAGACTCGATAGATGCCTCCGTAGACTCATTTTTAGGGAGTCAGGCCACTAGGAAGGTAGCCCATGCAGCAGAGGCCACTCTTTGAGGGCAGGGCTAGGGCCCAATCAATCCTAGTCCTTGAAGGGCTAGGGCCCTACTCTTATAGGGAAGGGTAGGGCTAGAGCTGACCCCAGCCCTACCCTGCCCTGCCCTTTGACAGTCCTACTCAGGGCCCCCTAGACCTGAGCAGCCTCGCCAGCTAGCTCAGGGCCGGGTATTTTCCACGTTAGAACAGGATGCGCAAGTGTCTGGCGACGTTGTGTAGGGTACGTTTAATTGTAAATTCAGATATATCTGATATTATTCTGATTGTGTAATGATGATATTGTCAATAGGTATAAACTTGCTAAGTATATAATATATGTTTGCGCATATGATTTGACACACTTAATTATGCATAATAATTCAGGCACACTGTTGGTAAATGATTTCTTAGCTCATGTGTTAATTGATACTGGATCTACCCACTCCTTCATCACACCCAATTTTACACAAGTTTTCCCTATGGAACTGAGTTGATTAGATCACGAACTATTTATTGCTACTCCTATGGGCAATTCAGTCATCACTGATAAGATCTATCATACTTGTATGATCCAAATTGGACAACGAGAAATGTCAGCCGATCTTATTGTTCTCGAAGGACTACGAGTGCTCTCTCTAGTACTACCCAGGTAAGGCTTACGTGGTGGCAGACGCTCTGAGCAGGATACCTCCTAGACTCTTGGCCCATATGATGGTACGAGAGTGAAAGTTGTTGCAGGATGTGTCAAACCTCGATACAAGTTTCAGCATTCCTATTTTTGGGCTAGTCATGGCTAACATTACGGTTAGGCCTTATATTCTGGATCGGATCCGAGAGTTGCAAGGTTCGGATGCTGAGCTGCTTGCTTACTGAGACAAATCAGTTAGCAATGGAAGTGATGAATTTTCCTTGAATGGTGAGGGGGGCATCACATTCAAAGGAAGGTTATGTGTTCCCGATGATGTAGAGTTAAGGCACGAGATCTTAGATGAAGCTCATAGGTCCAAGTATACTGTGCATCCTTGAGGTACGAAGATGTACCAGAATCTCAAAGGGACAATTTTGGTTATAGAACATGAAAAGGGAAGTGGCAGAGTACGTATCTTGATGTTTAGTGTGCCAGCTGGTCAAGGTTGAGCATATGAGGCCAGTAGGTCTTTTGCAGCCCCTCCCTATTCTCGAGTGGAAATGAGAGAATATTTCCATGGACTTCATACTTGGTTTTCCATGAAGGGTAAGGAACTCCGATGCTATTTGGGTTATGGTCGATAGGTTGACGAAGTCTGCACATTTCATACCCTATCGGACAACGTGTAATACAAATCAGCTGCTTGCTTGTACATCAAAGAAGTGGTTCGATTGCACGGGTTGCCAGTTAGCATTGTGTCAGATCGGGATCCGAGATTTACTTCAAGGTTTCGGAAGGGTTTTCAGAGCACTATGGGTGCCCGACTTGACTTGAGCACCACTTTTTATCCTCAGACTGGTGGGCAGACTGAGGGGATGAACCAGATTATAGAGGACATGCTTCGAGCTTGCATATTAGACTTCAAAGGTAGTTGGGAAGATCACTTGCCGTTGGTTAAGTTCATCTACAATAACAGTTATCAGGTAAGCATCCAGATGGCACCTTTTGAAGCCTTGTACGGAAGAAGTTATAGATCTCCTCTATACTGAGATGAAGTTGGTGAGCAGAAAGTTTTGGGGTCCGAGTTTATCGATCAGACCGCAGACAGGGTCAAGGTCATTAAGGAGCGGTTGAAGTCTACTCAGAATTGGCAGAAGAGCTATGCAGACACTCGCCGCAGGGACCTGGAATTCCGAGTCGGGGATCGCATCTTTGTGAGAATCTCTCCTAGTAAAGGGATCATGAGGTTCGGGAAGAGGGGAGAGCTTAGTCCTAGATACGTGTGCCATTTAAGATCATCACTAGAGTCGGTGATGTCACTTATCGGGTCGCCCTACCCACTCACATTGCGGCAGTCCACAACTTGTTTCATGTTTCCATGCTCCGGAAGTACATCTCGGATCCGTCACATGTCATTGATGTGGATCCCTTGGAGATTCGGGAAGACCTCACATTGGTGGAGCAACCGGCTCGAATCTTTGACTGCAAGGAGCAAGTTTTGCACAGCAAGGTTAATCCCTAGTGCTCGTGCAATGGGAGCATCACCCTAGGGAGGAAGCTACGTAAGAGCACGAGGCCGATGTACGGGAAAAGTACCCACACTTGGTTTTCTAGTTGATTTTAATTGCTTTCATTTAATTGGATCGTCCAAATTTCGGGGATGAAATTTCTGTAAGGGGGAGGATATAGAACCCCAGAACTTGGTTTCATAGTTAGTGAATAGTGTGTGAATAGTGTCGGTGAATAGTGACTTTGGCCCAAAGGCCTTCCATGTAAATTTTCGTGTGATGAATGAATGAAAGAGTAGAAATCAAATTATAAGTGTTATGTGAGTGTTAAAGCCAAGGTGAAAGAGTGGAAACACTCTAAGTGAGTTAAGGGAAGAGTGGAAACACACTAAGGAAGGAAAATGGAGAAAACAAGGAAAATTCCCAAGTTTTGGTGAAGGCCGTTTGACCGATTGACTATCTCGAACAAGCTAAAAAATGAGCAGACAGAAGGTTTTTACTCAAGGCCGGTCGACCACCCCTATAGCCGGTTGACTGACTATAATGGAAAACGCCCAAAATGGGCTAACAATAGGTTTTGGGTGAAGGCCGGTCGACCACCCCTCCAATCCGGTCGACCACCCCTCCAAGCCGGTCGACCAAGCCCCCGCACTTTTGCCCTATTTGGTCCTTTGAAGTCATTCATTAAGGGTATTTTGGTTGTTTGACCACCCATTTGCCTATATAAGCCCAAATTCGTGGGCTTAGGGCTTCACAAACCCTCTAATGCAAATTGCGGGTTTTTTAGGAGAGAAGAAGAGGAAAGAACTAGGGTTCTTCTAGGGTTTGGCTTGTGTGGTCTTGAGATCAAGGTGGAAGCTCAATTTTGCTCTTCAAAGCTTGGAGTTAACTTCTTCAATCCTTCTCAACCTTTCTAAAGCTCTCAACCAAAAGAGGTTTGGTCTTAGAAAGGTAGATACACCCTACTACCCAACTTTGTCATGATTTTACAATGATTTTGCAATGAACCCTTTTAGAAGAGTATGTTTAAATGGATTGCTTGATGAGTTGTTGTTTGATGCCCTTGCAATTGCGTTAGATGAAATGCCATATTTTGATCTTCATATTTGAGAGTTTCTAAGTCCACCATGATGCTCCAAAGTCTATTATGTACACATATGCCTTGTATGATCTTTTTCCTCGTAAGTAAGATTATTTGAATCATAGTTTCCTCCTATGCACTTGAAATTGAAAACTAATAAGTGAAACTCATAAGAAACCACAAGCCCATGATTTTGAGTGTATTAATCATTCTAACAAGGTTGACCAAGGATGTTGGTAGCCCAGGGAAATTCGGGTTGTAATGTCTTGCTCATATGCTAAGATCTTGATATTCTCAAAAGTTTGGTGGATTGTCCAAGGAAGTTGGTAGCCAAGGGTTTTGCAGGTACTAACCTCTTGCTCTAAGAAATTCTCATAAGTTTGTGAATCATCCAAGGAGGTTGGCAGCCCAAGGTTGTACGGGTGCTAATGTCTTGCTCATTAGAAATCTCGAAAGGAAATCTCATAAGTCTTATAAGAATTCTAAGACTTCAACGAAACTCATAAGAACCCTAAGATCTCAATGAAACTCCTAAGCTAAGATCTTGACAAAGCTTGATTCTAATAAGAAACCTGATCCTCATAAGACACTTAAGAACTTTAAGGCTCATACGTTTAGATTTTCAAAGCACGCTATAAAGTATGAACTGAAAGTAATTAATTTCTATGTATTAGTCCGAAATATATAATGCACATGACAAAGTGTTGACGATATGATTATGATTTCTTATTTCTCTATGATATACTTGCTTGATGTACATGCATATGTATCCCGATATTATAACACTATTAGTTAGTAGCTTGTAGACACTGAGTATTACATGCTCAGCCTTACATTTTATGTCGGCATGTCCATTTGACATTTGCAACCCTGAGCCATGGGTTGAAGAAGAATATGTTGAAGAGGTGGCCATCCCGTTGCAGTCTCAAGAGGATAAGGATCTAGATAGGTGGCCCTATTTAGATTATTGTTGAGAGGAGTGAAGGAGAGATTGTATTTCCTTGTGTATTTTGGAAAGTGGGCATGTCCACTTCACTTTTGTTATGTTGATCATTTTGTACAACTTGGAATACAATCTATGTATAGAAGAACTTTTCAGTTTATGCTTCCGCTACGTATGCCTTGTGTATTTTATACCGGATGGTTTGACATAACAGGTTATTTACGCACAAAGTCACGCCTATTTCCTAGGTGGGATTTTGGGGCGCGACAGGTTACAAGGCTAAGAACTCATAAGACGCTCATAAGAAAGGAAATCTCATAAGAAATGTTTTGGTTTTTTACGAAAGTTCATAAGTTTTGAAAAGATGTGCATGGTTATGTTAAGTTTTGAAGTATGATTTCTATGTTTGGTTTAAAACATGTATTATGAACTGTTGCTTAATGTTTCATATGATATTGTTGATTATATCATTGTTAGCTAGTAGATTGTATACGCTGAGTATTCCATGTTCAGTCGTACATTTTATGTCGGCAGATCCATTTGACATTTGTGCTCCTGGTCCATGGGTCGAGGAGGACTACGGTGAGGAGGAGCCGACAGAGGCTCAGCTAGAGGAGGATAGGAAACTGGATAGGTGACCTTATCCTGGATATTATTGAGAGAGAGTGAGAGAGAGAGAGACTATATTTTGCATTTTGATGAGTGGGCATGTCAACTCTTACTTCGGTTTTATGTTGTGTAAAATTGGATTAATACTATCTATGGTTAGAAGAAATTTTCAAATTACGCTTTCGCTATGTTTGTTGCTTCCGCTATATTATTGTCTCATATGTTTTATACAGGATGGTTTGTCATGAAAGATTAGTCACACAAAAAGTCACACCTAACTCCTAGGTAGGATTTTGGGGCGCGACAGCTACATTGTTGGAATTCTTTTCTTGGCTTTCCACTTTTTCATCTTTTTCTTATAATGGTGACTTTCACTCTATTTAGTTAGGTAGCACTAGCTATTAGCAGCAGGGGCTTTCATACTAGCAACTCAGATAGATAACTATTGTATGAATAGGTAGCCATTTTCACACTATCCCAAAGGTAACCCTTTTTATTGCCTCATTCTTTTTATAAAGAGGCACAACTAAATGGAATATTAAATTAATGGTCAATCCAGATTTTGGTTAATTAAGTGGGCCGTCATGGATAATAACATTACCTATACTCAAGAGTTTAGACCATCTTCAAGGGTCAGCCAGAGTGCATGTGCATGACACTTAGCAACATAGTTAACAAAACTCTAATTGTGATTAGCAAGTTTGTCTATTTTCAATCACACAATAGTCCTAGGAGGTATAATATCCTCATGAACTCAATCTAATTCAATATTTTTACCTTGACATGAATTATGAATTATGAATTACGAGTGCAAGGAAATTGAAACAAGCATAGTATGATATGAGAGATAGCCCAACCCAATAACTTTTTGAGTTTTTGTATTTTTCAATTTCTAAAAGAAAACAACCTATCTAAAAAGAAACACAAAATCCTTTTGGAGTTTTTCTTTTAGTTAACAAGAACTAAATCAAAAGATGAAAAATACAGAAAATTCAAAATCATCTAAAATACACAAAGAGATAGCACTAGGGAAGGATATGACTTGATGAACACCTAGGCTATAAGAGAGAACCACATTATCACTCAACTTCGCACAAGTTAGGATTTTGGGAGTTCAAGGAGGTAGGAGTGGCAAAACATCTAAGGCCATCCTTTCTCACATTGATGGATTTTAGTTATTCATTGTCCTTTCGGTCTTTATCCATTGTATGAAAAGGTGTAGGATTGACCTTCTTCTTCTTGGATTTCCTACTTTTTCTTCTCTTTTTTGGAGCCCTAGGTCTTTGGTTCATCCTGTTACCTTCTTCATGATAAACATAAGAAGTGTCCGGACCATTTCTAGTACTGGAGAATTGAGTTATTTTCATCACTTCTTCACTTAAACTCCTAGACTTTTCAGCTAGGACTTGAATTCACCTTTGAAGATTACCTTGATTTTGATTTTGATTTTGATTCAATGAAGCATTTCGGGGGTTTCTTTTAAAAGCAGTGCAATTAGGTCCGGTGTGACCCTTCACTCCACAATGAAAACATATGGGAATGAACCTATGAGAAGAAGGAGCCCTTCTAACTGAATGATGGACATGTGTTCTCACAACTTCATTAGAATCAGAATGTCTACCACATCCTGGAGCAACAAGGGTTTGATTGAGTTGATGGTAGGCTGGATTCCTAATTGGTTGGACATGAGATTCTGGAATCCTAACTTTAATGCCAGAAGTAGTGGATTCATCATGACTTGGATTTGCATGGATTGACTCAAATGTTGCATTAGACATAGTGCCAACATTCGTAGGAATCGATAGTCTATCTATATGTCCTATTCCTGTTATGTTCATAGCTGAACGCTACATTCTAGTCAAGTCATCCTGGATTTTAGTGTTGCTAAGAAGTGTAGCCTCTTTTTCAAATTCATTCACTTTTTTAGCTAATCCATCCTTAACTTTGAGGAGATTAAGAAATTCCATTTCAAGAAACCTGACCTTCTCAATAAGGTTATCTCTCTTAATTTTTAATTCTAAAACAAGAGTTTTTGACTCTTCAGTTCCTTTCATAGAAGTGTCTTTTTCTAGAACTTTGACCCATTCGATCAATGTAAAATTCTCTTCCTAATGGCACTCTACTTTGACCACAATGTCAGCTTTTTCTCGCTAAAGCAGAGAAACTAGAGCACTCTTCCATTCTGCATCTAGCTTGCAATCATCTCTCTCAAGTTGATCTGTTTTTAATTTTGTTCAAGGATAGTTCTGTCTTCTTTAGCTTTAGACTCTCAAATTATAGCTTTTCATAAGTTGAGTCCATATCATCATCAGATTCAGAGTCACTGTGACTCTTATCTTCACTAGTCTCGGTCTCTTGACCATCATCACTTTTCTCTTTTTCATCCACCATTACGAATGTTTCAACTCTATCAGATAGGGAGACAAAAAATGCATTATAAATAGCAGATTCTCCATCCGAAGAAGAGCTATCAGATTTTTCACTTTTGGCTTCACTATCATCCCATGTGGCATTCATCACTTTTCCCTTGCTTTTCTGATTGTTAGGGCATTCAAGTGAGATATGACCATATCCTTTGCATTCATAGTATTAGATGCCATGGGATTTCTTGTCATTACCTTTAAAAGTTTTCTTATTTTCCCAAGGTTTTGATTTTGGCTTTTCAATGGATTTTCCTCCTTATTTAGGAGTAAGTCTCTTATTTTTATTTAAAAATTTATGAAATTTCTTAACAAATAAGGTCAACTCCTTCTCTCCCAATTCCGAGTCACTGTCATTTTCATCCAAAGTCTCCTTGACAGATTTCAAGACAACAGATTTATTTTTCTTGGATGGCCGAAGATTGAGGTCAAAGGTTTGGAGGGACCCAACCAGTTCCTCAATCTTGAGAGAGTCCACATTCTTTCTCTCTTCTATGGCAGTAACTTTAGATTGAAATCTCTCAGGAAGAGAGCTAAGGATTTTTCTGAGAATTTTAGACTCACTTAGTTTTTCACCCAAATTAAAACTCAAATTAAGAATGTTACTTAGTTTAGTATATAATTCATCAAATGTATCATTGTCTTCCGTTTTTAGGTTTTCAAATTTAGTTGTGAGCATTTGAAGCTTTGAGATTTTAATAGTAGTAGTACTCTCATGGGTAATCTCAAGAACGTCTCAAGCCTCCTTTGCAGTTTCACAAGAAGAAATTCGTTGGAATTCCTCGACGGTGACTACAATAAAGATTGCATTGAGACCCCTAGTGTTCTATCCAACAGTCCACCCATTTATAATAGACATCCAAATTCTCATGTCTATAGATTTGAGAAAGGCTCTCACTTGAGCTTTCCAATAGACATAATTATTCCCATCAAATAGTGGGGGATGAGAAACTGAACCACCTTCTCCTAGAGTAGTCATTGATCAAGGATTTATGAACAAGATCACACTTAAGGATTTAACCTTATGAGTGAACCTGCTCTGATACTAATTGAAATATCCTTATTCAATGATTCCTATTATCTAAAGAGGGGAGTGAATAGGTCTTCCTAGTAATGTCTAACAATCTTAATTTTAATAAGATATTAATCAAAGTTATGACAAACAAAACAATCAAGTGCAGAAATAGTAGAAGACACACAATTCACAACACACGAAAATTTTTATTTGGAAAACCCTTCCGGAAAAAACTACAGGACCTAGTCCAGCACAAAATCAAGTATGAGAATTGTCATCAAGTACAAGACTCGAACCTTACCCAATCGGACACAAAACACTATTCGTCAATATGGATTCTTCATCTCGAAGTCTACGAACTCATCGTTTGATCCCTACAACAGCAACTGCGGTTCCTCAATGCCTCTTAAAGTTTCCAATCAGGATCTCCAAAGATCGATCTCCATCCTTGACGGCTTTGACTCATGCCAACCAAATACTCACACAGAGTATACACACTGTGTGGACAAGGATTTCGATCCCCGCACACAGGGGGTATGGGTAATGCCCTGGCGATGGTCGATTGATTTTAAGTTTAGAGTCGCCACCTATTGATTCGGTAGGGATAAGTCCCAGTCAATGGATAAGGTCTTGGTCTGGTCAGAGTTCTAGGTAAGAGGTTCGGTTAAGCCCGGGGAAGGTGTTAGGCACCCGGCACTTCCGTCATTCGACGGTTCCCTACTTCCTAGGTTTAAGCCATTTAAAATCAAATTGTTAATCAAATACCATTGATGTAGTTTATACTAACCCAAGAAGGGAAGAGCTAAACTAGGGTCGGGCCCGAGTCGGGCTGCCTACGTACTCACATTGGGGTGAGATCAGACCGAGCGTAGTTCTGGCACATGAGCCCGTGCCGAGGCTAAGGGGAGTGTTGTGTGTGCACCAAGGGTGGCTTAGGGTCTAGCCGGGAGGCTAGGGGTGGTTGACCGGGTTGGTCAAGTGCTATGATGTTGGGCCTTGTAGGCCCGGGTGAAGCCCGGTAGGCTTAGGCCCGGTAGGCCGAGAAGGAGTCCGGTGGACTAGGGTTCGGCCTGGTAGGCCTGGATTCGGCCCGGTAGGCCTAGGGTGAAGCCCGGTAGGCTTAGATTGGGCCCGGTAGGCCAAGGTAGAAGCCTGGTAGGCTAAGGGTTAAGCCCGGTAGGCTTGGGTTCGGCCTAGTAGGCCTAGGGTTAAGCCCTGTAGGCTTGGATCAGCCCGGTAGGCCTGGGGTTAAGGTCCAAACTCAGTATTATGGTCCTTAAAAGTTAATTTGTTTATTTCAGGAGTTTTTCCCAGTGGTTAAGGATGCTTAACCGCGGTTAATTAAGAGGAGAGGTCACCATGGTTAAGGGGCTTAACCAGGGTTAAATGGCCAAGTGAGATCATTTTTGGGTTTCTCAAATTATTTTGGAATTTTGTATAATTTTTCCGGATTTTCTATGGTTAAGGGTCGCTTAACCATGGTTAAAAATCAACCCGGATGGGGTTTTTGACCGTGGTTAAGGGTCCTAACCACAATGAAAAAAATTACAAAAAATATTTTTGGAATCCAGAGAATATTTTTGATTTTTTAATAATTTTTCCAGAATTTTATGAGGTCATGGACTGCTTAACCATGGTTAAATGTTAACTATGAGTGAGTTTACCCATGGTTAAGGATCCGGATGAGGTGAAAATGGGCCCAGGGTCCATGGCAGGGCCTAGACTGGCCTCCCCCCCGGTCTGGCCCCTCACAAAGTCCCAACAAGTGCAAAAAAAACCTCATATTTTATCCAAATTATAACCATGATTAACGCGAGTTTAACCATGGTTAAAGGGTGAATCCCGGAAATCTGAGAATACCAGGGGGTAACCTGAAGAGTAATGAAAAATTTGGGCCTTTGTGGGGCCCAAGGGGAGTTCGGTTGTGGGCCCCACAAAGTCCCAAAGTCGCCCAAAAAATCACCACATAAAATGATAGATTTAAAAAAAAAAACAGATTTTTCAACCACTGTTTGTCAGCGATTTAACCATGGTTAGAGTGCGAGTTAAGAGGTGAAATTGCACAGGGGGATAGCCCGGAGTGTTGTGAGTCTAACCATGGCCCTGGTTTCGACCAGGGCCCACTCTAACCATGGTTAGAGTGAGGTTACAGGCAGCAACCCGAAACTGTATTTTTTTCCAGATTTTTTGAAGAACTTGCTTGGGGGCTGTTTGGCTTGAGGATGGGAGTCTAGGGGGGGTTCCTCATGGATTGAGGACCCCCCAGACCCTCAGGGAGGCCTGCTATACTGTGGGGGTGGCTGTACTCAGGGCCAAACCTCAAGAAAACACCCCAAAGCCTTACTGTTTTTTAAAAAAAAAACTGAAGTTAAAAAAAAAGAAAACAAAATGGGACCCCTGGAATGGGACCAGGGGTCCCTTACAATGGGAAAATCAAGCTAAGCAGCAAAGGGGGTGGTCGTATACCCCCTTGAATGTCCGGTGGCAGCAGCTGCGCAAGGTGGTGAGCTCAACGGAGTGGCGAGGTTGTGGTGGCGCTACGGGGTCGTGGTGGGCAAAGGGAGGGGTATGAAGGCTAGGATGAGGGGACTAAACTTGGGCAAGGGTTCAGTTGTGGAGGTGAGGATTTGGATCCCCTTTGACAGTGAGGGGAGTTCCCTATTTATAGGGGAGATTGAAGGGGACACACAAGGCAATAGTACCGAGGTTGGTGGAAGGATCCAGAGGTGGAGTGGGCGTCTGCAACAGGGGAGGGGTGTTGGACGCATGCCTGAAACCGCAGGGGTGTGGCGTGTGCAGGAAGAAGGTGAACAGTGATGTTTTTGAAAAAAAATTTTTGTTTCTTCACTTGTTCGGTTTGGGCTTTGTTCTATACGGGTATGGGCCAACCCATGTTGGCCCTGCCACATTGGGTTGGCCCAAACAACTCAAACACCTTTATTTTTATTTTAGAAAAAAGAAGAAAAAAAAGAAAAAACCTTCTTCAGGTAAAAAAAAAACTTCTTCAGGTGGGTCCCACCCTAAAAGGCCATGGGCCTTGATTTTTTGATTTTTTTGATTTTTTTTGTGTTTTTTGGGACTTTGAAAAGGGCCTTGAGCCCATGAGGTTTTAGCCTAGGGTTAGACTAGGGCTAAGCTAGGGTTAGGCCTAGGGTTTAGCTAGGGTTCACCTAGGGCTAAGGGACATAGGCTGGGTATTCACTATGGTTATAGGATTTAACCCTAGTTAACAAGGGGTGTAAAAATTGGGTGCTTACACACTGATTTGAAGGTTTTAATAGTCTTCTAGAATGATTTCAAACATATCGAAGATCAACCGATGCAAGAACAAGATGAAATAAATCAATCTTGCATTCTCTAAAGAAGGAGAGAGGAGAACAAAATATATCCACCAAGAGAAGATTGGAGAACCCTAGAATATTCAAAGAAGCCTCTAAACTCTCTCACTTCAACCTTAGAATGACCTAATGGATCATCCTATATATAGCCAAGACAATTTCCTTGCCAAAAATGAAGTTCGGATGAGATTAGTACGTAACACAATATATGAGGGCCGTTCAAATTCCCTTCTGGTCATTTGAACGACCTAGAGATTGGTCTGAGATTGGTCACAAAATGGTCCACCAGGTGGCTACTGAAATTTGATTTCCAATACGCCGTTCGAATGGATAGCATGTTGTTCGAATGACCTTTACTGATATCTACTATTTTATTGCATAGAACCAATTCCAAAAGCCACTCAATCATTCATAAGGCCATTTAGACTATTTTGGATCAATTTCTAATGACCTAGGGTATATAATAAAGTTATCTAGGCCAATTCTACCTATGGTAATCACTAGGTATCTAGGTCACTTACCATCCTAAGAGTGTAGTAGAACTTTCGCTAGAATGTACTTCAATTGAGTCTTCAGAGCTTCATCTTCACCAGTCTTGAACAACCCTAGGAACAACGACACTAGACTTACATTGGCACCATTTTGAAATCAGAATTAAGTCAATACGTACAAAATAAGACTTTACAGTATGTTCTATTTATAGGCAAAGAGTATTATGACTTTTCTTTTAATTCTAGCAAGCCTAATTAGGGTTTTCCATTGACCTCCGCTCGATTGGAGGTAGTGACTGCTCAAGTGGTTTGGCGCATAAGAATTTTTTTTAAACAAGCTTTTCCGACATGAGTTTCTGTCGACTACCGCTCGATCGAAGGTCCCCACTGCTTGAGCGGTGGAAGGCAGACTTTTTCTTTTACTCAACTCTTCTCCTTTTCTTTAGTCCATTAGATGTCGGGGTTCTTCTAACTTTACCAAATCATTGAAGACTCGAGAATTAACATCTTTCCTTCACTTGGTTCTTAAAGCATTGAAAACATTGAACTATGAATAAAAACTATCAGAATTAAATGCTAAAGAACTAACAAGTGTAATTTAGGGTGCTTAAATGTGCAACATTCGACATTGATTACTAGCCCTTCAAGGGCCTGAATTGACTAGGCACTAATCCTGCACTCAAGGGCTGGGTTAGGAAGGGTACCCTTGTTAATGGTTTTTTTTTAAGGCCTATCACAACGTGTCCCATTTTAACACCTTCTAATTGTGGTTAAGATTCACTAACGCTTAGGATTAAAGTATCTAACCTATTTTTATTGAAAATTAATTTTTAAATTAAACCATAGTGATTAAAACTTCTTAACCAAAGTTCGAGGGCAGTTAAAGGGGCTTTGTGGGACCGGGGGAACTCAGAATCTATTCCTCTTATCCTTATATCTATTTGAATTATTTTTCTTCAATCAACTTTTTCATAGGTTTAGACATCCTGTTTATGTCCCCGAAAAACAAAACATTTGGTTTGTCTTCCCATAAATATAAATCTACATCTATATATATTCATACAAATGTCTTTTTCATATTTCTGCATTATACGGATGCAAGTTATTGGTCAAGAGCTAACTATTTTGGATAAACCCTTCAATGCATGCAGATACCATCATTTACATTGATTGAATTTTTTTTCTTCAATCAACATTTTTTTTAATAGGTCTCCGAAAAATAAGACATCTGAATTGTCTTCCCATAAATATATATATATACACTCATACTTATTATAAAGAGGCTTGAAGCACGTTTCATGCAAGAATATTTTTCAAAATTATGATATTCTGCCAATGTTAGAAATTAACTTATCTATACAAATCTACCTGAAATACCTATGAGCATGGGATCTTCCTACCCACTTTCACAATTATATGTTTTGACTTGAGTCGCCACCTATTCATTCTTAAGGATAGGTCCCGGGTATTTGTTTGTTTGGATAAGGCAAATGGTCTTTACAGAGTTAGGGTAAGCGGTTCGATTAAGTCCTGGGGAAGGTATTAGGCACCCCAAGACCTCCGTTTTATAACGGTTACCTACTCCCTAAACTTAAGCCAATTATAATCTCAAAGTTTAATTAAAATGTCCAAAGTTTTTAAGTGAGTGCTAATCCAAGAAAAATAGAAAGCTAGATGGCTAGGGTCGAACCCGAGTTGAGTTGCCTACGTACTCACATGGTGAGATCAGACCGAGCGTAGTTCTGACACATGAGCCCGTGCCGAGGCTAGGGGGGAGTGTGTGTGTGCATAGGATGGTCAAAGGGTCTAGCCTAGAAGGCTATGGTTTAGTTGACCGGGGAGGTCAAGTGCACAAGTGTTAAGTCTAACCGCGGTTAGAGGGTATTTATCCATGGTTAGATGAGCTAACCAAAGCTAAGGAGGTCCTACAAGTCTCTTTTTGGTCTTTTTGTATTTTTTATATTTTTTGAGATTTTTGGGGATATTTGAATGTTTTTTATATTTTGGTTATATTTGAATGTTTTTGGTGTTTTGAGATTTTATCATGTTTTTGGTATTTTGAGATTTTATCATGTTTTTGAATTTTCATATAGGTAAGGTTTTGACAAACTTAACTAAAGTCAAATTTAGTCCAAGAGTTTGGCTAAAAGATTATAGTTTAAGAAATAAAGAGGGATGTGCCTTATGAATAGTAAATGGTCTATTACCAACACCTATTTTGTTGGATTGATGTTGATAATAGATCAAATACCATTGTCTTTAGTATGAAACATTTTTAAGAATGTCCTCTTTAAGTCCTTACACCATCATTTATCTTAAGTCCTTAAACCATCACCTACCCATTCAACATAGAACATGAAGGAAAAATAAAGAAATGAAAGAAAATGAAAACTCATCCTCTCCCTTTTAAGGTGGTTCATTTACACCATTATTAATGATGTAATGTTGCTCTAAAGAATGTTAGGGAGGGGATGAGCTTTCACAAAAAATTCTAGAAAGATGACTAGAATCTCAAAAGAAAACAAAATGAAAAAGAGAGGTATAGCTTTAGCTTCCACTCTCTATGGGCCTACCCATATCCACACTTATGGGTACGTAAAAAAGAAGAAAATATGTACATGGAAAGGAAAAGAAAAAAGGAGCATCTCCTTGCCTTTGATATGGGGTCCCTCTACACCATTAGATTGGTGTAGAGAGGCCCAACTATGCTTGAGAAATGAGAGATCAAGAAGAGAGAACTAAATAAAAAAAAAGATAAAAAAGAAGAGAAAATGAAAGAAGGAGTGCCTACTCCTCCAAGAATTCTCCTTCAATGCTCCAAGGGGTAGGGTTTTAGAATCCACAAAGGAAGAGAGTTAGTGAAGAACTCTAAGCTTTTAGTCTTAGAATTCTTTTCAAACTCTAAACCTTAGTTTCTTCTCCCTTCTTCAAACTCAAGAGAAAAACAAGTGGGTAGGAACCTTCTAGGGGTCTTGAGGGATGGATCTAAGGGACTAAGGGATTGGTATTTATAGGAAAACTAAGAGGTTGGGTTGTGTATTTTACATGGGGGATAAAAGGAGCTAGTGGGTAAAGACTTGAGTGTTGTAAGGTGAGTTGATAGATTGAGTGTTGTAAGGAGTGTAAGAGAGTTGGTGGGTTGAGTGAACTATGAGTTATATGAGTATGGCTTGTAGGATATAGGGTGTAAGAGAGGTGTAAGAGAGTTGGTGGGTTGAGTGAACTATGAGTTATAGGTATGGGTTGATGTAAGAGAGGTGTAAGAGAGTTGGTGGGTTGAGTAAACTATGGGTTATATGGGTATGGGTTGTAAGATATAGGGTAGGTGGATATGGATATGTGGATTAGGTCTTATGGATCATGGGTTATTAGTAGATGGGTCATGGGTTATGATTATTGGACTTTGACTATGACATTTGGGCTTGGGCTATTGAAATAGGCTTTGGCTTAGGCAATTAGGTGATTGGGTATTTGGGCTTGACTACTTGGGTTGGGTAATAAAATTAGGTAATTGGGTTTGATTGAGTTGTCTAGGTATAAGTTTGGTCAAATGGGCTTGGGCCTTGGGTGTACCTAGGGCTTACTAAGGTTAGGCTAGGGCAACCTAGGGTTTGGGTTTAGGACTACCTAGGGTTAAGCTCAGGGTTAACTAGGGTCTTAACTAGGGTTTAGTCCTATGGTTAAGGGTTTACCTAGGGTTTGGAACTAGGGTTGATCTAGGGTTTGGACCATAGCTAAATTAATTAACCACGGTTAAGGGGGTGTAAAAATAGGGTGCTGACAGCTGCCCCTCTTTGTCGGAGAATGCCAGGTTGGAAATTGAACGACAAAGACTAGAATCACCATATTTTTACACCAGAGCACGCAAGGTAGAGTGAGGTGATGGTCGATCTCACAACCGCTTCACCGAAGATAGAATAAGGTGACGGTCAAACTCATAACCGCCTCACCAAAAATAGAGTTAGGTGATGGTCAAACTCATAACCGCCTCACCGGAGATAGAGTAGGGTGATGGTCAAACTCACAACCGCCTTACCGAAGATAGAGTTAGGTGATGGTCAAACTCACAACCGCCTCACCGAAGATAGAGTAAGGTGATGGTCAAACTCATAACCGCCTCACCGGAGATAGAGTAGGGTGATGGTCAAACTCACAACCGCCTTACCGAATATAGAGTTAGGTGATGGTCAAACTCACAACTGCCTCACCGAAGATAGAGTAAGGTGATGGTCAAAATCATAACCGCCTCACCGGAGATAGAGTAGGGTGATAGTCAAACTCACAACCGCCTCACCGAAGATTGAGTAGGGTGATGGTCAAACTCATAACCGCCTCACCGAAGATAGAGTAAGGTGATGGTCAAACTCATAACCGCCTCACCGAAGATAGAGTTGGGTGATGGTCAAACTCATAACCGCCTCACCGAAGATAGAGTTGGGTGATGGTCAAACTCATAACTGCCTAACCGGAGATAGAGAATTTAAAATGGAAGGTGACGGGTGCAAAACTAACATCACCGAGGCCGTAACTGACGTCCGGTTACATGATCGGGACAGTACTCCTTTAACAGTGAGCTAGTCGAGCAGAGATAGACTTCACAAGAGGCCGCAACTGAAATCGACTGTTCCAGTGCTCCTTTAATAGTGAAGGGAGCGCAATGCTATAAGCATCCGCCCAAAAGATTGGCAGGGATAATGAGGGTAAAGACAGCCGCCCAACTGCTTTACCGAGATAGGATGCAATGTTGTGGGCAACCGCCCGATTGCCTCGCTGGGGTGAATTTGATGTGGTAGTTGATAGGTATGAGTAAGAATTTGAGAAGCAAGATGGATCATATATGAGAGTGAGAGCCGTAGCCCTGAGCCATTGCACGAATCTCATGTCTCTGTGCATATATAAAGCCTGATGAATCTGACATGCCCCTTGGCCTGGATGATTCGACTGTATGTGCGTACCCCTTGGGATATACTGATCTTCAAACATTTGTATCATCCTGAATAGTTTGCCGACTTTACTTTGCCTTGGTTTCCCTGCTCCTCTTGCGCTAGCGGGAATGAGTAGCTGACTCTAATAGGGAGTGAATTTGGACCGACTGATGATGACTTGATAAAAAGACAGATGGACTAACAGACAAGAGATGTAACAAACCTAATGAGGAGACTGATGGAGTGATTGACAGGTGATGGTAGTAGCCTGACAATTGGCAGGTGGACTGACTGTGTCTGAGATTGCCTATATTGAAAAACTTATTTAGGTTCCTTCTGCCTTCAGGTGAACGATTATGCTATGTGTGATCATCCTTGTGGTAGATCTGCATTTGTTGGGGAGGGATGTCTGCAAAGCCTGTATTAGCTTATTTTCCCTCTTTTGCCCCTGGGCCTTTTCAGGTTTTCACCAGGACTGAGTTGTATGTTTTGATCTTTGTCCCTTTTTTGCCCGTGGGCCTTTTCAGGTTTTCACCAGGACTGGGTTCACGTAATTTTTGCGCAATAGCAAGATTGAATATTCCTTACTATGCCCGTGAAATTTGATTTATCCCTTTTTTGCCCCTGGGTCCTTTCGGGTTTTCACCAGGACTGGGTATACAAGCTTCGCATTTTCTCATTGTCTACTCTTTTCTCTAATAATTCTCCAGTCTACTCTCATCATTGCTTCTTGGTAATGGAGGTGAATGCTTTTGACCATTGATGCACAAGTCTTCTCAAAGATCAAAGAGGGCTTAGTGTTTGGGACGAAACGTGGGTTGGCTAGAAACGAGATAAGGCTCAAAATTTCAGTTCTAGCAAGGGCAGGGCACCCTATGATTTTGTTCGGTGTCGGGATAGAACCAGCTTATGCATTCTTAATCTTTTGGTATAGCTTTGCTGTGTAACCAAATACCTTTTTCTTTATTTCTTTTTCTTGCTTATGCATTCTTGATCTTTTGGTATAGCTTTGCTGTGTAACCAAATACCTTTTTCTTTATTTCTTTTTCTTTTTTTTGAGTTTTCTTTCTTTTCGCTTTTTTTTGTTTTGTTTTTTTTCTTTTTTTTGGTACATGGTTGTCTTGTATTGTGGCACATTTGCTGTGCTATGACCGCACCTGATTTCAGGCTGCCTACGTACCCAAATAGGGATCAGGTCAAGACGTAGTTCGACCAAAAGGCCGCATTTGGTGGTTGCTCTTTGCTGGTTGTTTCTCTTTTGAATTATCATTTTGACATTCAAGGGGTGCCCTTTGTGGGAGTTTTGAAAGAAAGACTATTAGGCTCAAAGGTCTAACTAGCGGATATATACATAGCATGGGTGAGCGAGGTGTTGTGAAGGTTTATCCAAAGATGGCCTCCTATCCTATCCTTGATTGGTCGAGAGCATGTATGGTCATTGCATTGCCTCGTTTCAGTTGATTGTCCTTTGATGCTCAGAGAGGTCTTCACTGTTTCTGCATTTGTTTAAATAGTTGTTGAACTTCCCATTGAATGATCAAGTTGTCCCTTACAGGCATTAGGAACTAGTCCAGCTCCCAAATTCAGCATCTCAGAACACAATAAAACTTGTCTTAGACTTAAAAATAACAATTTTCATTAAAATGTCAAAATAGACAGACTTGACAAAAAGACATAGCAAGGACCACTAGTCACTTGTTCGGACTGGACTGATGATAGAGATAGACATGGACCAACATGACCGACTGAGGTACTAAGAAAAGAGGTACAAGATAGACATAACAAAAGTGGGATTGTTCAAAAGTCAGCTACAGAACTATCCCGGCTGACACACCTTAGTTTGCAGGAGGAGTATGATTTGGGAGAGGAGCTTGATTGATGTCCGTATTTCCCGGTGCAAAGCAAATTCTGTCGGTTTCCAGCAAGTCTTGGATTGCGTGTTTCAGATCATAACACCTATCAGTAGGATGTCCTGGCGACTGGTGGTACACGCAGTGTTGATCCGCCCTGTAGTTCTTTAGAAGATTTGCCGGTGGAGGCTGTGGATCTTTCTGGGTGATCAGTTTCTTATCCAACAGGAAGGATAGGAGTGTCGTCGGAGAATACGGTAGCGGAGTGAATGCCCGGTTTCTCTTCTGTTCAAGATTCATCTGGTGAGAGAGTAGCTTCCCCTGGGGTTGCTGAACTTGCCGTGGTCGTTGAGCTTCTTGGCGGGGCAAGTTGGGCACCCGGACTGGTATGGCTGATACCGTGTGTCCATCATCCTCTCTCTTTTTGTTGTCTCTCTTCGGATGGATGAGAGGTCGAGAGGAAGATGCCCCCTTCGTTCCTTGAAAAAGGTCGACTGACCCACTGTCACCCAATGTCATTTCAATTTTGGCACCACACTTGGCCATGGTGCTAAAGTCAGAGATAGGCTGTGCCGATAGGAGAGTCTTGAGTGGGTGTTTAAGGGTGCGGAGAAAAGTTGTTACCAATTCTTCTTCCGGCAGAGGGGTGCTCATCTTGCCAGCCATTTCTCTCCACCGAACTGAATACGCGATGAAGGTTTCATTGTCCCTCTGGGACATTCTCTCCAGGTCTGCCCTTTGTGGGACCAGATCAACATTGTAAGAGTATTGGGCAATGAAGGTTTCGCAGAGATCTTCCCATGTCTGAACTCTATTAGGGTCCAGCTTGGTGAACCATTGTAGTGCGGGCCCTTTAAGCTCTTCTGAAACAACTGAACCAGTAGTTTGTCCCCGTGTTCAAGCTGAAACAATTCTCCACGGTATGCCCTCAGATGTGTCTCCGGACAACCTTTCCCACTGTATTTTTCGAAGTCGGGAATCTTAAAGTCCTTTGGCATTTGAATTCCAGGATGTATGCACATATCTCTGAAATTTGTGGACTTGCGGGATCCTGATTTTGTTTTATCAGCTCTTCTAATTTCTCGATCCTCTCCCGGTATGCATCCGGGATTTGAGCAGTGCTTGAAGATACATGGGCGGACCCCGTGTGAGGTTCACCGCTAGCCCTGGCCTCCTCTTCCTCGTAATGGTCTATGAGTGGTGTGGAGATGTGGTGAGTAGGTTGTAGCTGAATTGGCGGAGGAGGAATGTTGAGGGTATGTGATGGTGGCGTAGGTTGTGGTGTGATGTTAATGGTGGGTAGAGAAGGGGTAATGTTGGTTGTAGATGGTGGGTTTGGTTGTGACGGCCTTTTTGTCTCGACGGGTTGAAGGTTGGAAGAAGAGAGGGCATGAGTCACTGCCCGCATAAAATCCTGGACGATATTTGTTAGATTCTCAATGCTCAGGGCATTTTCTGCTAGTCTTGTCTCAAAATCCGGGACCTGAGGTTGCGATCTCGGGGTGTCAGGGTCGGTCTCTTGTCCGTCTCGGGGGTCCATATCGTATCAGGTATTCTGCTTTTTAGATCCGTGCTTGGCTCAGGGTATGCTCCCTGAAAAGATTGAGGTATGGAGTAAGTTGAAGTAGATAGGAAAGCCGAGAAGAAATAGAATGCATGCAAATGACCAATCTGTCTAGTTGACACAGGGGCGATGCCCCTGATGGGGAGATTGGAGTGACATGTAGGAGAAGGGAAGGAAGTCGGAAGGCATGCAAAGGACCTAACCGTCTAATTGACACAGGGGCAATGCCCCTGGTCTGGAGTTGGAATGTCATGCAAGAGGATATTTTTTGATTTTTTCCATTTTCTAATTTTTTTTACTTTTTGATTTTTATTTTGGACAGGGTTTGACATGACAGGTGTAACCCGATAGGGTAGGCGGAGAGAACTCCGTTCTACTAACCTGGGTTGTTGGTAACCAGGGCCTACTGGGCCAAAGCTGGAGTGGGTTAATGAGCTTACCCATGTGAATCTCACCTGTATGTCTGAAGACAGGGAAGAAGTTATTTTATTACAAGCACAAAAATGGCTCAGTATATGCCCCTTGGATGGGTGTTTATCTGGACAAAATGTCCTGAAGTTCAGCCATGATTGGGGGGCAGGTATAGGGTACAAGCAGGTTAGGGTTTAGAATATCCCTCCAGGGTGGGCTGCTGGTAGACTATACCTCAGCCTATTCTATATGTATGCATGCTGGGGTAATGCAGGGTGTTCCTAAAGGATGGGGGGATCACTTAACACCGTATATGCGACTCCCCGGTATAGAACATACCTGGGACGATTGGTGTAAGCGGGAGCGTTCAGAATCCTTCCCTGAGAGTAGTCACCCAGCAGGAGTAATTCCGCGGACCTCCAAGACTGTTAAGCCCCTGTCACTAAGGATAGTCATCCAACAGCCGTGAGCGTAATAAGCCTGTCTAATGGGTATTAGGTTGTTACACTAGTATGCTATGCATGAAATGCACTGTACAAGGAACATCCCAAAAAGTATAAAGAATCGGCACTTAATTAAATACATAGGTATTTTAATTAATTTTGAGATCATTTGGCTTAAATTTAAGTTTCGGCTTGAACCTCATCCCCAGCAGAGTCGCCAGAGCTGTGAGCATGGGATCTTCCTACCCACTTTCACAATTATATGTTTTGACTTGAGTCGCCACCTATTCATTCTTAGGGATAGGTCCCGGGTATTTGTTTGTTTGGATAAGGCAAATGGTCTTTACAGAGTTAGGGTAAGCGGTTCGATCAAGTCCTGGGGAAGGTATTAGGCACCCCAAGACCTCCGTTTTATAACGATTACCTACTCCCTAAACTTAAGCCAATTATAATCTCAAAGTTTAATTAAAATGTCCAAAGTTTTAAGTGAGTGCTAATCCAAGAAAAATAGAAAGCTAGATGGCTAGGGTCGAACCCGAGTTGAGTTGCCTACGTACTCACATGGTGAGATCAGACCGAGCGTAGTTCTGGCACATGAGCCCGTGCCGAGGCTAGGGGGGAGTGTGTGTGTGCATAGGATGGTCAAAGGGTCTAGCCTAGAAGGCTATGGTTTAGTTGACTGGGGAGGTCAAGTGCACAAGTGTTAAGTCTAACCACGGTTAGAGGGTATTTATCCATGGTTAGATGAGCTAACCAAAGCTAAGGAGGTCCTACAAGTCTCTTTTTGGTCTTTTTGTATTTTTTATATTTTTTGAGATTTTTGGGGATATTTGAATGTATTTTATATTTTGGTTATATTTGAATGTTTTTGGTGTTTTGAGATTTTATCATGTTTTTGGTATTTTGAGATTTTATCATGTTTTTGAATTTTCATATAGGTAAGGTTTTGACAAACTTAACTAAAGTCAAATTTAGTCCAAGAGTTTGGCTAAAAGATTATAGTTTAAGACATAAAGAGAGATGTGCCTTATGAATAGTAAATGGTCTATTACCAACACCTATTTTGTTGGATTGATGTTGATAATAGATCAAATACCATTGTCTTTAGTATGAAACATTTTTAAGAATGTCCTCTTTAAGTCCTTACACCATCATTTATCTTAAGTCCTTAAACCATCACCTACCCATTCAACATAGAACATGAAGGAAAAATAAAGAAATGAAAGAAAATGAAAACTCATCCTCTCCCTTTTAAGGTGGTTCATTTACACCATTATTAATGATGTAATGTTGCTCTAAAGAATGCTAGGGAGGGGATGAGCTTTCACAAAAAATTCTAGAAAGGGGACTAGAATCTCAAAAGAAAACAAAATGAAAAAGAGAGGTATAGCTTTAGCTTCCACTCTCTATGGGCCTACCCATATCCACACTTGTGGGTACATAAAAAAGAAGAAAATATGTACATGGAAAGGAAAAGAAAAAAGGAGCATCTCCTTGCCTTTGATATGGGGTCCCTCTACACCATTAGATTGGTGTAGAGAGGCCCAACTATGCTTGAGAAATGAGAGATCAAGAAGAGAGAACCAAATAAAAAAAAAGATAAAAAAGAAGAGAAAATGAAAGAAGGAGTGCCTACTCCTCCAAGAATTCTCCTTCAATGCTCCAAGGGGTAGAGTTTTAGAATCCACAAAGGAAGAGAGTTAGTGAAGAACTCTAAGCTTTTAGTCTTAGAATTCTTTCCAAACTCTAAACCTTAGTTTCTTCTTCCTTCTTCAAACTCAAGAGAAACACAAGTGGGTGAGAACCTTCTAGGGGTCTTGAGGGATGGATCTAAGGGGCTAAGGGATTGGTATTTATAGGAAAACTAAGAGGTTGGGTTGTGTCTTTTACATGGGGGATAAAAGGAGCTAGTGGGTAAAGACTTGAGTGTTGTAAGGTGAGTTGATAGATTGAGTGTTGTAAGGAGTGTAAGAGAGTGTAAGAGAGTTGGTGGGTTGAGTGAACTATGAGTTATATGAGTATGGGTTGTAGGATATAGGGTGTAAGAGAGGTGTAAGAGAGTTGGTGGGTTGAGTGAACTATGAGTTATATAGGTATGGGTTGATGTAAGAGAGGTGTAAGAGAGTTGGTGGGTTGAGTGAACTATGGGTTATATGGGTATGTGTTGTAGGATATAGGGTAGGTGGATATGGATATGTGGATTAGGTCTTATGGATCATGGGTTATTAGTAGATGGGTCATGGGTTATGATTGTTGGACTTTGACTATGACATTTGGGCTTGGGCTATTGAAATAGGCTTTGGCTTAGGCAATTGGGTGATTGGGTATTTGGGCTTGACTACTAGGGTTGGATAATAAAATTAGGTAATTGGGTTTGATTGAGTTGTCTAGGTATAAGTTTGGTCAAATGGGCTTGGGCCTTGGGTATACCTAGGGCTTACTAAGGTTAGGCTAGGGCAACCTAGGGTTTGGGTTTAGGACTACCTAGGGTTAAGCTTAGGGTTAACTAGGGTCTTAACTAGGATTTAGTCCTATGGTTAAGGGTTTACCTAGGGTTTGAAACTAGGGTTGATCTAGGGTTTGGACCATAGCTAAATTAATTAACCACGGTTAAGGGGGTGTAAAAATAGGGTGTTGACAATACCCTCGTATACAACCCTGAGCTTCGTCTCAGATCATCACCTCAGCAACCATCAAGCTGACTCTTTGCTCTACGCTGCACGCGTCGAGGTTGTTCTCACTCCCCCAATGTTTGATCGGGCTTTGTCACGTGTCTCCGAGGGACTCACCTTGACATCTCATATCAAACTACTTATTTACTATGGAACCACCATACAATGATTCATTTTAAGGTCTAAAAAGAATGCCAAACGGCATACACACAAATGCCAGTAGGTTGAGTGTCCCATTTTATTTATACAGACTTCTCAAACTTTAGTCATTACTCTTTTTGGTGTTAGCATATGTAGTTTGATACTTAGCATTGGAAGCTGTGACTACAGGTGGGAATCTCAATCGTCACACCAACAAGAGGGCAAATGATTACCTCTGGTGGCTGCCCGAGCTAAGCGCTCGGGCATCCACAAACCATTAAACACCAGGAGAGAGTCGTGGATAAGAAAGATTTGGAGTTTCAGAAGCGAAAATTCTAGCAGCTATAGAGCCTGTCTTGATTTTATATACCCATCTACAACCAATCGCCTTCTTTCCCTCTGGAAGAGAAACCAAGTCTCAAGTATGTGTCTTTTGCAGAGCACTCAAGTCCTCGTCCATGGCCTGCTGCCAATGCGGAACTAGAGATGCCTCTTGATACGACTGAGGCTCATGAAAAGAATGAACAGAAGCAAGAAAGGATCGATATGCAGAAGAAAAACAAGTGTGATAATCATGAAGGCGAATAGAAGGTTGACAAACACGGAGAGAGTACCTGCGGTCTCACGTTTTTAAAGGGGAAAGAAATCAAATGGGGAGAAGTCAAAATCAAGGGGAGACAATGAAATGAATTCTCACCTAAAATCTCGCCAACTACCCAATGGTTTGTGGATGCCCGAGCGCTAGCTCGGGCAGCCACCAGAGGTAATCTTTTGCCCCAATAGGAGATACACATTATCACTGTCACAATAGGCAGGTCTGTGACTTCTTTATCAATACTAACATAGGTTTCATGTAATTAGTGCTTGGAAGGTCACTAACAAAAGTTACTGATTTATTTTTGTATACAAGTCATATGTTTAGGCCGCAACCTGGATAGTAGTGTTAGTATTTGTTCTAAGTTACAAGAGTGTAAATGCCTAGCATTTGAAACTTGGCAGGTGAATATTATAACTATCGCACCCCTCGGGACTAGATCGGAACCTACCCTAAAGGGTGAGATACTTGGACAAGCTAGCCCATGGTGTCAAAGTTCGTGATGTCTATTCGGGGCTTTGGATTGTCTCTGGCGAAGCCAGAAAACCCTCTCGGGGTTCCATACATTGTGCGACAGCTGGCAAAAAAGTGGGAGAAGTCATTCCATTATCTCCCCATAATTTTCACTTCTCCCCATATGATATATCTCCCCCTTATTCTCATACACGTATCGCCACATGTCTTATAATGGGTGGAGAAGTCAAAATCATGGGCCCCATGATTTTGACTTCTCCACCACTTGTCACGTATTTTATGGAACCCCGAGACAAGCCTTTTCTGGCTTCGCCAGAGACAATCCAAGGCCGTCTATTCGGTGGTTTTCATGAATATGAGAAAGTGAGAGTTTTCACATTCAGGAGAGAAAGAGAGAGTATTGACAGAGACTTGTGACGTGGTTCAAGTGCGGACAGTACTCAATAAATATGGTGATATGTTCGTAATTACTAAAGTAGTAGAGTTGGATTGTTAGAAATGATTGGGAGTTAAATACGAAATCATGACTTTATTTAGACTGATAATGAGAGCTCCGGATCTTTTCCGAAGCTTCACATCATATAGACAACTTTCATTCTCTCCTGATATCGGGAATGTCAGTATGAGGAAGACGCTCTCTTAGCTGTCAAACACCCGGAAAATTTCAACGTGGGAAAGACATCCATATGTATATATATATATCAACACGAAGAAACACATGGATCATTGGATTACATGTCAGTGATAGAGCTTCTCTTTCTTTCTGTATCCTCTTCTTGAATGATTATGATTATTCTGATTACACTATCTCAACAACTAGAATTACGCTAGGTGAGCTCAGCTTTCTTTGTCTCACATAAGAAGATATGCAATCCTCCTTTTTTATTCAGAAATTTATTGTCGTATCCTTTTATGCAAGAAATTAAAAATAAAATTAGAAAAGAGAGAAATATCAAATTGTGTGGATACGTGGTCTTAATTAGCTGAAGAATAAGATCATATGCTTACCATCTTAGCAGCGGTGAGGAGGAGGAGAAGACTAGCTAGTAGGGAGAATTGTGGACTGATGGAGGTGGAGGAGAAGCGTAAACTGGTGGCGGTGGGGGAGAAGCGTAGACCGGTGGCGGTGGGGGAGAGTTGTAGACCGGTGGTGGTGGAGGAGAAGCATAGACTGGTGGCGGTGGAGGAGACTTGTAGACCGGTGGCGGTAGGGGAGAAGCATGGACCGGTGGCGGTGGGGGAGAGTTGTGGACCGGTGGTGGTGGGTGAGACTTGTAGACTGGTGGAGGTGGGGGAGAAGCATGGACTGGTGGCGGTGGAGGAGACTTGTAGACCGGTGGCGGTGGGGGAGAAGCATGGACCGGTGGCGGTGGGGGAGACTTGTAGACCGGTGGTGGTGGGGGAGAAGCATAGACCGGTGGTGGTGGGGGAGACTTATAGACTGGTGGCGGTGGGGGCGACTTGTAGACTGGTGGCGGCGGGGGAAATTTGTAGACTGGTGGCGGTGGGGGAGAAGCGTAAACTGGTGGCGGTGGGGGAGACTTGTAAACTGGTGGCGGTGGAGGAGAAGCATAGACTGGTGGCGGTGGGGGAGACTTGTAGACTGGTGGCGGTGGGGGAGACTTGTAAACTGGTGGCGGTGGAGGAGAAGCGTAGACTGGTGGCGGTGGGGGAGACTTGTAGACTGGTGGCGGTGGGGGAGAAGTGTAGACTGGTGGGGGTGGAGGAGAAGCATAAACCGGTGGCGGTGGGGGAGAAGCATAAACCGGTGGCGGTGGGGGAGACTTGTAGACTGGTGGCGGTGGGGGAGAAGCATAGACTGGTGGCGGGGGGGGAGACTTGTAGACTGGTGGGGGTGGAGGAGAAGCATAGACTAGCGGTGGTGGAGGAGAAGCGAAAACCGGTGGCGGTGGGGGAGAAGCATAGACCGGAGGCGGTGGGGGAGACTGCGCTGTTGTCTCTATGGGAAAGCACAGAGAAACCATCGCCACTAGAAGAGTGGCAATGAGGGTGGCGGATGAGGCCCTTTTCGCTCCTTTTCTTCCCATCTTCAATACAAAATGGGGTTTAGCTATCCTCTTAAGCAACCATCTCACTCCTTTATATAGTTTAGCAATTTACCTCTTAATTCCCCAATTTACCTTGGTTAAATCACATATAAAAATCATTAAAAACAAAGTTGACTGGTTCTTTGAAATTAATGCATCAAATTCATTTTAGATTTGGCTTTTCTTTAGTTGTTGCCACTGAACACAGAGGCTGTAATTAAGCAAATTAATAAAGTGATTGTAGCTATCTTTGTACTTGTAATTATTCAAGAACCAGTCTTTGTATAGAGCTCTGAGTAAACGTGTGCCAAACTTTCCTGGACTTTTTTGCAACGGATTTTCTCTGGCAATGCCCGAGATTTGCACTCGGGCACCACTCTTTGCATGACGATTGGAAGGCTATTAACTAGGGTAATGGTAGAATGGATTGCACATTCTCTTAGGTGGTACACCCACACTTCCAAGCTTGCCACATGTCGTCTTTGACATCTATTAACCCAAGTTAACATTTACTCATCCTGCGGTTAAATAATATAATCTTGATTTTTAGAAAAAAAATTAACCATATAAGTCAATCATGAGCAAAGTTTATTTTTAAAAAATATTTTTCCAAAAAGTAAGGTTAGATTATTTGACCTTAAGAATTAATGAGTGAATCTTAACCACAGTGAATAGATGTCAAAAAGACATGTAACAAGCTTGGGAGGTGTGTGTACCACCCAACAGAATGTCGCCGACTTTATTTACTTATTTTTTAGGTTGAGGGTATCATTAACTACGGTAAGTTAGTAGAACAAGGGTTAGTGGTTTGGGTGGGCGGATTGGAACTCTTGCGGACTCATCACCCTGGGGGATTGGATCCCTCAGCAGAGAGGTCAGAGACCACACCCCACCACAGGCGCAACAGGCGGGGAGTCAGTTGCCGACTTTTTGGATGGAAGCCAGGCGGCTTGACTTAGTAACTCTCTCTCTCTCTCTGCATGGAGAATATCTATGGGAAAATTGAACCCATTCGGAGTAATTGAACTCTACTACTAAGAAACTATGAAAACATTTCTAACAATCCTCCAGTAGGCCTCTAATCTAAACTATGAAAGTTTGACAAGTGTGTATAAAGAAAATGGGACACTGAACCTACTGGTATGTCATGTTTGTGTGTGCCGTTTGGCATGTTTTAGGACCATAAAAAGAATCATTGTGTGGCCTTGATAGACACATGACAAAGTTTGATCGAACATTGGGAGAGTGAGAAGAACAGCATCCACAACTGCAGTCGTAGAGCAAAGAAACTGGTTGGTGAGCTGATGATCTGGAACGAAGCTAATGGTTGCATAAAAGGGTATTTCAGGTGGATTTCTATAGATAAGTTAATTTCTAAAGACAGTGTTTTAAAAAAAAATTTGGTTACGTAGATTTTTTTTTTCCCTTCAAGATGCCACTGTGTACTGGGATATTTTATCCGTCTGTCTAGGAAAATGGATAGTTCCAAAAACAAAGATTTTAAGTTCAACCCCTTCGTTTTCTATCTCCTCTCGGACCAACTAGATGTCTTGTTTTTTTTGGGACATAAACAAGATATCTAACAAGCGTTACCGGAAAAGTTGACTGAAGAAAAAAGTCCAATCTACGTAAATGATGGTATCATGCATTGAAGATTTTATCCAAAATAGTTAGCTCTTGACCAATAACTTGCTTCCGTATAATGCCGAAATATGAAACAGACATTTGTGTCATAGTGGAAAACAGACGGGTGGGGAACCAATCCTTGCCCCCCATTGATTCTGTGCATGGCGGCACGCTTTGACGCGGGATCAAGTTTCGGAGGATGCGATGTTGGAAAGGAAAATGCTAGTGAGACCGTAAAGGGCCGAGACCACACTGAGACCGTGCATGTGATGCACATGCACGGATCTTAAAATTTCAAAATCGGATTTAAAGAAATTTTGAGATTCATGTATCATAAGCACGATCTTGGTGCGGTCTCAGTAGCAAAGTCCTGTTGAAAATCCACCCGACCATTAACCTTCAACAATACTGACCTTACTAACTGGGGTTGGGGCCAGGGTGGAGCTATGATTTTCTAGTCGTGGGGCACCAATGGTTGATTGAAAATAGTAGTAATAGTTATTGGAATTTATGGAAGAAGATTAGGCGGATATATAATATTCTGGTTATAGGGGGATGGGGATTTAGGAGCGCATCCCCGCAAAGACAATTGACAACTAAGTTCTTGGGCCATTTCGTTCATATATTTTAAACATATCTAATGAGTATTTTTTTTCTTATTTATGGGAAATATGTCCGCTTACCTCATATGATTATGCCTAGTTAAATAATTAAATAAAATAAAATAAAATATATATATATTTTTTGAAAAGTTCAAGAGACAGATGCCCCCTTATCCCATAGGTATGCTATATTAAATAATGAGAATGTTTAACTTACTACCGCATTCATGAGCTATGTATATAGGCGAATGTGCGGTCCTCATTGGTCCATGCCCTTCTTTTTAATACCTTTTAACCGTTAAGATTCACTCACTCTCATGGTTAAGCAATTTAACCTTAGTTTTTTTTAAAAATAAGACTTAATTTTTTTAAGTTTAACTATAGTTAAAGGAGTGTTAGAACGGACACGTGGAAACGACATTTGACTAAGTCATCAAATGTTGTGGTGGTCTAATCACTACCCTTAAATAATGTAGTATCATTTTTTAGGGGTCAACTGCTCCTTTCCGGTAATTATGCCTAATTAAATACTTGAACAACTTAACATAAAAAATTCGAGTCTGGATATTGTTCAATTGCAATTGAACTTGGACAATCCAATCACACTCACATAGCTCCTTTTTATCTTTAGTTAAGAACTTTTAATCCTTAAGATTAGTTTTTTCCTGAAATTTTTGTATATTATTGAAACCTAAGGGTTAATGAATCTTAACTATAGTTAATGAAGGTTAAGATGGACATGTGTTGACTTGTGGGCGCGATTGAACTCGGGGAGAGTTCAATCGTGATTGAATATGATCCCAACTAAAAAAATCCAAAGTTTATGGGCACCTGCCCCATTCTATACCCTTAAAAATAAATACTAGTCTTTCAAAAGTTTGGTGGGGCACGTGCCCCCATAGGCTCCCACCAAGCTCTGCCCCTAGTTGCGGTCTAACTGTATATTAATACAAAGAAAAAAAATTGTACGTGGAATGCTAAGCATACATTCACATTTCATGAAAATGGGAGTATGCCTAGCATTCCTCTCAGACAAAAGTTCGGCTTAACTCACCAAAATGCATCTTCTATTGTCTTTAGACATTTCTATTATCCTTAATTGGGGGGAATTCTAGCCTTACTCTCCCCCTATTGTATTGCGACCCAAAATTCTAACTAGGAGTTTGCGAGTTTCGAGCTTGACTTAATTGACAATCCATCATGTAAAGAGCATATCAGGCATTCTAAAATGTTGAACTAAAATTTTTTTTAATAACTTAACTATAATCCAAGTATTTACAAGTGTGAACAAGATACAAAATATAACAATCATAATTTCATAGCCTCAGACTTCAGCCACAAGACTCCAATTTAAAGAAATCCAAAATCGAAAAACCCAAAGTACATGTCTCTCCCTCTCATCAACTCATCAATAGGGTCACCTGTCAAAGACCCTATCATTTGCATGATGATCCCAAGCAAGCTCCTGCCCAGCATAGTCCTCCTCGGCCCATGGTTCCGAAGCACGATCACCCAACCTAGAATCTACCAAAATAACAATTCGGCTGAGCATTGAATACTCAGTGAATACAAACTATTAACTAACAATATCATAAAACATTAATATGACATACAGGATACAGTTCATCAAAACACAAACATAATAAGAGTGCGGAAACCACATTTTCTAAAACACACTAGCAAGTGCACATTCTCAAAAATCATACTTTAATTCATGCTTGAGTTCGAGCTTTAACAAAATGTATTTCGAATATCTTATAAGTTCCTTAGTCTTGTGAGTTTATTATGCGTCTTATGAATCTTGTGAGTTCGTCATCCGTCTTATGAGTCTTGTGAGTTCGTTATACGTCTTATGAGTCTCGTGAGTTACTTGTAAGCATCCTATGAGATACTTACTGTTCACTTACTTTGAGACAGATTCTAGTACTCGTACCTAATCTTAGTATATTAGCATCCTCTCTTGCTTTCTTGGAAATAGATGATAGTGCCCGAACCTGGTCTTAGTACACTAAACATCATTTCATATTTCGTAGAACAGATACTAGTACCTATACCTGGTCTTAGTACACTAGTATCCTTTCATATTATTTATTCTTGCTTGGAGACAGATACTAGTACCCGTACATGGTCTTACTATACCAGCATCCTCTCATACTTGTTTGGAAATAGATGTTAATGCTCGAACCTGGTCTTAGTACATTAGCATATTTTCTTACTTATCTTGGAAATATATACTAGTGTCTATACCTAGCCTTAGTACACTAGCATACGTTCATATTCTGCATTTTACTTGGAGACAATTGTTAGTACACGTACCTGATCTTAGTATACCAAGATCCTCTCTTACTTACTTGGGAACAAATGTTAGTGCCCGTACCTGGTCTTAGTACACTAACATCCTTCATTATACTTATGAGCTTGTGAGTTTCCTCTTAACAACATTTTCTTCTTGTCTTATAAGCTTTTATTTCTTCCTTATGAGTTTTCTTTACTTAATTTCCTTAAGAACATTCTTATGAGCTTTACTTAGAATTTTACTTATGATTTTTGCTTTCTTCTTGTCTTATGAATTTTCTTTTCCTTTTCTTATGAGCCTTTCTTGTGAGCTTTTACTTATGAACTTTCTTATAATTCTTCGAATACCTATACTTATGATGTACCTCGGTCATACACGTCATACATGTGCATAGAGTGCTTGTGAGCATTATAAAGTATTGGTGAGCAATTGTGATAGACATGGAAAATACTTAAACATCAATACATATTCATGAAATTTCATTCATAATAATGACATGCAAATACATGGTTTAAAATCCCCAGTTTCACCCCAAAATTCATACTTTAAATCTGATCATACAAGATATACACGTGCATAGAGTCCTTGTGTGTATCATAGTAACTTAAAATGTTTAAACATAACATAGGAGACTTATAAGCATCATGATAGTCATAAAAAGCTTTTAAACATGGAATCATAATCATAGAATATCATTCATAGAGGTATCATAGCCAGAACATAGCTTCTTAGCCTAAATTCATCAAAAACGTGCTTTAAAATTATGATTTTCATAAAGAATTCATACAAAGTTAGAGATTAGAATGTATCTACTTTCTTTCCATAAAAACACATCCCTTTGTCCTTAACATGTAGAAATCCGAAGAAAACCATTTAGGAGAGTGTATTCTCAGTCCCTTTATAAACACCCACCCTTTTTTATCCTCCTTAGGCAAAACCATACCTTAACACATACATTGCATGAATGAATTACAACTAACTAGTTCATAGAGTGTATCTACATTGAAAAATTTAGGGAAAAGCTTGAGAAGACTTGGGAACGTGAGATACAAGCTCAATAATGAAATCCATGCTTGAGGAAGAAGATCCAAGCTTGACGAAGCTTTGAAAGTAAGGCTTGAGCTCCACCTTGATCCCAAATGAAAACCTCCTTTTGGAAACCCTAGTTCTCTCTCTTTTCCTCTCAAAATATGTTTGTCCTAGAGTTAAAACACTTAGCCCCACGAAAATTGGGTATATATAAGAAAAAAGATGGTAAAAGATCAACATACCCTTAATGAATTGCCTTAAAAAGATCAAATAGTGCAAAAGTGCGGGGGTTCGGTCAACCGATGGTGACTATCGGTCGACCGGTAGTGGCTCGGTCGACCGAATATTGCCCTTGGTCGACTGGTGGAAAAACCTCTCTCTGGAAAATTTTGCCATACAAAATTTTACCCATTCGGTCGGCTGGTAAAGAGTATTGGTCGACCGATTGTGGTTAGGTAGACCGGTAATGACATCCAGTCGACCGGTCGTTGTTCGGTCGACTGGTAACAAAGTTGGTCGACCAGTTTGCTCTATACTTAGACTATTTTGTTTTTTTTTCTATTTTTTGACACTTAGACTATTTCCCACTTATGTTGCTACACCTATGAACCTCAGTATTCACCTAAGTTTCCAGGTTCAACATACACACTTAGGGTGTTCTATACCCTATGCTCTTAGACATTTAGAGTATTATTATATTCTTGTTTTGAGACTCTACATACCCACATAAAACCCTCACTTCACTTTTCTCAAACCAAGGACACATAGAAGGCCTTAGGCCTTAACAAGAATGGTGTCAAGCACTATTCACAACACTATTCACTGCACTAGTCATCGCACAATGAACTCGGATTTTGGGGTTCTACATATTGCACTTGCGTGTTTTCACGCAATAGACATGAATCTTGTGTCACATCACTTAAAAAAATGTTTTTTAGTAATGGAATTTTAACGACGGAAACAAAATCCGTTGCTATATATATGTTCCCTTTTCCGATGTAATATTAATCGCCCCTATATATCTGTCGCTATATATTACTTTTACCTACTTATCTAAAAATCATTGCTATACACTACAGAAACTGTTTTTTTGCTTTTCAGGGACGGAAATTTAAGACAAATAGAGTAAATCGTAACTTGAATCACTAAAGAGTCTCTAAGAGCGATGTGTGACCATGCTGAATAGTTAAAACTTCTTAACAAGAGTTTAGGGGTGCCGCGAGGAATGTCGCCTCGCCACCCTAGTTGTTGACATGTGTCCCCTTTTAATTCTCTTTAATTAATTGTCGTTAATATTCATTAGCCTTTAGGGTTAATATTTTTAACTTTTATTTTTAGATAAACAAGGTTAAAAAATTTTAGTTTAAAGAGAACTAACCAGAGTTAAAAAGGGACACGTGTTGGCTTTTAGGGGGGGCAAGACGCCACTTTTCGCAGTACCTGCGAGGAGCAGATTAACACCCTACCTGTTGTGGTGTACTTACAAGGGAGATCGAATCAAAACCAATCGTGATTGAATTGGAGGAGCGTGCAATCGCACCCATAGTTCAACAGGTGTCCCATTTACCTATATTAACCATGGTTAAAATTACTATCTCTTATGGTTCAACAATCTAACCTTGATTTTTACAAAAAAATATTTAACCTTAAGGTTAAGAATTTTTAACCTTTGATTTAATTTTTAAATATTTTTTTCTAAGAACCAAGGGTAGATTATTTAACCTTAAGAGTTAGTGAATCTTAACCCTGGTTAATAAGGGTTAAAAAGGACACGTGTTGACCTCTATATGTAGAAATCCTATGAAGATTCTATGAACACTTGACACAAGCCCTCTCTGGCTTCGCCAGAGACAATCCGAGGCCCTGGCGGACTCGTCACCTAGGGGATCCAAACCCTTTCTGGATCCCAAACCTCCCTCAACAGACAGGTCAGAGGCCACACCCCACCAAAGGCGCAACAGGTGGGGTGTCAGTTGCCGACTTTTTGGATGGAAGCCAGGCGGCTTGACTTAGTATCTCTCTCTCTACATGACTTAGTATCTCTCTCTCTACATGGAGAATATCTATGGGAAAATTGAACCCATTCGTAGTAATTGAACGCTACTACTACGTAACTATGAAAAACATTTCTAACAATCCAACTCTACTACTAAGTAACTGTGAAAACACCACCATATTTGTTGAGTACTGATAGTAATTGAACCACGTCACAAGTCTCTGTCAAGACTCTGTTTTCCTCTCTTTTCCTATATCTCTCGTGAATATGAAAACTCTCTCTCATATATATGAAAACCATCGGATAGACATCACTAATTTGACACCATGGGCTTGTCCCAGTGGTCGTGTCTCTCTCTCCTTTGGGGTAGGTTCCGATCAAGTCCCGAGGGGTGCGATAATTGTAAAATATATTCGCCTGCCTAGCTTCAAATGCTTGGCATTAACCCTTTAACTTAAAACAAATACTAATACCTGTCTATTGTGACAGTGGTGATATATCCCCCCGTTGGGGGTACTGATCTAGACTTTACTCCCTTACTCCCGTTTGGTGTGATGGTTAAGATGTCCACCTGTAGTCGCAACTTCCAATGCTAAGTATCTAACTCAATCAAAGGTAAGGCCATATGAAAAGAGACCACCTTTCTAACTTCTCCCTTTTTATCGCCACATGTCCCCTATTTTGTGTTTGCGCGAGACCACCTTTCTGGCTGCCAGAGACAATCCGAGGCCCAATCAAAGGTAGGGCCATATGAAAGTTCTACTATGTCAAGCTAAAGTTTGACAAAGAAAATGGGACACTCAACTCACTGGCATGTTTGTGTGTGTCGTTTGGCATGTGTTAGGACCTTAAAAAGAATCATTGTGTGGTGGGTCCATAGTAAAAAAATATGAGATGTCAAGGTGAGTCCCTTTAGAGACACATGACAAAGCTCGATCAAACTTTGGGAGAGTGAGAAGAACAACATCTCATTCTTCAGAATAGACCAATGTAGATCTTGAAAGTTGTAGATGCAATAATAAAGGTCTTAATGCAATCTTCGCTGTTATCACACCCGAAGACTTTTGGCGTATTTCTAAATGTGACATTTTGAAGGAAGCATGAGACATTCTTCAAATTACCCATGAAGGGATTACAACTGTCAAGATCTCAAAATTCCAATGCTAACCTCTAAGTTTGAAAAATTGATGATAGATGATAATGAAACTTTTGACAGTTTTTATGCTTATCTGAGTGACATTGTTAATTTGAGTTTCAATCTAGGGGGAAGAATTCCTGAATCCAAAATTGTTATAAAAATTTTGAGATCTCTACCTGAGAGATTTCAATCGAAGGTTACCGCCATTGAAGAGAGAGAAAATGTTGATGCTCTTGTTGGTTCTCTCCAAACCTATGAGTTAAATCTGAACCTATCTAAGAAACCAAAATCTATTGCCTTGAAATCTGTCAAGGAATCCATAGATGGTTCAGATAATGATTCTGAGAATAATGAAGAAGAGTTGGCTTTATTTGCAAAGAAATTCAGAAAATTTCATTAGAGATTTAATCCGAAATGATAAAAGTCTTTTGAAAAGCCTAAGTCCAAGCACTTTGAAAATAAGAAACATCTTAAAGTGTAGACAGTAAATCCCAAGGTGTTCAATGCTATAAATATTAAAGCTACGGCCATATTGCCGCTGAGTGCTCTAATAAGAAAAGATTTAAGGGCAAAGCAAGGGATGATATTGAATTTGAATATAAGGAATCAGATAGTTCTTCTTTGGAAGAGACTAGGGGTTATATGGCCATCACTGCATCTTTATCTGGGTTGAAGAATCTTCTTCAAATGTTGTGATTGACCAACACCATAGTGATGGTGAGGATGATGAGAGTCAGAATGACTCAGATTCTGAGGGGGACCTCGAGGCAGCCTATGATGAGCTATTTCAGGAATGCCTAAAGCTGAAAAATGTTCAGTTTTTCATGTCCAATAAGGTAAAATCAATTAGAATGGAAAGAGATGCCTTATACCAAGTGACTTTCAGGGTTGAAAGCTCTTGTGTCACAACTTGAGGAAGAGAAGGCTTCCCTCCTTGTCAAGACTCAACTTCTTGAATCTAATTTGCATGTTTGTCTTGATGAAAAGATAAGTTTTGAAATCAAGTTAGCTGATCTTGAGCAAAATCAGAGGTGTGGGGATGTGAATGGAACTCCATCTACCTTGAACATTGAGCCTAGTGATAAAAAGTACCTTCCTGAAAATAGGAAAGACCCCTCTACTCAAAAATTCATTCCTACTTGTCATAAAAGTGGAGAGAATGGTCATATTAGGCCACGATGTCCTAAACTTCGAAGAATGACCTATCATGGTTGTGGAATCAACATAATTTTAATGGGAATCTTCAAAAGAAAGTTGATATCATAGTAGATATGTGTAGGAAGTTAAATGATAATATATTGAATATCTATAATAACTTTAGACAATGACATGGTCGAGACACTTCTTCTTCTAAATATGAAGGAGGAAACGGAAAGAACCAATATGCCCACCATAATTCTAGTACTCAATCTTGGGATAGGAGGAACAGGAGGTAAGGGTAAAAGATCACACCTACCTCAACTGAAATGGTTAGAGACCAAAGGGGCAATCAAACTGATAAAACCATTTGGGTTAGAAAGGAAGACCTGAAGGGCTTCACTTAGCCCATGTTTGTCATAACCTAGGATGTGCTTTGTTTGTTATATCTTGTCCTAGTGCTATGTTGCTTGTGTATACTAGTAGTTTTTATTGTTTTTTATTTGTTTTGGTTTGTTTTTCTATTTTCTTTATTTTAAAAAATTCAAAAATATTGAAAAACTATAAAATCCAAAAATATTTTTATCATGTTGGCCTTGGTTGACTTGCATGATCTGTATTCCTTGTGTGATCTTTATTTCAATACTTATCCAGGGTTGAACATGAGTTTGTTGCTGATTGAGGATATATCACCTTCATAGTCTCTTGGTTAGACTGAAAATTAGACTGGTTTATCTTGCACAGTTAGAGACTTATTCATGTGTGTATGTTTTGCAATTTCACATAAACTCTGACTGATTCTGTTAAGAGGTCTATTTTCCAATCTGTAGGTGTTTGACTTATCCCAAAAGTGTGACCTTGGATGACCAATCTAGAATGACCATATTGTTAGTCATCCCCATTTTATGTATCCTCCATGAGCAAAAATTGTTGCAATGGAAAGGGCTGCCTACTAGGCTAGTGTGAAAGTTACTATTGGATGCAAATAATATGTAATTGCTACCTATGCAGACAATAGTTATCTATCTGGGTTGCTAGTGTGAAAGCCTCTGCTGTCAATAGCTAGGACTACCTACCTAGATAGTGTGAAAGCCAGCATTGCATGAAAAGATATGTTCAGATAAAGAACATCAAAAAAAAATCTTACAAAGTTTAGAGGTATTTGACCAAAAGTAAAAGAAAAAATATTGAGTCAAATAAAATGGATAAAGGAGTACCAAAATGTAAAAAATTAGCATATCTAGATTTAACTAGGTTTGACTTCTAAGATTTGTATCTCTAGAGTCCCTTAGTGGTTAATGTCATATCGTTGGAAAGGGAAAAAACCTTGATTTAGTATCTAGTTAGACCACCACTACACACATATTGCTTCACTTTTGGACTGTTCACTAAATGTGACTAAGTGAATTGGTTATACTTTAGTATTTCGTTAGATTTAGTTAGATGTGTATCCTCAGTCGGTCTAACTAATCATGTTCATTTTATTTGTAATTTTAAATTACTACTGCTTAGATTGCTTTTGATGTATGTTTGTGTAGCACATGATACCTTTTTAGTATTAGTATTATGTGTTTCCTTATTGGATGGCATGGGCCTTTCTAGCTTAGGTGCCCTGATTTTGGTAGTGTCCTTGATCTTAGGGGGAGAAGATCAAGTTGAGTTGTTGAGGAAGAGTTTGTGCTTTATATTGCTATTTTGTTCCCTGCTCTTTATTCCCCGCATTGTCTACATTTGCTTGGTTGTATTGTAGTTGCCTTGAAATTAGTATATTATTTGTGATATTGGCTTTATGATTACCTTTGACAATTGTGCTAAAAAGGGGGAGAATGTTGGGTACTAGTTCCCTAGTTCAGTATTTCAGTATTTCAGTACATTCCTTACAATACCTATGTTTATCTATTTGTACATTTCATACATGCTTCACCAGGTGTTTTATTTATGAGTATGTGCAGGTGCAGGGTTGCAGCAGACAGATCTTACATGACAAGAGCTTCAGTGTCTTCACTTTAAGAATATTTGTCAATTGGTGTCATTTAATTGTGTTGGAGTCATGTAATGACCTAACTCTCTGTTTGATGTGTTTTGGGGGAGTTTGTGTCAAGTCATGTACTTTAGATTGGTTTTACCACGTAATTACCACAGGGAGAGATTGTAAAGTCCATGTTTTAGCGTTGGCTTATTCCGTTGTCAAAACAGTGAGTCTAGTGTATCTTGTGTCATTGCCTTCAAGTGCCCACAACAAGTGAAGATGAAGACCGAAGAAGATCAGTTGAAGACATTCCAATCATATCCTTCGTTTCACTCATAGGATGATAGTGACCTAAATATCATGCTACCTTAGGTGAAAATTGACGTAGAATGATCATATGAACCTTAGTTGACCAGATATGTAGCCTTAAGAGTGTTAATGGATCTTAAATACCAAGGTTCCTTGTAAGAGACATATCTCATTGACCGTAGCTCCAATTTTGTTCCATAATATATCAAATCGACCATATCGAAAAGATCTCCAACTTTCGTGAAGAAAGTAAGAGCAAACAATGAGCTTTTGAAAGTCGGTCGACCGAACCAAGATTGGGTCGACCCAATCCTGAAAACTTTTGTATGGGAAAAACGATCGGAGAACTTACAAATATTGGGTCGACCTAAAGGGACAGTTAGGTCGACCAAACTGCCTAGTTGGGTCCACCCAATGCTTATAGAAGTTTCAAAATCCATTTTTTTCACCTTCTAAAAGCTTGGTTTGGCTTCTCTATTTAATAGAACCATTCTAGTTCGTGAATAAGGACTTGTGGAGAGTGTTGAGAGTGCATTGGGCTACCTCTAGAGTTCTCATAAACTCTGGGATTTATTTGTCTCATTCTCCTTTGTTAGTTGCTCTAGAGATGTAAGTTTTATCATTCTAATATCTGAAAACTTGCTTTGGTTGATCCTCAAGCTTTTGATGGGATCACTCTAGAGTTGTCCTAAAACCATCAACCCGTTCTAGAAAGAAAAAATTGGCCGGAGTGTTCCGGACCCTTTGCGAAGGAGATTGATTCGAGGAGGATCGTGGATGTGATATTTGGTCGGTGGAATCCGAAGCCGTCATTGATGGAGATCGATCATGGAGATCGTGGTTGTCGAGAAACTAGAAAAGAACAGGCTACTATGGTAGATTGCGAGTCTTGAGAGATCGTGATTACTTATTGAGGCGTGGAAGACTAATCGTGGATCAAGAAAGTCGAGTCCTGTTTGGGTGAGGTTCGAGTTTGTAAGTATCTAATACTTTGTCTTAGTGGATTCTCATTGCTGGACTAGGTCCCGTGGTTTTTCCTAGAAGGGTTTCCATGATTTTGAACAAGCTTTGCTTGATCTTGGGGCAAGTGTTAACTTAATGCCCTACTCATTTTATTTACAACTTGGCCTATGAGAAATACAACCCACTACTGTGGTGTTACAATTGGCTGACCGATCTGTAAGGAAACCGAGGGGAGTAGTGGAGGATGTTTTAGTCCAGATAGATAAATTTTATTATCCTGTTCATTTTCTTATCTTGGACACACAATCTGTGGTGAATGCAGATTCTAAAATCTCAGGTATTCTTGGTAGAGCTTTCCTTGCTATATCTAATGCTTTAATTAATTGCAGGAATGGGCTAATGAAATTGTCTTTTGGAAATATGACCCTAGAGGTTAATATTTTCAGTATAGGCAAACAATTACTGGGACATTATGAGTGCAAAATTACAAACTGGATCGAAGTAGTTGTGCAAGAAGAATTCGAATCATCAAATTCGTCTAACTCTCTTGAAATTCTTCTTGCTAATTCTCAAATTGATATTAATTCTTTCGATAAAAATGAGCTTGATGACATTTGTACTTTATTTAATGCACAAGTTCTAGGGACAAAAGGTTGGGAACCACGATTTGAGGAGCTACCTAAGGAAAAGTCAAAGTCCCTACCCTCCAGTGTTGAAGTGCCAAATCTAAAGCTTAAGAAACTGCCAAATGGTTTGAAACATGTCTTTCTAGGCCTAGGTGATACATTTCCTATTGTAATTTCTTCTGTATTATCTCAACATGAGGAAGGTAAATTGTTAAAAATTTTAAATTACCATAAATCTGCTATTGGGTGGACTATAGTAGATATTAAGGGAATTAGCCATTTAGTGTGCACCGGCAAGATAAATCTTGAAGAAGAGACTAAGGCTTTTAGAGACCCCCAGCGCAGACTAAACCCAACTATGAAAGAAGTTGTCAAATTAAAGTTTTAAAAGTATTGGATGCTGGTATTATTTACTCAATTGTCGATAGTAAATAGGTTAGTCCTATGTAGGTGGTCCCTAAAAAGTCAGGAGTCACTATTGTGCAAAATGAGCTTGAAGAGCTAGTCCCCACTAAATTAGTGACCGCATCGTGCATGTGCATTGACTATAGAAAATTAAATGCTGCCTCCCGAAAAGATCACTTTCCTTCACCCTTTATTGACCAAATATTGGAAATGGTGACAGGGTATTCCTTTCATTGCTTTTTAGATGGCTATTCTGTTTCTTATCAAATTGAAATTGCCTTAGAGGACCAAGATAAGACCACTTTTACTTGTCCTTTTGACACTTATGCCTTTCAAAGGATGCCATTTGGACTATGCAATGCCCCGGCTACTTTTCAAAGATACATGTTGAGCATGTTTAGTGATATGGTAGAAGATTGTATGGAAGTCTTTATGGATGACCTCACAGTCTTTGGAGATTCTTTCGATGCTTGTCTGCTTAATTTAAAAAGAGTATTGATTAGGTGTGAAGAAAAGAACCTTGTGCTTAATTGGTATGGTATCTTCTGTAATTGTTCTAGGCCACATTGTCTCTTCTAAGGGGATAGAAGTAGACAAATAAAAAATCGAATTAATACAAAATTTGCTCTTCCCTAAGACCGTGAAAGATGTGCTATCTTTTCTTAGTCATGCTGGTTTTTACAGGAGATTTATACAAGACTTCAGTCTTCTTTCTTGTAGAACCCCGAATCTTCATTTCACTAGGTAGTGAATAGTGTGTGAATAGTGTTCAAGTGGAGTCTTGTACACTAATGAGTTTTATGCTAATGAAAATGTTTGGATATATGGTGTGCATGTGTTGATTGGTATATATAGCCTAAGGGAGTGTGTTTTGAGTGTTCAAGGTGTTAGGGTTGGAATAGAGAAGGTCCAAGTAGTGGGAAAAGAGTTTTGCAGTAAAAACAGGGGAGAACCGATCGTTCAGTGATAACATCGATTGCTCGGTCAACTAGCAATCGATCGGTATCTATCGACTGGTTAAAGATTTTGTAAGGGAAAAAATTCTAGAGAGAGTGTTTTCAACCAATCGTTCGGTCAAAACACCGATCACTCGATATGCCACCGATGGCTTGGTCTTGACCATCGATCGATCGGTTATACACAGTTTTGCTTCATTAAGGGTGTTTAAGTCTTTTAACCATCATCCTTGCCTATAAAAGGCCCCAACTCGTGCCTAAGGGTTTCAGAAACCCTTAGGGCATATTTTTGAGAAAGTTTGAGGGGAGAAGAAAAGGGGAAAGCTAGGGTGTTGTTCAAGTTGAAGAGAAGATCAAGATCTCCCCTTCTTTGATGTTCTCCATCTAAGAACTCGAGGTTCTCACTTGTTCCAAGCCTTTGGAATCGAATTCATCGATTTCACCAAGGTAGATACATTCTACTACCAAACTTGTGATCATACTAGCTCACCACATGATGCTCTTCTCATTCTATGCTAAAAATCTTAGGTTGATATGGTATGTGATGTTGCTTTTATACTTGGATGTAAACTACCATTATTAGGCACTCTATGTGTTTGGTTTAATGCCTCTAAGGACTTTTATGTTGAGTATGCTATTATTTTCATATGCTTCGCATGTATCGCATGAACTGGATTTTTCATGGATTTCTCAAAGTTATAAGAAGGGTTTTGAATAAGTGACTCATATGATGATTTTAAGAAACCCCATGATATTGTCTAAGATCAGTTCACAAGCTCCAAGGATCATATTGAACTAACAAGGAACTCTATGATAAGGTCTAAGATCGATGTACAAGCTCTAAGGATCATAAATGTAAATGTTCAAAGATCTCTATGGTTTTGCTCTACGGTGTTGCTCTAAGGCTCTATGGATCATAAATGACTCTAAGGAACTCTATGAATTTAACATGACTCAAAGAATTCACAAGGCTATGATTATCGCAAGACTTACACGGTTTTGGTTTTCGGATGTCATCACACGTGCTATTTCATGGTCTCTACGTTTCGATATGTTTTAAGGATTTCAGTCTCCATGTCTCGCATGCTCCATGATATTATTGCTTTGTTGTTAGTAGTATGTATACGCTGAGTATTCCACGCTCAGCCAATATTTTTTATCATCGGCAGTGCACGGGTTCCTTTCGACTTGTGTAGTTCGGAGCCTTGGGTAGAGGAAGAATACTACAACCCGAAGCCTTCTATGGACCACTACCAGGATGATGGATCGCTAGATAGGTGGCCCGACTTTGACTTCTGCTGACTATGTTAGGAAGGGGAGATATTTTGTTTATGTTGAGAGTGGGACTTATCCACTCCACATTTTGGATAAATATTTTGTTGGTTCAGACTTGAACCAAATAATAAGAGTAATTAATTTTAAATCGTTTTTGCTATGTATAACTTGTGTACTCTGACAGGTTGGTATGTGTGCCTTATGTGTCATACGGGATGGTATGTCATGGCAGTCACGAGCTAAAGTATCCCTAACTCCTAGGGGGTATTTTGGGTCACGACAGACTTGGTTTCAGAGCTCAAGGGATTAGCTTCTCTTGGGCTAAGCGAAAGTGAGTCATTTGAGTTGAACTTAGAACTCAGATGGAATTGTTGTCTTATGTTTGCTACCATGACATAACCGGTATCAAGCGAATCCTTAGGTCAGCCTAGGATCCTAGTTTAGATGTTAGGTTTAGACTATGTCTTTAGTCTTATTCCAAAAAGGGTAGATATGCAACGAAAGGATCTTAGCTACGCTAGAAAACTCTAAGTTATAATTGTATGATTATGTGTATACTTCGATGTATACTATATATGGGTATTAGCATTTCATGTTCATTGAATTGCTATATATTTTGTGAAGATTGGTATCCAAGTTAGACTCATGTTTTGCCATTGATCTCAGGATTTTACATCATGAGACGCGGCAAGGGGGGTCGTGGTTACCATACTCAGAGATCCAAGGGTGAGGTTCCGAGAGAGGAGGAGCCACTTTACTTCACAAATGCTATGGATTCCATAGCAGAGACATTGGCTTTATTGGTAGCCAGACCTGCTGTGACTATTCCTACCCCATCGACTACTCCTGTGGCTCTGCCAGTGCATCACACCACGGGACTTAAGGCTTTTTGGAGACTGCGGCCTCCTACATTCTATGGGACTCTGGACCCGATGGTGGTAGAGGCATGGATTATGCAGTTGGAGAAGACCTTTCAGGCTCTCCGATATATTGAGGAGTAGCGGGTTGAGTGGGTTTCTTTCGTGATGGAAGGTGAAGTCGAGCATTGGTGGAGAGCTGCCCAAAGGCAGAGGGATGTTGCGAAGGCAGGGGAACCCTGGACATGGGGAGAGTTCCTAGACACCTTCTACGAGCAGTATTTTCCCAGATTTATTTAGGAACAGAAGGCAAGGGAATTCATGCTCTTAGAGCAGGGACCAATGAACGTAGCTGAGTATGAGGCTAAGTTCACCGAGTTGTCAAGATTTGCTTCACATCTGATCGAGATTGAAGATCTTCGGATCAAAAAATTTGAGATGGGGTTGAAGGCATTCATCTGTGGTAGGGTGTCCATCCTCCAAGTAGAGTCTTGGAGGGAGATAGTGGGAAAGGCGAAGATCGCCGAGAAGAATACAGAGGAATTTATCGGGAGGAGGGATAGTGGCTTCGGGAGGAGCATGTCCCGGGGTCAGTCTAGTGGTTCGGCACAGTCCGAGAAGAGGACCAGGACTACTCCATATTAGTTCTCTCACCTGATGTTGGCTCAGAGGCCTCCTTTTGTGCCTCAGGCACCGTGCCCTACGATGTCATAGGCTAGTAGGGTTACGCCTCCTACATCCTCCGCATCGCAGGCATTTGAGGAGTGCGTAGTATGTGGTCGTTGGCACAAGACTGGGGATTACCGAAGACTATCGGGTGGATGCTTCCACTGTGGTGAGGTTGGTCACGTGATACAGGATTGCCCACACAGGCAGTCACAGACTGGGCCACAAGGAGTTCGACCTCCAGGCAGGCAGACTTCACTTCAGGGGTCTTCATCTCAGGCCTCCAGATCCTTGCCGCCCACCCAACAACCTTGTCAGGTAAATCAGGACAGGTTATTTACCATGACCGATCGAGACGCACAAGCATCTGATGATGTTGTGCAAGGTACGAGCGAGTTTAAGATTGTTAAGGTTCTAGGGTTGCCATGATGTATTGTATGTATATATGCTATGTAGTGTTTTGCTATGTATGTATCAACATGTATTAGGTATGTAGTTATTTTATAACTAGGGTAGTTATAATTCTCAGGTGTGTTGCTAGTGAATGAGCGTTTAGCACGGTTGTCGATCGACACAGGATCCACTCATTCATTCGTCTCGCCCAGTTTTACCGAAGGCTTTACTTCCGAGCCAAGTAAGCTACCTCAAGAGTTGTCCATTTCGACTCCACTGGGCAAGTCTGTTGAGGCAGAAAAGGTGTATCTGGGTAGTGTTGTGCAAGTCATACAGCATGAGTTGCCAGTCGACCTGATCATCCTGGAATTTCAAGATTGGGATTTTGATGTTATCCTAGGTATGGATTGGCTCTCAGCTCACCATGGACACGTGGCGTGTTTCGAGAAGGTGGTGAACTTTGAACCTACTGGGGTGAAGCCGTTTCATTTCAAGGGACTTCAGAAGAGAGATATTGCTCGTTTTGCAGCTCTCAGTCTCGCGAGTGTAGAAGTACGAGACTCTACATCCATTCTGGTTGTGTGCGAGTATATAGATGTTTTTTCAGAGACCTTACCGGGATTACCTCCTGATCGGGCAATCAAGTTTGCGATCGAGCTTGCTCTAGGCACGGCTTCGATTTCTAAGGCTTCGTATAGGATGGCCCCTATCGAGCTTAAGGAATTAAAACAACAGTTGGAAGAATTGCAAGGCCTTGGCTTCATCCAGCCAAGTGTCTCACGTTGGGGAGCTCTGGTGCTCTTCGTGAAGAAGAAAGATGGGTCGATGCGGATGTACATTGACTACAGGCAGCTAAACAATGTTACTATCAAGAATCGTTATCCATTGCCTTGGATAGATGACTTGTTTGACCAGTTGAAGGGCGCGAAGCTCTTCTCAAAGATCGATCTATGATCTGGGTATCATCAATTGAAGATCAAGGTAGAAGATATTCTGAAGATGACATTCAGAACCCGATACGGTCACTACGAGTTTCTGGTTATGTCTTTTGGTCTGACTAACGCACCGACTACATTCATGGATCTAATGAACTGGGTGTTCAGATCATCTCTCGATCAGGGTGTGATTGTATTCATAGATGATATCCTTATGTATTCATAGAGACATGATGATGACACGAAAGATCTCTGCCTGGCATTGTAGACTCTTCGAGAGCATAGCCTGTATGCTAAGTTGAGCAAGTGCAAGTTCTAGCTGGACAAGGTGTCATTTCTTGGTCATGAGGTGTCTGCGGAGGGGATCTCAGTCGACCCTACGAAGATCGAGACAGTAATGAACTGGGAGAGGCCGAAGATTTTTACCAAGATTCATAGTTTTCTCGGCCTGGCATGATACTACAGGAGGTTCGTGGACGGGTTCTCCATCTTAGCGGCTCCGCTGGAAGAATGCTAAGTTCACTTGGAGTGAGAAGTTTGAGGCAAGCTTCCTGGAGTTGAAGAAGAAGCTTACCACTGCCCCTGTTGTCATGGTTCCATCTGGGAGTGACGGCTTCGAAGTTTATAGTGATGCATCACTTGTCAGGCTTGGGTGTGTTCTTATGCAGGATAAGCCGGTGGTTGCCTATGCTTCTTGCCAGTTGAAGGAGCATGAGCAGAACTACCCCATGCATGATCTAGAGCTTGCCGCAGTTGTCTTTGCACTGAAGATTTGGCTTCACTACCTCTATGGGGAAGAGTTCATAATGTTTACGGATCACAAGACCTTGAAGTATCTCTTCTTCCAGAAGGAGTTGAATATGAGGGAGCATCGATGGATGGAGTTCATAAAGGACTATAATTGTTCCATTCAGTACCATCCGGGTAAGGTGAACGTGGTAGCCAATGCTCTTAGCAGAAAGCCTTACGGGGTTATGGCTCACGTGAGAGTTCAAGAGTAGAAGTTATTAAAGGATATGTGTAACCTCAACACTACCCTCAGACTTGCTACATATGGGCCGGTAATGTCAAACATCTTAGTTGGACCGCATATCTTGGATCAGATCAAGGAGTTACAGGATTCTGATGATGAGTTTTTTGCTTACCGGGATAAGTCTGTGAGTAGTGGTAGTCAGGATTTTTCCGTGAGTGGTGGTGGTACTATCATATTCAAAGGCAGATTGTGTGTTCCCGTCGATGAGGTGTTGAGGGGTGAGATCTTGGATGAGGTTCATCGATCCAAGTACACGGTACATCCTAGAGGTACTAGGATGTACTAGAATCTCAAGAGGCACTACTGGTGGTGAAACATGAAGAGGGAAGTCGCAGAGTATGTTTCTAGATGTTTGGTGTGCCAGTAGGTGAAGGCCGAGCATCAGACGCCAGCAAGTCTTTTACAGTCCCTCCCTATTCTGGAATGGAAATGGGAGAATATCTCGATGGATTTCATCGTTGGTTTGCCACGGACGTCGAAGGGCTCCGATGTTATCTGGGTGATAGTGGACAGATTGACAAAGTCTGCACATTTTCTTCCTTATTGGACTACGTTCAGTTCAAATCAATTGGTAGCCTTGTATATCAAGGAGGTGGTCCGTCTGCACGGTGTGCCAGTTTTCATCGTGTCTAATCGAGACCCTAGGTTTATTTCCAGGTTTTGGAAAACTTTTCAGAGCGCTATGGGTTCTCGGTTACATTTCAGCATCGCCTTTCATCCTCAAACCGATGGGCAGATTGAGCGGGTGAACCAGGTTGTAGAGGATATGCTCCAAGCTTGTATGTTGGACTTTTAGGGTAGTTGGGAGGAACACTTGCCATTGGTTGAGTTCGCATCCAACAACAGTTACCAGGCGAGCATCCAAATGGTGTCTTTTGAAGCTCTATATGGTCGAAGTTGTAGATCTCCTCTATACTGGGATGAAGTTGTTGAGAGGAAGATACTGGGTTCTGAATTGATCGAGTAGACCACAGAAAGGGTCAAGGTCATCAGGGAGCGGTTGAAAACTGCTCATGATAGGCAGAAGAGCTATGCAGACACTCGCCGCAGAGATTTGGAATTCCAAGTTAGGGATCGGGTCTTTGTGAAGATTTTGCCGAGCCGAGGAATCATGAGGTTCGGGAAGAAAGGGAAGCTTAGCCCTACGTACATGGGGCCAATCGAGATCATCACTAGGGTTGGTGAGGTTGTTTACGGGGTAACCCTATCACCTCACATGGTAGCGGTCCATAATGTATTTCACATTTCCATGCTCAGGAAATACATTCTGGATTTGTCCCATGTCATTGCTCTTGATCCCATGGAGATTTGAGAGGATCTCACTTTGGTTGAGCAACTGGCTTATATCTTGGATCGTCGAGATCAAGTTTTGCACACCAAGACTATCCCGTTAGTCCTTGTGAAATGGTAGCACCATTCTGTAGAAGAGGCTACGTAGAAACGTGAAGCTGACATGAGGGAAAAGTACCCTCATTTTTTTTCTTGATGTTCTTTTCATGTAATTTGTTTCTTCTGGTTCTTTTAGTATCGTTCTAATTTCGGGGACGACATTCTTGTAAGTGGGGGAGGATGTAGAACCCCGAATCTTCATTTCACTAGGTAGTGAATAGTGTGTGAATAGTGTTCAAGTTGAGTCTTGTACTAATGAGTTTTATACTAATGAAAATGTTTGGATATATGGTGTGCATGTGATGATCGGTATATATAGCCTAAGGGAGTGTGTTTTGAGTGTATAAGGTGTTAGAGTTAGAATGGAGAAGGTCCAAGTAGTAGGAAAAGGGTTTGCAGCAAAAACAGGGGAGAACCGATCGCTCGATGATAACATCGATCGCTCGGTCAACTAGCGATCGAACGGTATCTATTGACTGGTCAAAGATTTTGTATGGGGAAAAATTTCAGAGATGGTGTTTTCAACTGATCGCTCGGTCAAAACACCAATCGCTCGGTATGCCACCGATCGCTTGGTCCTGATCACCGATCGATCGGTTATACGCAGTTTTACTTCATTAAGGGTGTTTAAGTCTTTTAACTGCCACCATTGCCTATAAAAGGCCCCAGCTAGTGCCTAAGGGTTTCAGAAACCCTTAGGGCATATTTTTGAGAAAGTTTGAGAGGGGAAGAAAGGGGGAAAGCTAGAATGTTGTTCAAGCTTGAAGAGAAGATCAAAATCTCCCCTTCTTTGATGTTCTCCATCTAAGAACTCGAGGTTCTCACTTGTTCCAAGCCTTTGGAATCGAATTCATCGATTTCACCAAGGTGGATACATTCTACTACCAAACTTGTGATTATACTAGCTCACCACATGATGCTCTTCTCATTCTATGCTAAAAATCTTAGGTTGATATGGTATGTGATTTGCTTTTATACTTGGATGTAAACTACCATTATTAGGCACTCTCTGTGTTTGGTTTAATGCCTGTAAGGACTTTTATGTTCAGTATGCTATTATTTTCATATGCTTCGCATGTCTCGCATAAACCGGGTTTTTCATGGATTTCTTAAAGTTATAAGAAGGGTTTTGAATAAGTGACTCATATGATGATTTTAAGAAACCCCATGATATTGTCTAAGATCGATTCACAAGCTCCAAGAATCATATTGAACTCACAAGGAACTCTATGATAAGGTCTAAGATCGATGTACAAGCTCTAAGGATCATAAATGTAAATGTTATGAGATCTCTATGGTTTTGCTCTATGGTTTTGCTCTATAGTGTTGCTCTAAAGTTCTATGGTTCATAAATGACTCTAAGGAACTCTATGAATTTAACACACAAGGCTATGATTATCACAAGACTTACACGGTTTTGGTTTTCGGATGTCATCATAGGTGTTATTTTATGGTTTCTACGCTTCGATATGTTTTAAGGATTTCAGTTTCCATGTCTCGCATGCTCTATGATATTATTGCTTTGTTGTTATTAGTATCTATACGCTGAGTATTCCACGATCAGCTGATATTTGTTATCATCGGCAGGTGAACGGGTTCCTTTCGACTTGTGTGGCTCAAAGCCTTAGGTAGAAGAAGAATACTACGACCCGGAACCTTCTATGAACCACTACCAGGATGATGGATCGCTAGATAGGCGGCCTGACTTTGACTTCTACTGACTATGTTAGGAAGAGGAGATATTTTATTTATGTTGAGAGTGAGACTTATCCACTCCACACTTTGGATATATATTTTGTTGGTTCAGACTTGAACCGAATGATAGGAGTAATTGATTTTAAATCATTTCCGCTATGTATAACTTGTGTACTCTGATAGGTTGGTATGTGTACCTTATGTGTCATACGAGATGGTATGTCACGGTGGTCATGAACTAAAGTATCCTAGGGGTATTTTGGGTCGTGACATTTCTAGACCTTTATGTAGTCTCCTTCTCAAAGATGTTCCCTTTGACTGGACTAAAGCATGCCAAGAAGCCTTTATAAAGCTAATTGGTAAACTTACGTTCGCTCCCATCATGCAACCACCAGATTGGAACCTTCCTTTGAAATTATGTGTGATGCTAGTGATTATGTTGTGGAAGCAGTTTTAGGATTGAGGATAGATAAGAAACCATGTGTGATCTACTATGCTAGTAGAACCCTTAACAGTGCTCAAATGAATTATACAACAACTAAAAAAGAGTTGCTAGCAGTAGTATTTGATTTAGAAAAATTCTGTGCCTATTTGATTGGTTCACCCATTTGTATCTTTATGGATCATGTGGCGCTTAAGTACCTTCTCACAAAGAAGGATGCCAAAGTACAACTCATTAGGTGGATTTTACTATTGCAGGAGTTTGATATCACAATTAATGATAAAAAGGGCGTGGAGAATGTGGTGGTTGATCACCTGTCAAGACTTGTTTGTGAAAATAATCTGGAAACAATGCCTATTGATGATGATTTTCCAGATGAACATTTATTTTCTATTTTTGACCAGCCATGATATGCTGATATTGTTAATTATCTTGCTGCAGAAGAGATACCATTGAATTGGAACAACCATGAAAAGCGAAAATTCATGGTTGAGGTACGTAATTTTTATTGGGATGATCCCTATTTGTTCAAATATTGCCCCAAACAAATTATGAGGAGGTGTGTTCCTAATGACGAATTTATGAGTGTTTTAAACTTTTGTCATTCAGAGGCATATGGTGGGTACTTTTCTATGAAGAAGACTGCTGCTAAAATTCTGCATTGTGGATTTTATTGGCCCACCCTCTTTAAAGACACTGATGAATTCTATAATTCTTGTGATAGATGCCAAAAGTTCGGGGTGATTTCGCGCAAGAATATGATACCCCTAAACCCCATTCTAGTAATTGAAAATTTTGATTGTTTGGGTATTGACTTTATGGACCCTTTTCCCCCATCTTTTGGTTACCTATATATTTTGGTTAGTGTGGACTATGTATCCAAGTGGGTTGAGGCCGTGGCTTGCAAATCCAATGATAATAGGACTATTATTAAATTCTTAAAAGAACATATTTTGTCCAGATTCGGAATGCCATGTGTCATTATTAGTGATCAAGGTACCCACTTTTGCAACAGCCCTTTTGAGGCCTTAATGAAAAAGTATGGAATTGTTCATAAAGTTTCCACTTCTTACCACCCCCCAGACAAGTGGCCAAGTGGAACTTGCTAATAGGGAGATAAAACAAATTCTTGAAAAGACGGTTAAACCTGACCGCAAGGATTGGTCTTTACGACTAACTGACGTGCTTTGGGCATACCGCACTGCTTATAAATCTCCCCTTGGTATGTCCCCCTATAGGCTTGTTTTTGGGAAGCACAGCCACTTGCTTGTGGAGCTTGAGTAGAAAACTTTTTAGGCTATTAAAGCCTTCAATTTTGAATTGGGTGAGACAGGAAAGTTACGAAAATTCCAATTAACTGAATTGGAGGAGCTTAGAAATGACTCTTATAAGAACTCTAGAATCTACAAACACAAGAGGAAGGCTTTTCATGATAATAGAATTTTGAGAAAATATTTTGAACCGAATCAAAAGGTGTACTTGTATGATTTTAGACTCTATATGCATCCGAGAAAACTAAGGTCTAGATGGTATGGCCCCGTTGTGGTTAAAAGAGTATTTGATCACGAGGTTGTTGAGGTAGAAGATCCTCGAGACAGTAGAATTTTTGAAGTTAATGGCCATAGACTCAAGCCCGCTCTCGAGAGGCGTCTACCCGAAGAAGAAACTACCACTCTTGCGGATCCCGTTTACCAGGATTGACCTACCATTGTGAGTCTTCGCATCTTTGTAAATTAGTTTTGTTTTTGTTTGAGCTAACCTTGTAGGTGCCTACTATTAGAAGTTCACTCAAATTCTCAGGTGCTATCCACCCCTTCTATGTGTTCCTTTTACTTATCTTTTATTTCATTTATTGAACATTGAGGACAATGTTTGATTTAGGTTGGGGGCTGATAGTCAAATCTTAGTCAAATATCTTTGTCATATCTTTTTGCATGAATTGTGGCTCTGTAGTTGAGCATAAAAATAGGGAGTTTTAATTGAGTCATCTAAACTATTCTTGTCATCTGTTATGAGCAAAAACTCAAAATTTTCTTGTGCACATAAGCCATACTAGATGTTAGTTGTTAAAATGCATACTTTTAGAGGACATATAAGATTTCAGCTAAAACTTATAACACCTGTGAGTTTTTGAGCCCTTGGGAGCGATTTATTATTATTATTTGGTGTTTTATTCATACGGTATTATTCCGTTGTTATGAAGGGGGATCCAGATAAAAATTTATGCGGAAACTGGATCCCCTAGATCTTAACACCATAAAAAGTATCAAAATTATCTAAGAGTTTTAGTCATATCACCTCGGTGAATATTTTCACCTGTGAAGCTTAATCCACTCGAACCGTTAGAACTCTTTGTAGAGATTTCTCCGAAAAAATACTAGAAGCTCGATCCTTGTTCTTCGCTATCCCCACGAAGCTTTAGAATCTCCTTTGAAATTATAGATGCAAGAGGAAGAAGATGGATCAATGGTGTAGACCTTCTAATCACCAATAATACTAAGGTTCAAAACCCTAGATTTGTAAAACCCAACTAGGACCACCAATATAGCTCACGAAAATCCCTAGGGGCCTGCCTTAGGGCTCATGATTTGGAGAGAGAGAGGAGAGGAGAGAAAAAATTATGGAGAATTCTACTTAATGGTCTAGGTTGTTGGGGTATTTATAGACTAGGATCTTATCCTAATCCTACTCCAACTTGATCTTATCTAGTAGGATTTATTAATTAACAATAACTCTTATTATTAATTAAATAAACTCCTACTTAATCTATAAGTACTTTAGTTATAGTAATTCTATTAATTAAAGAGTCCCTATTATAAGAGGATTCCTTAATTAAAAGGAATAAGTCAACATCTTACACCAAAGTAGGAAACCTAGTCAAACTAGGAATCCACAAGGGGGGGCGTGAGCTTCTATGGGGCGTGAGATTTGAGGAGTTAAAACTCCTTATTGTAATCTAATTACAATAACATCTTAATCCTAATTGCAATCCAACACTTGGATTTTAATTCCATAATAAAAGGAATTATATTTCAATAATTATTCAATTAAACAAATCATAATCCAATTAGGATTCCTTAAGTGGGCGCCCCATCCTAGGGTTTAAACCCATGGGCTTTGGCCCATATTAAAGGTCCATTTTAATGGATTTATGAATATGGGTCAAACCCATTTCCCCTTTAATTATGTTAGTCAAATAATTACTAAAATAATCTCTTAGTTTAAATTAATAATTAATTTAAATAATAGATTAACTATTAATCTATTTAATTAAATGATTAACTTTTAATCACTTAAAATAATTGATTAACTTTTAATCAATTATTCTTATGTGAGCACCTCCATAGATTGCTCTGGGACATTCTTACCATGGCTTATCCAATGTTATCTCATTGACCCTAAATGGGAATTACATCGGAATTGCAAGTGACGTGAGATATCCATGTTGCAATTGAATCCCAGTGTATGAACATTAACCATTACAGATCCTGCTACATGAACTTTTAAATTCGATTTATCAAATACATTATCCCTAATGGGTCTTCGAGATTGACATACTATCTAACCCATAGCCCATTGCAAATCATCCGGGTTTCCAAGACTTATGATTAAGCCATGAGAAACAATTTCTCATGAAAATTTTTTTGAAAAAATCCTTTTATAAGTATAATACCTTTTAATAAAAGTATATTTCAAAACTTATTTTGTTTTCAAAATCACCTGCGCAGGATTTGAACTTAATCAACTGTCTTACCCGGAACTTGGATAATCTCTCAAATTAATGAGCATGGATTTCTTGTTTGAAATTCATCATGACTCGAACAACTTTCTGACAGTCCAACTGTCACTGTATTGTATTTCCTAAGTTAGAAAATACATTGGTGGAATCAAAACAGTCAGATCATTGCCCAGTCATAGATGAACTCATCAGATCTAAGGATCATCGAAACCGTTCAATGGAATGAGAGGCCAATATCTTATAGTATGTTTATGCAAGAGGTCTCTCATTTGATGCAATCAGTCAGTATACATTTAAGCATCCATATGCTAATGTGTAGTCTCCACTACAATAGTTCGAGATAGAACTACATCTCAACTATTGAAAACATCTTAGCATTCGGGCAAGCATATAAGTGAAGTGCCCAGCTTCACCCACAGCTGTGACTATATAAGGTATAAGGAACCGGAAAGTTATATCTACCTGTAATAATCTAATCACATAACTTTCCTACAATATATCATATGGACCTTTATCGACATCTGATATCGTATAGATCATCTCATGATCATGGTCAATTACCCATAATAAATACACAATAGATTAAGAAGAAGCATTTATCAATCAAATTAATAAGGTTCTAACAATCTAAATGACTTTTCTGGGTATGATGTCCAACATGTTGATCTCATTATTTTCTTGACTTTGTTGTCCATTGGAAACTTCATTACACAGTTTGTGGTTTGTTGGTTGAATTGCCTAAGAAATGATAACTCTCAGTGTACAAAGTTTGAGCCTTTCAAGCCATCCCTTATCATTAACAATAAGAAACACTTTGAGCCTAAAAGAAGACTTTTTTGAGAAAACTATATTTTCCTTACCTACTCCACATTGGAGTGTAACCTACTTCATACATCGCATTACCTTTTAAACCGGAGTTTATGCTAGGGATGGTAGTTTTGTGGTATTGGAAATTCAAATGGAATTGGAAATTCAAATGGAATTGGAAATTCAAAAGGGACTGCAACTTCAGGTTATAGGAAATTCAGTTGGGTTAGTGCTACAAAAAAAAATTGAAAAAAAATGTGTCGAAAAAGCAGAAGTACAATTTTTGTTCTAAAGTGGGAAAAATCTGAAAAAGAGAAAAGTAAATAAAGAAGTTCTGAATTGAAAAAGAAAGAAAAATCAAGAGAAAAAAGAATTTATAGATGTTTGGAATAGTTGTTTCACAATGAAGATGTATCGATATTCCTAGCATATACCTGGTTTTTGTTGATTATCTTATTCCTTCTTTCTTATAAACATTTACTCTTTAGCCCCATTGCAACCCTTATTGCTGACATTTTGATCTTAGGTGTGTTTGTGGTGTGAATGGAGGAGTTCCTAATGGATGACATTCTTTTTTTGAGATCTAATTATTACTTGTTCTAGCTATTGCATTTTATTTTTCATATATTTGAGAGAAGACCCGTAAAATTTCAAAGTGCATTATTCTGAGTGATTTAAAATTCTTGTGAGATTTGAAGTCAAAGCTTTTATCCAGATGTCTCTCTTATTTGTATGTGTTTTGAGTTTGTTGGCAAGAATGGTTATGAACTTAGCACACACACACAAATTCTGAGTTTGCTTATTAATGGAGAAACTTGGATATCATGGTGAATCTCTTGCAAAACCTTTGTTTGAATTATTTGAATGCTTTAGCCTATACTCATTAAGATCGATTGGTTAAGTGTTTCGCTTGAGAGTTGATTTATTGCTAGAGGCTAGCAATATTCAGGTTGAGGTGTGTGATGAGTGTCACGACCCAAAATACCCCCTAGGAGTTAGGATACTCTGGCGTCGTGAACTCATTACCAAACATCCTGTACAACATGTATGACATATAATAGCAGAAGCATAATACAAATCTATATATGGTAGCCGAAGCGTACTACAAAATTTCTATCCGTACTATATCTCAATTTATACATAACCCAAAATAAAGAGCGAACATACTCGCTCAACAAAAAATTTATATAGAAGACACTCCCTCTCATCACTCAAACACCAGGCCACCACCTATCAATCACCCTCTGATACTCTTGAAGCTCCTCTTGAGTAGGCACCTCCTCAAGGTATTCCTCCTCGACCCAAGGCTCCTACGGGCGATCACCATAGATATCGAAGGGACCTGCCGACATAATATGTACGGTTGAGTATTGAATACTCCGCGTATCTAAACCACTAGATAGTAATATCATAAACAGTAATACATCATATGTCACAGTTTAATCATTTCACATGCATTCCTGAAATCAGAGAGCGGAAAACAAAATCATATCATGTGCATATATCTCAGAAAAAAACTATCGGCAACATCTTCTTATCATCTTTTATCTTTGCATATACAGGTATTTAAAATAACTTGGTTTTCATCTTTTATTATCTTCTCATGTGTATTCATCATTTGCTACCTTGGGAGTCGGACAACTACTACCCCGTACCCACATAAGCTGGGTGGCCTAATATCATCCTCACATTTGGCTACATTCGGAGTAGACGACCAGTATCCATTTCCCTTCTGGGTAGCCTACTATCATCGGAGTCCGATGCCAATATCCATTTCCCTTTCAGGTGGTCTGCTATCATGCATCCCCGTTGGCTTTCAACATATACTTCTTATATCATCTTTTGCCTCTTATACTTGCCAAAGCCCAAGACCAAGTGTAGAAAGATTCTACCACATGGGTGGAGAATCTTAGGACGATATGGATGAATGTGATTTTAGCATAAAAAAGATGAAACTCTCTAGAATTAGAAAGAAGAAGTGTGTTATATTGATGTTTCTATTTTAGGAAAATGAGAAAACTTGTTTTGGTCACAGGAACTCTCTATTTTGGGTGGATTTTGGAATTCAAGTAAGAAGCTTAATGGAAGTCAATTAAATCTACAACAAAAGCAATAAATTTTGTGGATGGTTAGAGGAGTGCTATTATTTAGCAACCAATTCTCAAAAAAGAATGAGGATTTCCCGGATTCCCGTCTAATCTGGACAGTACTTACTAATTTGCTTGTAAATTTTGACTCAACAATCTGATTAAGCCAAAGTTAGATGTTTTAGAAAGCCGATTCAAAGGGAAACAAAATTGTATTTCATGAGGATCTCCTAATTCTGAAATTTAAGGGGTCAAAACAATTTGTCAAGTTGAGGGAAGTGCAATTTTGGTTGGAATTTTGTAATTAGAAGTTTACCTTTTGCTTATTTTCCTTTCTCTTCTTCCCTTTAGTCTATATAAACCTAAAGTGAGAGAGATTTTATCTCTTTCTAATCTTTTCTCATTCTCTTTTCTCCCTTATTGTTTTAGTTTTTCTTTTGTATGGATTACTAAATCCCTAGCCTTGTCTAGGGTGGAATTCTCTTAATGAGGTAATGTTAGTTTGATTTAATCCAATTAATATTTTTAACATTTATGATTTCTATATTAATTTTTCCTCTTGTTTGATCTCTCTTTTAATTGAATCTCTTGGATTTAAACATTTTCACGAGTTCAGTCAGACTTTTCTCGTAGTTGAGTAATAGTTCTTGATTTTTCAAACGAAGAACTTTCATCTTGGTGGATATTATTCTTTGCTGCGGGATTGCTCCGGGTATATCATCATCCTCGAGTTTTTCCGATAAAGTGCGGGCTTGGGTTAAAACTTGTTTTCAATAATTGATTGGAAATTGATTTTATTTTTTTGTTATAATCTAAAATTCTAACTCTTCTGGTTGAGGGATTGGGATGTGAAACCCTCAATTGAGTTATATCTTGGATAATCAAATTGACCTTGCACCATTAAGGGGAGGAAATCCGATGCCTTGACACTTTTTCTCATTGATATTTTCTCTAAATTAATTGAATTTTCTCTACCAAAAATTCTACTAACCCCTTTCTCTACTATTGTTCCTCATCTTCACTGTTCTCTATGGATCGACAACTCCTTTACTGTACTACAAAGTACCACATATCCTTAAGCGACATCAAAGCATAAGACTTTATTGGACATCATTCTAAGGCCCTAGAAAATTATAAAAATCATGTTAAAGGAACGCCAAAAGACCCAGGAATTTATTCCCATCTTTAAGGTCTTGATCCAGAGTGAAATCAGAGTTTTTACTATGATTTCGTCGACGAATTCACAGGACAGTCTTGAATTCGGTGATGAAATGGAAACAGTAAACTCACTGTCTTTACTATTGTTAATCTCGGTGACGAAATGAATTAGAGAACCCAATTTCGTCGATAAAATCATGCGATACTCTGAAAATACTATAACGGCTAGTTTTCAACGGCCTTTTTCGCATTTAATGTTTGACCAATGGTCATATTAGATGAAGAACTATAAAAGGAGTTCATAAATGAACAAAACAAATCTCTTGATCAATACATTAAGTCTCATCATCTACTCAATCAGTGACATTGATTTCTACATCGATCACACTTTAGAAATCCCCAAAAATCTCATTTGACCTATTCAACTAATCTAAGGAAAACATGAGGATGGTTTGTTTTAGCTCTGGAGGTGCATGATAGCATTTTAAAATTTTAGGTGCAAGTTAGGAGATTTTGTTCATTAGATTAGGGTTCATGGCAGCCCCTGCAGCTGCCTTTGTAGTGGGAGGCTCCCCTCCGACCTCCTGATCCTAATCAATCGTTTGCTTTTGTTCTTGAAAACAATCATGCTAATGTTGATCAGAAAAAACCTAATGGAGACCTTCTTCTGCATTCTATGAATATCAAGGAGGGATCTAGTTTTCAAGGGGAACCAACTCTTTATTTCTCCCCTCAAGAACTAGAAAATTCAGCAACTCCTCTCAGATTTGCTCTTATTGCAAAATGCTCATATGATAGACCAAAGCTAGAAGATCTTCAAGTTTTTTTCAAAGAGTCTTTTCATATCCTGCAAAATTTCTCGGTGGGAGTCATGGATACAAGGCATATATTGAACATATTTCAAAATGAATACGATTATCTAGTTATATGGATGAAGGACTACAGTTTTGTTTCAGGTATGCTGGTTCATTTTTTTAAATGGACTCCTCACTTTAGATCTGGACAGGAAACATCTCTTGTTCCGATTTGGATCAACCTCCCAGGGTTGCCATTAAATGTTTTTAACCCTAATGATATCTCTTCAATAGGGAGTTTGATGGAGAGAGTTTTACTTGTAGATGGTCCAACTCGGAATCTCAGCAGACCTAGCTTGGCTAGGATTTGTGTGGACGTTGATGTTAGTAAAGATAAACTCCATAGATTCTGGTTAGGTATGGGAAACTCTAGTCGATGGCAACTTATTATATATGAAAAAGAAGTAGAGTTTTGTAGCAGCTGCCATAAACTTGGACAGGAAGACAGCCAGTGCAAAATCCAACAGAAGATCCAAACTAGGGATCAAAAGAACCACCATCGAAATCGAAATGTGGCTTCAAAGAGAGTGTTGAACACGGAGGAAACCACAGAAGCATTGAAAAAAAAACGAGCAGAGCCTACGCATATGGGTTGCTAAATCGTTTGGGAAGAGATTGACAAATCAAGAGAAGAAAGCTAATGTGCCTAATGAGGCAATACAAGCAACCCATGGTTTGGGTTTATAAGTTTCTAATATATTTCACGCCCTAGAGAAGGATGATATTAATAAAGATCCCTCAGCAATTGAGTTATCAAAAAGCATGGAAATAGAAAGGCAGATCATTGAAACGAAGGAGTATTCTTTGTTCCAGAATTCTAATATGGGTTTTCCTGTGGGGCAAGAGATAGATCAGATTAATGATTCAAATTCGGTCACTCATGTGGAGAGAACTGAGCAACAAAGCCATCCGGATAGCAATCCTCTCTTGGATAACTTCATCGTGACAGCAGTGGAGGATTCAGATGATTCTGCAGATGAAGCCAAGATTGAACCTGTGATCAATAAGAATGAGTATTCTGTTGATATGAATTAAGTTTCTCTAGATAAGCAATTCGGAAAACCTCTTCTCAACAGCCCTACAAATGGCTGCTCTTGACTTTTTATGGATCGTTTTAATTCAGATATTCCATCAGAGCTCATCCCTCCGGAGATTAATGTTCCAGATACTTCAAATCTAAAAATCCTTCTTCAACGGGCTCAAGTAAGCATTCGGGAAAAAAAAATATGGTTATGATATATTATGGTTATCTTCAGCTTCAGTAGAATTTCATGATGATCATGTTCATTCCATGTTTGAGGTGAAAGATTCTTTCATTGAAGACTCGAAAGAATTTTTAGACGGGTTATCTAAATTTAATTTCTATCCAGGACAGAAAGATGAAAGGGGCAGCATTAAAAAGCTGAAAAAGGATATCCCCCCTTCATCTATAATTACAAGATCTAGAGCTGTTGCTCCAGTTGTGGAAGAAAATCCCTCAGTTTATAATGTCTAGTTTCCTATCTTGGAATATTAGAAGGGTGGGTAATTTAGCCTCTAAGGCCAGACTAAAGAAGATGATTGAAATTTACAATATCTCAATGATTGCTATAATGGAACCTATGCAACATTCTAATAATATTAAGCCTTTAAGCAAAATGCTGGGTCTAACTAAATATCTAACTCACCCGAAAATTTGGTTTATGTGGAACGGGTATATCAAGGTTTCTCTTATTGCTACTTTGGACCAAGTTCTAATTGTGGATGTTAGTGTTGAGGGCTTTGATGTTATTCGTTGTATCTATGTGTATGCTAAATGTCTTAGGGAGGAGAGACAGTCTTTATGGAATGACCTTACCATTATTCTATCTTCATATGATGAGCCTCTTCTTATAGCTGGAGATTTTAATGCCATTGCTTCTGCTGAGGAGAAAATGGGAGGTAGGGATGCTAATATTCGATCAATAGAAGACTTTTGTTCGTTTATAAATGAGCTTGGTCTTATTGATGCGGGCTATTCAGGTAATAAATTCACGTGATGTAACAACTAGAATCTATGCCAGATTAGACAGGATTATGTATAATGCTGCATGGGATTTCAGGCTTCCGAATACTCAAGTCACTCACTTATCTCGTTTGAATTCTGATCATGCTCCTCTTCTGCTAAATATAAGATTGGAAGCTTCTCGTCGTCCTTCTCCTTTTAGGTTTCAAAAGATGTGGATCTCTCATCTAGGGTTTAAAAGGTTAGTAGTGGATTCATGGAATTTGTCTGTTTTAGCTAACCCTATTTTATCTTTCTTTCTTAAGCTTAAAAGACTCAAGGTTTCTCTCAAGGGATGGAATAAGGAGGTTTTTGGAAATATTTTTTTCAAGATTAAAGATTTGGAGTAAAAAATATGTGTAGCTAAGATATCTCTTTAGGATCACTGGGATGATGGGCAGGAAAATATTCTTTTATCTCTTAAAGATGAGCTTCAAAAAGTCCTTATTCAAGAAGAGATATTCTGGAGGCAAAAATCCCATATTAAATGGTTGAAGGAAGGGGATAATAACACTAAATATTTTCATGCTATTGTGAACCAAAGAAGGAAAAGAAATTGTATCCAAAAAATTAAGAACTCTCAAGGTATGTGGATTGATGACTCTCAAGGAATTGCTTCAAAGGCGGTTGAGTACTTTCATGATCTTCTATCTTCTGATAATTGTGTTATTGAGGATCGAATTCTAACCAATATTCCTTCTCTGGTTTCGACAAAAGATAATTGCAATTTGATTGCTCCTCTCTCTTTGGAAGAGATTCAGAAAGTGGTTTTTAGCATGGATGCTGACAATGCTCCGGGTCTGGATGGTTATGATGGGAATTTTTATCAAGAATGCTGGGATATTATAAAAGATGACTTGATGAATGTTGTGACTCAGTTTTTCTCTGACCCTCATATTCCAAAATCGATTAATGCTACTGCAATAACATTAATTGCCAAATGTGATAACCCTACTACCTTTGCTGAGGACATCACAATTGCTCAAGAAATGGTCCATGAAATTGATAGGAAAACTTTTGAAGGTAATTTAATTAAGTTGGATATGGCTAAAGCATATGACCGTATAGAGTGGGGATTTATTTTGGCAGTTCTTCAAGAGTTTAGGTTTTATGAAGAATTTATCTAACTCATAAAGGGCTGCATTAATACTCAATGCTTTTCTATCATTATCAATGGTTCTTTGCATGGATTCTTTCAAAGTTCGAGAGGTTTAAGACAGGGAGACCCTCTAACTTCGGCTCTATTCATTTTGGCTGAAGAGGTTCTTAGTAGAGGCCTTAAAAATATTCTGTCAAATCAAATCTGTGCTTACAATATTGGGAGGTATGGTTTTCCTGTATCTCACCTTTTATTTGCTGATGACACTCTGATCTTTTCTAATGGCAGAACTAGAAGTATGAAAAGTATTGCTGATTCTTTAAAGATCTATGAAGCTTCTTCTAGACAAAAAAATTAACAAACAAAAAAGTTTGATGTTTTGCACGGATAAGCTTCCTATTTCCAGAAAGAGGGCAATTTCTATATGCACTGGAATTAAATTCAATCAATTACCTTTCACTTACTTTGGTGTACCTTTATTCAAAGGCAGGCAAAAAAGGTCTTAAATCTTTCCTTTGATTGAGAAAATTCAGAGGCATATTTCTGGTTGGTTAGGTAAGCTTTAATCTGCAGGAGGGCGGTTGATTCTGATTAAACATGTGTTATCTTCCATTCCTGCTTATATCTTACCAGGTATTCATATCCCTGCTAGCATCAGCTCGTCCATTGATTCTTCCATTGCAAATTTTTTTTGGAACAATTTGGATCTCTCTAAAAGGAGACATTGGGTTAAATGGAAAAAATGTTCTCTACCTTATTCTGAAGGTGGATTGGGAATCAGATAAATGTCAAAATTTTCTTCAGCTTTTAGAGTTAAACAGGCCTGGAATATTTACACCTCGGAGTCTCTGGTCGCGGTTCTATAAAGCTAAATATTGTGTTATCCATGTATGGAATGCTTTGCCTAACCGGAAAGCTTCAAAATTATGGAGATATATATGTGGAGTTTTTCAGTTTATGCTATACAACTCAACTGTGCTTATTGGGAATGGAGCTACAGTCAATATTTGGTTTGACCATTGGTGTGGGGAGGAAGCTCTTATTAATGAAGCCATAACCGCTCCTTCTATTAGCCCAAATATCGGAAACATCCTTGACTCAGCTGGTAACTAAGAATTATCTCCGGTAAGTCCCTTTTTGATGCCTTCTACTATTGAAAATATTAAAGCTGGAGGTTTTACTACTTCAAATGATAAAGATGTTATAATCTGGAATAAGGCTTTAGATGGGAAGTTTTCTGTTAAATCAGCTTGGAACTTTATGAGGGAGAAAAACCATAATCATCCTTGGTTTTCAGCTTTATGGCACCCTATTATCCCTACTAAAATTCAGATATTTTGCTAGAAACTTTTGAATAATGCTATTCCAACTTATTCGGCTATTTAAGGTTTGGGAATTCTAATGGTTAGTAGATGCTTCTGTTGTGAGAATGTCAGGATGGAAAATGTTTATCACTTGTTTATTAGAAGTGATATTGCTATTGCTCTCTGGAATTTTTTCTCCAATTCTTGTCTCATCCCAGTTGATACTCAAGATAATATTCACTGTTGTATTAAGAGATGGATTTGAGGAGTTTCTTCTAGGAAAAGTGTTCTTCTTTTCCTTATCCCAGCTTTGATAGTTTGGGAAATATGGACTGAAAGGTGTAGATGAAAATATGAATTTAAGGCTAGAAGATTTGGAACCTTGCTGAACAACATTAAGAAATTTTTGGGCATTGGCTCTTACTATGCTAAGAATGATCTGGATTTGACTCCCATTGATGGAATGGTTCACTATGTTCATTCTAATTTTCGGACGGTTTTAGTTAAGTGCTTTGTCCTCCCAGAGGTAGAATTAAACTTAATATTGATGGTGCATCGAGAGGAAATCCAGGGATATCAGGTGGCGGAGGTGTTATCAAGAATCATAATGGAGACATAGTGGCTAGATTTTTTTTCTTATTATGGAGTTTGTAGCAATAACTTGGCGGAGGAGCAGGCGTAGGCTCTTCTTGATGGGCTTGTATTATGTCATCATCTTGATATTCATAATGTAGATATAGAATCTGATTCTAAAATTCTGGTTGACACATGGAATGGTAGAGGATCTCATTCTTGGTAGAACTGGTATAGGGATATCAAGATTAAAGCTTTGCTTCTGGATAGTTATTCATTCAAGCATGTTTATAGAGAAGCCAACTGCGTGGCTGATGGGTTAACCAACATTGGGTGTGATTTGATGGTGTCTAATTCTTTTTCTTCTGAAAATATCCTGGCCAAGATTAATGCTTTAAGTCTTTTGGACAAAATAGGTAGTGGTAATATCAGAATTGTTAAGGCCTAAGTTTGGTTTTTTATTTGTAAGGGTTAGGCCTTTTGCCCCCCTCTTTTTATGGTTGGATTATAGGGGTAAGGTTTATTTCTCCCCCGCTTGTTTTATTTTTCTTTTTTGGTTCAGCTATAGGGGTAAGGTTTATGTTCCCCCCGTTTGCTTTATTTTTTCTTTTTTTGGTTTGGTTGTAGGGGTAAGGTTTATGTCCTCCCCATTTGCTTTATTTTTTCTTTTATGGTTTGGTTGTAGGGGTAAGGTTTATGTCCCCACCCCCCCCCCCCCCCCCCCCCCCCAATCTTATTTTATTTTAATAAACAATTAGGGGTCTATGCCAAACCCCCCACTCCCCCTGAGTGGGTTTTTAAAAAAAAAAAAAGCTATTCAACTCCATTCTTTGAGAGATTTCATTAGAGTGTTATTCAAATTTTATCTAGCTCATTTTAGGATCTTTATTTGAGATTGTAAATCCAAATCTACATTTGTAAAGAATAGTCAAGAATCGGTGGATTCTTACAACTGAAGCTGTGTCTTCGAAAAAGTCAAGTGGGTTGTGCTCTTGCATGGAAAGGTTTGATCTCGACCTGGAAGAGAGATTGAAAAGGTTTGTTCTCGACCAGGAAGAGAGATTGTAAAGGTTTGGTCTCGACTTGGAAGAGAGATTCTAAAGGTTTGGTCTCAGCCTGTAAGAAAGATTGTAAGCGGTTTGGGCTTCACCTGGGAAGATTTCTATACGAGTAAAGTCATATTGAATCCTTGAAGCTGGAAGCTGAAAGACGGGGACGTAGGCAGGTTGCTGAACGTTGAGAAAAACATCTTTGTGTTTGTTTTCTATAACTCTTTACCTTACTCTATTCACTGCATATATTTTATAACTGCTTAGTTGCATTCCCTTTGATATTTTAATTCCGCAAAAGAAAAGGGAACATTAGTTTTTAATTTGCATAGACCCTAATCACCCCCTTCTAGGGTTCAATATTTGGGCAACATACTTTGACCACAAGGTCATCATTTTCTTGCTATAGCAGAGAAATAAGAGCACTCTTCCATTCTGCATGTCGCTTGCAACCATCTCTCTCAAGTTGACTTGTTTTTAATTTTGTTCAAGGAAATTTTTGTCTTCTTCAGCTTTAGACTCTCAAAATATAGTTTTTCATAAGTTGAGTCCATATCATTATCAGATTGAAAGTCACCGTGACTCTTATCTTCACTAGTCTCAATCTCTTGACCGTCATCAGTTTTCTCCTTTTCATCAACCATTAGGAATGTTTCAACTCTTTTAGATAGGAAGGCAGGAAAAGCCATATGAATTGTAGATTCTCTATTCAAAGAAGAGCTATCAGATTTGTCACATTTGGCTTCACTGTTATCCCATGTAGCATTTATCACTTTTCCCTTGCTTTTCTGATTGTTAGGACATTTAAGTGAGATATGACCATATCCTTTGCATTCATAGCATTGGATGCCATGAGATTTCTTGTCATCACCTATAAAAGTTTTCTTATTTTCCCAAGGTTTTGATTTTGGATTTCCAAGAGATTTCCTCCTTGTTTAGGATTTAATCTCTTATTTGTTTTCAAAATTTCTGAAATTTCTTCACAAATAAGGTCAACTCCTTCTCTCCCAATTCCTAGTCATTGTTGTCTTCATCCAAAGTTTCCTTGACAGATTTCAAGGCAACAGATTTATTTTTCTTAGATGGCCGAAGATTGAGTTCAAAGGTTTTGAGGGACCCAACTAGTTCCTCAATCTTGAGAGAGTCCACATTCTTTCTCTATTCTATGGCAGTGACCTTAGATTGAAATTTCTCAGGAAGAGATCTAATGATTTTTCCGACAATTTTAAACTCACTTAGTTTTTCACCCAAATTGAAACTCAAATTAACAATGTCACTCAGTTTAGCATATAATTCATCAAATGTGTCATTGTCTTCCATTTTTATGTTTTCAAATTTGGTAGTGAGCATTTGAAGCTTTGAGATCTTAACAGTAGTGGTACCCTCATGGGTAATCTCAAGAATGTCCCAAGCCTCCTTTGCAGTTTCACAAGAAGAAATTCATTGAAATTCCTCGGCGATGACTGCAGTAAAGATTGCATTGAGACCCTTAGAGTTCTATCCACTAGTCTTAAGCTCATCTTTGGAGTCTTTTGTGATGGTTATTTCACCGAGAATATTAGTGGGCATAGTCCACCCATTTATAATAGACATCCAAATTCTCTCGTCTATAGATTTGAGAAAGACTCTCATTCGAGCTTTCCCATAGGCATAATTATTCCCATCACATAGTAGGGGACGAGAGACTGAACCACCCTCTCTTAGAGTAGTCATTGATCAAGGATTTATGAACAAGATCACACTTAAGGATTTAACCTTGTGAGTGAACCCGCTCTGATACCAATTGAAATATCCTTTTTCAATGATTCCTATGACCTAGAGGGGAGAGTGAATAGGTCTTCCTAGTAATGTCTACTGATTTTAATTTTAATAAGATATTAATCAGAGTTATAGCAAACAAAACAATCAAGTGCGGAAATAGTAGAAGACACACAATTCACAACACATTAAAGTTTTTACTTGGAAAACCCTTCCAGGAAAAATTATGGGACCTAGTCCAGCACAAAATCAAGTATGAGAATTGTTATCAAGTACAAGACTCAAACCTTACCCAACCGAATGCCAAACACTGTTCCTCGATACAGATTCTTCGTCTTGAAGTTCACGAACTCCTTATTCGATCCCTACAACAGCAGTTCCGGTTCCTCACTGGCCAACGCCTCTTACAGTTTCCAATCACGATCTCCATCCTCAACGGCTTTGGCTCACACCAATCAAACACTCACACAGAGTATACACACTGATTTGAAGGTTTTAATAGTCCTCTAGAAGGATTTCAAACATATCAGAGATCAACCGTAGCAAGAACATGATGAAACAATTCAATCTTGCATTCTCTAAAGAAGGAGAGAGGAGAACAAAATATATCCACCAAGAGAGGATTGGAGAACCCTAGAATATTCAGAGAAGCCTCTAAACTCTCTCACTTCAACCTTAGAACTAGCTAATGGAACATCCTATAAATAGCCAAGAAAATTTCCTTGCCAAAATGAAGTTCAGATGAGATTAGTATGTAACACAATATACGAGGGCCATTCCAATGCCTTTTTGGTCGTTTGAACGGCCTAGAGATTGGTCTAAGATTGGTCACAAAACGGTCCACCAGGTGGCTACTGAAATTTGATTTCCAATAAGCCGTTCGAACGGATAGCATGCTATTCGAATGACCTTTGCTGATTTCTACTATTTTATTACAAAGAACCAATTTCAATAACCTCTCAATCATTCATAAGTCCATTTAGACTATCTTGGTTCAATTTCTAATCACGTAGGGTATATAATAAAGTTATCTTGGTCAGTTCCACCTAAGGTAATCACTAGGTATCTAGATCACTTGCCATCCTAAGGGTGTGGGCGGAACTTTATTTAGAATGTACTTTCACTTGAGTTTTCGGAGCTTCATGTTCACCAGTCTTGAACAATCAGAGGAACAGCGACACTAGACTTACATTGACACCATTTTGAAATCGAAATTAAGCCAATACGTACAAAATAAGACTTTACACTATGTTCTATTTATAGGCAAAGAGTATTATTGCTTTTCTTTTAATTCGCCAGCCCAATTAGGGTTTTCCGTTGACCTACGCTCGGGCGGAGGTAGTGCCCGCTCGAGCGGTTTGGCACATAAGAATTTCTTAAAAGCAGGCTCTTCCGACATGAGATTCTATCGACCACAGCTTGCTTGAAGGTCCCCACCGCTCGAACAGTGGAAGGCAGACTTTGTCTTTTACTCGACTCTTCTCCTTTTCTTTAGTACATTAGTTGTCGGGGTTCTTGTAACTTTACCAAATCATTGAAGACTCGAGAATTAACATCTTTCCTTCACTTGGTCCTGAAAGCAACGGAAAAATTGAACTATGAATAAAAACTATCAGAATTAAACGCTAAAGAACTAACAAGTGTAATTTAGGGTGATTAAATGTGCAACATTCGACACTGATTACTAGCCCTTCAAGAGTCTGAATTGACTAGGCACTAATCTTGCACTCAAGGGCCGGGTCAGGAAGGGTACCCTTGTTAATGGTTTTTTTTAAAGTCTATCGCAATGTGTCCAATTTTAACACCTTCTAATTGTGGTTAAGATTCACTGACGCTTAGGGTTGAAGTATCTAACCTATTTTTATAGAAAATTAATTTTTAAATTAAACCATAGTGGTTAAAACTTCTTAACCAGAGTTCAAGGGCAGTTAAAGGGGCTTTGTGGGACCAGGGGAACTCATAATCTATTCCTCTTATGCTTATATCTATTTGAATTATTTTTCTTCAATCAACTTTTTCATAGGTTTAGACATCCTGTTTATGTCCCAAAAAAACAAGACATTTGGTTTGTCTTCCCATAAATATAAATCTACATCTATTTATATTCATACAAATGTCTTTTTCATATTTCTGCATTATACGGATGCAAGTTATTGGTCAAGATCTAATTATTTTGGATAAACCCTTCAATGCATGCAGATACCATCATTTACATTGACTGAAATGTTTTTCTTCAATCAACTTTTTTTAATAGGTCTCCGAAAAATAAGACATCTGGATTGTCTTCCCATAAATATATATATATATATATACTCATACTTATTATAAATAGGCTTGAAGCACGTTTCATACAAGAAAATTTTTCAAAAGAACTTTGCAACTGAGACCCCTTTAAGGCCCCCTTTAAGGCTGAGACCACTGAGACCGTGCTATAAGAGTACGGGATTCAGGTGGGGCCCATTTCACATGGTAGGCCCCACTTGAAATCCCGTGTTCTTAGAGCTCGGTCTCGGCCCATAGGGGATCTCAAAAGCTTTATCCTTTTCAAAAGGACTTTGCTACTGAGACCCCTTTAGGGCCGAGACCACTGAGACCGTGCTCTAAGAGCACGGAATTTCAGGTGAGCCCATTTGACATGGTAGGCCCCACCTAAAATCCTGTGCTCTTAGAGCACAGTCTCGGTGGTCTCGACCCTAAAGGGGTCTCAGAAGCTTTATCCTTTTCAAAAGGACTTTGCTAGTGAGACCCCTTTAGGGCCGAGACCACTGAGACCATGCTCTAAGAGCACGGGATTCAGGTGGGGCCCATTTCACATGGTAGGCCCCACCTGAAATCTCGTGCTCTTAGAGCACGGTCTGGGCCCTAAGGGGGTCGCGGAAGCTTTATTATGATATTCTGCCAATGTTAGAAATTAACTTATCTATACAAATCTACCTGAAATAACCTCGTATACAACCCTGAGCTTCGTCTCATATCATCAGCTCAGCAACCATCGAGCTGACTCTTTGCTCTACGACTGCACGCGTCGACGTTGTTCTCGCTCTCCCAATGTTTGATCGAGCTTTGTCACATGTCTCCGAGGGACTCACCTTGACATCTCAGATCAAGCTGCTTATTGACTTTGGAACCACCACACAATGATTCATTTTAAGGTCTAAGAACATGCCAAACGGCACACACACAAATGCCAGTAGGTTGGGTGTCACCCCAACAGGATTTATTTTTGTCACAATAGGCAGGCGTGTGACTTCTTTCAAGTAATTAGTACTTGGAAGGTGACTAACAAAGTTACTGATTTATTTTTGTATACAAGTAATACGTTTAGGCATATTATAACTAATGCACCCCCTAATGGGTGAGATACTTTGGACAAGCCCACGGTGTCTAAAGTTAGTGATGTCTATTCCGTAGTTTTCATATGAGAAAGTGAGAGTTTTCATATTCAAGAGAGAGAGAGAGAGAAAGAGTATTGACAGAGACTTGTGACTGGTTCAAGTGCGAACAGTACTCAATAAATATGGTGATATGTTCGTAATTACTAAATAGTAGAGTTGGATTGTTAGAAATGATTGGGAGATAAATACGAAATCATGACTTTATTTAGACTGATAATGAGAGCTCCGGATCTTTTCCTAAGCTTCACATCATATAGACAACTGCCATTCCGTCCTGATATCGGGAATGTCGGTATGACGAACACGCTCTCTTAGCTGTCAAACACCCGGAAAATTTCAACGTGGTAATGACATACATATGTATATATATATCAACATGCAGAAACACATGGGTCATTGGATTACATGAGAGTCAGTCATAGGGCTTCTCTTTCTTTCTGTATCCTCTTCTGGAATAATTATGATTATTATGATTACACTATCTCAACAACTAGAATTACGCTAGGTGAGCTCAGCCTTCCTTGTCTCACATAAGAAGATATGCAATCCTCCTTTTTATTCAGATATATATATTGGCGTATCCTTTCCTGCAAGGAATTAAAAATAAAATTAGAAAAGAGAGCGATATCAAATTGTGTGGATACGTGATCTTAAGTAGCTGAAAAATAATATTATATGCTTACCATCTTAGTAGTGGTGAGGATGAGGAGGAGACTAGCTAGTAGGGAGAAGCGTAGACTGGTGGTGGTGGGGGAGAAGCGTAGACTGGTGGAGGTGGAGGAGACTTGTAGACGGGTGGGGGTGGAGGAGAAGCGTAAACTGGTGGCGGTGGGGGAGAAGCATAGACCGGTGGCGGAGGAGGAGAGGCATAGACTGGTGGCGGTGGGGGAGACTTGTAGACCGGTGGCGGTGGGGGAGACTTGTAGACTGGTGGCGGTGGGGGAGAAGCATAGACTGGTGGCGGTGAGGGAGATTTGTAGATTGGTGGAGGTGGGGGAGATTTGTAGACTGGTGGTGGTGGGGGAGAAGCGTAGACTGGTGGCGGTGGGGGACACTTGTAAACTGGTGGCGGTGGGGGACACTTGTAAAATGGTGGCGGTGGGGGAGACTTGTAGACTAGTGGCGGTGGAGGAGAAGCATAGACTGGTGGCGGTGGGGGAGACTTGTAGACCAGTGGGGGTGGAGGAGAAGTGTAGACTGGTGGCGGTGGGGGAGAAGCATAGACTGGTGGCGGTGGGGGAGACTTGTACACTGGTGGCGGTGGAGGAGAAGCGTAGACTGGTGGCGGTGGGGGAGACTTATAGACCGGTGGGGGTGGAGGAGAAGCGTAAACCGGTGGCGGTGGTGGAGAAGCATAGACTGGTGGCGGTAAGGGAGACTTGTAGATCGGTGGAGGTGGTGGAGAATCGTAAACCGGTGGCGGTGGAGGAGAAGCGTAAACCGGTGGTGGTGGAGGAGACTTGTAGACTGGTGGGGGTGGAGGAGAAGCGTAAACCGGTGGCGGTGGGGGAGAAGCGTAAACCGGTGGCGGTGGGGGGGACTTGTAGACTGGTAGAGGTGGAGGAGAAGCATAGACTGGAGGCGGTGGAGGAGAAGCGTAAACCGGTGGCGGTGGGGGAGATGCATAGACTGGTGGTGGTGGGGGGGACTTGTAGACTGGTGGAGGTGGAGGAGAAGCATAGACTGGAGGCGGTGGAGGAGAAGCGTAAACCGGTGGTGGTGGGGGAGACTGCGCTGTGGTCTCTATGGGAAAGCACAGAGAAACCATCGCCACTAGAAGAGTGGTAATGAGGGAGGCCAATGAGGCCCCTTTCCCTCCTTTTGTTCCCATCTTCAATAGAAAATGGGGTTTGGCTATGCTCTTAAGCAACCATCTCACTCCTTTATATAGTTTAGGCATTTTCCCTCTTAATACCCCAATTTACCTTGGTTAAATCGAGTTAGTATGGGCAACAGCGCATGCTGTTGTGCTGTTGCTCCTTTGTGTCTTACAAAAACATGGGGCCCATTTTTTTGATTCCTATTTTACCCCTGTTGAATGTGGGGTCCTCCTTTGTAAGACAGAAAGGGACAACAGCTCAACAGCATGCGTTGTTGCCCATCCGAACTCGGTTAAATCACATATAAAAATCATTAAAAACAAAGTTGAATGGTTCTTTGAAATTAATGCCTCAAATTCAATTTAGCTTTGGCTTTTCTTTAATTGTTGCCCCTCAACACAGAGCCTCTAATTAAGCAAATAAATGAAGTGATTGTAGCTATATTTGTAATTGTATTTGTATATAGAGCTATGAGTAAACTTGTGCCAAACTTTCCTGGACTTTTTTGCAACGGATTCTTTCTGGCAATGCCCGAGATTTGCACTCAGGCACCTCTCTTTGCATGACGTGTGGGGAAGGCATTTAATTAGGGTAATGGTAGAATGCATTGCACATTCTGTTAGGTGGTACACCCACACTTCCCAAGCTCACCACATGTCCTATTTGACATTCTTTACTAGTCCCTAGGATTAAATAATATAAGCTTAATCTTTAGAAAAAAAATATATATATTATGAAAAAATTAACCATATGAGTAAGTAAATCATTAGCAAAGTTTATTTTTTAAAAATATTTTTCCAGAAACTAAGGTTAGATTATTTGACCTTAGGAACGAGTGAATCTTAACCACGGTTAATAGATATCAAAAGGACATGTGGTGAGTTTGGGAGGTTTGCGTGTACAACCAAACAGAATGTCGCGAATTTATCTATTTATTTTTTTAGGTTGAGGGTATCATTAGCGCCACAAAGCATAAGCTGCAGTCAAAACAAGGAAACACGACATACACCCACACACCCACGTGCGCACACACACACCCTACAACACAAGACACACTCTCAACCCTTAGAAGCTTGGGAGATTGGAGCTCTTGCGGACTCGTCAACCTCCCTCAGGAGAGAGGTCAGAGGCCACACCACACCGCAGGCGCAACAGGATGTCAGTGGCCGACTTTTTGGATGGAAGCCAGGCTGTTTGACTTAGTAACTCTCTCTCTCTCAGGATGGAGAATATCTATGGGAAAATTGAACCCATTCGTAGTAATTGAACTCTACTACTAAGTAACTATGAAAACATTTCTAACAATCCTCCAGTAGGCCTCTAATCTCAATCAAAGGTAGGGCCATATGAAAGTTTGACAAATGAGTATAAAGAAAAGGGACACTACACCTACTGGTATGTCATGTTTGTGTGTGCCGTTTGGCAAGTTTTAGGACATTAAAAAGAATCATTGTGTGGTTGGTCGATAGTAAAAAAAAAAAAAAATGTGAGATGTCAACGTGAGTCCCTTGATAAACACATGACAAAGCTTGATCGAACATTGGGAGAGCGAGAAGAACAACATCGACACGTGCAGTCGTAGATGAAAGAGTCTGGTTGGTGAGCTGATTATATGGAACGAAGCAAATGGTTGCATACAAGGGTATTTTAGGTAGATTTCTCTAGATAAGTTAATTTCTAAAGACAATTTTTAAAAATCTTTTTGCTTACGTAGATTTTATTTTCCGTGCTTGGTGGTATCAAGATGCCACTGTACTGGGATCACACGTGTCCCCTTTTAACTCTCTTTAATTAATTATCGTTAATATACACTAACCCTTAGGGTTAATATTTTTAACTTTTATTTTTAGATAAAGAATGTTAAAAAATTTTAGTTTAAAGAGAACTAACCAAAGTTAAAAGGGACACGTATTGGCTTTTAGGGGGCAAGACGCCGCTTCTCACAATACTTGTGAGGAGTAGATTAACGCCTACCTGTTGTGGTATACTTGCAAGGGAGATCGAATCACAACCAATCGTGATTGAATTGGAGGAGAGTTCAATCGCACCCATAGTTCAACAGTTGTCCCATTTAACCCCATATTAACCATGGTTAAGATTTACTAATCCTTACGGTTCAACAATCTAACCTTAGTTTGTACAAAAAAATATTTGAAAATACTTAACCATAAAATATTCACCTTACTAACTACTTTCATAGTAAGATACCATAAAATTGGGACTCATTAGAAATGTTAGGAAAATATCAACCAACTTTTTAACCCAGATTCTCTCATTATAATATTAGAGATAAAGGGTAGTTTTGAAATTAAGTAAAATCCAACCAATGTTTTAAACCCTTATGCATAAAGGGCCATGTTAGAATAAAGTAAAATTCATTATCGTTTTGAACCTATATGAAAAATGACAAATTTGGAATTAACCAAAATTCATTTAATATTTTGAATGCATGTGGGTAAGTGTTGAGACCCAAATTTCATAGTAAAATTGTTTAAATAAATTATGTGTCGTGTGTTTGATGTTTATTAATGTCTAAAGAATGTTTAAAATATATAAAAGACTAAGAAAATGAAGAATCAAGGAAGAAGTACAAAAAATATACTATAACAGGGGTGACCGTTTGAATGATCCCCTAACCGTTCGAACGGTACCAGAAATAAGTTCAAGAAATGCAAAACAGTAGCCTTAACCGTTTGAACGGACCTTAACCGTTCGAACGATTGTAAAGAAGAAAGTTCAGAATTCGAAAACAGTAGGAAAAAAAATTCGAACAATTGGCATCCGTTCGAACAATGCCTTAATCGTTCGAACGATTATTTGCAGAAAAATTGGATAAAAACTCTAAGTTGCGAGATTTTAGGGTTTTAAACCCTGTATCACTATAAATAGGCCTTATTAAGAAGGTATAACCTTATCTAATCATTTTTAACCTAATTTGACAAAGGAGATGAGAAAACCTAGAGTTTTCAAGGGAGATTGCTTGGAGAGTAAGGAGATTGTTTGGAAGAATGAGATTTGAGCTTGGAAATCAACTCCAAGCCTCCCTCAAGCGATTTGGATCGAAATGAATGATCCCAAAGGTCAATATCCTCTCTAATATAGCTTATTATGATGTTTGTATGTTTAAACAATATGGAATGATGATTTTGTAAATGATTTACATGTTTAGGCAAAAGTTATGGATTATGGAATAAGAAACAAAGTTTTTGCATGTGTCTATAATTTTATCAAGCATGAATTAACATGATTATGTGAGATTATTGAATATTTATCATGAAAATGGATAGATTAAAATACGTAAAGCTTGGATTAAACAATTGCATGTGTTTTGAAGGTTTTGCTAAACATGATGAAGGAATAGATGATATACTATGATAATTGATGATGTTTATAATGAATTAAATGATGCAATTGATCATGGATGGGTATAATTGTATGATTATTGTTTATGAATGGATGATGTAGTGCCGAAAATAGAGGAAGGAAAATTGTACATGAATAATGGATGAGGTATGTTAACATGGATGATTTGAAATAAAAAAAGAAATGATGTTATTGGAATTGTTTAAGCATGTTCAAGAGATATCAATGCATGCTATTATAAATTATGCCATATTTATACTACATGGTGATTGATATTGAGATGGGCCAAAGTTTAGAGGAAGTCCTCCATGTCAGAAATTCTCTAATCAAGAACATGTTACTTGATGGAGTTTCTTGGTAGAAGATTGAAATCTAGGTGCTGACCGAGTTTGGATATTAAGCACGACACTCAAGAACAAGTTCATGTATGTGGCAATTTAAAAGTCCCACGAGTACACAAGCATGACATGGACACTGGACATTGAAATACAAGTACAAGTACAAGGACACTGTGCATGAAATACAAGAACAAGTACAAGAATAAAAACACTGCATGATTTTTACAAGGACCCTGAATTACAAGTAGATCCAGTAATAGTTGATGCTCTCCATGGAAAAGATTTTAATTGGATCATCAAGATATTGAATCATCAAGAGCTCTAGGGGCTTATGCTTTTGTCGATGAACCTCCATGGATACTATACCATAGACCTAAAATACTATCTCATGGGAAACAAGCATGCATGAGAAACACGTGTCACACAAGTATAGGAGTCAAGGTGATGACGTGATATGTTCATATGTTTTCGCACTCTGATTATGTTATTGTCATATAATACTGTTATTGATTATCTAACTATCGTATGAACTGATATTGAACATGTGCATGTGTTTACTATTGTTATTAAGATTGGATATCCGTTGAGTGTTTTCAATGCTCAGTTGACCTGTTATCATCATCGGGTTTAGTGTAGGAGCCGACAACCACTCCTTCGATTGAGGAGGATTATCGAGAGGAAGTTGAAGAATGTGATCCTTTGTTGAGGGAGGTTGGGACCTTGACCGGTTGCCATATTATTAGTTTCATTTCAGTTTGGTTTTATGAGAGTATTGTAATAGACTTGCTATACTTTAGTTGATGTTTTTTTATACTCTAGTTGTTCATAGAGAGGACCATGATGGTTGGTCCAAGTTCTGAGTTGTATTTACTTTGGTCGGATGATATATAGGATGGTTTATTTATATATGGGAGAGAAATTTTATAGTTGCTATTTGGAAGAATTATCTTTTAGCTTTGCCTTATTACTAAAGAAATCAAGCATGGATAAGTAATGTAGCTGGCCCAAGGTCCCATTATGACCAAGGTAGGGTTTTGGGGTCGTTACAGAGGTGGTATGAGAGCAAAAGCATTAGAGTCCATAGGACTATAATATTAGGTTCAAGAATAAGGTATTGGTCAAACTTAGAAAAGCAACATCAAGTTTAGGATTATAGGTTTTTTTTAGACTTAAGTTGAGAATTAGTAATGTTTGTAGAACTATTTCTAAGTGATGAAATGATTTATTGTGCTTCAAGATTGAAGCTATGCGACGTGACATGAGAGGGTACCGAGAGGTTCACGAAACATGGAAGTAGTGGAGGAGACACTCCTGATGGGGATGGCAAGCCAGATATCGGCCATATACTGGGACTATTGCTATTGCGATCACCCAGCAGACTACTTTCCTAGCAGTAGAGCAAGTAAGGTAGGAAAGCCGGCTGATGTTCACTCACCCAGATAGAATGGAGTGGAAGCTGTTAGGAGGATGGCTCCACTAGCTTTCTATGGCAGCACGAAGCCCGCAGTTTTCGAGTTGTGGATCATGTAACTAGAGAAGAAATTCTCTGTGCTTGATCCCACCGATGAGCAGAGGGTGAAATGGGCATCATTCATCATGGATGGCGAGACCAAACATTGGTGGAGGGCCACATCTAGGTAAAGGAAGGAAGTACAAGTCGGGCAAGATTGGACATGGGGAGAGTTCTTCAAAGTCTTCTACGAGAGATACTTTCTGGTGTTTGTGAAAGATTAAAAGGAGATTGAATTCTCTACCTTGGAGCAGGTAGAGAAATATTCATGGAGCTCTCTAGGTTTGCTCCTCATCTGATCGCCACAGAGCAAATGAAGGCGAAGAAGTTTAAGTGAAGCTTGAATGATTTTATCCAGGAGAAGGTCTCGATGCATTAGCTTGAAACCTGTAGGGAGGTCTACCCACCACCTTGATATCTGAGAAGATTTCAGATGAGTTTTTGAAGAAGAGGGAGAGGACCCAAGCAGGCAGGTATGACCCCCAAGATAAGAGGCCGAGGATGTCGGTTCCAGTGCCAATTGCTAGGCCTACCCCTTACCAAAGGCCTGCACCAGTTGCTCCTCAAACTCCACAGGCCACCCCTCTAATGCCTTGGGCACCAACCAATCCATCATGTGATCAGTGTGGCAAGAGGCACCCAATAGGGGATTACCGATTAACTACTGGAGGGTGTTTTCATTGTTGGAATCTTACCCACCGGATCAGAGACTGCCCAGTTCAGACTTGATAGATGCCTCCGTAGACTCAGCTTCAGGGAGTTAGGCCACCAGGCAAGCAGCAGAGGCTACCTCATGGCCCCAGACTTCAGCAGCCCCACCAGCCAGCTCAGGACCGAGTGTTTGCCACAATAGAACAGGATGTGTAGGCGTCTGACGACATTGTGTAGGGTACGTTTAATTGTAAATTCAGATATATATGATATTATTCTGATTGCGTAATGATGATGTTTTCAGTAGGTATAAATTTACTAAGTATATAATATATGTTTGTGCATATGATTTGACACACTTAACTATGTATAATAATTCAGGAACATTGCTGGTAAATGATTTCTTAGCTCACATGTTGATTGATACTAGATCTACCCACTCCTTCGTCACGCCCAATTTTGCATAAGTTTTCCCTATAGGACCGATTTGACTAGATCGCAAACTATCTATTGCTACTCTTGTGGCCAGTTTAGTCATCATAGATAAGATCTATCATACTTGTATCTCCAAATTGGACAACGAGAAATGATAGTCGATCTTATTGTTCTCGAATTCCGAGACTTCGATGTTATATTAGGCATGGATTAGCTTTCCACATATCATGGGCATGTCGACTGTTTTAGAAAAGTGGTCAACTTTAAGCTGAGTGGTGAGCCTTGCTTTCGTTTCCAAGGATTGAACAAGAAAGATTTAGCTCGATGTACAACACTAAGCCTTACTACCTCAGAGGCATCGGATTCCTCAAGAATTCTTGTTGTAAAGGATTTCATGGATGTCTTTCCCAAAGACTTACCGGGTTTACCGCTGAATAGGGAGATCGAGTTTGAAATTGAGTTAGCTCCGGGTAAGGCACCATAACCAAGGCCCTGTATAAGATGGCTCTAGCAGAGTTGAAAGAGTTAAAAGAGCAGATTAAAGAGTTGCTCAATCTTGGATTTATTCACCCAAGTGTGTCACCTTGAGAAGCTCTAGTGTTATTTGTGAAGAAGAAGGATGGTTCGATGAGGATGTGCATCAATTATCAGCAACTGAACAAGGTCACTATCAAGAACAAGTATTCCTTGCCAAGGATCGATAACCTTTTCGATCAAATGCAAGGAGCTACGTATTTCTCTAAGATCAACCTAAGGTCGAGATACCATTAGTTAAAGATAAAGTTTGAGGATGTGCTTAAGTATGTGTTCGGAACCAAATATGGACATTACGAATTTCTTGTCATGTCATTTAGTTTGACAAATGCACCAGTAACCTTCATGGATCTTATGAACAGAATATTCAGACTAACCTTAGATCGCTTTGTGATCGTATTTGTATATGATATTCTAGTATACTCCAAGACATCGAAGGAGAATGAGATGCATCTCCGGGCCACACTAAGAGATTTCGTGAGCATGAGTTGTATGCTAAGCTTAGCAAGTGCGAGTTCTGGCTAGAAAATATAGCATTTCTAAGCCATGTGGTGTCAGGGAGGGGATTTCAGTTGATCTTGCTAAGATAGAATCAGTGGAAGGTTGGGCAAGACTAAAGAGTGTCATGGAGATCTAAAGCTTCTTAGGCCTCACTGGGTATTACCGGAGATTTGTGGAAGGATTCTCCAGTTTGGCAGCCCCGTTCACTCATCTAACTCAAAAGAACGCCAGGTTCGAGTGGAGTGAGAAATACGAAAAGAGCTTCCTTGAATTGCAGAAGTGCCTCACTGCTGGACCAGTCCTCATAGTACCATCTAGTAGCGGAGGTTTTATGGTATACAGTGACGCCTCACTCATTGAGTTAGGTTGTGCTCTTATGGAACACAGGAAGGTTATTGCCTATACTTTCCGGTAGTTGAAAGACCACTGAAAGAACTATCCTCCCTATGACTTGGAGTTGGCCGTAGTGGTCTTTGCTCTCAAGATCTGGAGACACTACTTGTAGGGTGAGCAGCTTGAAGTATTTACTGATCACAAGAGTCTAAAATATTTGTTCACGCAGAAAGAGCTGAATTTGAGGCAACAGTGTTGGGTGGTAAATGCACTAAGCCGAAGACCTATGGGGTTCTTGGCTCATCTAATAGTTCAAGAATGGAAGTTTCTCGAGGATGTGTCTAACTTGGATATAGGATTGAGTGTTGGAGCATCGGGATCCTTAGTGGCTAATATTGTGGTCAGGCCAACCTTTCTGGATAGGATCAAAGAGCATCAAGATAAAGATCGCAACCTTGATATGAATAGGAGAGGTGTTCTCAATTTCAAGGGATGACTATTTGTTCTAGCTAATGAGGAACTACGACAAAAGATTCTGGATGAGGCACATTGATCTAAATACACCATTCATCTTAGAGGTACCAAGATGTACCAAAATCGCAAGAAGCATTTTTGGTGGAGGAATATGAAAAAGGATTTAGCCACCTATGTTTCCAAGTATTTGGTTTGCCAGCAAGAAAAATCCAAGCACTAAAGACCGGCAGGACTCCTTCAGTCACTTCCTATTCCCAAGTGGGAGTGGGAAAATATCTCCATGGACTTAATTGTTGGTTTGCCAAGGACAGCAAGAAACTTCGATGCTATCTGAGTCATAGTTGACAGGTTGACCAAGTCAACTCATTTCCTTCCCTATCAGATACGTACAATCGCAACCGGCTGACGAATTTGTACATCAAGGAGATAGTCCATTTGCATGGAGTTCCAGTCAGCATTGTATTTGATTGAGACCCAAGATTTACTTTCAGGTTTTGGAAGAGTTTTCAAGAGGCTATGAGTTCCCGTTTAGATTTCAACACGGCATTTCATCCACAGACAGATGGGCAAACTGAGAGGGTGAACCAGATCATAGAGGACATGCTACAGGTTTTCATGTTAGATTTTTAGGACAGCTGGAATGAGCACTTACTGTTGATTGAATTTGCCTACAACAATAACTATCAAGCGTGTATTCAGATGGAACCATTTGAGACACTTGATGGGAGAAGATGTCGTTCACCATTGTGTTGGAACGAAGTTAGTGAGAGGAAACTTTTAGGTCCCAAACTCGTTGGTTAGACTGTAGCCAAGGTTCAGTTAATTAGGGAGAGGTTAAAGATAGCTCTGAGTAGGCAGAGAGCTATGTCGATACTCGTAGAAGGGATCTTGAGTTTCAGATCGGAGACCAAGTATTTGTCAAAATCTCACTTACGAATGGTGTGATGAGATTCATCAAGCGAGGCAAGCTCAGTCCAAGGTATGTGGGGCCATTTGATATTCTTAACTCGGGTCGGGGAAGTAACTTACTGGGTTAACTTGCCGACTCACAGGACGGGTGTCCACAATGTCTTCGAAATTTCTATGCTAAGGAAGTACATTTCAGACCCATTGCACATCATCAATCTAGCCTCCTTCCTAGTGTTTTCATTGTTTTTCATTGATCATTGTTGATCCCTCCTCTCACAACCTCTCTAGAGAATGCAAGATTAGCTTTTCTATTCTTAGATCTTGCATTGTGTGATCTTTATGTTTTTAAGATCCCTCTAGAGATTTGCTAGATTAAATTGATTCATCAACCCTTAACACACTAGTAGTGTGTTCGGCAGGTGCATGATCCGAAGCCTTCACGGAAGGAGATCAATCTTTGGAGATCATCGAGTTGAGAAGCTTTGAGAAGATTTTGCCGGTGAGGAACCGGAGCTGCTACGGTGGAGATTGAACCAGGGTGTTCATGGTCTACAAGATGAAGATCCTGTACCAAGAAACGTAGTGTCGTGTCCATGTTGGGTAAGGTCTAAGTCTTGTACGTGTTATCTTTCTCTTAGTGGATAGTTTTACTAGACAAGGTCCCATGGTTTATCCCAAAAGGGTTTTCATGTAAAAATCCTGTGTGTTTGGATCTGGTTGCCTGTGTGATTCTACTAACTAATTAAAAAAATTAAAATTTGGTAGAAATCTCTAGAGAGACCTATTCACCCCATCTAGATCATTAGAGATTATTGATCATAGGAATTTCAACAATTAAAGAAAAAGATGAAGTCTGGCGACAACCCTTCATCGATTATCTCCAACATAGTCGACTGTCTGAATACCGTGCCAAGCACGCTGAAGTCCATTGATGTGTCACAAAGTTTGTAATGCTGGAAGATACTCTATACAAACAGTCCCTAGACAACATCTTAATGGGATGTCTCTTAGGAAATGAAATAGATCAGGCTATGAAAGAAACTCATGTCGGGATCTGTGGTGCCCACCAAGCTAGGTCTAAGCTTTAAATGCAACTGGAAAGATTGGGCTACTACTGACCAACGATATCACTAATTATCTTGAATATGCAAGAAAATGCAAAGTATGTCAGCATCATACTGACTTTATACATCATGCTCTAGAGCCTCTTCACATGACAACATGTTCATGGTTCCTTCGCAGTATGGGGAATGTATATCATAGGTCTATTCACACCACCATCATCTACTGGGGATCAATACATCCTGGCTGCGACAGACTACTTCTCAAAATGGGCCAAAGTCGTCACTCATAAAGAGGTCAAACACCACTCATTGGCAGACTTCATCCGAACCAGAATTATCTATCATTTTGGAATTCCTGAAAGCATCATCACAAATAATGGGCAACCTTTTCGAAGTACCCTGTTACATAAGTTGTATGCCAAATTCGGCATTCGAGAAAACCATTTCACTCGGTACTATGCAGCCGTGAATGGTCTCACCAAAGCCTTCAATAAGACTTTGTGTAAAATCTTTAAGAAAATTGTGGATAAAAGCAAATGGGATTGACACGAATGCTTACCTAAAGCACTCTAGACATATAGGACTACTTACCGGACTCCGACTCAGGCCACGCCGTATTCCTTGGTCTTCGATCGTAAAGCAATTCGTCCCTTAGAAATTTAAACTCCCTCCCTACGGGTGATAATTCAGGAGTCTATTATAAAAGAAGACTCAACTAAGGTTTGTCTTGCAGAGCTTGAAACTCTTTATAAACGTTGTCTCTAAGCCCAACAGAGCCTAGAGATATATCAACAAAAGGCTAACTAATGCTTTCAACAAAAGAGTAAGACTAAGGTATTTCAAAATAGGGGATTTGGTCTTAATGGTCAGGACTCCAATCATTATCACTCGTTGGACTAAGGAAAAGCCCGAACTAAAGTGGGAAGGATCCTACGTCATCGAGAAGGTATATTCCAATTGAGCATACCTATTGACCTCAATGGATGGAGAGCGAATCATCCCTCCAACAAATGCAAGATTCCTAAAGAGATATTATTTTTAGGAATCCAAAGAAAATCTCGCTAGACCAAAACTTCAAAAGACGGTCAAGGAAAAAATTAGAGCACCCAAAAAGACTCGCTAAGTTGAAAATCAGATAGGACGGCTTAGACAAAAATTAGATTCAAAATCAAAGCTCGGTAAGTTGAAAACCCTAAGGGGCGGTTTAGGCAAAAATTAGAGTAACAATGACTCACTAAATTTTTTAAATATTTTTGGTATTTTTTCAGATTTTTCATGGCTAAAGGACTGTTTAACCATGGTCAAAAGTTAACCAAGATTAGGTTAACCCTAGTTAAGGCAGTGGTCTGGTTAGGATTGGGCCAAGGGAGCATGGCAAGGCCTAGATTGGCCTTTTACCTAGGCTAGGACCTGTGCAAAGCCCATAACCACAGAAGTTCAATAATGGTGGTAAATGGATTACCGCCATTACAGAAGTAATTTTGACCATGGTTTGCAAGTCTGTAACTTGAGTTATGGATGACCCCACGGGGTTCTGAACCCATAGGGATGAAGAAGGAAGTGCAAGGAAGACCTTGGGCCATTGGTGGGCCCAGGGGATCGTCTGGAGTGGGCCCTAGAGTGGGCCAAAGGCACTATGTTTGGTATACTTTAATGGCAGTAGATAGTCTACCATCATTATGCTATCTTCTGTTTCATGCCTAGTTAACCATGGTTAAACAAAAGGGGCAACCCTGAAATGACCAGGATAGATGGCCAAGAGTCTGAGGGGTCCTACCATGGCCCTGAAAAGGACCAGGGCCCTACCCAAAGGGGTGTAACAGGACTATAATGTAAAAGGCCAGGAATGGCGGTAATTATTCTACAGCCAGTCTTGGAAATTTTCAGAACTAAGATTTCCTACCTGGGGGCTGCACCAGGGCTACTTCAAGGGGACCCTCATTGTCTGAGGGACCCTCAGAGCAAAAGGGGAGGTCTGTGCACTAGGGGAGCATTTGTGCCAAGCTTGAAACCTCAAGAGGTTCCCCATACCTATGAGGAATGTAGGGGACCCCTGCCCTTGGTTTGGAAGTGCATGTAAAAGAAATAAAATAAATGGGGACCCCTAGAAGAGGACCAGGGGTCCCTTACAATGCAGGAACTAAGCACCAAAAAAAAGGGTTGGGATGCCTACCCTACTGTTGGGCTGCAACGGTGGCGGAGAGGGGGTCCGCACACAGTGGTGGCTACCTAGGGAGGTCTGGTTAGTTATTGGGATAACTCATGGAGTGGTCTGAGACCTTCCTAGGTGGTGGACTAAGGCTAGAATAGGGGAGGTTGGGCTGGCCGATAACCTACAGAGGTTTGAGGTAGGAGTTTTTGGAATGACCACAAACCAAGGGGGAGGGGGTATATATAGGGTAAGGGAGACCCTAGGGTAGTTTCAGAATGACCCTAGGCATGCTAGACACACCTGAGAGGGAGCTCGAGTGGTGCAGGGGGTCCAGCTGCGAGTTTGAATAGAAAAAAGATAATTGCAGTAGTAACATTATCGTCATTCCTGAACTAATCAAGATTGGGAATGACAGTAATGTTATTACCTCCATTTTGGGCTTTTGCCAGAAATGGCCCTCACACGATTGGGCCACATGCACTGTAGCTTTTGATATTTTTTAGTAATAGCAGTAAAGTTATTACCGCCATTATTTGAATTTTCAAAAAATGCAAGTGGGCCCCATTAAACTGGGCTCTAAAGGCTTGTGGGCCCCTGTTTGGGCCCACAGGGGAGTTTGGACGCGGTTTTGAGGTTCTTAGGCCTGAAATGGGCCCCGAGGTGGACCTAAGGTTAAGCCTAGGGTTTAACCATGGTTTACCTGGGGTTAGGCCTATGGTTTGACTTAGGACTTACCTAGGGTTAGGCCTAGGGTTTCAGTTCAGGATTTGACTTAGGACTTACCTAGGGTTTTGATTCAAGATTTACCTAGGGTTGCTAGGGTTTTGAACCAGGGTTTCCCTAGGGTTTGAACCAGGGTTTACCTAGGGTTGCTAGGGTTTGAATTAGGATTTATCTAAGGTTACTAGGATTTGAACCAAGATTTCCCTAGGGTTGCTAGGGTTTGAACTATGGCTCACCTAGGGTTTCAGTTGGGGATAACCATGGTTAGAGATATTAATCATGGTTAAGGCAGGGTGTAAAAATTGGGTGCTTACAGCTACCCCTCTTTACCGGAGAGTGTCAAATTGGTAACTGAACGACAGAAACTGGAATCATCCTATTTTTACACTAAGACTGAGTTTTAGGGGATGATGATATGTATGCATGCTGTGCTAGGGTGCATTATGATGCGCCTGCCTACACCTGCTGGAGATATGGGCGAGCTGGGGAAAGTGGAAGCAATTAGGGCCACTCTCTGGGGAAGAAAAAGTCGTATATGCTACTTATGCTAGGGATTAATGAATGCTATGAAAGACGGTATGCCCGAAGGCACTAGCCAGGATTGGTTGTTATGCCATTACCCGATGGTGCTTAGTCAAAACAAACGAAGGACACACGAAGTGTCAAAAGAAGGACATGTGAGGTGCCAACAAACTATGTTATGTCGATGCTCACCTGGGATGTCGAAGACACACGGGGTGTCAAGGGGGACATGCGAGATGTCAACAAAGTGTATTATGTCGATGCTCACCTGGGATGTCGGAGACACACGAGGTGTTGAAAGGAAGACATACAAGGTGCCGATAAAGTGTGTTATGTCAATGCTCACCTCGAATGTTGGAGAAACACGGGGTGTCGAAAGGGGGGCATATGAGGTACCGACAAAGTGTGTTATGTCGATGCTCACTTGAGATGTGGGAGACTCATAGAGGTGTTGAAAGGGGACAGGCGAGGTGCCGACAAAGTACGTTATCTTGATGTTCACCTGAGATGTCGAGGACACACGGGGGTGTCGAAGAGGGATATGCGAGGTGCCAACAAAGTACATTATGTTGATGCTCACCTGGGATATCGACACATGTGAGGTGTCGACAAAGTATGTTATGTCGATGCTCACCTGAGATGTTAGAGACACACGGGGGTGTCGAAAGGGGATATACGAGGTGCTGAAAAAGTGAGTTATGTTGATACTCACCTAGGATATCGAGACATGCAAGGTACCGACAAAGTGTGTTATGTCGATGATCACCTGAGATGCCGTAGTGACACGGGGGTGTCGAAAGAGGGACATATGAGGTCCTGAGATGTCGAGGACACACGGGGGTGTCGAAGAGGGACATGTAAGGTGCCAACATAGTGTATTATGCCAATGTTCACCTGAGATGTTAGAGGCACACAGGGGTGTCGAAGGAGGACATTCATGGTGCCGAAAAAGTGTGTTATGCCGATGCTCACCTGAGATGTCGTAGACACACAGGGGTGTCGAAAGGGTGTGGTATGCCCAAGAGGTGCTAGCTAGATTGATATTGAAATGGCCCAAGGGCGCTAAATTTTCATGATGTCATGCAGGGTGTAAGGGCGATGATACTTTACCATAACTCTGTTGATTGCGACTTGCTAGGATGCACGGCATCGGCTTCTTCTGCTTGTCTTTGTCGGGGCTGCTTGATGCAGGTTGGCACGATCAGGTCTCGGTACTGGACGCTCTATTTTGAAAACCATTTTTAGAAAAGTGTTGGACCTTTGCAAGAGTTCTTGGTTTTGACAGAAAGAATGCTTAGCTAGTTTTTAGATTTACGAGGGAATTGCCTTTGTTAAGGCTTTAGGGGATTTTGTAGTCTGTCTTTCACTCTCTGATAGTAGAGTATGACCCACAACAGGCTTTGTCACCACTGAGGATGCTTGTGGAAGACCTGCTTGTCTTGCCGCTGCTGGAGATTGGACTCTAGTTGGGGAGAAGCTTGCTAGGGAGCAATCAAAAACTTCTTGACTCTTGCTGAGGAGAGTATTTGTAGAGCAATTGGAGGCTTCTACTAGCAATTGGAGGCTTCTAAGATGTCTGCTTCCATTAACACCCGGAGTGATGCAATTTGTACTTCAATGGGGAGGACTGCTTCCATACTATAGGCCAGAGAAAATGGTGTTGCCCTAGTTGAAGTTCGGGTGGACATTCGGTAAGTCATGAGTGCATATGGGAGCATCTCATGCCAGGTAGAGTAATTGGTTGTCATCCTTTCTATGATCTTCTTTATGTTCTTATTGGCGGCTTCAACTGCACCATTGGCCTGTGGCCTGTATAGCGTAGAGTTATGATGCTGTATCTTGAATTTCTGGCAAAGATCTGTCATCCCTTTGCTGCAGAAATTGAGAGCATCGTCTCTCACAATCTCAAATGGGACCCCATATCAGAAGATGATATCCTTTTTTAGAAAACGCTGAACCACAGAAGCTGTGACGTTGGTATAAGAGACTATCTTGACTCATTTAGTGAAGTAATCGATTGCTACCAGGATGAATCGATGTCCGTTTGATGCCTTCGGGGTTATGGGTCCGATGACGTCGATGCCCCAAGCTGAGAGTGGTCATGGAGCGGTGAGATTGTGCAGCCTTATCGGTGGTGCATTGATTCTGTCGGCATAAATTTGGCATCAGTGACATTTCTATACGTGCTGACAACAATCTGATTCCATTGTAGACCAGTAGTAACCTAGCCTAAGTATCTTCTTGGAAAGCATCAACCCGTTCATGTGTGAGCCGCAAGTACCTCCGGGGACTTCCTCGACTACTTGTGCTACTTCACGAGTGTCGAGACATCTGAACCAGATCAGGTTTGGTGACCTCTTATACAAGATTCTACCTGAGAGGAAAAACTAAATGGTCAGCTTTCTAATTGCCCGACGGTCTGTTTTGGTTGCATCGAGTGGGAAGGTCTTATCCTCGAGGTACTACTTGATGTCCGTGTACCAAGGCGTCTTGTCTGATACTTCTTTGATTTGAAGGCAGTAATCAGGTTGATCCTATTGCTAAATTTTGATTGCCTAGAGCATCATGCCCCTGGGATCTGAACCATGGAGGTGAGAGTGGCCAGTGCATCGGCAAATCTGTTGTGGTTCCTGGACCTGTGACTAAAGCTGATTCTTCTTAATTGGGTGATTAGTACGAGACTAGCGTTACTTCTCGGATGGCCCAAGATTCATTTGCCTAACAGATTACTAAAGATGAGTCACCGTAGACGTCAATCTCTTCGATTCCGATGCCCAGGGCTTCTTTAAGACCAACTATGCACACCTCATACTCCGCTTCATTGTTTGAACATCTGAATCACAACTTGACTGAGATCGGGAGGTGTGTTCCCTTAGGTGAGATCAAGACTGCTCCTGCCCCATGCCCGTGACCGTTAGCAGCTCCGTCGAAGTATAGCTCCCAACCGATGTACTACTGCTCTTCTGCTTCTGTATATAGGATGGCTTCGTCTGGAAACTGATCATGTACTAAAACATAGTCTTGTGCTGGACTGTAGCCAAGGTGATCTACAATCGCCTGCCCCTTAATTGACTTCTGAGTTATGTACGTTATGTCGAATTCGGACAACATCATGAGCCATCGGGTTATCCTCCCATTAGTGGCTGGCTTTTCCAGTAGGTTCTTCAGTGGATCCATCCAGGAGATCAGGATTGCCAGATAAGAAAGCAGATAGTGCCGAAGACGCTGAGTAGCCCAAACCAGTGTTAGACAAGTCTTCTCGAATAGGCTATACCTCTCTTCGTACTCTAGCAGACGCTTACTGATATGGTAGATGACTTGCTCTGTTCTGCTTGTCTCATCATATTGTGATAGAACACACCCATGGAGGTTTCTTGTACTGAGATATAGAGTAGCAATGGCAGTCCCGGTGTAAGTGGCACAAATACTGGAGGATTGAAATGATACTGGTTTATTCCGTCAAAGGCTTCCTGACACTCGGCTATCCAGACTATAGATACATTCTTCTGGAGGAGCTTGAAGATCAGCTCGTATATCGGAGTGAGCTGAGAGATGAATCAACAATGTACTGAATTCTGCCCAGGAATCCGCAGATTTCTTTATCAGTCTAGGGGGTCGGCATTTCGATGATAGCCTTAGCTTTGACTGGATCGATCTCAATGCCTCTTGTGAGTACCAGAATTTTAACCCTCATTCCCTATTAGGATTGAACCCGAGGAGGAATAGCGATAAATTGCAATTAGGTTGAGAGTCGCCACCTATCTAATTCTAAGGGTAATAGGTCTCTGAAATGTTTGGATAAGGCATAGTCTAGAAGTCACAGGTCAGGATAAGGGATTCAGTTAAGTTAGGGGAAGGTGTTAGGCACCCCTAAACTCCCATCCGGAGATGGTTACCTGCTCCCTAAGTCTGAATCAAAGTGGGAAAACCACAAGAGAAGCTTGAAAATTTCATTTATATGCTAAGCAGATGTAATATTAACAGTAATGAATGTAATGAGATGGACATAGTAGAAACAGGATATGGATTCTAGCTTAGGGGGAACTGAACCCGATTAGGGTTGCCTACGTATCCATTCTCAGTGGAATCAAACCGCACGTAGTTTCGGAGGCGATTAATGGTTTGATTTGATTAATTGAGGATGGTTTGATTTGATTTGATTTGATTTGATTTCATGGATTTCGATGATTTGAGTGCGAAATGGCCTTTTCAGCTCGTGCCGGGGAGCCTAGGGATGAGTACCTGAACAGGGTTTAACTGGGGTTTAGCTAGGCTTAGTTGGGGTTTTAACTAGGTAAGGCTATATTTGAATCAGGATTTGGACAGAGGTTCGACTAGGCAAGGCTAGTTTGAACCGAAGTTCAGGCAGAGGTTCGACAGGACAGGTTATGTTTAAACCGAAGTTTGGGCAGAGGTTCGACAGGGTAGGTTAAGTTTGAACCGAAGTTTGGGTAGAGGTTCGATAGGGCAGGCTAAGTTTAAGTAAAACAGGCCAGGGTTCGACAGGGCAAGCAGTCTAAGTATTAAAAAATAATAAAATAATTAAAACTAATAAAGACTAAGCAAATGTCAGAGTTTGGCGATATTTTACCTTCCGGGAAATCTGAAAAGATTTCTGAAAAAGGGTCCCGAGAATCGACCCTTCGCAATCGACTTTCTCAGGAATCCAAGCGCGCTAAGAAGAACTTTTAAATCGAAAAGGGAGAGAGAGGGAGAAGGAATTCGTGAGAAATAAAGGAAGAGAGGGGGGATATTTATAGTGTTTCGGATCTCACGCCCCAAAATACCCCCTAGGAGTTCAGGGATACTTTAGGAGTGACTACTTGTGCCTGCCAAACCATCCTGAAGCAAATAAGGCTAACATAATACAATATTAGCAATGATCAGAGCGTGAAAGCTAAACATGTATGCGGAAGCGTAAACTAACTTTTTCTTTTCTTCTAAAATTCCAAAGTAGTATTCCAAGTTAACATATACAGAACATATCAAGTCTAAGGTGGACAGGCCCACCTATCAAAATATACAAAAGAACCCTCTCGTACTCTCCCCTCAATAGTAGTCGAAGTACGGCCATACGTCGAGGTCTCTATCCGCTTGAGACTATAACGGAATAGACAGCTCTCTCTCCTCAATGTACTCTTCCTCGACCCAAGGCTCCGGGTCGAGGGCTTCCTCGGTACCTGCCGACATAAAGGTACGGCTGAGCATTGAATAATCAACGAGTATAAACTACTAGCTAACCATAGCAATAATAAACGCACAACAAGGGTGAACAAAATACAAGGCATCAATTCCAAGCAACAGTAGTATCATGAGATAAACAGTATTGATCATGAAATAATATCATTATCTTGACATGCGTGCGTGTGTGAATGCGAAAACTCCGATAAAATTCATGCTTTGAAAACTCGTTTCATGTCTCGGTATTACTTGTGAAAATCATGCATGCGTGTCTATCTTGTCTTGTATTTCATGTCTTGACTTGTATACTTGTGAGCCAGAGGCTAGCACCCGCACATCTCTGGGCTACCAACCTCCTTGACATTTCATTCTCTTATGAGCCAGAGGCTAGCACCCTTCATTTGGGCTACCAACCTCCTTGACATGTACTTGTTCTCTTTCACTTGCGAGCCAGAGGCTAGCACCTTTCACTTGGGCTACCAACCTCCTTGAGGTGTTCTTGTTTTATTCGCTTGTGAGCTAGAGGCTAGCACCCTTTCACTTGGGCTACCAACCTCCTTGTCATGTAATTATTTCATTTTCTTGGGAGCCAGAGGCTAGTACCCTTCCACTCGGGCTACCAACCTCCTTGACATGTGCTTGTTTTCTTGTTGATTTATCAAGTACAAATATTCTTGAAAAACCCGGTTCATGCATGCATGCATGCTTGTGTGCTTATCAATAGTGAAAACCATGATGGCGATTGTGACATGAAGGATACTACATCCCATTTCAATTCATAATATAAGCATGTGAAAATTTGGGTAATCTACATGGCATTTGGTCAATTCATCATTTATAAGAACAAGGCTTACTTCCATTTCCTTCATTTAGTTCATTTACTCCTAGTTTAGGCATTTCGTCAAACACATAGCATGCATCATTTCCTTAGTAGTTTATCTTACTCTTTTTAGTGCATATTTTCCATTCAATCATCAAGGTAAGTTCATTATTTGTAAAATGCCCTTCCACCATTATACATGTCACACATCCATACAGCATCCAATCGCCACAATCAACATCCCATCCATACATTCATACCTTTTTTTTCTTATCTTGTTTATATTTAGTGAAGATGATACATTTCATAAGGAGAGAAAGCATAATATCAATAGTCACCATTCACAATAGAAAACCTACGTTATTGCTAAGGAAGTTAGTAGGGTGTACTAACCTTGAATCAAGGCTTAATCTTGGGTGGAAACCCTTGATTGAAGCTCCAACTTGAAAGAAGGAGGACCCTTGCTTGAAGAATGTTGAGTGGGGAAGAAAACCTCTTTGAGGAGTACTTTGGAGAACATTGCCCTAGCTGGAGAAGGACTCCCCCATGAGCTTGAGGCTTGACTTGGAGAAATCCAAGCAAGAGGGATGATTGTGGGTCTTGAAACCCTTGATTTCTTCTCTCACAATGATGCCCTAGGAAAACCCTCTTCTCCTCTCTCCTTTTCTCTTCTAAATTCCTCTAAGGATGGTGTGTGGGGATCAAATGCCCGAGGAAAGCCTTATAGGCAAAGGTTTAACGCCCAAAAGACAAAAAAATCCTTAATGAAATTTCTACAAAACGCGATAGACCCAGCGATCGGTGGTTATGACCAATCGATCGGTCGCCTACCGAGCGACCGGTGTTCTTGGTCGAGTGATCGGTCAAAAACACCTTCTCTAGAAAAATTCCCTATACAAAAAAAGTTAACCAGTCGATAGCTACCGATTGATCGGTTCTGGACCGATCGATCGCTAAAAATGACCGAGCGATCGGTTGTGAACCGATCGATCGCTACACTGGACCGAGCGATCGGTGCACTGCAGGTCCCAACTGTTTTGGCCATAACTTTTGACCCGTTCATCGGATTTTGACGATTCAACTTGCGTTGGATTCGTCTTTTGAAAAGGAACATTTCTGGTATATTAGAATTTCCAATTTCTCATTTATTTATTAATTGGACTATGTGAAAGTCAAATTAGCTACAAAAGTGTTATTCATTAAGTATGGAAAAGTCTGGGGGTGCTACATCGGAATAGTCCCCGCGCCGTTTTAAAGGGGGCGATTTAATAGATTTTAATGAATAGTAAAGCGGTGTGAACAGTGGGGCGGCAACGCGGATAACACTAAATCCGCGTTGTTTGAAAATGCGAGATTTAATATATTTTATTATGGATAAATAAAATAGTAAAAAACGAAGTTTATAGTGCAAGTGGGGCCCACATGGTTCCGCGCCTTTTAAAAGGTCTAGGTTCCCCCTAGGAGCCTGTTTGGCACTTCAAAAAACTGATTTTTTTGGGGTTTTTGATTTATACTCCTATTTGCCGAAAAACCATTTTTGTTATTTAAAGCCTATTTTGAGCTCGAAAATAGCCGAAATTGAACCGAAAAATTTTGTAAAATTATTTTTGATGAAATCATAACTTTTAAGCACTTTTTCAGAGGTATTTTAGTCATTTTACACTGCAAGGGCATTTTGGTCATTTTTCCGTTTTAAGCTCGATTTGATCCCAAAAACAACCGAAATTGAACTTATAAAATCCCAAAAAATATTTTAGATAAAATGTGAGTTTTTTAGAACTTTTAAGGGTATTTTGGTCATTTTTCACTCTAGGGGCATTTTGGTCATTTTTTACCTCAGGGGCATTTCTGAAAATTGAAGCACGAGGAAAGAGGGATTTAAAAGATAAATTTTGAAAGGGTTTTTAAAGGTATGAAAAGAGACTAAAGGAGTGCAAAATTGGGGTGCTTACAGCTGCCCCTCTTTGTCGGAGGGTGCTGGCACGTGAACGACAAAGGTTATAAGGCCTCAATTTTGCATATGTAGTGAAGAAAACTTGTGAATTTTGAAGACAAAAGAGTCAAAAAAAGAAAAAGTTAAATTATACGTAGACTGCTTACCAGAAATGGGATCCTAGAGGACGGGATTGATGAGAAAACCTGTTCAGTAGTCGGGGATGGAGAGAAGGAAAGGATTGCTCATGCTCAGTGATGAAACATCCGAGAATAGGAAGAGATAATTCTTCACCTCATGTCGGAGAGAAGAATGATGGAAAGGAGGAAGGAATGATTCATGTTCAGTGATGAAATCACGCTTCATTCAGGAAGACGACAGCGATAGAGAGGAAAATGGATGGTTCATTGTCAGTGATGAAACATCTGAGATATAGAAAGTAGAATATGACATCAAACGAGATGAAGGTGATATCAAATGGGTTGTATATGTACATGATTCGGTGGTTGTCAGCTTTATGACAGGATTCGAAGGTTGTCAACCCAATGACGGGATTCGAAGGTGGTCAGCCTTATGATAGGATTCGAAGGTGGTCAGCCCTATGATAGGATTCGAAAGTGGTCAGCCATATGACAAGATTCGAAGGTGGTCAGCCCTATGACAGGATTCAAAGGTAGTCAGCCTATGACATGATTCGAAGGTAGTTAGCCATATGACATGATTCGAAGGTAGTTAACCCTATGACAGGATTCGAAGGTTGTCAGCCCTATGGATTTTAAAAAAAAAGGATGCACTAGACGAGATGCATAAGAAGGACAATAGGATATGTGGGTTTAACCTCATCACAGGAGGGCTCACAGTGGACTCTGGATATGGAGGATATGTTGAAGATATGTTGCCCGTGTCGGTTCAGGCGAGAAGTGCTTGCATCAGAACTGGCGAGGAGTGCATGCGTCGGTTCGGGCGATGAGTGCCTTTGTCAAAACAGGCGAGGAGTGCCTGTGTCGGAATAGGCGAGGAGTGCCTGTGTCGATTCGGGCAAGGATTTTGGATAGGTACATGGGTGTATGTGCATAGTGTAGCTAACTATGTGAATGTGTGTGCATAGTGCAGATAAGTGTGTGAATGTGTGTACAGTGCAGTTAATTGTGTATGTAATTGTGAAGTGTGTGTGCAAAGTGCAGCTACTTATGTAGGTGTGCGAGCAGTGGATACCTATGTACAAGTGTATGATGTGACTATTATACAAGGAGTTGAGAAATGAGTTGCATGATGATGCATATAATGAATGGTGATATGCTTAGAATGAATACGAATGACATGGAATAATAATGCAAAGAGCAGAGAGATGACTCGCTAAATGAAGCTCTGATTTCGCACTTGCCCCCAGCTTGCAATTTCTGCACTTGATTGCTTTGCTGATCTTCGGAGAATTGTTTGAAAGGAGATCAATCTCTGACTAAGCCATAAGACATACTGAGACTCTATGACTCCTAAAGACGACTTTGCTTTTTTGAAAAATTGGAGCTTAAAATCAATTTTTTAGCAAAAAAGAGATTTTGAAAATTTTGAATTTAAAATCAAAAGTTTGAAAGGAGGGTGCTTTCTTTGCTTGCTTGTTTTGAAGGGGTCTTCCCTGGCTGAAGTTTGAGGATCTCTTGTCCCTCTAGGGTAGAATATAGCAGTGAGCAATCTTAATCTTTTGAGCCAATGCGAAGAGAGATAGTCATTCAGTTCTAACCTTGTCGTATGCTGAACAAGGCCTTACTTGGAGCTAAGGGTGTTGGATCACCATGACATTTATTTTCTTCAATCTGAGCTTGCAGAGATGTGCTGGGAGTCAGAGTTATCTTCTATCGATCTTCTGCCATCGAACCAGAATTCAACTTTTTCTCTTTTTTACCCTTGGAATGACCAAGTCATGGGGATCGCATAGTTTTTGCGCAATGAGGCCGTTTCTGGTTTTCACTCATGCTTGCAAAGTTGATAATCTGCTCCCTTTTTTGCCTCTAGTAGCTATACTAGAGTTGGGCTCACATTATTTTTGCACCTCAGTGCCATTCATGGTTTTCATTGGGCCTAGGACTTTGGAGTTGAGCTGAGCTGTCTTCTCCCATCATTACCTTAATGGATTTGATACATTGCTTCTGGATGTTTGCCTATCAATTTGCCTGTACTCTTAGTCTCCGAGGGATCTGGGAGGACTTAAGATAGGACGAAATTTAGGCTTAGGGGTCGAGGTTTTGGGAACACCCTTTCTGCTTTTGAGCTTTGCTTGCTCGAGCACCTCTTTTGAGCTTTTGCTTTTTCTTGTTGAGCTTTTTGGATTTGCTCTTTTTTCCTTTGCTTTTGCTCTCTTTTTTTCCTTTGCTCTTTGCTTTTCTGAAGAGGGTAATGTGCTCGAAGTGATTGATTTGACCGTACCTTATTTTCAGGCTGCCCTACGTACCCTTTTCAGGATCAGGTCATGTCGTAGTTCAGGCTCTCAGGCTTCCGATGAAACTTTTGATAGGAGTGTCCTAATAAATTTGTTTTAAGAAAGAAATGCTATTAGGCTCGGAGGGCTAACTAGCGGATTTTGTTGATATGAACTTGATCGGGTATACAAGTAAGGAGAAATGGTGTACCAAACATGCCCTCCTTTCATTTCCTACAACGATTGAGAGTACAGATAATTTCCTGACAAGATCTTAAGCGTGACATCTTTTGACTTGATCTGCATTGACTGGCTCTGAGAGGTCTTAATTCTCCATACGATTGCATTGACGAATACTCTTGGGAAATCTGTTTCCAACCGTATGGATCTTCGACAATGGACTGATCTTGCCCCTCAGTGTGATGCGTCAATGAAGATAGGATTCTTGCTCAATCTCTTTATTGAGTACTTTGTATATTGTGCTGCCCCCGTCTTGTGTATTACCTCAATATGGATGATGAATGCTCTGTGCACTTTCTTTTGTGCGAATGATTTGTAGTTTTGAATACTAACACTGGTCTGATAGGCCTTCTTGAAGAAATTTATGATTTACCCTTTGCCCCTAGCGTAGCAAGGTTCCAATTTTTGCATACTTAGGGTCATTATAGGGTTTCCCTCTTTCTTGCCTTGGATTTGTGAGGTTGAGGGTTTCTTTTGGAAATTCCTCTTCCTGCTCATTGACATATGCTGCCCTTGGGTATTCTCGGAATAGATTGGTTTAATCATGATTCAAGCGAGCCCTTCTTAAACTAACAAGCTTAGTTAGCACGAGAAAAGAAAACAATTTTTTTTTTACGTAGCCTCAGGTTACTAGAGCTTCTAAGAAGTGTTTGATCATCGTAGGCCAAATTTAGGCGCAAACAAAATGAGATTTCTTTCAAAAAACTTGCTTTATTGAATATGAGAAGTGAACACAATATGTTAGACTACAAAAGACAGACTTTACCTAGACCGAACTATGGGTCACTAGCTGATACTTACAAGACTTGACAAAAAACAAAAAGATAGACTTTGACAGGCTTGATCTCTGGAGACCCCTTCAGAAGCGTTCTTTCTCTGGCTCTCTATCCCAAGATGCTTCATTCCCAGTGGCTATCAAAACAGCACAGGCATGGCCGGTTGGATGGGTTGGGCAGGTTGGATGTGATTGGCTTGGTTATTATGTAGTGGCATAGGGGCATCAAGGATATTGGTGTTGCCAGGAGCGAACTCAATCTTGCCCTGCTCAAGCATATCTTGGATTTTATGCTGCAATGCTCAGCAATTGTCGGTTAAGTGACCTGGGCCTTGATGGAAGTCACAGTGTTGATCCATACGAAAATAGTGCGGTACTGGGTTAAGTATAGGGACTGGCTCTGGGTTCTCAACCAGCTTTTCCCTTACGAGGAACAGAAGGAGCAGACTGAGTGAATAAGGGAGACGGGTAAACTGCCTGGTTGGCTTGCGCTGCTGCCTTTGGGCCTGGGCTTGAGCTGGATGTTGAACTTGCTGACCAAAGGCTTGTGGTGCTGGTGCCCCAAGATTAGGAACTTGGACTAGTGCTACAGGTGTCACCATTTGGACATCTGTTTCTCTCTTCTTAGGATCATGTCTTCCTCTGGATCTATTGATGTTACTGTTTTCAGCTTGTGATGACTCTTGGTATAATGTGGAATGTATAGACCCAGACCGGATAAATGCTTCAATACGGGCCCTGCTTCAGGCTACTATGGCAAAATTTGAAGTCTGAACTACGGCGAGTAAGGTAGAGTAAGGCTGCTTCAGAGTTTTAAGAAATGTGTCTATCAGCTCGTCATCGGGTAGGGAAACTCTCATTCTAGCGGCCATCTCCCTCCATCGGGCTGCATACTCAATGAATGACTCATCAACTTTTTTGAACATGAGCTCAAGGTCCCCCTTCTGTGGCAGGAGCTCCATATTGAAAGAGTAATGTTCAAAGAATGCAGTTGTTAGGTCCTTCTATGTCTTGATCCTTTCCAAATCTAGTGATGTGAACCATCTCAAAGCCGGACCAGTCAAAATCTTCTGGAAGCATTGGACTAGTAGTGTAGGGTTGCCACCGTGGCCAAGCATGTCTCTGTAGTAGAGCCTGAGGTGAGTACAAGGACATCCCTTACCATCATATTTCTCGAAGACTGGTACTTTGAACTTTTCAGACACTGCTACCCCAGTATAGAATGTCAAATCTGAGAAATCATTCCCCTGGACTGTTTTCCCCCTCTGCATCTATTTGAGCTGCTCTTTGACTCTTTCCATTTGCTCTTGTTGCTTTTTTATGAACAGTGTTATCTCTGGGGTGAGTGAGTTTGGTTGATCTGTAAACGGCGGGGCTTGGTTTACTTCATCAACAGGTTGGTATACTGGCCAAAGTCTGTGTCATTAGTGGGTTGAGGATTTTGTGGATGATCTTGTAGGGATCAAGGTCCTGGTTAAAGAATGGGACTGTTAGATGCATGTGCCATAAGAATCTTCAGTGATTCAAAGATTGCAGTGATTGAGCCTTTGATTCATGAATTTCGCGTGCATTATCCAAAGCTTGCATGGTGGACATGTCAGCTGGTGCTTCTTCGTGCTCCATCTCTGAGAGTGCTAGTGGTACATCGTCAGGGTACTCTTTCTCTTGCTCTGCTTGTGCAAGGGCAAGTGCTTTAGTCATAGAATGAGTAAATCTCCGACTCATGAATGTACTACAATTGGAGATGAAATGAATGAGATAGATGATGATAAGAGTTGACTTATATGATGACGATGATGTTTAATAGAATGCAGATGATGATATGAACAAGATGAATTGAATTATTTTTTTAACTTGAACCTTATGAATTGAATTAAATACTTTATAAATTTTGAATTGAATTAAAAAGAATCATTTATGAAATGAATTAAAATAATTGAGTTATGATACTAGACAAGGGTGAGTCAACTCAACGTGTGTGACTCAACGAGATGAGTGGATAGGGATCCATTTCACAGATCTGTGTTGTTGGGATTCAGAGCCCGTTGGGTTAAGATCAAAATAAATCAATGAGTTATGATTTATTTAGAGTCTAGGTTTTTAGACCTCACACGATGTTGGCAGAATGGATTAGGGTTAGACCTATCTAGCAATCAAGGCTCATATAAAGCTTCGAAAAGGTTGGGTATAGGGATACAACTATCCCTATACCTGAACAAAGATGCAGGAGCGACTTAAACCAAAAGCAAAATAAGGATAAGGTTATCCCTCCTGACAGGTAGTTCTTGGTTTATGCCCAAACAGAGATTCTTCGTCTACATGCTTATGCTTGGGTATTCAGGATTTTAACTATAAGGTTGAAGAGCACTTGACCAGTAGCGTTTACCGGGGACAACCATCCCTTAGTCTACAACCAATACATTCACAGATCTTTGGGCTCAAGCATCGGAGATAACCATCCCTCGATTGTAAGCTTACCAGATCCAAACTAGATAGGTGAAGGGTTTTTATTCTATCATGAAATGAATTTGAATGCATGAATGAAAATCAGATATGAATAAAAAATCAAATCCTAGGCATGTTCCTAAGTTTTGCAAATAAATGTCCGAGGTTCAAATAATAATGAAAAATTCACAGCATATAGATGAATTTGAAAGCTTCTAATGTGGTTTTCAACGTTTGATTAAAACTCAGGTTTTGGCTTGAACACTAGTCTACGAAACCAAAGTCCCCAGGAGAGTCGCTAGCTGTGAGTACCGGAATTTTAACCCCTATTCCCGATCAGGATTGAACCCGATGAGGAATAGCGATAAATTGCAATTGGGTTGAGAGTCGCCACCTATCTAATTCTAAGGGAAATAGGTCCCTGAAATGTTTGGATAAGGCATAGTCTAGAAGTCAAAGTTCAGGATAAGGGATTCAGTTAAGTTAGGGGAAGGTGTTAGGCACCCCTAAACTCCCATCCGAAGATGGTTATCTATTCCCTAAGTCAGAATCAAAGTGGGGAAACCATAAGAGAAGCTTGAAAATTTCATTTATATGCTAAGCAGATGTAATATTAACAGTAATGAATGTAATGAGATGGATATAGTGGAAACAAGATATGGAATCTATCCTAGGGGGAGCTGAACCCGATCAGGATTGCCTACGTATCCACTATCAGTGGAATCAAGCCGCACATAATTTCGGAGGTGATTGATGGTTTAATTTGATTGATTGAGGATGGTTCGATTTGATTTGATGGATTTCGATGATTTGGGTGCGAAATGACCTTTTAAGCTCGTGCTAAGGAGCGATGGGGCATTTTAAGCTCGTGCCGGGGAGACTAGGGATGAATACCTGAAGAAGGTTTAACTAGGGTTTAGCTAGGGCTTAGTTGGGGTTTTAACTAGGTGAGACTATATTTGAATCGGGATTTGGGCAAGAGGTTTGACTAGGTGAGGCTATATTTGAATTGGGATTTGGACAGAGGTTCGACTAGGCAATGCTAGTTTGAACCGAAGTTCGGGCAGAGGTTCAATATGACAGGTTAAGTTTAAACCGAAGTTCAAGCAGAGGTTCGACAAGTTAGGTTAAGTTCAAACCGAAGTTCGAGCAGAGGTTCGATAGGGCAGGCTAGGTTTAAGTAAAAACCGAGCAAGGGTTCGACAGGGCAAGCATTCTAAGTATAAAAAATAATAAAATAATTAAAACTAATAAAAGACTAAGCAAACGTCAGAGTTTGGCGATATTTTACCTTCCAGGAAATTTGAAAGATTTCTGAAAAGGGGTCCTGATAATCGACCCTTCACAATCGACTTTCTCGGGAATCCGGGCGCGCTAAGAAGAACTTTAAAATCAAAAAGGGAGAGAGAGGGAGAAAGAATTCGTGAGAAATGAAGGAAGAGAGGGGGGTATTTATAGTGTTTCGGAATAGTGCCCGGGCCGTTTTAAAGGACGCGATATAATATATTTTATTATAGGCAAATAAAATAATAAAAAATGAAGTTTGCAGTGCAAGTAGGGCCCACATGATTCCACACCTTTTAAAAGGGCGAGGTTGCCCCTAGGGACCTATTTGGCATTTCAAAAAACTGATTTTTTTGGGTTTTTTGGTTTATACTCCTATTTGCTAAAAAACCACTTTTGTCATTTTAAGCCCATTTTGAGCTCAGAAATAGCCGAAATTGAACCGAAAATTTTGTAAAATTATTTTAGATGAAATCATAGCTTTTGAGCACTTTTTCAGGGGTATTTTGTTCATTTTACACCACAAGGGTATTTTGGTCATTTTCTATTTTAAGCCCGATTTGAACTCAAAAACAACCGAAATTGAACTTATAAAATCCCAAATAATATTTTAGATAGAATGTGATTTTTTAAAAACTTTTAGGGGTATTTTGGTCATTTTTCACTCCAGGGGCATTTTGGTCATTTTTTTACCTCAGGGCATTTCTGAAAATTGAAGCACGGGGAAAGAGGGTTTTAAAAGATAGTTTTTGAAAGGGTTTTTAAATGTATAAAAAGAGACTAAAGGGGTGCAAAATTGGGGTGCTTACACCTCTTTTGCTGACTATAAAGCCGATAAGCTTTCCGGATGAGGCTCCAAAGACACATTTGGTCGGATTCCGTCTTAGGCCGAAATCTTTGAGTCTGTTACACAATTTCTTCAAGTCTTAAGGATTCTGCCTGGCAGTGGGTGATTTGACAATCATGTCGTCCACATAGACTTCAGTTGACTTGTGAATCATGTCGTGGAATAGTGCTGTCATAGCTCTCTGATAGGTTGCCCCTGTGTTCTTGAGCCCGAAGGGTATTACCTTGTAGCAGAATGTGTCCCAGGGTGTGATGAAGGAGGTCTTCTCCATGTCTTCTTCTGCCACTCTAATCTGGTTTTACCCGGAGAAATCATCCATGAATGAGAGTGTCTCGTGCCTTGCAGTATTGTCGACCAGAATATCGATGTGCGGGAGAGGGAAGTTGTCTTTAGGGCTCTCCTTATTCAGATTTCGGTAGTCGATACACATTCAGACCTTACCATCCTTCTTAGGTACCGGTACGAAGTTGGCTAACCATTTAGGGTAGGTTGCTACTGCTAGGAAGTCTGCATTGATTTACTTCTCAACTTCTTCCTTGACTTTCTGCGACCATTCAGACATTATCCGTCTCAGTTTCTACTTAACTGGTCTGATTTCAGGGTTCCGGAGCAGTCTGTGTACCACCAATGCTGGATCTAGGCCGAGCATGTCTACATATGACCAGGCGAAGCGTCACTATAGCTCTTTAGGAAGTTGATCATGTCTGTTCTCTGCTGCGGGCTCATGGTTGTGCCAATCATGACGAGCTGAGGATTATCTTCAGAACCGAGGTTTATGGTCTTAGTGTCCTCGATGTTTGACTGCAAAGTCCATTCACCGTGTTCTAGGAGGTCCAAAAGCTCTTAAGGCAGTTCCTTCTGAGTCATACTCAACATCCGAAAGTTTGAGGAGGGTTTTAAGGATAGCCTTATCAGAGGTGATTTCCTAGCAAATCAATTAGCTTAGTTTAACATGCTTATGTTTTTTCGTTTTGTTAGCTTTAGGACACTAGGCCTTCGAGGGGAAGAGTCCGTGTGATTTCGTTATCAGCCGATATGAAATATTTTTTTAAAAAAACATGATTTTTAAGTCAAAACATCCGATTTTATATTGATAAAAGATGGACTGTTTACAAAACTGACTCGACAAAAAGAGGCCTATAGTGGCCTGACATTTGGATTTTGCAATGGGAGCAAAAGAGAGATAGAAGGAGGAGAAGAATGGTGTTCTGGTCACTGCTTGATCGAACCAACCTACCTTGTAAGCTGCTTACCCCGGCCCTGAATAGCCTCGATGGTGAGACCCTTGGTCCACCAATAGATCAGTGGTCGGCGACTGGATGATGCCTCGTCACTGTTGGAGAGAGTGCAGACCTGCTCTCCCACTTGATCTTCCGCTTCCATGGCATGCTCAATATTTTCGGATCTGGAATCCCTGAAGACTCAACACTGGGATAGGGGTTTGAGATACTGGTAATGCTGCAAGAGGTGTGTCTGGGTAAGGCTGGAATGTCCCCACCGGGAAGGTTACAGAGATGTGAGGTCGGGGTTCTGGTTTCGTCGGCCGACTGCTTTTCTTGGTGAGTTTAGAGAGATAGTCCTCGAACTTAGGCTTGTATCCCAGTCCAAACGCAGGAGTGTAGTAAGGAGGTACGTATCTCTTCTTCATCCCTTGATTTCTGACTCCGAGGTATGACCCTAGTTGATAGTTCATTCTCGCCATCATCTTGACAAATGGCGGCACTACTTGCTTGCTCTGCTCTTCTACCCTGGCGATAGAACTGACCTGCTCGAACTGGTATGTCATAAAGGTTGTACCTTGCCTCAGCTCCTGGATGTCCCCGAAGGAACTAACCATCTCCTCTGAAGAGATCACGACCAGATGGTCATACTGAGTGAACTTGATTCTTTGATGGAGAGAGGAAAGAATGGCTCCGGCCGCGTGGATCCACGACCTCCCTAGAAGTAAGGTGAATGATGCCGGAACATTCACAACCTGAAAGTTTGTAGTGAACTGAGCTGGTCTAACCCTGATGGTCAGGTCAATCTCACCCAGGTTCTGCGTGGTAGAATTGTCGAAAGCCCTGATTGTCATGGGTCTCTTCTTCACCTGGCTAAGGTCTAACCCTAGGCTCTATAGTGTTGACAAGGTGCAGAGGTTCACGCCGGAGCCGTTTTTGATTAGCACTAATGATAGAGTCCGGTCTATGCACTGAACTGTAATGTATAAAGCCCAGGTATGATCTATGTCACTGTCCGGTATTTTCTCTTCTGTGAATGAGATAATTCTGGATTCAAGTACCTGTCCCACCATATGCCCCAGCTTCTCAGGCGTGATGTCTAGTGTTACATCGGTATTGTTAAATATTCGGAGCAGCTACTTCCGCTGATGCTCGGAAGTTAGAAGAAGACCCAATATGGAGATTTGTGCTGGAATTTTACTCAACTACTGAGTGATGTTGAATTCTTCTGCCTTCTCCAAGATTCTTAGGAGGACTGCTGAATCTGCTGCTTCTTTTTTTAGGTCTGACACCCCTGCTTTCTCTTTTCACTTGGCCTTTGCCCGCTTTGCCACTGGAGGTTGATACACCTGACCAGATCGGGTAAGATTGGCAAGGCTTTCACTCTCAAGGATGAGAGAGCGAGGAGCGGGTATATGATTGAGGTCAAAAGGTGGAGAGGGGATGTAAGGGATTCAAATGGGGCCTGTAGAAGTGGAGGATTCAGTTAGGGCCATAGGCTAATTGGCAGGGCAAGGGATAGTGTAGACGATCTGTTCAGGGACAGGTGTTTGTACTGGAGACTAGATGGTCTGTATATTCGATTGGGGAAAAGGGATTATAACAGGAGGCCGGTAAGAAGGTCTGATAATGCTATCATCAACTGCAGGTGTGTTGGGTCTCGGCTGCCCTTCCCCGAGCTCTTCCCACTCAATAAAGTTGACTTGATTGTTGTGTGGCGACAATGGCGCCTGGTTAATACTGGTATTACCGGGAGCCAGCTCAACCTTACCTTCATTCAGAAGATCCTGAATGACGCACTTCAGGCTGATGTAATAGTCAGTAGCATGGCTTGGGCCTTGATGAAAAGCGCAGTGCTGATCGGCATAGTAGTTTTTGTTTTGCTTATCTGGAGATAGAAGAGGAGAAGGACCTCTTAAGGTGAGAAGACCCTACTTGGTCAAAAAGTCTAACAGATGACTAAGAGAGTAGGAAAGAGGGGTAAAGTTTCTGCGGAGAAGATTTTGCCCCTGGTTTTGTTTGACTAGCCGGGTGTTTCCGGGTACTGGTCGGGATGGAGCTATCGAAGCCGGCAATCTGATGGGTGCTATGGGGGCCACCATGTGAACATCCTCTTTTCTTCTTTGGTCCTTGGGACTATTGTTTCTGCTGACTGATGTCATCGTTGTTCTAGGGGAAGCAAGTTCTAAACTGGAGTGAATGACACTGCTCTGAATAGCTGTCTCGATATAGGCACCAGTCTTAAAGATGGTGCCAAAATCTATCACTGGTAAAGTTACCATCAGAGTGGAGTAGGGCTGCTTCAGAGTACTCATAAATATATTTGCTAACTCCTCATTTGAGGATAGGAGTAGCGACTTTTGCTAGCATTTCCCTCCAGCGGGTGGCGTACTCGAAGAAGGATTCATTGTTGTGCTGGCTCATCTACACGAGCTGGCTTCTCTGAGGCCGGAGTTCTTGGTTAAAGGAGTACTGCATCCCCGGATGAGAAAGTCAGGTCTTCTAATGATAAGCAGGAACTGGCAGATGCCCCTTCATCCGTCTCATTTCTTCCTCTATCTCTTTGATTTCCTCGTGCTGGTCTCTAAGAGACGGAGTAAGGTCTAAGGATGACGGCCTATCTTGATTAACATGGGAGGCCTTAGGTTACTCATCGTACTGATCATACTCTTCACCTCCACCTGTCGCGGGTCCAGGGTTTGGAATGATGATAGGGATGTGCTGATGTGGCTCTGGATGAGGTTGTTCGGGAGCTTCTCCGGTAGGGATTCGGGTGGAGGGTTCTTCTGTTTGGACACCAATGAGAATCTTCAAGGATTCTAAAAAACTGTCTAATTTTGCCTGCATGACTGTGATGTCTCTCTCGTGAGACTGTAACATCTCATCGATCCTCTGCTGTTGGTTTGAAGATTCTGCCATTGATTCTGAACTGCTCTCAGATGGGGTGGTGTAGGGTACTATCTCCGTGGCTGACACCTCTGTCAGAACTGCATCTAAGGCTACTGCTTCTACGAGAATTACAGTCATAGAGCGAGTCATAGGTCGACTCATGCAAACTGAAAAGGATGCAATAACTAAACATGAATATGCATGATGCCAAGAAGAATATGCTAGAAAAAGATTTTTCATTGATGCATGTGAATGTGAGTACAGGACTATGTGACTCAATAAAGGAAAAAGGACTTGATCCTAGGCATGTCCATCGGGGATCGTAAAATCAAGTGGTTGGGACACTCCATTTAGGTTTCCTATTTGTTGTTGGAGGGATGCGACCTCAATCTCCATGTTCTCAATTACCTCAGTAGCATTGAACATCCAGGATCCGAACTATCGGATCTGGTTAGTCATCTCAACCTTTGTACTGTCAAACTGCTCTTGATAGAAGTCTAGTTGGGCCCTGATGACTGCTGTTTTTTCCTGGCGTCTCCTTTCCACTTCTTCTAACAAGACTGGACTGTGTGCTCAAGCTGCTCAATCTGCCCTTGCATGGTCTGAAGTTCGCAGTTCCGCTCTGCTTCCTATTACCTGAGTGCTTGTTGGGCCTCTCGTAGCCTTCTTTCCTTTTGTTGAATCTGAAGCTGTCTCTCCAGGAAGATGTCTCTCCCGGGAACTATCATCTCAGCTAGAGGTATGGTTCCATATAATAGAGCTGAGACTGGTGTGGACAATTCTCTTGGTGCTGGCATACCAGGTAGAATATCAAGATCTTCCACCCACAGTTGGTATGCTGAATGGGTCGGTGGCCCTGATGTAACCATAAAGTCAGGCCACTGGTCTCGTCTGGAACTTCGCCAAGCTGACTATAAGCGTCGGTTGAGCCTGTCGGAGTACACTGTGAAAGTGATCCAATCATTTCCCTGTCAGTCTATCATTGGGATACCTGAGGGAATCTAAACTGTCGAAGGACTCAGAGTGGTGTATAGACTACGGAGCCTGTTAGACCGGCAAGGATCATACATTGCCTTCCAGTTATGACGACGTGAGGTAGCATTTTTAGGACTAGCCACCCGTATTGCCATATGATCTCCTCCTCTGATAGGGTTTAGAGAAGCTGGTAAAGTGTTCTGACATCGGTAGTCGCTATCGGGCCCTAATTCTGAGAAATCTTCTAGGGCAGACTATAGGCTTCGCGGAGGTCAACCGAAACTGATATGATTATAGGCCGGTGTCATACCAACCATAGATGTAAGGGTGGTGCACTGGCATTGATAATGTCCTTTCTGTGGTCCGCTGCTTGATTGAGATCCCTAAAAAGCTCTGATAGAATGATTGGTACAACTGTTCCAGAGTTATGCATATCTTCGATGATCCCTACCAGTACTGATTCAACGAAGGAGCGGCACTTCGGAAACACCAGCTAAGACATAGCTATCAGTGCAAGGGCATTGAGACTGGGGAGTTCAGCTGTAATGGAGTCAGGGTCCCACTTGCACTTGTACTGCTTTTCGAGACATGACATGGGTATCCGATCAAAGGTACCGTTAGGACCGAGTTGCAAGCAGGTAGGCTTGATATGCAAGAACCTTGATAGGTCTGCCTGGCATGTTATCTTATAACGGGGTATTATAGCTTCGCCATCCATGCTTAAACCTAGAATGCGCTAAATATCTCCCAGTGTTGGACACAGTTCATTCTTACCAAAATGAAACACCATATGTGATGGGTTCCAATACTGGATAGTAGCATTTAAAAGGCACGGGTCTTGTTTAACCACAGACAGGTCTAAGGTAGTCTTGGTTTTATAATACTGAGCCCAAGCAAGATGCTGACTGGGAGTGAAGGCATCGATTGCTTTCTGGAGGTTTTCGTCACATGCCCCCCTATGAAGTCAAATACATGGGTCGTGACAGTTGACCAATTGACTGGGTTATCCCTGAAAGACCTGTCATCTACACTGAACAAAGACAGACTCGATGTGAGTGCATTGTGTATGCAGATAAAAAATGCAAGAGATGATGCAATATTTTTTTATTTTTGATTTTTAATTTGGTGTGACAAGGCACATATGATTCGATAGGGTAGACGGACAGAGGTCCGACGTGCTTTTACCCGGGTTGTTGGGAAACGAGGAACTTATTAGGTCAAGGTTGGGGGTAGGTCCTGTGAAAACTTATCGGCCTGAGATTTGAACCTCATATGTTATGTCGGGAAGCAAGGTAGGATGTATTTTATTACAAGCACAGTTTTGCTCATTGCATGCTCCTGAGTGGGTGCCTATCAGGGTGGAATGCGCTCGAATAGTCAACCATAATTGGGGACAGGTATTGGGTACAAGCAGGTTAGAGTTCAGAATAACCCTCCCTGGATGGGCTACTTATAGACTATATACCCTATCCTAAGTTATATGTATGAATGTTGATTTAACCAAGTGTGTTCCTAACAGGATAGGGGGATCACTTAACACCGTATATATGACTCCCTAAAAAGGGACGATTGGTCTAAGCGGGAGCATTCAGAATCCTTTCCTGAGGTAATCACCCACCAGACGTAATTCTGCGGACCTTCAAGACTTTTAAGCCACTGACACTGAGGATTATCATCCATCAGCCATAAGTGTAATAAGCCTAACTACTGGGTTTAATAGGACATTATACTACTATGATATGTATGATATGCACAATACACAATTAAACCAAAGAGATGAAATGATTAGTATTAAGTTAAATATTTAGGCATTTGAACAAGATTGGGGTTCATTGGTATAAACCTAAGTTTCAGGTTGAACCTTAAAACTCTCCCCAACAAAGTCGCCAGAGTTGTGAGTACGAGATTTCGCTTCACTAATTAATCTCATGGGATTAGAGTCGCCACCTATTCATTCAGAAGGGATAAGTCCTCGAAATTTGGATAAAGTCTTGTTCTATGATTGAAATTAGGGTAAGAGGTTCGGTTAAGTCTGGGGAAGACATTAGGCACCCTGAGGCTTCCATTTTACAATGGTTCCCTAATCCCAAGGTTTAAACCAATTAATATCAAAATTTATTAAAATGCCTAAGTGCTTAAGATGATATTAATCTAAGAAAAAAAGCTAACTAGGGTCGAACCCGAGTTAGGTTGCCTACATACTCACATTGGGGTGAGATCAGACCGAGCGTAGTTTTGGCACATGAGTTCGTGCCAAGGCTAGGGGTGTGTGTGTGTGCACCAAGGGTGGCTAATGGGCTAGTCCGGTAGACTAGGGTTAAGTTGACTGGGGATGGTCTAATGCATGGTTTAAGCCCGGTAGGCTTAGGATTTGGGTCTGGTAGGCCAAGAGAGAAGCCCGGCAGGCTAAGGTAAAGTTTGACCAAAGTTAAGGTTGCTAACCGGGATTAGGTCAAACTAACCATTATTAGGATTATTAATCATAGTTAAGAGAGGTATGGTCAAACTCGATAGATTGAGATTGGGGCTGGTAGGCCAAGAGTGTTTTAACCAAGGGTTAGGGTTGCTAACAGGGGTTAAAAGTATGGTTAACCGTGGTTAGGGGTGCTAACCAAGGTAAAAATGTCCAAATATAGTTTTTTTGGTCTTTTTTTATTTTTTAGATATTTTTAGTATTTTTCTAGATTTTTCATGGGTCAAGGACTACTTAACCATGGTCAAAAGTTAATCGGGATTAGGTTAACCCCAGTTAAGGTAGTGGTCTTGTTAGGATTGGACCCAGTGACCATGGTAGGGCCTAGACTGGCCTCCTACTTGGTTTAGGTCCTGTGCAAAGCCAATAATCACATAAGTTTAATAATTGCGGTAAATGGATTACCGCCATTACAGAAGCAATTTTGACCATGATTTGTAGGTCTGTAACTTGAGTTAGGGATGACCCCACGGGGTTCTGGACCTACATAGGTGAAGAAGGAAGTGCAAGAAAGACCCTGGGCCTTTGGTGGCCCAGGGGATGGCCTGGAGTGTGCCCCAGATTGGGCCAAAGGCACTGTGTTTGGTATACTATAATGGCGGTAGATAGTCTACCACCATTATGCTATCTCCTATTTCATGCCCAGTTAACCATGGTTAAACAAAAAGGACAACCCTGAAATGACCCGGGTAGATGGCCAAGAGTATTAGGGGTCCTGTCATGGCCCTGTAATGGACCAGGGCCCCACCCAAAGGGGTGTAACAGGACTATAATGTAAAAGGTCAGGAATAGCGGTAATTATTCCATCGCAATTTCTGGAAATTTCTAGAACTTAGATTTCCTACCTGGGGGCTGCACCAGGGCTACTCCAAGAGAACCCTCAAGGTTTGAGGGACCCTCAGAGCAAAAGGGGAGGTCTGTGCACTAGGGGAGCATTAGTGCCAAGCTTGGAAACCTCAAGGGGTTCCCCATACCTATGAGGAAGGTAGGGGACCCCAGTCTTTGGTTTGGAAGTGCTTATAAAAGAAAGAAAACAAATGAAGACCCTTGCAATAGGACTTGGGGTCCCTTACAATACAGGAACTAAGCACAAAAAAAAAAGGGTAGGGATGCCTATCCTATTGTTGGGCTGCAACGGTGGCGGAGAGGGGGTCTGCACACGGTGGTGGCTGCCTGGGGAGGTCTGGTTAGTTACTGGGATAACTCCTGGAGTGGTCTGAGACCTTCCTAGGTGGTGGACTAAGGCTGGAATAGGGGAGGTTGGGTTGGCCGAAAACCTACAGAAGTTTGAGGTAGGAGTTTTTGGAATGACCTCAAACCAAGGAGGAGGAGGGTATGTATTGGGTAAGGGAGACCCTAGGGTAGTTTTGAAATGACCCTAGGCATGCTAGACACACCTGAGATGGAGCTGGAGTGGTGCAAGGGGTTCAGCTGCGTGTTTGAACAGAAAAAGAATAATGACAATAATAACATTACCACAATTTCTGAACTAAGCAAGAATGGGAATGGCGGTAATGTTATTACCGCCATTCTAGGCTTTCGCTAGAAATGGCCTAACCCTCACACGATTGGGCTGCTTGCACTATAGCTTTTGATATTTTTAGTAATGGCGGTAAAGTTATTACCGCCATTATTTGAATTTTCAAAAAATGCAAGTCGGCCCCACTACATTGGGCGTTAAGGGCTTGTGGGCCCCTATTTGGGCCCATAAGGGAGTTTGGATGCGGTTTTGAGGTTCTTGGGCTTGAAATGGGCTCTGGGGTGGACCTAGGTTTAGGCCTAGGGTTTAACCATGGTTTACCTAGGAATAGGCCTAGGGTTTGACTTTGGACTTACCTAGGGTTAGGCCTAGGGTTTGACTTAAGACTTACCTAGGATTAGGCCTAGGGTTTGGGTTCAGGATTTACCTAGGGTTGCTAGGGTTTCGAACCAGGGTTTACCTAGAGTTGCTAGGGTTTAAATTAGGGTTTACCTAAGGTTACTAGGGTTTGAACCAAGATTTTCCTAGGGTTGCTAGGGTTTGAACCAAGGCTCACCTAGGGTTTTAGCTGGGGAAAACCATGGTTAGAGATATTAACCATGGTTAAGGCAAGGTGTAAAAATTGGGCGCTTACACTCTCTTCTCTTTCTCTCTCCAGAACTACACGAGCAGAGTTTCTGCTCTTTGAATTTTTCCAAAATCAGGAAATGAAGCTGATTTTCCTCTTTATATAGACTTATATGTATATGAAAAGTGTAGGCATGCAAGTGATAGTGTCTTGTGAGGTGTCAAAATCATGTGGTGACATATGTTGGTTACATATACCATGCAAAGTGGTGGTTGACCCATTGACATAATTGCAAGATTCCGCGAATCCTTGATTTTTGAATTTTCGTAACTTTCCAATCCGATGCTCGACGGTATCGATATGACAGATGATCGTACTAGGGACACTATGACACCTACTGGTAAAATTTTAGAGAAAAATATTGAGTTCTGCTAGTAAATTCTAAGCCCTGACAAATAATCAAAACCTGCAAATTTTACGGATTCAGATTAGGGAAAAATTGCACCATAGTATTTATAAATATTAATCTTTCATTGATCATACTCAATTAAAGGTTCTCCTGACCTCAAGATTTTCTTTCAAAAATTCGGGTCGTTACAGACTACGAAAATCAGTCGACATGGTGGACATCATCTCTTGTAAGGTTATCCATGGTAGTACATTGCTGAGAAGGACCCGCATGCTGAGAAGGACCCACGTGCTGAGGATCATCATCATCTTGGGCCGTTGCATGAGCAATATTGCTGGCAAGAGACTTCTTGTTGATTGGACTCTTTGTCTTTTGAAATTCATCACCATGAGAAGCCCGAATGCCTTGAATCCCCAATTGTCGTGAGAGGAGGAATCCAAAAAGTATACCCTGAGAAGAATTAGCGCTATGCGTCTGGAGTATCAAATCAATGATATGCACAACCAAATCTATCCCATTGCCACACATCAAACTGTAGAGGAATCAAGCACGATCTTCCCGAAGTTCGGTGGTATGAACCTTTAAATGGATGTTGGCACTCATCACCAAGTGAACGAGGCGAGCTTCCTTAGTAAGAAGAGTCACAAGTAGAGCAGACCCTATTTAGGAAGTGTAAGTACCACACATAAAAGTAGCTATTCTATCCAAGGAGTCTTCTTCAACATCATTCTTATACTGATATGGATAATATGCATCAAGGACACGAGGACAATCAAGATAGTCTGCAATAATATCTGGATTAATCATGCCTGGTTGACTAAGAGCCCTAGATTTGAAAGAAAAATATTTTTTGTCAACTTTATAGATGTTGGCATAGAACTCTTGGATCATTTGAATGGGGACCTGACCAGTAACTGTAAGAAGACCCTCCTAGTGATGGTCTCGGTTAACAATAGCAAAATGATACTCACCAAAGTTAGAAATGACAATTTCACGCTCAACCATGATAGCTCGTTTAGAGAAATAGTCACACTAGAGACCCACACAAGTGCTAGAGACCAATGGGGACAAGTTGACCTTAGGTTTTGCAAAAGTTTCAGTGGCTTTGCCTTTGCCTTTAGAGACTCGGTCTTTGTCTGCTAATGCCTTGCGGTGTTCCTCCGAAGAGGCATCTAGGGGTATATGGGTTGGTCTTTCCCTAATAGAGATACCATCCCCATGGGAACAAAGGTATCAAGTTCAATGTTTTCCATAGTAGAGGAAGCCTCTTCTGGTTCATCATCTATGAAATTACGACGTTTCTTGCTACCAACCATGAGAAATGCAAGGATGATAATAGAAAATCAAAGAGCCATTTTACAAATTGACTCAAAATCTAACCAAAATGGAGTAGAAGAAGAGGAAAGATTACCTTTTTGGAGGAAAATAGGTTAGGTTCTTCGGAAGCCCTAGAGGAGTTGAGAACTTTGCACACAAGAAAATAAAAGAAATTTCAAAAACAATGTTTAAAAACAACTCAAAACCCAGACGACCGGTCAACCAAAATTTTTTTAAATAGTCTTTTAAAACCAATTTTGCAACTTACCTCCAAATAAGTTCTCCCCCTTAACATATGCCAAAAAAAAAAAAAAATGTAATCCCCCTGAGATCAACCAATGTCACAATCACATATGCATGAAGTGTTTTCCAAGCTAGCATAATTAAATTCACCCTAGAATGAACATAAGAAGTTTGACTAAATGAGGATCGTTTCATCTACATTAGTCTCATTTGGTGATCAATCATAGGCTCAAAACACTAAATCACATTTAGTGAAAAAGTTTCACTATGATGCATTGTGGGTGTAGTGGAAGTTCTGGCTGGACTCTTTCTTAAGGTTTCATTCTTTGTTAAGGTTTTGACATTCTAAGCGGTGAAATTCATTTCTTTGCTTTCAAATTTTCTCCATTGTTGTATGGAGTTTATTGTTTGTTGTGGGGGACTATTCTTCTAATCTGAGTAAACTCAGACTGTTAATTACCTTCCCTATTTGGGAAAGTACCTCTGATTAAGAAGAATAAGATATTGAATAAAGTATTTGTATTTATTCAATAGGGTTGCCCAAATCCCATGTAGGTGTTACAAGATACCTCATAAAGGTCTAAGCATCCAAAAGAAAGAACAGAAAGAGAGATGGCCATATTGAGGGTTCACCTGGTATTCTCCATATGGGGAGATCCTTCTTCAACCTATTTTTGTTGATGTTGTTCCTGCAAAGAAAACTCGGCTCTGTATACTTTTTGTGCCTTCTGAGTGTCTTTCTCTCTCAGTGTGTCTCTCGTCTGGGTTTCTCTTGAGAAATCCTCTTCTTATATCTTTTGGAGAGTCCTCTTTGAACTCCCCTTTGACTTCTTCTTTTTTAGGAAATCAAAAGAAGCCGACTTTCCTTAGAGAGGGTCATCTGTCCAAGACAATTGGTTTCTCTTATCTTCGAGAAACCACACAGATGGGAGTCCTTTTTAAAGGACTTCAAATTGGTTTCATTTTCTGGGAAAATTAAGAGAATCAAACTTCCCCCCAAAAAGGGAGAAAATTCTTATATTTCCATAAATGAGAAGCGATCACTTCCCCTTTCAGATAGGGTGTCATATCACATTTTCTTATTAGAGAAAGAGAGGGGATTTCTATCTTGGGATCCCCCAAAGCTAACAGAGGGTCCTTTTTATTAAGGATTCCCTGTCACATGGCAGTCAAATAATGGCTACCATCTGGGAAAGGACTGACCTTGGTCAATCAGCAATTAAAGAGGTGAGACCCATGGTTTTACCCACTGTCTAGGTTAGTTCCAAGTATATTTGGACTGCGGACCTGGGTCAGACCTTAGTCAATCCGCGGACCTATACAGGGTGGGACCTTGGGTCCAACCCTTGATATAGGTTAGGTTCATGACCTTTTATGGTCACAGACTAGGCTAGTCATTGACTGGCTCGTGAATGGACTCATAGAGTCTATCCACAAAGCTTAAATAGGTGTCTGCCCGCAAGGGTTGGCCTTTGGCCAGCCTGCATAACTGACTTATAAAGTCTGTCCGCAGAGACTATTTATAGGTATGCCCACAGACTACCTCATGGAGATAGTCCGCGAGGGTCTGCTTAACCGGATCTGTCTACAGAGACAGACTAAAGCCATTTGAGAACTTGGGCTTGATATGGTGTACACACTCCTCATTTGATTTGGTGTGAAGCGAACCACTGATGTTGGTGAACCTCGGCTCAATCTGGCATCGCAATTTCACTGCCCACAGATATTATTACAGTTAAGGGCCGGACTACATGTTTCTCCAACTCTAGAAGTCAAACTAGTTAATTCTAGTTTTCAAAATTTCTTAAACATGTCCAGTTTTCATCCCTAATTTGACTACACATCTTCATTTTATTGTTCTATCAAATTTTACTAAAAGTAAGAATTCTTTTAAACCTTTCAAGAATTATTTTCTTACAATGATGACTTTTACACATGTGAGTAGGTAGCCCTCTCTAATGACAGTAGAGGCTTTCACACTTACAACCAAGAAAGACAACTAACATGTTGACAAAGAGTAGCCATTACAACTATTTGCACCCAATAGAAGCTATCACACTAGTTCACAGGTAGCCCTTTCCATTGCCTCATTTTATTTTATTTTAAATAGTGCAACACCAAATGAAATATTAACCTATTCTTCATTCTAGTCTTGATTAACCTAGTGGGCCATAATGAATAATACAAGAACCTATATAGAGGAACTTAGATTTTATTATTATGCAGGAAATTCCAAATCATAGTTATAGCATGCACCAAGGACTTCTAGGCTATAGTTCTCAACAAAACCAAGAAGAAGGATCCACACCACATGGGTGGATCAATTAGTGGAGTCGATTAAACTTTTCATTTTGTTTGAAATTTTCTTTCTAATGGTTAATCAACTTCAACAAACCTTGTTCTTCTTAAATGTTCTTGTTAATAGTGATGGTTTTATGTTTTGTTTGATAGATTTGATTGAATTTTGACATCAATGAGATGAATTAAATTTTGGAATCAATGAGTTATCCTCCCTAAAATAAAAAGAAACAAAATATTTATATTTTCAAACAAACCAATGAGAATCTTGATCTTAGATAGCAAGAACAACATTCTAATGACCAAGCGATCTTCTTGTTATGAGCAACGCATGAAAATACAAGTTGCTCACTATTTCAAAAACCAAGGTTTGTTTTAAGGCAACTTTAGAACCAGTAGTGTTGTATGGGAATAAAGCTCTTAGTACATATAGAAAGGTGTAACACCCCCCAACCGCATGTCATATGCCTACTCTACAGGAATTGCACATGAACATTATACTCGTTTATACCTTGTCAGTGATTTTTTTGTCCTTTATATTGTAAGTTTTTTCTTTTCGTTTTTGGTTTTCTACGAAGGAGAAAGCGGTTTTGTCAAGACCGCAAAAGAAAAACAAGTCCGGTGATATAGAAGGGAAAACCAAGTTGGACAGATAGAGAGATGAGATGTTTCACGGAGGACAAAAGGTAAAAACTAAGATTATGTTTTCATAATTTTTTGGGGTTGGAACGTAGACAATTCACTAAACGAGGTGTTGGAGTTGCTCTTTGAGGTGTAATACCGGTAGGCCTTGGATTGTCTCTGGCAAAGAAGCCTGAAATGGCTTGTCTCGGGATTCCATAAAATAGGTGACAAGTGGTGAAGAAGTCAAATTCATGGGCCCATGATTTTGACTTCGATCTCCACCCATAATAAGACATGTGGCGATAAGTGTGTGAGAATAAGGGTGAGAGATCTCAAATGGGGAGAAATCAAAATTATAGGGAGAAAAAGAAATGGATTCTCCCCATTTTTTACGCCAACTGTCGCCCAATGTATGGACCCGAGAGCCCCTTCCGGCTTCGCCAGAGACCATCCAAGGCCATACTGGTATTAGGTATGTGGGTCCCTAATACCAAAATATCAGTGCCCATTAGAATATTTGTTCTCCTAAAAAAACAAGACATGCATCTGGTTTGTCTTCCCATAAATATATATCAACATGAAAACATCTATATATTCTCATACAAATGTCTTTTTTTATATTTCTGCGTTATACGGATGCAATTTATTTGTCAAGAACTAACTAGTTTGAATAAACCCTTCAATGCATGATACCATCATTTAGGTTGATTGAATTTTTTTTTCCTTCAATCAACTTTTTCATAGGTGTTAGACATCCTGTTTATGTCCCCCAAAAAAAAAAAAAAAGACATCTGGTTTGTCTTCCCATAAAACCCTTAAATCAGCTTCGTCTCAGATCATCACTTCACCAACCATCGAGCTGACTCTTTGCTATACAACTGCAAGCGTCGATGTGGTTCTTGCTCTCCCAATGTTCAATCCAGTTTTGTCACGTGTCTCCGAAGGGACTTACCTTTACTTCAGATCGAACTAATTTTTTATTATGAACCCACCACACACAATGATTCTTTTTCAATCCAAAAACATGCCAAACGGCACACACACAAATGCCAGTGGGTTGAGTGTCCAATTTTCTTTTTATAGACTTCTCAAACTTCAGCTTGACGTTGTAGAACTTTCACATGGCCCCACCTTTGATTGATATTCGAGGCCTACTGGAGGACCATTACTTTTTCTTTAGTGGTGTCCGTATCTATAGTTCGATACCTAGCATTGAAAGCTGCGACTACATGTGGGCATATCCACCGTCACACCAAATAGGAGTGAAGTCCGGATAGCCCCAACAGGGAATATACACTACCACTGTCACAATAGGTAGGTGTGTGACCTTTTTATCAATACCAACATAGCTTTCATGTAATTAGTACTTGAAAGGTGGCCAACAATGTTAGTGAATTTTCAATTTGTGTATACAAGTCATACGATTAGGCCGCAACCCGGATAGTAGTGTTAGTATTTGTTCTAAGTTAGAGGGTTAATGTCAAGAATTTGAAGCTTGGCAGGTGAATATTACAATTATCGCACCCCTTGGGACCTACCCCAATGGGGGAGATACATGAATACTAGGACAAGCCCATTGTGTCAAAGTTAGTGATGTCTATCCAGTGGTTTTCATGAATATGAGAAATGAGATCGAGAGAGAGAGACTTGTACTGTCTCTATGTGGTACATTCGTAATTACTTAGTAGTAGATTTGGATTGTTAGAAATGCATGCATTCGAGTTAAATACGAAAACATGACTTTATTTAGATGGATAATAAAAGCTCCGGATCTTTTCTGAAACTTCGCATCTTTCGATCGACGTGGGAAAGACATACATATATATATATATAAAACAGCACGCAGAAACACGTAGATCATTGGATTACATCCTTTCTTTGTGTATCCTCTTCTCGATGATTATTACTATTCTGATTACACTATCTCAACAACTAGAATCGCATAAGAAGTTATGCAATCCTTCTTTTTATTCACATATATACTGGCGTATCCTTTACTGCAAGGAATTAAAAAAGAGAGAGAGATCAAATTTTGTTGATACGTGATTTTAAGTAGCTGAAGAATTAGATTATAATCCTCAGCTAGTAGGGAGAATTGTCGCCGTGTGGCGGTGGAGGAGAAGCGTAGACCGGTGGCGGGGGAGGAGACTTGTAGACTGGTGGCGGTGGAGGAGAAGCGTAGACCGGTGGCGGGGGAGGAGACTTGTAGACTGGTGGCGGTGGAGGAGAAGCATAGACCGGTGGCGGTGGGGGAGACTTGTAGACTGGTGGCGGTGGAGGAGAAGCGTGGACTGGTGGCGGTGGGGGAGACTTGTAGATTGGTGGCGGTGGAGGAGAAGCATGGACTGGTGGCGGTGGGGGAGACTTGTATACTGGTGGCGGTGGAGGAGAAGCATAGACTGGTGGCAGTGGGGGAGACTTGTATACTGGTGGCGGTGGAGGAGAAGCATAGACTGGTGGCGGTGGGGTAGACTTGTAGACTGGAGCCGGTGGGGGAGACTTGTAGACTGGTGCCGGTGGAGGAGATGAGTAAGGGAACCCTACTGAGATCTCTATGGAAAAGCACAGAGAAACCATCGCCAATAGAAGAGTGGTAATGAGGGAGGCCACTAAGGCCCCCTTCCCTCCTTTTTTTCCCATCTTCACTATAAAATGGGGTTTGGTTAAGCTCTTAAGAAACCATCTCACTCCTTTATATAGTTTAGCAATTTACCACTTCATACCAATTCACCTTTGTTAATGACATATAAAAATCAGTAAAAACAAAGTTGAAAGGTTCTTTGAAATTAATGCCTCAAATGCAATTTGGCTTTGGCTTTTCTTTAGTCGTTGCCACTCAACAGATGCAATCTAAGCAAATTAATAAAGTGATAGTAGCTAGCTATCTTTGTAATAGTAATTATTCAAGAATCTGAGTAAACGTGTGCCAAGCTTTCCTTACTTTTTGGCAATGGATTCTCTATGCTCGAGATTTGCAATCGGGCACCGCACTTTGCATGACGCGTGGAAAGCATTTAATTAGGGTATTGATAGCATGTATTGCACATTCCGTTGGCTGCTACACACTTTCCATGCTTGCTACATATCCGCTTTGGCATCCTTTAACCATGATTAAGATTTATTCGTCCTTAGGGTTAAATAATATAACCATGATTTTTAGAAAAAAATATTTTAAAATATTAATCATATGAGTAAGTGAATCATTAGCGAGGTTAATTTTTTCCAAAAATTAAAGTTAGATTATTTAACCATAGAGATGAATGAATCTTAACCATGGTTAATAGATATCGAAGAGGGTGAGCTTGGGAGGTGTGCCTGTACCATCTACCACCCAACCGAATGAGCAATGCATGCTAGACAGAATCCATTACCGACTTTTTGGATGGAAACCAGGCGGCTTGACTTTGTGAATGTGACACACACACCCCCTCTCTCCCTCTCTCTCTCTCTCTCTCTCTCTCTGCATGGTGCATTTCGATGGAAAATTGAACCCTTCGTCGGCTTGTCCTTTCTATCTCCCTCCAAATGATAGAAATCTCTATGGGAAAATTGAACCCATTCGTAGGATTCGTACTTATCTCGATAGCATTTCTAACAATCCAATTTACTACTAAGTTATTACGAACACACCACCATATTTGTTGAGTACCGATAGCACTTGAACCACGTCAAAGATGGGGCCATGTGAAAGTGGGACACTCAACCTACTGGCATGTGTGTGCGCCATTTGGCATGCTTTTGGACTTTTAAAATAATCATTATATGGTGGGATTAGTAAAAAATCATATTGATACCAGATATCAAAATGAGTCCCTTTGGAGACATCGTGGGAAAGCTCGATCGAACATTGGGATAGCGTGGACGCGTGCAGTAATAGAGCAAAGAGTCAGCTCAATGGTTGGTGAGGAATTGATCTTAGACGAAGCTAAGGGTTGCACACAAGGGTATTTAGGGTAGATTTATATAAATAAGTTAATTTCTAACATTGGCCGAAGTTAATTTGTACAGATTTGAATAGATAAGTATGAGTATAGATAGACATGTATACAGATTTATGGAAAGACAAAACAGATGTCTAACAGACTGACACCCATGGCAAAGTTGACTGTAGAAAAAAAAAATCCAATCATCGTAAATGATGGTATCATGCATTGAAGGTATTATCCAAACTAGTTAGCTCTTGACCAATAACTTGCATCCGTATAATGCAGAAATATGAAAAAAGACATTTGGCCGTAGTGGAAAAACAGACAGGCATGGGTAGGAAAGCAATCCTTACTCCATTGGTTGAGTGTGCATGGCGTCACTCACTTGACCTGGGATCAAGTTCCGGGAGGGTGTGATGTTGAAAAATCCATCCAACCATTAACCTTACAAATACTAACCTTACTAATTGGGGTTGCGTCCGAACCGTATATCGATCCAAAAAAAACGTGGAATGCTAAGCATACACTCACAATTCAGAAAGTTTCCATTTCAATCTTCCCTCTTTCAATATTAAAACAATTTTTTTTTTCGTCTTAGCTCACTTGTGAGTCACACAAGACACAAGTTTGTTTTTATTATATAAAAAGGTGGGAGTATGCCTAACAGTACTCTCAGACAAAGATTCGGCCTTGACTCACCAAAAATGCATATTCTATTGTCTTTACGTAGATATTTATATTCCGTATCAGAATCTATGTTATCTTAAAATGACATATAAGTTATGGACAAATAGGAACCTGCCGCTAATCTGTCCAACAAACGTTAGCGATTTGGATTTAAATGCCAAATAGACCCATGGTCACTTCTAAATGAGGCCAATCAGCTCATTGAACTGCGGTGATCCAATCACAGTCAATCACGATTGAACTCGGATATTGTTCAATTGTTCCCATAGGTTAACATGTGTCCCTATTAACCCCTATGAACTGTGGTTAAGATTAACTAATCCTTAAGTTTCAATAATCTAACCTTAGGTTTTAGAAAAAAAATATTAAAAAAACTTTTGTCTATAATTAAAAACTTTTAACCCTTAGAGTTAATATTTTTTCTAAAAACCAAAGTTAGATTTTTGAACACTAAAGGTTAGCGAATCTTAACCACAATTAATAAAGGTTAACAAAGACCTATGTTGACATATGGGTAAACAAAGATCAGGCTCCGGCCCTTACATTCAAATGCAACTGTGAACCTTATCAACCGAAACACAACCATTATTTAAAACACAAGACTTAGACTTAGTTCCCGCTAGATCCAATGACCCCGAAACCCTCCCTAAGAGCCTCCCAGAGTTTATAGCAAAAGTCTGCCAATGATTTTGTTGATGATGGAAAATGATGCATTGACACGTGAAAAATATTTCCTAATCAAACCAGATTCTGAACCAGTCAAGAGCCACGTGGATAAAAGATTATTATGATTTAGAAGAATCAGATACTTTAAAGTATGTTACGTCTGAGAATAAGATCCGAACTTATAGCATGTTTGTCAAACTCATTGTGCCTTCGTGACCGAAGTAGCTGAGAATGAGTATTCAACAGATGATATGATCAAAGGAGCAAATTTTGATCAACTAATAAGCTTTCAAAAATCTGATGGAAAGCTCAAAGGCAGCCTACTACATCATGACTAAATTCGTCCTTGCTAAGACTTCAGTATAATAAGATTAGTGAATGTTCTCTAACGCCATTATGATATCTTATTCTTCAAGACATGTTTTGAATCAATGGCGTTGTGAGCTTATGCTGATCAGAAGCTCGAATGAGTCAAACTCAGTTGAGACGAAAAAGGTGGTTACTGGTTCAGCCTCGTCTCCATAGGGAATCAGTGGATTCAGATCACCATGTACCCTATTGCCTTGTCGAGGGTAAATATACTGATTACATTTCTCGTGTGAATGGTCATGTGTGTTCCCCATATCTCCTATTCCAGCAAAGTATGAATTACTTTCTGGGCTGACAGTCAGGAGGAAATTCTGGGATGTATCTTACATCATTTTCCCGTGGGCTATTGGAGGAAATCGCAGCCTTCATAGTCTTATTCTCTCGTATTAGATGATTGAGACCTGATGGTGGATATCGCATCCACCCTGAGAATAGTGCCCTCGTCCAGCACTTATGATTTCTATAGACAAGGTATCTCAAAGATGTATGACTCGCTTTTGGTGTACGATGATTTATATATATATATGTATATATCTGGGGAGAAGGATTATGAGATGTGGTCTGGAGGGTTAGGAAGGAATTTATTAAAGTAGATAAACTCTTTTGGAAGTAATTTACTCCTCTAACCTTTGAAGAACATTTCTGAAAGCTTTTTAGGTCATAACAACTCAAAGGATTAAATCGTAACTAAAAGTTGGTTACGGTGACTTGATGAGTTGACAGCTCTTTTTCAATAAAACATGTGATACTTAACAGATAGACTCATTTTAACAGATGTAAGTTACTTTTAACTGAATATATGTTAGTTATTGACAAAATGACTACACTTAATAGAATACAGTTGGCATATGACAGAATCAATTAGCTGTCAAATCAGATTTTGTTAACTGTCGCATCAAAGATATTTTGATGTGAGAGCATTGACTGATAAAAGACTTTTTCTATAAATAGGGAAGGACATATATTGATTATATAAAATTTTTTTTACGAAACTTCACTCTCAAATTCAAAGTGTTCTTGAGTGTTCTTAAAGAGAAAGGTTGTCAGTTCATACATGTTCTTCATTGTTCCTTCTTCTCTCCCTTTAGATCACTGCCTTTTTGGTCTTATTTTCTCTCTTATTTCACTCTTTCAGAAATCCAAGGAAGAGCAGCTAACGAAGTGTAGCTAAGCTTCCTTTGGCTTGCAGCATTCCCAGAAAACTTGAAGGAGGTTGCTAGTGACAAGTTGTTGATCTTATGTGCCATAACTATAGTTGTGAATTAAGATTTGGAAATCTACATCAGCAATCTGAATCCTCGGTTTCAGTAGATTTTTAATGGGTAGTGACCAGGGGTGAAGCCGGGAATTTGTCTATGGGGGGTTGAACTACATATATCAAGAAAATTAATGGGATCAGGGCATGGGGCCTTGGGGTTTCGGTGGCGTAGCCCCGATATATACATATATATATATATATATATATATATATTTTTTTTTTTTTTGAGTAATGGGTCCGTCGTGATCATAAAATTCGTTAATGTTGCATTCCAAAAAGGGGTTAAGTAACAAGAAAAGTGAAACACATGGGCCGGTTTTCATTGGTTCCTACCCACTTTTTTAATACCCACTAACTGTGGTTAAGATGCACTCACCCTTAGGGTTCATCCATTTAACCTTAGGTTTTAGAAAAAACAGTAATAACTTTAAGTTGGTTAAGCTTAACCACGGTTAAAAGGGATGAAATGGGAAGGCATTTGACAAATGTCCATTTTGACATTAATTAACTGTGGTTAAGATTCACTCACCCCTAAAGTTTATACATCTACATTAGTTTATGTTAAAAAAAAATAACTCCTAAGATAATAAATCTTAACTAGGGTTAAAAGGGACACATAAGGAATCAATCCATTCATTATACATATAAAAAAAAATTATAATATTTTTTGGGGGACCACTATATAAAAAATTTATATATTATATGTAATTTTAAAAAAAATTATACCTACATTATATTAAATTTTCAAAACATTTTGGGGGCCCATGGCAGTGATTAGCCCACCACGCGTCCACGTGTCCTTTTTAATATTCCTTTAACTATGGTTTATCAAGTTTGATATCTTTATTTTTATTGTTTGTTTTTAAAAATCAAGGCTATATTGCTTAACTTTAGGAGTGAGTGAGTCTTAAAATGGTTGATAGGTGTTAAATGAAGGGCATGGACCAAAGGGGACAGTAAATTTGATTACATAGTCAAATTATAGGGTAGGTTTAAGATTTCCCTTTTCAATGAGCTTTTGCTAAAGGAATGAAATTAAATCCTCTACGGTTATGGGGGGAGTCCGATTACACTCCTGAGGTCCCTTTTAACCCCTATTAATCATGGTTAAGATTTACTAATTCTTAGGATTCCATAATCTAACCATGGTTTTTTTTTTTAAAAAAAAAAACTATTTAAATTTTTAACCTTAGGATTAAGATTTTTAACCTGTGGGTTTATTTTTAAATTTTTTTCATCTAAAAATCAAGGTTAAATGATTGAACCGTATAGATTAGTTAATCTCAACCATTAAATAAGGGTTAAAAGAGACACCCGTTGACCTGTGGGTGCGATTGAACTCTCCCCTAATGCAATCTCTTATATGCCAAAAAGCACCTCAACTTGCATCTACAGGTAAGATCTCAGAGCTGGTAGGACTATAGGATAGTGACCAAAAACACTGCCTCCAAATGATAGACTGCCCAACCCGTTGCCGACATTTTTGTCCTTTAGTGGACCTTTTTGTTCTTTTGTCTCACACAAAGGCGGTGATACTTAAAATTATATGTCTATCCCCAAATTTTTTTTTTTTTTTATATATACATATATAATTTAAAGTTCCCAATAATTTTATATATGCATGCATCCCATTCATAATTCATTTGTTCTTCGACCAACTTGTTCTCCATTTGCTACCATCTCTGCACGTAGATCACTTTTTCATGTTCATAGTTTTAACAGTTGACAATTTTGTTTATTTAAAATATTATTCATTCTATAAGTAAATCTTATGATTTCTTTTGAGTGGTGCTACTAGCACACTAATATTTATTGTCTATTGTCTGGACACTAAATATATAACTTACTAACTGTATACCTTTAAAATATAAAAAATTCTACGAATACTCCAATAGGTTAAAAAAACACTTATAAATTTTCTAATTATAAACTATTCTAAGCTTAAAACCACAATAACGAATAATTCATTACCTGTTTTACGGGGACCCAAATCTAACTAAAAGTCCAATAAATTGGTGTCAAAGGAATCATATTCAATTCCTTATTTATTACACCCCCATTTTATGTGGGTTAAAGAGTTTACAACAAAAGATAATAGGAAACTCAATGTTGAAAATGGTGTAGAGGAATTCAAACTATTTGAAAATGATTGGTTGGATGTTTATCTCAAGATAAAGAGCACAAAGTAGCTCCTTATTACTCAGAAGGTATTTCAAAGTTAAGTAACTTCATAAATTCAATTAGAATAGAACAAAATTAACAAAAAGATACCGATAAAGGAAAAAAAATAATTGGTTTGACAAGCTTATGATAGTTTGTGTTTCTACAACCCATCGACTCTCTGAAGGTAAGATAAGAGGAGCTCAAGAAGTTTTAGAAGAGGGTTTAAGGGTTTGGAGGAATGGGTGCTCATAGAGAAGTCATCTTTTTTTTTTAAAGGAAATTAGTAAACATACCCGGGGTTCACTTCTTATAAAAAAGGGTCGGTCCTCATTGGTCCACGCCCCAATTTTAAATACTTACCTATTGTGGTTAGTATATATTCACTCACCTCTAGGGTTAAGCAATCCGACCATGGTTTTTCAAAAAAAAAAACAAAAATCATAGTTTTAATTTAGTTAAGCTTAACCAGGGTTAAAGGGGTGTTAAAAGGAACACAGGGATACGTTGGTAAGATATGAAACGGACCATGGGTCTGCTGAGCACTGCTCTTCTTTAAATGGTGTCCAGTTAGTAAATATTGGTGTGCTCATAGTAGCTCCTTTTCTGTATGACCATTTGAATTTCTTAGTTTGCTCATAGCAGCACCCTCTTCTGCAATTTCTGATTATTTGAAGTTTTCTTAATTCTAAAAATAGGAGAAAAAATGGATTAATGGTATTGACATTTTTGTACACCACCTTAGTGTGCTTGCATTGTATATCAATAGCTGACATCTTAAATTATACATTAATCATAAATATTAAATGAAGAAATCCCAAATTTTTATTTAAATAGGTGGTGATTGCATTATTTATTCTTGGATAAAGTGACTCTTAAAAGGAAGTGGACTTAGCATTACTCTCTATTCTTATAGTTAATAAATTTGAAGTTTGGTGTGTAACTATAAATTTATAATTAGTTTTTTTTATTATTTTGGTGTGTATTTAAAATTTTAAGAAATTAATGACATGCAATCATCAATTTTAAAAATTAGAGGAATGCTAGCCTACTCTCGGCCTCAGCCAACCATGTGTCCCAAAAGCAACTTGTTAAAACACACTTTTTAGCATTAAAGCACACACTTTTAAAAAGTTTGGACACTTGATTGGGTGAGACTAGAAAAGGCTTGAGAGTAAGGCTAGCACTTCTCTTTAAATATGGGGTGTAATCATTAATTATACCCACCCATAAAAATATATGGTTGTTGTTGTTACAACCAGTTCGACAAATCTAGAGAAATAAGAAAACAAGAAACCAAGCAATCGCACAAAAGAGACAAGATATATGTGGTTCGGCAATGTGCCCACGTCCAAGGGAGAAAACGGCAAGAAATCCACTAAGAATACGGGAGAAAACAGTATACAAAAGCTCTCTCTAAACCCTCTTTCTGAAACCCACGAAAAAACTCTTTTATTACGCATCCTCAAAGAACACCCTTTATATATCTAGGGTTACAACAGGAAGACAAAACGGGTTGGAAACATAGGTCAAAATTTCGGGTAAGATCCATACCAACTTGCCAACAAAACCCGTATACGGAATTTGAGCCAAAACTCACAGTTGCTAAGCTTTTCCACTTTGTATTATTTGTATTGTTATTGTTTATTTTAAAGCAAATTTCTTTTGAGCAATTAGGAAAGAAGACATACTAGCAAATGACTTTATTGGTCTAAATTGTGAGTACGATGGTCATGTCGATTCTAGTATATTTCGCTTCTGTCTGTGGAGCTTCTCTTCGCTTCCGTTTAGGGAGATTTTTCTTTGTGTTGTTGCTCAACTGATCGCTTTCGTTCCCTTTGGGCGGTTCTTGCTCCGATCAGTGTCCGGTGACCGGGCGTTTTGTTTCTGATGCCTAGACAATGGACCCTAGAAGGGGGGTGAATAGGGTTTATGGTAAATTTAAAAATTACTCTAAGTGATATTAGCGGAAATTAAAAACTTATCACAATAACTACCAACTAAAATCAGAGATGAAAAGGAAAGAGAGGAATAGAGATACCAGACACCAGATATGTTATCCGGGTTCAGCAACTTGCCTACGTTCCCGCCTTTTAGCTTTCCTGCTTCAAGGATTTCCACACGATTCACTAATCGCACTCTTCTATTCGGCAGAGAGCAAGCCTTACACTCCTTTTACAGGATCAGGAAGAACCTTTGACTATCCTTTTACAGGCTAAGGACTAACCTCTTCAAGAGAGACTCTCTCTTGGATACAAGAAGTCTTTCTCCTTAATAGGATGCAAGAATCCCTGATTCTTGGCTTTCAAGAACATTAGAAATTTGTGGATTTTCAATCCGAATTGGAAACTTCTAGTCTGAGCTATATAAGAGTTGAATACAAGGCTCAAAATCTCTCAAGATAGAATGGAATTGATTGCTCAAAAGAAAAGAGATTTGGATTCTAAGTATTTAGTGAAAAACAGAGTATTGATTGCTAGGAATTTATGAGTGATAAAAAAATCAATGAAACAGTGTTAGATCTGTGTTTAAATCATCATAAATTTAATCTATTTATAGTTGGGCAATCAATATAGCCGTTGGGAGTAGCATTGAATGCGAAATAGCCGTTCAAAAAAATAGCCGTTATAAGTTTTTCCCGCAAGCACTCGTCAACGAGTGGGAGAGAATCAGGCTTGATTCATCGCCGAGTGGAGACAAAAGCAATTGCTTCAGTCTTCGGTCACCCACTCGTCGACGAGTCCCTTGTACTCGTCGACGAGTCCACTGAAGATTTTTCAGTAAACTCATATTTATGAGACCAAAAAGGTGGGAAACATGTTAGGACCCTTAGGCAATAGATTTAATATTATTTTAATCATTTTAGGGCCTTAGAAAGATGTTCATGTTGTACTAGGTCTCCTAGGGTCATTCTAGGTAATCTTTGGGCAATCATTTTCCAATGTCTTGAGAGCTTTTTACAAGGTCCTAGACATTTTTAACTTTAGACATCAATCTTCATTCTTGATTTGAGAAGCTCTAATCTTGATGGATCTTCAAGAATCTGTCTTGAGCTTTGGGGGCTTCTAGCCCTTGAACTTTGACCTTGATGACTTTGAAAATGAATTAAGCTTTTCAATTCTTCATATCTTGAATCTTTGATCTTAATAGGCTTCTTTTCTGAAATTTCACATACTCAATGAAAATATTAGTGCAACTAGAGTCATTTCATTATTGTGTCATCATTAAAACTTATAAGGATACCTATAGTTGTAACCTGGCATTTCTGATCACACTCCCTTGGTTATAAAAGTTTTGGACAACATTCCTTCTAGCGCTAAGCTCTTCATATTCTTCAATTATTGGACTGAGCACAACTCCTTTATAGCTCTCATCTTTGAGGAATGGTACTTGCCAGTGTAGGGAAATCCTATGTTCTGCCTTACTCAACGTCTCAAGCATATCAAAAGCTGCCTCAAGAAATGGAGTGCTAGTAATTTTAGAGATTTAACCAAAAAAGTCATTGAGGCTAAAAGAAATCTGGATCTGGGCCAATTGAATCTCTATGCAAATTTTCACAACAGCTCTTTAGCTGATGCCGAAAAGATATTACAGGTAGATTACCTCAAATTGGCTCATTACGAAGAATCTGAAACCAAGCAAAAAGCTCGTACGAAGTGGCTCAGTTTGGGGAACAGAAACTCTGCTTATTTCCATCGCAATTTGACTGCTAGAAGGTCTTTCAACAGGATTTCTACCATTCTTGATAGAAACAATGAGGAGATCTTGGACGCTAACAAAATTAAATCTGAAGGAGTTTCATTCTTCATAGATTTATTAAGCTTGTCTAACATCTCCCCTCCCCTTGAGATCTCAGATTTTCCCTTAAGGAAGACAATTTCTGATCCTGTAGCCTTCTCTCTCAACAAGGATGTTGATGGTGAAGAAATTCAAAGGGCCTTGTTCGCAATTGATGTAGACAGTGCTCCAGGCCCTGATGGTTTCACCTCCCATTTTTTGATTGTTTGTTGGGACATCGTGGGCAATGACGTGCTGAAAGCTATTCTCTCCTTTTTCGAATCGAGCAAGATGTTAACGGCTTTGAATTCAACCCTGATTTCACTGATTCCCAAGTCTGCCAGGCCTAACACCTTCGCGGACTATAGGCCAATCCCTCTTTGTAATGTGATTTATAAGTGCATCTCTAAAGTCAATGTGTCCTTCCTGACTTGGTTAGGCACAATCAAGTTGCATTTGTTGTTGGACGTAGTATTTCGGATAACATCCTCCTTTCTCACGAACTTGTTAGGAACTATCACAGAGCTAATAGAAAACCAAGATGTGCTATCAAGATTGATCTTCGCAAAGCTTATGACACCCTGAACTGGGATTATGTTCTGACTATTCTACAGCTCATAGGGTTCCCGGACAGACTCGTGCACTGGATAAAGATATGCATTTCCACTCCGAGATTCTCCATCAATATCAGTGGTTCTCCAGAAGGCTATTTCAAGAGTACTAGGGGCTTGCGTCAAGGAGACCCTTCGTCTCCCTTTCTTTTTGTTTTGGCAATGGAAGGTCTTTCTTCAATGCTTGACAATGCTATGCCTTCTGGAATTATTTCTCCTCACATCAAATCTGTCAAACCATTGGTTTCACACTTATGTTTTGCCGACGATTTGTTCGACTTCATCAATGCTGACAAGGTGCTCCGCAGGTTTTCTCTTGTATCTGGAATGCATCCGAACTTCGAAAAATCTCAAATATTTTTTGCAGGAACTTCAACTCATGTTAAACGCAAAATCAAAAGATCACTCCACTTCAATGAAGGGAAATTACCTGCTAAGTATCTTGGCCTCCCTCTTACATCCAAAAAGCTTTCAGCTGCGAACTGCCAGCCTTTAGTACATCGTGTTGCCAAGAAGGTGCTCAGCTGGAAAGGGAAATTGCTATCTTATGCTGGCAGGGTGGAATTGATTATATCTGTCTTGATGAGCAAGCAAGGTGGCGTTTGGATTGGATTTTTTTGGCCAAAAATCAATTCTAACAAAATTGATTGTATAGAAATTCATGATCAAATAATCATTTTTTCAAATAATAGTGTTCGGAGAATACGAAGTTGAGAGACTCACCTACGTATTCTCCAAACACTATTATTTGAAAAAATAATTATTTGACCATTAATTTCTACACAATCAATTTTACCAGAATTGATTTTTGGCCAAAAAAATCCAATCCAAACGGCCCACAAGTCTTTTGGACCAGCTGCTTCTTGCTCACCAAAAAAATAATGAAACTAATAGAACAAGTGTGCTACAGGTTTTTATGGAGTGGTTCTTCCACGGGAAAGAAAAACACGCCTATTAGCTGGTCATGTATATGCTTTCCAACGGACGAAGGTGGCCTTGCCATCCGTCGTATTGAGGATTGGAATGTGGCTGCTACTCTTCGACACACCTGGGAAATAGCCTCCCGTCATAAAACCCTCTGGACTGATTGGATTCAATCTAATCTCCTCAAACACAAGAATTTTTGGGCGTGCAAAACTCTATTTGACTGCTCGTGGTCATGGCACAAAATCCTTTAATCTAGAGATCTGGCCAAAGAATTAATAGTCCACTCCATTGGAAATGGAGCTCATTCCTCCATTTGGTTTGCACTACACGATCGTTATGGATCTCGTTTGCAATTCGATGCTGGTCTCTCTCCATCTGATTATGTTTCTGCTTTGATCGACAACGACCAATGGATCCGTCCTCCTACTGTATCTGCTGAGCAGCTTCCCTTCCTCCTCTCTATCCCAGCTCAGTCCAAGAGGAAGATGCTATTTTCTAGAAACCGAGCTCTTCCGGAAGGTTCTCTATAAAATCTGCTTGGCAAGCATGTCGTAGGCACAAACCACGGACTCCCCATGCACGTATCATTTGGTTCAACACCAATATCCCTCGCCACAGTTTCATCACTTGGTTGACTGCCTCAGATTCTTTGCAAACCCAGGATACCCTCCTCCGGCATGGAATTATTCAGACTTCGCGATGCATCTTCTGCCATAATGCCAATGAAAACACTCGACACTTATTTTTTGAATGTAGCTTTACATCCACAATTTGGAAGCTAATTCTAGGTTGTTGTGGATATTGTAATAGGGTGATTATCGGATAGGAAAATGAGTTAGAATGGCTAATTTCTAAGTTTTTAGGGAAAGGGCTCATCCAAGATGTGAAAAAGGTCACCTTTAATGCTACTATTTACCATGTCTGGATGGAACGAAATTCTTGAATTTTCAAAAATCAATTTTCAGATGTGGCTTCCATCATCAGGCGGATAAAGAATGATACTACGAATAGATTTGCCTTATCTAATAATGCAGTGGAGGACAATGCGAGCAACAGAGAATTCCTTCTCAATTGGGATTTGTCGACTGATTTCTTTTTTCCGCTTGACAAACCTTGTTACTGGGCTCCTCCGCCTCTTGATTATTGGGTGCTCAACTCTGCTGGATCTCTTCGAGGCTCTCTAGCAGGATATGGAGACCTCTTAAGGAATCACCATGGTTTTGTTTCAAAGGCCTTTGCAGCGGGCTGTGTTTCTATTGACCTTCTTGAGCTATCAGCTATTATTCATGGGCTTCAAGTTGCTTTGGATTGTGGTTTGACTCGCTTAGTGGTGAATGCTGACTCCAAATGGGTAGTTGACTGCCTAAACAATATTTCTGAGCCTCCTTGGAGGTGAAAAAAAGACCTCTGTGAAGCCCAATGTCTTCTTGCTCGATTCGAATCTTCTAGTATCTCTCATGTCTGGCGTGAGACCAACAAAGCAACTTATTGGTTAGCTAAATATTGCATAGACCGGTCTTCTTTTCAATTCTCTTCTGAAGAAATCCCTAGGGAGTTCTAAACTATTATTAATGAGGATATGTCTGGGCGATAGTATTTACTAATGTAACCTTTCTTTCTTCCTTTAATACATCTGGTCGGGGTCTGCCTAACCCCAGCTTGCCTTCCAAAAAAAAAAAAACGATGGTCATGTCTGGTGACTGATCATCATACTCTGGGTTTAGGATGTATGAGTTGCAATTTTGGAGTAATGAGTTAAAATTAATACAATTGTTTGAAACTGTATCAGCTACAGTGCCCACCATTTCGTTTTGAGTTACCATGGATCGTGACAGCCCTTTTGCTTCACAGCTTTTGGCCCAATTTCTATTTTTTGGGGAGTGTAATACGGCAAACCTAGTTATTGGTGGTTAGTGGGTTATAGCGGCCCATCTTTTAATTAATTTTTTGCCAGTCGAATTGTGTTAGGCCATAACCCTAGTTAGCAGTGATTAATGGGTTAGAGATTAGAACACCAAACTTAGAAGCGGGTTAGATATGGTAGACTTATGAACCGCCACACAATCACTTGAGAGAATGAAACCTTCAACACTCTACATGGGAATATACACACTGCCACTAGCACAAGTGAGTTGGTGTGCTACTACATTCTTTTTCTTGGTATAGAGTAGCAAAATGTTACCTAGGGTATTTTGATTACTTGCTAGTTTCCATTACATTCTTGGATTTCGATTTGGCATGACTTTTGAAATAATTGCTATAGAGTAGCAAAATGTTACCTAGGGTATTTTGATTACTTGCTAGTTTCCATTACATTCTTGGATTTCGATTTGGCATGACTTTTGAAATAGAGATCTTGGATGGAATTGTCAGTGAGATGTATCATCTTCCCATTACTTTCCTAATTCTATCTGCATCACTCTTTCTTGGCCTCACAGCAACCTTAATCCTTTTTTTAGTCAATTTCACCCTGTACATAATTTCTTTTTTTACTCCACATCAATTTATCTACTTATTTTTAATATGTAGGATCAACTTAATATGGTTTGTACATCCGAAAGATGTCTCCTCAAGAAAATATAGGGCCGTCAATGGAGCGGATTCGGAGTGGATAGTGCTATATCCGTATCCAATCCGAGTAATCTTATCTATTATCCGAATCCACTCCAATATCCGGCGGATAACAAATTCAAGAATCCGAGTTTAAATTCGTTTAATTAATCGAATTCGGACCAAATTCGACCATTTAACCCATGTTACCTGTTTCTCCAATTTTTTAATATAAGAAAGTTAAAATAATCAATTTGTGGGTAGGCTTGAGGCTTACCTCAAAACCCTAACCCTAATTTTCCCTTTCTCATTTGTCATCCTTGCCCACTCCTTCTTCACCTAAATCGAAAATTAGTCTCCCTCAAATTCTCAAACCCACCACGAATGGACCCTCCTCTTGATCTACCAGTTCTGCTACCTCATCTTCCTCTTCGCTTTCTCTCCCCTCTTCACTGTGGTCGTCGTCTTCATTGTCGCCTCTCTCAACACTGCCAAACACATCTCTTTCACTTCCACTCTCTCTGCGATTCCCTCCGCCTTCAAAAACCTATTTGTTATGTTTCTCTGTTAATGATTTAGGGTTTGGATCTTAAGGATGTGACGAAATGAGAAGTGGGGAGAGGAGAGTAGAGGAGAAGAAGGGAGAGGAGATGAGAGGACAGGTGGCCGAAACTTGTAGATGAATAGTTTAGGGTTTGGATCTATAAGATTGGTTATAAATAAAAGTCAAATTACTTTTGTAACCTTGTAAACTAATAAAATTACACTAATATCAATTGTAATGTTAAAAATAGTTAGGGCATTAAGGGTATATTAAGTTATATGTATCTAATCGGAACGGATAACTAGCATATTGGATACTATTCGTATTTGATCCGTTTATAAACGGATAGATTATGGGTTATCCGAATCCGCTCCACCAAATAGCTATCCGGATAAACGAATATGGAGCGGATACGGATACTTTTCCGGATAGTTGACAGCCCTAGACAAATTCACTAGATGCTGGACCTTAACGTTTTGGAATTAAAAACAAAATGCATGTTTGGTACCAAATAGGTTCAGGGGTGGTAAAAGTAGCAATTATGACACTCTTTATCTCCTTTTTGTTAACTTTTAGTTTAAGGAAAGATTTTCTATTAACATGCATTGTAAGTTATTTATTATCTTAACCGCTTAATTTTGAGAGTCGTATTCTTCTCTAGTTGTAACCGGTTTTGCTAAAACCGGTTACACCCCTACGGTGGTCACATGTCCCTTTTGACACCTCTTAACTGTGGTTAAGATTCACTAACAACTAGGATTCACCTACCTATCCTTGATGTTTAGAAAAAATAGTAGAAAATTTTGTTAACTGTGGTTAAATTTAACAACTCCTAAAATTAATTTTTTTAAATATTTTTTTCTAAATACCAAAGATAGGTGGGTGAATCCTAGGGATATGTGAATTTTAACTCCAGTTAGGGGGTCTAAAAAGGGATACATGGTGATCACAGGGGTAACCGGTTTTGCCAAAAACCGGTTACAACCGGAGAAAATTACCGTTCTTTTGCAGAAATATAGTGTAGGGTAAAAATCGAAAAAGGGCTAAAGTCAAAAGGCTCAGGATTCTATCGAGTGAGACTTTCCAGTTTGAACCCCCAGAGGCCACCACGTGTCTCCTTTGACACCTCTTAACCATGGTTAAGGCTTACCCACCCCTAGGGTTCACCCATCCATCCTTGGTTTTTTTTTTAAATATATTAATTATTTTATTTAAATTAAAAACTGTTTTTAATATTAAAAAAAATCGAAAAACAATTTTTTTAATTTAAAAAATAATAACTAATATATATAAAAAAAAAAAAACCAATGATGGGTGGGTGATCCTTACCCATGGTTAAGGGATGTCAAAGGAGACACATGGTGACCTCTAGGGGTTCAAACTGGAGAGAGTCTCTCCGGTTTGAACTCGAGAGAATCCTGAGCCAAAGTCAAAACAAGTATTAAAGAAATATCTGAAATGAACTTAAATTAACGAAAGAGAAAATAGAGAAAAAGACAAAATACACAAAAATCACAAAAATCAAAAGGGGATGTAGAAAAACATCTTCCACCGACTTAAGAGAGGACAGAATTAAAACAGGTTAGGAGCTTGTGATGTCCTCATTCAAACCCGACCCGCTAGACAGCTGCCCATGTTATTACTGCAGTCGGTACCATGATTTTGTTAGGGAGAACAGGTTCTGATGGTTATGCCAATCTTTACATGCTGGACAAACTCAAGTTGCCCCAAATGGTGGTGTGGTGCAATGACAGGGTCTGGTGGCTCAAAGATATCTTGTCACTGTCAGAAAGCGGCTATAGCAGAAGAGTGCTGTCAAAGGACTAAAATGCCTTAGATAGCCTGACAGGACTCTTCTATAAGGCCTCGGATTTGGCGAAACCAGAGAGTCCTTATCTAGGGCAACCATAGAATAGGAGATAAATGGTAGAAAAGTCAAAATCATGGGACCCATGATTTTGATTTCTCCACATATAATATGACACATGATGATAGGACGAAGTTAAAATCATGGAAAAAAATGAAATGTCTTCTCCCTTTTTTTAATGTCACATGTCCCTTATTCTATGGTTGCCGAAGAGCCATTTCTTGCTTCGCCAGAGACAATCCGAGGCCCCTTTAAAAGTAACACACATGATACCATCCCGGCAAAAGATTAGCTCTGATGACTGCCCAAACTGGGCACTCTGGCATCCACAAACCAATGGGCATGTGACGTTTTAAAGAAGAAAGATATCAAATGAGGAGAAGTCAAAATCATGGGGAGAAAATGAAATGACTTCTCCCCTAAATTATCGCCAGGTACCCAATGTTTTAGTGGATGCCGAGTGCCCAGTTCGGGCAGCCACCAGAGCTAATCTTTTGCCTACCATCCCGCATGTCAATTTACATTTCACAATTATCAATACTAGCTAAAGATAAGACATGTGTATGATTAGAGGAATATAATCCCATCTCGGCCACATCTTGATCTTAGGAAATCAATCCGATCTCGTCTCGATCATGTCCTAATCTCTCGATCACATCCTGATCTTTAGACATCAGCTCAATTTCATCTCAATCATATCTTGATCTTCTCGATCACGTCCTGATCTTAGGACATCGGCTCAATCACATCTTGGTCGTAAGTCATCAGCCCGATCATGTCTTGATCATCCCCAATCATGTCTTGATCTTCCTTATCATGTCCTGATCGAAGATCATCAATCCGTTTCTGTCTCGATCATATCTTGATCTTAGGTTAGTAGCCTGACCCGTAATATAAACTCGATCAGCTTGTCTTGACCATAGTTCAGCAACTTGATGTTGTCTTGTCACTTGTGATCTTACTTACGCAGCTCGAGGTCGTCTTACTATTTGTCACCATAGTTAAACAGCCCGATCTCACTCTAGTCTTAGTTCATTAGCTCGATCCCATCCTAATCATCGCTCATCAACTCGAACCCGTCCGAGTCTAAGTTCAACTGCTTGGAGAGCTAGGACAATCTTTTTCCGTAAACGATAACTCATATATAAACTAAAAATAAGACGAATCATACAACTATTAAGACAGGCCTACCAAAAATCTAGATATTAAGATAGATCATTCGACTGAACTTTAATGAAAATCTATATCTCAATGACACATGGCTAAACATGTATTTATGACTATACATTTAATTTCTATCATTATCTTCTTATAATGCAATTATGGGCGGAGCTAGGGAGTGGGAAGTAGTCATGGCCTGCCAAATTTGTTTAAACTACTTATATAATAGAGGTAATTTTTTTTTTTTAAAATACATAATATCAAAATTTTGTATAGTGGCCACCCAAAAAAAAATATAGTGCCCCCATATAAAATTTTGTAATTTTTTATATGTATAATATAAACAGATTGATTGTTTATGTGTACCTGTGTGCCATTTAACCCTTTTTATTAGTGCCCCCCCCCCCAAAAAAAAAATAATTTTTTGATTGTAGATATCGAACGAGAAGTTCGTGGACTTGCAAGAGGGATCAAAGAGAAGTTGAAAATAGCTTAGAGTAGGCAGAAGAGTTATGCCAATACTCGCAAGAGGGATCTTGAACTCCAAGTTGGAGATCTTGTGTTTGTCAAGATCTAGCCTACAAAGGGTGTGTAGGTCTTTTTGAGATCATCACTTGTGTAACGCCCCAAAATCTCATCTAGGCTAAAGATGGAACTTTGAAGTCGTTGCACTGGTTATCCTGAATTAACCTTAAAATAAGCAAGACAAAACTAAAATATCAACCTGAAAATTTCTCTTAAATAACAGTTAACTAGTATGACAAGTCTGTCTACAAATGAGTCTATAGTCAAGATCAAGTAAGCATGGTTCTTCTACATCTTATAACATTTAATTAAATGAAAGTCTAAGAACCTAATAGCACGGAAAGCAATCTAAATCTCTTGTTCCCTCTTCGGGAAGGTCGCCCTCTTCATCTTTACTGAACTCCTCCTCTAACCAAGGCCACGTTGTTATCCCAAAACCTAAACCTGTCGACATGCAAAAATATATCAGTTGAGCAACAAGTGGCTTGGTATATATGAAATTCCGACTAGCAATATCAGAACATCAATATAGCATATTCATCATAGATACACATTCATCGACATGAGCAAGTTCATAATGGCATTTCATAACATTTTCATATGAGCAGGTTCATAATTGTATTTCATAACATTAATCATATGAGCGAGTTCATAATAGCATTTCATAACCTTAATCATGTGAGTGGATTCATAATAGCATTTAGACAATAAAATATACATAAGTCAAAAGTGCAGAAGCATCACAATTATTTTATCATTTTTAATTTCTTATCTACTCTTGTTCTTTTCTTTTCTCATCGTACCTTGTTTTCTTTTCTTTCATGAATCATCATTCTTTTTCTTATTTCAGTCTTTCCTTCCATGAGTCACATTATCTTGCTTTCATATGAACATTGTCAACATGCGTAGTAATTTAAAATAACTCTTCACTATATAGGTGAAAGAGATTACTATACTTTACTTCCCGTATACCAACCTTCGCACTTTCTCCGGTGCTCTTGGATTCATTTATGATTACTTGAGTTGGCACACATGCCTTGATCTTAGACTTGTTGGTTCCGGTCAAGTGCAAAACTCAATCACGCAATGAGACTTGTGTAGTACTTATATTCTTACTTGTAATCGTGATCTTTCCATGCTCGTGCTTAAGTCATAATGTTAGTGAAGAGTGATAAATCGTGACTCAATATCCTTAGATTATCAACTTGGTACCTTAGGTGATCCATCATGCGTCCCATAACTGTAGAGCCCCAAAAGTTTGGTTCACTGTTCATGTGAACAGGTCCCTTGTATGGCGTGTGTAAAGGCCTAAGGCCTTACATAGTGTTCTTGGTCTTATGTTGAGTCAAGTGAGGGTTTTAGGTATGTATTTGGAGTCTCAAAATAAGAGTAAAAAGATACTCTAAGTGGTTAAAAACAAGGGTATAAAATACCCAATGTGTTTAATGGGTTATGAGTGAAATATTTAGTAAATAGTGCTAGTGCACGAGGCATAAAGAGGTCGGGCCCTCTCATGCATGTTGGTGTATGTTAAATGATCACTTAGAAGGATTAAAAATATATGGGAGAATGATTAATGAGTTATGAGTATGGTTTTGGACCCGAGGGAAAAGAGTGTGAAAACACTCGAAGTGTTCTAGGTGTTGAAGAAGTATGTTTCGGCATTTCCCTCAACTTTACGAAGCCTTAGTTTAGGTCCCGTTACTCAGAATCAAGTGATTCTTGAGTTTTTGGAAAGTTATTGGAACCCTCTATGAGGTTCATGTTGATCATTTTTCTGGATTTTGAGTCGGGGTTAAATCAAACGCCTGATTTCCAAAATCGGGTCTGCTCTAAATCTAGGTTGCTGAAACCCATTTCCTGACCAGTCAGATGTAGGGGCAAATTTTTCTATGAAGAAAAAAGAATTAAGATTTTTGTAAAACATAAAAGATGTTCCCATTTGAAAGAGGAATCCACCGCAAGTTGAATCGTCAAAATCCGACGAGCGAGTCAAAAGTTATGGCTGGGATACCAAAGCAGAAAAAATCTGGAAAACATTATGTCAGAGCTACGATCTATCATAGAAGACCTACGAACGATCGTAGTTACGAACGTTCGTAAAGCTCCAGAAATGCTGAAAACTCATTGGGGAGGTTACGATCGATCGTAGGAAGCCTACGAACGATCGTAGGCGTGCAAATCAAACTCTTTAGTGCGTGATTTTTTAGGGTTTTCACCCCTTGGCCTATAAATAGAGGACCTTTTTAGGGGTTTTGGGTTACCCTAAACCTAGAGAGAGATCTCAGAAGGGAAGAGAGTGGAGGATTTCAAGAGGGGTTTTTGGATTTGGAGAAGAAGAGCACAAATCAAACCTTGATCTCGCTCCTACGTGCCATTGGAGCTTGGATCTTCATCTACAAGCTTGGGTTTCGCTTCTACAAGCTTCTTCAAGTCTTTTCAAGCATTGGATCAAAGGGATTTCATCCCATAAGGTAGATACACTCTACTAGGTTCTAATTTCATAAACCCTTAATGAAAAACATGATTTTCTTGACAAGTAGAGATATAGATGGCCTTGTATATATGGAAATGTACTCTTCTACCTATTGATTTCATGAAACATTCTTTATATCAAGATAAAATCCTATGGATAGTGATGTGAGTTAATTGTGATGATGCTATGCTTTTAACCAACAAATAAAAGACGGTAAATAGTGAGTTATTCTACATGTTAGTATCCAAAAGATGAAAAGCATGTTAAAAGCCATAAGTTTTGGGAAAAACAAGTAGAAAAACTTTATTTTAAATGTGATTGGAATAGTGTGCTATTATTGTATATAGATTATGGTGATGGATGAATTATGTTAAGTATGAGACATATGACCATATGTAAAGTGTTTTCTTTAATGTCTACCATGTTATATCACAATTGCTACACGGACACATGCATATGCATGATTGAGTTTTTCTAAATTATGGGTATCCAAAAGAAGAAGTACATGTATATAAGATGAAATACAAGAATAAGAAGAAAAAGAGTATAAGATGCAAATGAACCTCATGAAAAGTATAAGATACAAGTGAACCAAATGAATAGTACAAGAAGCAAAAGAAGTATAAGAAAAGTACAAGAAGCAAAAAGATGTATACGGAAAGTATAAGAAGCACAAGTATACAGAAAGTACAAGAAGCACAAGATATTACAAGAAGTACAAGAAGATGGATAGTATACGGAAAAAGCCGATGGGGACGCGACGATAGCAAGCCGCCTGAAAGGGAAATGGATACTGGCATCGGACTCCGATGATAGCAGGCCGCTTGGAAGGGAGATGGATACTGGTCGTCTACCTCGAAGGTAGCTGAAGGTGAGGAGAACATTAGGCCACCCAGCTTACGTGGGTATGGGATTACGGGTACTAGTTGTCCGACTCCGGAGGTAGTAAATGATGAATACCAAGGTATTTTAAATACCCGTACATGACAAGATAATAAAAGATAAAAGCCAAGGTGCGTTAAATACCCGTATATGCAATGGTACAAGATGATAAAAGATGACAAGAAGATGTTTTTGACAAAAGATGATAAGAAGATGTAAAAGACAAAAGATGATATGAAGATGTTTTCCGATAGTATTTTCCGAGATATATGCATATGATATGATTTTGTTTTCCGTGCTCTGATTTCAAGAATGCATGTGAGATGATTAAACTATGATGTGTATATGTTGTATTCTTGTTTATGATGTTACTATCTAGTGGTTTGTATACGCTGAGTACTCCATGCTCAGCCGTACATATTATGTCGGCAGGTCCCTTCGACATTTGTGGCGAGCGTCCTCAAGAACCATGGGTCGAGGAAGGGTATGTTGAGGAGGAGGAGACTTGGGGTAGTCTTCAGCAGCAAAGGGCTGAGGAGGAGCAGAGGGCTTTTGTTAGGTGGCCCCATCATGAGTGACGAGAGGGAGAGACTTGTACATAAATTTTGTTGAGCGAGTATGTTCGCTCTTTATTTTGGTTTTGTTATAAACTTGGATTACGGTATTTTGGTCTTGTATATAAACTTAGAATGCGGTATGTATAGAAAGAAAAAGTTTATCCCATTTCCGTTACAGTATATATAGAAGATTGTAGTACGCTTCCGCTATCACAGGTATTATATGTTGCACAAGATTCATATGTAATATAGGATGGTTTGGTAATGAGTTCACATCGCCAAAATATCCTAACTCCTAGGGGGTATTTTGGGTTGTGACAATAATCATCATGATAAAAGACTTAGGCTCACGAGATTGAATTTCCAAAGTTTATTGCCCAACAATACATCACTACGGGTAAGGTCGATCATCATGCATTATTTTTCAAGTCATGAGTGAAGAATGAAAAATCCTCGATCAAATAATACCTCAGATTATCAACCCAGTACCTGAGTAATCCATCATAGTGTTGTACACCATCATGATAAAAGACCTAGGTGTCTCAAATTAATATCATGCTTCAATAATTATAACATATTATTTTCATGAAATCACCATTAGAATATGCGTAATCATGGTGTCTCAATAAGAAATTCTTAACATTCCTACCATTTAACATACCTCATTTTCACATGTTATAGTATTTAACATACATCATTTTCAATAATCATAACATGACATTTCTATAATTTCATTGATTGAATGTGCATAATCATAGTATTTCAACATGGAGTTCTCGACATATTTAGCATTCATCTCATTCTCATATTTTGTATTTGAATTGTAATAGCATAGTTTAGCATATAAAATCGAATTTGCGAAATCTAACATATGTAATCATAATCGTATCATTAAACAAGTGAAGGCATAATCGCTTAATTTAGCATGTGAAGACATATTCACGAAATTTAGCATGTGAAGACATATGGGCATTTATAATATTCAAATCTAACATCACACATCATTTACATTCATACACACAGGACATTCATAACCATAGATCAATTCATTTGCATATATAACCATCATTCCGTGCAAAACCCCAAATCCATTCATCCAAGACTCCACAATACTACCCATCCACCATTTCAAAATCCACACATACATCCCATTCTTCTATTTTCATCACACTACTTCCCTCATTTCCTTCCTCCACATTTAATCAAACACCTTCACTTCAATATATCATGTTTATATCATTTTAACATAAAATCTTAGTTTCTAAAACTTAAAAACATCAATGATTCATGATATTGATAGTGAGGAAATCATATTTACCTTGCTAGAGCTTCTCCCTTTTGCCCAAATGTTTGAAACTCTTCCTTAAAGAATCTTCAAGCTCAAAACTTCTTTCTCTAAGCAAAACCCCCTTCAAACCCTAACTTTCTCCTTCTTCTCCTTCAACATTAGGGTTAGAATCATTTAGAACCCTAAAACCACAAAACTAAGAGCCTATTTATAGGGGAGGGAGTTTAAAACTCAAAAACAAAACAAAATACACATGCTGACAGCATGAGTGGCGATCGATCGCCCCACACGGGATCTCCCCATTTTGCCCTTTTTTTGACTCAAGACAACCTTCGGTAATTTGGTCATAACTTTTTACTCAGTTATCGGAATTAGACGATTCAACTTGCGTTGGACTCGTATTTTGAATGGGAACAACTTTGATGTTTTATACAATTCCTTATTCTTAGTTTTGAAAGGTCTAAATGGGCTCTAAAGTTGACTGGTCTGCAGTTTCAGCAGATAAAATATCGGAAAACCCACTTTTAACTTAGCTTAGACTCAAAATCTGGAAAAACATCAAACATGAACTTCGAAGAGGGTTCCAATGCAGTTCTAAAGGTTCAAGAATCACTCAATTCTGATAAGCAGTGACAAAATTTGAACTTCCTAAATTTGAGGGTATGCTAAGACATTCCTCTGGACCATTGGTTTATTTTCATATTCCACCTACTTAGATTCCAACCGTTACTCATACACTAAAGTTACAACAAACTTAGGCCATGAGAAAACCTTCAAGATAACCAGTTATGTAAGTGAAAGTATGCCTCTTTTTAATTTTAGAAAAACAGTTCTTGGGGGCATACATCGAATCCCAAGATCTGACTAAGATTTTAATTGATTTTAATCAATAAAGGTTGGAATAACAATCACCTTTGCGACTTTGAAATTGTTAAGTCAAATCCATGTTAGAATAATACTCGCAATACTTCACAAGTGTCAAGTTTCCTGTCGATTCACATAAACCTTTTTTTTCCTTTAAAGCTTTATCTAATGGAAGCTAATGACCCTTCCAAAATTCCATGCTCTTTAATCTTTTCTTCATTTCTTTGATCCAAGAACCTTTCTTGATCAAACAAGATCCAATCTTGATCTTCAAAGAACTTGTTCTTGATCATCAAGATAAAAAACCAAACAAAATGAAGAAGGGGATGGGTGACCGTACACCCTCAAAGGGGAAGAGGGTTGGGCGTGAACTTGAGGAGAGGGAGAGGAGAAAAATTTTTGGAGAATTATATCTCTAAAGGGCTGGACATCCACTCCTTTATATAGGCTTCCCCTTGGTTGCTTGAAATTGTAATCCAATTACAATTCCTCAACCTTATCCTAATCCAATTAGGATTCCTCAATAGTTTCTTGATTATTCTCCTAATCCAATTAGGATTAATCTTAAAAGAAACCAACATTATCCATTAGTAACTAATCTTATCCTTATCCAATAAGGATTCTTGAATTAGTAACTAACTAATGAAATCTCTAACAAATAGGGAATCTTTAATTAGTAACTAACTAACTAACTAACCTTCTCAAATAAGGTGTTAATTAATTAGAAACTAATTAAACAAGACTTCCTCTTGAAATAGGCGTCCCACCCTAGGTGGGCCCCACTTCCACACGCCCCTTAGGGTTCTAAACCTTAAAGGTCACTATTTGATCTTATATCAAAATCCCCAATGAGTCCTACCCATTTAGTTTATCACATCCAATGTGATTTTACCATTTAGAGCTTCACTATACTATATAGTGATTACTTAGAGAAATTAATTAATTTAATTAATAATTAAATTAAATACTTTAAGAAGGTCCTTGTGTGTGGGATCTAAAGGGATCTCCTATTTCCGGTTGTGAGACCAAGTAGTCAACCTTTTGGTTAAAACATTGTTACTAGGAAACACATTTCCTAAAACTCCATTAGGATCATAGAATGTTATCTAAGTCCCTGGACTTCCACCAATCACAATAATGTCCATTAACACAATGTAACTAACTTCCAAAAATTAGAGAATTGCTTGTACGTACTATCTCACAATTTATTTACAAATAAATCATTCCACATTCCGATATCACTTGTAAGCTTCCGGAATTGGAACAATTCCACTATCTAGTCCCTAGCTTATGAATAGAACCCTTTCTCATGATTACTTTTTCATTGAACTGAACCTCCAAAACATTTTTGAAGAAACATTAGAAAAGAACTGACATGTATATTTATATATACTTTTCCATATTGAAAATATCAACTTCTATAAAGACCATTTTACCGAAAAGCACCAGTACTGGATTTAACAGTTCAGTTCAACAAGTATCACCTTGATATCATTATCTCCAATTAAGGAGTTGTGGATTCCTTATTGAGTGTTTACACACTTCTCCAAACATCGTGTACATGACCCAACGTACCCGGAGTTAGTCCTGTGTATTGGACATTGCCGTTTAGCACATCAAAGTCATATAGAAAAATATTTGAGAAGATGTTAACCTCTCAGGTCTAAGGACAATTTGTTGAATTGATAACCCTAGTACAATCTGACAGTGTATTCCATAGGGTATCCATTAGTGATCCCGTTCAGTATTATGTACTTGCTACATATACTCTATTGTTAGTCAAGAGTTACCACTCGCTGTGAATGAGATTCATCACACTATCTCATAGAACTACACATGTGCAAGCCATGATGAAATACGGTGCCCAACCAGTACTCTAGAGGCTTCGAACAATATTAGGTTTACAAGGAACTGGAAAATCATATCTCCTCGCAACCTTTGCATGATTTTCCTACAATGTTACCTATGGAACTTTATATCATTATTAAATGAGACAATAATTAATATAAATACCCTTTGTAGTTGGTTGTGTGAATATGATATTTGTCTAATCAACATAGAAAAGTCTCTTATTGGCTTTGGAGGGCATATATGTCCAACAATCTCCCACTTGCACTCTAAGCCAATTAGATGTAATGCCCATCTTCTTAGTGATGTTTCTCAAACACCAGTTGAAGCATAACTTAATATACATGAGTTTGCCATGTCTGCTTTACCACAACTATTGTAGTGATGCAATAACACTTACAACTCTTGCAAATTTATTATCAAAAACCATAATCTTAAAAGACTAAATAAAAATGGTACTGTCTAACAGTCATTTTTAGAAGTTAACATGCTTGTGCTTTACCATTGTACAATACTCCAGACTAATCTGACCAATATCTTATCACATCAACATATGATGAATATCTGATCTAGTACAAGTATGCTGTTTCATGATATCACATATCTAAGAAAAACAGATTTCATTCCATAAAGGTAGAAACTCTTTTCTTTGAATCTTACTTGCACAAAAATAAGATTGTTATTGGGAGAATAACAATCATTTTCATTTTGTTTCTAAACTATTTAACACTAAGAAAACCATGTTGTCAAAGTTTTTGTCCTTCATTGCAAAATTGTTAGATCAAATCTAAGAGAAGAATAATATTCATACTTCATTCATAATTAAAAGAATATTATATTTGCATAGAGCCAGGAAAGTAATCATGCTCCCACTAACCAATTTGCACACAAATGATACTTTCATTCTTAGATGAAAATCAAACATTTTGATTACTTCATCAGAATTAAAGTTACTCCAACTACAGATTCTGGGACCTATAGGTTCTAGTGTACTATTTAGGTATTGTGAGAGTAGAGGGTTGATCTCTATTAATTCTCATAGTTATCGGTCTATTGGGCTTCCACTTCTAGAACAATTCAAGATTTAGTTTCTCTCCTAGGAAACTTACATTCTTGTTTATAAACATCTTTTGTTATCCAGGAATAGAGACTAAGTGTCTCTAATGCGAATCCCAAACTCATCTTCTATCGAATCATATCCAATATTGTACGATTTTAACAATACCATCATGCTATGGTTTATTATGAGAATTTTCTGAGACAAGATGTAATGAGAGTAACTTATGAAATTTCTATTAAAAGGTACTCTTCTCAATAATGGAAGACTTACCTAGCTATTTCTTTATCTCAATGCAGAATTCCTTGAACTTTTCAAAGAATGTGAAATAAAGTTAGCTACCTCTTAATGGAAGATTCATATGATTACAATCATGCAACTTTTGTCCCATTCCTAAGTAGAAATTTTATCTACTCGGATTTCTCCTTCTCCTGAATAAACATTCAACTTTTGCACATGTGCAAGGTCATACCAAGCACTAGGAACTGGAGGTTCCAACAATTAAGTTGGACTTGATGAGTATACAAGCTGGACAATCCTTCTAAAGGTTTGTCCTATATCCAATGATCAATTGCTTCACTATGAAGCACAATCCTTATACTTTCATTTCTTCTCAGAAGAGTCCTTGTCCATACTACCAGAATATATTCCCAATAGAAAATCTTGGATTTATTTTTTTTGCATAAATGCTCAGGATTTAGAGAATCCAACTATTTTGAACATCTTTGCAAATAACATTGAAATCTTCAAAGGATCTTAGCCATATGCAACATGCAGGATTTCAGACAATCTGATTGGCTACTTATTCAACATAACCATATTAAAAGACTCCGGGAGTTAGTTGAGGATCATATCTTCTAATCCCATAATTTTATTTCAATTTATCTCAGAACCAAGAATTGGGATTTATGAATCTCATGATCTCTATCATATTCTTTGTGATTGGGTTTCCCTAGTCAACTTGGTGTCCACTTGTCCTTTTCTATAGTAAGCTGCCTAGCAGCCCTATTGTATTCTGTAAACATCTCAAATGACATTTACCATTAGTAGTGAGAACTTGGGTAATTCTTTAGATGGTAAGCACAAACTTGAGATTCATTTTCCATTCAAAACACTTTGAATTAGTCAAAAGATTCTTATTAAAGTCTTGGTAAGGTGGTTATAGAATGACATGACAATCAATAAAACATACATCATAATTTCATACATTATAATATCATTAGATCATGGCTTTCAATCTTTGATGATATTACTTATCATTTAGTCAAATTTCATAGACCCCTCAATCTATAAAACTAGGAAATATGCTACTTCATATTTCTGATGAGTATTGAGTGCCTTATAATACACATGCAATCTTCCATATTAGGATAGTATTACACATGCACCACAAGGTGGATAGTAACTATCCATCACTGAACATCTCATGCATAACTCCTTATGTAAATCAGTGATTCCCAATTTTCTTGTGACCTCCAAGGACAACATGACTGTCACTGTTTCAGCCGTCATGTTCCTTGGTTAAGTGAAACCTATTATTCTCGGTTGTTATATGATCAAGTAGGAATGTGCCCCCATGCTAGTTGACACTCCCTATTAGGCCATACACATTCCTATCTATTATAGAAATAAAGCACTAAAAGTTTAACTTAGACTGAATGATGTCTGATTCCTGCCAGAGAGATAAGACTCATGCTAATTAATTTCTAGTCTTATTTGTAATGGAAGGTCATAGGACAACATTATCCCGTATGATAAATTAGCCCATTTAATTCACTTAATAATTTTCTTGAGGGAAAACAGAATATCATGAACAAATTATACATATAATGTATATATCAAAAGCATTCACAATATATATATCATTGTATCACATGTATAAAACAATATACAGAATCATCATATGATAATAAATCAAATTTCGTTTAATTAGATCAAATTAATTCCAATGAACTCCCACTAGCCCCAGAAATCTTAATGGATCTAATCCAAGAGTACAAAGGTCATTTTGACATCGATGAGCCTTTTGACGGTTCATTGATCCATATGATGGACCATTGGTCACACCAAGCATCATGGGCCAAAAATAACAATTATAAAGTGTCTATGTGCATCACTAAAGCCCATAAGTCAAAATGGACTATATTACCTTTTAATTCTCTACGAATTAATTTTAGCACATTAAGGTTCACCCACTCTAAGTCTAAAAGAAATTATGAGAGTCTCTAAACAACTCTCTAAGACCTCTACTAGGATCTATAAGTGTCACTCAAGCACTTCCCATAATCATGAATATTATTAGCTTACATCAATGCCAATTAAGGCACAATTATCTCATAATTATGCAAGTAACATATTCCACGTAAAAATTTCGACATGGACTACATGCATCACATCGAAAAGGGCTATAATAATGTGTTTTACTTAAACACAAACTTTTTATGTTTCAACAAAACACATATTGTGGGGTTTGGTCCAATTATCCAAATTTTGCACAAAACGATAATCACATTATTACAAGGGTTATGAACTTTTCTAAGCAACTAAAAGCTATATCAAATTATCACATGAAATACATAATATAGCCACACAATAGGTTCACATGATCATGCTATCTTAGAAATCCTACAACTATTCTTGTAGAACGCATTCTAAGATTTATTCTCCATGCGATCACCATCATCTTCGATCTTCAATATGATTTCTCCATAGAAAAATCAGTAATTCCTAATACTAAGATTACATCATATTCAAAATAAGAAACCTTGAGAAACCACCCAAAATAGGATGCTCAAGAGAAGTACAACCCATAAGAAGAAAGAGAAGATAATAGAGAGTGGGAAGAAGGCATGATCATGGAACCCATCCACCATTTAACAAGAATATATATTAACTATTCATCAACTATGAATAATAACATGACAAGACAAATAACTTAGAAAGTCCATAACCTCAACAAGGGTTTTGTTAACCTTAGGGAAACTCTTTCTCATATGGTTAAGGTCTCTATTAACATTTAATAGAAAAACCCTAGAACAAATAAATAAAACAAGCATGTCTAGAATGAATTCTTAGGGCTTTAGATCATCATTAAAAGAAAACTATTTTTCTTTAATGCTTGCGAAATCTTTGAGAGAAACAATTTCTCTAAGATTTAATCTAACCCTAAAATTCAGCCTCACATTCCTCAATTGATAAACAAATAGAAAAAACCATATTAAATTCGGCTAGGCTAGGGATCTAATCCCTTCAATATTATTTTGATCTAATAACAATTAAATTATCAAAATAAAAATCAGAAAATTACTAATTTTTAATATCACCTTATATTGATTCCAAAATTAAATTCAAAATTAATAATAGATTAATTCAAAATTTTCCATAAGGGCCAACTGCTTTAGGGATTATTTGATTTAACAATTAAATAAAATAATACCCTGAACAATAGTATTAAATGTTCATAAAATAATTGATCTCTATCAATTAAAATTCACTTGAGATAAAACGCTGTATCTCAACCAATGGCATTTATGTAATTCTTGATTAACTATTAATCAAATAAAAACTTATAAATACAATGTAGCCGGTAATTCTGAGCACATGTAATTGATCCAAATCAACTACAATAATTATGATATTATTACCATAAACTTTTTAGGGGACCATAAAGGATATCATAATTAACATTTAATTAAATGATAGCTAGTGGACTCGAAGCAGATAATTAAACAATTTAATTAAATCTCAGCCCGTGCTCTCGAATCAAATAATTAAACTATTTAATTAATTGAAGCCCATTAAACGATTTAATAGCATCACATGCTCTCAAATCAAATAATGGAATTCAGAAAAAAATTGAAAGCCTCTTGAAAAATTAATTTAGAAAACTCATTTTCCCGTTTTAGATTTTCGACTCAAGTTTTGACCCTCAAAACGATTGATTCTTGAAAAACTTTCTTCTCAAAAGTTGTAGATCTTTTTGATGGCTTCGAAATGATATACTAATGGACCTAAATCGGATTTACGGTCATAAAGTTATGGCATAAATACCGAAATAGTATCGATTCTTCTAATCAAATACAAATCCGAAAATCAATTAATCAATTTAAATCGAAATAAGCTTTAATCTCCAAGAACGCTTAAGAAAAGGTGTCAAACACCATAGGATTTATTAATTAACATTTAATAAATAAAATCCTATCAATATATGCTAGCCGAAATATCAATGGGTATCTAAGTGGTCTAAATCAAAGGGAAAAGTTGCCTTGGGCTCTCGAAAGGATCTCTAAATCCTTAAAGGCTTTATCCAAATTTATATCTATATATATACCTATCCCTATTAAAACTAAGAGAGGTTTTGAAATCATCTAAAACTGAAATTAGTATCACACTAATTTCTAAGGGCTTGATTACTCCCTCAATAACTAGAGGGGGATCCCTTAACCCTACCAATGATTATCTAATAATCAAGAATCTAGAAGATTGATTCATTAGGATAACCAAAATTCATAGGGGAGGCAATCTTGATTAAACTCAATAAAATCAAAGAGAAGCATAGCCAAGGCTCTGATACCATTGAAAGTATGCCTCTTTTTAATTTTAGAAAAACAGTTCTTGGGGGGTATACATTGAATCCCAAGATCTTACTAAGATTCTAATTGATTTTATTCAACGAAGGTTGGAATAACCATCACTGTTGTGACTTTGAAATTATTAAGTCAAATCCACGTTAGAATAGTACTCACAAAACTTCACAAGTGTCAAGTCTCCTGCCGATTCACACGAACCTTCTTTTTCCTTCTAAGCTTTCTCTAATGGAAGCTAATGGCCTTTCCAAATTCTATGCTCTTTAATCTTTCCTTCATTTTTTTGATCCAAGAACCTTTCTTGATCAAACAAGATCCAATCTTGATCTTCAAAGAACTTGTTCTTGATCATCAAGATAAAAAACCAAACAAAAAGAAGAAGGGGAGGGGTGACCGTACACCCTTAAAGGGGAAGAGGGTTGGGCGTGAACTTGAGGAGAGGGAGAGGAGAAAAAATTCTAGAGAATTATATCTCTAAAGGGCTGAACATCCACTCCTTTATATAGGATTCCCCTTGCTTGCTTGAATTGTAATCCAATTACAATTCCTCAACCTTATCCTAATCCAATTAGGATTCCTCAATAGTTTCATTTCTTGATTATTCTCGTAATCCAATTATGATTAATCTTAAAAGAAACTAACCTTATCCATTAGTAACTAATCTTATCCTTATCCAATAAGGATTCTTGATTTAGTAACTAACTAATGGAATCTCTAACAAATAGGGAATCTTTAATTAGTAACTAACTAACCTTATCCAATAAGGTGTTAATTAATTAAAAACTAATTAAACAAGACTTCCTCTTGAAATGGGCGTCCCACCCTAGGTGGGCCCCACTTCCACATGCCCCTTAGGGGTCTAAACCTTAAAGGTCACTATTTGATCTTATATAAAAATCCCCAATGAGTCATACCCATTTGGTTTATCACATCCAATGTGATTTTACCATTTAGATCTTCATTATACCATATAGTGATTACTTAGAGAAATTAATTAATTAAATTAATAATTAAATTAAATACTTTAAGAAGGTCCTTGTGTGTGGGATCTAAAGGGATCTCCTATTTCCGATTGTGGGACCAAGTACCCAACCTTTTGGTCAAAGCATTGTTACTAGGAAACATCTTTCCTAAAACTCCATTAGGATCATAGAATGTTATCTAAGTCTCTGGACTTCCACCAATCACAATAATGTCCATTAACACAATGTATCTAACCTCCAAAAATTAGAGAATTGCTTGTAAGTACTATCTCACAATTTATTTACAAATAATTCGTTCTACATTCCGATATCACTTGTAAGCTTCCGGGATTAGAACAATTCCACAGTCTAGTTCCTTGCTTATGAATAGAAACTCTTTCTCATGATTACTTTTTCATTGAACTGAACCTTCAAAACACTTTTGAAGAAACATTAGAAAAGAGTTGACATATATATTTATATATACTTTTCCATATTGAAAATATCAACTTCGATAAAGATCATTTTACCGAAAAGCACCAGTACTGGATTTAACAGTTCAGTTCAACAAGTATCACCTTGATATCATTATCTCCAATTAAGGAGTTGTGGATTGCTTATTGAGTGTTTACACACTTCTCCAAACATTGTGTACATGACCCAACGTACCCGGAGTTAGTCCTGTGTATTGGACATTGCCGATTGGCACATCAAAGCTATATAGACAAATATTTGAGAAGATGTTAACCTCTCAGTTCTAAGGACAATTTTTCGAATGGATAACCCTAATATAATCTGACAGTGTATTCCATAGGGTATCCACTAGTGATCTCATTCAGTATTATGTACTTACTACATATACTCACATGTTAGTCAAGAGTCACCACTCTCTGTGAATGAGATTCATCACACTATCTCGTAGAACTACATATGTGCAAACCATGATGAAGTACGGCGCCCAACTAGTACTCTAGATGCTTCGAACAATATTAGGTTTACAAGGAACTGGAAAATCATATCTCCTCGCAATCTTTGCATGATTTTCCTACAATGTTACCTATGGAACTTTATATCTTCATCAAATTAGACAATATTTAATATAAATACCCTTTATAGTTGGTTGTGTGAATATGATGCTTGTCAAATCAACATAGAAAAGTCTCTTATTGGCTTTCGAGGGCATATATGTCCAACAGCAAGAACACACACATGAAGACACATGAAAGACTAAAATACGCTGATAAACTAGGCAATGACACGAAAAGATTTGGGTCTCTACAACTTGAGTTGGGGAAGATGCTTACCGAGTTACTTTGCCGCCCTACATGGCAAGTGTGCATAATGTCTTCCACATCTCCAGGTTGAAGAAGTACATCTAGGATCATTCACATGTCATTGATTTGGATCCATTGGAAGTCTGAGAAGATTTGACTTTTGTTGAGCAACTAGCTCAAATCCTAGATTCGAAAAGAGCAAGTCCTACGTACTAAGGTCATCCCTCTTGTGCTCTTGCAATGGGAGCATCACTCCAAGGGGGAAGCTATATGGGAGAGGAAAGCCGAAGTCCGTGAAAAGTATCCTCACCTATTCGACTAAGGTACGTAAATTTCGAGGCTGAAATTCTCATGAGAGGGAGGATATAGAGACCCAAACATTCTTTCATGTCATTAAGACAATTAATAAGGGTGTAATGGTCTTTTGTTATGTTAATATGCATGTTTTAATTATGGCTAAGTGGTGTGGAGTGTTTAGAATGCTTAAACAGATAAAAAAAATGAAAAAATAGAGCATGCAATCGATTATAGAAGACCTACGATCGATCGCACTCAGTTTAAAACTAGGGAAAATCTCTGTTCTGGTTGCGATCGATTGCAGGGTACTTATGTTCGATCACACTCAGTTGAAAGTTTAAGGATCTGGAAAGCTGCGATCGATCGCAGTGTGCAGGTGATCGATCACAATCGCGCTCAGGATTTTTTTAAGAGTTGTGAAAATCAGAGTTTTAAACTCCTAGATTATAAATAGATGTTCTATTTTGAGGGTTTCAGGATTCTAACTTTTCTAAACCTAATTTGGCAAAAAAGGAAAAGAAAACCTAGGGTTTCAAATGGAGATTGCTCAAGAAGGGAAGTTCTAGCTTGAAGAAGGAGATTAAAGCTTGGATAATCTCCCCCAAAGCCTTGAGGAGCCTTTTCTAACGTTTTGGATCGAAGAGAATGATCCCAAAGGTCGATATGTCTTCTAACTTAACTTCATTATGTAATCTTTAAACTTAAGGATGTTTGATTAAGAGTTTTCTTGTATGATTTTTATGGAAATAGATATATAATGGTGAATAGAGGATTTTACTCATGAAATGAGAATTTGGCATGTGTTTAAGATGTTGGAAAGATGATGATTTAAGTTTATGGGTTTGATAATTGATGAATGGTTGGAAATGATGGAAGGATTGGGTTTGAATGAATGGTTGAGATCGGGATGTATATCTATGGTGATGTATGCTTGGAATGGAGGATGAAGTTTATGAATTGGAGGAAGAGTGTTTGTTTTTATGTGTGAATGGAAAATGAAACGAATTTAATGTTAATGAATGTATTATGGAAATGAATGTATGATGCTAAGAATGTTGGCTATGACTCTTATGCTAAACTATGCTAAGATGTTAACTATGCTTCTTGTGTTAAACTATGTCCTATTTATATTGAATGGTGGTTGGTATTTGAGTTAGCCAAAACTTAGAGGTAAGTCTTCCAAGCCGGAAATTCTCTAACCATTCGGTATGAGACGTTATGGCAGAGTTTCCATGGTGGGAGATCGAAACCTAAAAGATGACCTACTTGAATGTCAATTCCGACGCTCAAGCACACATTCACTTGCATGGTAAGTCTTTAAGTCTCATGAGTTCACACGTCTCACAAGCATGCATGTATGACTCGAATATCTCACAAGCTCATAAGTATTGGTCTGTGTAAGGGACATGGAATCTCATAAGAAATATCGCTCAAGCTCATAAGAACTATCTTGCAAGCACATAAGAACATGCATCATGTAAGATCAAGTCAAAGAGTCTCTCACGCTCACAAGTCCATACTAGTCAAAATGAAAATATGATATGTTTCGCTTGCTCTTACGCACTTTGATTATATGTTTACGAAATGATTATGTTCAAACGATATTATGTTGTTGGTTAGACTGCCTATCCGCCGAGTGTTCTTAGTACTCAATTGACATGTTATTGTCGGCAGGTTTAGATCTGGAGTTGATTGTCAGGCCTTGGATAGAGGAGGCGTATGGAGAAGAGGAAGAAGGTGATCTCTTAACCGAGGAAGTAAAGGACCTCAACCGGTCTCCTTACTATTAGGTTTCTTATTTTGTTTTTAAGGAAATTTGTAATAGTCTTATGTTGTTCAAGATGATGTTGCTTAGAATCTTATACTTTGTTGGAGTTTAGTTATGGTGGATTATGTTCATATGGGTTAGACTTGTACAGGATGATTTGGTTTTATCTATATTGAATTTTATTATTCTCATTTTTGGTGACTCGTGTTGGTATGCTTTGTATGTCATGGGATTTAAGCAGGTTTAAGAATGTGACGGCCCAAGATTCCATTTTGGTCAAGGTGGGATTTAAGATCGTTATAGAATCTATGTCATCCCTCTCTTTCACTGATCTTAAGTGCAATACATTACCACAAAAATGAATAACCTCCACATGCCAAGGCTTCCTTCAAAAAATAAAAAACAGAGCCCCCCCGCTCTACTGAGAGGGTTTACTATTGCCATATTGTCAAACTTAAACTTTACCCGCCACGTGCGCATCATCACTTCTTTAGCTTTAGTCTCCATAAGAAAAACCAACTCAGGCTTATTACGACGCACTAGCTCGTGAAAAGATCTAACCATCAAGGTGGCCCAATTTTCCGACAGTACCAATATAAGAGTGTCATTGCGACTGGAGGGGCTGAACTACTTCAGCCTCCTCCGATAGAGAAGAATCGAGCCCAGAGGTAGCATTAGTTTGAAGATTACCAGCATTCTCAATTCTTGAACCCTACTTGGATTAAAGCTCTTATTTCTCTTGTTAAAGCTGGTTGTGTAATGATAGATTGGTTATCAGAGAATGATTTTTTTTTGTGTTGGTAGAGTATGTGTATAGGGATAAAGTTTATGTCCCCTCTCCTCATTTCTCTTCTTTTGTGTGTCTTTGTTGGGGTAAGGTTTTATGTCCCCCTCTTTTTTGGGTCTTTGTAGGGGTAAGGATTTATGTCCTCCCATTTCTTTCTTATTAATAAACTGGTAGGGGTATACCAAATATCCACTCCTTTTGAGTGGTTTTTTTAAAAAAAAATTAATTGAAAGTCAGAAGCATGTATTTTTGCTTTCTCGCAGTGGAGGACTATGGGCGAGGAGCATGCCTATAGCAGCATCTCTTTTGAGAAATAGCCCATTGTAAATGAGTTACAGCATGCCTCTTCGAGTTGATAGAGGACAAGAAGAGGCACTCCAAGGGGAATGGAAACTGCCTGCCAAGAGGGTTTGAGTAAGTGGGAGGTTTGTTACGTTCATGGGCATGAGAGTCCTCCATCGGAACTAGAGTGGGCCCTTAAGCTAAGGGGTTTATAGTTTAGGGCCTGAGGGTGAGTGTAGTTTGGTGGTTAGGCTTTTGTTACCGGGTTAATGGGTCGGGTTGTGCTTAGGGCCCAAGGTCCAATTATGGTGGAACCGGGTTTAACGAGTGGTCAAATAAAGGAGACAAAACAATCAAATCATGACAAAAGCCTAACCACCAATTCGATTCTTCTCTAACGAGTGGCCAATTGCAATTGAACTCAGGAGTGTTCAATTGCATGTGTCATGATCTAATTGGAGGAAAAAAAATTGAATTTAAAATTCACTTTTCTTTCTATTTTTCCCTCCAATCAAATCATGACACATGAGATTGCACTTTCCTATGTTGAATCACAATTGGCTGTGATCTGTTCTCGTTGGAGATGTGGATAGGCCTCCAGATATTCAAAATATCTGCTGGTATAAGGGGGTGTCAGGGTGCCTCATTAAAATTTCCTAACCCGAGGGTTAAATTTTAATTTTTTTTTGTTTTAAAACCTAGGTTAGATTGTTTAAGAGTAAGGGTTAATGAATCTTAACAACAGTTAATAAGGGTTAAAAAGGACACATGTTGACATGTGTGTGATTGAACTCTCCCCGAATTCAATCGCGATTGGCTATGATTCGATCTCAAGAATCGCGATTGAATTCGGGGAGAGCTCAATCGCACCCACAGGTTAACATGTTTCTCTTTTAACCCCCATTAACCATAGTTAAGATTCACCAACACTTAGAGCTCAACAATCTAACCTTGGTTTTTAGAAATTATTTTAAAAAAATTTTAACTATAGGGTTAAAATTTCCTAACAATAGGCTTAAATTTTTAAAATTTTTTGTTATAAAACCAAAGTTATATTGTTGAACAGTATGGATTAATGAATCCTAATCACAGTTAATAAGGGTTAAAAAGGACACATGTTGACATTTAGGTACGATTGAACTCTCCCCAAATGCAATCGTGATTGGCTGTGATTCGATCTCCTTTATAGAGATCGAATTACAACCAATCATGATTGAATTCGGGGAGAGTTCAATCGCACCCACATGTCAACATGTGTCTTTTTAACCCTTATTAACCGGCATCAGATTGTCTCTGATGAAGCCAAAAACCCCTCTCAGTCAACCATAGAATAGGGGACATGTGGCGTTAAAAAGGGGAGAGGTCATTTCATTTTCTCCCCATGATTTTGACTTCTTCCCACATGATATCTCTCCCGCTTTATCTCAATACCTTATTGCCATGTGTCATATTGTGTGTGGAAAAGTCAAAAATCCATGATTTTGACTTCTCTACCACTTGTCCCCTATTCTATGGACTTGGTCTTATCCTTTATCGCAATACCTTATCGCCTTGGTCTTCTCCTTATTTTGGCCTAAATTGCATATTATAAAAAAAAAAATATATAGAAAGAAACCCACAACATAGAGGTTGTTCAACGTAATTAAATATAGAGAAACGTGTTCATTCAAGTCTCCTATCATTGATATCATGCCTAGATCCGGGATATTTCAAGAAGTAATTTCTCACATTGTGTATGGTCATTTTCAGAGTAAGGTTTCTGTGGGGGAAATTTTCCAGGAAGGACACACGTCAGCAACTGCTACTTGAGCTCTGGTTTACTGGCAGAAGGTAGGAGTCGAAGGGTATGATACCCTGCCCTGTACTCCGATGCCAAAGTAAGTAGATGTCGAAGGTGATGAACAGTAGTAAGCACAAAGCAAGTGATAGAGAGAGAGTGTGTAAAACTTCTTGGTCCTTTTCCATTGAAATTCTCGGAGTATTTATAGGTTTAGCTCAGAATGGCCATGGACGGCCATAGATGACCATACCATGTGTCCAGCACTCATTACCAAATATGTCAGACAAATCTGCCACCTAACGTATCTCACGTGGGTGCCTACTATTAGTTCAGTCGGTTTGTTTTTGACAGCACGCGGAAGTGACCAGCATTAAATGCCAAGACAGTGCTTTTCACATACTCGTCAGAATAAGCAATCGCCTCCTGATCACTTCCTCCTACGAGTCGGTCTCGATGTTGACTCGAGCTCGAGTCTGTTGTGTATGCCTTAAAATGAGGTTTGGTCTAGTTATCCGAAGATAACGGATTCATTGTGGAAGACAACGGGAACTTTGTGCATCAGACAACGGAACAACTCTCTCTTTTAAGCACGCGATCCACGTGTCACACTTTGGTGAACACAACAACACAAGCGAGCTCATTCTCCAACACTTAATCAATTTTACGAATTTTATCCATTACAATTTACCCCTTTATGATGCTTGGAATGTAGCTCGAAGTATCATAAACGAACAAAAGGCAACAAATCGTACCTGACTCTGCTTTTAGCCTTCGTATCGTTGCATGATTAAAACTTTTTAGGGAACTGAACGTTCACTACAACTGGCATGTGCGTGCGAACCGTCACACCTCCTTAAATGCATGGCAGGCTGTCATCATCCTGTTTTAGGAATTCAAAACGCTTTATCTCTCCGACGGTTATCTTCTTGGTTCTAAAATGACATTTATACCCCTATTTTCCTTGTCTTGCTTTGTGGAACCGAAGGGTGCCAAGGTCCTGCACAACATATATCCTGGTATATGCAGTGTATATAACACAAATGACCATCCGAACCTTACCTTTTGAGTACGTGTACGGCTCTGATGCAGGGTACGTCCGTCCTTTTATCTTCAGCAAACATCTATAAAGCACCAAGAGACTGCTTCATTTTGGTCATTCTGTCTCTGAAGCACTATTACTCTGCTGAATTAGCGCCTCAAGCAAAGGATCTCAAGCTTTCCTCCCTCTGCTCCTAACTATGGTACGTTTTTCCTTCCCTTCCTTTGCTTTTCACTTTTTTCTCCATTCTTTTTCTCCTCTGGTTCACTTGTCTCTCTCTATCTTTCTCCTCAGCTTTCTCTTTTCTTCTACTCCTTGTTCTTCGTTTCTGGTATCATGTCTGCCGAAATTCCTCTAGAACCCATGGTTAGGGCCCAGAGTGATGATGAAGCAAACTGTACTGGTAGTGCCCCATATGGTTCCTACATCGAAAAATCTTCTGCCATTCGCCAACAGTAGTTAGAATACCTGAACCACCTTAGGAAACGTTTCGATTTCCCCCCTCATGTCCATCTTCACTTCAAAAGGGAGGATGCTCACATAGATAAACGTTCCGATGCCTGTACGATCGTTTATCTTGCTCAACTCGAAGCTGGACTTCGCTTTCCTCTCCACCATGTCCTTGAAGAGGTTCTGTCCGCCCTAAGACTGGCCCCGGGTCAAATGCACCATAGCTTTTACAAATACATGTCCGTGATGCTAAAGTTCATCGAGGACGGATACCTCATAGAAGCTAGACACCTCTTTCATTTCTATCACCCCGTCAAATGCCGAGGCATTGATGATGGTCTCTATAACTACTTTTCTTGGAATAAAAAACCTTTGTACCCTGACCTTGTCTCCGGTATACCTGACAAAGAAAGAGGGTGGAGGGCGACTCCCTTTGATGTCTCTGGGGGCTGGAATCAGAGACTTCTTCTGTACCCAACGTCTTTCAAGACAAGCCAGGTAACTGAGCTCCGTTGTCCGTTGTCCTCTAAGTGTCCTACCTCCGTAGTCCGATGTCCGTTGTCTAATATTTCTTCTTTCTACTGTTCATTCCCCATTGTCTAACACTTAAATTTTTGTTTCTTGCAGTTGAAGGAAAGAAACTTCCTTTCAAAAAGCTCACACCGGAGGAAGAAAGCGTACTCACAAATATCAAGAGAGTGCGAGGAGGCGAATACATTAGGTGGAAACCTCGTGAAGCTGACACTTGGGGCTTCGGTAGTGCGCCCACTCCAACTCCTCCTCCGGTAACACAAGAGCAACCAGGCTCCTCCCCCTCTCTTCCTTCCGTCGTCCCTATCTCAGAAGAAGAAGAAGAAGAAGAAGAAGAAGAAGAAGAAATGGCCAGCACAGACCCTCAACCGTTGTTCAGAAAGCCAAGGATTGTTCGTCCTGCAGCAGCATTGCCTCCACTTCCACCTCCCCCAAAGAAAACCCATCCCACAACAGGAGCGACGTCCTCCGAGCCGAAAGGGAGGAAACATCCTACCCAGGCCGAGTTTGAGGCCAGAAAGAAAAAGAAAGAAGAGAAGCGCCTTGAGAAAGGCACGGCAGTTGTAACTCCTCCCTCCCTTCCAATGTTCAGGGACTCCAACATCACAACGGAGTCTCGAGTAGTCAGCACAAGTCTTGCTGCTACTCCAACTGATGCTGCCCCAGCTGATTCGGGCACTGCCGTTGTCGCCCTTGCTACAACGGAGGCTGCTGCCCCAACTCTACCATCTTTTGGCATGCCACCATCCGATGCTGCAGATTGGTCTCCCAACTTCTCCCGCTACGGAAGACCCTCCGTAAATGATTCAGCTATGGCGTCGAAGCATACAGCTCAAGGGCTGACTTATGCTATGAGACTGCCCAAGGATGTTGCCAATACTGCACAGCTCTCTCTGTCCGAGGTGAACTACACTGTGTGCCATGCTCTTGCTTCGGTGAGACTTTCTCCCTTAAATTACAGTCTCGTTGTTTCTTATACACAGTGACATACTGATCTCGTTGTTTCTTTTTTTTTGTTATAGCTGAACATTCTAGTCTCTGAGCTGAATTATCGTAGCATTTACTGCTACAATCACCTCAGAGACTCAATTAACTACTGGCAAGGAAGGGCCGAGACATTGGAACAGACCCTGGCAGAGAATAGGCTGAAGATAGAGTTTGATCTATCTCAAGCCAGAGCTGAGGTAGAGTGAGTGGAGGAGAAATTCATCGCGGCCTTCAAAGGACAAGAAAAGGTCGAGGGGGAAGCTCGAGCAGAAAAAGAGAGAGAAGAAAAGGTCAAACAGCAGGTCGAAGCTGCCGTTCTACGCATCAGCGAACTGAAGAGCATATCCCAGACACTGGGAAGTCCGCTCGAAGAAGCCGAGGCAGCGAGAGCGGCTTTGACAGCAGAACTTGCTGAAGCCAAGATAGCGGAAGAGGCCATGGAGAAAGCTGTCACGACAAAGCTTCAGAGTCACTATCAAGTGCAGCTGGACAGGCTCCTGGAGGAGGACATGGCTGAGACTGAGGAGTTGATGGACATGCTCCGTCAACAAGGTCGGCTTAAGGAAGACAATGAGAAGGAGGTGACCACCTTCTCCGAGCTCCAGAGCGAGGATGTCACCGAGCTCGATAACGAGCCTGAGGTCGAAGGAACTGAACAACCACACCCCTTCTAAGGTCCCGTGCCCCTCCTTATTGCCGAACTGCCTCCGAAGTCCACTACACCCGAAGTGCCCGCTCCTCTTAATGTACCTGCCTTTGCTGCTTCCCCTTCTACCATTGTGCCTCTGGAGACTGCTACTGATGCTGACCTCCCTTCTGCCTAAGTCTGTTTTTCTTCTATATGTTTGATAAGTTGATAGCTCTACACCTTTCTTTCTCCCCGGTGATGGGGTTTTGTACTTGACCCAGCAATTGGTGTTTATGGAATGACATCTCTTTTTCTATCTTCTCTTTTTATTCCTCTTTCTCTTCTATGTACATAGTCTGCACAGCGTTTCAGGATCTCACATAATAATGCATACAACGAAAACTTTCGTAAGTATTAATACATTTTAACAAGACAACATAAGCTAACACACAACGGATGATGGCACAGTAAGTACACCGAACAATCCACTTGAATCATACTCACAACGGAAAGAGAAAATTAGCATAGATATAACATCGTGTAACACATTGTGAATGCAATCTAACAAATAAAATCTCATATAACCCTTGTTCGAGATACTTTGCTCAGAGGATGTCATTAGGATAAGCCACTAGTTTGCTCAAATGACACCCTTAGGATAAGCCACTTGTATCCCGTTGTGAGTACGCTGTTGGACTGAGACTTTATTTGAGTTTGCAGAACATTCACAATATCACACTCATCAATTGGGCACCGCATTGGCACAAAATTCTTATATACTGTTATACGATGATGCAAACAAACACAAAGGCATAAGCTCAATAACTCGCATATATATCACAAACTTCTATTGAAAAAATTGCTTTAAATTCATTTTATTCCTGGATTTTTGGATGGGATTACCTTGTAGATCTTTCAAGTAGCACACACCAGGACTTCCCAATCATTCTACAATATAAGGTCCTTCCCAGTTAGGTCCCAACTTGCCACTGTTCAACTCTCTTGTATTCTGGAATACTTTTCAGAGAACGAGATCTCCGACTTGAAGGACCCTCCGTTGTACCTTTTGATTGTATACCTTCCTCAATTGTTGCTGATACCTCCCCATCTGAATGCTGGCATCTTCTCGCTTCTCCTCTAATAAATCTAGATGAATAGTCATAAGGTTGATGTTCTTGTCTTCTTCTTCGTCCTTCTTCTTGTTGTGCCAAGAACGTATGGTGGGCATACTGATCTCAGTAGGAATGACAGTTTCCATGCCGTATGCTAAAGAGAAAGTTGTTTCATTCGTATGACCTCTTGGCGTTGTTCTATATCCCCACAACACGTTGTGCAGCTCGATGGTCCACTTCCCCTTCGAATCTTCCAATCTTCTTTTTAAGGCATTCAGTATGTTTTTATTTGCTGCTTTGGCCAAGCCATTCCCTTGAGGATAATAAGGTGATGAAAAGATATGCTTGATCTTCAATTCGTCACAAAACTCTGCAATGATGCGCCCCGAGAACTGTTTCCCGTTATCAGTGATAATAGACTGCGGTATGCCAAACTTGCAGATAATATGTTCCCACATAAACTTCTTCACCTCTTGTTCTCTGATACGAGCAAGAGGTACGGCTTCAATCCAGCGAGAGAAATAATCAGTTGCTACTAAAAGAAAGATGAGATTCCCTGGAGTCTTAGGAAAAGGTCCTACAATATCAAGTCCCCATCGTGCAAATGGCCAAGGCTGAGATACAGTATTAAGCTCTGGAGCTGGAGCATGGGTCAGTCGAGCGTACCGTTGATACTGATTGCACTTCTTCACATATTTCTGAGCGTCAGCTTGCATGTAAGGCCAGAAGTAACCTTGCCCTAGAGCTCGGTGAGCTATGGTTCTTCCTCCAGAATGTATGCCACAAATACCTTCATGAAGCTCAGCAAGAATCCTCTCAACATCCACAGGATGAACACACTTCAGCAAAGGTCCCTCGAAAGACTTTTTATATAGCTCTCCTTGCACCAAGACATAACGTGGTGCCTTGAACTGGATACGCCTTGACTCCTTCATATTGATAGGAAGAACCCCATCTTTCAAGTATGCTGTTAATCCTGTCATCCAACTGGGAACAAAATTAATAAAACATACCTCCCGTTGTGGCTGAAACTCTATAGAGGGGTATTCTTTGTACTCCATAAGAATAGCTTTGGGCTCATCATATTGTAACATAGAGGCAAGGTAAGCCAAAGCATCGGCATGCCTGTTGTCATCTCTTCTAACATGCTTGATTTCGATGACGCTAAAGGTGTCACACTGAGAATGAATAAGAGTAGCATACTGTCTCATCCAATCGTCCTTACATTCTTAGACACCATTTACTTGATTCACTACGAGCTGTGAATCACAGAACACCCTCAACTTCTCAATCTTCAATTCATGTGCGCTTTGTAACCCAAGTAGCAATGCATAGTACTCTGCTTCATTGTTAGAGGCAATAAATCTAAGACGTGACATCTTCTGTACTTTTATATTCTCCGGACTAATGAGCACAACACCAAGCCCTGAACCATTCGAATTAGAGGATCCGTCGACGTATAGCATCCAGTCAATCCACTCTGATGAGTTATCTCCATCCTCTGTAGTGTTCTCGTTGTCCGTCTCTTCTGGTAGTTCATGGAGATCCGCTGTTATTTCCTCTTCAACCTCTTTTACAGGAAAATCAGAAAGAAAACTGGCCATTGCTTGCACCTTTTCTGCGATTCTTGCCCGATACTAAATATCGAACTCATTGAGTGCCACGGCTCACTTTGAATCCTTCCCGCTAACTCAGGTCGTCCCAATACAACTTTTAAGGGATACGTTGTAATGACAACAATAGTATGAGCATGAAAATAAGGACGAAGCTTTTCTGTAGAAAAGACAAGAGCCAGGCATACCTTCTCGAGCTTGCTGTAATTGTGCTCTGCCTTGAGAAAAGTCTTACTAATAAAATAAATAGGCTTCTCAATACCATTACAACTTCTGACCAGGACGGAACCAACGGCATGCTCTGAAACTGAGAGATAGAGGTATAAAAGTTCACCAGGCTCAGGAATGGATAGAATGGGAGCCGAACCCAAATATTCTTTCAGAGCAGTAAAAGCTTAAGAACACTCTGATGTCCACTTGAAAACTGAATCCTTCCTCAGCAGTTCGAAGAGGGGTTTACAATGATCAGATGATTTAGAAATGAACCGATTGAGTGTTGCAATACGCCTTGTTAGCTTCTGAATCTCCTTATTCGACTTGGGTTCTGGCATGTCCAGTAGAGCACGGATTTGAGCTGGATTAGCCTCAATACCTCGCTGACTCACAAGATAACCCAAGAATTTGCCAAAAATAACCCCGAAGGTGCATTTCTCTGGGTTTAACTTTAGATTAAAAGTTCGCAGAATAGAGAAAAGCTCCGTAATATCCATCACAAGGGTATTCCGTAGTCGGCTTTTCACAACGATGTCATCAATGTAAACTTCTACTGTTTTGCTGAGTACTGAATCAAACATGAGATTCATCAAACGCTGATATGTGGCACCAGCGTTCTTCAGACCAAAAGGCATAACACAGTAACTGAACAAGCCACGCTCTGTACTGAAGGTGGTCTTCTCTTGATCTTCGTCTGCCAGAAGGATCTGATTATAGCCTGAATAACCATCTATAAAGGACAGTATCTCAGGGCCAGCAGTAGCATTGATTAGCCTGTCAATCCGTGGCATAGGGAAAAAGTCTTTAGGACAAGCTTTATTGACACCGGTGAAGTCAATACAAACTCTCACTTTTCCACTCTTCTTGGGTACAGCCACTACGTTCGCTATCCAGTCAGGATATTGCACTTCTCGAATAAACCCATATTGAATGAGCTTATCTATCTCTTCGTTTACTGCATCATGATATGCTGGGGCAAGTCTCCGGGGTTTCTGCTTCACTAGAGGGACAGCAGGATCAACATTGAGATGATGACAGATGATATTTGGGTCGATTCCGGCCATATCTTTATGAGACCAGGGGAAGACATCAAGATTTCTTTTCAGAAATTCCAACAACTCGACCTCCTCTTCCGTTGTCAGACTTGTTCCGATCTGCAGCATCTTTGGCTCTTCCTCCATTCCCAAATTGACAACTTTCGTGGGCTCAATGGAAGGTCTACACAACGTGGCTTCCGAGCTCTCCTCCACAACGGACCCGACCTGTAATTGCTATTTAAGCACAGCGGATGGAGGGAAATCACACTTCTGTGATGCCAATTGGTCCCCTCTAATCTCCTTGGGCCCGTCTTGCGTGGGATACTTCAATACTTGGTAAAAGGAAGAGGGATCAGCCTTCATCTCGTGGGTCCACCAGCGACCCAAAATTGCGTTGTAAGGGGATGAGGCATCCAGAACGGAGAATCTTGTCTGTAGGACAACGGGCCCAGCCACAACGGGTAAGATGACGTCTCCTACTCGTTTCATCGAACTGCCATCAAACCCGAACAGCGGGGTCTGAGCAGAGATGAGGACGGATGAGTCTAACTTCATTTGAGTAAAAGCATGAAGATACAAGATATCTGCCTCGCTCCCCGAATCTACAAGCACCCTTTTGATGTCGAAATCTCTTATTCTCATGGTGAGAACAAGAGCGTCATAATGAGGCCGGATAATAGTTGTCATATCATGATCGGTGAAGGTAAGTGCCTGCTCAACACACCTTGCCGTAGTCTACACTTGGCACACCTCAGCGTCATGAGACATCTTCCTTGTCTTCGCTCTGAAGTCTCTCTCCACATCTATCGCCGGTGTCCGCACACGACAGATGACATTGATCGTCCCCAAGGGCGCCCCTCCTCGTCCTCCTCCACTAGTGCTTGGATTACTTAAGGGTTCGTCTGTCCGAGCCTGTGGTAATGGTTCCCTGGCACACACTGCGTCGCTATTACTGGAATCCAGATACTCTCCCAAATATCCCTCCTGGACCAGCCTCTCCAAATATTCCCTCAAAATACGACATCGGTTTGTAAGATGACCACGACACTTGTGATAATGGCAATATTCATGTGCCCGTGGTCTCGATGTAACATCTTGTACAGCTCTGGCAGGCCACTCGAAGTATGCCTGATTCTCCATTGACTTCATAATGGTCGCTGGACTGACCGTGAAATTGATGCGATCGGTTCAAGCTGCAAAAGGATGCCTCTCATTTGGCTGAACACCTCTCTCCTACTGTACTTGAGGCTGCTCTCGGCGAGGTGGATAAGCTTGCCTCTCTTGCTGCCACTGATGATTTGGATCTGGATGTCTCTCCGTCCTACTCTGCTGCTATTGCTGGTTGGGATGTCCTTCATACGGGTGCCGAACCGGCTGATCCCGCTGAGTTATATACACTACTTTCTCCTTCCTTCCTCTGGGTGGCGAGTCCTCAGAAGATGAAGACTCGCACCTTCGTCTTTTCTCCTTCCTCTTTGATGAAGATGACCGGCTTGCTCTTTCTACGAGTTCCACCCCCCTTGTCTTTGGCTTCGACGTAATGGAGACATCATCTTCATATCTCCCGAACTTGGTCACATGAACCATCATTTCGTCCATCTTGACAGGATAGTCAAGAGCAAGAGATTTATAGAGCTCGGAATGCTTAGGGATAGCATTCTTAAAAGCAGCTATGCAACTTCCCTCATCAACCTTGTCGATGCTATGGACTTTATCAGTGAAGTATGAAATAAAATCCCTCAAGGATTCCGCTGGTTTCATCCTCAGAGCGAAGAGAGAATCTTCATCAGTGAAGTGTGAAATAAAATCCCTCAATAAAAACTGACCTAAGCTCGGAGAAACTACTGATGGAGCCAGGGGGCAGATTGCAGAACCATCGTGATGTTGCTCCCGCCAGACTATTGGGGAAAGCCTTGCAATAAAGATTATCATCTGGATTACGAACAGCCATCGCATGCTTAAAATCAAATAAATGCTCCTCTGGATCCGTTCTTTCCTTGTACATGGAGAAGTTCGGGGTCATGAACCTGGACGGGGTATAAGACTGGTTGATAGCATCTGTGAAAGGAGAGTTCTCAACGTTGTCCTTTGCTGACTGAGCAAAATGATCAGGAGCCCCTCCTTTCATGCTCTTGACACGAGCACTGATCATGGCCTCCACCTCCTTGGATGTTATCCAGGTCTTCTGGGTAGTAGCCTCCTCTACAGCACCTCCTCTAGCTCCTTCTCGGGTTCTCTCTTCGCGTAACTCAGTATGATCAGAAGGATTCTTCTAATCGGCACGAACCGGAATCTGACCTGCATTTCCCTCGGCAGGAAGAAGCACGAACCTAGTATCACGAGGCTCTTGCACCGGTGGGGAAGAAGAAAAGTCAAGCCGACGCCTCACTGAAGGCCTCTGCGATGGTCCGTCATCCACTTCAAGCCTTCTATGCTCGAACGCATCTAGCCTTTCCTGCAACATCTGTTGTTGCCTGGTGATTTGGTCTAAGACCGACTCTTGCCTTTGCAACATTAATAGAATACGGTCCAAGGAAGAAGAATCATCAGATGGACCCGCAACTCTCTCAGGTTGCTCAGATGATTGCCCAATCCCTGGAATAAATGTTTGCATGCCAGAGGGTGTGAAGGGAGTGGCTTGAGGGGTATGATCTGCCATGATTTACGAAGAGCTAAGGGAGGCTCGTTTAACTGATTCCCACAGACAGCGCCAATTTTGTGGGGGAAATTTTCCGGGAAGGACACGCGTTAGCAACTGCTACTTGAGCTCTGGTTTACTGGTAGAAGGTAGGAGTTGAAGGGTATGATACCCTGCCCTGGTGCCAAAGTAAGTAGATGTCGAAGGTGATGAACAGTAGTAAGCACAAAGCAAGTGATAAAGAGAGAGTGTGTAAAACTTCTTGGTCCTTTTCCACTGAAATTCTCAGAGTATTTATAGGTTCAGCTCAGAATGGCCATGGACGGCCATAGATGACCATACTATGTGTCCAACACTCATTACCAAATATGTCAGACAAATCTGCCACCTAACGTATCTCACGTGGGCGCCTACTATTAGTTCAGTCGGTTTGTTTCTGACAGCACGCGAAAGTGACCAGCATTAAATGCCAAGAAAGTGCTTTTCACATACTCGTCAGAATAAACGATCGCCTCCTGATCACTTCCTCCTGCGAGTCGGTCTCGTTGTTGACTCGAGCTCAAGTCCGTTGTGTATGCCTTAAAATGAGGTTTGGTCTAGTTATCTGAAGATAACGGATTCGTTGTGGAAGACAACGGGAACGTTGTGCATCAGACAACGGAACAACTCTCTCTTTTAAGCACGCGATCTACGTGTCACACTTTGGTGAACACAACAACACAAGCGAGCTCGTTCTCCAACACTTAATCAATTTTACGAATTTTATCCATTACAATTTCTAACTTTGGTAAATCATGTTTTCCTCTTTAGGTTTGAGTTAAAAGTCCACATTGAAGTTTCCTCGCTGCTACATCCCATTGAACATGTGATATTCAAGTGCATCCAAAAGATCACAAGTAAGAAATCTAATGAACCCTATTTCCCTTCTTGCACCATCTTTATCATCTTCTCCATCATTGTGGTCAATTAGATAGAACATAATATTCAATGATGTATTGGACGAACACCTTACCTCCTATGCTTTACGTATTATGAAGGTAGCCTTGAGAAAAATAATTCCAGTACAAAACCTATCATAATAATCCAATTTTGCTATTACAATTAACCTTTTGCTCAATACAAATTTCTTAGTGGAATTCATCATGTGCTATTGTCACTAAATGAGTACCCATAAAAAAATGGACTTGCTACTGAGACCGCAAAGAGTCGAGACCACACTCAAACCGTGCTTGTAATACACGGATCTCAAAATTTTATTAAATCCGTTTTTAAAATTTTGAGATCTGTGCATCACATGTATGGTTTCGGTGTGGTCTCTGCCCTTTGCAGTCTCACTAGCATTTTCCTAAAAAAATATTTTAGGCACACAACCACAATTATTTTTTTGGGCTTTGGTTCTGTAAGCCTTACTGCTTTCCAATCTAAACCCATTAGCAACTTTAATACCAAAAAGTAACACGAAACATAAACGTCATCACTTTAAATCCCAACACTATACTTCTCAACAACATATGTACATCAAACAAACAAACAACATATGGATGTATGGCGGAGGAAAGTCTGGGGGAATCCACTCTCTCTCTCCCTTCTATGAAAGATGGACAAAAACTCATATGTACTTGATTCCATCCTTTAATATTGGTCTTCTCGAGGTTTCTAAAGTCAATACACGTTATGATAATTTCATCTTTCGACATGGGCACAATGGTGGGGAGCCATTTAGAGTATGTCAAAGTTACGATGAAGCTGGCGTTGAAGTGTTTCTTGAGCTCTTAGAACCCTTGTGATCATTTAGGCTCGTTCTCTTGGTGGAACTTTTAAAGTCTAAGAACTTTTGTTGTTTTATGCCTAATTTTATTTAATGTCTAAAACTAATTTATTTCATATATAGAGTGCAAAAGTTCTACAAAAAATTTTGGATTTTTTAAGTTCTGTAGAAGTTCTCTTTAAATTGAACCCAATAAATCTAAGATATCATTGTCTAAAAGAGTTAGAAAGCCTCTCCCCTCTCCTCTCATACTCTTGTTTTAAAATATTAATGTTCCTAACTTAAAAGTTTCACCAAAAGAACAGAGCCTTAAGACAGTCTACAAAGCTTTTAGCTGGCCAACTTTGCTTTGGGGGGTAAAGTGGTAAATGATGGATTATCAAGTCTGTGTTTAGCACCATAAAACCAAAAAATAGTTTTATTATTTTTTTTATAAATTTTTAATACAATAATCAGACATATTTCTCATGCATGCTCTCATCTAACTATTTAATAACCACATCACAAATGCCCAGAATTTTGTAGGCACAATCGAATGACTCTGGATTTACAGTAACCTTTTGGTAAGGGGTAATGAGAGATTTCAAGATAAGAAGGGAATCAAAGCTAAATATGAGAGTGGCTTCATGGACCATTTTTATAACTCTATTAACTTTTCTTTTTCAATGTCCTTATTCCCGGCTTACATCTTCCAGTTACATCTTCCAGCTCTATTTACTTATTGAATTTCAAAATGTGTTCATGATTTGGAGCTTAGTTTTCATGCTTGCTGAACCTAGAAGTTCTTCAAGGCTTTGCCCCTCATTTTTTTTAATTTATTAAGGTCAGCATATCTTATGCAGAGGACTTCATGACGGGGTAATCACATGATGTTCGATAAGGAAAATTTGAAGCTGGGTTGATCAACTTCCAATTGTAAGTACTAGGGCTTCTCTCGTTTCATTTAGGGACTACCATTGACCCCCTTTTCTTACCGGAACATATCCACTCCTCGTACAAGGAGTGGACTATAATAGAACATGTATGATTATGTTATGCATGAGATACACCATATCATTACCATCATCATAATGATTGAGATTTGATTAGCATTAGATTAGGAATGGTTTGATTTAGTTTCTATATTTATTTATATACTATTATCTATTTAAACCTTAGTTGGGTCTCTTTGCATTCATCTTGAAAATTCAATAATATTCAGTTTCTCTACATGGTATCAGAGCGGGCAATCCGCCGCTTATTTTGATCATTTTGTTTGATTACATTTTCCGGCGGTTGGTACCCGTCTGGCTTAAAGTTTGCGCTCTCGTCCCCCTTATCTCTCTTTTTAGGAGGTTACTTAGTATTTTCAATTCGAATAATTTTTTTTTCACCAGTCATCTACTATGGGTGCTACCATTGTCATCTCTCTTACTCTCGTATCTCTACTGGACTACACTGTTTGTTTCCTCACCAACATCTTCATGCCAACTTATGATGTCCAAGAAAATTCACCAAGAAGATCCAACTGTCTTAGTTTATGAATTCATTGCCGGTTTACCAGAAAAAAATAATATTGCCTGAACGTTTCGGCTAAATATCATCATGACAGAATGTTTCCTCACCTGAGATGAGAAGAATGAACATTGTCATTTTCTCTTTTTCCTCTTGCGTCATATCTAAATAAGAGAGCACCAATCTCTATTTTGGGTTGCCATTTCGTTTCTTTCATCCTAATTATTTTCAGACCTGCAACAAGTTGTAGCAGATAGCTCCACTAGAGATGACCAGATCTTGTTCCTATTCTTCCCCACTCAACGCGGCTGCTTTCCATTACTTGCCGATGTTATTGCTACTTTGACCTCTCGAATTAGAATTTTTCTTTAACTCGTCAGATGCTACTCCGTGCCCTACTAGGAGAATTGATCATGACGATCTAATCTAGTGGGCCACCGGCTTCAACAAACTCATAAATGAACGGGATGCGACAAAGATGGACTTCACAGATTGGTGGTGACCACCAATAGGCACAGTTGTATATCTGGTCATTCATCAATAAATCAAGGAATATCAATGGTAAGGAGTACTCAACTTCCGGCAAACCCATGAAGATCTCGATCCTCATGTGTTTGTAGGGGAGTAATAGAACATGTATGAGTATGGTATGCGTGAGATACACCATATCATTACCATCATCACAAATATTTGGATTTAGAATGAGCTTGAGATTGTGATTGAGATTGAGATTGAGATTGAGATTTGATTAGCATTAGATTAGGAATGGTTTGATTTAGTTTCTATATTTATCTATATACTATTATCTATTTAAACCCTAGTTGGGTCTCTTTATAATCATCTAGAAAATTCAACAATATTCAGTTTCTCTTCAGACTATGCATCTTGCCCCCTTAAAACTCGCTATATAGGACTGTCAAAGGGAAAGGCTAGGGCAAGGCAAAGGTTAGCCGTAACCCCGATCTTAATTATAAGGGCAAGACCCTAACCCTACCCTAGCCCTTCATGTCACGACCCAAAATACCCCCTAGGAGTTAGGATTACTTTGGCATCGTGACCGCCTTGTCATACCATCCTGTGATGACACATAATGCGTACTTACCAATCTGTGAAATACACAAGGCACATAATAGCGGAACCATAAAATTTTTCTAAACATATAAAACCATATGTATTCTAAGTCCCATCCGTCATATCATATACAAAACATATATGTGTAAAGTGGACATGCCCACTATCAAAATATACATGTTCTCTCCCTCACCAATAATCTGAATAGGGCCTCGTATCTAGTACTCGATCCTCACGAGAATGATCCATGGTAGACTTTGGATCATAGTACTCCTCTTCTATCCAAGGTTCAGGAGTGCACTCATCAAAACCTGCCGAAGATAACAACTTCGGCTGAGCATGGAATACTCAGCGTCTACAAACCACTAGATAATAATGTCATAACATAACATGCTTTCATATGACAGTTCATCATATACACATGCAAATACTGTAAACAATCACGGAAATCCCTTTTTTCTTACACTGTACATATACTCCTTTTGCTTTTTTCTTATACCTTACTTTTGCTTTCTTATCATTTCACTTGCTTTACACATGACTTGTCATTTGGAGTCAGATGACAATGCTTATCCTGCTTGTGGTAAGAGCTCACTGTCATCCTTCCAATACATATACTTGTTCAAGGTTTTACTTGGAATCAGATGATAATGCTTACCTTGCTTGTGGTGAGAGCCCACTATCATCCTTCCAATACAAATGCTTATTCATGGTTTTACTTGGAATCAGATGATAATGCTTACCCTGCTTGTGGTAAGAGCCCACTATCATCCTTCCAATACAAATTTTTATTCATGGTTTTTACTTGGAATCAGATGATAATGCTTACCCTGCTTGTGGTAAGAGCCCACTATCATCCATCCAATACAATTGCTTGCGTATCATCTTTTGCTTTGCTTTCTTTACAATTGTTTTACTTTTTATCTTTTGCTTGCTTTTACAATACATGTACATATACAGAAGCTTGATCATGCTTATACGGTGTTCATATACAATGGTGAGTGAACATGATGGATAATTAGAAACACTTGATCATATAGCACATGCTTTTCTACTTCATTTAATCTCAATCACATAATTACTTATACATGGCACATGCTTGGTTCTTTTCATTTAAATCATCACATAACAATTACATATGCTAATTACACTTGAATTATCATCAATTACTTTTCTTTCAGTTGGTCAGTTGGTGTTAACCATAGAATCATCATATCATGACTAGTAGGATTTCCTATAGTTTTCATCAAAACACATAGGTTTTCTTCTTGGTTTTCCATAAAACTCAGTCTTTAAATCATACTTTTCTCAGCTAAATCATCACATAATTACTAAGTAATAAGAGTACATGTTTTTCATGCTTTGGGTTAAGGCATAGAGGCATCACAAGTTAACTCACATCACAAATACCGATTTTTTTATCTTAATTTTACAATATGGGTTATGGCAAAAAAATCTAGTAGAGTGTTCTACCTTTATAGATCAAATCCCTTTAATCTAAGTGCTCTAGAACGAACTGAGAAGTAAGAAGGGCTCCCTCTTTGGTTGAAAACAGTAAAGCAATAACAAAACAAGAACACCTAAGCAAGCACCAAGCTCCTCTTCTTTCTCCCCTTTCTTCTCCCTCAAATTTCTCTCAAAAGTATGCTTAGGGTTGTAGAAACCCTAATACCCATGAAAATGGTGTTTAAATAGGTCAAGGGGGTTGCCCAAAGACCCCCATACCCTTAAAAATATCTTGGGAATCGGTTACAGGCCAAAAACCCAACTGACCGGTCAGAAGTTCGGTCGACCGGTTTGGTCACCCTGCTTCCTGTTTTTCCCGCTTTAGTGTCTTGACCATAACTTTTGACTCGGTTATCGGATTTTGACGGATTGACTTGCATTAGACTCGTCTTTAAAAGGGAAACAACTTTCATGTTTTGTGAAAATCCTAATTCTCTTGTATTCATATTCCAAAATGGCCCCCAGGGGTTATTGGTCTAAAGTGACTACTGAATTGACAGCAGACCCGCTTTTGGAAAACCCACATTTTGCCTAACTTCTACTCAAAATCTGAAAAAATGTAAAGCATAAACTTTGAAGAAGGTTTGAATATCTTTCTAATGGCTCAAGAATCAATCACTCAATTCCAATAAGAGTTGACCAAACTAGAGCTTCCACAAGTTGAGGGAATGTAAAGACATCCCTCTTTCTCGACATTTAGAATATGTTATACTCTTATCTCTTCATCCCAACCATCCAACACCATCACTTAACCTAATTTAAGTTATTCTTATCATGTCTTATAAACTAAGTCATATAAATGACCCTCGGCATTTACAAGACTTGTGCCCATGGCACTATTCACAACATTGTGAAATGGGTTCCCGGGTTCTACATTCACACTTAGGGTATTTTATGCCCTAGATACTTGAGTATTATTATGCTCTTATTTTAAGACTCAACACACATATATAAAACCCTCACTTCACTTTCCCCAGTATCGAGAACACATGGTAGGCCTTAGGCCTTTACATGCACTGTATACTAATACTATTCATTGTACTATTCATATGAACAGTGAACCGGAAATCCGGGGCTCTACACTTTAAGTGCCAGAATAGATAGAACAGGGCCACATGGTGCGAAAAAAGAGAGAAATTTGTTCTCATTCAAGATGGTGGGATTTCTTTTTTCATTTACCAACCCAAGAGATTATTCAATTGAAATTATTTAAAATAAATATAAAATAAACTAAAACAAGTATAATAATAACATTAGTTTAAATAAAACCAATCTTGACAACAAACTAAGGTTGTAATCAGGGTGAAAGCAACATGGGCCCAGGTGGCTGAAGCTCCCCCTAACCTTTGGGATATTTTTTTGTCAACATGGGTATGGGAGCAAAAGCAAAGCCGAGTGGTTGTGAGAGCTCTAAGCCCCCTGTGAGCATGGATTCCGACCCGCCCATAGTTTGGTGGTTTGATTTACGATTAAGATTAGTAGTCACCACTTATTCAATCAGGACAGATAAGTCCCCGAAGTTATGGATAAAGTTTTGGTCTGCTTCAGAGTCTAGGTAAGAGGTTCGGTTAAGCCTGGGGAAGGTGTTAGGCACCTCGGTCCTTCCATTTTACAATGGAAACCTTCTCCCTAGGTATAAGCTAAATTAATGTCAATTATTATTCAAATGCCTTAGTGTTTTGGTTATACTAATCTAAGAAGGGAAAAGCTAACTAGGGTCGAACCCGGGTTGGGTTGCCTACGTACTCACATTGGGGTGAGATCAGATTAAGCGTAGTTCTAGCACATGAACCCGTGCCGAGGCTTAAGGAGTATGTGTGTGCCAAGGGTGGCTTAGGGTTTAGCCCGGAGGCTAGGGTTTGGTTGATCGGGTTGGTCAAGTACTTGGTTTGGTAGATTTGGCCCGGTAGGCAAAGGTTGAAGCCCGGAAGCTTGGAATGAGCCCGAAGGCTTGGGCATGGGTCCAGAGGCCAAGAGATAAGCTCGAAGGCTAGGGTTTAGTCCGGTAAACTAAAGGTTGGGCCCGGTAGGCCGGTTTGGGTCTAGAGGCCAAGGTTAGGACCTGGAGGTCAAGGTTTGGACCTGAAGGTCAAGGGTAAGCCCGGTAGGCCAAGATTAGGCTCAGAACCAAAAAAAGGATTTAATCGGAGTTAAAGAAATCTAACCATGGTTAGGATTGCTAACCATGGTTGGTAAGATCCAATATTAGTTTCATGGTCCTTTCACAATGTTTAGCAATTCAAGGATTTTTCTAGAATTTTTCTAAGGTTAAATGTGCTTAACCATGGTTACGACAGGTGTTAACCATGGTTAAGCTCATTTAATTGTGGTTAAAGATGCTGCCAAGTTTGGTTTGTTTATTTCTAGCATTTTCTGATTATTTAGGATTTTTAGGATTTTTTCTTCACGGTTAGATCAGCTAACCACGGTTAAATCTTAACCAAGGTTGGGTCAACCCATGGTTAAGGTTAGGGCATGTCTAAAATGGGTCCATGGGGTTAGGTAGGGCCTAGAGTGGCCTCCTACCAGGTCTTGGCCCTGTGCAAAGGCCTAAATGATAGAAAATCAGCAATGGTGGTAATAGGATTACCGCCATTACAGAAACACTTTCAGGGGGTCTTTGCAAGTCTGGGACTTGAGTTAGGAGTGAATCCAGGGGATTCTGGACCCACCAGGTTGAAGAGGGGAGTCCAAGGAAGGCCTTGGGCTTGATGTGGGCCCTGGGAGTGGTTTGGAGTGGGCCCCACAGTGGGCTGAAGTTACTGTATTTGGTAACAGGTAATTGCGATAGAGCATCTACCGCCATTTATGGACTTCTTTAGTTTAATCAATTTTAACCATGGTTAATGCAATGGGATTATCTTGGAAGGACCAGGGTAGGCACAAGGGGGGTCCTAGGAGTCTAGTCCAGGCTCTGGAATGGACCAGGGCCTCACCTACATGGGCCCAAAGCTGCTACAAAGGAGAACACCAGGAATGGCGGTATTGTGTTTATCGTTATTTCTGGATTTTTCCAGAAATGGTTTGTGCCTTTCGGGGCTGTACCCCAGTGACCCCAGGGGATCCCTCATGGTCTGAGGGTCCCCCAGATGCTCAGGGAGGTTTTCTAGGCTGGTGCACCATGTGTGATGGTGTGAGGGAGGCTGTAACCGTGTAGGGAGGTTCCCTTTGTCTATGAGGAAGACGGGGAGAACCCCACTGGTTTAATGTAACCAAGTGAAAAACAAAAGTCTCCTGGAAGGACCAAGGGTTCACACAGATGTTTGACAGAAAGGAAAAGTGGAGGAGGAGATCCTACCCTGCTACTGCCGTGCTGGTGGCCTGCGGTGGTGGTGGTGCACGTGGTGGTGATACTCAATGACTAGGGGAGGTGCTGGGGTTGTTCCTGAGGGGTTCTTAGTGCTTCTGGGAGTGCTTAAGGAAGCTTGGAAGAGGCTTGGCTTAGGGTAATCCAATAGGGTTTCGGATTGGAGGTTTTGCCGTCCGTTTGATGGTGGTAGAGCTTGGAATTTATAAGTCAGGAGTTGGGGACACCCCTGGTATTAGTACCAGGATAGGCGGAGCTGCAGAGGAGGAGATGGGCTGCCCAGACGCATGCCTGATGTGCAAGGGGGAACAGTTGGTTGCTGGAACATGAAACAGGTAATGGCGATAGAATAACTACCGTCATTACCATCTCAAGCTAAAAAACTAATGGCGGTAGATAATTTACCGCCATTATTGGATTTTACCTAGAAGGGGCCTGGCCCATGCACGCATGCGGTACGGGGGTTTGAATTCAAATTTTTGGGCCCATGTTGGGCCTAGGCCGAAGGCTTAAGGTCTTTAAGCCCTAGGGGCTTAGCTAAGGGTTTTAAGCCCTAAGGGTTCTAGGGTTAGGCTAGGGCTAGGTCCTAGTTTGACTAGGAGTTTACCCTATGGTTTAACTAGGGTTAGACCTAGGGTTTGCTAGGGATTTTACCTAGGGTTAAGGTTTGAATAGGGTTAGGTCCTAGAGTTTGACTATGGTTTATCCTAGGGTTAGACCTAGGGTTTGCTAGGGTTAAGGACTTGGTTACGGGTAACCATGGTTAAGAAAGGGGTGTAAAAATTGGGTGCTTACACCCCCATAAAAAATGTTAAACTTATATTATTTAAATATAAAAGGGTGTAGGAAAGATAAGGAGGCAATTACCTCCACTAAAAAAAAAGTAAGTGTTATATTATATTATTTAGTTTAAGATGACATAACCATTAATAAATGAACAGCTACCTCTAACTGTAAAAAAAAATATAGAAAAATGCTTAACTTATCGGCGATTTCCATTATGTACCGAAATGGCCGGTCCACATTAGTCCATGCCCCACTTTTTAACGGTCACCAACTGTGGTTAAGATTCACTCATCCTTAGAATTAAGCAATCCAACCTTTTTTTAAAAAAAAAAAAACAACAAAAATCTTAACTTTAATTTAGTTAAGCTCAACCAGGGTTAAAGGAGTGTTAAAAGGGACACTAGGACACAATGGTAAGTTAAGCGATGGACCCTAGCGTCCGATAATCGCTCGAAAATATATTATTTAAAAATGGAAAAAGAGATAAGATGACCCAATAACTTGTCCCTAAAAAACAATTTTGTGGCCTACGCCCCGAACCCCCACACCTCATTGTTAGCCTCCCTGGAATAAATTCCTAGCTCTGCCCCCGGTTGTCATCAAACTGTTAGGGATAATCATAGTGTTAGGGTTAGGGAATCGATTAATCAGGGGCTTAGGGTTACAGTTTCAAGAGACTAGGATTAGGATTTTAAGGATTGGAGTTATGGTATGGCTTTCAAAGGACATGGGTTAGCCCTAACCCTGTCCTAGCACTTCAAGGCCTGAATTGACTAGGCCCTAATCCTGCACTTAAGGGCTGGGCTTGGCAGGGTACCCTTGTTACAGTTTTTTTTAAAGGCCTATTGCAATGTGCCTTCTTTTAACTCCTTCTACTTGTGGTTAAGATTCACTAATGCTTATGGTTAAAGTATCTAATCTGTTATTATAGAAAATTAAATTTTGTAACCATAATGGTTAAAACTTCTTAACCAGAGTTTAGGGACAGTTAAAGGGGCTTAGTGGGGCCGGGGATGCATAATCTATTCCTCTTAGGCCTATATTTGTTTGAATTATTTTTCTTCAATCAAATTTTTTATAGGTTTAGACATCTTGTTTATGTCCAAAAAAGAAAGGCATATGGTTTATTTTCCCATAAATATATATCTACATCTATTTATATTCATAAAAAACGGATAAACCCTCCAATGCATGATACCATCATTTACGTTGATTGAATTTTTTTTCTTCAATCAACTTTTTCATAGGTGTTAGGCATCTTGTTTATGTCCCCAAAAAATAAGAGACATTTGGATTGTCTTCCCATAAATATATATATCTATATCTTGTTAAGTTTGAAGGTAAAAGATTTGAATTGATTGTTTTCACTGTGTACATGTGCTTATATAGAATACAAAGGAAGATCCCATATCTTGAGGATCATAATAAAAAGGAAAGAAGAATAAGAATATACAGGTAACAATATGGACAGCTAACAACGTATCGTCATCTTTCCTAATACTCCCCCTCCAGTTGGAAAGTGAATATCATGAACGCCCAACTTGCGAATAAGCTCACGAAAGTGAGAAGCACCAATGGGTTTAGTCAAGATGTCAGCAGTCTGAAGTGCAGTAGAGATGTGAACAGTACGAATGGTGCCGTTCTGAAGCTTCTCGCGAATGAGGTGGCAGTCAATCTCAATGTGCTTGGTGCGTTCATGGAATACTAGATTAGCTAATATGTGAAGTGCAGCTTTGTTGTCACAAAATAATAGAGCCAGTTGGGGGTAAGAAATGCCTAAGTCACAAAGAAGATAGAGTAACCATGTAATCTCATAACAGGTGGATGCCATTGCACGATATTTAGCCTCAGGAGAAGACCGTGAGACGGTGTTTTGTTTCTTTGATTTCCATGAGATGGGCAAGAAACCAAGCATAACGCAGTAGCCAGTAACTGACCGGCGGATATCTTTGCAACTGGCCCAGTCAGAATCACAAAATGCCCGCAACTGAAGAGGACTATTAGATGACAATAATATGCCTTAGCCAGGTGATTGTTTAAGATAGTGAAGCAAGCGATAAGCGGCGTCAAGGTGTGGCTGCCTTGGTTTAGCAAGAAATTGGCTTAGAGTTTGGATAGAGAATGCAATATCGAGGTGCGTGATGGTGAGATAAAGCAGGAGACCAATTAGACGACGATAACTAGATGGATCAAACAAGAGTGCACCATCGGTCTCTGTGAGTTTAAGATGTTGCTCCATGGGAAATGCAACAGGCCGAGAGGCAAGAAAACCTGTGTCTTCTAAAATTTCAAGTGCATATTTGCGTTGTGACAGGTAAAAGCCACTTTTGGAGCGAGCCACTTCAAGCCCCAAAAAATATTTGAGGGGGCCAAGATCCTTCAATTTGAAATGACGATGGAGGAAGTCCTTGAGTATGGTGATATTAGAGAGATCATTGATTGCAATAAGAATGTCATCCACATAAATGAGCACGACAGTAAACATGTTACTAGAGTATCATATAAAGAGTGAGTAGTCAGCTTTGGATTGAAGAAAACCAGCAACTAATAAAGCACCTGAGAACTTAGCAAACCACTGGCGAGAGGCTTGTTTTAAGCCATACAAAGATTTGTTAAGCTTGCATACGCGGGTTTCCCCAGGTCGAGTAATTCCAGGAGGAAGTGACATATAAACATCCTCATCTAAATCACCTTGTAAGAAAGCATTGTTCACATCAAATTAATGTAGATGCCAATTTTGAATGGTAGCAATAGCCAAGAGAACACGAACAATGGTCAATTTTGCAACAAGAGCGAAAGTTTCCTGGTAATCTAAGCCCTCCTTTTGATTATAGCCTATGGCAACTAGGTGTGCTTTGTACCTTTCAAGGGAACCATCACAATTGTACTTTGTTTTATATACCCACTTGCAGCCAATAGGATTCATATTAGGTGGGAGAGAGGTGAGAGTCCAAGTATCGTTAGCTTCAAGAGCACCAATTTCTTTTGCCATAGCTTCACACCATTTTGGATCCATGATAGCCTGCTTAAAAGAGTGAGGTTCTCCAATGGATGAAATGGCTAAAGAAAAAACACGATAAGCGGGAGAAAGACGGTGATAAGATAAAAATTTTGATAAAGGGTGCGGGATACTTACTTATGAACCCGTTGTCAAGAGATGTGATGGATTGGGGAGAGGTTGCGCGGCCAAACCACAATGATAGTCCGTAAGGTAAGAGGGAAGATTTGAAGGTTGGGTAGAACACCACGGTGGTGATGTAGGTGGCAACAGTGATGATGAGGCCGGGGTGGTGGAGGGTGAAGAAGAGTCATTAACAGGAGAAGAGGGGGCTGAAAACTCGGTATGATCTTCAACAGGTAAGGGGAGAACAATAGGTGAAGGAAAATTGAGGGGCTGGTCATCAAAATGGAAATATATCCTTGTGAAAAATAACATCACAAGAAATGGATATGGAGTGGGTTCGTAATTCATATAGTTTGTATCCTTTCTGCCCATATGGATATCCAAGAAAAATACATTGTTTTGCACATGGATCAAATTTAGTTCACGCAAAAGCATGAGTTGAAGCATAACATAGACAACCAAAAACCTTCAAATGAAAATATGATGGTTTGGCTTGGAACAATTTTTCATAAGGGGTTTGTCCTGAAAGAAGAGTAGGTGGGGTGCAGTTAATTAAATAAGTTGCAGTGAGAACACATTCCCCCCAAAATTTGACAGGTAGGTTTGCTCGAAAGCGCAATGCTCGAGCAACATTAAGTAGGTGACGGTGCTTGCGCTCCACTACCCCATTTTGTTGGGGGGTAGCAACACAACTACATTGATGTATGATGCTATGCTCATGAAAGAAAGATGTCATTTCAAATTCCCTTCCATTATAAGTCTAAATCTGTTTTATTTGTTTATCAAACTGAGTTGTGATTAATTTAATGAAGGATTGAAGAAGAAACCGAGTTTCAAATTTGTGTGTCATAATGTAAACCCATGTAGTGCGAGTAAAATCATCAACAATAGTGAAGACGTAACGTGCCTTGGTGAGTGATGCAATGTGATACCCACCCCATATGTCACAATGAATTAATTCAAAGGGAGCCATTGTAGTGATAGAACTCATTGGAAATGATAAACGGGTTTGTTTAGCAAGTGGAAAAATTGAACAATGATGAATATTTGAAATGCAAATACCAGGAACATCATGTGAAAGAAAATTCAAACACTTAGGCAAAGATTGCAGGGAATCCAGATAAAAAATTTATCAAGAAAACTGGATCCGGAGGATCTTTACACTATAGAAAGTAACTAATACTATCTAGATGTTTAAAAAAATACCTTGGTGAATGATGTTCACTGGTGAAGCAAAAACCAACTCGAACCGTCAGAACTCTATGTAGAGATTTCTTGAAGAAATACTCAAAGCTCGATCCTTGTTCTTCGCTATCCCCGCGAAGCCTTTGAATCTTTTCTTGGTCTTGAAGAAACAAAGAGAAGAAGAAGAATGTAGGAGAAGACTTTCTATCTCACAATAGCTAAGAGTTCAAAACCCAAAGTTTTAAAACCTTGGAAACACTCCCTAGGGGCTCAAAAAAATTGAGGGGAGAGAAATCTCCTTTCTCTTGCTCACGGTTTTGGATGGGAGAGAATAATGATTTTCTTAATTGTATTCCAACTCTTGGGGTGTTGGGTATTTATAGATTAGGAAAGTTTACTAACCATAATCCAATTAGAAAACATCCCTTCAAAGAGAGTTTCTCAATAATGATAACTCTTATCATTAATTAAAACAAACTTTCTAATTAAGGTTTCCTTTTCCTAAAAGGATTCCATAATTAAAGGGGGTGTAACTAATTCCTAAATTCTAGGAATCCCAACAACCTAACAATCTCCTAACATTTAGGATTCATAATCCATTTAGGAAACTCCACAAAGGGGTGGGTGTAAGTTTATGGGAGGCGTGAGCCAATGGGAGCTTGGTCTCCAAGTTTTAATAAATTTCCATCTTTTTCTCTTTTATTTCTTGTTTTCCAAGATTGGAATCTAATCCCATAATTTAAGGAGTTAATAATCAATGATTATTTAACTAACATTATCCTAATCTAATTAGAAAACAATAAGTGGGCGCCCCACCCTAGGGTGTTATTCCATGGGCTTGGGCCCATTAATAAGGTCCATACTTTATGGGTTTAATGGATGTTGGTCAAACCCGTATTCCCTTATTTTATATTAATTAAATAACCATTATGAATATCGTTTAATTTAAATTAACAATTAATTTAAACAATAGATTAACATTTAATCTATTTTATTAATGATTAACATTTAATCATTTAATTTATAGATTAACATTTAATCTATTATTGAGCTTGTATTTCTTATGTGAGCATCTCCACAGATTGCTCTAGGACATTGTAACCCTGGTTTACCCAATGTTATCTCATTGACCCTAAATAGGAATTTCATCGGAATTCCAAGTGACGTGAGATATCTATGTTGTAATTGAATCTCAGTGTAAGTACATTAAACAATAAGGATGCCGCCACATAAAATTTTTAATTCAATTGATCCTTCCAATTACATTATCCCTTATGGGTCTTCGAGATTATTTATACTATCTAACTCATAGCCCATTGCTCATCATCTGGGTTTCCAAGACATTTGATTAAGCCATGAGAAACAATTTCTCATGTAAAACATTTTGAGAAAAAATTTTATTATGTATAATATATTTTAAATAAAATATATTTCAAACTTATTGTTTGATTTTAAAATCACCTGTGTAGGATTTAAGCTTAATCGACTGTCTTACCCGGAACTTGGATAATCTCTCAATTTAATGTTGCCCAGATATGGACCCTAGAGGAGGTGAATAGGGTCAATGACAGATTTAAAAAAAATATTCCCTCTAAATGCGGAAAATAAAAATTAAAGGAAATGCAGCTAAGCACAAAAATGATAAAATAATAAAATGCACAAGAAGAATGAGAAAGAGAAAGAGTTAAGGGATGCAAACACAGATTTGTTTCCGAGGTTCGGCAAACCCAGCCTACTCCCCATCTCAAGCAACCCCAGCTTGGATGATTCCACTACAGTCTACGACTACACAGTCTTCTTAATCTGGTGAAGCCTAAACCCTTTTACAACCTCTCTTCTAGTCGAGATGAACCGTACAGCACCCAGAGCACAACCCTCTCTGGTTTACACGAAGCAGCAGCTTCACAAAACACACAGGTTCTAGGATGATAATAGCAGACTTTGGATCTTAGATCCGAAAGATAAACTCCTTTAAGAGTTAGATTTGAATGGAATATGAAGCTCTAAGAAATCCCTCATGTGGAGGATTGGATTTTAGCTCAAAGAGAAAAAACAGAGTATCGTTTTGTAGATTTGGGATTTTTAGCTTAAGAGAGTGATTTTCAATGTAACAGTGTGGGAGTGAGTGTAATCTCTTTTGGATCATTTAAAGATCACTTATATTTATAGTGATTTGAAATTTATTACCGTTTATGAGCAGTGAATGCAAAAAAACCAGTTGCAAAATAGCCGTTGGGTATTTAATGCGATATTTCAGAATTTTTCTGAACTATCCAGTCGATTAGAGGAGCCTCCTGATCGACCGGATGACTGCCTAATCGCCTGGATCAATTCCCTGATCGGCTAAAAACGCATTAAGTGAGATTTTGTTCTATCTAGTCGATTAGAGGAGAGAGTGATTGACTGGATGGACCGTCTAATCGGCTGGATGGTCCATCTGATCGACTTGATATACCAAAAAGCTTCCAGTTTTTGGTTTTTCTCATTTTTAATGCTTTTGCTTTGAATTTAATGATTTGCACGAATTCCAAAGTCTTTAATTATATTAGTAAAACATGATTAATAAATCATAATGATCTTTTGAATGATCTAAAATGGATTCACAAAGAGAATCAACTCGATCAGTACTTGCCGACAAATTTTGAAAAAATTTGTTCTATCCAGTCGATCACAGGGCTTGCCTGATCGACTGGATGGTCTACCTAATCGACTGGATGGCCTATCTAATCGACTGGATAGACTAATTTTATTTGCAGAATCCATTTTTAAAACCTTTAAGATATGATTTGATTCCAAGGTTTTGTACTTAAACTTTATGAGTATAATTAACATGTTTTAAGGTCCTTAATCATATTTTAATATTTGTTTAAGGGACCTATGGTCAATCTAGGGTATTTTGAGTCACCAAATCAACCACTTGAGGATTCTTACAAAGAATCCTAAATAGACTACTTACTACCTAGACTAAGACCTTGATGGAAATTATCTTTGCGCTTCAATGGTCTTCAGTAGTAGTGTCTTCAAGACAGGCTTACAAAATCCTTTTTGTTGATAGTTGAACATCTTCTTGAAGCTTTTGATTTCGAATTGTCATGTCTTGACTTGGTCTTTTTCATTGAGTTGAAATCCCTTCTTCAATTCTTGAACAGTAAAATAAGTTGCTCATGAAATACATTAGTATTACAAAATTCATTTAATTATTTATGTCATCATTAAAACTAATTATGGGTCATAAGGTTGTAACCTTAAGGCTAACATTTAATGAGTATGGATTTCTTGTTTGAAATTCATCATGACTCGAAACAGCTTTCTGACTATCTAACTGTCACTATCTCGTATTCCCTAAGGTAGAGAGTACTTTGGTGGAATCAAAACAGTCAGATTACTGCTCAGTTATAAATGAACTTATTAATCTAAGGATCATTGAAACTGTTCAATGTGAATGAGAGACCAACTATCTGATAGTATGTTTATGCAAGAGGTCTTTCATTGCATGCAATCAGTCAGTGTATATTTAAGCACCATATGCTGATGTGTAGTCTCCACTACAATAGTTTGAGATAAAACTATATCTCAATTATTGAGAACATCTTAGCATTGTGGCAGCCATATAAGTGAAGTACCCAGCTTCACCCGTAGCTGTGACTATATAAGGTATAAGGAACTGGAAAGCTATATCTGCTTATGATAGTCCCATCACATAGCTTTCCTACAATATATCCTATGGACCTTTGTCGATATCTCATATCATATAGATCATCTCATGATCATGGTCAATTACCCATAATGAATTCACAATAGATAAAGAAGAAGTCTCTATCAATTTAATTAATATGAATCTTACAATCTAAATGACTTTTCTAGGCATTATGTCTAACAATCTCCCACTTGCCCTAAAAGTCACTGTGTCATAGATTTCAATCCCATACTATCTAAGTGTGTTACAAATACTTTATCTGATAAAGCTTTAGTCATTAGGTCAGCAACATTAAGTTGAGACCTAATCTTTGTAACAATAATATCTTGCCTCTCAATGATTTCATCAATGAGATGATATTTCCTCGAAGTGAAAAATAAGCACATAATCCCTAGTCCTTTTCAGTTACTTCATGATGTGCTTCACAGCAATCCAATGTTCGAATCCTGGATATCTTTGGAACAGACCAACAACTCCCACTGCATGACAGAAATCCGAACTAGTACATAACATTGCATACATGAGGCTCCCAACTGCCGAAACATAAGGGCACCTTTTCATTTGCTCAATCTCATCAGCTGATATAGGGGCCATCTTTTCAGACAAAGTAACTCCATGTCTAAAAGGAATGAAAGTTGTCTTACAATCACTCATACTATACCTAGAAAAAATCTTGTCTATGTAGGAAGTTTAGCTCAATCCCAACATTTGGCATTTCCTATCTCTCAAAATCTTTATTCCGAGAATATAGGATGCTTCTCCCAAGTCTTTCATTGAGAAATACTAAGAAAGCCAAATCTTGACTGATGACAACATCCTTACATCATTCCCAATGAGTAGGATATCATCAATATAAAGAATTAGGTATACTACCGCTCTCCCACTGTCCTTCTTGTATATACAAGATTCTTCTAAATTATTTTGGAATCCAAATTCTTTGATCGAAAGATCAAATCTTGGGTTCCAGCTTCTAGAAGCTTGTTTCAAACTATATATCGACTTGTTGAGCTTGCATACCATGTTCTCCTGCTTAGGAGCAATGAAGCCCTCAAGTTGCATTATATAGATGTTTTCATCTAACATTCCATTAAGGAAAGCAGTTTTGACATCCATTTGCCATATCTCATTGTCATGGTGTGCAGCTATAGCTAGCAATATCCTGATGGATTTGAGCATAGCTACAGGTAAAAAGGTATCCTCATAATAAACTCCTTAAATTTGAGTGTAACCTTTTGCAACAAGTCTTGCTTTATTGGTCTCCACATTACCATCGGCACCCTTCTTCCTTTTGTAAATCCATTTGCATTCAAATGGTCTTATACCATCTGGTGGATCTACTAAAGTCTAGACGCCATTGTCATACATGAAATCTATTTCAGCATTCATGAAATCTAATGTAGCTTCCTGATAAGTATTAGGATCCATATCCCCATCATCAGGGGTAACTAGATAAACCTCATTATTGTAATACTGAAGTCTATCTGGTGGTTTAGAAACTCTTTTAGACCTTCTTAGTGGAACAAAATTAGAAGACTCAATAGTGGAAGGATTAAGTTCAACTTGGACATTGGCTGTGTTGTCTTTCATCTCATGAAATTCAACCTTCTTAAGAAGATCCATTTCTTCCTCAAAGAAAGTGGCATGATTCCTAACAACTATTGTTTGGTCTGCCTTGGAGTAGAAATAGAAACCCTTAGTTTCCTTTGGATACCGTACAAAATTCCATTTTTCTGTTCTAGATTCCAACTTAGTAGGTTTGAGTTTGCGAACATGCGCAGGACAACCCCATACCCTTAGATGTTGTAAACTAGGTTTTCGCCCAGTCCATAATTCATAGGTTGTAATCGGTATAGACTTAGAAGGAACCCGGTATAGAATGTAAATGATAGTTTGTAAAGCATACCCCCATAGATAGGAAGGTACATCGGCATAACTCATCATAGAGCGAACCATATCTAATAAGGTCCGGTTTCTTCTTTCAGAAACACCATTTTGTTGAGGTGAGGTAGGACTTGACCATTGCGAGATAATCCCATTATCCCTTAAGTAATCCATAAAATCATTGGTGAGGTATTCACCACCTCGATCTGATTGAAGTGTCTTAATAGATTTGTCGGTTTGATTCTCAACTTCTAATCTGAATTCTTTGAACTTTTCAAAAGTGTCAGATTTAGGTTGCATCAAATAGGCATATCCATATCTGGAATAGTCATCGGTAAATGTGACAAAATACCGGTATTGCCCTCGTGCAACAATGTTAAATGGACCACATACATCACTATGTATGAGTCTCAACTTTTCTTTAGCTCTTCCTACCTTTTAAAGGTAAGGCTTCTTGGTCATCTTCCCTTCAAGACAAGAGTTGCAAGTAGGGAGTGGTTCTACCTTGAGAAATTCAAGGGGACCATCTTTTACCAACCTCTTGATCCTATCAAGATTAATATGACCAAGTCTCTTATGCTAAAGATAAGTAGACTCTGTGCAATGTCTCTTCATTCCAGACATTCTAGATGATGAGGCATTGTCATTTTGCAGACTTTCATTATTTACCAAAGGAAATATTAAATAAAAACCACTAATGAGATTACTAGTAATCAAGACCATTCCATCTTTCTTAGTTTCAACTATTGAATTAAAATTGATAGAGAATTCATAAAGTAAAAGTCTAGATACTTAAATCAAATTTCTGTGTGCAGAAGGCACATAAAAAGAGTCTTCTAAAATTAATGTCTTTCCATTAGGTAAATAAATAGTAAATAGGCCAATTGACTTCACTACAACATTTGAACCCGAGCCAACTTTAAGCTTTTGCTCCTGTTTGGTCAGCTTTCTAGTTTCTTTGAACCTGTAAACAATTGTAAACATATACAATGGATCCAGAATCTACGCACCATGAGTTAGGAGGATCATCCAGAAAGTTTGACTCAACAGTAATTAATACTTCAAAGCATCTCATACCTTGAGTATAGGCGCCACCCTTCTTAAGAGTTGCGAGGTAAGTCTTATAGTTCCTCTTCCAGTGACGTATTTTACCACAGTGGAAACACTTTTCCTTGCCTTTGTTTTCCTTGCCGAAGAACCTTTGACAACTTTTGCCTTACCCCTATTGTCTTTAAACTTACCTTTGCCCTTGTCCCCTTTTCTAAACTTTTTAGATCACTTGGAGGTATCAGGTTTATCGACAATTAAAGTTTCACCCTTTGTTGACTTTTTGATGAAATCTTCTACAGCCACAAGTGAGTTCATAAGCTCATTTAGTAACATTTTACTCTTGTTCATGTTATAATTTAACACAAATGCATTGAAGGACGAAGGGAGTGACTGTAAAATAGTGTCAACCTGAGTGATGGCATCCATCTCTCCACCAAGAATTTTCAGCTCATTCAATAAGCCCATCATCTTTATGATGTGCTCTCAGATCATATTTCCCTCAGCCATCTTGGTGTTAACAAGGGTTTTCAACTTTACTTGTCAAGCTGACCGATTTTGCTCACCAAACATCTCATGCAAGTTTTGCAAAATGTCAGAAGCTTTATCCATGTGTTTATACTGGCTTTGTAAAATGTTAGACATCGAAGCCAATATGTAACACTTGGTCATTTGATTAGACCTCTCCCATTGCTCTAACTCAGCCTTTTGGGCGGGTGATGCATCATTGGGAATTTCAGGTTTATGTGTCTTAAGACATAGGTCAAGGTTATCTGCAGCAAATACTATTCTAATCTTTCCTTTCCAGTCAACATAGTTAGTTCCAACTAACTTTTCATCATGAAGAATTTCAGTTAATGGGTGTAGGCCTGTTATAATCTAATCAAATGACAAATAAGATAGTATTAGGGATCTATTGAATTCATTAATTACTATTAGATTTTGGGTCTGTTTCTAATAGTATTGCCAATTTAAGAAGTATCAATGACATCGAATACCTTGACACTGGATTAATGTAATCCTGTCTTTGGGCACAATATCATATCGCCTTGAATAAGCAGATAGAAACTATCTTCTCCATTTTCACAGATCTCATCTTGTGAATCTTGGAGCATTCGATCTACTATCTGATTTATAAGGCATGTTATACTCGCGCTTTGGCATTATTGTATGACATCTCTTATTTATGTGACCGCCTACTATAAACCTAATAAACACCTAGCGAAAGCTCATGCTTTGGCGTTGTTGCTCCCACTATTTGCTTATGAAGTTTTCACCATGTTTTCACACAGGTGAGAGAGATTGGGCCCTGCTTTGGCCTGTCAGCTTACTCACACTCTCCACTATAAGATCACATAGTGTATGGTAGAAGATCATATCATAATATCAATGGGAAATTATTTCAACAGATTAATTAAACATAAATAAACGATATCATCTCATGATAAAATAAACAAGTATAAACATCATATGAGATTAATCACTATGGGTCAATAAAAATTAAAATGCATGGATGCAAGAGAATGAGATAAGAATAAAGGTAACTTGCAAACTCCTTCGCAATTCCTTCCTTTATCATCTTATTGAGATCATCATCGCAACATCCTCCTTCGTATCATCTCCACCAATGCATAATATGGAAATTAAATGGCATTAGGGAAACCAGTATTCCATTAGCCCTTTTCAGGGAAACCGAATCAATCTGCCCTTTATAGATTTGCCAAAATCCTACTACATATTATCCTCTAATACAAATGAATGATAAACAATATATCATATAATAAATTTGACCCATAACTATAATCTCATATAATTAGATGCAACATGGTGATAGAGTAATTTTTCTAGTATTTTAAAAGATTTAAGAATTGATAACAATTATCAATTTACTCAATAAAATCTATATCTTATATAGATCAAACCCTGGAAAATAAAACAATTATATTTTCCAACAAATAATTTTCATAAAATTATTTTTAAAATATAAGATAAGATTTTCTTAAATCTCTACAATATTTTATTCTTTTCTTGAATTCAAGATCCTTTCTCGAATGCAAGATCCTTTCATAAAGATTGGTTCTATTATTATTCAAGATTAAAATAAAAAATTAAGAGAAACGAAAGTCTTAAATATGATCTCATCATAAAATATGGTTTTTAAAATTTTCAAAAGAAATTCTATTTATAAGAAAAATCATTCATTAATTATTTTTAGCAATTAATAAATATATATTAAATGATCAAAAATTTCAAAATAAACTATTTATTTCGAAATTAATTATATCACATATAATAATACTAGTTTTTAAAATTATTTAATTATTATTATTATCAAATCTCATTCAATAATTTAATAAAAAATATTTATTTATTTGTTCATCTCATGAACAAATGAAAATTAAAACTAGAACATTATTAAATAGATCTCAATTAAATTCATCTCATGAATTAAATTATCTATTTAATTATCTTTTAAAATAAACAAAAAATACTCCCTAACCATGAGCTCTGATACCACTTGTAGGGAATCCAGATAAATATTTGTGCAGAAAACTGGATCCCAAGGATCTTTACACCAAAGAAAGCATCTAATACTATTTAGATGTTTAGAAAAATAAATCGGTGAATGATATTCACCGGTGAAACAAAAACCAACTCGAACTGTCAGAACTCTTTGTAAAGATTTCTCAAATAAATACTCAAATCTCGATGTTTGTTCTTCGCTATTCCCACGAAGCCTTTGAATCTTTTCTTGGTCTTAAAGAAACAAAGAGAAGAAGAAGAATGTAGGAGAAGACTTTCTATCTCACAATAGCTAAGGTTCAAAACCCAAAGTTTTAAAACCTTGGAAACACTCCCTAGGGGCTCACGAAAATTGAGGGGAGAGAAATCTCACTTCTTTTGCTCACGGTTTTGGATGGGAGAGAATAATGATTATCTTAATTGTATTCCAAATCTTGGGGTGTTGGGTATTTATAGATTAGGAAAGTTTCCTAATCCTAATCCAATTAGAAAACATCCCTTTAAAGAGAGTTTCTAAATAATGATAACTCTTATCATTAATTAAAATAAACTTTCTAATTAAGGTTTCATTTTCCTAAAAAGATGTCATAATTAAAGGGAGTGTAACTAATTCCTAGATTCTAAGAATCCCAACAACCTAACAAACTCCTAACATTTAGGATTCATAATCCATTTAGGAAACTCCACAAAGGGGTGGGCGGGAGCTTATGGGGGGTGTGAGCCAATGGGAGCTTGGTCTCCAAGTTTTAATAAAATTCCATCTTTTTCTCTTTTATTTCTTGTTTACCAAGATTGAAATCTAATCCCATAATTTAAGGAGTTAATAATCAATGATTATTTAACTAACATTATCCTAATCTAATTATAAAACAATAAGTGGACGCCCCACCCTAGAGTGTTATTTCATGGGCTTGGGCCATGAATAAGGTCCATACTTTATGGGTTTAATGGATGTGGGTCAAACCCATATCCCCTTATTTTATGTTAATTAAATAACCATTATTAATATCCTTTAATTTAAATTAACAATTAATTTAAACCATAGATTAACATTTAATCTATTTTATTAATGATTAACAATAAATTATTTAATTTATAGATTAACATTTAATCTATTATTGAGCTTGTATTTCTTATGTGAGCATCTCCACAAATTGCTCTGAGACATTCTAACCCTGGCTTACCCAATGTTATCCCATTGATCTTAAATAAGAATTTCATCGGAATTGCAAGTGACGTGAGATATCCATGTAGCAATTGAATCCCAGTGTAAGAACATTAACCAATAAGGATCCCGCCACATGAACTTTTTAATTTCAATTGATCCTTCCAATTAAATTATCCCTAATGGGCCTTCGAGATTATTTATGCTATCTAATTCATAGCCCATTGCACATCATCCGGGTTTCCAATTAAGCCATAAGAAACAATTTCTCATGTAAAATATTTTGAGAAAACTTTTATTATGTATGATATATTTTAAATTTGTTTGATTTTAAAATCACCTGCGTAGGATTTAAGCTTGACTATCTTACCTAGAACTTGGATAATCTCTCAATTTAATGAGTATGAATTTCTTATTTGAAATTCATCATGACTCGAACAACTTTCTGACTATCCAACTGTCACTGTATCATATTCCCTAAGGTAGAGAGTACTTTGGTGGAATCAAAACAGTCAGATCACTGCTCAGTTATAAATGAACTCATCAGATCTAAGGATCATTGAAACTGTTCAATGTGAATGAGAGACCAATTATCAGATAGTATATTTATGCAAGAGGTCTCTCATTGCATGAAATCAGTCAGTGTACATTTAAGCACCCAGATGCTGATATGTAGTCTCAACTACAATAGTTTGAGATAAAACTACATCTCAACTATTGAGAACATCTTAGCATTGTGGCAGCCATATAAGTGAAGTACCCAGCTTCACTCACAGCTGTGACTATATAAGGTATAAGGTATAAGGAACTGGAAAACTATATCTGCCTATGATAGTCCCATCACATAGCTTTCCTACAATATATCCTATGGACCTTTGTCAATATCTCATATCGTATAGATCATCTCATGATTATAGTCAATTACCCGTAATGAATTCACAATAGATAAAGAAGTCTCTATCAATCTAATTAAGAAGAATCTTACAAATTGAAATGACTTTTCTGGGCATCATGTCTAACAAAGATGGCAGATATCAGTGGCAGATTTGAGAACAGCAGAGCTTGCAGAGCCAATTGAACCCGGGAAATGGTATTAGCCGTCCCGCTCTCTTCCCAGTCCAATCATCATCCTCGAAGACAGGTCCTGGATGAAACAAGAACCGGATAAAAAAAATCAGCGAACAGTTGGAGGCACATGTTAGTTTGCTGACTAAAATGAGATGAAAATTAAAAGAGGGTACACAAAGGACGTCTTGAAGAATTAATGTAGGAGTTAATGCAATTGTACCAATGTGTGTAATAGGAGCATGGTGCCCATCTGAAAGTTTAACAGTGGAGGTGCCAATAGAAGTGATGGAAGTGAGAAAAGAGGCTGAACTGACCATGTGATTAGTAACACCACTATCAATGATCCATGATATATGGCAAGAAGAAAGGCTTAGAGAGATACCTGATAGAGTAGTAGTGGGGTGGCTGCTACCTGCTTGATTTGCCACAGCTTGTGGCTGATTGATTAAGGCTAGCAACTGGCGACATTGTTCAGTAGTGAAAGACAAGGCAGTAGGAGCTCCTACTTGATTGATTGGAGTTGAGTTCATCCTCTGATTGATTGGGGCTGCTACCTGATTTGCTGTGCTCTGTGTGTTTTCTTTGTGGAGATGGTGACCAGGAGGATAACCGTGAAGGACATAGCATTTGTTAATCTTATGGCCAACCCAACCACAGTTCACATGTTGGTCTCTCGCGTTTCCCTCCTTTACCATTTTTAAAGGAGTGTCCCTTCTTGAGTTTTGATTATAATTGGTCTTGGCGGCTAGGTCTACAAACAAAGAAATTTATGTGTTTGTGGCAAAGACATCTCTTTGTTTCTCTTCTTGCAAGACAAGAGAAAGCACCTTATTAATTGAGGGCAAGGGATCCAAGAGCAAAATTTGGCCACGAATAGTATTATAGGATTCGTTTAATCCCATAAGGAATTGCATTATCTTCTCGCGTTGCTGATATTCAATCAAAGATTTCAATGCACCACAAGAACAAGAAGGAAGAGGGCAAAGGGCAGAAAACTCATCCCAATAACCTTTGAGACGGGGTGAAATAACTAGTCACAGACATCTGTTCTTGATGAGGTGAAATGATATCCCTTTGTATTTGAAAAATGTGAGGTGCATTAACTTGAGAGAAACGTTCTTTAAGGTCATTCCATACCTCATATGCAGTTTCAGTATAGATGACGCTGGAGGCTAATTCTTTAGCCAGAGAATTGAGGATTCAAGAATTTATTATCTTGTTGCAGCGTACCCATTGTTGAAGGTCTGGATCATTTTGACTTGTTGGCTTGGTAATAGAACCATTAATGAACCCAACTTTGTTGTTGGAACAAAGTGCCATGATCATAGCTCTACTCCAAGTGGGATAGTTCTCACCGGTTAATGTTTGGGAGACAAGCATAACACCGGGGAGCGTTTGTGGGATTGTCGTCGCCTGAGTTCGTAATATTTGAAAAACAATAGAGCTGGCGTTGGTGGAATGACCGTGAAAGAAGAAGCAATGGGATATGGCGAGTTGGCCGTGGAGACCTTTTCCGGTAGCTTGCCGGAGAGAAAGGCGATAAAGGAGAACCCCAAAAATTCTAGCACACGTAATGCTCTGATACCATGATAAGTTTGAAGGTAAATGATTTGAATTGATTGTATTCCCTGTGTACATGTGCTTATATAGAATAAAAAGAAAGATCCCATATCTTGAGGATCATAACAAAAAGGAAAGAAGAATAAGAATATACAGCTAACAATATGGACAGCTAACAACAAATTGTCATATTTCCTAATATATCTATGGACTTTGCTAGTGAGACCGCAAAAGGGCCGAGACCTTCAAGACCATGCATGGATGCACGGGATTTCAGGTGGGGCCCACGTTCACATGGTAGGCCCCACCTACAATCCCGTGCATCCATGCACGGTCTTGGAGGTCTATCTATCTATAGTCATACTTATTACTTATATTATAAAAAGAGGCTTGAAGCACGTTTCGTATAAGAATTTTTTTCAAAATTATCTTCTGCCAATGTTAGAAATTAACTTATATATACAAATCTACCTGAAATACCCTCGTATACAACCCTGAGCTTCGTCTCAGATCATCACTTCACTGCATCGAGCTGACTCTTTGCTCTAAGATGGCACGCATCCACGTTGTTCTCGCTCTCCCAATGTTCTCCTAATTAATGTTCAGATCGAAATGTTTTTTTACTATCGACCTACCACATAATGATTCATTTTAATGTCTAAAAACATGCCAAAGGGCACACAAATGCCAGTAGGTTGAGTGTCCCATTTTCTTTTACAGACTCCTCAAACTTTAGCTTACGTTGTAGAACTTTCACATGACCCCACCTTTGATTGAGATTAGAGGCCTACTGGAGGATCATTACCACTGTCACAATAGGCAGGACTGTGACCTTTTATCAATACCAACATAGCTTTCATGTAATTAGTACTTGAAAGGTGACTAGCTAACAAAGTTTGTGAATTTTTATTTTTTTGTATACAAGTCATATGATTAGGCCACAACCCGGATAGTAGTGTTAGTATTTGTTCTAAGTTACAAGAGGGTTAATTCCTAGCATTTGAAGCTTGGCTGGTGAATATTATAACTATCGCACCCCTCAGGACTGGACCGGATCCTTGCCCAAAGGGGGAAGATACATGACCACTAGAAAGTGAGAGCTTTCATATTCATGAAAGAGAGCCTTGACAGAGACTTGTGACGTGGTTCAAGTGCTAACAGTACTCAATAAATATGGTGATATGTTCGTAATTACTAAGTAGTAGAGTTTGATTGTTAGATATGATTTGGAGCTAAATACGAAATCATGACTTTATTTAGAGTGATAGTGAGAGCTCCCGATCTTTTCCAAAGCTTCACATCATATAGACAACTCCCATTCCCTCCTGATATCAGGAATATTGGTATGAGGCATGATCTCTTAGCTGTCAAACACCCGGAAAATTTCAACGTGGGAATGACATAAATATGTATAAATATATCAACACGCAGAAACACATGAATCATTGGATTACATGAGAGTCATAGAGCTTCTCTTTCTTTCTGTATCCTCTTCTTGAATGATTATCACTATTCTGATTACACTATCTTAACAACTAGAATTACGCTAGGTGAGCTCAGCTTTCTTTGTCTCACATAAGAAGATATGCAGTCCTCCTTTTTATTCAGAAATATATTGGCGTATCCTTTCCTGCAAGGAATTAAAAATAAAATTAGAAAAGAGAGAGATATCAAATTGTGTGGATACGTGATCTTAAGTAGCTGAATAATAAGATTATATGCTTACCATCTTAGTAGTGGTGAGGAGGAGACTGGCTAGAAGGGAGAATTGTAGACTGATGGCGGTGGGGGAGAAGCGTACACTGGTGGCGGTGGGGGAGAAGCGTAAACTGGTGGAGGTGGAGGAGAAGCGTAAACTGGTGGAGGTGGAGGAGAAGCGTACACTGGTGGCGGTGGGGGAGAAGCGTAGACTGGTGGAGGTGGGGGAGAAGCGTAGACTGGTGGCGGTGGGGGAGAAGCGTAAACTGGTGGAGGTGGAGGAGAAGCGTAAACTGGTGGAGGTGGAGGAGAAGCGTACACTGGTGGCGGTGGGGGAGAAGCGTAGACTGGTGGAGGTGGGGGAGAAGCGTAGACTGGTGGCGGTGGGGGAGAAGCGTAGACTGGTGGCGGTGGGGGAGAAGCGTAAACTGGTGGAGGTGGAGGAGAAGCGTAAACTGGTGGCGGTGGGGGAGAAGCGTAGACTGGTGGCGGTGGGGGAGAAGCGTAGACTGGTGGCGGTGGGGGAGAAGCGTAGACTGGTGGCGGTGGAGGAGAAGCATATACTGGTGGCGGTGGGGGAGACTTGTAGACTGGTGGGGGAGGAGGAGAAGCATAGACTGGTGGCGGAGGAGGAGAAGCATAGACTGGTGGTGGTGGAGGAGAAGCGTAAACCGGTGGTGGTGGGGGAGACTTGTAGACTGGTGGGGGTGGAGGAGAAGCATAGACCGGTGGTGGTGGGGGAGATTTGTAGACTGGTGGAGGTGGGGGAGATTTGTAGACTGGTGGCGGTGGGGGAGACTTGTAGACTGGTGGAGGTGGGGGAGACTTGTAGACGGGTGGCGGTGGAGGAGATTTGTAGACTGGTGGCGGTGGGGGAGACTTGTAGACTGGTGGAGGTGGGGGTGATTTGTAGACTGGTGGAGGTGGGGGAGACTTGTAGACGGGTGGCGGTGGGGGAAACTTGTAGACTGGTGGAGGTGGGGAAGAGTAATAATACTTTGCTGCGGTCTCTAAGGGAAAGCACAAAGAAACCATCACCACTAGAAGAGTACTAATGAGGGAGGCCAATGAGGCCCCTTTCCCTCCTTTTCTTCCCATCTTCAATACAAAATGGGGTTTGGTTATGCTCTTAAGCAACCATCTTACTCCTTTATATAGTTTAACAATTTACCTCTTAATACCTCAATTTACCTTGGTTAAATCACATATAAAAATCATTAAAAGCAAAGTTGAATGGTTCTTTGAAATTAATGCCTCAAATTCAACTTCGCTTTCGCTTTTCTTTAGTTGTTGCCACTCAACACAGAGGTTGTAATTAAGCAAATTAATAAAGTGATTGTAGCTATCTTTTTAGTTGTTATTATTCAAGAACCCAGTCTTTGTATAGAGCTCTGAGTAAACGTGTGCCAAAATTTCCTGGACTTTTTGGCAACGGATTCTCTCTCGCAATGCCCGAGATTTATATGACGTGTGTGAAGGCATTTAACTAGGGTAGTGGTAGCATGCATTTCACATTCAGTTAGGTAGTACACGAACACTCTCAAAGCTCGCCACATGTCCTCTTTGAAATTTATTAACCCAAGTTAAGATTTACTCGTCCCTAAGGTTAAATAATATAATATTTGATTTTTAGAAAAAATATTTTAAAAATTAACCATATGAATAAGTGAATCATAAGCAAAGTTTATTTTTAAAAAAATATTTTTTTCAAAAACTAAGGATAAGATTATTTGACCTTCGAAATGAGTGAATCTCAATCTTGGTTAATGTACGTGTATCACCCATCAGAATCTTGTCGATTTTATTTATCTATTTTTTTGATGACTGTATCAGTAACTACGGTTAGTTGGTAGAACAATGGTTAGTGGTTTACTTGGGAGATTGGACTCCCTCAGCAGAGAGGTCAGAGGCCACACCCCACCACAGGCGCAAGAGGCGGGGTGTCAGTTGCCGACTTTTTGGATGGAAGCCAGGCGGCTTGACTTAGTAACTCTCTCTCTCTCTCTCTCTGCATGGAGAATATCTATGGGAAAAGTGAACCCATTCGTAGTAATTGAACTCTACTACTAAGTAACTATGAAAACATTTCTAGCAATCCAACTCTACTGATAGTAATTGCCAAGACTCTCTCTCTCTCTCTCATGAACTCTACACCATGGGCTTGTCCCAGTGGTCGTGTCTCACACCCTTTGAGGTAGGTTCCGATCCAGTCCCGAGGGGTCAAATGCTTGGCATTAACCCTCTAACGTAAAAACAAATACTCATTCCTGCCTATTGTGACATTGGTAATATGTATCCCTTGTTGGGGTGATACGGACTTCACTCCCATTTGGTGTGATAGTCGAAGCTTCCAATGCTAAGTATCTAACTCAATAAAAGGTAGGGCCATATGAAAGTTCTAGAATGTCAAGCTAAAGTTTGACAAATCTGTAGAAAGAAAATGGGACACTCAACCTACTGGCACCTACTGGCATGTTTGTGTGTGCCGTTGGGCATGTTTTAGGACCTTAAAAAGAATCATTGTGTGGTGAGTCCATGGTAAAAAAATAGTTGGATGTGAGATGTCAAGGTGAGTCCTTCAAAGACACGTGACAAAGCTTGATTGAACATTGGGAGAGCGAGAAGAACAACATCGACGTGTGCAGTGGTCGAGCAAATAGTCAGCTTGATGGTTGGTGAGGTGATGATCTGGGAGGAAGCTAAGGGTTGCATACAAGGGTATTTCAGGTAGATTTGTATAAATAAGTTAATTTCTAAAGATCCAATTTTTCAAAAAAGTTTTTTGATTCCTGAAATTTTTTTTTTCCGTTCGTGGTGGTATCAAGATGCCATTGTACTGGGATATCTTATCCATCCACGAAAATGGAAAGATCCAAAAAATGATTTGAAGTTCAATCCCCCTTCATTTTTTTCTCCTCTCGGACCAATCCTGGCTGATTGGTTATATATATATATATATATGGAAAGACAAACCAGATGTCTTGTTTTTTTGGGACATAAACAAGATATATAACGAGCTAACACCGGAAATGTTGACCGGAAAAAAAAAACCAATCTACGTCAATGATTTATCATGCAATATTGAAGATTTTATCCAAAATAGTTAGCTCTTGACCAATAACTTGCATCCGTATATAATGCAGAAATATGAAAAATACATTTGTGCTGTAGTGGAAAACTGACGGGTGGGGGAAGAAATGCTTGTCCCATTGGTTGTGTGCATGGCGGCACTCTTTTTGACCCGGGATCAAGTTCTGGGAGGGTGGTTTGTGAAATATTCACCCGACCATTGACCTTCAACAATACTAACCTTACTAACTGAGGTTGCGGCAAAGGGCGGAGATAGGACTTTTTAGTTGTACGGGCACCAATGTTTGATTGAAAATAATAATAATTGTCAATGGATTTTATGGAGGAAGATTAAGCCGGTATGTGATATTCTGGTTATAAGACGATGAGGGTTGAGGAGCGTAGCCCCCACAAAAAAAAATAAAAAAATGACAGACTAAGTTCTTGGGCCGTTTTGTCCATACATTTTGAACATATCTTATGAGTATTGTTTCTCCTTGTTTACAGGACAGCTATCCCCTTGACTCATGACTATGCTCAGTTGAATAATTAAATTAAATTGTATAAAAGATATATTTTGTTTTCAAAAGTTTATGAGACAGACGCCCCATTGCCCCACAAGTATACTATATTAAATAATAGAAATGTTTAACTTACCGTCGCATTCGGCTATGTATATAATCAAATGTGCGGTCCACATTGGTCAATCCCTTCCTTTTTAACACTCATTAACTGTGGTTAAGATTCACTCAATCCTAGGGTTAAGCAATTTGACCTTATTTTTTAAAAAAAATGACTTAATTTTTTTAAGCTAAACCACAGTTAAAGGAGTGTTAAAAGGGACACGAGATTTGACTATGTCGTCAAATGTCGCGGTGGGCTAATCACTACCCTTAAATAATATAGTATCATTTTTTACGGGACAATAACTGCCACTTTACCATAATTATGCCTAATTTTATACTTGAACAACTTAACATAAAAAATGAGTCCGGATACTGTTGAATTGCAATTGAACTTGGACAGTACAATCAAACTCACATAGCCCCTTTTAACTCTAGTTAAAAAAATTTAACCCTTAATATTTGTTTTTTCTAAAAAATTGTTAAATTATTGAAACCTAAGGGTTAGTGAATATTAATTAAGCTAATGAAGGTTAAGATGAACATGTGTTGACTTGTGGGTGCGATTGAACTTGGAGAGAGTTCAATCATGATTGAATATGATCTCAACTAAAAAATATCCAAAGTTTATGGGCTCCTGCCCCATGCCCCCCCGGCTAGGTGGAATGCAAAGCACACATTACCAATGCATGAAAATGGGAGTATGCCTAGCATTCCTCTCAGAAAAAAATTCGGCTTGACTGACCAAAATGCATATCACTAAAGAGTCTCTAAGAGCGACGTGTGACCATGTTTTATAGTAAATTAATTTTATTAACCGTAATAGTTAAAACTTCTTTACCAGAGTTCAGGTCAGTTAAAGGTGCTTTGTGGGACTGGGGTGGTATGCATAATCTATTCCTCTTAGGCCTATATCTGGTATGAAAATAATATGTTCCTGGTGGGGGTATTGCGAGGAATGTCACCTTACCACCTTAAATGCTAACACGTGTCCTTTTTTTAACTCTCTTTAATTAATTGTCAATTTCTAAACATACAACTTTTCGCAGTTTTTAGTTTGACAATTTTATTTAAATATATGATTTCTTATATGCCCATTTGAATCTCTTAGTTTGATCGATAGTCGTCGAAATCCAATTATTTGTTCGGTAGTTTCTAATTATTTTGAAGTTTTCTTAATTCTAAAAATAGGAGAAAACATGGATTAATGGTATTGAAATTTTTGTACACCACCCCTATTGTGCATGCATTGTACATCAATGACTTACCTCTTAGATAATACATTACTCATAAATATTAAATGAGAAAATCTCAAATATTTTATTAACTATGTGGTGATTGCATTGTTTATTCTTGGTTAAAGTGACTCTTAAAAGAAAATGGAGTTAGTATTACTTTATATTCTTATAATTAATAAATTTGAAGTTTGATACTTTGGTGTGTAATTATAAATTTATAAGTAATTCCAATGTGCACATAGGAATTTTCATTATCTAAATCATGAAAAGTGGGGAGGAGTTGAATCATCTCTCTGGTTTAAAATCAAAGTGTTGCACATTAAGGGGAAATATTAGACAAGAAGGTGTGGCAGCCTGTGTGGGATGTAAGTGCTCTTGAAGAATTTTTACTTGATGGTCCTCGGTTTCACTCATAATGCTTAAAATGTGTGGAGAATTAGATACAATAGAATTAGATTCCGATGGCATATCAAATAAATTTGTAAAGAGAGTTTCAGGACCTTCCAGTCTCTTCGAAAATCTAGTTCTTAAGAGTTTTTTTTAGTTCATCAATGAACTCATTTTATATCTATAAGAGAAAATATGGCCACTGGAGGACATTAAATGCAAAAATGGTCGTTTAAAAACTAGTCGTTATAGCATTTTTTGTTTCCCGCAAGAATTCGTCGACGAGATATGAGAATCTCAAGAATTCTTTGCCGATATTGAAGCCAAAATAAAAACAATGGCTCAGAAGCCAATTTCGTCACCGAAATTTCAGTACCCCTATAATTTTGTCGACGAGATTACTGAATTTTCTCTTTAATCTCATCTTAATCTTATCTCAATGATGTGATCCTTTTGCATGGTCATTGGGCTTGACTTTAACAAGATTTTCCTTATTCTTCATGATGTCCTAGGCCTTATAATTAATATTGAAATATGTTCTTAGGCTCCTATGGTCAATCTAGGTATTTGAGCAATTCAACCTTCAAGCTTTGAGGAATTTTTACAAAAGTCCTAGATACTCTCATAAGATAAAAATAAACTATAAACCTTCTTGAGAGTTAATCTTCAAACTTGATCTTGGATCTTCTATATTGACTTTGTCTTCATGATCTTTCAAGAGTTCTCCATCCTTAAGATTTTCAACATTGCTTCAAGTGAGACTTTATCTTCATGATTTTGAGTTTGATTCTTTTTTCTTTGACTTTGGGTGGTCATCAACTTTGAATTGATGACTTTGCATATAGTTGAAGGCTTGCTTTTGTTGATCCATTTTGAATACTTGATATCGTTTTCATGCTTCATACCTTGAATATTGTGTTAATATTCTTATAATCTGAATTTCATAAAAACTTGATAGAAACATTAGAACCACAATGATCATTCCATTATTATGTTATCATCAAAATTATTAAGGGTACCGAAGGTTGTCACCTTTAGGCTAACATAGTCGACGAGATTTTTGTTTTTGCTTAGAAATCTCATCTTAAATTGATCTAGATGATTGAGAATATATTGCAAGGTCTCTTGGCTTGCCTTAATCAAGATTTTCATCATTCCTCATGATGTCCTAGGGCATTAGAGTATTTTGGAGTTTAGATCTTACGCTCCCAAGATCGACCTAGGTATTTGAACCTTTCAAACAACCAAACTTTAAAGACTTTTGACAAAAGTCCTAAACACTCTCAACCTATAAATATAAAACATTAAACCTGCATAGGAGAGAGTCCTCATTGTCCTTCAATCTTGATCTTAGATCTTGATTTCATCTTTATGATCTTCCAAGATAGCTTCAAGTTGATCTCTTTCTTCTTGTCGGGACTTGACTCTTTTGCAATGATCTTCAATTGAATTGTTTTTGACGTGAATGAGAATCTTCTTTATGCTTGGTATCATTTCCATGTTTTTGCCTTGAATGATTTGCTAATCCTCTTATACGTTGAATTTCACACAAACTTCATAGAAGAGACATTAGTAAAACACTCTTCATTACATTATTGTGTTATCATCAAAATCATTAAGGATGCCTAAGGTTGAAACCTATAGGCTAACAATCTCCCCATTTTTAATGATGACAAAATAATTGAACAAAATGAGAATAATCTCCCCCTCAATATATAAATTCAATAAACGTTTTGAGGTAAGCTCTCCCTAAACATATGCATTTAATTTCAAAGTCATGACCCAAAATCCCCCTTAGAAGTTTTAAGACTTTAGCGTCATGACCCATACTTCAAACCATCCCATAAGAGCATATAAGGCACACTAAACTATAAATCTGAAAATTTCTTTCTTCTATATACAGTCTTTCAATTACAAACGTTTACAATAACTGAAATATAAACCAAGACATGTACATAAGGTCCCTAGCTTGAGTTACTAACTCAAACGGATACAAAAATCCCAGAAATGAAAACCCAAAATACATTTCTCTCCCTCTCATCCACTCATCAGTGGGGACACCTGTCAAGGTCCCTAACACCCTCAAGATACTGCATATTGGCTCCTCGACATATACCTCATCGACCCATGGTTCTGGATTGCGTGTGTCTACTTGTGTACCTGCCGAAGTGACATTTCGGCTGATCATGGAATACTCAGCATATACAAACTACTAGCCAACCATGTTATGAACATCAATAATACATGCTCGAACATACATAGAATAAGACAATTCCAAAGTAAAACCAAACAGTACCAACAATATTGTAATCAGAGCATGGAAGCTATAATTCTTTTCAAAAAATATCATGTGCCTACTTTTTGAGATCATACTTACATCAATACTTTTCATTTCAACATTATGAACATATACTTTTCAAAATCACATGTTTTTCAAAATTTACTTTAGAACCATACTTTCATCAATTACATCATGTCTTTTCTTTTTACACATAACATATATCACACATGCATTATTCCATTACGAGTACCTCATTTCACACATGCATCATCTCTTTACTAGTACATTATTCCACACATGCATTTTTCTTTACATATGTCACATTCATCCCATGTATTACTAGCACCCGAATTATGATTGAACGGAACATATTAGCACTATTCACACGTACATATACACTTACTTTGCACTTTCTTTCATTTCTTTTACTTCACTTAACTAGTGCCCGAACTGTGATGGAATGGAACACACTAGCATCTTTACATATACTTTACTTTACTTTACTAGTGCCCGGACTATGGTTGAACGGAACACACTAGCGTTATTCTCTTTACTTAACTAGTGCCCGGACTATGGTGGAATGGAACACACTAGCATCTTTCACTTGCTTAACTAATGCCCAGACTATGATGGAACGGAACACATTAGCATCTTATCTTTACTTAACTAGTGCCCGTACTATAGTGGAACGGAACACACTAGCTTCTTTCACTTACTTAACTAATGCCCGGACTATGGTAGAACGGAACACATTAACTTCTTTCACTTGCTTAACTAATGCCCGAAATATGATGGAACGGAACACATTAGCATCTTATCTTTACTTGACTAGTGCCCAGACTATGGTGGAATGAAACCCACTAGCCTCTTTCACTTGCTTAACTAATGCCCGGACTATGGTGGAACAGAACACATTAGCTTTTTTCACTTGCTTAACTAATGCCTGAACTATGATAGAACGGAACACATTAGCATTTTATCTTTACTTGACTAATGCTTGGACTATGGTGGAACGGAACACACTAGCCCCTTTCACTTACTTAACTAATGCCCGGACTATGGTGGAATGGAACACATTAGCTTATTTCACTTGCTTAACTAATGCCCGGTCTATGATGGAATGGAACACATTAACATCTTCCACTTTGAGACTTAAGAACATTTCATTACCATTTCACTTATGAGCATTTTATTACCATTTCACTTATGAGCATTTTATTTCACTTGTGGGCATTTCATTTCATTGAGCAACATACTTTAAACTATTCCTTCTTTGAGCCAAAATAACACTTGAACAAAAACCCTTACTTGAAGCAAAACCTTTTGTTGAATCAAAACCATCTTTTGAATGGAATTCATACTTTGAATGAGAATCATCTTTTTGAAACTAATCATTCATTCAATGCTTGTATGAAATATAAATATCGGACATATAAACATGAGTGAGATCATGTATTGCAATTGTGAGCGATAGGGAAAGTCAGGAAAATCCTTAACATATCATCCATACAATGGTTAATAAGAACAAAGCCATAGACTATTCAAATCATCAATAATTATACTTCCCATTTGAATTTAAGTGTTAGCTTCATAACAAAATCATCCAGTGTTGTATACACACTTCAATTTATCAACTAAGCATGATTTTAAATTAACATTTCTAATGAAAGCATTATACAAGCATATCCAGTGCAGAGAAAAACTTAATATCCTATATTTCTTAAATGGATCACAACATGAAAAGCTAGGAGAGTGTTCTACCATTCCAAAAATTAGGGGAAAAGGCTTGAGAAGACTTAAGAACACTTGTGGAAGTGAGATCCCAACTTGAGGAAGAAGATCCAAGCTCGAGGAAGATTTGGAGGCAAAGATTCAAGCTTAACCTTGATCCCACACAAAAACCCCTTTCCGAAGATCAATCTCCTGAGGTGTTGCGCTTTGGAGACTCCTTGGAAGTAAGAAGAAGCTTTGAGAAGGCTTATGAAAGAAAAACCAAACTTCACCTTGATCTCCAAGCAAACCCTAGCAAAACCCTATCTCTCCTCTCTTCTTTTCTCTCAAAATCTCTCAAAAAATGTCTTAGAGGCTTTGTGAAACCCTAACCCACGAAAATCAACTTCTATTTATAGGCCAAGGGTTACCAAAACCCTTAAAAGCCCTTGTAAAATATCTCCAAGGTTGATTACCCAGTTATGGGTCGTTTTTGGCCAATTCGTCGACTAGTACTGGACCCCCGACTAGACTCGTCGACGATTGGTGCTCTGATTGGCATGTGTTTTCCCATTTTGGTATTTCGACCATAACTTTTGACCCACTTATCGGATATTGATGATTCAACTTGCGTTAGACTCACCATTCAAAGGGGAACAACTTTTCTTCAATGTACAACTCCTAATTATGCTTTATTCATGGTCCAAAGTGGCCCTAAAGTTGACTGGTCAGGAGTTACAACAAACAAAACCTTTTAAAACACAATTTTTGACCTAACTTTGACTCAAAATTTGGAAAAATGTTAAACATAAACATCGAAGAGGGTTAAATATCTTTCTAATGGCTTGAAAATCATTCGATTCTGATTAGCGGTGAGAAAATTAGAGTTCCCTCAAGTTGAGGGTATGTCAAGACTTCCCTCTTCTTTACTTTACAACTTTGATCACATTGATCACACAAGAGGGTCCTTATGCCCTGAGCACATACCGTAACACAATAAGGTCATTCAACAACTCTCATTTCATTTCCCACACTAAACCATGATTTCAACAAGACCTTTAGGCCTTTACAAGATTGGTGTCCATGATACTATTCACACTACAGTGTCACGAAGTATAAATTTAATTCACACAAGAGGAACCAAGCTCGAGGAAGCTTTGGAGACAAAGATTCAAGATATAAATTTAATTCATTTGCATATAGTTTAGATAAACCATCCCAAAGATCATGATGTCAATTCAATTCCAAAGTTATTCACATCAAGTACAAGACATGTTTTACCATTTCATTCAATTGATTCTTCCCCTTGGTAACATAAAAAAAATATCACATAAGCACATTATACCAATTTATACGATACCAATGTAAACCAATATCAATAAGCCTATGATATAAATCTTTCATAAACACTTGATACCAATTATATTTATCATTACATACATAAACCATATATACATATACTTGTTCATGCACTTCAACACATCAAATACTTTCTCAAAAACATCAAATATCCATCTTTCAAAACATACATACATCAAACATTCATCATTACATATCATTCATCATTTCATACAATTTTCAAAACATTAACATTGTATCATTTCATTAATTTTCGAAACATCAAATATTCCTCATAATCACTAATCATCCAAATGTATGTTCAATCAAAGATTTTATCAATTAATCATCCAAAAATATTAACTATTCTCAATCATAATCATTTCTTTCTTTTTGGATGTAACCTTCGACTTCTTTTCAACAAATCTCAAGTAACACTTTTTGGCACCGAAACCTTTTTGGGTCCAACAAGGTTAGCATTGGGAAGAATTATTCCCTTAGGAATCCAAACTTGCTTTACCCTCTTCTTTCCAACATATGTATAAGAGGTGCTAGAAGATGATGTGACAAAGAAGTTTTGATAATTCTTTTGTTTGATACCAAGATTATAACCATTCTGGCTTTATCAAATATACATTTTTGTTGTCCTAGCGTTGTGTCTAGTGTCTTTTACCATTAGTGAATTTAGTTACAATGCAATTTAAGTCTTCATTTTTAGTTTTTAATTCATTACATTCTATGCATTCAATGGTTGAGACTAGAAGCTTTGAAGCATTTTCTTATTTTTCATTTTTCAAAGTTTCATTTTCTTTTAGAAGAATATAATTTCTATTTTGTAAGAATTCATTTTCACTAGAAAAAGAAGAATTTTCCTCTTTTAACTTTTTGTTCTTAGAAGGAATTTTTCTAAATTCTCCCTATAATTCATCAAATGCTTCTCTTAATTCTTCAAAAGAAAGAGATTCATTAAGTGAAGGGCTTACCTCATCCTCATGTGCCATGAGGTATTGATTTTCCACTTGCTCATCACTTGAGCTTGCATCCGACTCACTTTCATCAGAGTCGTCTCATGTAGCCTTCATAGCCCTCTTCTTGAATTATTGGTTTTTTGTTCTTAGAAGCAATTTTTCTAAATTCTCCATATAATTCAACAAAAGCTTTTCTTAATTCTTCAAAAGAAAGAGATTCATCAAGTGAAGGTTACCTCATCCTCATATGTCATGAGGTATTATTTTTCACTTCCTCATCAATTGAGCTTGCATCTGACTCACTTTCATTAGAGTCATCTAATGTAGCCTTCATAGCCCTCTTCTTGAATTTTTGGATTTTCTTGAGTTGGAGGCAAGCTTGATATGTACAGGCTTCTTGCACTCATAGCATATGATGGGCTCTTTCTTGCTTGATTTTCCTTTGATGATCTCCTTGGTAAACTCCTTCATGAATGACCTCTTATTGAAGTTCTTCTTGTGCTTCAAGAACTTCTTGAACTTTCTTCCCATTTTACTTATTTCCTCATCTTCATTACTATTGTCCTCTTCACTTTCCTTCACTTAAGAGGATTTTAAGACAAGACCTTTCTTTGACTTGGGTTCTTCATCTTGATCTATCATTGTGACTTCATTAGTCCCAAGAGATCCTAGGAGCTCATCCAATCCATCATTGTGACTTCATTAGTCACAAGAGATCCTAGGAGTTCATCCATTGATAGCTTTGTGAGATCTTTTGCTTCTTGGATGACCGTCACTTTTGGAGCCCCGTTCTTTGGAAGTGATCGAAGCATCTTCCTTACATTCTCTGCATTAGAATAGACATTTTCAAGATATTTTAATTCATTAATAATGTTAGTAAATTTTGTAAACATTATGGAAATAGGTTCATCTTGTTCTATTTTAAATAATTCATATTTATTAACTAACATATAAATCTTTTCTTCCTTAACTTGGTTTGTCCCTTACATAGGTAATTTGGAATTTATCCCAAATTTCCTTTGCCAAGTAACAAGTTGAGACTGTAGAACCCCGGACCTTGATTTCATGGCATGGTGAATAGTGTTTTGAGGCATTAAAGCCTTTATGTATTGTGTAGGATGATATCAATGAAGAAGAAGGTTTTGAAATTTAATTAGAGTGCTCAATGTGTTGTAACATGTGTTAGAGTTTTAGGGTGTTTTCTTTTATGATTATGGGTGTTTAAAATAAAGGGGGAAAGGCCCTAGGTGTGAAAAATGAGAAAAAACAACAAATAGGAAAACTAGGATTTTCGTTCGAACAAAGCCAGAAAAGGGACCATCGATTCAATCCCACGGCCATTTCCATTCGAAAGGGCCATTTTTCGTTCGAACGAACACATTCGTTTGAACAAATCTAATTTTGTTCGAACGAACTTTGTTAAAATAGTTATTTTTTAAAAACCGGTGTTGAATCCGAATTTCAGGGTTTAACACCCCTTGGCCTATAAATAGACCACTCATTTCGTGGTTTAGAGTTACACAACTCTAAGGGAGAGATTTTTAGGGAGAAAGAGAGTGAAGTTATGATTTGGAAGGGTTTTTTTCTCAAGATCATGGGTAAAGCTGAAATATCACCTCCAAGCTTCTCAAGATCAAAAGTGAAGCAAGGATCTTGCAAACCAAAGCTTTTTTCTCATAAGGTAAGCCACGAGGAAGTAATCCCAAATAGGTAGAAACTCGGTGTTCCTTTTCCAAGCCTTCCCAAGCTTTCTAGGGCTCTCAACCAATGACATTTGATATTTGAAAGGTAGGTACACCCCACTAGTTAAATTTATTATGCATTAAGGGTAATAAATTGGTTTATTGTGAGGTGTATGACTATTTATGAGTAAATACTTCCTACTATCGACTTTATTATGATCTCCATTATGAAAATCATGATATAAAGCATGTTTGTGGTTGAAATTGAGTTGTGTAGCCTAAGTATGCATATACTAATACTTGAATTAGATCACCTAAGCATGTTTGAATGTTTAAATGATTTCTAGGTATACCATGATGTTCATAAGCACAATATGCACATGTATGCCTTGCATGATTCAAGTTTTCTTTAAGTACGGGCTTTCTAAAAGTTTATAAGATGACAATGAAAACGATTGAGACAAATTATGATTCACGAATACTATGATAAAGCCAAACGTAAGGGTTGGTCAAGGACAGGGCATATCTAAGGATATGTCATATCCGGCTTCAAGAAAAGACAAGCAAGAATGATAATGCCAAACAGAAGGGTTGGTCAAGGATGATTAGTGTGCCAATTTCAAGAATGTTCAATGAAGGGTATCTACATACCCAACTTCATGTTGTTTCAAGTATTTTCGATGAGGAGTTTTTACATATCCGACTTCAAGTTATTTCAAGGGCACTAATCATCTCAATTCAAGCATGTTTAAGATAAGCATGATTCACTCAAGACAAGACAAGATAAATATGATTCTCACACGACACGAACAAGACAAGAACTACGTTTTAAGAACGAAAAACATGTTTTGAAAATATGAAAAGTAAGTTTTAAGTATGATTAAATAAGCATGCACTTATGATTTTAAGAAGGTTTTTCTCACTTGGATTTATGTATGCATATGAGTGTATTGTTTTAAATTGCAAGCATGTCATGATGTATATTATATCACTGCTAGCTAGTAGCTTATACACGCTGAGTGTTTCAATACTCAGCGGTACATTTGATGTCGGCAAGTACTCCCTTTGACATTTGCGCGCCAGGGCCATGGGCCGAAGAGGTGAGTTTTTTTTAAAACCATATGAGTCATATGAGTTCGTATGAGAATCAGAGTCTTATGAGTTCTTAGAGTTCCTTAAGAATTCTTATGAGTCATGTGAGCAATTATGATCCGTAGAGACTTAGAGCACTTTGAGACTTATGAGCATTTATGATCCTTGGAGCTTGTGAAACGATCTTTGAAACATTGAGCTTTTTCTTGGAGCCGGATGTGACATACCGTTAGGCATACCTTATCCTTGACCAACCCTGAGTTTGACTTTATCAATGCTTTTGAGCTTAGTAGCTTTAAGAAGTTTTAGAAAACTTATGAATGATCCAAATAAATCGTTCTTATGAGAAATCATCGAGTCATGCAAGACATGTAAGCATATAAGGCATTTGAGTAGCATAGTAAGCATAGAAAACCTTTAAGCATAGAGGTGTAGTCATAGAATTTCTATCATAGGGATAGTTTACACACACATAGTTCCCATCCATCCAATCCATTCAAGAACATAGAGAATTTATAGTTTTTCTTAAAGGAAATAATACAAGGGTAGATAGTAAAGTGTATCTACCTTTCCTAAATCAATCCCTTCATCTAATTCGCTTGAGAATGGTTGGAAAAGTGAGATTCGGACTTCGGAAGCACTAACCAAGCTTCACCTTCAATCTAGGTTCAAACCCTAGCTTCTCTCTCCTAAAAACTCTCCAAAATTTGCTTAGAGGTTTGTGAAACCCTTAGGACACGATATGACTTTTATATAGGTGTTTGGGGTTTATCCAAAGACCCAAACACCCTTAAAATATCTCCCAAGGTCGGCTATAGGCTAAAATGGCCATTATGAAAGACATGAATATAAAAAAAATTTGAATCACTATTTTAAATTCAAACTTGATTTTGATCGAATCAAAATCTTCCCAAGGGTCATCTTATGATCATATTAAATCATGGTGTGAGGAAACATACTTACAAAACTTTTCAAGCGTAAAGTCTCCATTCGATTCGCACGAACCTTCTTTGAATCTCCAAAGCTTTACTTCAATGGAAGCTAATGGCCCTTCCAATCAATGCTCTTTAATCTTTTCTTCTTTTCTTTGATCCAAGAACCTTTCTTGATCAAACAAGACTCAATCTTGATCTTCAAAGAATTGATATATTGATTATTATCAATTATCAAAACACAAGAGAGAAGAAAAGGGGGAATTGGTGTGACCGTACACACATAAAAGGGAGAGAGGGATGGCATCCATCTAGGGGAGAGAGAAAACCTGGGAATTAGAGTGAGGAGATCTTCTTATGTGGACTTTCCACTATATGGGGGTCCTTATATAGAATCCCATTCAGCTAACTTGTAGCTTAAGTCAAACTCTTGTTTCTAAATTTTAATCCAATTAGAACTCTCTTTTCTATTATAATTGTAATTCCTCCTAATCCAATTAGAAGTATTTAATCAAGAATAGAAAGTTTCATAATCCAATTAGGATTCCTCTTTCCTCCATATTAAGTTAGAGATAAACTCCACTTTCTAATTCTATTATGATTAACAAATCCAAACAAAAAAAAAGATTCTCTTATGATTATCCCGCTTTGGATTTTCGACTAAGATTTTGACCTTCAAATGATTGATTCTAGAAAAACTTTATTCACGAAAGTTGTAGATATTTTCGACAGCTTCGAAACGATGTACTTAGGGACCAAAATCGGAGTTACAGTCATAGAGTTATGGCCTAATCACTGAAACTGTATCGATTCTCATAATCAAATACAAATTCAAAAATCCACAAATCAAATCAAATCGAAATTCCAATTAAATAAAAATATAAACTCTTATAATCTAATTAGAAGTCCCCTTTGACGTATTACACTCCTTGTTGGTCACCTTTTGATCTTTTATCAAAATTCACAATGGGTCCTACCCATTTGGTTAATCACATCCTATGTGATTTCACCTATAAGAGCTTCACTATACCATATAGTGAATTACATGGAGAAATAAATTAATTTAATTCTAAATTAAATTAAAAGCCTTAAGAGGGTCCTAGTGTGTGGGATCTAAAGGGATCTCCTATTTCTGGTTATGGGACCAAGTACTTTACCTTTTTGGTTGAAGCATTGTTACTAGGAAACACTTTCCTAAACTCCATTAGGATCATAGAATGTTATCTATGTCCCTGGACTTCCACCAACCACAATAATGTCCACAATGTGACTAACCTCTAGAAATTAGAGAATTGCTTGTAAGTACTATCTTACAATATATTTACAAATAAATCCTTCCACATTCTGATATCACTTGTAAGCTTCTGGGATTGGAACAATTCCACTGTCTAGTCCCTAGCTTATGAATAGAACTCTTTCTCATTAATACATTTTCATTGAACTGAACTTTCTAAACACTTTTGAATAAACTTAGAAAAGAACTGACATATATATTTTATATATATATATATATATATATACTTTTCCATATTGAAAATATGAACTTCGATAAAGACCATTTTACTGAAAAGCACCAGTATTGGATTTAACAGTTCAATTCAACAAGTATCACCTTAATATCATTATCTCCAATTAAAGAGTTGTGGATTCCTTATTGAGTGTTTACACACTTCTCCAAACATTGTGTACAAGACCCAATGTACCCGGAGTTAGTCCTGTGTATTGGACATTGCCAATTGGTACATCAAAGCCATATAGACAGATGTTTGATAAGATGTTAACCTCTCAGGTCTAAGGACAATTTGTCAAATGGATTTAACCCTAATACAATCTGACAATGTATTCCATAGGGTATCCACTAGTGACCCATTATGTACTTACTACATATACTCACATGTTAGTCAAGATTCACCACTCTCTGTGACTGAGATTGATCACACTATCTCATAGAACTACACATGTGCAAGTCATGATGAAGTACGGCGCCCAACCAATACTCTAGAGGCTTCGAACAATATTAGATTTACAAGGAACTGAAAAATCATATCTCCTCGCAACCTTTGCATGATTTTCCTACAATGTGACCTATAGAACTTTATGTCTTCATCATATGAGATAGTAATTAATATAAATACCCTTTATTGTTGGTTGTGTGGATATGATTCTTGTCTAATCAATATATAAAAAGTCTCTTATTGGCTTTCGAGGGCATATATGTCCAACAATCTCCCACTTATACTCTAAGCCAATTAGATATAATGCCCATCTCCTTAGTGATGTTTCTCAAGTACCAACTGAGACATAACTTAATATGTATGAGTCTGTCATGTCTGCTTTACCACCATTATTGTAGTAGTGCAATACTACCTGCAACTCTTGCAGATTTATTATCAATAATCATAGTTTTAAAAGACTAAACAAAAATGATATTGTCCAACAGTCATTTTCAAAAGCTAACTTGCTTGTGCTTTACCATTGTGTAATGCTCCGGACTAATCTGACCAATATTTTATCACATCAACATGCATGTGATGAATATCCGGTCTAGTACAAGTATATTTGCTTATGATATCATATATCTAAGAGAAACAGATTTCATTTCCCAAAGGTAGAAAACTATTTTCTTTGAATCTTACTTGTACAAAAATATTTTCCTTTTGTCTCTAAACTATTTAGGACTAAGTAAACATTATGTCAAGGTTTTTGTCCTTCATTGCAAAATTGCTAGATCACATATAAGAGAATAATAATATTCATACTTCATTCACAATGAAAAGATTATTATCTTTGTATAAAGCTATGAAAGTAATCACGTTCCCACTAACCAGTTTGTACACCAAAGATACTTTCATCCTTAGATGAAAATCAAACAGTTTGATTACTTCATCAAAATAAAAGTTAGTCAAACTACAGATTTTGGGACCTATGGGTTCTTGTGTACTATTTAGGTATGGTGAGAGTAGAGAGTTGATCTCTATCAATTTTCTTAGTTATCGGTCTATTGGGCTTCCACTTCTAGAACAATTCTAGATTCAGTTTCTCTTCTAGAAAACTTGTATTCCTGTTTACAAATATCTTTTGTTATCGAGGAATTGAGACTAAGTGTCTCTAATGCTAATCCTAAGCTCATCTTGTATCGAATCATATCCAATATTGTTCGATTTTAACAATACCATCATGCTATGGTTTGTTATGGGAATTATCTGAGACAAGATGTAATGAGAGTAACTTATGAAATTTCTATTAAGAGATTCTCTTCTCAATCATGGAAGACTTACCTAGCTGTTTCTTTATTTCATTGCAGAATTTCTTGAACTTTTCAAAGAAGTTGAAATAAAGTTAACTATCTCTTAATGGAAGATTCATTTGACTACTATCATTCGTGTGTATCGATACAATACGGGAATACACATCTTTCTCCATGATAATTACTCATATATAAGACTAAGTTCATAAAGACTAAGGGATGTGCCAGATACAAATTAATGTTACAATAATACTAATATAAGAAATCTAATTTTTATAAGTAATTGACACATACATAGTCTCTAAGAATAAAATCCTATTTGGAGCTAGTTTTTTTCATAAAAACATCTCAATGGTGACTATAGCAACTATTGCTTTTGTCCCATTCCCATATAGAAGTTTTATCTACTCGGATTTCTCCTTCTCCTTAACAAAAATGTAACTATTGCATTTATGCAAAGTTATACCAAACATTAGGAGCTGGAAGTTCCAATAATTAAGTTGGACTTGATGAGTATATAGGCTGGACAATCCTTCCAAAGGTTTGTCTTGTATCCAATGACCAATTGCTTCACTATGAAGCATAATCCTTATACTTTCCTTTCTTCTCAGAAGAGCCCTTGTCCACACTACCAGAATATCTTTCCAATGGAAAATCTTAGATTTCTTTCCTTTGCATAAATGCTCAGGATTTAGAGAATCTAACTTTTTTGAACATCTTTGCAAGTAGCATTGAACTCTTCAAAGGTTCTTAGCCATATGTAACATGTGGGATTTCAGACAATCTAACTCCCCACTTGTTCAACATAACCATATTAAAGGACTCCAGGAGCTAGTTGAGGATCATATCTTCTAATCCCATAAATTTATTTCAATTTATCTCAGCACCAAGAATTGGAATTTATAAATCCCATAATCTCTATCATATTCTTTGTGACTGGGTTTTCCTAGTCAACTTGGTGTCCACTTCTCCTTTTATATAGTAAGCTGCCTAGCAGCCCTATTGTATTTTGTAAACATCTCGAATGATATTTAATATTAGTAGTGAGAACTTGGGCAATTCTTTAGATAGTAAGCACAATCATGAGATTCATTTTCCATTCCAAACACTTTGAATTGGTCAAGAGATTCTCATTAAAGTCTTGGCAAGATGGTTATAGAATGGCATGACAATTAGTAAAACATGCATCATAATTACACACATTATAATATCATTAGATCGGGGCTTTCAATCTTTGATGATATTGCTCATCATTCTGTTAAATTTCATAGACCTCTCAATCTATAAAATTAGGAAATATGCTACTTCATATTTGTGATGAGCATTGGGTGTCTTATAATATACATGCAATCCTCCATTTAAGGATAGTATTACACATGCACCACAAGGTGCATAATAACTATCCATCATCTGAACATCTCATGCATAACTCCTTATGTTAATCAGTGATTCCCAATTTTCTGGCGACCTCCGACGACAACATGACTGTCACTATTTCAACCGTCATATTTCTTGGTTAAGTGAAACCCATCATTGTAGAGCCCCGGAACCCAAGTTCACTATGCTAGGAATAGTGTCAGTGAATAGTGCCTTGTGTGTGTGTGAAAAAACCGAAGGTCTTCCATTTTGCTCTTGGTAGTGTGGTGAGCTAAGTGAAGATTTTAGGTGAGGGTATTGAGTCTCAAGAGAGAGTATAAAGATACTCTAAGTGGGTAAAAGAAAAGGGGATAAAATACCTTAAGTGGTTAATGGGTTGTAATTAGTGAAGAGTACTAGTGCACGAGGCATAAGAGGCCAGGGCCTCTCATGCTTATGGGTGCGAATTCAATGATCACCTAGGTGGGATGAAAACCTATGAGAAACGATTCATGAGGTGTGAGTGGGATGTTGGACCCAAGGAAGAAGAGTGAAGCACTCGACTATTCTAAGCGTCAACAAGGGTTATGCCTTAGCATTACCCTTAACTTTAAGAAGCCTTAGTTCAATCACCGTTGATTGAAATCAAGTGATTCTTTAAGTTTTGGAAAGGTATTGGAACCCTCCTCGAGTTTCATGTTTATCATTTTTCACGATTTTGAGTTAGGGTTAGGTTAAAAGTGGGAATTCCAAAATCGGGTCGGCTACAAATCTGGGCTGTCGCAACCCACTACAGACCAGTCAGCTTTAGGGGCATTTTGGTCCATGAATAAAGAAGAATTAGAATTTTTACTAAACATAAAAGTTTTTTCTCTTCGAAAGAAAAATCTAACGCAAGTTGAATCGTCAAAATCCGATAAGCGAGTCAAAAGTTATCACCGAAATGTGAAAATGCAAAAATCTGGAAAAATTCTGTTCCAGGTACGATCGTTCGTACACAACCTACGAACGATCGTTGCGACGCTACGAATGATCATAGAGTTGCTACGATCGATAGTAAGGTCCCAAAAATGCTGTAAAACCATTGGGAAACCTACAATCGATTGTAGGAAGCCTACGAACGATCGTACACGCACGAATCCAACTTTTTTTAGGGTTTTCTTCCTCTTTACCTATAAATAGAGGATCTTTTGGGGGGTTTTGGCTTAACCCAAACCTAAGGAGAAACCTTGAGAGATTGAGAGTGGGAGGATTTCCAAGAGAGGGCCTTCAGCCTCAAGGAGAGATTGAGCGATTGTGAGCCCAAAATCCGTTCCAAAGGCTTGGATTCACCCAAATCCAAGTCACAAACCTTAGAGATCGCTTTCACCAAGCTCGTGCAAGCTATAGATGCATGGATCTTCGACCTTGGAGTTTGGGAAAGCTTCCACAAGCTTGGATCTCACTCCCATAACCTCCTAAGGAATTTTCCCCAATCTGTCAAGGTAGAACAAACTACTAACTCTTTGTTAGGATTCTATTAAGGTTTCTTTGATTCTTTTCCTCAAAACTTGTCATGATATGAGATGGAATATTGTGTATGGAGGTTGGTTGGGCGATGGATGCCAATGGATGGTGTGTGGTGTGATGAACAAATGGGGAAGGGCATTATTGCATAATGTACACACTTAGTGTTTGTTAAAATGTCTCAAAGAAAAATGAATGAATGAAATGACACGAAGAAGGGGGTTTTTATGTGAGAGTGTAAATACACTCTCCAATTTGCAAAAATTAATATTTATGAACATTTACTAAGAATTGGAGGTAAGGGTTGATGAAAAGAGTATGGGATACTCTAAGGAATTAAATGATGTGGTTTATTTATAAATTAAAGCATGTTCAAGTTAAAATATTAAAGAAATGAAAAGGAAATATGGTAGTGGTGTGAACATGAAATAGCATGTAAATGGAATGGAATTAAGGGGACTTGTAAGGAATCATCTAATTTTAAAAATGCATGTAATTTGAATACGTGTGAATTCTGGGACTTGTCATGATGTGTTATTAGGCGGTATAAGATGCACGAATTATTGAATGAATAAAATGAATTGCCCTAAATCACTCGTTGTTTATTAATTACAAATGCCATGAATGTTTACATTTCAAATACACATGTACATTGGTGAAACCATCACAAGTAGCACGCTAGGAAAAATGCATGCATATGACAAGTTAGTGAAATACAAGTAAATGAACATGAACAAGAAAAACCACAAGGGAACAAGAAAGCATGAAAAGTAAGCTAATGTGTGCCGTCCAGTACATAGTTCGGTCATTAGTGAAAACAAGAACATAGATGCTAATGTGTGTCTTCCAGTACATAGTTCGGGCATTAGTGATCTAGCTAATGTGTGCCATCCAGTACATAGTTCGGGCATTAGTGATCTCCAAGTAAGCAAACAAGACAAATAAGATGCTAATGTGTGCTGTGCATACATAGTTCGGGCATTAGTTAAACAAGTGATAATATGCTAATGTGTGCCGTCCAGTACATAGTTCGGGCATTAGTTAAATAAGCAAGACAAGAACAATTAAACAAGCAAGAACTGGTAAACAAGAAAGTTAAGAAACAAGAAAATAAGTCAAGTGAACAAGTGTGTGTGAAATACATGTGTGAGGTGTGTGTGAACTAAATAAGTTAAGTAAACAAGACAAGTGAACAAGTGAGTGTGAAATGCATGCGTGATGTGTGTGGGGACTAAACTGAACAAGCAAGCCAAGAAACAAGACATGAACACAGATTAAATTGATATTGCTTGTCTAATTATGATTTGATGTGTTTCCTTTCTATTTCCATCTTGCACTGTTTAAATTATACTACACAAGACGGTATTGTTGTATTAATTTTTCATAACATTGCTAGTTAGTAGTTTGTACACACTGAGTATTCCATGCTCAGCCGTACTTTCATGTCGGCAGGTACCGAGGATACCCTCAACCCCGAGTCTTGGGTTGAGGGAGAGTATGTAAAGGAGAGAAAGCCTCCTATTCCGAGGCAGTCGCAAGCAGATAGAGACCTTGACGTGTGGCCATACTTAGATTACTGTTGAGGGGAGCGATAGCGGGATCTTGTCTTTTGTATTTTGATATTTTGATAGGTGGGCATGTCCACCTTTACCTTGATGTTTATGCCTGTACATGTAAACTTGGAAAATAGACTACCTTATATGGAAAAGAAAAAGTTGGCTATGAGCTTCCGTACTCTAATTAATGTCATTATTATGTTACAATTATCTTATTCATTACAGGATGGTTTGTCAGGCACCAATAGTCACCTCTAAAGTATCCCTTAACTCCTAGGGGGTATTTGGGGCATGACAATCATTCTGGTTCGTCATATGATAAAGTAGGGTTGTGCCCCATTTTAATTGACACTCTCTAGCAGGTCATATACAAACCTATCTACTATAGAAATAAAGCTCTAGGAGTTTAATTCAGACTGAATTATATCTGTACCTTTTGGCAAGACATGACTCAGGCTAATTAATTCATAGTCTTATTGATAATGGAAGGTCATAGGGCAACATTATCCCGTATGATAAATTAGCCCATTTAATTCACTTAATATTTTTTTTGAGGGAAAACAAAATATCATGAACAAATTATACATCTCATGCATATATCAAAAACATTTACAATACATATCATTGTATCACTTGTATAAAATTATATACAAAAATCATTACATGATAATAAATCAAATTTTGTTTAAGTAGATCAAACTAATTCCAATGAACTCCCTTTAGCCCTAGAAATCTTAATGGATCTAATCCAAAGATACAAAGGTCATTTTAACATCGGTGGGCTTTAGATGGTTCACTCATCCATATGATGGACCATTGGTCATACCAAGCATCATGCGCCCAAAATAACAATTATAAAGTATCCATGTGCATCACTAAAGCCCATAAGTTAAAATGGACTATATTACCCTTTAATTCTCTACGAATTATTTTGAGCACATTAGAGTTCACAAACCCTAAGTCTTTGGGAGTCACTAAACAACTCTCTATGACCTCTATTAGGGTCTATAAGTGTCACTCAAGCACTTCCCATAATCGTGAATATTGTTAGCTTACATCTATGCCAATTAAGGCACAATTATCTCATAATCATGCAAGTAACAAATTTTACATAAAAATTTCAACATGGACTACATGCACCACGTCCAAAAAGGTTATAATAATGTATTTTATTTAAACAAAAAATTTTCATGTTTCAACAAAACACATATTGTGGGGTTTGATCTAATTATCCAAAATTTGTACAAAAATGATAATCACATTATCACAAGGGTTATGGACTTTTCTAAGCAACTAAAAGCTATAACAAATCATCATATGAAATATATAATATAGCCACACAATGGGTCCACATGATCATGCTATCTTAGAAATCTTACAACTACTTTTGTAGAACGCCTTCAAGATTTATTCTCCATGCGATCATCATCATCTTCTATCTTCAATTCGATTTCTTCATAGAAAAATCAGCAACTCCTAATACTAAGATTACTTCATATTCAAAATAAGAAACCTTGAGAAACCACCCAAAATAGGGTGCTCAAGGGAAGTACAACCCATAAGAAGAAAGAGAAGAGAATAAAGAGAGAAGAAGGCATGATCATGGAATCCATCCACCATTTAACAAAAATATTTATTAACAATTCATCAACTATGAATAATAACATGGCATGACAAATAACTTAGAAAGTTCATAACCTCAACAAGGGTTTTGCTAACCTTAGGGAAACTATTTCCTATATGGTTAAGGCCTCTATTAACATTCAACAAGCATGTCTAGAATGAATTATTAGGGCTTTAGATCATCATTAAAAGAAAACTATTTTCCTTTAATGCTTGGGAAATCATTAAGAGAAACAATTTCTTTAAGATTTAATCTAACTCTAAAATCCATCCTCGTATTTCTCAATTGATAAACAAAATAGAAAACACCATTTTAAATTCGGCTAGCCTAGGGATCTAATCCATTCCTTATTATTTTAATCTAATAACTATTAAAAGAACAAAATAAAAATCAGCAAATCGCTAATTTTTAATGTCACCTTATATTGATTTTAAGAATAAATTTCAAATCAATAATAGATGAATTCAAAAAACTTCCATATGGGTCAACTTAATTTAGGGATTATTTGATTTAACAATTAAATAACATAATACCCTAAACAATAGTATTAAATGTCCATAAAAATAATTGATCTCTATCAATTAAAAAATTCACTTGAGATAAAACTTTGTATCTCAACCAATGACATTTATGTAATTACTTGATTAACTATAAATCAAATAAAAAATTCTAAATACTATGTAGCCGGTATTTCTGAGCGTATGTAATTGATCCAAATCAACTACAATAACTATGGTATTATTCTCATAAACATTTTAGGGAACCATAAAGGATATCATAATTAACATTTAACTAAATAATAGCTCGTGGACTCGAAGCAAATAATTAAACAATTTAATTAAATCTCAGCCCGTGCTCTTGAATCAAATAATTAAAATATTTAATTAAATGATAGCCCGTTAAATGATTTAATAGCATCTCATGCCCTCAAATCAAATATGGAATTAAGGAAAAATTTGAAAGCCTCTTGGAAAATTAATTTAGAAAACTCTTTTTCCCACTTTAGACTTTCGACTGAAGTTTTAACCCTCAAACTGATTGAATCTGAAAAAACTTTATTCATAAAAGTTGTAGATCTTTTCGACGGCTTCGAAACGATGTACTGACAGACCTAAGTCGGACATATGGTCATTATGTTATGACCGAAACACCGAAATTGTATCAATTCTTCTAATCAAATACAAATCTAAAAATTCATGAATCAATTCAAATCAAAATAAGCTTTAATCTCCAAGAATGCTTCAGCAAGAGGTGTCAAATACCATGGGATTTATTAAGTAACTTTTAATAAATAAATCTCATTAGTATATGCTGGCCGAAATATCAATGGGTATCTAAGTAATCTAAATCAAAGGGAAAACATGCGATAACACCATAATATTAATAGATCATAAGGTAGGCTCTGATACCACTGAAAGACATTAATATAAAAATTTTTCAAAACACTATTTTAAATTCAAACTTGATTTTGATCGAATCACAACCTTCCCAAGGGTCATCTTATGATCATATTAAATTATGGTGTGAGGAAACATACTTACAAAACTTTTCAAGCGTAAAGTCTCCTGTCGATTCACACGAACCTTCTTTAAATCTCCAAAGCTTTACTCCAATGGAAGCTAATGGCCCTTTCAACCAATGCTTTTTAATCTTTTATTCTTTTCTTTGATCCAAGAACCTCTCTTGATCAAACAAGACCCAATCTTGATCTTCAAAGAATTGATATATTGATTATTATCAATTATCAAAACACAAGAGAGAAGAAAATGGGGAATTGGTGTGACTGTACATCCACAAAAGGGAGAGAGGGACGGGCGTCCATCTAGGGGAGAGAGAAAACCTGGGAATTAGAGTGAGGAGATCTTCTTATATGGATTTTACACTATATGGGGGTCCCTATATAGAATCCCCATCTAGCTAACTTGTAGCTTAAGTCAAACTCCTCTTTCTAAATTCTAATCCAATTAGAATTCCCTATTCAATTATGATTATAATTCCTCCTAATCCAATTAGAAGTATTTAATTAAGAATGGAAAGTTTCCTCATCTAATTAGGATTTCTCTTTCTTGCATATTAAGTTAGAAATAAACTCCACTTTCTAATTCTATTATGAATATCCCGTTTTGGATTTTTTACTAAGGTTTTGACCTTCAAAACGATTGATTCTGGAAAATCTTTCGTCACGAAAGTTGTAGATCTTTTGGACGGCTTTGAAACGATGTACTTATGGACCAAAATCGGAGTTACAATCATAGAGTTATGACTCAAACACTGAAACTGTATCGATTCTAATAATCAAATACAAATCTAAAAATCTACAAATCAAATCAAATCGAAATTCCAATTAAATCAAAATAGAAAATCTTCTAATCTAATTAGAAGTCCCATTTGAAGTATTACACTCCTTGTTGGTCACCTTTTGATCTTTTATTTAAATTCCTAATGGGTCCTACCCATTTGGTTAATCACATCCTATGTGATTTCACCTATAAGAGCTTCACTATACCATATAGTGCATTACATGGAGAAATAAATTAATTTAATTCTAAATTAAATTAAAAACCTTGAGAAGGTCCTAGTGTGTGGGATCTAAAGGGATCTCCTATTTCCGGTTGTGGGACCAAATACTTCACCTTTTTGGTTGAAGCATTGTTACTAGGAAACTCTTTCCTAAACTTCATTAGGATCATAGAATGTTATCTATGTCCCTGGACTTCCACCATCCATTAACACAATGTGACTAACCTCCAGAAATTAGAGAATTGCTTGTAAGTACTATCTCACAATATATTTATAAATAAATTCTTCCACATTCCGATATGACTTGTAAGCTTTCGGGATTGGAACAATTCCACTGTCTAGTCCTTAGCTTATGAATAGAACTTTTTCTCATGAATACTTTTTCATTGAACTGAACTTCCAAAACACTTTTGAATAAACATTAGAAAAGAACTGACATATATATTATATATATATATATACTTTTGCATATTAAAAATATCAACTCGATAAAGACCATTTTACTGAAAAGCACCAGTACTGGATTTAACAGTTCAGTTCAACAAGTATCACCTTGATATCATTATCTCCAATTAAGGAGTTGTGGATTCCTTATTGAGTGTTTTCACACTTCTCCAAACATTGAGTACATGACCCAACATACCCAGAGTTAGTCCTATGTATTGGACATTGCCGATTGGCACATTAAAGCCATATAGATAAATGTTTGAGAAGATGTTAACCTCTCAAGTCTAAGGACAATTTGTCAAATGAATTTAACCCTAATACAATCTGACAGTGTATTCCATAGGATATCCACTAGAGACCCATTATGTACTTACTACATATACTCACATGTTAGTCAAGAGTCACCACTCTTTGTCATTGAGATTCATCACACTATCTCATAGAACTACACATGTGCAAGCCATGATGATGTTCGGCGCCCAACCAGTACTCTAGAGGCTGCGAACAATATTAGGTTTGCAAGAAACTGGAAAATCATCTCTTCGCAACCTTTGCATGATTTTCCTACAATGTTACTTATGGAACTTTATGTCTTCATCATATAAGACTATAATTAATATAAATACCCTTTATTGTTGGTTGTGTGGATATGATGCTTGTCTAATCAACTTTAAAAAGTCTCTTATTGGCTTTCAAGGGCATATATGTCCAACACATTATCGATCGACCGGATATTGCACTCGGTCGATTGGACAGTTTAGGGGGTTCTAGAAAAAAAACCCATACAAAATTTGTGAGCATCGGTCGACCGGATTTATGTGTGGTTGACTGGATTGGTCCCCAATTTTCTCGCTTTTATCGCTTTGATGTTTTGACCATAACGTTTGATTAGCTTGTCAAATTCAGGTGATTCAACTTGCGTTGGACTGGAAATTCAAAGGGGAATAAATTTCTCCATAATGTACAAATGCTAATTCTTCTTTCTTAATGGTCTAAATTGGACTTAAAGGTGACTGTTCCTCAAACTACTTATAGCAGACTAGTCTTCGGAGAACCAACATTTGACCTAACTTTTACTAAAAATATGGAAAAGTGTTAAACATGAACATCGAAGAGGGTTTTGATATCTTTCTAATGACTCAAGAATCATTCAATTCCGATTAGCAGTGACAAATCTAGTGTTCTTTGAAGTTGAGGGTATGTTTAGACATCCCTCCTTTTCAACCTTAGAACTTTCCCCTATTATGTTTTAACTCCCATAAACATAAACGAAAGCCCCCCTCAAGATCTTAACACATTCATAATACCTAAACACTTACATTAAAAATAAAAACCCTCATTTCATTTTAAAACATAAAACCATAATTTCATCAAGGCTTTAGGCCTTGAAAAACACTATTCACAGCCTAGTGATCTCGGTTTCGAAGTTCTACAATATAAGTACATGTTACTAATAAACACTATTCATTAAAAAAAATTATATCAGTTCAATCCATATCCTCAATCATACATTTTTCAATCATTTCACTCATATCATACCATCAAGCATCAAAACATCACTTCATATCAACATATCATCCATCATTCATCAAACTCATATATATGTAAATATTATTAACCATACACTTTTCACACCAATTTCAAACTATATTTCATCAAATAATTCACCAAACTATCAATGATATTTATTACATCTCAAGACATTCAAAACATAACATCAATCATACAAATTATAATTAATACACATTTAAGCACAATCAATTATGATCAAATAAGGAATTTATTCAAATCAATTTCCTTCTTCATGGTTGAGCCTACAAGAACAAGTTCAAGTAGCTCCCTTTGGCACCCAAACTATTTTAGGTCATTTTTATTAGCTTTTGGAATAATTGTTCTTTTACTCATACTTTCTTTACCCTCTTCTTTCCAATATATGAATATGTAGTACTTGAAGAGCTAGAGGTAAAAAAGTTTTGATAATTCTTTTGTTTGATATTTAGATTATAACTAATACCGGCTTTATCAAACATGCATTTTTGATTTCTTAGCATTGCATCTAGGGTCTATTTACCATTTTTGAACTTCGTCACAATTTTAGTTAAGTCATCAACCTTAGATTTTAAATCAATACATTCATTGCATTCATTGGTTGAAACTACAGATATAGAAATGATTACTTCTTTTTTATTTTTCAAAATCGCATTTTCTTGTTGTAAATTTTTCAATATTTCATTCTCTTTTAGTAAAGTGTCATTTTTATTTTGCAAAATTTTATTTTCACTTTGAAGAGAAGAATTTCCTTTTTAAGCTTGGAATGTTTTGATATCAAATTTTGAAATTCACCATATAGGTCATCAAAGGCTTCCCTAGGTTCGTCAAATGAAAGAGATTCATCTTGGGAAGTTTGTACCTCATCCTCATATACCATGAGGCATAGATTGGCCTTTTTTTTTTATCTTTAACTTGCTTAGACCTTATATATATAATTTAGAGTTTATCCCAAATTTCCTTTGCCGAGTCACAAGCCGAGACTCTATTAAATTTGTGGACTCAATGTGCAATATAAATTACTAATTGCTTTGGCATTGATTTCAACAAATTTAATTTCGGCTTGAGTCCATTCATCCTCATCCTTTGGTATTAGAATACCATTAACAATTTTAGTGGGGATGTGGACACCATTTACAATTATTTTTCAACAATTATAGTCTAAAGCTTGAATGAAATACATCATTCTAACTTTCCAATAATTATAATTTTCACTATTAAATAAGGGAGGTCTAGAGGTTAATTCTTAAGGTAGTTGCAAGCATATATGCAATTTAATCTTTTCTCTAAGATGATTAAATCTTTTAAAAACAGAGACCTAGGCTCTAATACCACTTGTTGCCCAAGGATGCGGCCCTAGAGGTGGGGTGAATAGGGTCTATGAAAAATAAAATTTTTATCTTATTCCCTTAAGTGAAATTTTAATTTTAACAAATTGAAAGGAAATATAATTTACGCAATTCTACAATTAAAGCAAAACAATAAAGTAAATGAGAACAATAAGATTTAAGAGAATGCAAACAAAAAGACTTTGTTCACGAGGTTCGGCAATCCAGCCTACGTCCCCGCCTCAAGTTATACCCATTACATAATTTCTCACGATTTACTTAATCGTCAATAAAGTAAATGAGAACAATAAGATTTAAGAGAATGCAAACAAAAAGACTTTGTTCACGAGGTTCGGCAATCCCGCCTACGTCCCCGCCTCAAGTTATACCCATTACATAATTTCTCACGATTTACTCAATCGTCAATCTTCTTACGGGCGAAGATCAAGCCTTTCGAATGCAAGAGAATCCTTCTCTTCACTTTAGTCCTCTTTACGGGTAGAAACCAAACCTTACAATGAAGTATCCCCACTTCAAGGACAAGAGTCTCACAGACCATTTGATTTCAATATACTTGGATGAGAAGTATTTACAATCTGAAATTGCTTCTTACATGAGCTGATAGATCACTTGAACGCTCTCTAAGAGTCTTTCAAAGAAATGGAGTTGAATAGTTCAATTTGGACTCTTTTGTGTTTTCTAGGTTTTTAACTCAAAGGATTTATTAATGAATGATAGAGTGAGAAATAGAATGATTGGAAGGATTGAAGATAAAAAAACCATCATCTTTTTGTTCATAAAACATTTCATTTTATAGTTTTTTCAAAGATATAGCCGTTGGTGAAACATTGGATAATATATGACCGTTTAAAACTAGCCGTTACAGACTTTTTCTGCGTCTCACATGATTTCGTCAACGAGATTGGATATGCTCTCTGAATTCGTCGACGAGATGGAGACAAAAATTAAAATAAAATAGTAGCTTTGCGGCTAATTTCGTCAACGATATTTAAGTTCCTCTTCAATTTCGTCGACGAGATTTCCTGTTTTATTTTAGAAATCTCATCTTTATCTTGTCTAAATGATGAGAATGGTTTGCAAGGTCTCTTGGCTTGACTTTATCATGTTTTTGGTCTTTCCAAATGATTGTTGCCCAGGTTATAGACCCTAGAGTGGTGGTGAATAGGGTCTATGGTAATCAAAAATTATTTACTCTAAATTCCTTAAGCAGAATTTCAACTTTAAGGTAAATTAAAGGGAAATAGGGAATCTGAAAATTTTGTTTAAACAATAATGGAAATCAGTCAAGTAGAGAGAGTTAGAGAGATGCAAACACTTGACATCGGATATTGTTCACGAGGTTCGGCAACACGCCTACGTCCCTGCCGTGAGCTATTCTCGCTCCAAGGATTCTTCACGATTTTATTCCCAAACCATGTCCTCTTTTTTCGGGTGGATAGTAAACCGTTACACTCCCTTGCAGGCTAGGAGACCACTTTTACTATCCTTTTATGGGCTGAGGATGAACTGTTACACAATCCTTTTATGGCTTAAGATTAAACCTTCACAATCCTTTGAGGTTAAAGATGAACCTTTACAATGTAAAGATTTTGGATCTTCAATCCGAAAATACAAGCTCCTTTAAGAGTTAGATAAGAATGAAATAATAAACTCTAAGAAATCTCAAGAAAGATGGATTGGATTTCAGCTCAATAACAGAGTATTGGGGATTTCAGATTTTTCACGATAGATTTTTAGTTTGGATCTTGGTGAATGATTGGGAATTGATAGATTGATCACCCTTATTGTTTTAGATGGTAGAACATCTCAACTTATAGAACATTTAATAATATAGCCATTGGAGAAGCAATAAATGCGAAACCACCCATTAAAATACAGCTATTATAGGCTTTTTGTTCGTTCTGGACTTCATCCAGTCGATTAGGAGAGTCCTCTGATCGACTGGATGAGTCTTCCGATCGACTGGATAGAGAAATGTTTTTACCTCTCGGTGTTTCGACTATAAGGTTTGATTGGCTTATCGGAATTAGGTGATTCAAAAGCCTATTCTACTTAAAATTAAAAGGAAAATTTTTTTGTCCCTAATGATCAAATTCTAATTTTGCCTTTTTCATGGTCAAAAAGGCTCCCGAAGTTGACTAGTTGATCCAGTCGATTGAATGGTGATCCAATTTTTCTCCTTCTGTATTTTGACCAAAACTTTTGATTTTCATAATGAAATTAGGTGATTCAACTTCCTATTCAATTTAAAATTTTAAGGAGAACAATTTTGTGTCTAATAGACAAATCTTAATTCTGCTTTATTCATTATCGAAAAGGGTTCTAAAGATTTCTAGATTTGGGAATAAATGGCCAGAACCGAATTTGTAGAACTTGGTCTATCCAATTGATCAGAAGACCCTTCAAATTTGCTGGATAGAGTAATGTTTGCACAAAAAACACTGAAATCCAATTTTCTTGACCTTAATGATTTTCAAGTATTTTAAAGTCTTTTAAATTATTAGATAAACATGATTAACAACTCATAATGATCTTTGGAATGATCTAATATGGATTCATAATGGTTTCCAACACGATCATAATATGTAGATAAATTTTAGAAAAAATTTGTTCTATCCAATCGATCACAAGGCTTGTCTGATCGACTGCATAGACCATTTTCTTTGTCGAATCCATTTTTTTAAACCTTTAAGTTAAGATTTTATTCCAAGGTTTTGTACTTAACCATTCTGAGAAAGATGATTATGTTTTAAGGTCCTTAATCATATTATTATATTGGTTTAAGGAAACTATGGTCAATCTAAGGTTATTGAGCTTTTATCCAAACCATCTAATTAGGATTTTTTACAAAAGTCGTAAACACTCTCAATTTAAACTAAGACACTAAAAACCTTGAGAGTTCTCTTCTGATCTTGGATCTGATATTGCTTTGTGATGATCCATCTTCTTCAATTTCATATTCGACATTTGAGAGCTTGAATGATCTTGACTAAAACTTGTTCTTGTATATAGGCTTTAATATGGTTCAGCTCAACTTTTTGGTTGAATGACACTCTAATGTTCTTCTTAATCTGATTTTCATAGAAACTCAAAAGAGACATTAGTAACACAATATCCCTTCCTTTATTGTGCTATCATCAAAATCAATGATGTTATCTTAGTTCAAAACCTAAAGGCTAACAATGATGTCCTAGGGCCTCAGAAAAATTAATCAATTTAGTCCTTAGGCTCCTATGGTCATTCTAGGCTTTGAACTTTTCAAACAACCAAAACTTTAAGGACTTTTACATAAGTCCAAAAACACTCTCAAAATAAATACTAAAACTCTAAACGTTCTTGAGAGTTGTCCATTCTTCTTGATTTTGATTTGATTTGACTTCTTTTGCTTTAAGATCAACTTCTCTTTCTTTAATCTTTATCTTAATGATTTGGACTTTGATTAATCTTTGATATCTTCAATATGATCCAAATTGACTTGCTTGATTTGATGTTGAATTCCCTTCAAGTATGGTGTCATTTTCATATTTTTTTCATTGAATGACTTGTTAATGCTTTTAGTATTTTGATTTTCATATAAACCACTACAAGAAAACTACCGGACAGCAATGGAAATTTTCCGTGTCTGATAATAAATTTATGTGTCTAATACTATTAGACACGGAAATAACAACCGTGCCTAAACCGTGACAGTTACTCTCGTGCCTGATGCTATTAGGCACGAAATTAATTCTTTGTTTCTAATAATATTATTAGACACAGAATTATTTTCGTGTCTAATGATAATTACCCGTAAATGTAAAATTATATATGACGTCACACAGTTCTGTGTCTAAAGATAGTATTAGACATGGAAATATGTCCATGTCTAATAATGAGAGCAACGGAAATTTTTTCTTGTCTACTATGTTTTTGACACAGAATTATTTCCGTCTCTAAAACTATGATGTACGTCACCTTGAACATTAGAGACGGAAATATTTCTGTGTCTAATAATGTATTTCCTTGTCTAATATGCTTTTGACATGGAATTATTTCCGTTTCTAATACTCTGAAACATTAGAGACGGAAATATTTTCGTGTCTAATATGATTTTTTTTTAACAACCAGTACCCTGAATCCCATGGCATAACCTGTCACCTGTTTGAATACATTTGAATAATGGACCTGTTTTCATACATTTGAATAATGTAACCTATTTTTCAATTGATTTCATTTGCACACAACTTCATCCCACCACTTGTAAAATGCACCCATAGGCCATAACAACAAATAAACAAAATACTTATAATCCCTTTAAATATACACAAAATCATAGCTTCAATTACATTCCTTTCCACCAAATTCCTTTCTACCTATCTATGAATCCATGTTCATACAAACTCCACCACAAGGTAACCATGGACTGGAATGACACCGACAGAAAATTCATCCATCTCAATCTGCAACTCTTTCCAATTCTCTTCAAGCCTAAACAGAAAGAAAGTAAATTACAAGTGGTGATCAAATCATCCATTTATGTGAATTATCCAATTATACTAATGAGATATGAGGAATATTTTCCGTGTCTTTACCTGTGCATTTAGCTGATCAATATCTTCTTCAGTAGGACTGCATACTATCTTCTCACTGTCACAACATGTGGAAATAACCATGTCAAATACACAATAAAATAAGAAATATGAAAAATGCAACCAGTAAATAAGGAGGTATCTGGTTTTTCTTTCGATAATGTATTCATTATAACCATCATAATAACTCATTTAATTGCGTTTGGTAAGATCCATGTGATGATTAGTGAAGTATGATTACATGGAAGTACTAAACCAAAAAATTATTTAAATTAATTTAGGACAAAAGAGAAAGTAAACTTCAAAGGTTCTTGGACCCACATCATATATAAAAATATCTACTAGCATAGACAACACTAAATTGAAAGTTTACGTAAAAATATAATCAAAGTGAAGTATTATGCTATTCGAATTGAAAAAAATAAATCAAATCAACATCAACATCAATACTTAATGTCTGACAAAAGTAATTTCATTGACATTCAAATAGTATGATCTGTCATGCATTATGCTTAGATTTTCTAATTCTTTCTTAAAATAGTAATTTAAAATTGTTTTTAAAAAAGTAACCTAAAACTAGATTATCATCTACAAACTAATCTAATGATAAGATTGGCATCTAAAAGGTAATCTAAACTAATCTAATGATAAGATTATGGTTCGCAACATGAATGAGTGCGCACTAATTATCTTAATCTCTTATTGCACTCATAACTAAGATGGGTTTAATTAAGTTGAGAAAGGTCTATCTTCTGATCAGTATTGGATCCATTATCTTAATTAAGCAAGAGAGACACATTTATAAAGTAACATATAAATCCTTCTATGCTTGTGAAGCCAGTTAATCTTTGTAGATATGGTTCTGATAAATTGCAGGGTATTTAAAATAGAATGATTAATCAAATTCTAATATTAAATGTAAAAAATGTATCACCTAGCACACATTGAAACCCATATAACCCCAAGGGGTTTTTTTATCCTTCGCTTCTGGCCAAGGTAACTAATGTCCAAACAAAAAAAGCTTATAAGTATTCATAATAATGTCATAAAGGGGATGATAACAGTGTATAATTTCTCTACCATATTATATGTGTTGTTCTACATATTTGTTTGAGAATAAATGGGCAATTACTTTATCATTATTTTCCCCTACTTACCAGAAAGTAAGGAAATTATGCTTAAGAGTAGGAATTAAGGAAATTCACCTTGAATCTTGCTATGACTAGAAATGCAAGAACATAATTCTAATTTTTTGTTACACAATTTTTAGCTGCTCCCGTAAGGGTGGATTTGTAGTCCTAAGGTCGTGAAACTATCGAAAACTAATTACAGAGAATGTAAAAGCTTAAGATTTTATTGACATTTCACCTATTGGCGGTCTAATTCAAATCAAATGGGTTAACAATCTAGATTAAATGTCAAGCATCACAGGGGACATCCCAATAAACAACTTGTTACAAACTGATCGGCAAATTTAGATGCTACCTCAACCGGTAAGTTTCAACATGTATTTCCCAGCATCCCTGCTACTCAGAGTGTTGCTAGTGTCAATGTTAGCACAACTGACCAGTGCATTGCTCACAGAAACACTCTGGAGTCTTGTGCCTATATCACCTATCTCTATGGAAGTCAATTAACCAACTCATATTTGCTACCCTTGAAACCAAGACAATTCAGCACAAGTTCTAAAAGTTGCTAGCCATGCAAATCTACCTCGATGAAAGCTCTACTAAATCAAATTGTAGATATTATTATGTTGGTATTGTGAGTACCTGAATTTTAACCCCCCCCCCCCCCCATTTCAGATCAGGATAGATCCGATAAGGATCAGCGATAAATTGTAATTGAAAAGAGAGTCGCCACCTATCTAATTCTGAAGGAAATAGGTCTCTGAAATGGTTGGATAAGGCATAGTCTAGAAGTCAGAGGTCAGGGTAAGGGATTTAGTTGAGTTAGGGGAAGGTATTAGGCACCCCTAAACTCCCATCTGGAGATGGTTACCTACTTCCTAAATTTGAATTAAAATGGGGAAACCATAAAGAAGCTCGCAGTTTGATCTATATGTTGAGTAATGTAATATTGACTTAAATAAATGAATCCGATCAGGGTTGCCTACGTATCAACTGTCAGTGGAATCAAGCCACACGTAGTTCTGGAAGGCGATTAATGGTTTGATTTGATTGATTAGGGATGGTTTGATTTGATTAATTGGAGATTGGTGGGTTCAATTGAAAGGTTTGATAGTTTTCGGTGATTTGTGAGCGAAAGGTTGGATGATTTGATTTGATGGATTTCGCTGATCCGGGAGTGAAATGACCTTTTAAGCTCTTGCTGAGAAGCGATGAGATAGTTTAAGCTCTTGCCGGGGAGCCTTTCGAGATGGGTATTTGAACAGGGTTTGAATCGAGACTCTGACAGGGGTTTAACTAGGTATGAAGGGTTTAACTAGGGTTAAGCTAGAATTACATAGGGTTAAGCTAGGGTTTACCTAGGGTTTAGGTAGGGTTTAACCAGGGTTAAGCTGGGGTTTAACTAGGGTTTACGTAAGGTTACATTGGGATTTACCGAGGGTTTAACTAAGGTTCACCTAGGGTTTAGGGTAGAGGTTCGGCTAGGCAGGGCTATATTTGAACTGGGATTTGGGCAGTGGTTCGACTAGGCGAGGCTGTATTTGAAATGGAATTTGGGTAAGGGTTGGACTAGGCGAGGCTATATTTGAACTGGAATTTGGGCAGGGGTTGGACTAGGCGAGGCTATATTTGAACTGGGATTTGGGCAGGGGTTCGACTAGGCGAGGCTATATTTGAACTGGGATTTGGGCATGGGTTCCACTAGGGGAGGCTATATTTGAACTGGGATTTGGGCATGGGTTCCACTAGGGGAGGCTATATTTGAACTTGGTTTGGGCAGGGGTTCGACAGACAAGCAATCTAAATATTTAAAAGCGATAAAGCAATTTAAAAAACTGATAAAAGACTAAAAAGATAGAGTTCGGCGAGATTTTACCTTCCGGGAAACCCAAAAGGGTCTCTGAAAAAGAGGTCCTGAGAATCGACCCTTCGGAATCGACGTTCTAGGGAATCTGGAGCACTACGAGTGAAAAATGAAGTGAATAAGAGGGGTATTTATAGTTTTTCAAAACAAGGGGGGCGCTACTTCAAGTAGCACCCCTATGGATAAAAGCCCCACAAAGTAGGGCGGCAAGGAACAGTGAGGCGGCCAAAATGGTGCCACATAGGGGGGCGCTGTTTAAAGCAACGCCCCTATGCAGAAACCCAAAGATAGGCCTACCGACAGGGGTTGATAGGTCAAAAGGACCCAAAAATCAGGCCCAAAAGGGGTCACTGTTGAAGCAGCGCGCCTAGCTTAAGGAGCAAAAAATAAAAAAATTTTTCTTTGTTTTTCCTTCGCCACGTGACGTTTTTCTAATTCGCCGAAAAGTCGATTTTCTGTTTTGAGCCCGAAAATAGTCAAATTGAACTGACAAAATCCAGAAAAATATTTTAGATAAAACATGAATTTTTCAGTACTTTTCAGGGGCATTTTGGTCATTGTCTACCGTTTTAAGTCCAATTTAATCCCAAAAATAGCCAAAATTCATCAAAAAATTTGTAAAATCAATTTAGACTAAATGATAACTTCTTAGCACTTTTCCAGTGCTATTTTGGTCATTTTTCACCCTAGGGGCATTTTTGCCATTTTTCTGCTTTAGGGCCGATTTTATCCCAAAAATCGCCAAAATTAAACTGAAAAAAACTGGAAAAATATTTAAGATAAAATGAAAATTTTTCAGAACTTTTCAGTGGTATTTTGGTCATTTTACACTCTAGGGGTATTTTGGTCAATTTTTTGCTTTTGGGGCATTTTCCAGAAAGTAAAGCTTATTGAATTAGACTTTAAAGAGAGGTTTAAAAAGAGTTTTTTGAGAGTTTTTGAAAAGGTTTGAAGGTGCTAAAGAGCCTAAAGGGGTGCAAAATTGGGGTGCTTACAGGTATTTGTTCATTTTATTTGACAAAATATGCTATGTACTTAATATCCCAATATACAGGCTGTAGATATTTTGTAAAATATATACAATATAAGAATACAATATACAAACGTTACTTTTGAAAGCAATAATCCATTAACGGTCTATAGTGTGTGATAGACTATACAACAAGGTACTTGTAAGCCAATTAATAGTCTTGGTAATTACTAAACACTTCAACATATTTAAAATTTCCAACAAGGTACTTGTTACAAGCATGTCTAGTCTGAAATTCAAAACAATAAAACATAATCAACTATTGCAAATGTGTGATTAACCTGAAGAGCAAAGACAGTTTCTTCTAAAGCATAATCAAACCAAAGCTCTCCGTGGTACTCAACCACAGTCCTTTTAATCAAAGACAAAACACCATATGCATCTCTGTCAGTAGTATATGATTCTGTCTCATGGGAAATATCCAAGAACCCAGACATTTTGGAACCAACTGCTAATCGACCAGAACATCATGAATTTTAGAGGAGCAACCCAAGATTAATGCTGAAAAAAATAAAACATGTTATGATACAAGAGTCGGTCTATGGGTATTCCAAAATATACTCCCTAATCCTAACCGTCTATAACTAACCACTAACCCTAGGTACACCCCAGTCAAGCCCTAGGTACACCTCAGTCAATCTTATTGCTTAACCCTAGGTAGACCTTAGGCCTAACCCTAGTTAAAACCCTAGGCAAACCCTAGACAAACCATAGGATAAAACCCTAAGGGCCCAAGGCCCATCTCTGGCCCAAAAAACCCCAAAACTGTAGCCAAATTACCCTGTTATCTTTCCTACACTAGAACCCTTAGATAGATATAGGCACATATTTAGAATATATTGACAAAGCAAATGAATCTAAGTTGAAGGTTTACTTGAAGAAAAATGGTTCATCACTTTAGTTCAGCTAAGTAATCAACTTGTTTGAGTACTCTACAACAAAACATGAACTTGAATATTAATAATCTGACACATAACACCAATGTTCAGCCAATAATAAACTTTGTTGTACCTGATAGGAACGTGAAAATGATGCCAGATGTAAAGCACATGTCTCAACCAAAGGTTAAAATAAAAAAAGCATCCCATAAACCATGCTTTCTGAGATAATATAATACAAATGCATACACATAGTAAAATATAATTACACAATTCATCAGAAGCAAATACTTGAACATATGAACATTAAATGAGCCAATTCATCAGTCTAAAATTTTGAAAGAGCCAAAAAAAAAAAAATCCAGAAACATGAAAAATGAAGTTTGTGTAACTCTTCACATGCCAACCATCACCGGACGAAGTATCTCTAATCAAGGGGCCACTCGGGGGACTATGTGGCATCTTCATCATCACCGGACGATGGGTAGAACTGGGGTTGTCCCCCGGGGTAGAGCTGGGATTGTTGCCCAGACTACCCCCAGTGTGAAACTGGGATGGTTCCCCACTGGAGAAGGATGGTGTTGCGCCAGTTTGGAAACATTGTACAATCTCCACAAAGTACTGCTGGTGCTTAGCTATCTCGCCCTCCAACCTGGACACAATCACCCTATGCGCTTCCTCCGCTGCCAGTCGCGCTGCCTCTACCTCCCGTCGCGCTGCCTCGACCTCCCATCGCGCTACCTCGGCATCATGTGCCCTCCGCCTCCAGTGATCTACATCTGGAGCGTGGAACTGTGAGGGTGTAACACCCAGTCCATAAGTGCAGACATGCCAGTGTCTGCCTGGACCCATCACCTGGGTGAATACCTCATTTCGGGCTGTGTTACTCTCGGTGCCCTCAGGGTGCTGACTCAATCGCTCAGTCATCTGCGTCTGTGGTCATAGATATATCGTGAATTACGATACTCAAACCTAATAATAAAAACATAAATAGCATGCAACTATACCAATAATAATGAATGAATACAGCAATAAAGATACGTACAACTCCTCCAATGTCTGATCGACGAAAGTCCCATCTTGTCTGGTATGAAACACCCCAAACATATGTAGCCGATCCGGCTCCACCCCCTCTGGATGACGGGCACGCTTCATGAACAAGTTGAGGGGGTATTAGTAACTTCGTAACGAAATTAATATCGAAAACATTATTTGAAGGTTTAGAACCTAAATGATTCTGTGATAGCTATACCTCCGACTCCCTGTAATGGGCATAAGGCCTCGTCCCAGCTGTGTGCGACAAAGTCAAATTCGCTTGATTCTGCCTATTCCTCTCCCTGGTAGCCTAATATTTGCATGACATCATTCAGTTAGTATGCTGAGTGTATTGATGATAGAAGATTAATGATGAAGGTGTGTGCATACTATGGCATCTTCTGTTCTCCAGTAGTCCACAAGTGCCTTCCACTGCTCTGGCTGTACCTTATTGGACATATAAGCATACTGCACCTGTAGTAGGCGTTCCACTAAATAATATTCATTGTACAACCGCTTCTTCCACCCTTTCCATAACATATTGACCCAAAACCTCATCCGCTCATCGGGGATGTAATAAGTAGTCTGCAAAATAATAAAGGCAACCACAACATTAGAGTCAGTACATTGAATGTGGAAATAAGGAAAGATGTCACCACAAGGAAAAACACACATTGTTATTACCTCAATGATGTCTAGCAGCCTCTGCTTCCTCTCCCAGGGGACATGCCTCCATTCTGTATATATCCCTATTGGGATGATATCCCCGTCCTTCACCAGGACCCCTATCAGTGTGGTAAGCTTCGTCCCCATCTCCCCAACGAGCTGCCCCAAGGGGTTAACATGCACAACGGTCATGCCTTCCCCTGGTGGGGGCGGGGGTGGCATCCTATTAGCACCCTTGCCATGTCTGCGGGGTGCTGTGCAAGAAATGTAATGCCGTAATCATGCATAATAAAGATGAAAATTAATGCAATTGTGTTAAATAAATTGTAGTTAAACGAAATATGTACCTGCTGCAAGCCCTGCTGCGTCCTGCTGTATGAATGCCCCTGCATGCTCCATCTCATGTCCCCGGGGTGAACCGGATCTTGCGGGGGGTTGATAGGCTGGGGTTGGGATGTACCAACCCCGGAAGAAGATGAGGCCTCGCCTGCCCTACGTGAGCGTCTAAAAAAGGTCCGCATACTACAATAACTGTCAATGCAATATAAAAAGATACAATATTAGTAACATTTCAGGAAACATTCAAAGTGTAAAAATTCATGCAATTGAAGTGAAGTTTTAAGTTGTCTACAGTCACAAGTAAGAAAGTTGTAAAATCGCACAGATTTCCATGTAGTCAGATGATGAACTTGTTAAGTTGTAAGTTATTTCCGTGAAGTTGTGAGAAATTTCTGGACCACTCTATTAAGAGAAAAATAATATCATGCTATATAAAACACAACATATGATAAGGTCACGCACTCTTTTTCTCTACAAACATTATATTTCTCAACAATGAGTTCAAATATAGAAAACGAACATTATATTTCTCTACAAAAATGTTATTACATCAAGTGTCTATACAGAGAGATCATCAACATTGTCTTCAGAATCGCCTGAGCGGTCATGTAAAGACTCTGCCTCGGTGATGGTTAGGGGTACATCAATTGTTGTTCCAGGGATATTTGCCCTGATATCACTAATATTTTCAACATCCAGTCCAGTATCGTCTAATCGTACAATATTTGGTTGCACGATTTTAGGCAATTCCTTGACCAAATTTGGATGAACTCCCGCTCGCATGTCGAAGTATTCCCTTGGTTTGAACTGAATAGCGATGTGCCAGTCTTTTTCTAGTGGGTCTTCGACATCAAAGACTTGCATTGCTTGTGAGACAAGTACAAAAGGTTCATCGATTTTTAGCATCCATGTCAGATTTACAACTGTCAATTGGAAATCATCTTCCTTGATGCCCCTACCTTGAGACATAACATCTACCCAATCACACTTAAATAACATAACCTTTCTTCCTTCATAATAGTCCACTTGAACTATTTCTTGCAAAATGCCATAGTATGTTACATCGTTGTTTGCGGTGTCTCTGCGGTCAGGACCACGCCGCTATTTTGCGTCTTCTTGGTGCTATCAACAGATTTTGTTCGAAACCAAAAGCTATTGATGACAAACCGTTGAAAAGTAGCATGCAATCTTCGATGGGCCACGAGCCAACCATTTCAAATCATCACATAGATGCTCTGGACTTCCACCAATCAACGTATGAACCTATTAGTGTTTAGTAATTCATGTTAGTAAACAGTCAAAATAAAAAACTTTGTTGCCAGTTGAAACATAGTTCCCATATATTACTAACATTTGACGCAAACCAATTTGGAAATTCTCTATTGTGGATGTGGTCAATGTCAATTGGCTACCTGTGATGATTTTCAGTCGTTACTTTTTTCAAGTGTGCCCTACATTTCAATCATCGTGGTTTATTAGTGAATACCACATGTAGATGCTTTCGATGAATATAAATACAAAGTGGAGTCGCCTTACCCAATAAATGGTGTCACTTCAGGATAATTGAATAGGATATAACGGTGTATTTGCGTTGATACATCAATAGATAAATATGTCGTCACCGCCTTTCCTATAGCACTACCAGGTGCAAAAAAAATTGACAATCCATGGTATGTCCTAACCCTATCTGCATCATAGTTACGAGCTACACGGTTGGACTTTGTTTCGGCATCGTGCACATACCTTGTGCAAAAAGTGACACATTCTTCAACAAGATATCCCTCTGCTATAGAACCTTCTGGCTTACTTCTGTTAAGTACATATGATTTCAATGTATGAAGGTATCTATTATAGAAAGAATAAAATGTGAATGTCGTATAACAAAATAGTCTTGTTGTAACAACATATTGCAGTTTTAATACGAACTCAATACATAACACTTACCGCTCGATCGGGTACATCCATCGGTACTGTACTAGACCTGCAACCCTGGCCTCGCCTGCCAAATGGATGGCTAGATGTACCATGATGTCAAAGAATGAGATGGGAAAATCCTCTCAAGGTTGCAAAGTGTAACTGCTCATCCAGCCTCAAGTTCTGTGAATTCTTCGATGGTGCCAACCTTAGAGCATAACCCTTTGAAGAATCTACTCAACTCAATCAACAGTCCACTTACATTCCTTGGCAGTGATTTCCGCAAGGCCAATGGGAGTAGCTGTTGCATTAAGATATGGTAGTCATGGCTTTTCAACCCTGATATTTTGTGCTCTTTCAAGTTCATACATTTTGAAATATTGGCCGCATATCTATCAGGAGTTTTCACCGTTGCTAGTACGTTATAGAAAATACTTCTATCATCGGCCGACATGGTAAAGCATGCAGTAGGCAAATATGTTTTCTCTCCTACCGCATGTGGATGAAGTGCAGTTCGAATACCCATTTCCTTAAGGTCAAGACGTGATTTCCAAGTATCTTTTGTTTTTCCATCAATATTCAATAACGTCCCTGTGATACTATCGCAAATATTTTTTTCAATATGCATCACATCCGAATTGTGCCTTATTAGTAGATGCTCCCAGTAAGGTAATTTGAAGAAAATACATACTTCTTCAATCTAATATTCTCAACATTACTGTCGCGCATTTACCCAAACAATTCAGTCCCTGTGTGTGCAACAGGAGTAGGTCTTGTTTCAGCCTGTCCATTAAATGATGCTTTGTTCTTGCGAAATCTATGACCAAACCCCAATAATCATCTATGACCCATATAACAAAACTTACGCCCATGTTTCAAGTACTAGGAACATATGCCCTAGTTGCAATGCGGACAAGCGTATTGCCCTTTTGTACTCCATCCAGACAAGTTTGTATATGCAAGGAAGTCATTGATTGTCCACAATAACGCTGCTCTCATCTGAAAATTTTGACCCCTTAATACATCTTACGTGTTTAATCCATCAGTCCACAGATCTAATAACTCATCTACAAGTGGTTGTAAGTATACATCAATGTCATTACTAGGAGCACGAGGACCGGGAATAAGTAATGACATCATCAAAAAAGGTTGCTTCATACACATCCAAGGTGGCAAATTATATGGAGTCAAAACAATAGGCCAAGTACTGTGTGCGATGCTAAGGGTACCAAATAGATTGAAACCATCACTTGCTAACCCAAGTCTGACATTGTGAGGTTCGACAGAAAATTCACGGTATCGTTCGTCAAGATGTTGCCAGGCTTCAGAGTCAGCTGGATGCCTTAGAACACCATCTCGAGTGCGACCCTCTGCATGACAAATCATGGAATCAGCTGTCTTGTCTGACATGTAAAGTCTTTGAACTCTAGGCTTTAAAGGAAAATAACGCAAAACTTTTGCTGGAATTTAGCCTTCCTTCCTGGATGACGGTGCTTTACAAGAGTCCGCAATCTTCCACTGTGAAATTCCACAAACAGATAATGCAATATCATTAGCATGTTCCTTCTAGTATAACATGCAATCGTTTGAGCATGTATCAATCTTATTGTAACCAAGACCTAATTCTCTGATTATCTTTTTAGTTCGGTAAAAGGATGCAGGCAAAGTCTCATCCTTGGGAAGTGCCTCTTTCAGTAATTCAAGTAACATCGCGAATGATTTGTTGCTCCATCCATTTAGACACTTAATGTTATATAACCGGACGATAAAAGATAGTTTACTGAATTTTTTACATCTGGGATACAAATCTTGTTCGGCATCTTCTACTAACTTATAGAATTTTGCGGCTTCTGCGTTAGGACTCACTCTTGTTTCATTCGGTCCCTCATCAACTGTCCCTTGGTTTGCACGATTGGGTCCGAACGCTGCATGCAACATCTCTTGCATATCATCTATTACAGGGTTATCCCTGTCCCTCACAACTTGGGCAGCTCGAGATCTAGGATGCGGTCTTTCCCCATGAAAAATCCAGGTAGTTGTGGTATAATGCTTATCGAATTCATTGCAAATCAAGTGTTCATACACACTGTGTCGTATCCAATAATATTGATTACTATATTTTTTACACAGACACTTAATAGTACTACCAGATTGTGGTGACCCGTTTTATATGTCACTCCATCTGTGTGCAGAAACTCAACTTTTATCCATGGTCACTTTATCAGCTCTCACAATCACTAACAATAGAAGACAATATATACCTGTCATTAGTGAATGATACAAAAATGACACCGGAATAATTAGGATAATGCATGCATGCACCATGGTTGGGTTAATACTTATTGGGTGAGGTGTTCCTATCCCATTCAAGAATACATAATCCCTAAGAATCAATACCACACGTCCACTATCAATTTTCAGGAAATTTCGACAGTATCTCCATATGGCTCTCCAATTACACAATTCAGACAAGAGGTAAATACATTACTTGTCCAAATATGTACCCGGAGAACAATAGGGATGACTGACGAAAATATTCCCAAAATTGAGTGTGCTTCGGGCAACTGACACATGCTTCGGGATTATGCATTCCCAAACTGTCCACACGGACAATTCAATAATCATTTGCAGACAAATACTCCTCTTGACATACAGGACGGATCAGTTGTTAGCAGTAATATAATCCATGTAGGAACTACACATCGTAATCAACAACGAATCCATTCATAATGATGGTAAGAGAGGCACTTATCCAACAATCATTCTTGAACTGGAGATCTAAGTTTCAATGCATGCACATTCACAATGACCTTGAGGGATGCAGACATCATTATGGAACTTATAGTTCCATGACCATAACTGTAAAATTATAATGAACAGAAATCCGAATTATTGCAATAATCTAAAACAACTCACATTCATCAAAATAACATTATAATCATCGATATTCGGCAATAGACATAATATTTAGTAGAAATAAAAATAAACATAACAAGTTCAATACACCAAAGGCAAACAAGAACACAACCTTAATATTATCTAATAATGTATTTCCGTGTCTACATTGCTATATAGTAGATTTCTTGTAGTGTTATCAGAGTTGCTATTATAATATATTGTTGAAAAACTAACGATGAGTCCTAAAATCATTCAACTGATTAAATCCACTAGACACCGAAATCATTGAAGAAAAAGGCTATATATAGTTCGATTTGGGTTTTGAGAGTTTGGTTGGGTTAAGAAACTCTTAATGAAGAGTTACATAAGTTCTTTAATAAGTTTTTTTTTTAAACCTTACTATTTAGGATAAATTCACTCTTAGAAGAAATCAAGTCAAATTAGGAGTTTGGGTCCTTATATAAGCTATGGTCATAAGGAATCATATATATTTTTTTTATTAATTGAATTTTATTTTTTTATTTTTAGAGATTTTGTAAAAATAATCAACTAAATTTAGGGTTTTGTTCAAAGAGAGTGATTTCTTATTTCTACAAAGATAGTTTTTGGTCAAGTATGATGATTTGATTTTTTTTTACAAGGGAAATAGTTAGCGTACCCTTGAATTCCATTCAAAACCTAATTCTCCACCCCGGGATACAATAACTACATCCTAACGACTGGATCAAACCAGGAATGTGTGCCTATATCGCCGGGACTCGTACCCTAGTTCTCCACCCCGGGATACAATAACTACATCCTAATGATTGGATCAAACCAGGAATGTGTCATGGTCTGATTCAAAATAGGTTGCTTATTATCTTCTGACTAGTGAAGGCCCACCTCTGGAGTTCAATACTATTATAGATGATGTTAATGCTTTGTACCATGTTATTTTGGAATCCAAGCCTTTCATCAGACATGTACCTCGGCAAAATGTTTAGTAGACTCATGGCTATTGTATTACTTTTACCAGTACTTTAGTCTAATCTAATGGTTTGTTAAGGTATCAAAAATGTTAATTTAATTTAAATAAAATTTATTCTCTAATTTTCCATAGAGAGAGAGAAAGACTGAGAGAGGGGTACTTGTTTTGAGTAATTTTTTTTTATTTTGGCCGATAGCAATTATGGAATCTGATCATTTGGCGTTTTCTCATCTAATGCTCTAAGTTAAGTGGAATAACCGGAAATAGACACTTTCCCATGATACTATATTACTATTACACGCAACAACCAAACATTTATTACCTACTGTTCAACTGCTGCACCAACACCTCCTTCACAGGTTCTTCCTTTGGTTTTGAAAAGGGAATTGGACTCTTTTCAAGATCTCTATCGGTGAAATGGCTGACTTGGATCGCTCTTCTAATGATACCAGCCTCCGATTCTCGAGGTACCCATTCTCTTTTTCTTTGAAATAAGACCTTGTTTTCATTGATTACTTTTCCTCCTGGCTTTTCTTCCTCTTCTTCTGATTTTGGGATTTTATGAAAGTCATAGTACTCATTTGAAATAAATGGGTCCTTTGCTCTTACTTTAATGAACTCTCTACTAAAACAAAAACTTGAATTTTTCTTTTGGTTTTGCTCTTTATGAACCTGTTATGTTTGTTTGTTTGTTTGAGATTAATGCATTTTAGCTCCTTTTATGAATAGAAACTCTGTATGAATACAGGGTATCAATTCAAAAAGAGGGTAAATGTCATCAATAATTTCCTTTTCTAATCATGTCATATCTGTTTTTAGATGTACCCATTTGAAATTAAGGCATGTTCTCTCTCTTTTCAAGTTCAAACCCATTACCTTACCATGTATTTGTCATGAAACATGATTTTCCATTTTGATGTTGGGATGCTTGTTTCAGAGCGAAACAGTCGAGATTCTAAGCTTGATTTTTCAGAAGATGAGTAAACACTTATTACTAGGATGTATAATTTGGTTGGAGGGAGGTTGGTTTACTGTCATTTTCACTCCCTATAAATATTACTCAGACAAACCCACAAATTCATCAAGGAAAAACTTAAAGAAAGAGAACATAAAAATTAGTAAGTACCTAGCAAAGGGAGGTTTGAGTGGCGTGGAGTTGGTGGCGCTGATGAACCTTCACAGAGTCCAATTAAGTTTGATAACATATAGAGAAGTATTAGAGCAAAGAGAAATATAGAGAGAGAGCTCGGTAGAGAGAGAGAGAGAGGTTAGTAGAGAGGGAGAGCGTGAGAGATAGAGACATGCAATAGAGGGATAGAGAGAGTAGGAGAGCTCGGTAGAGAGAGAGAGTGAGAGAGACAAAGACAGAGAGAGGAACAGATAGAGAGAGAAATTGTAACTTATAGTGGGAGTCAGAGCTTTTATTCGGCGGCGGTCGGAGCTGGTCGGCAACAGTGGTGGAGGTGGAGGAGAAGGAGAGAGAGAGAGAGAGGCGCGGTAGAGAACAGAAAAGGGGGGAAATGGTATGAGTTTCACGGGTTAGGAAAAAAATGAATACAATTGTATTAGACACGGAATTATTACCGTGTCTAATGCTCATTTAATTTAGACACGGAAAATTTCCGTCACTAAAACTAAGATCCATGTCTAAGACTATTAGACACAGAAAATTTTCCGTGTCTAATAAATGTATTATTCATAAAATTAATATCAATCTTGGAATAAACGGGAGATACGCAATTGTAGTGACGGTAACATTTTGGTGTCTATAAATAGGTATTAGACACGGAAAGATTTCCGTGTCTATAAGTCTGTTGCTGTCCTGATAGTTTTCTTGTAATGAACTGATCAAATGAGATATTAGTAACACAAATGATATTACATCATTGTGTTATTATCAAAATTAATGATGTTGCCTTAGGTTGAAAACCTAAAGGTTAACAATGGCCCCCCATTGCCCCGGCCCGTCCATGGTAGTAATTAGCCCACCACGCGTCCACGTGTCCTTTTTAATATTCCTTTAACTATGGTTAAGCTTGAGAAAATTAAGGTTAATATTTTTATTTTTATTGTTTGTTTTTAAAAATCAAGGCTATATTGCTTAACAGTAGGAGTGAGTGATTCTTAACCAAGGTTGATAGGTGTTAAATGAAGGGCATGGACCAAACAGGACCGTAAATTTGATTACATAGACAAATTATAGGGTAGGTTTAAGATTTCCTTTTTCAATGAGCTTTTGCTAAAGGAATGAAATTAAATCCTCTACGGTTACAGGGGAGTCCGATTACACTCCTGAGGTCCCTTTTAACCCCAATGAACCATGGTGAAGATTTACTAACACTTAGGGTTCAACAATCTAATCATGTTTTTTAGAAAAAAAAATTTAACCTCAGGGTTAAGATTTTTAACCTGTGGGTTAATTTTTAAAAATAATTTTTTTCTACAATCAAGATTAGATGATTGAACCCTAAAAGTTAGTGAAATTTAACCATAGTTAATAAGGGTTAAAAGGGACACCCGTTGACCTGTGGGTGCGTTCGAACTCTCACCCCAATGCCAAAAATCACTTCAACTTGCTTCTCCAGGTAAGATCTCAGAGATGGTTGGACTGTAGGAGAGTGACCCATGACACTGCATGCAAATGATAGATTGCCCAACCCGTTGCCGACAATTTTTTTCCTTTAGTCGACCTTTTTGTTCTTTTGTCTTACACAAAGGTAGTGATACCTAATATTAGACGTCTATCCCCATTGTTTTATATATAATTTAAAGTTGGCTATAATTTTATATATGCATGCACCCCCATTCATAATTCATTTGTTCTTCCATCGACTTGTTCTCCATTTGCCACCATCTCTCCACGTAGATCACTTTCCATTAACCAATATTTTTTCATGTTCGCAGTTTTTACGTTTGACAGTTTTGTTTATTTAAAATAATATTCATTCTATTGAAATTTAATTATATGATTTCTTAAGTGTTATGAGCATACCAATATTTAATGTCTGGATACTAAATATGTAACTCATTAACTCTACACCTTCAAAATATTAAAAATTCTATGAGTACTCCAATAGGTAAAAAAAACACTTATAATTTTTCTAATTATAGACTATTCTAAATTTAAAACCATAAGAACAAAATAATTCATTACCTTTTTGACGGGCCCCAAACCCAACCAAAAGTCCAATAAATTGGTGTCAAAGGAATCATATTCAATTCCTTATTTATTACACCCCCATTTTGTATGGGTTAAAGAGCTTGCAACAAAAGATAATAGGAAACTCAACGTTGAAAATTGTGAGGAGGAAATCAAATTATTTGAAAATGATCAGTAGGATGTTTATATCAAAATAAAGAGCACAAGGTAACTGCTTATTAATCAAAATGTATTTCAAAATAAAGTAACTTCATAAATTCTACTAGAACAGAACAAAATTAACAAAAAGATACAGATAAAGGAAAAAAATAATTGGTTTGATAGGTTCATAATAGTTTGTGTTTCTACAATGACTCTCTGAAGGTAATGTAAGAGGAGCTTCCCGAGTTCATTCATAGAAGGAGAATAGGTTTTTAGAAGAGAGTTTAAGGGTTTGGAGGTATGGGTGCTTATAGATAAGTCATCTTTTTTTAAAAGAAAATAGTAAAAGTACCCGGGGTTCGCATTTTATAACAGAAGGGCCGGTCCTCATTGGTCCATGCCCTAATTTTAAATACTTACCTATTGTGAATAGCATTCACTCACCCCTAGGGTTAAGCAATCCAACCATGTTTTTTCAAAAAAAAAAACCAAAATCTTAGTTTTAATTTAGTTAATCTTAACCAGGGTTAAAGGGGACATGAGGGTAAGATATTAAACGGACCCATGGGTCCGCTGAGCACTGTTATTTTTTAAATGGTGTCCAGTTAGTAAATATTTGTGTACTCATAGCAGCAACCTTTTCTATATGCCCATTTGAATTTCTTAGTTTGATCGATAGCCGTTGAAAATCCAATTATTTGTTTGGCAATTTCTGATTATTTGATTTTTTTTTTAATTCTAAAAATAGGATAAAAAATGGATTAATGGTATGGAAATATTTGTACACCACCTTAGTGTGCTTGCATTGTACATCAATGATTGACATCTTAAATTATACATTACTCATAAATATTAAATGAGAAAATCACAAATTTTTATTTAAATAGGTGGTGATTGCATTATTTATTCTTGGATAAATTGACTTGTAAAAGAAAGTGGAGTTAGCATTACTCTCGATTCTTATAGTTAAAAAATTTGAAGTTTAGTGTGTAACTATAAATTTATAATTTTTTTATCTTTTATTTTGGTGTGTATTTAAAATTTTAAGAAATTAATGGTGTACAATCATCAATTTAAAAAAAGAGGAATGCTAGCCTACTCTCGAGCTTTTTCTACTCTCATCCTCAGCCAACCATGTGTCCCAAAAGCAACTTGTTAAAACATTTTTTAACATTAAAACACACACTTTTAAAAAGTTGGGATACTTGGTTTGCTGAGACTAAAAAAGGCTTGAGAGTAGGGCTAGCACTTCTCTTTAAAAATGGGGTGTAGTCATTAATTATACCTTTTGTATTATTTGTATTGTTATTGATTATTTTTAAGCAAATTTCTTTTGAGCAATTAGGAAAGAAGACCCACTAGCAAATGACTTTATTGGTATAAATTGTGAGTATTATGGTCATGTCTGTCCGGTGACATGCTCTGGGTTTAGGATGTGGGAGTTGCAATTTTGGAGTAACGAGTTAAAATTAATACAATTGTTTGAAACTGTATCAGCTGCAGTGCCCACCATTTCGTTTGAGTTACCAAGGATTGTGAGTTGTGACAGCCCTTGTGCTTTGCAGCTTTCGGCCCAATTTCTATGTTTTAGGGCAGTGGCATACGACAAACCCAGTAGCGGTGGTTAGTGGGTTAGAGCGGCCCATTTTCTAGTTAATTTTTTGGCAGTCAAGTTGTGTTAGGCCATAACCCTAGTTAGCAGTGGTTAATGCGTTAGAGATTAGAATGCCAAACTTAGAAACAGGCCACAAATGATGGACTTATCAACCGCCACACGATCACTTGAGAGAATGAAACCTGAACACCTCACATGGAGATAAACACCCTGGCACTGACACCGGCACAAGTGAGTTGGTGTGCTACTATAGTCTTTTACTTGCTATAGAGTAGCAAAATTTTACATAGGGTATTTTGATTACTTGATAGTTTCCATTACATTCTTGGATTTCGATTTGGCATGACTTTTGAAATAGAGATCTTGGATGGAATTGTCAGTGAGATGTATCATCTTCCCAAAACTTTCACAATTCTATCTGCATCACTCTTTCTTGGCCTCACAACAGCCTTATCCTTTTCTTAGTCAATTTCACCCTGTACATAATTTCTTTTTTATGCCACATGATTTGATGCATCTTTCAGATGCATCAAACCTTAAGGTTTTGGAATTAAAAACAAAATGCATGTTTGATATCAAAATAGGTTCAGGGGTGGTAAAAGTTGCAATTACGACACATTTTATCTCCTTTTTGTTCACTTTTGGTTTAAGCAAAGCTCTTCTATTAACATGCTTTGTAAGTTATTTATAATCTTAAACAGCTTAATTTTGCATAAATATTAGTGTAGGGTAAAAATTGAAAGAGGGCAAAAGTCAAAACAAGTATTAAAGAAATATCTCAAAATGGACTTAAATGAACAAAAAGAGAAAATAGAGAAGAAGACAATATACACAAAAATCAAAAGGAGATGTAGAAAAACATCTTCCACCGACTTAAGACAGGACAAAATTGAATCAGGTTAGCAGCTGTGATTTACTTCATTCTTGTGATTTTCTCATTCAAACCCGACCCATAGAGAGCTGCTCCTGTTACTACTGCAATCGGTATCATTATTTTGTTAGGGAGAAAAGGTCCTGATGAGTATTCCAATCTTTACATGCTGGACAAACTCAAGTGACACCGAGTGGTGGTGCAATGACAGGGTTTGGTCGCTCAAAGATATCTTGTCACTGTCAGAAAGCGGCTATATGGCAAAAGAATGCTGGCAAACGACTAAAATTCGGCAAAAGATTTACTCTGTTGCTCACCAGAGTATCCCTCTAGTGAGCAACGCCATAACCATGAAAAAAAACATCTAGAGAGAAGTCAAATTTTTTTCCTACCTCTTTTGGACATCTTTCCATTTAATTTTTTTTTTCTTTTTTCTTACCACATGTCAACTGATGGCATTGCTCACCAGAGGGATCCTCTGGTGAGCAACAAAGTAAATCTTTTGCCCTAAAATGCCTTAGATAGCCTGACAGCACTCCTCTAGAAGTAACACATATGATACCATCTGCCATGTAAATTTACATATCACAAAGGTCAATACCAGCTAAAGATTAGACATGTGTAATGTGTATGATTGTAGTAATATGATTCCATCTCAGTCACATCTTGATCTTATGACATCAGTCTGATCTCGCACCGATCATGTCCTGATCTCTCGATCTCGTCCCAATCTTAAGACATTAGCTCAATTTCATCTCAAAGATGTCTTGTTCTTCTTGATCACGTCAGTTAGCCTAAAGGTTACAACCATATGCACCCTTATTAATTTTGATAATAACTCAAATAATGAAATGACATTTGTGTTACTAATATCTTCTTTAAGTGTTTATGAAAAACAGTGAACTATTCAAATCATAAAGCATGAAATTGTCATCCAAGTTGGAAAAAGATTCATTCAAGGTAAAATGAAGAAGCACAAAACAATTAACTTCAAAGTAAAGATGTAATCAATTAGAAGATCAAGTTGAAGTTTATATCAAAGTTCATGAGAAGATGAAGTTTATCTAAGAAGAAGTCTTGGAATAACTTAAAGTTGAAATCATCATGGAAGATCCAATATCAAGTTTAAAGACTCTCAAGAAGGTTTATAGTTTATTTTTTTATCCTTTGAGAGTGTTTAGGACTTATATAAAAGTGTTCAAAAGTTGGATGTTGGAAAAGCTCACAAACTTAGATTGACCATAGGTACCTTAAGACCAAATTCAAAATAACTCTAAGGACCTCAAAATATGGTAAATATCTTGATAAAGATAAGGTAGAAGACCTATGAATTCAATCTCATCATTAAGCTCAAGAAAAGTTGATTTTTTACTAAAAATCACTCATCCAGTCGACTAGAAATAAAGGTCAAGATTTCATTTGGCCACTATATTCATCCAGTCAACTAGATCACTCATCCAATCGATTAGATGTCTTGGGATGAGCATTAAATGCACAATAATGACTATTGTTTAAACGACTATTTTACATTAAATGCTACACCAACGGCCATAAATCATTGTGGGCTATAAATTCGAATCATTTATGAATGAGAAAACTATTGATCAATCCATTAACTCCAATCATTTACTACAAGCTGAAATTCTCAAATCCTTTGTGAAAAACTTAGAATCCTCAAATCCTTGTTCTTGAGCTATTCAACTCCAACATTTGGGAGATTTTCATAGAGCTTCAAAGAGATCTTTTCAGCTCATCTAAGGAACAAATTTCGAGATTATAATCTCTTCATACTCTTTGTATTGAAAAATCAAGAATCTTGGATTCTTATGATTGAAGCGGGAAGCTTCGGGAAAAGTCAAGAGAGAATTGTTCTCCTACAAGAAAGGTTTAATCTTCACTCGTAACAAGATTGTAAAGGTTTAATCTTCACCCGTAACAAGATTATAAAAGTTTGGTCTTAACCTAGAAGAAGATCGTGCGATAGTGTATCGTGATGAATCCTCTAGCAAGAAAACTTGAGGCGAGGACGTAAGCGGGAGTGTCGAACCTTGAAAACAATTCCTTATGTTTTCTCTCTCTATCTCTCATCTTTTCTTTAATATTGCATTATTTAGAATTGCTATTTTCCATTCCCTTGTTAATTTAAATTCCGTAAAAAAGGATTAGGAAGATTTTAAAATTTGCTAAGACCTTATTCACCCCCCTCTAAGGTCTAATACATGGGCAACAATTGGTATCAGAGCCTAGGACTCTAACTTTGATTTAATAATCTTAGAGAAAAGATAAATGACAAATATTTTTGCAACCACCTTAGGAAAGGGTCAATCCACTACTAGACCTCCATTGTTCAATGGTGAAAATTACAACTATTGGAAAACTAGGATGGTGTATTACATTTAAGCCATTGACTATGAATGTTGGAAAGTCATAATCAAAGGTCCTCAACTTCCTACAAAAAATATTGATGAGGTTCAAGTATCCAAAGTTGAGGAAGAGTGGACCGAAGCCGATATTAAACTTGTGCAAATTAAGGCTAAAGCCATTAACAATTTATATTGTACTTTAAGCCCACAGGAGTTTAATAGAGTCTCGGGATGTGACTCGGCTACCGAAATTTTGGATAAACTCCAAGCTACCTATGAAGGGACTAATCAAGTTAAAGAAGAAAAGATTAGCATGCTAGTTCATAATATGAATTATTTAAAATGGAAAAAGATGAATCCATTAGTGATATGTTTACTAGATTCACAAACATACTAAATGGATTAAAGTCTCTTGGCAAAGTGTACTCTAATGCAGAAATGTGAAGAATATACTTCGCTCACTACCAAAGCATTGAGCTCCCAAGGTGACAATTATTCAAAAGGTCAAGGATCTCACCAAGTTAGCAATTGATGAGCTTCTCGGATCACTCATGACCAATGAGGTCATAATGAAGGATAAAGAGGATGAGCCCAAGCTCAAGAAATGACTTGCTTTAAAATTCTCTCAAGTGAATGAGGGTGAGGAGGAAGAAAGTGAGGAAAATGAAATATAGCCCTCATGACTAAAAAATTCAAGAAGTTCTTGAAACACAAGAAGAACTTCAAGAAGAGGCCTTTCAAGAAGGAATTTTTCAAGGAAATCATAAAGGGTGAATCAAGCAAGAAAGAGCAAATTATTTGCTATGAGTGCAAGAAGCCGGGACATATCAAGACCGAATATCCCCAACTTAAGAGAAGCAATAGATTCAAGAAGAAAGCAATGAAGGCTACTTGGTACGACTCCGATGAAAGTGGGTCGGATGGCAACTCGAGTGTTGAAGAAGTCGCCAACCTATGCCTCATGGCAAATGAAGATGAGGTAAATTCTTCTCAAGATGAATCTCTTTCTTTTGATGAATTAAGAGAAGCATTTGATGATTTTTATGGCGAATTTTGAAAATTTTCTTTAAAGTATAAAATGCTTAAAAAAGAAAATCTTTCACTTTTAAATGAAAATGAAACTTTGCAAAAAGAAAATGAGGTTTTACAAAAGGAAAATGAATGTTTGAAAAATAAAAAAGAAGAAGTTATCCTTATGCCTCAAGACTCATCCCGAGAAAATGAAGATCTCAAGGCTAAGGTTGAGGAATTGACTAGTATTGTAACTAAGTTCACTAATGGGAAAAGAACTTAGATGCATTACTAGGGCAACAAAGATGTGTGTTTGATAAGGCTGGAATTGGCTTTAATTCATTAATCCAACAAAAGAACTATCAATGTTTCTTTACCACATCTAGTAGCTTTAACACCTCTTCTAATACTATTTATAAATATATTGGAAAGAAGGGAGTTAGGCAAGTATAAGTTCCTAAATGAATAACCCCTCTTAAGACTAACCAAGTAGGACCCAAAAGGGTGTGGGTACTAAAGGGAGTTACTTGAACTTGTGTGTAGGTATGGATGAAGACAAGTTCCTCCAAGACTACAGGGTTCTTGGACAGTGGTTGCACAAGGCACATGACGGGAAATGTCGCAACCCAAAATACCCCCTAGGAGTTAGGGATACCTTGACTCGTGACCGCCGCATCATACCTCCGATATGATACATAAGGCACACATGGAAACCTGTCAGAGTACCTGAACATACATTGCAGAAACGATAACAATGCACAGCGGAATAAAACACTAAACATAGTGGAAGCAAAGTAAATACTCCTATAACCTGGTCCAAACGTGAACCAACAAAATATACATAAGTGAGAATCCAAAAGGTGGAGTGGACAAGTCCCACTCTCACATAACAAAATACTGCATCTTCCTAAATTGCTCAACAAAATTCGAAGTCTCGACACCTATCTACTGAACCATCATCCTGATAGTGGTCCATGGAAGGCTCCGGGTCAAAGTACTCCTCCTCTACCCATGGTTCCATGCCACATAGATCAAACGGAGTTCGAGCACCTGCCGATGATAACAAATATCGGTTGAGCGTGGAATACTCAGCGTATACAAACTAATAACAATAAAGTAATATAGCATAGAGCATACGAAGCATGGAGACTGAAATCCTTAAAGCATAGCAAAGCATAGAAACCATGTATAGCATATGTGATGAAATCCAAAACCAAAAACCAATGCCAATACCGTGTGAGTCAAGCGATAATCATAGTCTTGTGAGTTCTTGTGAGTTCATGGAGTTACTTAGAGTCAATTATAATTTGTAGAGACATAGAGCATAGAGCAAAACCATAGAGCCAATATCACAGAGATCTTAGAACATTTCATTTGTGATCCTTAGAGCTTGTGAGACGATCTTAGAGCTTATTATAGAGTTCTTGTGAGTGTGTATCATGATCCATAGAGCTTGTGAACTGATCTTAGACAAATCATAGAGTTACTTAGAATCATTTCTTATAAGTCATTCGTTGAAAAACCCTTTCGTAACTTTGTGAAATTCATGGAAAAGCTTCGGTTCATGCGAGACATGTGAGCATATGAGCATACAAGGTTACTAGCATATTTTGACACCTAAAAACTCTTAGAGACACTTCATCAAACACCTAGAGTGCATCATAATAATAACTTACATCCAAGTATAAAGCAACCTCTCACCACATCTCAAAAGCAATGTACATACATAGTAGATAGTAAGAAAACAACCCAAGGTAACTAGTAGTATTGCAAGATTGGTAGTAGAGTGTATCTACCTTGGTGAAATCAAAGAGTTTGATTTCCAAAAGCTTGAACAAGGAAGAACCTTGAGTTCTTGGTTGAGAAACACCAAAAGAAGGAAGAACTTTGATCTCCTGCAAGCTTGAGCAATCACCAAGCTCCTCTCCTTCTCCTCTCTCTCAAAATAGGGCACAAAGGGTTTCTGAAACCCTAAGGCACGAACCCAACCTTTATATAGGCAAAGGATGATGGCTAAAGTCTTAAACACCCTTAATGAAGAAAAACTGCGTATGACTGATCGATCGGTGATACAGACCGAGCGATCAGTGGCTTACCAGTTGATTGGTGGTTTCAACCGAGAGATCGGTTGAAAACACCCTCTCTGAAATTTTTCCTCATACAAATAAGTTAACCAGTCGATAGCTACCGATCGATCGGTAGAAGACCGGTCGATCGAAGGATAGCACCAAGCGATCGGTAATCCCCTGTTTTGCTGTAAAACCCTGTTTTCACTACTTGGATCTTCTCCAATCCCATTCCAACACTCTTTTATGCTTTTAACACACTCCTTAAGGATATATAGACCTAATAGAACATGCACGCCATAAATCCAAACTCGTATATTAACATAAAGCCCATTAGTGCACAAAACTACACTTGGGGACTATTCACATACTATTCATTACTCAGTTAATTGCGGATTCGTGGTTCTACATCTCTCCCCCCTTACCAGAATTTCGTCCTCAAATTAGAACGACATCCAAAACATGACAAGAACAAAATACATACAAAATCAACAAAGAAGACTACTCAAATAAGTGAGGGTACTTTTCCTTCACTTCGGCTTCTCGCTCTCACGTAGCTTCTTCCTTTGAATGATGTTGCCACTTCACAAGGACTAAAGGGATAGTCTTATTACGCAAGACTTGATCTCCACGATCTAAAATCTGGACTGGTTGCTCAACCAAAGCGAGATCCTCTCTAATCTCCACCGGATCAAGAGCAGTGACATGAGATGGATCCGGAATGTATTTCCTAAGCATAGAGACGTGAAATACATTATGAACCGCTGCCATGTGAGGCGGTAGTGCTACCCTGTAAGCAATCTCACCAATCCTCGTGATAATCTCAAATGGTCCCACGTACCTAGGGCTGAGCTTTCCTTTCTTCCAGAATCGTATGATTCCTCGACTCGGCGAAATCTTCACAAAGACTCGATCCCCAACTTGGAATTCCAAATCTCTGCGGCGAGTATCCACATAGCTCTTTTGCCTATCCTGAGCAGTTTTCAGTTGCTCCCTGATCACCTTGACCATTTCTGTTGCCCGCTCAATCAATCCAGGACCAAGTACCTTTCTCTCACCAACCTCATCCCAATATAGCGGTGATCTGCAACTCCGACCATACAAAGCTTCAAAAGGCGCCATTTGGATGCTTGCCTGATAACTATTGTTGTAGGCAAACTCAACCAACGGCAAGTGTTCCTCCTAACTGCCCTAAAAGTCTAGCATACAAGCTCAAAGCATATCTTCCACGACCTGATTTACCCGTTCAGTCTGCCCATCAATTTCAGGATGGAAGGCGGTGCTCAATTCTAAACGAGAACCCATAGCACTCTGAAAAGTTCTCCAGAATCTGGAAGTGAACCTAGGATCTCGATCAGACACAATGGAAACTGGCACATTGTGCAACCAAACCACCTCCTTGACATACAAGGCTACTAACTGATTCGAATTGAAAGTAGTCCGATATGGAAGGAAATGTGCAGACTTAGTCAATCTGTCTACAATCATCCAAATAGCATCTGAGCCCTTCGCCGTTCGCGGCAAACCCATGATGAAATCCATCGAGATACTCTCCCACTTCCATTCCAGAATAGGAAGGGACTTTAGAAGACCTGCTGGCCTCTGATGCTTGGCTTTCACCTGCTGGCACACTAAACATCTAGAAACATACTCGGTGACTTCCCTCTTCATGTTTCGGCACCAGTAGTGCCTCTTGAGATTTTGGTAGATCTTGGTACCTCCCGGATGTACCGTGTACTTGGATCCGTGAGCCTCATCCAAGATCTCGCTCCCAACATAGTGTCAGCTGGAACACACAACCTGCCTTTGAATGTGATAGCACCATCACCATTCAAAACGAACTCCTGACTGCCATTACTAACCGACTTATCTCGGTAAGCAAGCAACTCAACATCCGAATTCTGCAACTCCTTAATCCGGTCCAAAATGTGTGGCCTAACCGCGATGTTGGACAACACCGGCCCATAGGTGACATGCCTGAGACTAGTGTCTAGATTACACATATCATTCAACAACTTCCATTCTTGTACTCTCAAGTGAGCCATAACCCCGTAGGGCTTCCTACTAAGAGCATCGGCTACCACATTAGCCTTACCCGGATGGTACTAGATAGAATAGTTGTAGTCCTTTATAAACTCCATCCAACGACGCTGCCTTATATTCAACTCCTTCTGGAGAAAGAGATACTTCAAGCTCTTATGATCCATGAATACCACGAACTCTTCCCCGTAGAGGTAGTGACGTCAAATTTTCAGCGCAAAGACGACAACAACAAGCTCCAAGTCTTGTGTAGGGTAGTTTTTCTCATGCTCCTTCAACTGATGTGATGCATAGGCAACCACCTGCTTATGCTGCATCAAAACACATCCAAGTCCAACTAGTGAGGCATCACTATAGACTTCCGGACGGAACTGTGAGAATAAGGGCTGTGGTAAGCCTCTTCTTCAACTCCAAGAAACTTGCCTCACACTTTTCACTCCAAGTGAACTTAGTGTTCTTTCTCGTGAGGTAGGTAAGCAGAGCTACTAAACTCGAAAATACCTCAATGAAACTCCTGTAGTATCCTGCCAGGCCGAGAAAACTGCGGATCTCGGTGACACTCTTCGGCCTTTCCCAATTCATCACTACCTCAACCTTTGCAGGATCGACTGAGATACCTTCAGCAGACATCACATGGTCAAGAAAAGACACCTTGTCTAGCCAGAACTCGCACTTACTCAACTTAGCATAAAGCCTATGCTCTCGAAGAGTCTGCAATACAAGGCGGAGATCTCTCGTGTGATCATCCTCTGACTGTGAATACACAAGGATATCATCTACAAATACGATCACACACTGATCGAGAGACGATCTGAACACCCGGTTCATCAGATCCATAAATGCTGCTGGCGTGTTAGTCAGCCTAAAAGACATGACCAAAAACTCATAATGGCCGTATCGAGTCTTGAATGTCGTCTTCGGAATGTCTTCCTTCTTGATCTTCAGCTGATTATAACCAGATCGAAGGTCAATCTTTGAGAAGAACCTTGCACCTTTCAACTAATCAAACAAGTCGTCTATCCGAGGCAATGGATAACGATTCTTGATCGTGACATTGTTCAGTTGCCTATAGTCGATACACATAGGCATCAACCCATCCTTTTTCTTCACGAAGAGCACTGGAGCTCCCCAAGGTGAGACACTAGGCTGGATGAAACCAAGGCCTTGCAATTCTTCCAATTGCTCCTTTAACTCTGTAAGCTCAATAGGGGTCATCCTATACGGAGCCCTTGAAATCGGCGCCATGCCTGGAGCTAACTCAATTGCAAACTCGATTGCCCGATCAGGAGGCAATCCCAGTAAGATCTCCGAAAATACATCCATGTATTCACATACAACGGAAATGGATGTGGAGTCTCGTACTTCTATATTCTCGAGACTGAGAGCTGCAAAATGAGTAATGTCTCTTCTTTGAAGTCCCCTGAAATGAAATGGCTTTAACCCAGCGGGTTTAAAATGCACCACCTTCTCGAACACGCCACGTGCCCATGGTGAGCTGAGAGCCAATCCATACCTGGGATAACATCGAAATCCCAATCCTGAAATCCTAGAATGATCAAGTCAACTGGCAACTCGTGCTGCATAACTTGCACAACACTGCCCAGATACACTTTTTCTGTCTCAATAGACTCGCCCAATGGAGTCGAAATGGACAACTCCCGAGGTAGCTTACTCGGCTCGGACATAAAGCCTTTGGCAAAGCTAAGTGAGATGAACGAATGAGTGGATCCCGTGTCAGTCAACACTCTTGCTAGACACTTGTTCACTAGCAACTATCCTGAGAATTTAACTACCCAAGTTATAACACAATTATACACATAGGTACAAGCATCGCAAAACATCACATAGGATACATATATATACTATATCATGGCAACTCTAGAACTTTGACAATCTTAATTGCGCGTACCTTGCACAACATCATCAGATGCCTGTGCATCTCTATCGATCATGGTAAAGACCCTACCCTGGTTAGCCTGACAAGGCTGTTGGGTGGGCGGCAAGGATCTAGAGGCCTGAGATGAAGACCCCTGCAATGAAGTCTGCCTGCCTGGAGGCCGAACTCCCGGTGGTCCAGACTGTGACTGCTTATGCGGGCAATCCCGAATCACGTGATCCATCTCGCCACAGTGGAAGCATCCACCTAAAAATCTTCGGCAATCCCCTATCTTGTGCCGACGACCACAGATGGCGCACTCCTCAAAAGTCTGTGATGCGGAGGAAGCCGGAGGCATAACCCTCATAGCCTGTGATGCCGTAGGACGCAGTGCCTAAGGTACGAAAGGAGACCTCTAAGCCGACATCTGCTGGGAGAACTGGTAAGGTGCAGTCCTAGTCCTCTTCTCAGACTGTGAAGAACTACTCGATTGACGCCGAGACATGCTTTTCCCGAAGCCACTGTCTCTTCTTCTCATAAAATCTTCCGCATTCTTCTCGGCAATCTTCGCCTTCCCTACTATCTCCCTCCAAGACTCCACTTGGAGAATGAACACCCGATCTCGGATGAAAGCTTTCAAACCCATCTCAAACTTCCTAACCTGTAGGTCCTCAGTAGCAACCAAGTGCGGAGCAAATCTCGACAACTTGGTGAACTTAGCCTCATACTCGGCTACGCTCATCGACCGTTGCTCCAAAATCATAAACTCCCTTGCTTTTTGTTCCCGAATAAACCTAGGAAAGTACTGTTCACGGAAATTCTTTAGGAATTCCGCCCATGTCCATGGTTCACCTGCCTTAGCAACATCCCTCTGCCTTTGGGCAACTCGCCACCAATGTTTGGCTTCACCCTCCATTACGAAGGAAGCCCATTCAACCCTTTGTTCCTCAGTGCCTCAGAGAGCCTGAAAGGTCTTCTCCAACTGCATAATCCAAGACTCTGCCACCATTGGGTCTAGAGTACCATAAAAGGTCGGAGGTCGTAATCTCCGGAATGCTTCGAGCCCCGCGGTGTGATGCATTGGTGTAGGCACAGGAGTAGTCGGCAGTGTAGGAGCAAGTCTGGCTGCCAACAAGGCCAAAGTTTCAGCTATGGAATCCATAGCATTCGTAAAGTACAACGGCTCCTCTCTCGGAACCTCGCCCTCAGCTCTCCGAGTATGGTAACCATGACCCCGAATGCCGTGTCTCATGATATCAAATCTTGAGATCAATTGGCAAAACATAAGTCTAACTTGGATACCAGTCCTCACAGATCATATATAGCAATTCAATAACATGAAATGCTATTACGCATATGGTATACATCAAAGTATACACATAATCATATAAATATAACTTGTTTCCCTTATAGAACTAGGGACATAGCCTACTAGAAGACCGACCTAAGGATTCGCTTGATACCGGATATGTCGTGGTAACAAGCCTAACTCAACAAGTCCATCTGAGTTCTAAGTTCAACTCAGAGAACTTACTTCCGCTTAGCCCAAGGGAAACCGATCCCTAGAGTAGAACAACTCTAGTTCCAACTTAAAAGACACTAGCCTATGTGACCTAGTGCCTTAGCTCTGATAACAAGTCTGTCGCGACCCAAAGTACCCCCTAGGAGTTAGGGATACCTTAACTCATGACCGCCATATCATACCTCCGATATGATACATAAGGCACACATGGAAACCTGTTAGAGTACCTAAACATACATAGCGGAAATGATAACAATGCACACTAAACATAGCGGAAGGAAAGTAAATACTCCTATAACCTGGTCCAAACGTGAACCAACAAAATATACATAAGTGAGAATCCAAAAGGTGGAGTAGACAAGTCCCACTCTCACATAACAAAATACTGCATCTACCTAAATCGCCAAAAAAAAGTCAAAGTCTCGACACCTATCTACTGAACCATCGTCCTGGTAGTGGTCCATGGAAGGCTCCGGGTCGAAGTACTCCTCCTCTACCCATGGTTCCGTGCCACATAGTTCAAACGGAGTTCGACCACCTGCCGATGATAACAAATATCGGCTAAGCGTGGAATACTCAACGTATACAAACTAATAACAATAAAGCAATATAGCATAGAGCATATGAAGCATGGAGACTGAAATCCTTAAAGCATAGCAAAGCGTAGAAACCATGTATAGCATATGTGATGAAATCCAAAACCAAAAACCAATGCCAATACCGTGTGAGTCAAGCGATAATGATAGTCTTGTGAGTTCTTGTGAGTTCATAGAGTTACTTAGAGTCAATTATGATCCGTAGAGACATAGAGCATAGAGCAAAACCATAGAGCCAATACCATAGAGATCTTAGAGCATTTCATTTGTGATCCTTAGAGCTTGTGAGATGATCTTAGAGCTTATCATAGAGTTCTTATGAGTGTGTATCATAATCCGTAGAGCTTGTGAACCAATCTTAGACAAATCATAGAGTTACTTAGAATCATTCCTTATAAGTCATTCGTTGAAAAACCCTTTCATAACTTTGAGAAATTCATGGAAAAGCTTCGGTTTATGCGAGACATGCGAGCATATGAGCATACAAGGGTACAAGCATATTTTGACACCCAAAAACTCTTAGAGACACTTCATCAAACATTTAAAGTGCATCATAATAATAACTTACATCCAAGTATAAAGCAACCTCTCACCACATCTCAAAATCAATGTACATACATAGTAGATAGTAAGAAAACAACCCAAGGTAACTAGTAGTATTGTAAGATTGGTAGTAGAGTGTATCTACCTTGGTGAAATCAAAGAGTTTGATTTCCAAAAGCTTGAACAAGGAAGAACCTTGAGTTCTTGGTTGAGAAACACCAAAAGAAGGAAGAACTTTGATCTCCTTTAAGCTTGAGCAACCACCAAGCTCCTCTCCTTCTCCTCTCTATCAAAATAGGGTACAAAGGGTTTTTGAAACCCTAAGGCACGAACCCAGCCTTTATATAGGCAAAGGGTGATGGCTAAAGTCTTAAACACCCTTAATGAAGAAAAACTGCGTATAATCGTTCGATCGGTAGTATAGACCGAGCGATCGGTTGAAAACACCCTCTCTGGAATTTTTCCCCATACAAATAAGTTAACCAGTCGATAGCTACCGATTGATCGGTAGAGGACCGGTCGATCGGAGGATAGCACCGAGTGATCGGTGATCCCTTGTTTTGCTGTAAAACCCTGTTTTCACTAATTGGATCTTCTCCAATCCCATTCTAACACTCTTTTATACTTTTAACACACTCCTTAAGGATATATAGACCTAATAGAACATGCAGGCCATAAATCCAAACTCGTATATTAACATAAGGCCCATTAGTGCACCAAACTACACTTGGGCACTATTCACATGTTATTCATTACTCAATGAAATGCAGATTCAGGGTTCTACAGGGAACAAGAAGCTATTCATATCTCTCACCCTCCAAAAAAGGTGGACATGTGACCATTGGAGACAACTGAAAGGGGAAGATCATCGGGATAGGTAATGTTGGTAAGTTTAACTCTATCTTTATTGAAAATGTTTTACATTTAGAAGGTTTCAATGATAATCTTATTAGCATTAGCCAATTATGTGATAAAGCCTTAAATTTTTAATTTAAATCAAATATATGCATGATAAAAAATAAAGATAATATTAATACTTTGTTTATTGCATATAGAAATGAGAATGTATATACTATTGAATTTGATGAATTAAATTCTCAATATATGATATGTTTTTCCGCATTTAATGAAGCTAATTGGTTATGGCATAGAAGATTAGGACATGTTAGTATAGACTTGATTTCAAAACTATCTAGAAATTAATTAGTTAAGGGTTTACCTAAAACTAAATTTGTTAAAGGTAAATTTTGTGATGCATGTTAATTAGGAAAACAAATCAAATCATCATTTAAAAAGAAGAAAGAAATTTCAACTTCTAAACCATTAGAACTTCTACATATGGATTTATTTGAACCTAACGATGTAGTTAGCTTAGGTGGTAAATTATATGTCTTTGTAATTGTTGATGACTATTCTAGATATACATGAGTGTTATTTTTATCACATAAGAGTGAAACACATATTTTATTTGCTAAATTTTATAAGAGAGTGCAAAATAAAAATGACTATTCCATTATAACGTAAGAAGCGATAGGGAGGAGAATTCAAAAATAAAGAACTAGAACTATTTTGTGAAGAAAATGGATTTAATCATAACTTCTCCGCACCTAGAACACTTCAACAAAATAGAGTAATAGAACACAAAAATAAATCTTTACAAGAAATGGCTAGAACAATGCTTAATGAACATAATCTACCTAACTATGTTTGGGCCGAAGCCATAAACACTTCATGTTATGTAATTAATAGAATGGTAATAAGAAACAAATTAAACAAAATTTCTTATGAGATTTAGAAAGGAAGATCACCTAATATAGGATGCTTTAAGGTGTTTGGTTGTAAATGTTTCATATTAAATGACAAACATCATTTAAAGAAATTTAACCCTAAATCAAATGAATGAATCTTCCTAGGATATTCCATGAATAGTAAAGACTATAATTTTTAATAAAAAGTCTTTAGTGGTAGAAGAATCAATCCATGTTGTATTTAATGAATCTAATACTCTTGAAAAGATTAAAAATGATGAAGATGAAACAATTGATAAATAAGAGATACTATCTAAAGATATCTCAAACATAGAAATTAATAAGAAAGAAAATGATAACCAAGATAAAGAAGATTCAAACAATGACAAATCTATTGAAATTGATAATGAGGAAGAAAAAGAAAATGAAAGTGAATATTAACTTCCTAAAGCTTGGAGGTTAATGAAAGATCACTCTAAAGAACTCATTTTTGGTGATAAGAAAAAAGGTGTTAGAACAAGAAGAATTATTTGTAACAATCTTGCTTTCCTATCTTAAATTGAACCTAAGAATGTCAATGAAGCTATTGAAGATGAATCATGGGCAATTGCTATGCAAGAGGAATTTAATCAATTTGAACGAAATCAAGTTTGAGATTTAGTACTTAGACCAAAAGATAAATCAACTATTGGTACAAAATGGGTATTTAGAAATAAGAAAGATGAATCCGGAAATATTATTAAAGATTAAATATATTTTTCTGAGTATAAAAAATTAAGTGTAATGTACAAAATGGCTCCACCTAGAACACCATCCTATCAATGAAACAATGGCAATGATCTGAATGTCTTTACTTGATCTTCTTCGGTCTTTATCTTCACTTGTCTTGGATGCTTATAGGTAATTTCACAAGACACACTAGACACATTGTTTTGACAACGAAATAATTCAATCCTAAAATATAGACTTTACATTTAGAGTTCCTCATACCTAGGTGAGAATTGACATAGAAAACATTTAAACTACCCCTGGGTGATTAGACTGAGATATATGCCAAGTAAACTGTTTCGAAAGCCTTCTTCTACCCCAGTTGGAACTTGTTTCCAATTTCTATAAAAAAAAATTAGAATTTCACATGCAAATACACTAATGGTAGAACTCAAAATTATTTTTTTATCACTAGTTGACATTGCACTAGGATTCAATTTGATGATTTTCTTCTCACCAATGGTGTTATTTTACCTCTGAATTTTCTTTTCAAGCATGGTGGGGCCTCTGGATTTTCTTTTCAATATACGACCACTGGTACTTAGCTCTATGTCAAAATGTTATGTTCCTGACATGATTGTTATGAACAAATTCATAACAACCAGTTTAAATAATAAAATCTTATTCAAATGCTGAAAGCATAGAAAAATATTGTCTACTTTATGTTGAAAGTATAAAATTTTCATTGGAAGCTTGCCCAACTGAAAAATATTTGTCATTGGAAATAAATGAAAGAAGAGACAGAAAAAAATATTTTTCATATGTTTTTTACATTTCGTTAATCATTTGGATAAAAATAAATGAAAGAAGAGACAAAAAAAAACATAACTGACGAAAGGAGAGAACAATTGTCAGAGGTTGAACGGAATGGATGCCAGAGTTTGAACGAAACGGTTGTCGGAGGTTGAACAGAATGGAACTTTTACGGGAGAGAATATTACAGTGTTTACTAGAATAAAAAATTGAGAGGGTTAAAGATTATGTTCAAAATATGAGCACGAAGATCGAGATGAAGTGAATTTTTAAGTGAAAAATAGGAGTTTCGATCATGGTTATTAATCTCAACGTGATCCATTTTACTACATCATCAATGTTTTTATTGTAACCACGATCGTAACTCTAAAATAATTAACTAAAATTTACATTTGTGTAGTTGAAAAAACAATTCATACAATCACCGACAATAATAAACCGTGATTATTATTTTTATAGAATCATCGTTAATTTAATAACTGTGATTGCAACTAAAAAATAATTAACTAAAGTTAGATGAAACGTCAGTTCTTACAATCACAGTTTATTTAAAATAGTACATTCTTATTTAAAGGAATCAAGGTTATTTAAATAACCATGACCATTTTAATCATACATGTTGTTATTCGGCTTGTGGATGTTACAACACACAATGAAGTATCAGGCTGAACCACCACAAAACTTACGAAAATAACATCAGGATGTTCAGCTTGGTACTACAGTGTTTTAATGTAACACTTTGACACATTCAAAAGCAGAATCACAGCAACACATAGGACCAACATTCTCTTTAATTAAGTTCTCTATTTCTAATGAAACTCAGTTCTCTAAAGTATCTAAGCGGAATGTTTTAGAGTGCACACTAGCTAGTCATACATGTTACTGCAACTCTATTCGTGAATGTTACAACACACACCGCAATACCAAGCTGAACCACCACAAAAACTTACGAAAATCACATCAAAATTTATGTAAGCATTAATTTGCAGATGTTTAGTGTGTTACTGTAATGTGTTGATGTAACATTATGAAAAAATAAAGAGCAGAATTACAGTAACACACAAGCCATCTTTCTCTTGAATTTTAACGAAAATATGAAAACTTACTCAAAATGATTTTGTTTGTGTTGATTCACATGTTATTAAAATGATTGTAGATCACATTTATGTTAAGCACCATGATCTATATATTTAATAGTGATTTAATAAATAGTTACTAGCACGGTAATATAATAACTGTAATCTTATATTTCCGACGACAAATATTTATCACAATTTCTATCAACACTGTGATGCAAACGCTCGTCAAAAATTTCCCGCTATCATGAATATTTGAAATTATTAATTTCTTGCCATTACTAAGTTGTCAAAATTTGTCATTCTTGTTTCCTATTGTTTATTTTTATCATGAGAATACCTTAATTTGCAATTGAATATGTACCCGGAACGCGTATCCCATATATATTCTGTGTATAAAAGCCTTGCACGTGTAGGCTCCACTAGTATTTTTTTTTTGTGAGACCACTAGTCTAACCGTAAATATAAAAAGGGAAACACCTGCTGTTGACCAACATTCCAAATTCCAAAAATGCCCTTTGTTAAAGTAACTTTTCAAATTTCAAAAATCTGCCACCGTAGGACTCTAGATTAGTAAAGCTATTGAACAACTGTCTTTTGATAAATGTGTCTTACGCTCTACAACTGTCTCTGCCCATCACCACACCGCTTCCCTATCCGGCATTCTTAATTACCCCACTTCCATGTGGGAAAGAGAAAGAGAATGCTCGATGACTCCCGTGCTTCTACTGTCTTCGTCTCTAAATTCTCCATTAAAGTTCAGAGATCTCAGTCTTCAAAGATTAGTGATAGAAACCCTCTCAAGGAGAAGGAAATGGTTTCCAAAGTTCAAAGAAAAGGGATAGGAAGAAGCTTGTGGAGCAAACTCGCCTAGAGAGGAACCAGTGATTATGGTTACCATAGCAGAATTCTATCACGCTCAAGATTCAGGTTCGTATCTAGTGCCTCTTCATGTTCTGATCATTAAATAAGTTTGCTTTCTTCAAATTAATTTCTTTCTATTTATTGGAACAAACTAAAATTTTAGCAATTTTGTTGGAAGATGGTAACAGTGCGAATAATTTAGGGGGTTATTGTATGTTCATATTTAGAGTGAACGACAATTTATGCATCACACGCCCAAAAAAAAGAGAGAAAAAAGAAAAGGAAAAAAGATGCAGCAATTTTATATAAGGTAATTAATTGTTGAAAATAATATTAAAGGTTTTTCTGATAATTATATTTAATAATTCAGATTATCAATTTATTTTTAATGGGTGTAGGGTACAGCATGTCATGTATTAGTGTAAGCTCCAAAGTATATGATATGCATTTTGATTGATTAATTGTATTGGGAAATTAATGCATTTCTATATACGAGATGACATATATGATGTTTAACTATCTGGACATGAAGAAATGGATCTCTTCATGTTCATATGCGAGATGGGAGTCATGGGACATCCACAAATGAATTGATTCAATATCATTTAGAAATTTTCAACCTCATTCTTTATATTTATACATATATTATTTTTATTTAGTTAAAAATTTTCTAGCAACCGGTTCAGATTCATAATGCGTTTTGTTCACAAAGAAATTGATAATGGTTTCTCCTCAACTCCTCCTTTAGTTTTGAGGTAGTAATTGAGTTGCAATTGTTGAGATAAATTTAGTTATGCTATTTTCAGCAAACAAATCATGGTTTGAGTACTTGTAATTGAAAGTATGCCTCTTTTTAATTAAAAAAAAACAGTTCTTGGGGGGGCATACATCGAATCCCAAGATCTGACTAAGATTCTAATTGATTTTATTCAATGAAGGATAAAAATAACAATCACCTTTGCGACTTTGAAATTGTTAAGTCAAATCCACATTAGAACAATGCTTGCAAAACTTCACAAGTGTAAAGTCTCATTCACTATCCACACGAACCTTCTTTTTCTTTTAAAGTTTCTCTAATGGAAGCTAATGGCCCTTCCAATTCCAGCTCTATGATCTTTGTTCTTTTCTTGAATCTCAAGTTCCTTTCTTGATTTAACAAGATTGGTTCTGCTTTTACTTAAGAGAAAAACTAGAACTAAGAGAGAAAGGGAATGGTGGCCGTACACTACTGAAAGAGAAGAGGGGGCATGAGCTTTTGGAGAGGGAGAAAGAGAGAAAACACTAGGGTCTTGGAGTGATCTCCAAGGAGTGGGCGTCCACCCTTTATATAGAATTTGCTTAGATTTCTTTGCTGGCAATCCAAGACTCTCTCATCCTTATCCTAATCCAATTAGAATTCTTCAAAAGATTCCTTTCTTGATTACTCCTAATTAATTAGGATTAATCATTAAAAGAAACTAACCTTCTCCATTAGTAACAAATTAATCTTATCCTTATCTAATATGGAATCTTTAATTAGTAACTAACTAATATTATCCTTATCCAATAAGGATTCATTAATTAGTAACTAACTAATTAAAAATAAGGTTCCTCATTGAAGTGGGTGTCCCATCCTAGGTGGGCCCCACTTCCACATGCCCCTTAAAGAGTTCCAAACTCCTTTAGGTCATCTTTTGATCTTTATCAAAATTCCCAATGGATCTTACCCATTTGGTTTATCACATCCTATGTGATTTCACCTATAAGAGCTTCAGTATACCATATAGTGATTTACTTAGAGAAATAAAATAATTTAATTAATAATTAAATTAAAAGCTTTAAGAAGGTCCTAGTGTATGAGATCTCCTATTTCCGGTTGTGGGACCAAGTACTTAACCTTTTTGGTTAAAGCTTTGTTACTAGGAAACACATTCCTACAACTCCATTAGGATTATAGAATTTTATCTATGTCCCTGGACTTCAACTAATCACAATAATATCCATTAACACAATGTGACTAACCTCCAGAAAATAGAGAATTACTTGCAGGTATTTCTATTACAAGATTTGTTTACAGATGCGTCCCTCCACTTCTAATATTGTTATAAGCTTACGGGACAATATCTTATACTGTCTTTAATCCCTAGCTTATAGTGAGAACCCATTCTCTTTGATACTTTTAGTCAAACTTGGACTTTCAAAACTATTTTAGAAATCCTTTAAAAGAAATAATAATACTAATTAAATTTCTTTTATATAAAAAATAAACTTCTCGATAAAACCATTTCATCGATAAATACCAGCACTGGGTTTTTCAAGTCCGGTTTTGATAAGGTTCAACTCAATATAAATTACTTTAGAAGAGTAGTGGAATCCTTATTGAGCCTATACACACTTCTTCTAGTATAGTGTACATAACCCAACGAGTCCATATTCAGTCTGGTGTGTTGGACATTGACGATTGGCTACATCAAAGCTATATAGGCATATACTAGAGAGGATGTCGACCTTGATGCCCAGATAATGGACCCTAGAGGGGGGTGTGAATAAGGTTTATGGCAATTTAAAATTTTACTCTAAGTGATATATGCGAAAATTAAATTTATCACACCAACTGGCCAAATAAAATCAGAGATAATAAAAGAGAGAGAAGGGTAAAGATACCAGACACCAGATATGTTATCGGGGTTTAGCAATCTTGCCTATGTCCCTACCTTTCAGCTTTCCCGCTTCAAGGTTTTCACACGACTCACTGATCGTACTTTCTTTTCCGGCAGAGAGCAAGCCTTACAATCCTTTTCTAAGCTCAAGAAAAACCTATAGCAATCCTTTCACAGGCTAAGGAATAACCTCTTTAAGAGATACTCTCTCTTAGATACAAAGAAGACACTCTTCTAAATAGGGTGCGAGAATCCCTGATTCTTGACTTTCAATAAGTACAGAAATTTGTGGATTTAAAATCCGAATTGAAAGCTCCTAATTTGAGCTAGATAAGAATTGAATGCAAAGCTCACAATCTCTCAAGACTGATTGGAATTGAATGCTCAAGGAGAGAGGGATTGAGATTTTTAATATTCAGTGAAAGAAACAAAGTATTGATTGCTGGAAGTTAGTGAGTGATGAATGAGCAATAGAATAGTGATTGGAATCCTTAGAATCTTTTTGTTTTTATCATAAATCAATTCTATTTATACTTGGGCAATCAATATGGCCGTTGGGAGTAGCATTGAATGCGAACTAGCCGTTGAAGCTTTTCCCTACAGGCACTCATCGACAAGTGAGAGAGATTTGGGCTTGAGTCATCGCCGAGTGGAGACAGAAGCTATTGCTTCAATTTTCTATCATCCACTCGTCGGCGAGTCCCTTGTACTCGTTGACGAGTCCCTTGTACTCGTCGACGAGTCCCTTGTACTCGTCGACGAGTCCCTTGTACTCGTCGACGAGTTCACTTAATTTTTTCAGTAAGCTCATCGTAATGAGACCAAATCAATGAGAAATATGCTAAGACCCTTAGGCAATTAAATTATCAATATTTTAATCATTTTTGGGGCCTTAGAATGATGTCCAATTTATAATAGGTCACCTACGGTCTATCTAGGTAATCTTTGAGAAATTCTTTTCCAATGTCTTGAGGACTTTCTACAAGGTCCTAGACACTTTAACTTAGACACTAGTCTTCACGAAAGATGATCTTCAATCTTTATTTGAGAAGCTGGATCTTCATGCATTGTCTGGAACTTTTGAAGCTTCTTAGAAAAACTAGGATTTGAACTTTGACCTTGATGATTTAAGCTCTTCAATTCTTCATATCTTGAAATTTGATCTTTATGGACTACTTCACTGAAATTTTACACACTCAATGGAAATATTAGTATATCAAGAGTCATTTCATTATTGTGTTATCATCAAAACAATTTAGGTACTAAGGATTATAACCTTGAGGCTAACCAACAATCTCCCCATTTTTGATGATGACATAATAATGTGAAGGACTTAGGATGAGCTCCCCCTTAATGTCTAAAAATTGGATGGTAGCTCCCCCTCAACAAAGGCATCAAGTACAAATGTAAGATAAGAGGTGTATTGGATCATTTTGCAATATGAAGAACAGAGTTATAACTTAATCAAGAGAAGTTCCATAATCAATATTGCAACAATTATTTCAACAACAATCAAAACCAATAATTCATAAGCATTCGCACACATTCACATTTTCTCCCCCTTGGCAACATCAAAATAATAAAGAGAAACAAAGGAGAAGATGTAAAAGAAATGTCATATATGAGTGAAAAAGGTACATGAAAGTGTAGACATTACATCAACCATAAGGAAATATAAAAGAAAAAGAAAAAGAATTAGAAAATCTTCATCAAATCTTCTGTCAGGCTTTAATGTAGGCTTCTTGGGCTTGGTGGTCTTAGACAGGTCTTCGGAGGAAGATGAGATCACATCTGATGCAGGGGGCACTGGAGGAGTGGCTTAAGGAGGCTGTTGTGGAGGAGCTTGAGAAGGAGGGTGAGAGGGAACATAGAATTTAGTTGGAATACGAACAAACTGAAGCCTGTGAGAGATGGAGGCTGAATTCATAGCAATGGTGTCAATCTTTCCAGCCATGTCACCTATCACAGGAGCTTGATCCTTCAAGAGATTGGCCATTTGGTAGACGTAGCTCGATTGGACATTTACAGTCCTACTAATCCCCTTCACTTCTTCCATAAGCTTCTCACTTTCCATTGAAGCATCTATATTCTTGTTCTGAATCAGGAGATGATGGAGTCAACTCTATCTTTGACTACACTCCCTGCCATCTCAATCTTGGCTAGTCTAGGCTTAGAGTGCTTCATCTCAGATTGAACAAGCTCCATTTTACTTTAGAGGTGAAAGCCTCTCTCTAGTCTCTGACTGGAGTCTCTCAAGATGGGCTGTCTGAGAAGCTTGGAATCTCTCTAAGAACTCTCTCTGGTAGTCCTGAAACTATAACATCCTCTAACTAATCTGCAACTGAAAATGCTCCATACTGGAGGCCATGGAGGCAACCTGGGCAGTCAGAATACTCATCTGCTCAACGGAAGGTGCAGGCCTGGAGGGTGAACCAAAAGGGTGTCTTGGATCCTCAAAGTGATCTGAAGCCTGTCTCTGTGAGGACTCAGGCAAATCAGTGTCAACCATGATATCTCCCCAATCAGGCTCAGCCTCAACCTCAGCAACTAACTCATCCTCTGGATCTATATGCACTGGCTGATCTGCAGTCTCTGTCTCTGGCTGTAGTACTGGCTCAACAATGGGAGTAGAAGGGAGTATAGGAGAATGAGGAGGAGATGAGGGTGGAACAGAAATGGAAGGAACAGTAGGAGTGAAGTGAGACATTGCTAGACTTTTGGAACCCAGACATTGCTAGACTCTATGTATGAGTATCTCATTCTCATAATAGTAGCCTTTAAGTAGACATCAGAATCAGAAATGGACTTTTTGTCCTGATAGAAGTCAAAAGGGATTTTGAAACGTTTGAATAATCTAGTGAGAGCAAGACCATATGGAAGTCTGCCAGTGGTCCTTTTGGTAGTGTCTTTCATCACATTAACAATGATGAAAGAGAGATCTATGTGCCGTGTGAACAAGGATTTCGGTCCCCGCCCATAAGGGGGTGCTATTTGGCGATGTTGGTTGGTTGATTTTATGTTTGGAGTTGCCACTTATTTATTCGGTAGGGATAAGTCGCATGATAATGGATAAGGTCTTGGTCTGCTTAGAGTTCTAGGTAAGAGGTTCAGTTAAGTCTAGGGAAGGTGTTAGGCACCCCGACACTTCTGTTTTGCAACGGTTCCCTACTTACTAGGTTTAAGTCAATTGAAGTCAAGTTTTAGTCAAATGTCATAGATTTAGTTTATGCTAATCCAAGAAGGGAAAAGCTAAAATAGGGTCGGGCCTGAGTTGGGCCGCCTACGTACTCACATTGGGTTGAGATCAGACCGAGCGTAGTTCTGGCACTTGAGCCCGTGTCGAGGCTAAGGGAGTGTTGTGTGTGCACCGAGGGTGGCTTAGGGTCTAGCCGGGATGCTAGGGTTGGTTGACCGGGTTGGTCAAGTGCTTGGTTATGTTGTTTGGGCCCAGTAGATCAAGGTTGAAGCCCGGTAGGCTTAGGCTCGGTAGGCCGAGGACATGTTCGGTAGATTAGGGTTTGGCTCGGTAGGCCGGTTAAGTCCGATAGACTAGAGTGTGGCCCGGTAGGCCAAAGGTGAGCCCGGTAGGCTTAGGGTTCAGCCCGGTAGGCCTAGGGTAAGCCTGATAGGTTAAGTTCGGCCTGGTGGGCCTAAGTTCGGCGCGGTAGGCCTAGGAGCAAGGTCCAAGTTCAATTTATGGTCCTTCAATGTTGATTGAGGATTTTTAGGGGTTTTTCTCAAAATTTCCCAAGTTAAGTGGGCTAACCATAGTTAAGACATGGGTTTTAACCATGGTTAGTTTGGATAACCGTGGTTGGGTACTCTACAAGTTGGATTTGGATTTAGAATGCCTTTTAGGATTTTAACTAAGGTTTAAATGAGCTTAACCATGGTTAAACCAAGTGTTAACCATGGTTAAGCTCATCTAACCATGATTAGGCAATGAGCATGATCCAAAAAGAGATGTTTTCCAAATTTTAGGATTATTTTGGATTTTTAAGAATTTTCTGAAATTTTCCATGAAGGTCAAATTAACTAACCATGGTTAACTCTTGATCTCGGTCAAGTTAACCATGGTTAAGACAGGGCAAACCCTGGTCAAGTCAGGAAGGGTCCCAGGGGTCATGGCCAAGTCTATGGAGGGCCCCCATGGGCTGTGGGCCCACTGTAAAATCCCAAAAGGCAAAAATGCACACTATTGGCAATAAGATTGCCGACAGTCAGAATGATTTTTCTCCAACTTTGAGGGCCTGTAACTCTGGTTAGGTAGAGAGTTAGGAGGGCTACAACCTATGGTTTTGAAGCCTAGGATGAGGGGAACATTTTAAGCCTGGGTTAGGCCCTAAGGGTGGCCTAGTGTGGGCTCCACAGTGTATCAAAGCGACACTGGTACCGTTTGCATAAAATCATGAATGTCGATAATCTGATTACCGACATTCTGGGTAGTTCCTAGTTTTTTTGGATTTTAACCATGGTTAGGCTTAACCATGGTTCTCGGGGTCTTTAGGTAAGTTGTAGGGGAGACCCAGGGGGTCCTAACCCTAGCCTCGGATTGGCCCAAAAGGTAACTTGGTGGGGCCTACAGGCCTTGAAACAGAGATGTAAAGGGGTGTCGGTACTAAGTTTACTGACACCCTGGTTTTTTTCAAAACTTGAAAATGCCCACTGGAGCTGCTACGGGGGGAAACCAGGGGTTCCCTCATGGCATGAGGGACCCCCAGAACCTCCTGAGGTCGCCGAAAAGCTATTGTTCCCTTGGAGGAAGTTCCCCACACCTAGGAAGGTGGGAGAGACCTCCCCATTGAGGGTGTTCTTGCAAAAAGAGATAAAGGCTCCCCTAGAATGGACCAAGGGCTCACAGGGATGCAAAATAAATGACAAGAGGGGTAGGGGGAAGCCATACCCTGCTGCTACTTCTCCTTACCGAGATGGAGCTGCTACAGTTGGTGGTGGCACTGCTACGGGTGGTGGAGCTCAGTGGTGATGTTGTGGTGGCTTTGCATAGGCATGGGAGGAGTTGGGGGCATCGCTACGGACTGGTGAAGCTTAGAGGAGGGCTTGGACTCGAGCAAGGGTTCGGGGTGGAGTTTTTTGAGTGGAATTAAAGCTTGGGTGTGGTCTGCCATTTATAGGGGAGTCCCTTGGGGACATCTCTAGCATTTGTACCAGGGTTGGAGGGAGCTACAGTGGCCGGAGTGGGGAGCTGGCCACGTTTCTGAACCCTATAGGGGGTGGTTGCACACAGACGATGAAAATCAGGATTATCGGTAATTCGATTACCGACATCCCTAAAGTAGTTTACTTTGAGGGTGTCGGTAATTCGTTTACTGACACCTATCGGTTTTTATCCAAGGGGCCTAGCCCCAGGCAGACACATGGTACTGGGGTTGGATTTCGAATTTTAATGGGCCTGGGCTTGGGCCTAGGCTGAGACCTTGATCCTTAGGGGGTTTTGGACCTAGGGCTTGAGCCCTAGGGCCTAGGGCTTGGGCTAGGCTAGGTCTATGCTAGGCTAGGGTTACACCTAGGGTTAGGTTCTAGGGTTTGGATAGGGCTTGGGTTCACCTAGGTCTTGTACTAGGGTTTGGTCTTAGGATTAAACACCTAGGGCTAGGCTAGGGTTTACCTAGGGTTAACTAGTGGTCTAGTCGTAGGGTTAGGCTAGAGTTTACCTAGGGTTAAGCTAGGGTTAGAGTCTAACGAGGGTTAAAAACCTAGGTTTTACTAGGGCTATACCTAGGGTTTGCCTAGAGTGTTCCTTAGGTCTATTAGGGTTTGTTCTAGGGTTAAGGGATTTGACTGGGGATTGCCATGGTTAAGAGACTTAACCATGGTTAACCAGGGGTGTAAAAATTGGGTGCTTACATGCTGGGTAGTCAAAATGCACCAAATGAGGAATACGTCAAAGAAAGTAATGAAATCTCTGCCACCACCACGGGGAATAATATCGTATGTAATGATATTGTGTGCAAGGCGAGCATCAAGGGTAAGATCCTTGAGCTTCAGAGGAATAGGGTTAGTGATGTCTTTATTTACACACATCACTTTCAATGCCTCAATGACATTGAATCCCTCATGGGAAACCCATTGATTTGTGCTATATTCTTGGAATGTGCTGGTTGGCAATTTCAAAATTGATCTAAGTTCTGCCACATTGAAGGAAATAAGTTTTCCATGAGCATAAGAGTGAAAACTTTGGGTGGTTTTGTCAAAAGTGAGATTGGAATAAAATTGTTTACACAAATCAAGGTACATGGGTTCAAGGAGTTCAAGGAACCTATGCCATCTAAGAGTATGGAATTTTGAAACTAGGAAATCAAGACCTATACCCTTAAGGAATTCAAAATTGGGAACATTACCGTAAACTGGTTCATGCTTGATGAAGTACCTTGTATAGTTTTCTTGGGGCATTGGGGTCTTGAATAGTATGAGTGGTTCTTCTTGGGAAGGTACGTGGCTTTGAGATGATTCCCCAACTTTCTTCTTTCCTTTCTCAGCTATTGTGGCCTTTTTCTTTGGCAAAGAGGGGTTCTTCACACGAGGAGCCATTGGTGATGAAGAAGAGTTTGAGGAGATTGGAAGGGTAGGGAAGAGGATTGGAAGGTTGAAGATTGTGAGGGAAAAAGGATTTGAACAATGAAACAGTGAAAATGAAACGAAAGTTAGGTTAAAATTTATAGTCTCGAGGGCACTCGTCGATGAGTAGGTCTGATTCGTCGTCGAGTGGCTTCAAAACTCAGAAAATTTTAAGGTACTCATCGTCGAGTAGCTAAGACTCATCGCTGAGTTGAGACAAAACTGAAAAACTTTAAAACATGTAGCTCACTCGTCACCGAGTGGAGAGGACTCATCGATGAGTCCAAGCAAAATTTTGAAAAAATCAAATTTTGTTAACTGGACGGATTTCCAAACCATTTCAACCTTTATATAAATGATTTTGAGAGATTTTAAAGCTTGAAAAACTACACAACAAGTTAAGATATAGTACAAGCATAATCAATCAATTCACACATAGGAATTTTTAATCTTGTTCCACTTTAGGCATATCTTCAATTTATTTCATCAAGACTAGCCATGCCTAACTCTCTTCTTAAATTACTGAATCTTTCATAAGGGAGAGGTTTAGTGAATATGTATGCAAGTTGGTTGTTAGTTTCAAAAAATTCCAACATTACATCTCCATTTTGAACATGATTTCTTATGAAATGATATCTTATTTCAATATATTTTGTTTTTGAATGTTGAATTGGATTTTTTGTCATACATATTGCACTTGTATTATTACATTTAATTGAAATTTTATCATAAAATAATTTAAAGTCTTCTAATTGTTATTTCATGTATAATGTTTGAGCACAACAACTCCCAGCTGCTACATATTCAGCCTCAACTATTGATAGAGCTACAGAGTTTTGTTTCTTACATGACCATGAAACTAAAGAGTGTCCTAAGAAGTGACATGAGCCACTAGTGCTCTTTCGATCAACTTTGCAACTAGCAAAGTCTACATCAGAATAACTAACTAGTTCTAATGATGTGTTCTTAGGGTACCATAGTCGTAGATCAATTGTTCCAACTAAGTATTTAAAGATTCTTTTGATTGCAGTCATGTGTGATTCTTTAGGATTAGTTTGAAATCTAGTACACATACAAACATTAAACATAATATCAGGTCTATTAGCAGTTAAATACAATAAACTACAAATCATACCTCAATATTTTGTTTTTTCCACACTTAAGCCCTTTTCATCTTTATTTAGCTTTGTGGTTGGAATTATAGGAATATTAGCATTCTTTGAGTTGTTTATACTAAAAGCATAACATTATTTTTGGATTTTCTAAACAAGGTAGTATCTATTTTACTTCTAATGAACTTATTTTCAAGTAGGAAGCCACTAACTCTATCATACCAAGCTCTATGAGCTTGCTTTAAACCATAAAGAGCTTTAGTGAGCTTAAATACATGATTAAGTATTTTGTGATTGTCAAAACAATGTAATTGTTCTACATAAACGTTTTCAGAAATAAATCCATTTAAGAAAGCACTTTTAACATCTATTTGATAAAGTTTAAAATATTTATAACAAACATAAGCAAGCAACATCCTAATAGCTTCAAGTCTTGCAATAGGGGCAAATGTTTCATCATAATCAATCTCCTCTTCTTGGTTGTAACCTTGAGTTACTAGTCTAGCTTTATTTTTAACAATATTTCATTCTTCATCTTCTTTATTTCTAAAAACCCATTTAGTACCTATTATAGATTTACTTTTAGTTCTAGACACTAAATTTCACACTTAATTTCTTTCAAATTGATTTAATTTTTCTTGCATAGCAATTCTCCAAGATTTATCATTAATTGCTTCGAGGGCATTCTTAGGTTCTATTTGAGATAGAAAAGCAAGGTTATTACAAATATTTCTTCTTGTTATTACACCTTGTTCCATGTTACCAAGTATTTGTTATTTAGGATGATCTTTAATTAACCTCCATGCCTTAGGTAGATAAATTTCATTTTCTTCTAAGTTAATAGCATTATCTTGATTTATATTTTCTTCTTTGTTGATTTCCAAGTTTGCTATATCATTTGTTAGTTTGATCATCATCTTTAAGATTTTTAAATTTAAAAGGATTGGATTCATCAAAAATAACATGCACAGATTCTTCAACAATTAAAGAGGTTTTATTAAATACCCTATAAGCTTTGTTATTTGTAGAGTAACCAAGAAAAATTCCTTCATTAGATTTTGGTTCAAATTTCTTCAAATTTGGTTTACTATTAAGAATAAAACATTTACAACCAAATATTTTGAAGTAACCAATATTAGGTGATCTACTATGTTAAAGTTCATAAGGGGTTTTGTTTAACTTATTTCTAATAACCACTTTATTAATCACGTAACAAGAAGTGTTAATGGTTTCAGCCCAAAAATAGTTAGATAAATTATGTTCATTTAACATGGTCCTACCCATTTCTTGTAATGATCTTTTCTTTCTTTCAACTACTGCATTTTGTTGAGGAGTTCTAGGGGTGGAGAAATTATAGTTAAAACCATTTTCTTCACAAAAGGATTCAAACTTTTTATTAATTCTTGAATTCTCCACCTCTATCACTTCTTATAGAATTAATGAAGTAACTTTTTTCATTTTGTACTATTTTATAGAATTTTTCAAATAAAACATGCACTTCATTTTTATGAGATAGAAATAATACCCAAGTAAATATAGAATAGTCATCAATAATAACAAAAGCATAAAGTTTACCGGCTAAATTAGCAACATCATTAGGTCCAAACAAATCCATATGCAATAATTCTAAAGGTCTAGAAGTAGATATTACTAGTTTCTTTTTGAAAGATGATTTGATTTGTTTGCATAGTTGACAAGCATCACAAACTTTATCTTTTAAAAACTTTTTTTTTGGTAAGCTTTTAACTAAATCTTTTCTAGACAATTTCGATAGTAAATCCATACTAGCATGACCTAGCTTTCTGTATCATAACTAACTAGTTTCATTAATAGTTGAAAAACATATAAGGTTTTGAGAGATAAGTTCATCAAAGTCAATTGTATATACATTTTCATGTTTATGAGCTATGAATAAGGTAGTAATGTTATCTTTATCTTTAATAATCCAAACAATGGATTTGAAAGACACATTTAGTCCTTTGTCACACAATTGACTAATGCTAATCAAATTATGTTTAAGGCCTTCAACGAGTAAAACATTTTTAATAAAAGTGGTAGAGTTCTTACCAACATTACCTATGCTGATGATCCTTTCTTTCGCGTTGTCCCTGAAGGTAATATGTCCTCCATTCTTTGGAGAGATTGAGATAAATAGATCTTTGTTCCCCGACATGTGCCTTGAGCATCCACTATCCAAGAACCATATTGTCTTGGAAGAGCTAGATTTTAAACAAACCTACAAGACAAAATTTAAGTAATTTCATCATATATTCCTCCCGAAACCTACACAGTTTTGGATGGAACCCAAACTGATTTTTGAATATTCTTAGGAGGGTGAGTTCCCTTTGGGACCCAAACCATGTGTGGTCCTTTGTGGATGGTCTTGGGAGTGTATGATCCTTTTGGGGTGAATTTTGAAACTCTTTTAACTTTTTAATCAAAACATTATTTTCTTTTTCAAGAATGATTTTCTCATTATGTAAATCATTTTTCTCTTTTAGTAAGGAATCATTTGAGTTTAAAAAAGAAACATTGTCCTTTTTAAGTTGTTTATTTTTTTATCCTAATTTTAGAAATTCAATATAAAGTTCATCAAATGCCTCTCTAATTTCTTCATAAAGAGATTCACTAGGTGAAGAATTTACCTCCTCATCATCAAGAGCCATAAGGCAAAGGTTGGCAACTTCTTCCTCACTTGAGTTATCAACCGATCCACTTTCTTCGAAGTCGTCCAAAGTAGCTTTCATCGCATTTTTCTTGAATCTTTGACCTTTCTTTAATTGAGGACACTTGGTCTTGATGTGTCCCAGCTTTTTACACTCATAGCAAATGATTTGTTCTTTCTTACTTGGTTCTCCTTTAGTTATCTCCTTGGAGAATTCTCTTTTGTACGGCCTCTTCTTAAAGTTCTTCTTGTGCTTCAAGAATTTCTTGAACTTCCTTGCCATTAGACAATGTCATCATCTTCATCACTCTCCTCTTCCTCACTTTCTTGAGTGGTCTTCAAGGCAAGTCCCTTTTTCGCTTTAGGTTCATCTTCTTGATCCTTCATTATGACCTCGTGTGTCATGAGAGATTCAAGAAGCTCATCCATCTGAAGCTTGGTCAAATCCTTAGCTTCTTGGATGGCGGTGACTTTGGGACCCCAACTCTTCGGGAGTGAGCGAAGAACTTTTCTAACATTTTCAGTATTGGAGTATACCTTACCAAGAGATTTTAGTCCATTCAAAATATTGGTAAAGCGAGTAAACATATCTCCTATAGATTCATCCCTTTCCATTTTAAAAAGCTCATACTTATGAACTAACATACTTATTTTTTCTTCTTTAACTTAATTCGTACCTTCATATGTGACTTGGAGTTTGTCCCATATTTTCTTGGCCAAATCACATCCGGAGATTCTATTAAACTCTTGTGGACTTAAAGCGCAATATAAATTGCTAACAACCTTAGCATTTGTTTGAATGAGTTTAATATCGGCTTCAATTCATTCATCTTCAATTTTAGGAATTCTATTACCATCAACTACTTTCTGAGGTAGATGAGGTCCTTTGACAATGAATTTCCAGCAGTCATAGTCAAGGGCTTGGAGATACATCATCATCCTGGTTTTCCAATAGTTATAATTCTCTCCATTGAACAATGGAGGTTGGGTGGTTGATTGGCCCTCTCCTAAGGTAGTAGCAAATATGTTTGTCATAGGGGATCTTTAACTCAAGATGGTTAGTTCTAAAATAGAGCACAAAGCTCTGATACCAATTGATGCCCAGATAATGGACCCTAGAGGGGGGTGAATAGGGTTTATGGTAATTTAAAATTTTACTCTAAGTGATATATGCGGAAATTAAATGTATCACACCAACTACCAAATAAAATCAGAGATAATAAAAGAGAGAGAAGGGTAAAGATACCAGACACCAGATATGTTATCGAGGTTCAGCAATCTTGCCTACTTCCCCGTCTTTCAGCTTTCCCGCTTCAAGGTTTTCACACGATTCACTCACTCTTCTTTTCCGGCAGAGAGCAAGCCTTACAATCCTTTTCCAAGCTCAGGAAGAACCTCTAGCAATCCTTTCACAGGCTAAGGAATAACCTCTTTAAGAGATACTCTCTCTTGGATACAAAGAAGACACCCTTCTTAACAGGATGAAAGAATCCCTGATTCTTGACTTTTAATAAGTACATAAATTTGTGGATTTGAAATCCGAATTGAAAGCTCCTAATTCGAGCTAGACAAGAATTGAATGCAAAGCTCACAATCTCTCAAGACTGATTGGAATTGAATGCTCAAGGAGAGAGGGATTGAGATTCTTAATATTCAATTAAAGAAACAGAGTATTGATTGCTGGAAGTTAGTGAGTGATGAATGAGCAATAGAATAGTAATTGGAATCCTTAGAGTCTTTTTGTTTTTATCATAAATCAATTCTATTTATACTTGGGCAATCAATATGGCCGTTGGGAGTAGCATTGAATGCGAACTAGCCATTGAAAAATAGTCGTTGAAGCTTTTTCCTGCAGGCACTCATCGACGAGTAAGAGAGATTTGGGCTTGAGTCGTCGTCGAGTGGAGATAGAAGCTATTGCTTCAATTTCCTGGCATCCACTCGTCGACGAGTCCCTTGTACTCATCGACGAGTTCACTTAATTTTTTCAGTAAACTCATCGTAATGAGACCAAATCAATGAGAAATATGCTAGGACCCTTAAGCAATTAAATTATCAATATTTTAATCATTTTTAGGTCCTTAGAATGATGTCCAATTTATACTAGGTCACCTAGGGTTTATCTAGGTAATCTTTGCGCAATTCTTTTCCAATGTCTTGAGGACTTTCTACAAGGTCCTAGACACTTTAACTTAGACACTAGCCTTCATGAAAGATTGTCAACACCCTATTTTTACACCCCCTTAACCGTGGTTAATTAATTTAGCTATGGTCCAAACCCTAGATCAACCCTAGTTCCAAACCCTAGGTAAACCCTTAACCATAGGACTAAACCCTAGTTAAGACCCTAGTTAATCCTAAGCTTAACCCTAGGTAGTCCTAAACCCAAACCCTAGGTAGCCCTAGCCTAACCCTAGTAAGCCCTAGGTATACCCAAGGCCCAAGCCCATTTGACCAAACTTATACCTGGACAACTCAATCAAACCCAATTACCTAATTTTATTACCCAACCCAAGTAGTCAAGCCCAAATACCCAATCACCCAATTGCCTAAGCCAAAGCCTATTTCCATAGCCCAAGCCCAAATGTCATAGTCAAAGTCCAATAATCATAACTCATGACCCATCTACTAATAACCAATGATCCATAAGACCTAATCCACATATCCATATCCACCTACCCTATATCCTACAACCCATACCCATATAACCCATAGTTCACTCAACCCACCAACTCTCTTACACCTCTCTTACATCAACCCATACCTATATAACTCATAGTTCACTCAACCCACCAACTCTCTTACACCTCTCTTACACCCTATATCCTACAACTCATACTTATATAACTCATAGTTCACTCAACCCACCAACTCTCTTACACTCTCTTATACTCCTTACAACACTCAATCTATCAACTCACCTTACAACACTCAAGTCTTTACCCACTAGCTCCTTTTATCTCCCATGTAAAAGACACAACCCAACCTCTTAGTTTTCCTATAAATACCAATCCCTTAGCCCCTTAGATCCATCCCTCAAGACCCCTAGAAGGTTCCCACCCACTTGTGTTTCTCTTGAGTTTGAAGAAGGGAGAAGAAACTAAGGTTTAGAGTTTGGAAAGAATTCTAAGACTAAAAGCTTAGAGTTCTTCACTAACTCTCTTCCTTTGTGGATTCTAAAACCCTACCCCTTGGAGCATTGAAGGAGAATTCTTGGAGGAGTAGGCACTCCTTCTTTCATTTTCTCTTCTTTTTTATCTTTTTTTTATTTGGTTCTCTCTTCTTGATCTTTCATTTCTCAAGCATAGTTGGGCCTCTCTACACCAATCTAATGGTGTAGAGGGACCCCATATCAAAGGCAAGGAGATGCTCCTTTTTTCTTTTCCTTTCCATGTACATATTTTCTTCTTTTTTATGTACCCACAAGTGTGGATATGGGTAGGCCCATAGAGAGTGGAAGCTAAAGCTATACCTCTCTTTTTCATTTTGTTTTCTTTTGAGATTCTAATCCTCTTTCTAGAATTTTTTGTGAAAGTTCATCCCCTTCCTAACATTCTTTAGAGCAACATTACATCATTAATAATGGTGTAAATGAACCACCTTAAAAGGGAGAGGATGAGTTTTCATTTTCTTTCATTTCTTTATTTTTCCTTCATGTTCTATGTTGAATGGGTAGGTGATGGTTTAAGGACTTAAAATAAATGATGGTGTAAGGACTTAAAGAGGACATTCTTAAAAATATTTCATACTAAAGACAATGGTATTTGATCTATTATCAACATCAATCCAACAAAATAGGTGTTGGTAATAGACCATTTACTATTCATAAGGCACATCCCTCTTTATGTCTTAAACTATAATCTTTTAGCCAAACTCTTGGACTAAATTTGACTTTAGTTAAGTTTGTCAAAACCTTACCTATATGAAAATTCAAAAACATGATAAAATCTCAAAATACCAAAAACATAATAAAATCTCAAAACACCAAAAACATTCAAATATAACCAAAATATAAAAAACATTCAAATATCTCCAAAAATCTCAAGAAATATGAAAAATACAAAAAGACCAAAAAGAGACTTGTAGGACCTCCTTAGCTTTGGTTAGCTCATCTAACCATGGATAAATACCCTCTAACCGCGGTTAGACTTAACACTTGTGCACTTGACCTCCCCGGTCAACTAAACCATAGCCTTCTAGGCTAGATCCTTTGACCATCCTATGCACACACACACTCCCCCTAGCCTCGGCACGGGCTCATGTGCCAGAACTACGCTCGGTCTGATCTCACATGTGAGTACGTAGGCAACCCAACTCGGGTTCGACCCTAGCCATCTAGCTTTCTATTTTTCTTGGATTAGCACTCACTTAAAAACTTTGGACATTCTAATTAAACTTTGAGATTATAATTGGCTTAAGTTTAGGGAGTACGTAACCCAAGTAGTCAAAACATATAATTGTGAAAGTGGGTAGGATGATCCCATGCTCACAGTTCTGGCGACTCTGCTGGGGATGAGGTTCAAGCCGAAACTTAAATTTAAGCCAAATGATCTCAAAATTAATTAAAATACCTAAGTATTTAATTAAGTGCCGATTCTTTATACTTTTTGGGATGTTCCTTGTACAGTGCATTTCATGCATAGCATACTAGTGTAACAACCTAAAAACCATTAGACAGGCTTATTACGCTCACGGCTGCTGGATGACTATCCTCAGTGACAGGGGCTTAACAGTCTTGGAGGTCCGTGGAACTTTGCCTGTTGGGTGACTATCCTCAGGAAACGGTTCTGAACGCTCCTGCTTACACCAATCGTCTCTTTTTAGGGAGTTGCATATACGGTGTTAAGTGACCCTTATCCTTTTAGGAACACCCTTGCATTACCCCTGCATGCATACATATAGACTAGGTTATGGTATAATCTATAAGCAGCCCACCTAGAAGGATACTGTAAACCCTAACCTTCTTATAAACTATACCTGTCCCCTCAATCATGGTTGCTCATCAGGGCACTCTGTCCAAATAAACACCCATCCAAGGGGCATGTACTGAGCCTTTTGTTGTGCTTGTAATAAAATACACCATACCCTGCATCTCGACATAGCATATGAGGTTCAAATCTCAAGCAAATAGGTCTTCACCAGACCTACCTCTACCTTTGACCTGATAGGTCCACGGTTCCCAACAGCCCGAGTTGAAGCATGTCGGACCTCCATCCGTTTGCCCTATCGGATCACATATGCCTTGTCACACCCAATAAAAAAAAAATAAAAAAACAAAAAAAATCAAAAATAAAAAAATAAAAAATTCCTCTCTCTTGCATGACTAGGGGCATAGTCCCTATGTCAATTAGATCTTGCTAGGTCATCTACATGCTTTCTAGTCTTCCCCCACTCTTACCTATTCCGACTCTTACTCCGTACATTTTAATCATTTCAGGAGCAGATCTTGAGTCAAGCACGTATCTGAAAAGCAAAATGGACCCTCGAGACGGCCAAGAGACTGATCCTGACACCCCAACATCACAACCACATGCCCCGAATCTTGAGGCAAGAATAGCTGAGAATGCCCAAAGCATAGAAGAGCTGAAAAATATTGTGCATGATTTTATGTGGGCCATAACACTCGCTCTCTCCTCCTCAAATCTCCGATCGGCCGATGTGCCCGACCCATCACCAACCAATCCGCTACATATTATCCCTCCACCTCCCAGTCATCCACCGCCAGAATTCACTTTCAACATACCACCCCCACCTGTCCAACCACAACCCATTCCCCGCATCACACCACCTCTCATAGACCAATTTGAGGAGGAAGAAGCCAGAGCTGGCAATGAACCCAATACCGGGTCCGCTCACATATCTTCCAGCACAGCTCAGATCCCTGATGCATACAGAGAAAGAATTGAGAAACTGGAGGAGTTGGTAAGGACAACTCAGGGAACCCGTAGATCTACAAATTTCAAAGAGATGTGCATGCACCCAGGGATTCAACTGCCCCGGGATTTTAAGATACCTGACTTCGAGAAGTACAACGGGAAGGGATGCCCCGAGATGCACTTAAGAGTTTATCGTGGAGAACTGTTCCAATTGGAACATAATGATAAATTGTTGGTACAGTTATTCCAGAAGAGTTTGAAAGGTTCAGCCCTGCAATGGTTTACTAAAGTTGACCCCAACAAAGTCAGAACATGGGAGGGTCTCTGTGAGACATTTTTGGCCAAGTACTCCTATAATGTTGATCTAGTCCCACAGAGAGTAGACCTGGAGAGAATGTCTCAGAAGGATAATGAGACCTTCATTGAATACTCTGTTCGATGGAGAGAAATGGCTGGAAAAATGAGCACCCCTTTACCCGAGGAGGAGCAAGTGACCATTTTCCTCCGTACTCTTAAGCATCCACTTAAGACACTCCTGGCTGCACAACCGACCTCTGACTTCAGTACTATGGCCAAATGTGGTGCCCGGATTGAAGCAACAATAGATGACATAGGGACATTCGATATGTTCCAGGGTTCGAAAGGTGCATCATCTTCCCGTGCTCCCCTGCCTCCAAGAAAAGATAACAGAAGAAGAGAAAATGATGGACAAATGGTCGCGGCCATTCGAGTCCCCAACCTCCCTCAACAACCTCGGCAGCCACCGCAGCCGCGGCAGCCTCAACAAGCTCAACAGAATCAAGGAAGACTCCTCTCTCATCAGATGACAATTGAACAGAAAAGAAATCGGGTGTTCACCCCAATCCCGTACTCCTTGACAGCACTCCTCCCGTTCTTGTTGAACAAGAAATTGATCACCCTAAAGGATCCCCAACCTCCACTGGCGGTTCTCCCAAAAGGATACAGGCCGGATCAACATTGCGGATATCATCAGTCACCAGGGCATTCTACAGATCGATGTTATGATTTAAAGCATGCTATCCAAGACCTGTTGGAGACAGATGCAATTTGCTTTGCACCAGGGAATGTTGACATCACCCAAGTCCCTCTGCCCAATCATGCTACACCTGGAAATTAAGGCGTTTCAGCTGGAATCTCCACAGTCGATTTTTGAGCAAATTGTTCGTTTGTTGTGTCTTTGATTTATTTCGTCAGTTGTCTTGCAGTTGGCCATAGTGGCCCATGTTAGTCTCTTTATCATCAGTCCAGTCAGTCAGTGGCCAGTGGCCCTTAGTACAGTTGTTGTGTATTCGGGTCAATGGCCAATGGCCCTTGTCTCAATTATCTTTTGTCTTGTCGAGTCGAGTATGTTCACCTGGTAATACCTATATGAAATGACTCTTTTAAATCAAATTTCATTTGTGCTATGAGATGCTTAATTTGGGAACTAAACTAGTTTCTAATACTTGCAATGAACAATTTGACAAAGGCTGATCACTCAAATCAATGGATACCCTTCCAAGATTGAACAACCTGAAAAAAAAAAAAAAGAAAAAAAAAAAGGGCAATGCAAGAATTAAAGACCTCTTTGAGACATCAACCGAGATAAAGGATGATGCAATGATTATACATGCTCTTGGCCAATCAAGGAAATGATAGGAGGCCATCTGTTGATACCCCTTCTAATACCTCGCTAACCCATGCTATATATATATATCCGCTAGTTAGACCATTGAGCCTAATAGCCTTTTATTTCAAAACTCACACATAGGCACCCCATGAAAGTCAAAAGAACAATGCAAGAGGAACAACCAACAAAGAACAACAACAGAGTGGCTTTTAGCCGAACTACGTCTTGACCTGATCCCTATTTGGGTACGTAGGCAGTCTGAAATCAGGTTTGGTCATAACATAACAAATGTTCACAAAACAGGGCAACCTTGTGCCAAAAACAAAAAAGAAAAAAAAGAAAAGAGAAAAGAGAGAAAGGTACTTGGTCAAAAAAGCAAGACAAAGTTTTATCAAATGATGAAATGCAGAAGCTAGTTCTATACCAACAATGAACAAGTATCGTAGGATGCCCTACCCTTGCTGAAACAGAAACTTTGAGCCTTATCTCATTTCTAATCAAACCACGTTTCGTCCTAAACTATAAGCCCTCCTTGATCCCTGAAAGGACTTGAGCATCAATGGTCAAAAACATTCATCTCCATTTCCCGATAGGTAGTGATGAGAGAAGAATAGAAAATTATCAAAGGAAATCCGAGTGCAGAAAAAGAGAAAATGCGAAGCTTGTATATCCAGTTCTGGTAAAAACCTGAAAAGGCCCAGAAGCAAAAAAAAAAGGGGGTAAATCAAACTTCAAATTCACGGGCATAGCAAGGAATCATCAGTCCTGCTATTGCGCAAAAATTACGTGAACCCAGTCCTGGAAAAAACCTGAAAAGGCCCAGGGGCAAAAAGGGACAAAGATCAAAAGGTACAACCCAGTCCTGGTGAAAACCCGCAAGGGCCCAGGGGTAAAAAAGGGAAAGATAAACCAATACAAGCTTCGATATCCGATAATCAAGCATCACGATCAACTTTACCTGCAGGCTAAGGAACCTAGCTAGGTCTCCCACTACAAACAATCTCAGGTGCACTTTTCAAAGTACAAACAGTCAATTTCATTATATACAGTCCACTTGTCAACTGTCAGTCCACCATACCATTTGTCAGTCAGCTCATTTGTCTTCTTAACAAGTCGTTTGTGTCTTTTTTTCAGTCAACACATTAGTCTTTTTAACAAATTGCTCCCATCAGTAATCAGTCAAGTTTAAACCCCCAGTAGAGTCAGCTCAAAGTCGATTGTTCACTCTCACTGGTGCAAGGAAAACACTAGAACCAGGGCAAGGCAAAGTCAGCAGATCATTCTGGATGACACAGATATTTGAGGTAGATCAGTATATCCCAAGGGGCAAGTATCAACCATCAGATCAGCCGAGTTGGTAGTCAATTCAGGTCCATCAGACTCTATAAGTGCAAAGAGGCAAAGATTCGTGTCAAGACTCAGGGTCACCTCTCTCATTCCTCATGTTCAACTCATCTTACTTCATAAATTTGCTTTCATTATTTTCAGAACTCCCTCTAGTTCCTGACTACTATCTTATATCACTCTCCAGTGAGACAATCAGGTGGTTGTCTACACTACCCTGTTTTTTCCTTCCAGTAAGACAATCGGGCGGTTGTCTGCACTATCTTGCATCCTATCCCAGTGAGACAATTGAGTGGTTGTCTGCACTATCTTGCATCCATCATTCCCCAGTTCTGCTCGGCTAGCTCACTAATCAAGGAGTATACTGACACGGTCATGTGACCGGATGCCAGTTATGGCTTCCAGTAATGTTAGTCTTGCACCTATCACCGTTCATCATGCTCTTTTAGCTCATTAATCAAGGAGTATGTGGATACGGTTGTGTGACCATATGTCGTCTACAGCCTCCAGTGACGCTAATCCTACACCCATCATTGCTTTGCTTCATCTCCGGTAGACGGTTGTGTGATCGACCCTCACCTTATTCTATCTTCGGTGAAAGGGTTGTGTGATCGACCCTCACCTCATCTATCATCGGTGAAACGGTTGTGTGATCGACCCTCACCTCATCTATCATCGGTGAAACGGTTGTGTGATCGACCCTCTCCTCATCTATCATCGGTGAAACGGTTGTGTGATCGACCCTCACTTCCTCTATCTTCGGTGAAACGGTTATGTGATCGACCCTCACTTCATCTATCTTCGGTGAACGGTTGTGTGATCGACCCTCACTTCATCTATCTTCGGTGAATGGTTGTGTGATTGATTCTCACTTCATTTATCCTCGGTGAAACGGTTGTGTGATCAACCCTCACCTCCTCTATCTTCGGTGAAACGGTTGTGTGATCGACCCTCACTTCATCTATCTTCGGTGAACGGTTGTGTGATTGACTCTCACTTCATTTATCATCGGTGAAACGGTTGTGTGATTGACCCTCACCTTATCTATCATCGATGAACGGTTGTGTGATTGACCCTCACCTCACTCTATCTTCGGTGAAACGGTTGTGTGATTGACCCTCACCTCATCTATCATCGGTGAAATGGTTGTGTGATCAACCTTCACCTCATCTCCGGTGAAATGGTTGTGTGATCAATCTTTACCTCATTTCCAGTGAATGGTTCATGGTTGTGTGATCAACCTTCACCTCATTTCCAGTGAATGGTTGTGTGATCAACCCTCATCTCATATCTGTTGGAGTGGACGCGTGTTCACTCCCCTTACTCTTCATGCTTGCTTTCATGCCATCGGCTTCGGTGTAAAAATTGGTTGATTCCAGTCTATGTCGTTCAATTGCCAACTCGGCATTCTCCGACAAAGAGGGGCAGCTGTCAGCACCCTATTTTTACACCCCCTTAACCGTGGTTAATTAATTTAGCTATGGTCCAAACCCTAGATCAACCCTAGTTCCAAACCCTAGGTAAACCCTTAATCATAGGACTAAACCCTAGTTAAGACCCTAGTTAACCCTAAGCTTAACCCTAGGTAGTCCTAAACCCAAACCCTAGGTAGCCCTAGCCTAACTTAGTAAGCCCTAGGTACACCCAACGCCCAAGCCCATTTGACCAAACTTATACCTAGACAACTCAATCAAACCCAATTACCTAATTTTATTACCCAACCCAAGTAGTCAAGCCCAAATACCCAATCACCCAATTGCCTAAGCCAAAGCCTATTTCCATAACCCAAGCCCAAATGTCATAGTCAAAGTCCAATAATCATAACTCATGACCCATCTACTAATAACCCATGATCCATAAGACCTAATCCACATATCCATATCCACCTACCCTATATCCTACAACCCATACCCATATAACCCATAGTTCACTCAACCCACCAACTCTCTTACACCTCTCTTAAATCAACCCATACCTATATAACTCATAGTTCACTCAACCCACCAACTCTCTTACACCTCTCTTACACCCTATATCCTACAACCCATACTCATATAACTCATAGTTCACTCAACCCACCAACTCTCTTACACTCTCTTATACTCCTTACAACACTCAATCTATCAACTCACCTTACAACACTCAAGTCTTTACCCACTAGCTCCTTTTATCCCCCATGTAAAAGACACAACCCAACCTCTTAGTTTTCCTATAAATACCAATCCCTTAGCCCCTTAGATCCATCCCTCAAGACCCCTAGAAGGTTCCCACCCACTTGTGTTTCTCTTGAGTTTGAAGAAGGGAGAAGAAACTAAGGTTTAGAGTTTGGAAAGAATTCTAAGACTAAAAGCTTAGAGTTCTTCACTAACTCTCTTCCTTTGTGGATTCTAAAACCCTACCCCTTGGAGCATTGAAGGAGAATTCTTGGAGGAGTAGGCACTCTTTCTTTCATTTTCTCTTCTTTTTTATCTTTTTTTTATTTGGTTCTCTCTTCTTGATCTCTCATTTCTCAAGCATAGTTGGGCCTCTCTACACCAATCTAATGGTGTAGAGGGACCCCATATCAAAAGCAAGGAGATGCTCCTTTTTTCTTTTCCTTTCCATGTACATATTTTCTTCTTTTTTATGTACCCACAAGTGTGGATATGGGTAGGCCCATAGAGAGTGGAAGCTAAAGCTATACCTCTCTTTTTTATTTTGTTTTCTTTTGAGATTCTAGTCCTCTTTCTAGAATTTTTTGTGAAAGCTCATCCCCTTCCTAACATTCTTTAGAGCAACATTATATCATTAATAATGGTGTAAATGAACTACCTTAAAAGGGAGAAGATGAGTTTTCATTTTCTTTCATTTCTTTATTTTTCCTTCATGTTCTATGTTGAATGGGTAGGTGATGGTTTAAGGACTTAAAATAAATGATGGTGTAAGGACTTAAAGAGGACATTCTTAAAAATGTTTCATACTAAAGACAATGGTATTTGATCTATTATCAACATCAATCCAACAAAATAGGTGTTGGTAATAGACCATTTACTATTCATAAGGCACATCCCTCTTTATGTCTTAAACTATAATCTTTTAGCCAAACTCTTGGACTAAATTTGACTTTAGTTAAGTTTGTCAAAACCTTACCTATATGAAAATTCAAAAACATGATAAAATCTCAAAATACCAATAACATGATAAAATCTCAAAACACCAAAAACATTCAAATATAACCAAAATATAAAAAACATTCAAATATCCCCAAAAATCTCAAAAAATATAAAAAATACAAAAAGACCAAAAAGAGACTTGTAGGACCTCCTTAGCTTTGGTTAGCTCATCTAACCATGGATAAATACCCTCTAACCGCGGTTAGACTTAACACTTGTGCACTTGACCTCCCCGGTCAACTAAACCATAGCCTTCTAGGCTAGACCCTTTGACCATCCTATGCACACACACACTCCCCCTAGCCTCGGCACGGGCTCATGTGCCAGAACTACGCTCGGTCTGATCTCACATGTGAGTACGTAGGCAACCCAACTCGGGTTCGACCCTAGCCATCTAGCTTTCTATTTTTCTTGGATTAGCACTCACTTAAAAACTTTGGACATTCTAATTAAACTTTGAGATTATAATTGGCTTAAGTTTAGGGAGTAGGTAACCGTTATAAAACGGAGGTCTTGGGGTGCCTAACACCTTCCTCAGGGCTTAATCGAACCACTTACCCTAACTCTGATTAGACCATTTGCCTTATCCAAACAAACAAATACCCGGGACCTATCCCTAAGAATGAATATGTGGCGACTCAAGTCAAAACATATAATTGTGAAAATGGGTAGGATGATCCCATGCTCACAAAGATGATCTTCAATCTTGATTTGAGAAGCTGGATCTTCATGCATTGTCTTGAACTTTTGAAGCTTCTTAGAAGAACTAGGATTTGAACTTTGACCTTGATGACTTAAGCTCTTCAATTCTTCATATCTTGAAATTTGATCTTTATGGACTACTTTACTGAAATTTTACACACTCAATAGAAATATTAGTATATCAAGAGTCATTTCATTATTGTGTTATCATCAAAACAATTTAGAGTACTAAGGTAACCTTGAGGCTAACAGACCTCTTAGGTAAAGGACAATCTGTCAAATAGACTACCCTAAATATATAGACAATATATTTCTGAGGGTATCCAGTGAGCGATCCAGTTGGAATATAAGTACTTCTTACTTATATCTATATCTTAGTCAAGAGGCCCTTCTTTCAGTGATTGAGATTCATCATTCAATCATATGAAACTAACAATGTGTAAGTTAGTAGGAATACATTGTCCAGATGTATCCCGAATAACTTAGAACAATACTTAGTCTACAAGGAACTAGAAAACCATATCTCCTTAGCAATTAGTTAATAACTAATTGGATGGTTTCCTACAATGTTACCTAAAGGACAAAGTAGTCTCATCGAACGAGATACTTTTAATATGTTACCTAATGTAGAAGACAATGTGTGAATGTAAAATATACTTTTACTGATTAAGTAGACTGATACAATTTCAGAATGACTTTCGTGGACATATATGTCTAACAACAATAAATTTAGTTTGGCTTCCTATTTATTATTGCATTTATAAATAAAAATAAAATCTTGATCAACAAATATCATTTGCAAATGCACATTTAACATAGAATTTAATATTTGAATCTTAAAGTTTTTAGAACAGCAGATTTGAATATCAAATTGCATATCAGTTCTTATTGATAGTGTTCTTATAATACTAGGGCATTCGAATATCACACTCAATCTCTCTCAGCCTGATGAAGCATTTTGGTTTGAATATTGTATTCAAATAGCGGGTTCAAGTGCCAGATTCAGCATGCATGCATGACACCATGACATGTTTATTTCTTTATTTACTATCATTTGTAATCTTTCTGCAAATTTTTGACCTAATACTTTAGTCATATTTTGTAGCCCGTTAATGGTTGGTTATTTGTAGTTTTATTACGATTAGATTTATTTCATATTTTTAACTCCTCATATGGATTATTTTTAGAGAGAACAATTTTTATTTTGTATTTTTTTGGTTGGTATATGGAGGTGGCAACTTTGTAGGGAAAGAATCAACCTGGTTTAGAGTTTTGGTGAGAACCAAGTATTATTCCCCTTGAAATAGTTTTATTATGGACAATCCCTCACTTGTCCCATGTTTCTTCATTGTTGGAAGGACAATGAGTATAGTTTTAGAAAAAAAAATGGGGATAATAGTTTTTTTTCTAAACTAATGAAAACTTCATACCTTAAGATAAATTTCTTTCTTACTATGGAACAACAAGGTTCAACATAATGGGACGACAGGTGAGCAAAGAAAAAAATACTCAATTCATTTGTTTCTCTAATACTTAGATCTACCTATTAATTATTTAAATATTATTTATATTTAATTTCAAACTCTGAATATTTTTACTATTACGGTGATTTGGGACTTAAAGAAGTAAAACTCAACTATTAAGTAAATTACTTTCTAATTAACTATGAAGTGTTCTGGGCGTTTATGCATCATATATACCTCTATATGATCAATGAGACAATGTGATATCATCTTCGTGTATTGATAGTTTTGTAGATTCAAATTGAAGGCGCTGCTCTATTTTGAAGGGTGGAAAGCTAGGCTCGGGGTTAACTAGTATTATAAAAGAGGCTGGAATTACGTTTCGTACAAGAATATTTTTCAAGATCAACTTCTGTTAACTTATCTATTTAGATTTACCTGAAATACCCTTGTATGCAACCCTTAGCTTCATCTCAGATCATCACCTCACCAACCATCGAGTTAACTCTTTGCTCTACAACGGCACCCGTTGACGTTGTTCTCGCTCTTCTAATGTTCGATAGAGCTTTTGTCACGTGTCTCCGAAGGGACTCACCTTGACTTCTTAACAATGTTTTAATAACCGGATCGGACCTCGAACTGGCTAGGCGACGAGGCCCGATTCTTCCGGTTCAACCGGCCGGGCCAATTATTAAAGGTGAATGATTTGATTTGATTGGTCTGTTGGAAGAATTTTTTTTACCAAGCATCTTCTCCAAAAATCCTAAATTTTCTCCAATTTATCTTATTAAAAAATCTTCAAATTTAACCTATTTTCACTTTTATATGCAGAAGAGTAACCTACTTTTTATTTAAAATATTTTCCGGCAATTTGGTCGAAAATACGGCCTGAAAACAGGGATTGGAGTACACGCACTGAACCAACCAATTTTTGGAACCAGTCACTGGTTCTTCCGGTTCTGTGAAAAACATCAAGTTTTGAATTGGATCCGATTCTAGAGGTTTTGAAAATCTTCGAGGGGTCCAGTTCCCAGTTTTACTGGTTCGACTGGCCAATCCAGTTATGACAACAATGCTTCTCCTATCGAACTGATATTTTACTGTGGACCCACCACACAATGATTCTTTTTAAGGTCCAAAAACATGCCAAATGACGCGCACACACATGCTAATAGGTTGAGTGTCCCATTTTCTAATCAGTAACCTATTGGGAATCAGCAGTGTGTTTAGGGCGTGTGTGTGATGTGTGTGGTTAGTTAAAATTATCAATAAATAAAAAAATAGTTAGATAATTTGTATCGGAAGCTGCAACTACAAATGGTATCTCAACCGTCACATCAACTGGAGTGAATCTCGGATTTGGCAGTTGAATATTTCAACTATCACACCGGCGACTGGATCGAAACCTCCCCAAAGGAAGAGATAGATGACTATAGATGATTACTGGAACGGCTCAGGATTGGCTCTGGTACTCGCCCGAGCCTAGCGCTCGGGCATCCACACAGAACAAGGCAGCTCATGGGCAGAAGTCATTTCACTCTGTCCCATCATTCCCTACTGGAACAAGCCAAGTTTGATAATCATAAGAGAGAGAAAGAGAGAGTATGGACAGCGACTTATGACGTGGTTCAAGTGCAATCGGTAGTACTCAACAAAAGGTGGTTTGTTCATAATTACTTAGTAGTAGAGTTGGATTGTTAGAAATTCTTTCGAGTTAAATACGATTACATGACTTTGTTTGGACTGATAATGAGAGCTCCGAATCTTTTCCGAAGCTTCGCATCATACAGACTAACTCCCAATCCCTCCCTGATATCGGGAATGGCGGTATGAGGAATGATCTCCTAGCTGTCAAACAAGGGTAAAATTTCTACGTGGAAAGACATACAGATGTTTATATATATTTAGAGCAGGGCTTAGCAGACCCATGTGTCCAATTCATATCTTACCCACGGGTTCTGTGTTCCTTTTAACTGTAATTAAGATTAACTAAATTAAAATTAAGATTTTAGTTATTTTTTTTGTTTTTTAATCAGCGGTTGGATTGCTTAACCCTAGGATAAGGACTAATGAGGACCGGTCATTCCGTTATAAAATGGGAACAGGGTACGTTAACTATTTTCGATATATATATATCAACACGCAAAAACACGTTGATGATTGGATTACATGAGACTGATAGAGCTTCCCTTTCTTTCTGTATCCTCTTCTCGAATGATCATTACTATTCTGATTACACTATCTCAACAACTAGAATCACGCTAGGAGAGCTCAGCTTTCCTTGTCTTACAATCCTCCTTTTTATTCAGATATATATTGGCGTATCCTTTCCTGCAAGGAATTAGAAATAAAATTAAGAAAGAGAGAGATATCAAATTGTGTTGATGCGTGATCTTAAGTAGCTGAAGAATAAGATTATAATGCTTACCATCCTAGTACTGGTGAGGAAGGGGAAGAGGAGGAGGAGGAGACTAGCTAGACATGTGGCGGTGGAGGAGAAGCATAGACTGGTGGCGGTGGTGGAGAAGCGTAGACTGGTGGCGGTGGAGGAGAAGCGTAGACTGGTGGCGGCGGGGGTGAGGCGTAGACTGGTGGTGGTGGGGGAGACTTGTAGACTGGTGGTGGTGGAGGCGATGCGTAGACCGGTGGCGGTGGAGGCGAAGCGTAGACTGGTGGTGGTGGAGGAGAAGCGGAGACTGCCATCGCTAAGGAAAAGCACAGAGAAACCATCACCACTAGAAGAATGATAATGAGGGAGGCTACTGAGACTCCCTTCTCTCCTTTTCTTCCCATCTTCACTACAAAATAGGGTTTGGTTATGTTCTTAAGCAACCATCTCACTCCTTTATATAGTTAAATGACATATAAAAATCATTAAAAACAAAGTTGAATGGTTTTTTGAAATTAATACCTCAAATTCAACTTGGCTTTGGCTTTTCTTTAGTTGTAGCCACTCAACAAAGACGTTGCAATCTAAATAAAAGTGTGCCAAACTTTCCTGGACTTTTTGCCAACAAGAGGCCGCACCCCACCACTGGCGCAAGAGGCAGGGTGTCCGTTGTCGACTTTTGGATGGAAGCCAGGCGGCTTGACTTAGTGTCTCTCTCTCCCTGTTTTTACATGGTGAATTTCTACAGTAAAATTGAATCCATTCGTAGCTTTGTCCTTTCTCTCTCTCTCTCTCTCTAAATGATAGAAATATCTATGGGAAAATTGAACTCATTAATAGGATTCATAATATAATTTTTTTTTTTCCTTCAGATCTCATTTACCTACGACTGGTGGTCAGTGGTTAGTTTGAGGATTGGAGATCTTGCAACTCTTCACTCGGTGGAATTAGATTCCAATACCTCTCACTCTGGGTGTCTTAGGATTAACTTGATAGCATTTCTAACAGTCCAACTCTACTAAGTAATTACGAACACACCACCATTTTTGTTGAGTACTGATAGTTCTTGAACCAGGTCACAAGTCTCTGTCCGGACTCTGTCTCTTTTTCTCTTTCATCAGTATGAAAACTCCCTCTTTCTCAAATTCATGAAAGTATATGATTTTGCTATTCCCATATCGCATATCTTCCAAAGACGTAATTGGGAGGTTACAAATGTCAAAGACGCCAGAATTTTACATTTTTAAATTGTTAAAATATAAAATATCTCCACGCCTTAGGCCATTCTTGCGTCTATCCTCAAATATATTTGATGTACCATGGGCTTGTACGGTTGTACCAGTGGTCGTGTCTCTCTCTTCTTTGGGGTAGGTTTCGAAACAGTCCCGATTCCCGAAGGGTGCGATAGATGTAACATATATTCACCGACATTAACCCTCACAAATACTAACATTACTATTCAGATTACAGCCCAACAGTATGACTATTCAGGTTACTATTTTTTATATGACTTGTATACAACAAGTAAAAAGAGATTAAGTTTCATGGCTCAGGATGCTCTCGAGTTCAACTCGAGAGAAATCTCTCGAGCTCTCGAGTTGAACTCGAGAGAATCTTGTGCCAATTTTCATACGGAGCTCCGCATGCCGAGATCCCCCATTTTACACTGTCCAAAGGCAAAATGTGTAATTATCAATAAATAGAGATTAATTTTCATGCAGAGCTCCGAATGTGCGGAACTCCAGGACAAAATGTGCACATGCGGAGCTCTGCATGATATTTGAAGTAAAATAAAAAAATACTAACTTTGTTATTCACCTTCAAGTACTAAATTACATGAAAGCTATGTTGGTAATCATAAAGAGGTCACACACGTCTATTGTAACATGGTAATGCGTATCCCTTGTCGGGGTGATCCGGACTTCACTCCTGTAGTCGCAACTTCCAATGCTAAGTATTTTACTCAATCAAAGGTGGGGCCATGTGAAAGTTCTACAACGTCAAGGTAAAGTTTGAGAAGGTTGTATAAGAAAAATGGGACACTGAAACCTACTGGCATGTGTGTGTGCGCCATTTGGCATGATTTTGGACCTTAAAAAGAATCATTGTGCGGTGTGACCATAGTAAAAAATCAGTTTTATTTGATATGTCAAGGTGAGTCGCTTTGGAGACACGTGAGAAAGAACAACATCGATGCGTGCACTCGTATAGCAAAGAGTCGGCTCGAGAGTTTGTGAGGTGTAGTGGCGGAGCCACATGGGGCAGGGGGCTGAAGCCTCGATAATTTTTGAAAAAAAATATTGTATTAATAAGGGTGTAGCCTGAGAGAGGGGCGGAATCGGGAGACGGAGGACTAGCCCCCCTAAACTTATGAGAAAAATATATTATTTACAAACGGACTGATGCAATGGCCCATGAATTTGGCCCTCAAAAATATTTTCGGGAGCACCCGAACCGCAATTGTTAGCTCCTTGCAAGAGAATCTAGCTTCACCCTTGGTGAGGTGATTATCTTAGATGAAGCTAAGGCTTGTATACCAAGGGAATTTCAAGTAAATTTGTATAGATAAGTTAATTATGACATTAGCAGAAGGTAAATTTGAAAAATAATCTTGTACGGAACGCACTTCAAGCCTTTTTTTAATATAATAATAAGTAAGAGTATGGATAGATATAGATAGATATTTATTGGAAGACAAATATGTCTTTAACAAGATATTTATTATGTTTTAGGTCATTAGATTGATATTCAATTGGGTCTTAAGATACTTATGGTCAATCTAAGTAATAGAGCAATTCAACTTACCAAAATTTAAGGATTTCTTACATAAGTCCTAAACTCTTAAAATAAAACAATTAAATCTTATTCGAATCTTCATTATTCTAGTCTTGATCTTGAGTAGATTTCTTTTTTAGCTTAAAGATCCGACTTGGGCATGATCTTCAGTATCTTCAAAGTGATCAAATGGTTTGACTTTGACTTGATTTGAATCTTCTCAATAAATGGAGTCTCTTTCATGTTTTTTCCTTGAATGGTTTGCTAATGCTCTTAGTGAACTGATTTTCACATAAACTGAAAGAGACATTAGTAACACAAATCTCATTTTATTATTGTGTTATCATTAAAATTAATATAGAGACCTAAGGTGAAAACCTATATGCTAACATAATCGTGATCATAAATATACAATAATTAACTAAATTTTATATTTTTGTAGTTGAAAAGACAGGTCTTCTAATCACCGACAATAATAAACCGTGATTGTTTATTTTGTAGAATTACCGTTAATTTGATAACTGTGATCGTAACTGAAAAATAATTAACAAAAGTTAGATAAAACGTCAGTTCTTACAATCACGGTATATTTTAAATAGTGATTGTTATTTAAAGGAATCATGATTTTTTAAATAACTATGATCATTCTAATCATACGAGTTGTTGTTATTCGGCTCTTGGATGTTACATACACACTACAGTACCAGGCCGAACCACCACAAAAGCGTATGGACTTAACATCTCGATGTTCAGCTTACAGTGTGTTGATGTAACACCTTGAAAAATTCAAAAGTAGAATTACAGCAACACATATGACCAACCTTCTCATTCATTAAGTTCTCAATTTCTAATAGAACTCAGTTCTTTAGAGTATCCAAGTGGGGTTTTTTTAGAGTGCACACTAGCTAGTCATATGTCTCGTTGCAACTCTATGCTTGAATGTTACAGCATACATGGCTAAACAAGGCTGAACCACCACAAAAACTTATGGAAATAACATCAAGATTTTCTGCAAGCATTTGTGCATGTTTAGTCTGGTACTGCAGTGTATTGATGTAACATTGTGAAATAATCAAAAGCATAATTACAACGCATAGGTCGACCTTCTCTTGAATTTTAATTGAAATATGAAAAGTAGTAAAAACGACTACGTTTGCGTTGATAACACGTGTTATTAAAAGGATTGCAGATAGCAGTTATGTTAAGACCCGTGATATATATATATATATATATATATATATATATATATATATATATATATATATATATAATTAACTATGATTTAATAAAATAGTTACTATCACGGTAATATAATAACCGTGATCTTATATTTCTAGTGACAAATATTTATCACAATTTCTATCAATATCGTGATGCAAACATCCGTCAATTCTTTTCGCGATTTATAAGGTATTCTATCACGGTTTCCGTGTACAATGTCATTGTTCTTGAAAATGCAACCGTGGTGAATGGGCATATTTGTAGTAGTATCTCTAATTGTCTAAGAGAGAGATTTGTGGTGAGGATATTTATTAGAAACTTGAGATGTTTCCTTGTTTAGTAGACCTTGAGTTGGTAAATTGAGTAGCATTTATTAAGAATTTTTGTTCATGCTGTTAAAAGGTAATTTGAAAAATTAAATATCTTCTAGAAATATTCTAGAAGACATTGGAGGGTAATTTTCTAGAAGAGTCATTTATCTTCTCTACTCATTTTCTAGAAAAGACTTTTGGTCTTTCTAAAATATTTAAGAGTGTCTAGAAAAGTCTTTGTGTAGTCCTAGGTATGTATCTAGAAGAGTCTTTTTGTATTCTTAGGTATCTTGAGGAATTCCAATGTATGTAGAATGATCTTCTTATACCTATAAATAGTGAGGGTCTCCATTTGAGTGGAGTATCCCACCAAGCCAAGTTCAAGTCAAGTCCAAGTGTAGTGTACCTTGGAGCATCATATATTCAAGAGAAGAAAAGATTGCAGCAGCAATTTCTTCAGTAATCCCCTATACTTCTCTATCCAATCCTTCCTCTTCCTCAACACATGCTTGATATTCTTCTCTGTTAATGGATAATTTAAGTTTCTGATTTCCGTTATACTTGGGGATTTGTTCCTAATTCACGCTCTGAGATCTACCAATAATGAGATATTGTGTGTGTCAATTTTGGGGGCCTAATAGGGTTTATCATCTTGCCAGCCAAAGCCTATTATTTGTTTTGGATGAGGTGAATCCAATCTTATCTATCAAAATTCAAAACTACTTCTTTTCTTTAGGTAATGGTCTTCAATTTTTCACCATGGGGAGTACCTGTTCTTGATATTGCTCTATGTTACCGAAAAATTTGATAGTGTGACCTGGTTCATGTGTTTCCTTATTATTTTCAGTTGCTAGAAAATCTTTTTTTGTTATCTGTGTGTCTGATAAGCTTTCTCCTAGAACGCCGGCCTGGATTTGGAATGGGTATCATATGTCTCATTTGAGTCTAAAGGTTATTATTGTGGCTATTGAAATGATATCAAGTGAAGGACAGGTTTTGCGTTATTAAGGGTTTCACGATATTAAGGAACCACTTGTTATTCTCGGGAGATCAAAAGGCTAACGATTTCGAGGAACTTTCTTTTTAGGGAAATGCTTTTGAGACCGCATAAGGGCCGAGACCTCGCGCATGTGCGCGGGATTTCAGGTGGGGCACCATGATGGGCCCCACCTGAAATCTCGCACACATGCGCAAGGTCTCAAAGGTCTCGGCCCTAATGCAGTCTCAGTAGCAAAGTCCTTTTTATAATGAGAATACCTTAATTTCAATTGAATATGTACCCCAAACGTGTATCCCATAGATATTCTCTGTGTTTGAAAGCCTTGAACGTGCAGGCTCCGCTAGTATTATAAAAGAGACTAGAAACACGTTTCCTACAAGAACTTTTTTCAAAATTACCTTCTGTTAACTTATCTATTCAAATCTACCTAAAATACGCTTCTAAACATCCCTTAGCTTCGTCTCAGATCATCACCTCACCAACCATCGAGCTGACTCTTTGCTCTACAACTGCACGCGTTGACGTTGTTCTCACTCTCTCAATGTTCGATCGAGCTTGATCGAGCTTTCTCAAGTGTCTCCCAAGGGACTCACCTACTTCTCCAATCCAACTAATTTTTTAGTATGGACCCACCACACAATGATTCGTTTTAAGGTCCAAAAACCTGGCAAAATGGCACACACACATATGCCAGTAGTTTGAGTGTCCCATTTTCTTTATTGAAAATAATCACCTCCTCGATCGGTGATGCGACGAGGTGCATCTCTAGTCCCCTTTTAATGTCACATGTCCCTCTTTTAATTCCATTTAACTGTTGGTTTTTAGGAAAATTAATTAATTAATTAACCACAAGAGGTAAAAAAATTAACTAGGGCTCATGGCAGTTGAGTTGGCTTTGTGAGAGCGAGGAGCAATGATCGCTCCTCACCGGTGAAGCGAACAATTGCTCTTTCTTTTATACAGAATTCTTAAACTTTAGGTTGACGTAGAACTGTCACATGACCCCACCTTTGATTGAGATTAGAGGCCTACTGGAGGCCCATTACTCTTTTTTAGTGGTGGTAGTATCTCTAGTTAAATACGTAGCATTAGCATCTCCCAAACACAGGATACCACTATCACAATAGGCAAGTTTGCGACCTCTTTATCAATACCAAAGTTAGTACTTGGAAGGTGACTAACAAAGTTGGTGATTTAAATTCTTTGTTTTTTTTTTTCTATACAAGCCGCAACCTGGATAATATTGTTAGTATTTGCTATGGATAGTAGTGTTGGTATTTGCTCTAAGTCAGAGGGTTAATGCCTAGATAATATCCGCAACCTGGATATTATCCCTTGACAGGTGAATATTACAACTATCGCACCTCTCGGGACTGGATCAGATTCTACCTCAAAAGGGGGAGATACATAACCACTGGAACAAGACCAAGCTGTGAAAGTTAGTGATGTCTATCCCGTGGTTTTCAAGAATATGAGAAAGAGAGAGCCCCTTTCATATTCATGGGAGAGAGGGAGTCTTGACAGAAACTTGTGACGTGTTTTAAGTGCTACCAGTAGTACTAAACAAATATGGTGGTTTGTTCGTAATAACTTAGTAGTAGAGTTGTATAGTTAGACGAAGCCAAATCCTCCACGGTTATAACCCGGTTTGGCAAATCCGGTTATCACCCTTTGAGATAGCCACGTTTCCCGTTTGACACCACTTAATTGAAGTTAAGAATCACCCACTATTTTTTTTTTTATAATATTAATTATTTTTTAAAATATTTTAATATTAAAAAAACCTTAAAAATAGTTTTTTCATTAAAAAAAAGAATTAATATTTCTTTTAAAAAAACTAAGTATTGGGTGGGTGAACCCAGGTGAATCTTAACCACAATTAAAGAGTCAAAAGGGACACATGACTACCTATAAAGGGTGATAACCGGATTTGCCAAGTCTCATTATCACCATAGAAGATTTGGCTTTTAGATGGAGCCAAATCATCTACGGTGATAACCGGATTTGGCAAATCCGGTCATCACCCTTAGAGGTCGCCACGTATCTCCTTTGACACCCCTTAACCGTGGGTAAGGTTCACCCACCCAGATTTTAAAAAAAATATATTAATTCTTTTTTAAAATTAAAAGACTGTTTTTAATACTAAAAAAACTCTAAAAAGAGTTTTTTAATTTTAAAAAAAGAATTACTATTAAAAAAAAAAACCAAGGATGGGTGGGTGAATCTTACCCACGGTTGAGGGGTGTCCAATAAGACATGTGGCGACCTCTAGGGGTGATAACCGGATTTGCCAAATCCGGTTATCACCGTAGAGGATTTGACTCCAACACAAAAGCATGACCATATTTTAGACTGATAATTAGAGCTCCGGATCTTTTCCGAAGCTTCGCATCATATTGTTAGAAATGCTTTTGAGTTAAATACGAAAACATGACTTCATTTAGACTGATAATGAGAGCTGCGGATCTTTTCGGAAGCTTCGCATCATACAGACTAACTCCCATTCCCTCGTGATATGAGGAACGCTCTCTTAGTTGTCAAACACCCAGAAAATTTCTACGTGAGAAAGACAAAAATATGTATATATATATATCAATGAAAAAACACGTGGTTCATTGGATTACATGAGAGTGATAGAGCTTCCTTTTCTTTCTGTATCCTCTTCTGGAATGATCATTACTATTCTGATTACACTATCTCAACAACTAGAATTACGCTAGGAGAGCTCATCTTTCCTTGTCTCACATAAAAAGATATGCAATCCTCCTTTTTATCCAGATATATGTTGGCGTATCCTTTCATACAAGGAAATAAAAATAAAATTAAAAGAGAGATCAAATTGAGTTGATACATGATCTTAAGTAACTGAAGAATAAGATTATAATAGTTACCATCTTACCATTGATGAGGAGGAGGAGGACGAGGTGGAGGAGACTAGCTAGTAGGGAGAATTGTCGACTGATGGCGGTGGGGGAGAAGCGTAGACTGGTGGCGGTGGGGGAGAAGCGTAGACTGGTGGCGGTGGTGGAGATGTGTATACTGGTGGCGGTGGCGGAGATGTGTATACTGGTGGCGGTGGAGGAGAAGCGTAAACTGGTGGCGGTGGAGGAGAAGCGTAAACTGGTGGCGGTGGAGGAGAAGCGTAGACTGGCGGTGGAGGAGAAACGGAGATTGGCAGTGGAGGAGTAGCGGAGACTGGTGGCAGTGGAGGAGTACTGGAGACTGGTGGCAGTGGAGGAGTAGTGGAGATTGGTGGCAGTGGAGGAGTACCAGAGACTGGTGGCAGTGGAGGAGTAGTGGAGATTGGTGGCAGTGGAGGAGTAGTGAAGACTGGTGGCAGTGGAGGAGTAGTGGAGACTGGTGGCAGTAGAGGCAGTGGAGGAGTAGTGGAGACTGGTGGCAGTAGAGGCAGTGGAGGAATAGGTAAGACTGGTGGCAGTAGAGGCAAATCCAAAACTGGTGGCAGTGGCAGTAGAGGCAAATCCAAAATTGGTGGCAGTAGAGGCAAATCCAAGGAGATTTGTAGACTGGTGGTGGTGGAGGAGACTTGTGGCGGTGGGGGAGACTTGTAGACCGGTGGTGGTGGGGGTGACTTGTAGACCGGTGGCGGGGGAGGAGACTTGTAGACCGGTGGCGGTGGAGGAGACTTATAAACCGGTGGCGGTGGGGGAGACTTGTAGACTGGTGGCGGTGGGGGTGACTTGTAGACTGGTGGGGGGGGAGGAGACTTGTAAACTGGTGGGGGTGGGGGTGGGGGAGACTTGTGAACCGGTGGCGGGGGAGGAGACTTGTAGACCGGTGGCGGTGGAGGAGACTTATAAACTGGTGGCGGTGGGGGTGACTTGTAGACTGGTGATGGGGGAGGAGACTTGTAAACTGGTGGGGGTGGGAGAGACTTGTGAACTGGTGGCGGGGGAGGAGACTTGTAGACTGGTGGTGGTGGAGGAGAGTAATAATACTTTGCTGTAGTCTCTAAGGGAAATCCAAGAGAAACCATCGCAACTAGAAGAGTGGTAAAGAGGGAGGCCACTGAGGCCCACTTCCCTTCTTTTCTTCCCATCTTCACTATAAAATGGGGTTTTAATACGTTCTTAAGCAACCATCGCACTCCTTTATATAGTTTAGCAATCTACCTCTTAATACCTCTTTTTGATATTGAGAAACGCGTTACTATCTGTTCTAAGTTAAGGGCGGGTGGAGAGTACAACACTCTCACCCTGTGGAATGGATCCAGAATCTCCTTCCTAAGGAAGGGATACCCCTACCACTAGGCTCGTGTGCTAATTCACCTCAATTCACCTCGGTTAATCGATATATAAAAATCATTAAAAACAGAGTTGATTTATTCTTTGAAATCAATGCTTCAAATTCAATTAAGCTTTGGCTGTTCTTTAGTTGTTGTCACTCAACATAGAGGCTGCAATCTAGCTATCATTGTAATTGTAATTGTAATTATTCAAGAACCCGTCTTTGTATCTCTGAGTAAATGTGTGCCAAACTTTTCATTTTGGCAACAGATTATCTCTGGTAGATGCCCAAGATTTGTACTTGGGCACACCACTCCTTGCATGATGCATGGCGAGGCATTTAACTATGGGTAGTGGCATGCATAGCACATTCCGTTGGGTGGTAAACGCATACTTCCCGAGCTTGCCACATGTCTTCTATGACATTCATTAACCATGATTAAGATTTCTTTGTCCATAAGTTTAAATAATATAAGCTTGATTTTTCGAAAAAGAAATTAACCATATGAATAAGTAAATCATAAGCAAGGTTAATTTTGCAAAAAAATATTTTTTTGAAAGATTAAGGTTAGATTATTTGACCTTAGGAATGAGTGAATATTGATCACGGTTAATGGATGTCAAAGAGGATATGTGGTAAGCTTAGGAGGTGTGCATGTACCACCCAACGGAATGTGCAATGCATGTTATTACTTGCCTGATTAAATGCCTTCACATGTGTCATGCAAAGAGTAGTGCCGAATGTTAATGTCGGGCATCTACCGGAGAGAATCCATTACGACTTTATTTTATTATTATTTTTTGCTGAGGGTTTCATTTAACTTGGATTAGTTGGTAGAACAATGGTTAGTGGTTGGCGTGAGAGATCGGAACTCTTGTGGACTCGTCACCTGAGGGATCACCATGCCTCCCTCAAAAGATAGGCTACACCCTACCACTCGCGTAAGAGGTAGGGTGTCCGTTGCCGACATTTTGGATGGAAGCTCGGCGGCTTGACTTAGCGACTCTCTCTCTCTCTCTACGGTGAATTTCTATAGGAAAATTGAACCCGTTCGTAGGCTTGTCCTTTTCCCTTTTTTTTTTGGTCACTTCGTAGGCTTGTCCTTTCTCTCTCTCGAAATGATAGAAATATCTATGTGAAAATTGAACGCATTCATAGGATTCGTATTTCTATTTTTGGTCTGAGGTAACAATAGCACACGGCAAAGCTATAGGATTCGTATTTAACTCGATAGCATTTCTAACCATCCAACTCTACTACTAAATAATTACGAACACACCACCATATTTTACATGAGTGTGTGCCGATTGGAATGTTTTTGGACCTTCAAAAGAATCATTGTGTAGTGTGTCCATAGTAAAAATCAGTTCGATCTGAGATGTCAAGGTGCCCCTTCAAAGACACGTGACAAAGGTTGATCGAATATTGGGAGAGGGAGAACAACCTTGACGTGCAAACGTAGAGCAAAGATGGCTCGATGGTTGGTGAGGTAAGGGGGCGGAGCCTCATGGGGTCTTGGGGGCTGAAGCCCCTTGAATTTTTGAAGAAAAATCATTATTAATTAGGGTGTAGCGACAGAGCTGGGATGTGAGACTCTAGCCCCCTAAATTTCGGAAAAAAAATATATTCTTTACAAAAGGAAGAAAACATGACCCATGAACTTCGCCCGGTGAGGTGATGATATGAGATGAGGCAGGTGATGATATGAGATGAAGCTAATGGTTGTATACTTGTATACACGGGTATTGCAGGTAGATTTGTATAGATGAGGTAATTTCTAATATTGGTTGAAGATAATTTTTTTGAATAATAATCTTGTACGAAACGTACTTCAAGCCTCTTAAGTATGAGTATGGATAGATATATATAGATATTTATTAGAAGACAAACTGATGTCTTTGTTTGCTTTTGGGATATAGACAAGATATTTAAAATACTAACATCTTTGGCAAAGTTGACTGAAGAAAGAAAATCCTATCCACGTAAATGTTGGTATCATGCATGCATTGAAGGTTCTATCCAAAATAGCCAGCTGATGACCAATAAGTGGCAATAACTTGCATCCGTAATCCGTATAATGCAGAAATATGAAAAAGACACGTGGGTACGTAGTGGAAAACAGACAGGTGGGCGGAAAGCAATGCTTGCCCCCCATTGGTTCAGTGCTGGCCATGGCTCCAAAACAAAGTTTTTGAAAGGGACTTAGCTACTGAGACCGCATTAGGACCGAGATCTCGCGCATGTGCGCGGGATTTCAGGTGGGGCTCACCATGTGTGATGATGGGCCCCACCTGAAATCCCGCACACATGCGCGAGGTCTCGGCCCTTATACGGTCTCAAAAGCATTTCCCTTTTGAAAGGGGTCCTATTCTTCTCAAGTTGTAATTGGTTTTGCCAAAACCGGTTACGCCCCTGAGGTGGCCACATGTCACTTTTGACACCTCTTAACTATGGTTAGATTCACTCACCCCTAAGGTTCACCCACCTATTCTTGGTTTTTAGAAAAAATTGTGTTAACTGTGGTTAAAATTTACCAAATCCTAGGATTAGTTTTTTAAAAATATTTTTTCTCAAAGCCAAAGATTGGTGGGTGAACCCTAGGAGTACGTGAATCTTAACCATAGTTAAGCAGTGTAAAAAGGGACATGTGGTGACCACAAGGGCGTAACCAGTCTCTAGTCTTTTGAAAGGAGCCAAATCATCACAGGTGATAACCGGATTTGGCAAATCTGGTTATCACCCCTAGAGGTCACCACGTGTCTCCTTTGACACCCCTTAACCGTGGGTAAGGTTCACCCACCCATTTTTTTTTTTTTTTTTAATATTAATTCTTGTGTTTTAAATTAAAAAACTGTTTTTAATATTACAAAAACTCTAAAAACGGTTTTTTAATTTTAAAAAAAGAATTAATATTTTAAACAAAAAAACAAAAATGGGTGGATGAACCCTAGGGGTGGGTGAACCTTACCCACAATTAAGGGGTGTCAAAGGAGACACGTGGCAACCTCTGAGGGTGATAACTTGGTTGGCCAAATCCGGTGATAACCGTAGAGGATTTGACTCCTTTTTGAAAACCGGTTGTTGTATAGTGTTAATGTTAATGTGTTGCAAATTTTTTAAAATAGTCTTTATTTGTATAGAACACCCCCACCCCACCCCACACAACAACTTGTTTTAGAAAGGAAAAAATATAGAATAATGCTAGCATTAATTTTTTTTTGATACTCACTTTTTATTTTATTGGAGAGAGTGGTGAAAACAAATGTCTTAATCTTATTGAAAACAATAACAAATGTCTTGCTAAAGAAAGCATAGTTAGCATTTCCCAAAAAAGATGAGGATAGGATAACTCAAAAGTACCCTAATGCGTCAATATCTACTAAACAATTGTGAGATAAGAAATTGATCACAGTAAATTGCGATCGCGATCGAACGTGTTCCTTTTAATTCTTATTATTAATTATAGTTAAGATTCACTAGCCCGTTCAATAATCAAACCATGGTTTTTAGAAAAAAAAAAATCTTAATTATTTAAACTTTGGTTAAGAAATTGTAACCCTTATGATTGATAATTTTTCCTAAAAAACAAGGTTGGATTGTTGAACACTAAAGGTTAGTGACTCTTAACCACATATAATAGGAGTTAAAAGGAACACATTGAACAATGAACCCATTACTCAAAAAAAAAAAAAAAAAAACTCTGGAGCTACGCCCTAAATCCCCAAACCTATTACTTTTTTTTATACATGTATTCGGCCTCCTAAGGAAATATTCTTGGCTCCACCCCTAGTTGAGTGTACATTGTGCCACTCACTTGACTCACTTGATCCGTGATCAAGTTCTCGGAGGGTGTGATGACAAAAAATTTACCCAAGCGACCATTAACCTGGAACAAATACTAACCTTATTAACCGGGTTTTGGGCCGATGCGTATAGATTTATAAAAAAAAATGTAGGTAGAATGCAAAACATACACTCATAATTCAGGAAAGTTTCAATACTCGATCTAACCTCTTTTAATATTAAAAGAATTGTTTTTTGTCTCAGCTCACCTGTGAGTTAGTGAGTCCCACACAAGTTTGTTTTTATTATCTACGAAGGGTGGGAGTACGAAAATGGGATTATGCCTAGCTAGCATTCGTCTCAGACAAAAATTCGGCCATGACTCACCAAAATGAATCTTCCATTGTCTTTACTTGACATTTCTATTATACTAATCGGAGAATTGTTGACTCACTTTCCACCTATTGCAGTGTCCCATTAATGAAATTTTAGCAACGTAAACAAAAACCGTTGCTATATGTTACCTTACTGGATAATAATCATTGCAATATATCCGTCGTTATAAGTTTTTTATTTTTATTTTATGAAAGGCCCTCGGGGGAGAGAGGTTTGGCAAGGACCCTTACCGGTTTTATTAATAAAAGAAAACAGTGGATGAGAACATAAAACCTTACCTCTACAAAGCAATTTAGAACCCAGTACTTCTAATATTACCCAAATCAATTTTGCCCGGAAAAATAAGAGATCTAAGTCTATTAAGGACAGTCTTGAGTCGAATAAAAGAAACCAGAAGTCTGCATGTTGCATCCATAATTAGCCAGAAAATCAGTGCTCCCATTAGCTTCTCTAAAGATGTGGTCAGAGAGCAAGAATAAACCAGGAGATGATTGATTTTCTTATTCCAGTACCAAGAAGACCATGAGTGATTGATATTTCCATTCCAAGCGCCAACAAGATTCTTATAATTAGATTCCACAAGCACTTGAAAAACACTAATGCTTTGACAAAGAGTAAGATCATCCAATAAAGCATGACATTCAGCAATGCTATTAGTGTATGTGTCATAGTGTGAATAAAATGCTGAAATAAGATTCCTAGAATGGTCTCTAATAATTCCGTCACCTCCAGCATTATTAGGATTATCTCTAGAGGCCCCATCCACATTGAGCTTAAGTTTACCTTGGGGAGGGCAATACCATTTGACATGAATATCAGGGTGACTTCTTGATAAACCACAATATTAATAAGAGCAAGGTCAATATCAATCAATCTCAAAAAGCTATTTTCTAATATTGCCGGTAATCTTAAAGTCATCGCCATACACTATAAAAAAAAAAAAAAAAAAAAAGGTTTTCTCGAGACAAAAATTTAACCACAGATAGAGTAATAGTAAATCGATTCACTAATGAGTCTTTAAGAGCGTAGTGTGACCATGCTATATAGCAATTTCAGGGGGCAGTGATAGGAGCTCTGTGGGACTGAGGGAACGCACAATCTATTCCTCTTAAGCCTATATTTGGTATGAAAACAATCAGTTCCTGGTGGGATGCCGCGAGGATAGGCGCCTCGCCACCCTAAATGCCAACATGTGTCCCCTGTTAACTCTCTTTATTCGTCGTTAAGATTCACTAACCTTTACCCTATGTTTGGTTGTCCAGAAAATAAGTAAAAACATGGAAAAAGAAAAGAAAATTAGACAAAACATAACTAAAAGTTGTATTAAAAATCTAAAATTTTCTTTTCTTTTTCATGTCTTTATCAATTTTCTCGGCAACCAAACATAGCTTTAAGGTAGATAGTTTTCTTTGGTTTTGAGAAAAACAAAGGTTGAAATTTTTAGTTTAAAGAGAGTTAACCATAGTTAAAAGGGACACGTGTTGGCGTTTAGGGGGCGAGCACCACTTCTCAAAGCACCTGCAAGGAGCGGATTAACGCCCTATTCCGTATAGACTATAGCCTTGTGGTGTACTTGCAAGGGAGATCGAATCGAATCACATCCAATTGTGATTGAATTGGAGGACATTTCAACCGCACCCACAGTTCACCAGGTATCCTTTTTAACCCCTATTAACCATGGTTAAGATTTCCTAACCCTTAGGGTTCAACAATCTAACCTTGGTTTTTAGGAAAAAAATATTTAAAAAATTTTAACCTTAGAGTTTAGAATTTTAACCTTTGGATTAATTTTTTTTTTTTTTTTTTCTGAAAACAAGGTTAGATTATAGAACCTAAAGGTTAGTGAATATTAACGATGGTTAGTATGGGTTAAAAGGGACGTGTTGAATTGTGGGTGAGATTGAACTCTCCCACAAAGCAATCGCGAAATGCTGGCATTAGATATCCTTTCAAGGGTTAGGGGCAACTGCTGTACTGTACCTAGGAAGTCTAAGCCAAAATCCCAGCTGAACGACTGGTTTTAACATTTAATCATCCAGGTTAGGCCCAACAAATGGTGGGCCCCAACTGCCCTTGTATGCACGCTACGCAGCGAGAGTTGGGATCACTGTCACTTGCGCCTGAACTCTTCCGAGTTCAAACGCATCCACATGTTAACATGTGCCCTTTTGAACCCTCATTGATTGTGGTTAAGATTCACTAACCCTTACAGTCCCAACTTCTGTCGCACCACAAGTCAACACCTATTCCTTTTAGTCCCTATTGGTTGTTCATATTAATTAACCCTTAAGGTTCAACAATCAAATCTTATTAAAAAAATCTTAACCCTAAAGATTAAATTTTTTTAACCAAAGTTAAAAAGGGCAATTAAAGGGCTCTCTGAGTGCAATTGAACTTGAGAGAGTTCAATCGTACTTGGCCCGGATACGGACCCAGAGAGAGGATAATTTATTGGTATTCTCTTTATATGCAAACTAGCGGGTGGCACGTGCGATGCACGTAAGAGTGAGGGGAAGGAGTTAACCATAGTTAATATGAGTTAAAAGGGACACATGTTAACCGCGGGTGCGATTGAACTCTTCCTGAGTTCCATCACGATTGACTGTGATTTTAGAAAGATGAGGGTAGTTTGGGAATTAAAATAAAACCTTAAATTAAAGTTTTGTTTTATATAAGGGTAGTTTAAGAATTTCAAAAAATTCAGGCTACTCCTGCCTCTCCCATTATAATAGTAAAGAAATCACTTCATCTTGCATCTACAGGTAAGATCCCAGAGATGGTAGGAGAGTGCCTCCTGACACTGCCTCCAAATGATAGACCGCCTAACCCGTTGCCCACGAATGAGCTGTAGAGTACCCCTGGGGGCATGCAGTTGCTCCTGCTGTTGCCGGTGTTTCCTAGCTTTTGTCTTTTTTATTATTATTTTTTTAATTTTGGGTTATTTGTTTCTGTCTTTTGTTTTGATATGTGCACTCCTAATATTTGACGATTACACCACATTAATTTTTTTTATTATTTTAAAGTTCTCTATATTTTTTTTATATGTATTTCATTTATTCTTCAATCGACTTGTTCTCCATTTTTCACCACCTCTCCACGTTGATCACTTTTCCGTTGACCAATATTCTCTAAGGTTAGTAGTTTTTAGTTTGACAATTTTATTTATTTATGATTTTATTCATTTTATTAAAATTAATTATATGATTTCTTATATGCCCATTTAAATCTCTTAATTTGATCTCTAGCCGTTGAAACTCAAATTATTTGTTCCACAAGTTTTGATTATTTGAAGGTTTTTAATTCAAAATAGGAGAAAAAATGGATTAATAGTATTGAAATTTTTTAAAACAACCCTAGTATGTTTGATGTCTACATCAAAGGCTGACCTCTTACCCTCTTAAATAATACATTACTAATAAATATTAAATGAGAATCCCAAATATTTATTTAAATAGGTGGTGATTGCATTATTTAGTTGTGTAAAATGACTGTCAAAAGAAAGTAGAGTTAGCATTACTCTCTATTCTTAGAGTTGATAAATTTGAACTTTGGTGTGGAATTATAAATTCATAAGTAATTTTTTACTTTGGTATGTATTTACAATTTCAAGAAATTAATGGTGTGCTGTCATCAAATTTTAAATAAAAGGAATGCTAGCCCTACTCTCGACCTTATCTAACCAAGTGTCTCAAAAATAACTTGTTAACACTTTTTTACATTAAAGCATACTTTTTTTTAGAAAGTTGAGACACTTGGTTGGCTGAGAGTAGAAAAGACCAGAGAGTCTTCTTAAATCAATTGGGGTTTAGTTATCAAATGTTTGGGGTGCACCTTACATCATCCATAAAAATATATGATTGTTGCTAAGCTTTTCCACTTTTGTATTATTTGTAGTGTTATTGTTAATTTGTTCTAAAGCAAATTTCTATAGCAATTATAAAAGAAGACCTACTTAGTGTCTACGTACGAGAAGGGATAGACTAAATCTAAGAAGATATATTTTATATATTTTTTGGGTTAAACAAAGAAGATTCCATGGCCAAAGTTCCTTGTTTTTTGAGAGCTCTTGTGCTTTGCAGGTTTCCTCCCAATTTCTATTTTTTGAGCTGTGGAATATGGTTAGGCCGCAAATCTAGTTAGTGGGTTAGAGAGGTCAATTATCTAAATTTTTTTTGGAAGTGGAATTCAGTTAGGCCACAACTCTAGTTAGCGGTAGTTATCAGTGGTTAGTGGGTTGGAGAATCAAACACCCAACTTAAAAGCAGACTAAATCTGGTGGGTCTGTGAACTCCAGAACATTCCACATGGGGGGGATATTTTGATTACTTGCTTACTTTTCATTTCATTCTAAATTTCGATTTGACATGACTTTTGAAATAGAGATCTCGGATGGAATTGTGAGTGAGATGTACCATCTTCCCATAACTTTCACAATTTTATCTGCATCACTCCTTGGCCTCACAACAACATCGATCCTTTTTAGTAGTCACTTTTAACAGATATATTATTCTTTTTTACTCTACACCAGTTATTACATATTTTAAAATTTTTTAAATGTAGCATAAACTTAATAAGGTTTGTACATTGGAAAAGGGATGGGATTTGGTTTGCTTTCGCAGACCAAAGTGGTTTGTACCGGAGTTTAAATTCCTTAACTAGGGTTCAAATGACAGATATCTCCTCCAGGCAAATACACTAGATCCTTGCAATTAAAAAAAAAAAAGAGATCTTTTGACAAATGCTTGTCAGGATTGGCACCAAAACAAGTTCAGGGGTTGTAAAATTATGACACTTTTTTATCTCGTATTTGTTCACTATGGTTTAAGTAAAGCTCTTCCGTTAAAATGCATTTTAAGTTATTTATTATCTTAATTTTGAAGAAATATCAAAAAAAAAATATAAATATAGGTGTAAGAATTGGAAAAGAGCAAAAGACCAAAAAAAAAATAATCTCAAAATGGACTTAATGAGAGGGAATGTATGCCTGAACAATTAACAAGAAGATAAAATAGAGAAGAAGACCAAATACACAAAAATCAAAAGAAGAGGTAAAAAAACATCTTCTACCGACTTAAGAGTGGACAAAATCTATATGGTCACATGCTCACCACCAAATCTGACTGTCTCATCCTCTTGCTTGTCACCACCGCCTCCGCTGCTCCTAGTCCTGGATTCAGGCTAGTAGCTGTGATTTAGTTCAATCTTATGATCTTCTCATAAAAACACCGACCCGTTAGAAAGCTACCCATGCTAATCATAAATAAAAAATAAAAAACTGCCTATGTTAGTACTAACAATCGGCATCATAATTGTTTGTTAGTGAGAAAAAGTTCTGATGGGTATTCCAATCTTTACGTGCTGGACAAACTCAAGTGGCAACCAAGTGGTGGTGCAAAGACAGGTATGGTGGCTCAAAGATACCTGTTACTGTCAGCAAAATGCTGTCAAACACTTGGACTTTGGGTACTGTACAGGAACGACCAAAACGCCAAGAAAGCCTCTTCTAAGTAGGTACACATAGACTATCAACTAGCATCGTAAATTTATGAGCAGTGAATCAACTTAGTTAATATAATTAATTATATTAGTATATTACTAATGACAAAGTGTAGAACTCCGAAACTCTATGTCATTGTGTTAGTGAATAATGTTTTTTAAGTTAAAAGCTTCTATGCCATTGTGTTAGTGAATAGTGTTTTTAAGGTTAAAAGTCTCATGTAATGGTTACACAAGTATAGTGAATGAAAATGAGTTTTAGTATGAGTTAAAGTGTGTAAAAATGTGTGTATAGGGTGTTAGAAGCAAGGGTGAAAGTACCTTAACTGTAAAATATAAAGAAAGAAGGCAAAATAGGCAAATGTGGGGTTAGTCGGTCGACTGACCCCAAATCCAGTCGATTGATTGGGTAATCGATTTGTATGAGAAAAAATCCAGAGAGTGGATTTTTGGCCAGTCAACTGGTCGACCGATTGAGTCAATCTAGTTGACCGAATTGCAATCTGGTTGACCGGCTTGTGTGGTTTTGCATCATTTGGTCCTTTTTAAGTCATTTATTAAGGGTGTTTTGATCTTAAACCATCTCATTTGCCTATATAAGCCCAATTTCGTGGGTTTAGGGTTTCACAAACCCTCTATGTTAGCCTTAAGGTTACAATCATATGACATTCAATTGGTTTTAATGATGACATAGATAATGAAATGACCCTTGTAATACTAATATCTTCCATGAATAATTTATTCCACAGTATTCAAAAAATAAAGAAGAGACTTCAAGCATATTCAAGAACCTTCAATAATAAAGATCAAGTCAAGACATGATGAAAGTTCCAAATCAAAGATCCAAGAAGATGTTCAACTATAAGCAAAAAGGATTTTGGAAGATTGTCTTGAAGAACTACTACTGAACACCATTGAAGCCAAAGGATCATCCTCATCAAGGTCTTAGTCTAGGTAGTAAGTGTGGTCTGTCTAGGATTTCTTGTAAAAATCCTCAAGTGGTTAATTTGATGAAAAAGCTCAAAATATCTTAGATTGACCATAGGTCCCTTAAACAAATATTAAAATATGATTAAGGACCTTAAAACATGTTCATCATACTCATAAAGGTTAAGTATAAAACCTTAGAATCAAATCCTACCTTAAAGGCTTTGAAAATGGATTCTGCAAACTTTTTTTGCCTATCCAGCTAATCAGATAGGCAATCAAGCCGATTAGGCAGACCATCCAGTCGATGAAGCAAGCCCTGTGATCGACTAGATAGAGCAAAATTTTCCAAATTTGTCTGCATGTACTGATCGAGTTGGTTCTCTTTGCTAATCTATTTTAGATCAATATGAGTTGTTAATCATGTTTTACTAATATATTAAAAGACTTTGGAAACTGTGCAAATCATTAAAATCTCAGTAAAAACATTAAAAATCAGAAAAACCAAAAACTGAAATTTTTTTTGGTCTATCCAACCGATCAGGTGGACCATCCAGCCGATTAGATGGTCCATCCAGCCGATCACTCCCTCATCTAATCGACTGGATAGAACAAAACTTCATAAAACCTGTTTTTGTGATCCAACCGATCAGGAAACTGATCCAGGCGATCAGGCAACCATCTAGCCAATTAGGAGGCTCCTCTAATCGACTGGATAGTTTAGAAAAATTTTGAAAAACCGCTTTTAATGCCAACGGCTATATTTATAACAGGTATTTTGCATTCAGTGCTCATCAAACAGTAATAAATTTCAGATCACTATAAATATAAGTGATCTTTGAATGATCCTATAACATATACACTCACTCTTACACTGTTTCATTGAAAATCATTCAACTGAGCTAAAAATCCAAAATCTGAAAAACGATACTTTATTTTTTCTCTTTGAGCTAAATTCTAATCGTCCACTTGAGAGATTTATTAGAGCTTGCTATTCCATTCAAACCGAACTCTTAAAGGATTTTTTCTTTCGGGTGTAATACCCAAAATCTTTTATTGTATCCATTAAAGAACCTACGAGTTCTTCAAGAGAAGTTGTTGCTTCAGTTAACAAAGAGGATTGTGCTCTGTTGGTTGATGGTTTGGCCCTGACCGAAAGAGGGGTTGTTGAAGGTTCTATCTCGACCGAAAGAGAGATTGTAAAAGGGTTTAGGCTTCACTAGATTAAGAAGTCTGTACAGTCGTGAACTGTAGTGAAATCCTCTGAGCTGGTTTTGCTTGAGGCAATGAGTAGGCTGGGTTTGCCGAACCTCGATAAAAAATATGAGTTTGCATTCCTTAACTCTTCTCCTATTTCTTGTGATTTACTTTGTTAAATTAGTTTATGCTTAGTTGTATTTTCCTTTGTTTTTATTTTCTGCATTTAAAGAGAAATAGTTTTAAATTTGTCATTGACCCTATTCACCCCCCTCTAGGGTCCATATCTGGGCAACAAATGGTATCAGAGGCTGTAATTCTTTGTTGATCTAAAAAATCTTAGAGTTTAAAGATCTTAATGGCAAACAATAGTTTTTCAGCTGGCTTAGGAGAATGACAATCCACAACCAGACCTCCCCTATTTAATGGAGAACACTATAATTATGAAAAAACCAGACTGATGTATTACCTTCAATCTTTAGACTATCAATGCTAGAAGGTAATCATCAACGGTCCCCATCTTCTTTGCAAAATCATAAATGATGTTAGAATTCCTAAGGTTAAGGAAGAATAGGATGAAAATGATATTAAATTTATTCAAATAAATGTTAAAGTCATTAGCAACCTCTATTGTGCCCTTAGTCCCCAAGAGTTCAACCGTATATCTGGCTGTGATTCAGCCAAAGAAATTTGGGATAAACTACAGGTTACATATGAGGGAACTAACCAAGTAAAAATGAGAAAATCAATATGTTAGTTCACAAATATGAACTATTCAAAATGGAGAAGGATGAGTCCATTGTTGATATGTTTATACATTTTACTAACATTACTAATGGTTTAAAATCTCTTAATAAATCGTATTCAAATGTAGAAACAGTAAGGAAGATACTAAAATCTCTGCTAAAGGACTGGTCTCCAAAGGTTACTATCATACAAGAAGCCAAATACCTCACCAAGCTAACAATGGATGAGCTACTGGGTTCACTGATGACTCATGAAGTTATTATGAAGGAGCATCAATCAGATGAACCAAGACCAAAAAGAGGACTGGCATTGAAAGCCTCTCAGCCTATTCAGAGTGAAGAAGAAGAGGAAAGTGAAGAAGATGAAGACTTCTCACTAATGGCTAGGAAGTTCAAAAAATTTCTGAAACATAAGAAGAACTTCAAGAAAAAGCCATTCAAGAAGGAGTTTTTCAAAGAGATAGCTAAGGGAGAACCAAGCAAGAAGGAACCGATCACATGCTTTGAATGCAAAAAACTAGGCCATATGAGATCGGAGTGTCCTCAACTTTCCAAGAGCAAGAAATACAAGAAGAAAGCCATGAAGGCCACTTGGGATGATTCAGAAGACAACAACTCTGAAGCATCAAGTGATGAAGAGACGGCTAATCTATGCCTCATGGCACTTGAAAATAATGAGGTAACTTCTTCCTCCAATGACTCTCTTTCCTATGAAGAAATAAGAGATACTTTTGATGAATTAATTATATGTTGAATTTAGAAAAATTATTTCTAAAAATAAATCTCTTGCTCCTCACATCACACGAAAATCTTCAAAAGGAAATTGAAGAATTTAAGATGAAAGAGAATGATCAATCATCTCCAATTCATACATGCAATTGTGATGAAAATGAGACAAAGATTAAGGATTGAACTGAAATTGCTTTTAAACTTTCAACTGGAGAGAAGAATTTAGCAAGAATTTGGAACAACAAACTTATGTTTTTGGAAAAGTTGGTTTAGAGTATAATCCTTTGTCAAAACAAAAAGACTATCAAAAAGTCTTTTCAAAACCCCATAGTAGTTCAACTATACCTTCAACTGCTTTTTATAATTTTAATAAAAAGATAGTAGTTAGACAAGTTTGGTTCTAAAAGGGACTTCCCCTCCCAAAACTAACTATGGAGGACCCAAGATGATTTGGTTACCAAAGAAAGTTACTTGAGCTTATCTTGTAGGTATACTTCAAGTCAAATTCCTCCAAAACAGTGTGGTTTTTGGATATCAACTGTTCTAGGCACATGAGCAGGAACAATGACTTATTCATTTCTATCTCTCATAAGGATGGAGGGCATGTGACCTTCGGGGACAACGCGAAGGGGAAGATCATCGGCACAGGCAATGTTGGTAAGAATTCTTCTACTTTAATTGAAAATGTTTTATTAGTTCAAGGATTTAAACATAATCTAATTAGTATAAGCCAACTTTGTGATAAAGGTTTAAATGTATGTTTTAAATCAAATCTTTGCATGATAAATGATAAGGACAATGTCAACACCTTGTTTATAGCTCATAGAAATCAAAATGTTTATATTCTTGAATTTGATGATTTAACTGCTCAAAACATGATGTGTTTATCTGCTGTTAGTAAAGCTAGTTGACTGTGGCATAGACGTTTAAGTCATGCAAGCATGAAATTGCTTTTTAAACTATTTAAGAATGACTTAATAAAAGGTCTCCCAAAAACCACATTTACTAAAGATAAAATAAGTGATGCATGCCAACTTGAAAAACAAATAAAATCTTCATTCAAGAATAAGAAAATAATCTCAACTTTTAGGCCTTTAGAACTTCTTCATATGAACTTGTTTGGACCCAATGAAATAGTTAGTCTAGGTGGTAAAACGTAACCTTTGTGATTGTTGATGACTATTCTAGATATACATGGGTATTATTTTTACCGCACAAAAGTGAAGCATCTAATCTATTTAAGAAATTTTATAATAGAGTGCAAAAGGAAAAAAGATACACTATCAATAACCTAAGAAGTGATAGAGGTGATGAATTCAAAAATAAAGAGCTTGAATTGTATTGGTTAGCAAATTTCTATTTTTCTTTCCTTATTTTTGAAGAAAATGGTTTTAATCATAACTTCTCAAGTCCAAGAACTCTACAAAAAAATGGAGTTGTTGAAAGGAAGAATAGATCTCTTCAAGAGATGTCAAAAACAATGCTTAATGAGCATAAACTTCCTAATTATTTTTGGGCTAAAGCCATCAATACCTCTTGTTATGTTATGTTATTAACAGGGTAATAATAAGAAAAAAATTAATAAAAACCCCCCTATGAGCTATGGAAATGAATATCCCCAAATATTAGTTACTTTAAAGTGTTTTGATGTAAATGTTTTATTCTAAATGACAAACATCACTTAAAGAAATTTGATCCTAAAGCTAATGAAGGAGTCTTCCTAGGTTATTCTAACAATAGCAAAACTTATAGAATATTTGATAAGAAATCTTTAAATGTTGAATAATCCATTCATGTAGGCTAATCCTTTTGAAAAGACTAAACCAATTGAAGAAGATGATGAAGATATTAAAATTGAGAAAATTTCCAAAGAAATCTCTAATATTGAACTAATTAATCAAGATAAGGATCAATAAGAACATAATGAACCTAATAATGAAAATCTTATTGAAATTGAAGACGATGAAGAAATTGATAATGAAGAATCAATTAAACTATCTAAAGCTTGGAGATTAAATAAAGATCATCCTAAAGACCTAATCCTTGGTGACTTAGAAAATGGAGTTAGAATAAGAAGAAACATATGTAATAATCTAGCTTTTCTTTCACAAATTAAACCTAAAAATGCCTTTGAAGCTATTGAAGATGAATCTTGGGGCATTGAAATGCAAGAAGAACTTAACCAATTTAAAAGAAACCAAGTTTGAGATTTAGTATCTAGACCAAAAGATAAATCTGTTATTAGTACTAATGGGTATTTAGAAATAAAAATGATGAATCTGAAAATATAATTAAAAACACAGCTAGGCTGGTAACTCAAGGTTACAACCAAGAAAAGAGAATTTACTATGATGAAACCTTTGCCCCGGTTGTAAGAATTGAAGCCATTAGAATGCTACTTGCCTTTACAAGTCATAAAGACTTTAAGCTATTCCAAATGGATGTGAAAAGTGTATTTCTAAATGAATTTATTTCTGAAGAAGTCTATGTAGAGCAACCTCCTTACTTTGAAAATCATAACCTACCTAATCATATGTTTAAATTAACAAAAGCTTCGTATAGACTAAAACAAGCTCCTAGAGCTTGGTATGAAAGATCAAGTAACTTTTTGATTGATAATGAATTTATAAGAGGAAAACTTGATATAACTTTATTTGTAAAAACAAAATCAAAAAATATGCTATTAGTTCAAATTTATGTTAATGATATTGTTTTTGGTTCCACTAATAAATGCTTGTGTAAAGAGTTTGCTAATATTATGAAAAAAGAATTTGAAATGAGCCTAATGAGAGAATTAACATTCTTTCTTGGACTTCAAATAAAGCAAACTAAACAAGGAACCTTTATAAATCATAGTAAATATACTAAAGAACTTCTTAAGAAATTTGGTATGGAAAACACTAAAATAATGGATACTCCTATGAGTACATCAATCAAGCTAGATAAAGATGAAAATGGCAAAAAGGTTGATGAAAAGAAATATAGAGGCATGATAGGAAGTCTATTGTACTTAATTACAAGTAGACCTGACATTTTGTTTAGTGTATGTTTATGTGCTAGATTTCAATCTTGTCCAAAAGAATCTCACCTAACTATTGTTAAAATAATTTTTAGATACCTATTAGGTTCAACAGATCTAGGACTTTGGTATCCAAAGAATACATTTTTAAAATTAATAAGCTACTCAAATGCTGACTTTGTCGGATGTAAAATTGATAGAAAAAGTACTAGTGGTACTTGTCACTTCTTAGGGTGTTCTCTTGTTTCATGGTTTAGCAAGAAATAGAATTCTGTAGCTTTATCTACAGCTGAGGTTGAATATATAGCTGCTAGAAGCTGTTGTGCTCAAAATTTGTATATGAAACAACTCTTGGAATATTATAAATTATGATATTCAAATATTCCAATTAGATGTGACAATACTAGTGCCATTTGTATGACTAAAAATCCTATTCAACACTCAAGAACTAAACATATAGAAATCAGATATCATTTCATTAGAGATCATGTACAGAATAGAGATGTTGAATTGGAGTTTGTGGATATAAACAACTAACTTGCTGATATATACACAAAACTCCTTTAACATGAGAGATTTAATACCTTGAGAAGAGAGTTAGGCATAAGCAAGCAATTTGAAATCTTATAATTCAAAAATGGTCTTAAACTAAAGCTTAAAACTCAAATGAAATCATCTTAAAAGATGAAAATTAAGAATCTGTAAAATTTAATAAAAATTATCAAAATATACTTTTACCTTGTCAAAAATGATACATGTTGATTTACAATGATTAATTGATGTTTTGGATTAAGTGCATGATGATCATTGTGTAGAAAATTGGACTTAGAAGAAATCTGCAAATTTTCAGATTTTTTCTTCTATCCAGTCGATCACCCTAATAATCTAATCGACTGGATGATGGATCCAACCGATCAAACAAGGCATCTAATCAACTGGATAGTGTAAAAATGCATGTGATGCCCAAATCGTTTTAAAACTGCATTTTTCTTCTATCCAGTCGATCACCCTAGTAATCTAATCGACTGGATGATGGATCCAACCGATCAGACAAGGCATCTAATCAACTGGATAGTGTAAAAATGCATGTTAAGCTCAAATCGTTTTAAAACTGCGTTTTTCTTCTATCTAGCAGATCATGTGTATGTTCTAATCGATTAGATGGGAAATCCAACCGATTAGATCATCCATGTAATCAACTAGATAGTGAAATTTTTAGAAATTTTTTTCTTTAAAATCACAAAATCCCCAATTCTGCCTGTTCATTTTAAAAACCTCCTATTCCTGACCTCATTTGCACCTCCCTCCAAAACCTAGTTCTTTACCTTTCTTTATTTCGAAACCCTTAAATCTCCTCAAAATCTTCCGAAATCAACTCCAATCTACTCCAATGGTGAGAACAAAGACAATTGAAGGTGGGTCCAGGCCTAAAAGACAAAAACGCTCCAAAGAACCTGCTGAGGAAGAAGGAGCTCCTGTTTTGTGTTTCAAGACCAGAAAAGCAGCCAAGAAGTATAGAGATATCATCCATTCCAGACTTATCGTATACGGTAAGGTTCTCAATTCTGATGTTCTAGTTGAGTGGGGCCTAGGTCACATCTATGAGCTCTTTAAAGTTTTAGGATGGCTTAAACTCTTTCAATTCAAGGAATCCATGTTCCCTGAATTAGTCAAGCTTTTCTAATCTCACATTCACTTTAGTCCTTCCACCAACACATTCACTTCCTTTGTCTGTGGTAAAGACATCACCCTTTCTATAGAAATTCTCACTTCCATTCTCTCTGTCCCTGCTAGAAGCATAGAAATGTTTGCTTCCAAAGATTGGCCAAATCACCTTGGATTTGAGCCAATTGAAGCTCTTAATCTTATTTGTTCCAAAGAAATTACCCAAGCTTCTCTCCCAACTCTTAACAGTCTGACTTTGGATACCAGACTGATTCATCACATTATTTCCTACAACATTCTTCCCAAGAAAGGTAGTAGAAACTACCTATCCTATTTTGATGTTTTTCTTATTTGGTGTGTTCTGACCACCAAACCTTTTGATCTCTGCTACCTAATTTTTCACAATATGGTAGAATGTGTTCTTAAGAAGAATACTTGTCTACCCTATGGATAGCTTCTTACCATTATTTTTAAACATTTTGAACTCTCTTTTGACTCCACCCTTGTAGTCATTCACCCTACCCATTATGATATCTATAGCCCAACTACAAAGATGGGATATCAGTGGAACCAGGGTCTCCAACAATGGTTTCCCAAAAATTCTAGCATTCAGCCTTCCTCCTCCACTGCTCAGCCTCCTTCATCTTCTGACCCAGCACCTCCTCATGCCTCTTCTATTTCTGATCCACATCTAGATCAGCCCCTCCACTCTCCATCACCTGTTCCATCCCATGCTAGAGCTGCTTTCTCTCCTCTCTCTTCTCCTCCCAGAGCCCCCACTCCTCATTTTGAGGTTGGTGGTTCTTCTGCTCAACCTGAGCACCACTTCAAACCTCTCATTTCAGATGATGTTCTCAGCTTTTTGATGGGTAAGCTGGACTCCATCAGCACTGGAATGATCAGCTTTCAAGCTGAAATAAGAGAAAGAATGGAAATCTAAGAAGCCCAAGCCCTTGGATTAGGGACAGGCTAGCTTTTCTAGAGGGATCATCAGCTGACTTTAGAGCTGAAATGAGAGAGAGGATATTCTCAGCTAAGGCCTCCATAGCTACTATGCATGAAGACTTGAATGAGAGAGTAGATGCAGCCTACTTAGTCATAGGGACTGTAAATATGGATACTTCAATCACTAAGAATAGAGTAGATATAGTGACTTCTTTGCTTCAAAGGTTAGAACGTGATCAAATGGAAGAGTTTATGAAGATGGGCAAAGTAACTAGTGTGATTCAAGGACAAGTGATTTCCTCAGCTCTTCAATTGAAGACTCATGGTCATTTGCTTCTAAATATGGTTGAGCATGACTCCTTGTCAGCCACAATCACTCTTAAAGCCACTGATGAGCTTAAGAAGATAAACAATTTCTTGGTCAGCTTGGCTACTAGAGCCACCTCTTCTCAACCTCCTTCTTAAGCTCCATCCTCTTCTAAATCTAAGGGAAAATAGCCCATGAAGGGTGCTATCAAAGCTGATCCTATCATCTCCCTTCCCTCCTCTGATAAAGACCCTGTTCAATCTTCATCTTCTGAGTCTCCCAGTGACTCCCCTACTCACTCATCTAGTGAAGAAGAAAACAAGACTCCAGCTCCTGAAGATACAGCCCCTCAAGAAGACATCTTTAACAAGGTTGCTGATCTCATCAAGAAGCAAAAGAAAGATGGACTGTAGTTTTGTATTTTTTTGTGTCTTTATTTTTTTTTATGTTGAAAGTGGGAGAAGTAAATAAAGGAATGTATGGATGATTGTATGGATGTTTGAATGGATTGTTATGCTATGTATACAATTTTTTAAACACATATGAAATACATGAGAATTTTATTTACAATATTTTTATTTGTGTTATAATACTTGAATTCAGTTAAGAATGTCATGGAACTTCTCTTGATTCTTAAATCTGAAATAAAACTCTCTTGTGGAACTTCTCTTGATATTAAAAAGAAAAATCTTTAAGAATTCCTTTGTGGAACTTTTCTTGGTTTCAACTTATTTTTTCTTAAATGCACATGCTTAGGGGGAGCTCTCCTCATAATTTTTTTATGAAAAGTATCTGTTGAGGGGGAGCTTAACCCATCTCATTCCATTATATATGTCATCATAAAAAATGGGGAGATTGTTAGTCTTAAGGTTACAACCATATGACCCTCAATTGGTTTTAATGATGATATAGATAATGAAATGACCCTTGTAATACTAATATCTTCCATGAACAATTTATTTCACAGTATTCAAAAATTAAAGAAGAAATTTCAAGCATATTCAAGAACCTTCAATGATAAAAACCAAGTCAAGACATGATGAAAATTCCAAATCAAAAATCCAAGAAGATGTTCAACTATAAGCAAAAAAGATTTTGGAAGATTGTCTTAAAGACACTACTGCTGAAGACCATTGAAGCCAAATGATCATCCTCATCAAGGTTTTAGTCTAGGTAGTAAGTGTCGTCTGTCTAGGATTTCTTGTAAAAATCCTTAAGTGATTGATTTGATGAAAAAGCTCAAAATACTTTAGATTGACCATAAGTCCCTTGAACAAATATTTAAATATGATTAAGGACCTTAAAACATGTTCATCATACTCATAAAGGTTAAGTACAAAACCTTGGAATCAAATTCTACCTTAAAGGCTTTGAAAATGGATTCTGCAAACTTTATTTTTGCCTATCCAGCCGATCATATAGGCAATCCAGCCGATTAGGCAGACCATCCAATCGATTAGACAAGCCCTGTGATTGACTGGATAGAATAAAATTTTACAAATTTGTTTGCATGTACTGATCGAGTTGGTTCTCTTTGCTAATCCATTTTTGATCATTCTAAAGATCAGAGGAGGGCTAGGGTTTTCTTCCAAGGCCAAGGGTGAAGCTTGTTTTGCTTGTCAAAATTTGACTTGCACTTCTTCAAGTCTTCTCAAACTTGTTCAAGCTCTCAACCAAAAGAGATTGGTCTTAAAAAGGTAGGTACACCCTAATAATTAGCTTTGTTATGGACTAAGGGTAATAAATGAGTTTGTGTTGAGGTGTATGAGTAGATACTTGCTACTATTGCTTTTATTATGATCTCCGTTATGAAACCATGATGTAAAGCATGTTTGCTAAAAACATGTTTGAATATTTAGGAGCTCTTTAAGTCTATCATAATGTTCAAAAGCACTTATGCACATACATGCATTGCATGATCGGGTTTTCTTAATTACAGGTATTCTAAAGATACAAGTTCATAACAAAAAAATTGAGACCAATTATGATTTACACAAACATGCATGATAAAGCCAAACTTTGGGTTACGCAACAATAGAGCATATCCAATGATATGTCATATCTGGCTTCAAGAAAAGACAAGCAAGAATGATAATGCCAAACTTCGGATTTGTCAAGGATGTTAGTGTGCCAATTTCAAGCATGTGCAATGAATGGTATCTACATACCCAGCTTTAAGTTGTTTCAAGTAATTTCAACGAGAGGTATTTACATACCCGACTTCAATTCGTTTTCAAGGGCACTAACATCTGGGTTCAAGCATGTGTTACAAGTCAAGCATGATTTACGCAAGACATGACAAGACAAGCATGATTCACGCAAGACAAGACAAGACAAACAGGATTCTCACATGACAAGAACAAGACAAAAACAATGTTTTAAGAACGAAAAACTTGTTTTGAAAACACAAAAAGTAATATTTAGAGTATGGTTAATAAGCACGCACATATGATTTTAAGAAAGATTTTTGCACATGGATTTATGCATGCATATGAGTGTGATGTTCTAGTTTGCAAGCATGTCATGATGTATATTGTAAAGTCCATGTTTTTTGTGTTGGCATATTCCGGTGTCAAAACAAGTGAGTCTAAGTGTCTAGGTGTGTCTTGTGTTAAGGCCACAACAAGTGAAGTTGAAGACTATTAAAGAACCGTTGAAGACTTGGTTGATCATTTCCTTCATAGGATGGTAAGTGACCTAGATACCATGTGACCATAGGTGGGAATTGACTTAAAATAATCCTAATATGACGCCTTAGGTGGTAAGTGACCAAGACTAATCATACGGACCCTAGGTGATGAGATAAGTAGTGCAAAACTAGTTTAAAATTCTGAAATTTCTAAAAAAAACCAAGGTTTCTTGTAGGTGGCATATCTCCCAAACCGTAGCTCGAATTTTACTTTATAATATATCAAATCGACCATGTCGAAAAGAGCTACAACTTTCATCAAGGGAGTGAGGGCTGAAAATGACTTTTTAAAACCGAATTTTAACCTCAAGATTAACCCTGGGCATTTTGGGTCGACCCTGCAAAATTGGACAGAACCTTGAAAATTTGAAGGTCGACCCTGGAGGATACTTGGGTCGACCCAAGTGGGGTAGTTGGGTCGACCCATGTATCCCCCAAGGTCGACCCTGATATGGGAAATTTTCCATATATAGTTTTTCCCTATTTTGGTTCTTTTAAACACTTTTAAGCAACTTCTAAACATGGTTTTTAATCCTCTATATAATTAGAACCCCTCTAGTTCGTGGAGTACGACCTTGGGATTGTGTTCAGAGTATTTTTAAGTTTCTCCAGAGGTTATAGAACCTACAAAAATTGTTATTCTCTACCTCCTTTATTAGTGCATTCAACCTAGAGTTTGCAAGGCCAAAGTTTCAATTTTGCTTGTTTGGGCTTGTCCTTTGAAGGAGTCCATCTACGTGCTGATTTTTATAAAACCATCAACCTGTTCTGGATAGAACACCTTAGCCAGAGTGTTTCGGAGCCTTTCCGAAGGAGATCGATCTGAGACGGATCGTGGATGTGTGATTTGGTTGGTGAAATCCGAAGCCGTCATTGACGGAGATCGATCGGAAGATCATGGACTATTTTCGAGACACAAAGAGAATTACGAGCGACTGGGTTTGATCACGGGACTTGAGAGTACGTGATGACTTTTCAAGGCGTGGAAGACTAAGAACTAAAAGATCTTAGTGTCGAGTTCGAAGGAGTCAAGTTCGTGTCTTGTAAGTTCCTATTTACTTTGTCTTAGTGGATTCTCATGGCTGGACTAGGTCCCGTGGTTTTTCCCAGAAGGGTTTCCACGTAAGAATCATTGTGTTGTGGTTTGTTTGATTTTCTATTTTCTACACTTAAAGTATATCATCACTTAATTTATAACTTAATTATTAAAACATCAAATAGGGTAGATAAACTTATAGGGAGCCCTAACCATCCCCTTGACTTTGTGAGTTCTTGACTCAAACATTAATTTGGGATTCACCAACTTTTTTCAATTGGTATCAGAGCGGGTTCATAATTTATTAATGCGATCTTGTCTCATATTTTTGATGAATATGAATCTCCAAAGAGAGGGAGGATCCATCTCTTGCTGCCCGTTATTTGATGGGAATAATTATGCCTATTGGAAAGCTTGAATGAGAGTGTATCTAAAATCATTAGATGAGAGAGTATGGTTCTCCATTTAACAAGGTTGGACCCATCCAACAAAGACCATAGATAATCAGACCATCCCTAAACCTTCTTCTGAATGGACCAATGTAGAGCTTGAGAGTTACAGATGGAACAGTAAGGATCTAAATGCAATCTTCGTTGCTGTCACACTCGAAGAATTTTGACATATTTCTAAATGTGACACTTCGAAGGAGGCATGGGACATTTTTCAAATCACCCATGAAGGGATTACAACTGTCAAGATCTCAAAACTTCAAATGTTTATCTCTAAGTTTGAAAAATTGATGATGGATGATAATGAAACTTTTGACAGTTTTTATGCTAATCTAAGTGACTTTGTCAATTCTAGTTTCAATCTAGGGGAAATAATTCCTGAGTCCAAAATTGTGAGAAAAATTTTGAGATCTCTACCTGAGAGATTTCGATCGAAGGTTACCGCCATCGAAGAGAGCAAAAATCTTGATGCTCTCAAAATTGAAGAGTTGGTTGGTTCTCTCCAAACCTATGAGTTAAATCTGAACCCATTAAGAAACCAAAATCTATTGCCTTGAAATCCATCAAGGAATCCATAGATGGTTCAGATAATGACTTTAAGGTTGAAGAAGAAGAGTTGGCTTTATTTGCAAAGAAATTCAGAAAATTTTTGAAACTTAATAAGAGATTTAATCCGAAATGACAAAAATCTTTTGAAAAGCCCATGTCCAAGTACTTTGAAAACAAGAAACATTTTAAAAGTATGAACTAGAAATCTCAAGGTGTTCAATGCTATGAAGGCCAAGGGTACAGCCATATTACCGCTGAATGCTCTAATAAGAAATGATTTAAGGGCAAGGCAAAGAATGACAGTGAATCTGAATATTAGGAATCAGATAGTTCTTCTTGTGAGGAGACTAGGGGTAATGTCGCCTTCACTGCATCCTTATCTAGGATTGAGGAATCTTCTTTAAATGCTATGAGTAACCAACACTGTAGCGATGGTAAGGAGGATGATGAGAGTCAGAATAACTCAGATTCTGAGGGAGACCTTGAGGCAGCCTATGATGAGCTATTTCAGGAATGCCTAAAGCTGAAAAATGTTCAGTTTTCCATGTCCAAAAAGATCAAATCTATTGAAATAGAAAAATATGCCTTAGACCAAGTGGCTTCAGGGTTGAGAGCTCTTGTGTCACAGCTTGAGGAAGAGAAGGCTTCCCTCCTTGTCAAGACTCAGATACTTAAATCTGATTTACATATTTGTCTTGATGAAAAGACAATTCTTGAAATCAAGTTGGATGATCTTGAGTATAATTAGAGGTGTGAAGATGAGAAGGAAACTCCATCCATCTCAAACATTGAGGTTGGTACTAAAAGGCGCCCTCCTGCTAAAGGGAAAGACCCTTCTACTCAGAAATTCATTCCTACATGTCATAGATGTGCAGTGAAGGGTCATATTAAGCCTCGATATCCTAAACTTCGAAGAATGCCGAATCATGGTTTTGAGAACCAAAATAATTTTAATGAGAATCTTCAAAAGAGAGTTGAGGTCCTAATGGAGAAGTTTAGGAGTTTTTGTGAAGATGTGATGAAAATGCTCACAACTCTAAATAGTGGCATGGTCATGATACTCCTTATGCTAGATATAAAGGAGATAACAAGGAGAACCATAATGCCCGCCATAATTCTAGGACTCAATCTTGGAAAAGGAAGAACAGGAGGAAGAGGCAAAAGGTCATACCTACCTCAACTAAAATGGTTAGAGACCAAAGAGTCAATCAAACTTCTAAAACCGTTTGGGTAAGAAAGGAAGATCTGAAGGGATTCACTTAGCCCGTGCCTATCATAGCCTAGGGTGTGATGTTAGTGTTCTATCTTGTCCTAGTGCTATGCTATTTGTGTATACTAGTATTTTTTCTTTTTACTAATGTTTATTTGTTTTGATATGTTTTCTTTATTTTGAAAATTTTAAAAACATTGAAAAACCATAAAATCTAAAAATATTTTTTTTCATGTTGCCCTTGTTTGACTTGCATGATCTGCATTCCTTGTGTGATCTTTATTTCTATACTTGTCTAGGGTCTAACATGAGTTTGTTGCTAATTGAGTATATATCACCTTCATAGTCACTTGGTTAGGCTGAAAATTAGATCGATTTTATCTTGAACAGTTAGAGATTTATTCATATGTGTATGCTTTACAAATTTCACATGCACTCTGACTGATTCTGTTGAGAGGTCTATTTTTCAATATGTAGGTGTTTGACTTATCCCAATAGTGTGACCTTGGATGACCAATCTAGAATGACCATTTTGTTAGTCATCCTCATTTTGTGTATCCTCCATGAGCTAAAATGGTTGCAATGAAATAGACTATCTACTGGGCTAGTGTGAAAGTTACTATTGGATGCAAACAGTATGAAATGGCTACCTAGGTGGACCGTAGGTATCTATCTGGGTCACTAGAGTGAAAGCCCATGTTGGCAATAGCCAGGACTACCTACCTGGATAGTGTGAAAGCCATCATTGCATGGAAAGATATATTTAGATAAAGAACATCAATAGAAATCTTACAATGTTTGGAGGTATTTGACCAAAAGTAAAATAAAAAAAATATTGGGTCTAATAAAATGGATAAAGGAGCACTAAAATGTAAAAAATCATCATATCTGGATCTAACTAGGTTTGACTTCTAAGATGTATATCTCCAGAGTCCCCTTAGTGGTTAATGTCATATCCTTGGAATGGGAAAGAAACCTTGATCTAGTATCTTGTCAGACTACCTCTACGTACATATTGCTTCACTTTTGAACTGTTCACTAAATGTGACTAAGTGAATTGGCTATACTTTAGCATTCCGTGAGATTTAGTTAGATGTGTATCCTCAGTCGGACTAACTAATCATATTCTTTATTGGATTTATAATTTTAAATTACTACTGCTTGGAATGCTATTGATGCATGTTTGTGTGGCACATGATACCTTTTTAGCATTAGTATTATGTGTTTTCTTATTTGTTTGGCATGAGCCTTTCTAGCATAGATGTCTTGCTTTTGGTGGTGTCCTTGATCTTAGGGGGAGAAGATCAAGCTGAGTTGTTGTGGGTGAGTTTGTACTTGAGTTGTTGGGAGGGAGTTTGTGCTTTTTATTTCTATCTTGTTCCCCGCTCTTTAGTTCCCTCATTGTCTGCATTTACTTTGTTGTACTGTGATTGCCTTGATATTTCACATGTGTTAAATTGATATATTCTTTGTGATATTGGCTTCATGAATACCTTTGGCAATTGTGCCAAAAAGAGGGAGAATGTTGGGTATTATTTCCCAAGTTCAGTACATTCCTTTCTTTACTTGTGGTTACTTATTTTCATATTCCACATATGCTTCAATGGGTGTTTTGTTTATGAGCATGTGCAGGTGTAGGGTTGCAACAGAGAGGTTTCACTTGAGAAGAGCTTCAGTGTCTTCATTTAAGTTGATTTGTCAATTGATGTCATGTAAGAGTGTTAGAGTCATATATTGTCCTAATTCACCATTTTGATGTGTTTGGGTGAGTTTGTGTCAAGTCATGTATTTCAGTTTGGTTTTGCCACGGAATTGCCAAATAGGGATATTGTAAGTCCATGTTTTTTGTTTTGGCATATTTCAGTGTCAAAACAAGTGAGTCTAGGTGTCTAAGTGTGTCTTGTGTTATTGCCGTCAAGCCCACGACAAGTGAAGTTGAAGACTATTAAAGAACCGTTGAAGGCTCAGTTGATCATTTCCTTCATAGGATGGTAAGTGACCTAGATACCATGTGACCATAGGTAGGAATTGACTTAGAATAATCCTAACATGATGCCTTAGGTGGTAAGTGACCTAGACTAATCATACGGACCCTAGGTGATGAAATAACTAGTGCAAAACTAGTTTAAAATTCTAAAATTTCTAAAAAAAACCAAGGTTTCTTATAGGTGGCATATCTCCCAAACCATAGCTCAGATTTTGCTTCATAATATATCAAATCGACCATGTTGAAAAGATCTACAACTTTTGTGAAGGGAGTGAGGGGTGAAAATGAATTTTTAAAACTGAATTTTAACCTCAAGGTCGACCCTGGGTGTTTTGGGTCGACCCTGGGTATAAGAATTTTTGTATGGCAAAATTGGACAGAACCTTGAAAATTTGAGGGTCAACCCTGGAGGATACTTGGGTCAACCCAAGTGGGGTAGTTGGGTTGACCCAAGTATCCCCTAGGGTTGACCCTGATATGGGAGTCTTTTAAACACTTTTAAGCAACTTCTAAACATAGTTTTTGATCCTCTATATAATTAGAACCCCTCTAGTTCGTGGAGTACAACCTTGGGATTGTGTGGAGAGTGTTTCTAAGTTTCTCCAGAGGTTATAGAACCTATGGAAATTGTTATTCTCTACCTCCTTTATTAGTGCATTCAACCTGGAGTTTGCAAGGCCAAAGTTTCAATTTTGCTTGTTTGGACTTGTCCTTTGAAGGAGTCCATCTAGGTGTTGATTTTTATAAAACCATCAATCCATTCTGGATAGAACACCTTGGCCGGAGTGTTCCAGAGCCTTTGCGAAGGAGATCGATCCGAGACGGATCATGGATGTGTGATTTGGTCAGTAGAATCCAAAGCCGTTATTGACGGAAATTGATCGGAAGATCGTGAACTGTTTTCTTGACACAAAGAGAAGTACAAGTGACTGCAGTTGATCACGGGACTTAAGAGTACGTTATGACTTTTCGAGGCGTGGAAGATTAAGAATTGAAGGATCGTAGTGTCGAGTCCGAATGAGTCAAGTTCGAGTCTTGTAAATTTTTGTTTACTTTGTCTTAGTGGATTCTCATGGCTAGAGTAGGTCCCGTGGTTTTTCCTAGAAAGGTTTCCACGTAAAAATCCTTGTGTTGTGGTTTGTTTGGTTTTCAATTTTCCACACTTAAAATATATCATCCCTTAATTTATAACTTAATTGTTAAAACATCAAATATGGTAGATAGACTTATAGAGAGCCCTAACCATCCCCTTGACTTTGTGAGTTCTTGACTCAAACATTGATTTGGGATTCACCGACTTTTTTCATATATTATATCACTGTTAGTTAGTAGCTTGGCCACGCTAAGTATTTCAATACTCAAATGTACATTTTGATGTTAGCAGGTACTCCTTTCGACATATGCGCTCAGGAGCCATGGATTGGAGAGGAGTATATTGAGGAGCCAGTAGGCGGTCTTCTCGAGGAGGGAAATGATTTGTGCAGGTGGCCTTACGAGATTTATTACTGAGAGATGTGAGGGAGTGTCATGTATGTACTTTTTGACGAGTGGGCATGTCCACTCTTGCTTTTGAATTTTGTTATTATATAAAATCTCTTGGAATACAATCATGTATAAAAAGAAAATTTTTGTTAGCTTCCGCTGTAGCATACCTTATTATTGTGCAGGATGGTTGTATGGCATGTCAAGTCACGAGCCAATGTCTCCTAAAATTCTAAGGGGGATTCTGGGTCGCGATAGGTTTGGTATCAGAGCCTAGGAGTTAGGTTCTCTAGGGTCACTTAGATTCTGATATCATGATTGAGACAAGACATTAGGTCCAAGAAAAGAGTCGTATTCCAAATATAGACTAATCATTTAATCTTAGTCCACAATCGGTTGGAACTAAACTGATCTTATGTCTTAGCTTTACTAGGAACCTCAAGTGTATTATTATACTATGATGTGTATATCTTGATGTACGCTCTATTCTTATAAGAATACTTGATTTTTTAAAACTTTAATGCTTAAATAATTATGGGTTCTGAGTTAGACTCATGATTTGTTATTGTTCTCAGGATTTAATCATGAGATGTGGCAATCGGTGTCGTGGATATCATACAAGGGGAAATGGAGGTGATGCTCCAATGGGGGACGAGCAACCTGACCTCACATAGGTCATGGGGTCGATAGCTGAGACCTTAGCTATGCTTGTAGCTAGGCAGCCTACTACTCTTCCTATTGCTGCAGTACTCGTACTTGCTCCTCCAAACAGAGTACAGGCAAGGATAGAGGCTTTTTGGAGGATGAGGCCTCTGGTATTTTATGAGAGTATTGATCCATTGGTTGCAGAGGCATGGATTAGACAACTAGAGAAGTTGTTTTCAAGATTGTTGTCTACTGAGGCGGAGAGAGTCACCTGGGCCGCCTTCATGATGGATGGTGAGGCCCATCATTGGTGGAGATCCTTCGTCAGGATTAGGGACTTGACTCGACAAGGTCAAGAATTGTATTGGGAAGAGTTTCTTGAAGTTTTTTTTTTATAAGAAATACTTCCCAGTTGGATTTAGGGAGAAGAAGGAGATTGAGTTTATTACCTTGGAGTAAGATAATATGTTAGTGGCCGAGTACGAGGCCAAGTTTTTGGAGTTGTCCAGATTCGCTCTACACATGATAATTACTGAGGTTATGAAGGCCAGGAAATTTGAGAGGGGATTGAAGGCTTATATTAGAGACATGGTCTCTATGTTTAGGCATGAGACCTATGCAAAGGTAGTGGATAATGCCTGTAACGCGCAAATTTCGTTGCGATCAAATTGCCTCCATTATTGTATGGTGTTTATTGTTTTATGTGGGAGACTATCCTTCCAATCCGAATAAACCTGGATTGTTAATTACCTTCCTGATTTCGGGAAGAACCTCTGATTAAGAAGAAGAATTAAAGAAGAATAAATATTTGAATACAGTATTTGTTTATTCAAAAGGGTTGCCCAGATCTCACGTAGGCGTTACAGGGTGCCTAATTGAAGTCTTTGTATCAAGAAAATGGCAAAAAGAAAGAGTGGTGGCCATATTGGAAGGTTCACCTGATATTCTCTATTACTAAGAGATCTTTCTTCTTCCTCCTTAGTTTTTGTTTTTCCTGTAAAAAGAAAAGAAAGCTCTTTTTCTCTTTCTTCTCTCTTTGAACTTTTTGAAGAATTCTGTATATTTTGATTCATGGGAGTTTCTTGTGAGAAACTTCTTTTTTATAGCTTTTGCAGAGTCTTTTTTGGACTCCCTTTTGACTTCTTCTATTTAGGAGGTCAAAAATCTTCTCTCCGTTGAGAGAGAGCTAAGATGTCCTTTGACAGTTGGTTTAACTTTTCTTGGGGAAACTTGATACAATTAGGGAGTCCTTTTTCTTGAATGACTTCAAATTGGTTTTCTTTTCTGAGAAACCTGGGAGGGTAAGACTTCTATTTAAAAGAGCGAAGAACCTTATCTCCCAAGAAAATGGGAGAGATTACTCCCCCTTTCGAATGAGGTGTCATATAACACTCTATTATTGGAGCAAAAGAGGGGATCTATATCTTGGGAACCCCCAAAACTGGCAGAGAGTCCTTTTTATTAAGGATTCTCTGCTACATGGCAGTCAGGGATTAGCTACCATCTGGGGAAAAGACTGACCTTGGTCAGTCAACGGATTAAAGTGGTGAGACCATGGGTCTCACCCGTGGTCTGGACCAAATTCAAAGCCCATATGGGCCACGACCCAGGGTCAGCCCGCAAACTAAGAAAGGGTGGGACCATGGGTCCTGCCCTTGGTCTGGGTTGAGTCCTTGGCCATTTATGGTTGTGGACTAGGTTAATCATTGATTGGCTAGTGGATAGACTCTTAGAGTCTATCCGTAGAGCTTGAGTGGGATTGTCTGCAAGGGTAAAGCCTAACCATGTGTCAATCCCTTGGGGACTAACACAAAGGGTGTCCACGGGGCATCATTGCCTTACTATCAGCATTAAATACTGGGCGGGTTAGTGGTGAGCCAACCCTTGGCCAGTTAGCGTGTGTACCTTGTGTAGGCAGGTGCACCATATACCCGCCTTCCGAGCGGTGAGATTTCATTGCCCACAAATGCTCCTCTAGATCTGAAGGACTAAGAATGGTTCAGCCATTCAGATCTTGCCATATGACAGTGAGTGTGGGGAGTCATATTGTCTCTCCACTATGCGGGTTGTTCCTTAGCGGACAACCCACTACTAGGTAGTGGGATTTCTTGGTTTCGAGGAGTCCCCATAATGAGGGTTTCCCATTATAAAAAAAAAGTGGTTGGGGAAATCCCCAACCATCTGAACCTTCCATTTCGAAATAGATGGTCAAGATTTTGGTGAAGGGGCTGCCTATATAAGGGACCCTTAGTACTCAGGGAAGGCATTTTGCCTTCTCCTTTCTGAAATCAGAGAGGACTCTAGTTTTTTCAGAGTTCTCTCCTTCTTTGCTTTCTTTCTAGAGAAGAATTCCCTTTTTTCTCTGATCCGATAATCCCCTTTTTTAGAGGTATGTTCAACTGTCTTTCTAAATTTGAAAGAAAGAAACCCTTTCTTTAGGTTTCTTGGCTTTACAGATGAAGAAGATGAAGATTTTCCTCATCCAAAAGCTTTGGAATGCCCTTGTGGGCATTTTATTTTCTGTATTATTTTTTAAATAGAAATTTCGGTGCCATTACCGGAGTTCCAAGGTTTTCCGATAAGGAAAACCTGAAAGGTCATCTAAAAAGATAACCTCATATCCACAGACTTGTCTACGGATTGATTTTGCTAGCCAAAGCCTATTATTTGTTTTGGATGAGGTGTGTCCAATCTTATCTATCAAAATTCAAAACTACTTCTTTTCTCTAGGTAAAGGTCTTCAATTTTTCACCATGAGGAGTACCTATTCTTGATATTGCTCTCTATGTTTCCGAAAAATTTGATGGTGTGACCTCATTCATGTATTTCCTTATTATTTTCAGTTGCTAGAAAATCTTTTTTTTGTTATCTATGGGTCAGATAAGCTTTCTCCTAAAACGCCGGCCTGTATTTGGAATGGGTATCGTATGTCTTAGATGAGTCTAAAGGTTATATATTATTGTGGCTATTGGGGGACTATATGATATCAAGTAAAGGACAGGTTTTGCGTTAATAAGGGTATCATGGTATTAAGGAACCTTGTTATTCTTCAGAGATCAAAAGGCTAACGATTTCGAGGACCTTTCTTCTTATCATGAGAATACAATAATTTGCAATTGAATATGTACCCCGAACGTGTATCCCATATATATTCTTTGTGTTTGAAAGCCTTGAACGTGCAGGCTCCGCTAGTATTATAAGAGACTAGAAACACGTTTCCTACAAGAAATTTTTTTCAAAATGACCTTCCGTTAACTTATCTATTCAAATCTACCTAAAATACGCTTGTATACAACCCTTAGCTTCGTCTCATATCATCACCTCGCCAACCATCGAGCTGACTCTTTGCTCTACGGCTGCACGTGTTGATGTTGTTCTCGCTCTCCCAATGTTCGATCTGTTAAGAGTTTAATTTTTTGAATAAGTCTTTCTAAGTCCTAGTCTTTAGGAGTCTATTTCAGGTTTCTTAGGAGTATCCCAGCTGTGGATATGACTTGATTAGTGGAGAGTTTGTTTTAGGTCTCTTCTATTTAAAGTAGTTGAAAGTATTGAATAAGATTGAATCTTTCCATCTCTGTTCTGTTCTGTGTATTCTCTGCATATTCTCTGTTGCTACTTACAATTGGTATCAGAGTCGCAGCTGATCCCACAAAGAATTCAGACTTTGTTATTATAGATGATGGACACTTTTGTGCAACCTGCGATTCCTCATTTCGATGGTCATTACGATCATTGGAGCATGCTGATGGAAAATTTATTCAGATCCAAAGATTATTGGCATCTCGTTGAAACTGGTTTTGCAGAACCTCCCACAGCAGAGTTACAGGCATTTTCAGATGCCCAGAAAACCAAATTGGAAGAGCTGCGTCTGAAGGATCTGAAGGTGAAAAATGATCTGTTCCAAGCGATTGATCGTACAATCTTGGAAACAATTCTCACCAAAGATACTTCAAAACATATTTGGGATGCAATGAAGGGAAAGTACCAAGGAACAACAAGGGTGAAGCGTGCACAACTTCAAGCACACCGTACAGATTTCGAGACTCTTCGTATGCAACCGACAGAATCTGTTTCTGATTATTTCTCTAGAACAATGGCAATTGCAAATAAGATGCGGCTCTATGGAGAAAAGATGGCAGATGTCTCCATTATTGAAAAGATTCTTCGATCATTGAATTCAAAATTCGACTATGTGGTTTGTTCGATAGAAGAATCAAAAGATCTTGATGCCCTTTCGATTGATGAATTGGCGAGTTCATTGATGGTTCATGAGCAAAGAATTAATCAACATGTAACAGTGGAGCAGGCCTTGCAGTCTCAACTCTCTATCAGCAATCAACCTTCACATGGTTGAGGACGCACCTGAGGACGAGGACGAGGCAGAGGTGGCAGATTTGATTGTTTCTCCCATGACAAATCAGAACATAACCACACTCTTGATTCCCAAAACAGAGGCAGAAGACGCGATAATCACCATTCAGCTGATCCCGAATCAAAGCCCTTTAACAAATCAAATGTCGAGTGCTACAAATGCCACAGGTATAGCCATTATCGTAATGAATGTCGAACAAAATTATATAAAGAAAGGGGTGAGAAATCAAATTTTGCAGAAAAGGAGGATGATGTCTCTCTTCTACTGGTGTGTCATACTATGGAAAAATCTCATCAAAACTTGTGGTACTTAGACACAGGTTCCAGTAATCATATGTGTAGAGATAAGTCTGTATTTTCTGATTTGGATGAATCCTTCAGAAATACTATAAAATTTGGGGACCACTCTGCAGTCTCTGTCATGGGGAAAGGCAATGTCAAAATCCAGACCAAAGATAACACTCTACAGATCATTTCTAATGTTTTCTATGTCCCGGATTTGAAGAGCAATCTGTTAAGTGTGGGCCAGCTTCAAGAGAAGGGATATGAAATTATCATTAAAGGAGGAACCTGTCAAATTCAAGATCCGAAAAAAGGTCTAATAGCTCAGGTCAACATGACGGCAAATCGGATGTTTCCTTTATATATCCAGAATGATATTCATTCTTTCTTCTCTGCTAAAGTAAAAAATTCAGCATGGCTATGGCATTTTCGCTACGGGCATCTGAATTTCAGTGGATTGAAGACTCTACATCAGAAAAATATGGTGATAGGTCTGCCACAGATTGATTGTCCTTCACAAGTTTGTGAAGAATGTGTTGTTGGCAAACAACATCGTGATCCATTTCCAAAAGGAAAAGCATGGAGAGCTAAGAATGCGTTGGAGTTAGTCCATTCCGATATTTGTGGGCCCATAAATCCGACATCCAATGGTGGTAAAAGGTATATCATTACTTTCATCAATGATTATAGTCGGAAAACATGGGTCTATTTCTTGCAGGTAAAATCTGAAGCCTTTTTAGCATTCAAAAGATATAAAGCCCTTGTTGAGAAAGAAATTGGGAGAGCTATTAAAACTCTTCGAACTGATCGTGGTGGATAATACAATTCACGAGAATTTGCAAATTTCTGTGAGATGCATGGTATTAAAAGGCAGCTTACAGCAGCCTACACGCCACAACAGAATGGCGTGTCCGAGAGGAAAAACCGTACAATTTTAAACATGGTGCAGAGTTTGCTGGCAAGGAGAAGCGTTCCAAAGAGTTTCTGGCCTGAAGTAGTGAATTGGTGTATTCATCTATTGAATAGAAGCCCCATAATGGTTGTCCAAAACATGACACCTGAAGAAGCATGGACTGGACGCAGACCAACCGTCGACCATTTCAGAATTTTTGGCTGTATTGCTTATGCCCATATTCCAGATGAAAGAAGAACAAAGCTTGATGACAAAGGTGAGAAATGTATTTTTCTAGGTTATAGTGATACATCAAAAGCTTATAAACTGTATAATCCTATAACTCAGAAGATCATCATCAGTCGTGATGTCATCTTCGATGAAGAAAATGTATGGCAATGGCATGTTAATGATACAGGAAAGCAGATTCTAGTAGCACTTGACATGGATGGAGCAGCTCATCCACTTAATGCAAAAATTACTAAACCACAATCGCCAAACTCAACTTCATCAAGCTCACCTAGCTCTCCATCCATTATGCCACCTTCTGAATCGTCACTTATCAGGCCCCAACGTTCTACTAGAAGACCAGCATGGATGGCAGACTATGAAGTTAGTGGCTTGGATCAATCCGATGATCCATTTGTGAACATGGCTTTATTTGCAGATTGTGATCCCATTGCATATAATGATGCGGTGCAAGATCCAAAGTGGCAAAAAGCCATGGACGAGGAGATCGCGGCTATTACGAAGAACAAGACATGGGAGTTGACGGATCTCCCAGATGGCCACAATTCGATTGGTGTCAAATGGGTCTATAAGACCAAGTTGAATGCAGAAGGAAAAGTAGACAAGTACAAAGCAAGGTTGGTGGCCAAAGGCTATAAACAGCACTATGACATCGACTATAAAGAAGTCTTTGCTCCAATTGCAAGGCATGATACCATTCGGTTGGTACTTGCATTGGCAGCACAAAACTCATGGCCCATCTTCCAGTTGGATGTAAAATCAGCATTCGTACAAGGTGATTTGCAAGAACAAGTATATGTCGATCAACCTCCGGGATATGTGCAACATGAAAATGTGAGAAGGTGTACAAGCTAAGAAAGGCTCTATATGGGCTAAAACAAGCTCCACGAGCTTGGTACAGTCGCATTGCTGCATATTTTTCAACGTCAGGCTTTCAACAGTGTCCATATGAGCATACTCTATTTATTAATTCTGGATCTGCAGGTGAAATTATCATTGTATGCTTATATGTGGATGACTTAATTTACACCGGCAATGATAATGCGATGTTCGAGAACTTCAAACGGTCGATGATGGCGGAATTTGAGATGACCGATCTCGGATTAATGCACTACTTTCTTGGAATTGAAGTAATCCAATCAGATTTGGGCATTTTCATATCACAAAAAAAATATGCAGGTGATGTTTTAGAGAAGTTCAAGATGACTGATTGCAATCCAGTTAATACACCAATGGAAGTTGGATTGAAACTGTTGAAGGATCCTCCTGGAGCAGGACATAAGGTTGATAGCAACTTATATAAACAAATTGTGGGTAGTCTCATGTACTTAACCGCGACAAGACCCGACATCATGCATGCTGTCAGTCTCATTAGTTGTTACATGGAGTCACTAAAGGATATTTATCTTCAAGCTGCCAAGTGAATTCTACGGTACTTAAAAGGTACTATTGATCTTGGAATTTTCTACAGGAAAGGAGAACTGTCACATTTAATCAGTTATACTGATAGTGATTATTGTGGGGATCCTGACGATCGGAAAAGCACATCAGGCCATGCATTTATGTAGGGATCGGGGGCGATTTCTTGGTCCTCAAAGAAACAACCAATTGTTTCCTTATCCACCACAGAAGCAGAGTATATCGCAGCTGCATCGTGCGCATGTCAAGCTATTTGGTTGCGGAACTTGCTTAGTGCAGTATGTTTTCCTCAACAAGACAGTACTCCGATCTACTGTGATAATAGTTCAGCAATCAAATTGTCGAAAAATCCAATTCTTCATGGGCGAAGCAAGCACATTGATGTGCGTTATCATTTTCTCCGAGATCTTGTGAAGGATGGAACAATTGATCTTCTGCACTGCAAAAGTGAAGATCAGGTTGCAGACATTCTAACTAAATCCCTCAAGTTCGATGCATTTGGAAAGCTCCGACAACGACTTGGAATGTGTTCATTTGAGGGAGGGCGTTGTGCAGGATAGCTTGGCATAATTTTAGCCAAGAGGGATGTGTACCGGAGGGGTCGGGCCGGTGCGTTGTATCTCTTAAACTGATTCATTCATCAGAATAGTTTATGGGAGGGTGTTAAGAGTTTAATTTTTTGAATAAGTCTTTCTAAGTCCTAGTCTTTAGGAGTCTGTTTCAGGTTTCTTAGGAGTATCCCAGCTGTGGATATGACTTGATTAGTGGAGAGTTTGTTTTAGGTCTCTTCTATTTAAAGTAGTTGAAAGTATTGAATAAGATTGAATCTTTCCATCTCTGTTCTGTTCTGTGTATTCTCTGCATATTCTCTGTTGCTACTTACACGATCGAGCTTTGTCACGTGTCTCTCAAGGGACTCACCTTGACTTAGAACTAATTTTTTACTATAGACCAACCACACAATGATTCTTTTTAAGGTCCAAAAACATGCCAAACGGCACACACACACATGCCTGTAGGTTGAGTGTCCCATTTTCTTTATTGAAAATAATCACCTCCTCGATCTGTGATGCGAGGAGGTGCATCTCTAGTCTCCTTTTAATGCTACATGTCCCTCTTTTAACTCCATTTAATTGTGGTTAAGATTCACTTACCCCTAAGGTTCACCCATCTACCTTGGTTTTCAAGAAAATAAATAAATTAACCACAAGAGGTAAAAAAAATTAACTAGAGTTCATGGTAGTTGAGTTGGCATTGTTAGAGCTAGGAGCAGTAGTTCGCTCTCACCGGTGGAGCGAACTATTGCTCTTTCTTTATACAGAATTCTTAAACTTTTGGTGATTTAAATTATTATTATTTTTTATTTTTTGTATACAAGTCATACGAGTTAAGCCGGAACCTGGATAGTAGTGTTAGTATTTACTCTAAGTTAGATTGTTAATGCGTAGCATTTTAAACTTGACAGGTGAATATTACAACTATCGCACCGCTCGGGACTAGATCAGATTCTACCTCAAGCCCAAGCTGTGAAAGTTAGTGATGTCTATTCAGTGGTTTTCAAGAATATGAGAAAGAGAGTTTTCATTTTCATGATGGAGAGGGAATCTGGACAGAAACTTGTGACGTGTTTTAAGTGCTACCAGTAGTACTAAACAAATGTGGTGGTTTGTTCGTAATTACTTAGTAGTAGAGTTGTATGGTTAGAAGAAGCCAAATCCTCTACGTTAGAACCGATTTGGCAAATCCACTTATCACTCTTTGAGATAGTCACATGTCCCTCATGTCCCTTTTTGACACCACTTAACTCAAATTAAGATTCACCAACTCCCAGGTTCAGACATCCATCCTTAGGTTTTTTTTTTTTTTTAATATTAATTTTTTAAAATATTTTAATAATAAAAAACATTTAAAACAGTTTTTTAATTTTAAAAAAGAATTAATATTTTTTTTAAAAATTAAGTATTAGGTGAACCTAGGAGTGGATGAATCTTAACCACAGTTAAAGAGTGCTAAAAGGGACACGTGGTTACCTTCAACACGAAAACATGACTATATTTAGACTGATAATTAGAGCTACGTATCTTTTCCGAAGCTTCGCATCATATTGTTAGTAATGCTTTTGAGTTAAATACGAAAACATGACTTTATTTAGACTGATAATGAGAGCTGCGGATCTTTCGGAAGCTTCGCATCATACAGACTAACTCCCATTCCCTCGTGATATGAGGAACGCTCTCTTAGTTGTTAAACACCCAGAAAATTTCTACGTGGGAAAGACAAAAATATGTATATATATATATCAATGCAAAAACACGTGGATCATTGGATTACATGAGAGTGATAGAGCTTCCCTTTCTTTCTGTATCCTCTTCTGGAATGATCATTACTATTCTGATTACACAATCTCAACAACTAGAATCACGCTAGCAGAGCTCATCTTTCCTTGTCTCACATAAAAAGATATGCAATCCTTCTTTTTATCCAGATATATATTGGCGTATCCTTTCCTGCAATGAAACAAAAATAAAATTAAAAAAGAGAGATCAAATTGAGTTGATACATGTTCTTAAGTAGCTGAAGAATAAGATTATAATACTTACCATCTTACCATTCCTGAGGAGGAGGAGGTGGAGGAGACTAGCTAGTAGTGAGAATTGTGGACTGATGGCGGTGGGGGAGAAGCGTAGACTGGTGGAGGTGGAGGAGAAGCGAAGACTGGTGGCGGTGGTGGAGAAGCGTAGACTGGCGGCGGTGGAGGAGAAGCATAGACTGGAGGCGGTGGAGGAGAAGCGTAGACTGGCGGTGGAGGAGAAACGGAGAGTGGTGGCAGTGGAGGAGTAGCGGACACTGGTGGCAGTGGAGGAATAGTGGAGACTGGTGGCAGTGGAGGAAAAGATAAGACTGGTGGCAGTAGAGGCAGTGGAGGAATAGGTAAGACCGGTGGCAGTAGAGGCAGTGGAGGAATAGGTAAGACTGGTGGCAGTAGAGGCAAATCCAAAACTGGTGGCAGTAGAGGCAAATGTGGCAGTAGAGGCAAATCCAAGGAGATTTGTAGACCGGTGGCGGTGGAGGAGACTTGTGGCGGTGGGGGAGACTTATAGACTGGTGGCGGGGGAGGAGACTTGTAGACCGGTGGTGGTGGGGGTGACTTGTAGACCGGTGGTGGTGGAGGAGACTTGTAGACCGGTGGCGGGGGAGGAGACTTGTAGACCGGTGGCGGTGGGGCTGACTTGTAGACCGGTGGCGGTGGAGGAGACTTGTAAACTGGTGGCGGGGACGGAGACTTGTAGACTGGTGGCGGTGGGGGTGACTTATAGACTGGTGGTGGTGGGGGAGACTTATGGACTGGTGGCGGGGGAGACTTATGGACTGGTGGCGGGGGAGGAGACTTGTAGACTGGTGGTGGTGGAGGAGAGTAATAGTATTTTGCTGTGGTCTCTAAGGGAAATCCCAGAGAAACCATCGCCACTAGAAGAGTGGTAATGAGGGAGGCCACCGAGGCCCACTTCCCTTCTTCTCTTCCCATCTTCACTATAAAATAGGGTTTTGATACCTTCTTAAGCAACCATCGCACTCCTTTATATAGTTTAGCAATCTACCTCTTAATACCCTAATTCACGTCGGTTAAATGACATAAATATCATTTAAAACAAATTCAATTTGGCTTTGGCTGTTCTTTAGTTGTTGCCACTCAACGTAGATGCTGCAATCTAAGCAAATTAATAAAGTGATAGTAGCTCTCATTGTAATTGTAATTATTCAAGAACCCGTCTTTGAATAGAGCCCTGAGTATACGTGTGCCAAACTTTCTGGACTTTGTGGCAACGGATTCTCTGGCATATGCCAAAGAATTGCCCTTGGGCACACCACTCCAGGCATTGACGGTGGGAAGGCGTTTAACCAGGGGTAATGGCATGCATTTACATTCCGTTGGGTGGTAAATGCACACTTGCCCAACTCGCCACATGTCTTCTTTGACATTCATTACATAAGGTTAAATAATATAAGCTTGATTTAAAAATATATATCATATGAGTAAGTAAATATAAGCAAAGTTAATTTTTTTGAAAAATATTTTTTTAAAGATTAAGGTTAGATTATTTGACCTTAGGGATGAGTAATTCTTAATCATGATTAATGAATGTCAAAGATGACATGTGGCAAGTTTAAGAGGTGTGCGTGTACCACCCAACGGAATATGCAATATATGCTATCACTTTCCTAATTAAATGTCTTCTCATTTGTCATGCAAAGAGTAGTGCTGATTGTTAATGCCAGGCATCTGCCACAGAATACACTGTGACTTATTTTATTATTATTTTTTGTTTTGGTTTCATTTAACTTCAATTAGTTGATAGAACAATTGTTAGTGATTAGCATGGGAGATTGGAGCTCTTGCGGACTTGTCACCCGGGGAGGTCCTCCCTCAATAGATAGGCCACACCCCACCACTGGCACAAGAAGTTAGGTGTCCGTTGCAGACGTTTTGGATGGAAGCCTGGTGGCTTGACTTAGTGACTCTCTCTCTCTCTCTCTCTATAGCGAATTTCTATAGGAAAATTGACCCATTCGTAGGCTTGTCTTTTCTCTCTCTCCAAATGATAGAAATATCTATGGGAAAATTGAACGCATTCATTGGATTCGTATTTAAATCGATAGCATTTCTAACAATCCAACTCTACTACTAAGTAATTACGAACACACCATCATATTTGCATGTGTGTGTGCTGATTGGAATGTTTTTGGACCTTAAAAAAATCATTGTGTGGTGGGTTCATAGTGAAAATCAAGATGTCAAGGTGAGTCCTTTCAAAGACACGTGACAAAGCTTTATCCAATATTGGGAGAGCGAGAAGAACGTTGACACGTGCAATTGTAGAGTAGAGAGTCGGCTGGATGGTTGGTGAGGTGCAGGTGTACTGGAGCCACATGGGGCCCGGGGGCTGAAGCCCCCTGAATTTTTGAAAAAAAAATATTGTATTAATTAGGGTGTAGCCTAAGAGGGGCAGAGCCGGGGACGGGGACTCTAGCCCCCTCAACTTCCGAGAAAAAATATATTCTTCACAAATAGACCAAAAACATAGCCCATGAACGTGGTCCTAAAAAAAAAAATTTGGGGGTACCCGAAGCCCCATTGTTAGCCCCTACAAGAGAATCCTGGCTTCACCCCTAGTGAGGTGATGATATGAGATGGGTAAAGGTTGTATACAAGGGTATTTCAGGTAGATTTGTATAGATGAGGTAATTTCTGATATTGGTAGAAGGTAATTTTGAATAATAATCTTGTACGGAACATGCTTCAAGCCTTTTTTTTTAATATAATAATAATTATGAGTATGGATAGGAGTTAGGATGGGCAACAGCGCAAGATGTTGCGCTATTACCCCTTTGTGTCTTACAAAGAAAGCCCCATGTTCAACAGGGGTAAATTAGGAATAAAAACAAATGACCCCATTTTTTTTGTAAGACACAAATGGGCGATTGCCGGTCCTAACGCTAGTTATAGATAGATATTTATTGGAAGACAAACCAGATGTCTTGTTTGTTTTGGGACATAAACAAGATGTCCAAAATACTAACACCTTTGGCAAAGTTGACTGAAGAAAAAAACATCCTATCAAGGTAAATGAGGGTATCATGCATCGAAGGTTTTATCCAAAATAGTCATCTCTTGACCAATAACTTGCATCCGTAAACCGTATCACGCAGAAATATGAAATAGACATTTGGGATACGTAGTGAAAACAGCCAGGTGTATAAGATAATGCAAACATTACTTCCTTTTGATATTCATTTTCCATTTTACAGGAGAGAGTAGTGATGGAAAACACATGTCTTAATCTTATTGGAATAGATTAACACATGTCTTATTAAAGAATTTGTAATTAGCATTGCCCAAAAAGATAAGGATAGGATAACTCAAAAGTACCCTAACACATCAATATCTAATCACACTCAATTGTAATTGAACTCTCTTTGAGTTCAATCGCACCCACAAGTTAACACGTGTTCCTTATAACTTTTATTATTAATAGTAGTTAAGATTTACTAACCCTTAAGGTTCAATAATCTAACCATAGTTTTTAGAAAAAAATATTAATTTTTTTAAACTTTGGTTAAAAATTTTTAACCCTTAGGATTAATATTTTTTTCCTAAAAAACAAGGTTGAATTGTTGAGCACTAAAGGTTAGTGAATCTTAACCATAGTTAATAAAAGTTAAAATAGACACATGTTGACTTATGGGTGCGATTGAACAATTAACTCATTACTCAAGAAAAAAAAATTCTCAGAGACTACGCCCCGAACCTCAAACCTATTACTTTTTTTTGATGCATATATTCACTCGCCCTCCCGGCCCCAAGGAAAAATTCTTGACCCCGCCCTTAGTTGAGTGTACATTGTACCACACACTTGACCCGTGATCAAATTCTGAGAGGGTGTGATGTCGACAAATTCACCCGATCGACCATTTACCTTAACAAATACAAAACTTAATAACCGGGGTTTGGGACCAAGCGTATAGATTAGAAAAAAAATATAGGTGGAATGCAATGCATACACTCACAATTCACAAAGTTTCCATACTCGATCTCTCCTCTTTAAATATTAAAACATTTTTTTTTGTCTCAGCTCACTTAGAGTTGTGAGTCCCGCACAAGTATGTTTTATTATCTATGAAGGGTGGGAGTACGAAAAATGGGATTATGCTTAGCTAGCATTCGTCTGACAAAAATTCGGCCTTGACTCACCAAAATGAATCTTCTATCGTCTTTACTTGACATTTCTATTATTAAGAGAATTCTAGCCTCACTCTCTACCTAGTACAGTTTCCTATTTTCACGCAAAAATGCAATAGTCAATAATTTTGTGTTACTAACTAAAAAAAAAGGTTTTTTTATTGATGAAATTTTATTAGCGGAAACAAAAACCGTCACTATATGTTACCTGACTGATTATTAATCACTGCTATATCCGTTGTTATATGTTACTTTTACCAACTAATCTAAAAATCGTCGCCATACACTATATAAAGTGTTTTATAAGGACGGAAATTTAACAACAGATAGAGTAAATAGTAAATCGATGCATTAATGAGTCTGTAGAGACCCCGAATCTTTATCATGTTTTTACTTCATTGTATTAGGGGTATTATAGTTCTTGTGATGTTTTGATGTTTATTGTATTATATATTTATTTGGTGTGGTGTAAACTAGGCTTAATCAAACTTGTAACGGAGGGATGTCATATCACACCCTAAACTTTAGGAAGCTCTAGTTTTGGTACCGTTTATTAGAATTGAGTGATTTTTGAACCATTAGAAAGGTGTTGGAACCCTCTTCGAAGTTCATGTTTAATGTTTTTCCTTATTTTGAGTTTAAGCCAAGTCAATGGTGAGTTTTATCTAATGGAATTGCAGATCAATCAACTTTGGGGACAATTTAGTCTATTAATTAAGTGAAATTTAGAAATTCTAAAACGCCAGAAATGTTCGTTTTCGAGAGACGAATCCAATCCAAGTTGAATCGTCAAAATCCTGGTAGCTATCGACTGGTCCAAAATTTTGTATGGGAAAATTTTCCAGAGAGTGTGTTTTTGACCGATCACCCGGTCATAAACACCGATCGATCGGTAGGCGACTGATCGCTTGGTCTTTCGTGATTTTTACAGAATTTTAGTATGGGCGTTTTAGTCTTTTTGTTCTCAGACCTTGAGGCTATAAATAGGGGGTCCTACTCGAAATATTAAAATATTCTACCTATTTCTAACCTAATTTGGCAAAAAGTGGGAGAAAACCTAGGGTTTGAGGGAGAGGGTTGCTTGGAGAAGAAGGAGGTTGCTAGAAGATTGAAAGGAAAGCTTGGAGATCGTCCCTCAAAGCTTCTCCAAATCTCCTCGGGAGCGTTTTGAATCCAAGGGAATGATTTCTAAGGTCGATATACTATCCAAATCAACTCTATTTTAATGTTTTGTGAATATTAATTTGATAGAAATGATAGAATGGAGATTAAATGCATTTTTCCCAAATTTTCTATGAAGTAAGCTAATTATTGATGGAAATGTAGATGAAAATGTGGATTGGATGTGGATAGAATATATGGAGGATGAGAAATGTATGGAGGATGAGATTAATATGTGGATGTGAATAGTGAATTGATTGTATGGATGAATTATGGTTTGATGAATGCTTAAAAATATAGAAGGGAAATGGATTCATATTATGCGTACACAAGGTGTTTGTGAAAATGCTTGAAATGATAAATGCTATTATATTCTTATGAAATGGTGGTAAATTGATTATGAATTGCGATATGAATTATGATAAGATATGTATATGTGAATTGTTTGTTAAGTATGTCTAATTATTTGCATGGAAATTGATAGTCGGGAAGGTAAGAACTTAGAGGAACATCTCTCAAACCGGGAATTCTCTAACTATTTGGTATGGGACAGTATAGTGAAGTTTCCATGGTGGGAGATCGGAATCTAAGCAATTACCAACTCGAATGTTAATTTCGACACTTAAGCACATATGCACGTGTATGTTAAGATAAGAGTCTCACAAGTCACACATGTGGACCACAAGCATGAGCATGACATACGTATGACATTCTGAATAAGCATAAGTATGGCATGGTCCGTATCCGCCAAGAACAGGCATGTCAATTACATTTGATTCTTAGGCATGGTCCGTATCCGCCAAGAACGGCATGTCAACCATTTGATTCTTAGACATGGTCCGTATCCGCCAAGAACGGCATGTCACATCATTGTATGATCTAAATAAGTGCATAAGCATAAGCATCTCACAAGCACGTGGTCTCATAAGCATAAGCAACTCATAAGTATATTGCCTTCCAAGTCTAAGATTCTCACAAGTACACGAGTCAAGGTGATGATATGATGTATATGTGCACACGTTCTTCCACACTCTGATTATGTTATTATGTTATTGGATATGTTTCTAACTAAGTGCAGGTATATTATTATTGTTGGTTGGATTTTATATACACTGAGTACCTTTGTATTCAGCCGGACTTTGTCTTGGCAGGTTTAGAGCAGGAGTACACGGCGGAGCCGTGGGTTGAGGAAACATACGCAGAGGAAGGAGGTGAAGGTGAGCCTTCTGAGGAGGGAGCCAGAGACTTGGGTGGCTACACCTCTTAGTTTTTATTTCATTTGATTGAGAGAGTTGTATTAGACTTGAGTAGATGTTGCTTAGTAGACTTTTTTAGTTGTGTATCAGACTCTTTGGTTTTAGTGGGTTGTATTTGTTGACTATAGACTCGTGCTATTTAGTGGGTTACAGTTGATATATCGGAAATTTTATTATCCTCATTTTTGGAGACTCGTGTTAGTGTGCCTTGCATGTCATGGATTTTAAGCAGGTTAAGTAATGTGGCGATCTTAAAGTCCTATTTTAGCCTTGTGGGATTTTGGGGTCGTTACAGAGTCTCTAAGAGCAACATGTGACCATGCTTTATAGAAAATTATTTATTTTAACCGTAATTGTTAAAACTTCTTAACCAGAGTTCAGGGACAGTTAAAGGAGCTTTGTGAAACTGAGGGAACACACGATCTATTTCTCTTAAGCATATATCTGATATGAAAATAATCTGTTCCTCGTGGGGTACCGTGAGGAACGGCGCCTCACCACCCTAAATGTCGACATGTGTCCTCTTTTAACTCTCTTTAAGATTCACTAACCTTTATACTATGTTTGGTTGCCGAGAAAATAGATGAAAACATGGAAAAGAAAAGAAATTTTCAGATTTCTAATACGATTCTTAGTTGTGTTTTGTCTCATTTTCTTTTCTTTTCCATGTTTTCACTTATATTCTCGGCAACCAAGCATAGGGTTAGGGTTGATATTTTTCTTTGATTTTGAGAAAAACAAAGGTTGAAAATTTTAGTTTAAAGTGAGTTAACCATAGTTAAAAGGGACACATGTTGGCGTTTAGGGGGGCGAGACACTACTTCTCGAAGCACCCGCTAGGAGCGGATTAATGCCCTATCTCGTATAGCCTTCTGGTGTACTTGGAAGGGAGATCGAATCACATCCACTTGTGATTGAATTGGAGGACATTTCAATCAAACCCACAGTTCAACAAATGTCCCATTTAACCATGGTTAAGGCTTATTAACCCGTAGGGTTCAACAATCTGCCTTTCGTTTTTATGAAAAAAATATTAAAATTTTTTTAACCTTGTGGTTTAGATTTTTAACCTTTGAGTTTATTTTTTTTCAGAAAAAACAAGGTTAGATTATAGAACTCTAAAGGTTAGTGAATCTTAACCATGGTTAGTACGGGTAAAAAGGGACGTGTTGATTTGAGGGTGTGATTGAACTCTCCCACAAAGCAATCGCGATATGCTGTGATTAGACTTCCTATCAAGGGTTAGGGGCACCTGCTGTACCTAGGAAGTCTATGCCAAAACCCCAGCTGAAAGACTGGTTTTAACATTTAATCATCCAGGTTAAGCCCAACAAATGGTGGCCTCAACTGCCCTTGTATGTACGCCAGGTGTACGGCATATGAAGGGAGAGTTGGGATGACAGTCAGTTGCGACTGAACTCTTCCGAGTTCAAACGCATCCACATGTCATCGTGTGCCCTTTTTAACCCTCATTGATTGTGATTGTGGTTAAGATTCACTAAACCTTACAGTCCCAAGTTGTGTCGCACACAAGTCAACACCTAATCCTTTTAGTCCCTATTGGTTGTTGTTAATATTAATTAACCCTCAGGTTCAACAATCAAATCTTATTAAAAAAATCTTAACCCTAAAGAGGAAATTTTTTTAACCAAAATTAAAAAGAGCAATTAAAGGCTCTGTGAGTGCGATTGAACTTGAGAGAGTTCAATCGCACTTGGCCCGGATGCGGACTCAGAGAGAGGATAATTTATTGGTATTCTCTTTATATGCAAAAATCACTTCATCTTGCATCTACAGATAAGATCCCAGAGATGGTAGGAGAGTGCCTCCAGACACTGCCTCCAAATGATAGACCGCCTAACCCGTTGCCCACGAATGAGCTGTAGAGTATCCCTGGGGGCATGCAGTTGCTCCTGCTGTTGCCGGTGTTTCCTTGTCTTTTTTTCGGCTAAATGTTTTTGTCCTCTTGTCTATCTTTTTGTTCTTTTGTTTTGATGATTACACCACATTAATGTTTTATTATTTTAAATTTCTCTATATTTTTATATATGTATTTCATTCATAATTCATTTATTCTTCAATTCAATCGACTTGTTCTCCATTTTCCACCACCTTTCCACGTTGATCACTTTTCATTGACCAATATTCGCTTAGGTTCGTAGTTTTTAGTTTGATAATTTTATTTATTTAAAATTTTATTCATTTTATTAAAACTAATTATATGATTTCTTATATGCCCAATTTAATCTCTTAGTTTGATCGCTAGCAGTTAAAAATCAAATTATTTGTTCCGCAAGTTTTGATTATTTGAAGGTTTTTAATTCGAAAAATAGGAGAAAAAAAGGGATTAACAGTATTGAAATTTTTTGAAAACGACCTAGTGTGCTTGATGTCTACATCAATGGCTAACTTCTTAACCGCTTAAATAATACATTACTAATAAATATTAAATGAAAAAATCTCAAATATTTAAATAAATAGGTGGGGACTGCATTATTTAGTCTTGTATGGGTAAAGTGACTGTTAAAAGAAAGTGAAGTTAGAATTATGCTCTATTCTTATAGTTAATAAATTTGATGTCTGGTGTGAAATTATAAATTAATAAGTAATTTTTTATTTTGGTATGTATTTACAATTTTAAGAAATTAATGGTGTGCATTCATCAATTTTAAAAAAGGAATGCTAGCTCTGCTCTCAGTCTCATCTAACTATGTGTCATAAAAATAACTTGTTAAAACACTTTTTAACATTAAAGTACACTCTTTTCAGAAAGTTGAGACACTTAGTTAGCTGAGAGAAGAAAAAACATGAGAGTCCTCTTAAAACAATTAGGGTGTAGTCATCAAATATTGGGGTGCACCTTATACCACTCATAAAAATATATGGTTGATGCTAAGCTTTTCCACATTTTGTATTATTTGAATTGTTATTGTTTGTTCTAAAGCAATGTTCTTTAGCAATTATGAAAGAAGACCTACTTAGTGTCTACGTACAAGAAGGGATGGACTAAATCTAAGAAGATTTATTTATTTTATGTATTTTTGGATTAAACTAAGAAGATGCTATGGCCTAATTAAGTTTCTCTTTTTTGAGCAATTGTAAAGAAGATCCAATAGTAAATGACTTCAGTGGTATAAATTGTGAGTATGATAGTCATGTATGGTGACAGATCTTCATGCTCTGGATTTAGGATGTAAGAGTTGCAATCTTGGAGTTTCAAGTTAAAATTAATAGAAATGTTTCAAATTGTATCCCCACCATTTCGTTTTGAGTTATCAATGATTGTGAGAGCTCTTGTGCTTTGCAGGTTTTGGTCCAATTTCTATTTTTTGAGCAGTGGAATATGGTTATGACGCAAACCTAGTTAGCGATGGTTAGTGGGTTAGAGTGGCTCATTTTCTAAATTTTTTTTGGCAATGAAATTTGGTTAGGCCACAACTCTAGTTAGCAGTAGTTAACAGTGATTAGTGGGTTTGAGAATCAAATGCCCAACTTAAAAGTAGACTGAATATGATGAGTCTATCAACCGTCACACGGTGACTTGGGAGAATAGAACTCTGAACACTCCACATGGGGGATATTTTGATTACTTGCTTAGTTTTCATTAAATTCTTCAGTTTCGATTTGACATGACTTTTGTAGGGGATATTTTGATTACTTGTTTAGTTTTCATTGCATTCTTGAATTTGGATTTGGCATGTCTTTTGAAATAGAAATCTCGAATGGAATTTTGAGTGAGATGTACCATCTTTCCCGTAACTTTCACAATTTTATCTGCAACACGCCTTCTTGGCCTCACAATAGCATTGATCCTTTTCAGTAGTCACTTTCAACGGATATATTATTCTTTTTTACTCTACATCCATTTCTTACATATTTTTAATATGTAGGATAAACATAATATGGTTTGCACATTGGAAAAGGGATCGGATTTGGTTTGCTTGGGCAGACTAAAATAGTTTTTACAGGAGTTTAAATTCCTTAACTAGGGTTCAAATGACAGATATCTCCTCCGGCAAATACACTAGATGCTTGGAATTTAATTTTTTTTAAAAAAGAAATCTTTTGATAAATGCCTGCCAGGATTGGCACCAAAACAAGTTCAGGGGTGGTAAACGTTGCAATTATGACACTCTTTTATCTCCTATTTGTTCACTTTTGGTTTAAGTAAATCTCTTCCGTTAAAAAACATTGTAAGTTATTTAATATCTTAATTTTGCAGAAATATAAAATATAATAATAATAAAATATATATATATATATATATATATATATATATATATATAGGTGTAAGAATTGGAAAAGAGAAATAGACCCCAAAAAAAACAAAAAAATTCTCAAAATGGACTTAAATGAGAGGGAATGTTTGCCCGAACAATTAACAAAAAGATAAAATAGAGAAGAAGACCAAATACACAAAAATCAAAAGAAGAGGTAGAAAAACATCTTCTACCGACTTAAGAGAGGACAAAATCTATATGGTCACATGCTCACCACCAAATCTGACTGTCTCATCCTCTTGCTTGTCACCACCGCCTCCGCTGCTCCTGGATTCAGGTTAGCAGCTGTGATTTAGTTCAATCTTATGATCTTCTCTTAAAAACACCGACCCGCTAAAAAGCTGCCCAAGTTAATCATAAATAAAAAATAAAAAACTGCCTATGTTACTACTAACAATCGGTAATTGTTTGTCAGTGAGAAAAAGTTCTGATGGGTATGCCAATCTTGATGGGTATGCCAATCTTTACGTCTTGGACAAACTCTAGCGGTGCAAAGACAGGTTTGGTGGCTCAAACATATTTGTTACTCTCAGCAAAATGCTGTCAAACACTTGGACTTTGGGTACTGTAGAGGAACGACCAAAACGCCAAGAAAGCCTCTTCTAAGTAGGTACACTACCACCAGGGTTTTGTCGCAGTGGTAGTGTATCCCCTGCTTTGTGGGGAGGTACCTGATTCCATTCCCAAAAGGGTGGGAGTTTGTATATACTCTCTACCCACCCACTAACTGAACGGATACTAACACCTAACCGGCGTTGCGGCCTAAACGTATATCTCGAACCAAAAAAAAAAAGTAGGTACACAGACTATCAACTAGCATCGTAAATTTATGAGCAATGAATCAACTTAGTTAATATAATTAATTATATTAGTATATTACTAATAACAAAGTGTAGAACTCCGAAACTCTATGTCATTGTGTTTATGAATAGTGTTTTTAAGATTAAAAGTCTCATGTAATGGTTACACAAGTATGGTGAATGAAAATGAGTTTTAGTATGAGTTAAAATGTGTAAAAATATGTGTATAGGGTGTTAGAAGCAAGGAGGAAAGTACCCTAAGTGTTTTAGGAGTCAAAAACAAAAAAAAAGAAAGCAATATAGGCAAAAGTGAGGGTAGTCGTTCGACCGACCCCAAATCCGGTCGACCGACTAGGTGATCGATTTGTATGAGAAAAAAAATCCAGAGAGTGGATTTTTGGCTGGTCAACGGGGTGTGGTCATCCGATCGACCGACTGAATCAATCCGGTTGACTGAATTGCAATCCGGTTGACCAACTTGTGCGGTTTTGCATCGTTTGGTCCTTTTTAAGTCATTCATTAAGGATGTTTTGGTCTTTAACCATCTCATTTGCCTATATAAGTACAATTTCGTGGGCTTAGGGTTTCACAAACCCTCTAAGGTAAAATTGGGGGATTTTGAGAGAGAAAGAAGAGGAGAGCTAGGGTTTTGTTCTAAGGTCAAGGGTGAAACTTGTTTTGCTTCTCAAAGTTCGAATTGTACTTCTTCAAGTCTTCTTAATCTTGTTCAAGCTCTCAACCAAAAGGGATTGGTCTTAAAAAGGTAGGTACACCCTACTAGTTAGCTTTGTTATGAACTAAGGGTAATAAATGAGTTTGTGTTGAGGTGTATGACCTTGTATGAGTAGATACTTCCTACTATTGCTTTTATTATGATCTCCATTATGAAACCATGATGTAAAACATGTTTGTTAACGAAATGGGTATGTGTAGCCTATGTATGCTTCTACTAATGTTGAAATGAAATTACCAAAAGCATGTTTGAATATTTAAGAGCTCTTTAAGTTTATCATGATGTTCACAAGCACTTATGCACATACATGCATTGCATGATCGGGTTTTCTTAATTACAGGCATTCTAAAGATACAAGTTCATAACAAAAAAATTGAGACCAATTATGATTTACACAAACATGCATGATAAAGCCAAACTTTGGGTTGTTCAAGGATAGGGCATATCCAAGGATATGTCATATCTGGCTTCAAGAAAAGACAAGCAAGAATAATAATGCCAAACTTGGGTTGGTCAAGGTTGTTAGTGTGCCAATTTCAAGCATGTGCAATGAAGGGTATTTATATACTCAGCTTCAAGTTGTTTCAAGTAATTTCAAAGAAGGGTATTTACATACCTGGCTTCAAGTCGTTTTCAAAAGCACTAACATCTAGCTTCAAACATGTGTTACAAGTTAAGCATATTCATGCAAGACATAACAAGACAAGCATGATTCATGCAAGACAAGACAAGACAAACATGATTCTCACACGATAAGAATAAGACAAGAACTATGTTTTAAGAACGAAAAATATGTATTGAAAACACGAAAAGTAATATTTAGAGTATGGTTAATAAGCATGCACATATGATTTTAAGAAAGATTTTTGCACACAAATTTATGCATGCTTATGAGTGTGATGTTCTAGTTTGCAAGCATGCCATGATGTATAATATATCACTCTTAGCTAGTAGTTTGTACAAGTTGAGTGTTTCAATACTCAGCCGTACATTTTGATGTCAGCAGGTACTCCTTTCGATATATGTGCACCGGAGCCATGGATTGGAGAGGAGTATATTGAGGAGCCAGTAGGCGGTCTTCTCGAGGAGAGAAATGATTTGTGCAGGTGGCCTTACGAGGCTTATTATTGAGAGACGTGAGCGAGTGTCATGCATGTACATTTTGACGAGTGGGCATGTCCAGCCTTGCTTTTGGATTTTGTTATTGTATAAAACCTCTTGGAATACAATCATGTATGCAAAGAAAATTTTTGTTAGCTTTCGCTATAACATGCCTTGTTATTGTACAGGATGGTTGATATGACAAGTCAAGTCACGAGCCAAAGTCTCCTAAACTTCTAAGAGGGATTCTGGGTCGCGACGGGTTTGGTATCAGAGCCTAGGCGTTAGGTTCTCTAGGGTCACTTAGATTCTGATATCATGATTCAGACAAGGCATTAGGTCCAAGAAAAGAGTCGTATTCCAAGTATAGACTGATCATTTAGTCTTAGTCCATAACCGGTTGGAACTAAACCGATCTTATGTCTTAGCTTCGCTAGGAACCTCAAATGTATTATTATACTATGATGTGTATATCTTGATATATGCTCTATTCTTATAAGAATACTTGATTTTGTTGAACTTTAATGCTTAAATAATAATGGGTTCCGAGTTAGACTCATGATTTGTTACTGTTCTCAGGATTTAATCATGAGACGTGGCAATCGGTGTCGTGGATAGCATACAAGGGGAAATGGAAGAGATGCTGCAATGGGGAACAAGCATCCTGACCTCACACTGGTCTTGGGGTCGATAACTGAGACCTTGGCTATGCTAGGTAGCCTGCTACTCCTCCTATTGCTATAGTACTCGTACTTGCTCCTCCAAACAGAGTACAGGCAGGGATAGAGGCATTTTGGAGGATGAGGCCTCTGGTATTTTACAAGAGTATTGATCCATTGATTGTAGAGGCATGGATCAGGTAGCTGGAGAAGCTGTTTTCAGTATTGTTGCTGTAGAACCCCGGAACCGAGTTCATTATGCTATGAATAGTGTTAGTGAATAGTGCCCTTATATGGTGTGTGTAAAGGCCTAAGGCCTCCCATTGTGTTCTTGATATTATGATTAGTCAAGTGAGAGTTTTAGGTACATGGTTTGAGTCTTAAAAAGAGAATGTAAAGATACTCTAAGTGGGTAAAATTAAGGGTATAAAATATCCTAAGTGTTTAAATGGGTTGTAAGTGAATAGTGCTAGTGCGTGAGGCATAAAGAGGCCGGAGCCTCTCATGCATGTTGATGTGAATTTAATGATCACTGAGGTGGGTTAAAAACCTATGGATAATGAGTTATGAGGCGTGAGTAGGGTGTTGGACCCAAGGGAAAAGAGTGTGAAAGCACTCAAAATGTTCTAGGTGTTGAAATTAAAGGTATGTTTCGGCATTTCCCTCAACTTTAAAGAGCTCTAGTTTAGTCACCATTTCTCAGAATCAAGTGATTATTGAATTTTTGGAAATGTATTGGAACCTTCTTAGAGGTTCATGTTTACCATTTTTCTTGATTTTGAGTCAGGGTTGAGTTAAAATTTGGATTTCCAAAACCAAGTCTGCTGCAAATCTGGGTTTCTAAAACCCAATTCCAGACTTGTCAACTTTAGGAGCAAATTGGTCCATGAATAAAGAAGAATTAGGATTTGTACAAAACATAAAAGTTGTTCCCTTTTGAATGTCGAGTCTAACACAAGTTGAATCGTCAAAATCCGACAAGCGAGTCAAAAGTTATAGTCAAAAAACCAAAACACGTTTTTTCAGAAAATCTCGCTTGAGCGAGATGGAAGCCCGCTCGTGCGAACTTGACCGAAACAATGTTTTTGAGCCCAGGGAGTAGCCCTCCCGAGTGAGACCCAAGCCCGCTCGAGTGAGATCGCGCATACATGTTTTTTTGGGGTTTTTCACTAACCTAACACTATATATACCCAATTTTCGGGGGTTCAAACACTTAGACAGGAACTTTTTGAGAGAAAAAGAAGGAAACCTAGGTTTCCAAATCGGGATTTTGTTGGAGACCAAGGAGGAGCTCGAATCCTCACTTCTTAAAGCTTCCATAAGCTTGGATCCCATCCTCACGCGTCATTGAAGCTTGTACCTTCTTCCTCAAAGCTTAGAGCATCATCCTCCAACTTGGGTTTTGTTTCTTCAAGCTTCTCAACCCTTCTCAAGTGTTTGATCAAAGAGATTTGATCTTCTAAGGTAGATACACTCTACTAGATTCTAATTCCATAAACCATTAATGAAAAGCATGAATTTCTTGATAAGTATGCATATGTAGCCTTGTATATGTGTAAATACACTCTTATAGCTATTGATTTCGTAAACCCCTTTCTATATCAAGATAAGATCCTATGAATGGTGATGTGAGTTAAATTGTGATGATGCTATGCCTCTAACCAATGAATAAAAGATGGTAAATAGTTAGGTTTTATGTGTTAGTATCCAAAAATGAAAAACATGTTAAAAGACATAAGTTTTGGGAAAAACAAAGGAGAAAAACCTTATTTTCGACATAATTAGAATGATGTGATTTATATGTATATGGGCTATGGCGATGGATGAATTATGTTGAGTATTGGCTATATGACTATATGTAAAGTGCTTCCCTTATGTCCACCATGTTATTCATAATTGCTACACTGACACCTATGTATATGCATGATCGAGTTTTTCTAAATTATGGGTATCCAAAAGAAGAAGTATAAGTGTATAAGAGGTAATACAAGAATAAGAAGAGGATAAGTATAAGATGCAAATGAACCATATGAAAAGTACAAGAAGCAAAAGAAGTATATGGAAAGTATAAGAGACAAAAGAGGTTACAAGAAGTACATGAAGTATATGGAAAAAGTCGACGGGGATGCATGATAGCAAGCCGCTTGAAAGGGAAATGGATACTGGTATTGGACTCCGATGGTAGCAGGCCGCTCGAAAGGGAAATGGATACTGGTCTACTCCGAAGGTAGCCAAGGGTGAGGATGATATTAGGCCACCCAGCTTACATGGGTACATGTACTAGTTGTCCGACTCCCGAGATAGCAAATGATGAATACCAAGGTATTTTAAATACCCGCATATGAGAAAATAATAAAAGATGAAAACCAAGGTATTTTAAATACCCGTATATACAAAGATAAAAGACAATAAGAAGATGTTTTACTAGATTTTTATGAGATATATGCACATGATATGATTTGTTTTCCGCGCTCTGATATCAAGAATGCATGTGAAATGATTACTGCGAGATATGTTGTATTTATGTTTATGACATTACTATCTAGTGGTTTGTATACACGAAGTATTCAATACTCAGCCATACATATTTATGTCGGCAGGTCCTGTTGACGCACATGCTCAATAGCCGTGGGTCGAGGAGGAGTATATTGAGGAGGAGCCTACTCAGGAGGAGCTTCAGGAGTATCAGAGGGTAATTGGTAGGTGGTGGCCCAGCGTTTGAGTGATGAGAGGGAGTGACTTGTACATAAATTTTGTTGAGTGAAGTGTTCACTCTTTATTTTGGGTTGTTATAAACTTGGACTATGGTATTTTGGTCTTATTATAAACTTAGCATACAATATATATAGAAAGAAAAAAATTTGTTCTGCTTCCACTATCATATGTCTTATATGTTGTATAGGATGGTTTGGTAATGAGTTCACGACGGCAAAGTATCCTAACTCCTAGGGGGTATTTTGGGTTGCGACAGTTGCCTACTGAGGCGGAGAGAGTCACCTAGGCCACCTTCATGATGGATGGTGAGACCTATCACTAGTGGAGATCCGTCATCAGGATTAGGGACTTAACTCGACAGGGTCAAGAATGGTATTGAGAAGAGTTTCTTGAAGTTTTTTACAAGAAATACTTTCCAGTTGGAGTCAGGGAGAAGGAGGTTGAGTTCATTACCTTGGAGCAAGGTAATATGTCAGTGGCCGAGTAGGGGGCATGTTTTCAGAGTTGTTCAGATTCACTCTGCATATGATAATTAACGAGGCTATGAAGGGCAGGAAATTTGAGAGGTGATTGAAGGCCTATATAAAAGACATGGTCTCTATGTTTAGCTATGAGACCTATGTAAAGGTGGTGGATAATGCCTGTAACACGCAAATTTCATTGCGCTCAAATTGCCTCCATTGTTGTGTGGAGTTTATTGTTTTATGTGGGAGACTATCTTTCCAATCCGAATAAACCTAAATTGTTAATTGCCTTCCTGATTTTGGGAAGAACCTCTGATTAAGAAGAAGAATTAAAGAAGAACAAATATTTGAATAAAGTATTTGTTTATTCAAAGGGTTGCCTAGATCTCATGTAGGCGTTACAGGATGCTGAATTGAGGTCTTTGTATCAAGAAAAGTGAAAAAGAAATTGAGGTGACCATATTGGAGGGTTCACCTGATATTCTCCATTACTGGGAGATCCGTCTTCTTTCTCCTTAGTTTTTGTTTTTCCTACAAAAAGAAAAGAAAACTCTTTTTCTTTCTCTTCTCTCTCTAAACTTTTTGAAGAATTCTATATATTTTGATTTGTGGGAGTTTCTTGTGAGAAACTCCATTTTTATAGCTTTTGGGGAGTCCTTTTTGCACTCCCTTTTAACTTCCTCTATTTATGAGATCAAAAAGGTTCTCTTCTTTGAGAGAGAGCCAAGATGTCCTTTGACAGTTGGTTTCCCTTTTCTTGGGGAAACTTGATACAATTAGAGAGTCCTCTTTCTTGAAGGACTTCAAATTGATTTCCCTTTTTGAGAAACCTGGGAGGATAAGATTTTCCTTTAAACGAGGGAAGAACCTTATCTCCCAAGAAAAGGGGAGAGATGACTCCCCATTTTAAATGAGGTGCCATATGACACTCTATTATTGGAGCAAAAGAAGGGATCTATATCTTGGGATCCCCCAAAACTGGCAAAGAGTCATTTTTTTTATTAAGGATTGCCTACCATATGGTAGTCAAGGATTGACTGCCATCTGGAGAAAGGATTGACCTTGGTCATTCAACGGATTAAAGTGGTGAGACCATGGGTCTCACCTACGGTCTAAACCAAATTCAAATTCCATATAGGCCACGGCCCAGGATCTGACCTTGGTCAGCCCGCGGACCAAGAAAGGGTGGGACCATGGGTCCTACCCTTGGTCTGGGTTGAGTCCTTGGTCATTTATGGTCACGGATTAGGCTAGTCATTGGCTGGCTCATGGATGGACTCATAGAGTCTATCTGCAGAGCTTGAGTGGGTCTGTCTGCAAGGATAAACCCTAACCATGTGTCAATCCCCTAGGGACTGACACAAAGAGTGTCTGTGGAGCATCATTTCCCTCCTAACAGCATTAAATACTGGGCGGATTGGTGGTGAGCCAACCCTTGGCTAGTTGGCACGTGCGAAGTCTAACTGCCCACTCTTGTGGACGGTGATCTTGTGTAGGTAGGTGCACCATATAGCCGCCATGCGGGCGGTGAGATTTCACTACCCACAAATGCCCCTCAGGATGTGAATGGCTAAGAATGGTTCAGCCATTCAAATCCTGCCATATGGCAGTGAGTGTGGGTAGTCGTATTGTCTCCCCACTTCTTGGGTTGTTCCTTAGCGGATAGCCCACTACTAGGTAGTGGGATTTCTTGGTTTTGAGGAGTCCCCATAATGAAGGTTTCCCATTACCAAAGAAAAGTGTTTGGGGAAATCCCCAACCATCTGGACCTTCCATTTCGAAATGGATGGTCAAGATTTTGGTGAAGGGGGTCCTTTACTTGGGGAAGGTATTTTGCCTCTTCATTTCTGAAATCAGAGAGGACTCTTTCTTTTTCTTTCTTTCTAGAGAAGAATTATCTTTCTTCTCTGATCCGATCATCCCCTTTTTTAGAGGTATGTTCAACTGTCTTTCTAAGTTTGAAAGAAAGAAATCATTTCTTTTGGTTTCTTGGCTTTACAGATGAAGGGGATGAGGATTTTCCTCATCCAAAAGCTTCGGAATGCCCTTCTAGGCATTCTATTTTCTGTATTACTATTTAAATAGGAATTTCGGTGCCATTACCAGAGTTCCAAGGTTTTCCGATAAGGAAAACTTGAAAGGTCAGCTAAAAAGATAACCACATGTCCACAGACTTGTCTACGGACTGATTTTGTTCAAGGGCCTTATCCGCGGATTTTAATTTAGTGCCCAGAGGTACCATGCCTGTGGGCATTAATTATTGCCCACAAACATGTTATTCGTGGACTTGGACTTTTCCAAATTTTGGTTATGTCAAAAAGTTTGTCCGCAAATTTGGACTTTTCCAAATTTTGGTTAAGTCCAAAAGTTTTTTTTTTTAAATCCAAAACTTAAAACAGTAATTAATACATATGTATCCTGATTTCATGCTCTTTTCTTTTACAGAATGGACCTTTTATCATAGCATGCTTCAAGAAGGGATGTCCTTGATTGGTTCGCGATCAACGAAACCGAATCAGCCATCATTTGTTACCTGAAGACTACAAGGGGTCTCAACATTGATAAGACCGAAGATGTCAAGTTATGTGACTTAGTAAAGCATATAGCATAGAGCAATGCCTTAATGTTTTTGTAACCTCATTATTAGCATGAATAAACTCAATTTCTTGTAGTCTGTCAAAAGTTCAGGTGTTCTTGATGGTGAGCTTGAGCAGGTGCTGAAGGGGATATTCCGCATTCTACCCGCTTACTTTGATGAAGCCCGTCTGCGTTGCTTGATGCTGCTGAACAACCTCTTGACATTTTGTCTTCTTGTCACTGATGTGAAGGGACATGTTTTTCAAGGTATTGCTTATTTAATTTTGCAACTTTCCGCGCCTGACAACACTAAGAGACAATTCCCAGCTCTGTTTCCACAAAGGCCACTGCCACTGCTATTGATGTGCTAGAATCCTTCCCTGGAGATGGATGCGTAATATCAGCACCAAAGATGATGGTAGGATAATCAGTTACAAGATGAATTCTTTTTTGAATTACGTCCACTAATACGATGTTCTATCCTCCAACCTTAACGTTGATTTTGAGTGAAACGTTCTCAAGATACTGCTTGTTTAACTTAGCAGCTTATCGAGGCTGATAACATGTTCTTAAGATATTGCTTGTTTAACTCGAGTGAGTTCCCCAATTTATGTGGAGTTCCCTCATTTTGCTATCTATGAATAAAAGACTTTATTTTGTTATATGTCTTGTACTACCCTTTTTTTTTAATGAATGACATGACTCTCTTTTTTTGTATCCCGAGGGATTGATGTTCTTTTAGAAGAACTGACTAAACCCAAGTTTATTTTCTTAAGTTGCCTACGCACCCATGATAGGATCAAGCCAAACGTAGTTCCATTATAGGGGCGATTTAAACTCGTATTTGCGAGTAGATAGTTTCCGTTCATATCTAGGAATGTTTAGACTTGTAATTTGAGGGGCAAGTCTTTAAGAAATGATTAATCTTTTTAGCTCATACTCCGGAGCCTATCAAATTCATCTAATTTTTTCTTAAGCAACCCTTTCAGGTTTTCAACATAGCGAGCTTTGCTACCTTAAATTTTTCCTAAGCCATCCTTTTGTATTTTCAACTTAGTGGGTATTTCAGTGCCCTAATTTTTGCCTAGACCATCTCTTGAGATTTTGGTCTAGCGGGCTTTTATTTGATCCTCATAGATGGCATCACTTTGAGAATCTTACATTAGTCGGGGGAGATACTTCGTTATCCGTCCATTGTAATCAACAATATATTTCATTTGAGTGCGTTCTCTTGATGGTGAGAAGTCTTTCATTTTAATCTTGGTTTCTTCTTGGTGCATCAGGTAGCAGTTTTCTTCGTTCCACTCATATTGAAGGGTGACAATGATAATTTTGTATCCCAGGGGGATAGTGTTCTTTTAGAAGAACTGGATGAACCCAAGTTGATTTTCTCAGGTTGCCTACGTACCCATGATAGGATCTAGCTAAACGTAGTTCCAGGAAAGGGGCATTTAGATTCATGTTTTGAGAGCAAATAGGTAGTTTCGGTTCATACCTCGGAAGGTTTTGACTCTGGTCTTGAATCTTGAAGACTTTTGAAACTTTGATTTGCATTTTGAGAGCGAATAGGCAGCTTATGTTCATACCTATGAGGGATTAACTCTGGTCTTGTATTCAAAGACTTTTGAAGCTTTGATTTGCATTTTGAGAGCGAATAAGTAGTTTCCGTTCAAACCTAGGAGAGTTTTGACTTTGGTCTTGTATCTTGAAGACTTTTGAAGCTTTGATTAGCATTTTGAGAGGGAACAGGCAGTTTCTGTTCATACCTAGGAGGGTTTTGACTTCAATCTTGTATTTAGATACTTTTGAAGCATCGTGAACAGTTTTAGCTCATATTCGGGAGTGCCAAATCGCTCTAATTTTTGCCTAGACTGACTCTTGGAGTATTAGTCTAGCGAGCTTTTTGTGGCCTTAATTTTTGCCTAGACCGTCTCTTGAGATTTTGATCAAGCGGGCCTTTTGTTTTTACTCTAATTTTTGCTTAAGCCGCCCCTTAGAGTTTTCAACTTAGCGAGTCATTGTCGCTCTAATTTTTGCCTAAGCTGGCCTTTCGGGTTTTCAACTTAGCGAGCTTTAATTTTGATTCTAATTTTTGCCTAAGCCATCCTTTTGGATTTTTAACTTAGCGAGTCTTTTTAGGTGTTCTAAGTTTTGTCTAGACCGTCTTTTAAAGTTTTGGTCTAGCAAGCTTTTTCGATTCCTAGGAGTAATATCGCTTTAGCAATCTTGCATTGGTTGGACAGATGATTCGCTCTCCATCCATTGAAGGCAACAGGTATGCTCCGTTGGAATATACCTTCTCGTTGACATAAGGCCCTTCCCACTTTGGTCGAGCTTCCCTTTGGTCCGATAAGTGACGATAATCGGAGCCCTGACCATTAAAACCAAAACCCCATGTTTTAAAAGACCTTAGTTTTGCTCTTTTGTTAAAGGCATTGGTTAACCTTTGTTGGTACATCTCCAAACTCTACTGGGCTTGGAGACGACGTTCATCAAGAGTTTCGAGCTCTGCAAGATGAATCTCAGCCGAGTCTTCATTTGTGATAGACTGCTGAATTGCCACCCGTAGGAAGGGAATTTGAATTTCTAGGGAGAGAACTACCTCACCGTCGAAGACCAGAGAATACGGTGTGGCTTGAGTCGGAGTCCGATAAGTATTCCTGTATGCCCAGAGTGCTTTGGGTAGGCATTCGTGCTAGTCCTGTTTGCTTTTTTCCATAACTTTCTTAAGGATTTTGCACAAAGTCTTCTTGAAGGCTTCGGCGAGAGCATTTGCGACTGCATAGTACCGGGTGGACTGACTTTCTTTGATGCCAAATTTGGCATACAACTTATGTATCGGGGTGCTTCAAAAAATGTTGCCCATTATCTGTGATGATACTTTCAGAAATTTCGAACCGATATATGATGTTAGTCCATATGAAGTTAGCCACTGAGTGTTTTGAGAGCGACGACTTTAGCCTATTTTGAGAAGTAGTCTATTGTAGCCAGGATGTATTGATGCCCAGCAGATGATGGTGGGGTGAATGGACCTATAACATCCATTCTCCATGCCTTGAAAAGCCATGAATATGTTGTTATGTGAAGAGGCTCTGGAGCCCGATGTATGAAGTCGGCATTAAGATGACACACTTTACATTTTCTTGCATAGTTGAAATAATCAGTGATCATTGTAGGCTAGTAGTACCCAATATTTTCAGCTGCATTTGAAGCTTGGGCCCAACTTGGTGAGCACTGTAGATCTCGGCAAGAGTTTCTTCCATAGCCTGATCAATTTCATTTCCTGAGAGACATCTCATTAAGATGTTGTCTAGAGACCGTTTATATAGAGTATTTTCTAGCATCACGAACTTTGTGTCACGTCGATGGATTTTAGCTCGTTTGGAACAATATCCAGGCAATCAACCATATTGGAGATAATCAAAAAAGGGTTGTTGCCAGTCTTCGTCTTTTTTTTTAATTGTCACAGAGCAAACTGCTTCTATGAAGTATTTATCCGGAAGGGGTTTGAGAGTTCTTCTTTCACCCACTGTGATAGTCAACACTCTATCTGTTGGTAGAGTTAGAGATGCTACAAGACTAGCCAAAGCATCGGCTTGTTTGTTGAGTCCTCTACGGACATGGAAGAGGCTGATCCTTGGTATCTAAGCAAGTAGTTGGTCTACTCTCTTGTGATAAGGCAGGAGGCTGACTCTTTGCACCACCTAATCATCTCGAACATGTTTGATCACAAGTTCCGAGTCTCCATAGATAGTAAAATCATCAATTGGAATTTCCAGGGCCAATTTAAGACCTGTTATCAGGGCCTCATATTTAGCTTCATTGTTCGAGCATCCTTCTATTAGTGCGAATTCATTACCACCCATAGGGAGGGAACTTTTTTTTTTATTATTGTTATAATTAAACCCTTTGTCTTTAATTTTAGTAAGAGATGCATGCTTTTAGAAGCCTTTAAGAATTCGTATCTATCCTCTTTTGTTGGCTTTGCACTTGTTGAATGTGAGCCCATCCGAATTAGAACGACTTCTAGGGTAAATTTCAGACCCACAAGATTGTTCCACCATTCTATCCTTGCAAGTCACGGCTACTATTTTTGGGATTCCTTTTTCTCATGCTCTGTAGCTCAATTGATATATGCTCAGATGCTTCTATACCTAGAGATCGTGAGTGGTGATCTCCAATCTCTTCCACCGTACACTCTTCTTCAACTGTGTTTACCCCAGTATCAGCACAAGTCCCTGCCTCTCTACGCCATTTTGTTGAGGCATATGTGTATATGAACGTCTATGTAGAATTCCGTTAGAATGGAGAAGTTCCTGAAAAATAGAACATGTAAATTCACCGCTGCCATCTGACTGAAAATATTTATTCGTAAGCCAAAAGTATTTTCTTCCATTCGACAAAAATTATCAAAGCAACATTGTCAGATTTACGGTGCATAGGATAAAACCAAATATGATGACTGAAGTCATCAATAAAAATAATACAATAATGGTGCCTAGAGAGAGAAAATATAGGCACAGGTCCCATACATCGCAATGAATTAAATAAGGAGGAGAGGGGGACTTGTATATAACAAGGGAAAAGGGGAGACAATTACTTTTGCATAAACGAAAATCACAACAAAAAAAGGTCATCTTTATTAATAGGAGAGTTCTAACATTTATTTTTTGCTAAAATTTACAAAATAGAAAAGGATGGATGACCAAGGTATACTAGAGAGCAATTCAACTTCGAGAAATATTGAAAGCTTTGAAAGGTGATGAAGATAGATGAATAAGATATAAGTTATCCTTGACTTTCCCCGTGGGGAGAGTAGTACCCATACAAAGATCCTTGATGCAAAAATCCCAGGAAAGAAATATAAATGACCAACGATTATCTTTAGTTAAAGTAGAAATAAAAAGGAAATTTTTGGTCAGGGAGGGAACATGAAGAACCGAATTTAATTGAAAGTTATAGAATGAGACGTAGAGATGTAGGAAGTACTAATTTACGAAATAGGGGCCCCATTACCGTTACCAAAGAGGACAATGTCAGAATTGACACAGTTAGAACTCTAATGTAGAAGGGTTGAGTCAGGGGTCATGTGCCTAGTAGCACCAGAATCCAGATACCAGTAAGAGTCGAGGGGTGCTGCATGTGCATAGCGGCAAATGATTGATGGAGAGAGGCATCTGATGATGAAGGATTAGGAACTCGTTGCCAACAGTTGATTGCCTAGTGACCTTGTTTTTGAGAGATTTGAGAAACCAGTGGTGGTTAACTTGAAGTACTAATAGCAATTAAAAACATAGTACTTCAAGGCTTTAAGCTCTATTACAGTTATCATGCATGCTTGATGAACATAGAAGTTCTTCAAGGCTTTCCCCCTCTCATTTTTTTCATTAAGGTCCGCATATCTTATGTAGAGAACTTCATGACGAGTAATTAGTAATCACATGACATTCAATCAAGAAAATTTGAAGCTGCGTAGGTCAAGTTCCAATTGTGAAGGACTTTGCTACTTAGGCTGAAACCATTAAGACCATGCAACCGTGCACGAGATTTTAAGTGGGGCCCAATTTCACATGGTGGGCTCTACCTAAAATACTGTGCTTGGCTGCACGATCTAGGTGGTCTCAGCCCTAAGACGATCTCAAAAGCATTTCCCAATTGTGAATACTTGGGCTTCCCCCGTTTCATTTAGGGGATACCATTGACCCCCTTTTTTTATCGGACCATAATATCTCCTCGTACAAGGAGTGGATTATGCATCTTGACCCCTTAAAACTCACTACATAGGATTATCAAAGGTAGGGTCAGGGCAAGGAAGGGGTCAGCCCTAACCCTGCTCTTACTTATAAGGGCAAGACCCTAACCCTGGCCTAACCTTTCAAGGGTCAGGACAGGACAAAGCAGGGTCAGATATTCTCAATTGAAATGATGAGATTTATTTCTACACCCATTGCCAACCCAACAAATTATTTAATCGAAATTATTTACAATAAATATAAAGTAAACTAAAACAATTATAATAATAACATTAGATTTATCAAATAGAAGCAATCTTGGCAACAAACTAAAGTTGTAATCAAAGTGTTAGGGATAATCACAGTGTTAGGATTAGATAATCGGTCAATCAAGGGCTTAAGGGTTAGGATTTCAAGGGATTAAGATTAGGATTTTAAGGGTTGGAGTTGAGGTAGGGCTGTGAAAAGATAGGATTATAGGAATTCAGAGAATTGGGAAAACTCAGACCAATTCGGTTATGAGAGTTTATATTTATAGAATTACACCAAAATTGGATAACTACAAAATTGATTACATTGGTTACAAGATCAATGAACTCTAGAGATACACACATGAAGTAATTCTAGATAAGATGATACACTTTGAAGACTTATCTAGATACTACTGAGCAGATGTAGAGAGTCCCAACTAGAGAGGACTCTCTTATAATCTATCTGCTATTAAAGATCAAGGCCGAGCAGGGGTTAGCCCTAACCCTGCCCTAGCCCTTTAAGGGTCTGAATTGACTAGGCCCTAATCCTGCACTCAAGGGCTGGGCCAGGTACGATTACCTTGATAGAGTTTTTTTAAAAGCCTATCTCAACATGTCCCCTTTTAACTCCTAATTGTGATTAAGATTAACTAACGCTTAGGGTTAAAGTATCTGACATGTTCTTATACAAAATCAATTTTTTAACCATAGTGGTTAAAACTTCTTAACCAGAGTTTAGGTATAATTAAAGGGGCTTTGTGGGTACAGGGACGCGTAATCTATGCCTCTATAGATCTCTTAATTTTCTTCAATCAACTTTTTCATAAGTTTAGACAGCTTGTTTATGTCCCCCCAAAAAAAGATACCTGATTTGTTTTCCCATAAATATATATTTCTACATCTATTTATATTCGTAGGAATGTCTTTTTCATATTTCAGCATTATACGGATGCAAGCTATTTGTCCAGAGCAACTATTTTGGAATAACCCTTCAATGCATGATACCATCATTTACAATGATTGGATTTTTTTTCAATCAACCTTTTCATTGTTTATATCCCCAAAAAATAAGACATCTGGATTGTCCTCTCGTATATATATATACATATACACTAGCGGGTGGCACATGAGAGCGAGGGGAAGGAGTTAACCACAGTTAATAGGAGTTAAAAGGGACACGTGTTAACCTGCGGGTGTGATCGAACTCTCCCCGAATTCAATCCCAATTGACTATGATTCTATTCTTTAAATAGATAGATGAGGGTAGTTTAGGAATTAAAGTAAGATATTAAATTAAAATTTTGTTTTATATAAGGGTAGTTTAGGAATTTCAAAAAATTCAGGCTACGCCCGCCTCTCCCATTATAATAATAAAGATAAATACATAAATATATATATATATATATATATATCATTTTACTAATAAAAGTACAAGGAGTATGCAAAACTTTACTTGGACGTAAATATCCTTTAACTTAATTAATTTAATACATAACTTATATTATAATTAACTAAACATTAATTAAGTCACTATTTAATATTATGTGGGATCCATTATTAAAAGAGATCGAGTTGTTTTAGGACTCTACCATATTAAGGAAGAATCCTAAAAGAGAATTGGTTTAGGACTCTACCATATGTTAGGGAAGAATTCTATTTTTATAGAAAGAGAGTCTCTCAAAAAAGAGAGTTGGTTTAGGACTTTACCATATTTTAGGGAAGACAATCATGAACAATATCTTCCTATAATCTCCACACTCCTATTGACCGACCCTTATGAGAAGGATCGTGCAAATTCCGGATTGGCACCTGGGGAGCAACCAAGAAAAGATATATATTTTTCTAATATTAAATTTAAATTAATATAAAAAATATTAAATTTAATTACTCAATTATATTTATATAAAATATAATATTATAATAAAAAATTATTTAATATAAAGAAAGTAACGTGACGTCTAATAAAAATATATTAAAAATTACATATTTTTTTTAAACTATATTTAAAAATGAAAAAAATTATATGTGCAAGGCACGTGCACTTTACTGGTATATATATTATAGAAGAGATTTGAAGCCCGTTTCGTACAAGAATATTATTCAAAATTACCTTCTGCTAGTGTTAAAATTAACTTATATATCTACACAAATCTACCTGAAATACCCTTGTATCACCTCACCAACCATCGAGCTGACTCTTTGGTCTACGACTGCACGCATCGGTTCTCGCTCTCCCATTAATGTTCCATCGAGCTTTGCCACTAATTTTTGGTCTTCGAAGTCCTTGCCTTCTCAGACAACTAAGTTTTTAGAGTGCTAGCCCTACTCTCAAATATTTCATACTCTCAAGCCGAACCAACCACTCGTACATATTTTCTGTTAAAGCATTACAATCACCAAAAAAGTGTGCACTTTTATAGAATATTTGAACAGGTGGTTGGTTCAGCTTGAGAGTAGGAAAGTCTTGAGAGTGGGTGGCATGTGCGATGCAGATGAGAGATAGGAGAAGGGGAGAGAGACGGGGTAGAAGGATCCTAGTGAGGCATCTTGAAAAAAATATATATATATTCTCGGTTAGAAACTTGAGAGACATGGATAAAAAAAATAATGAGGGACACATTGATTAGGGAAATGTGACGTAGAGATATTTTGAGAACCAAAAAGCTTTAAAGACAATTTTGATATAGCAAAGGAAGAGAGTGTGCGAGGCCTTGACGATACGTTTTTTTTTTTTGGAGCGTTTTACTAAGAGAGCGAGGAGTCCAATTACGCCACTGAGATCGCCATGTGTCCCTTTTAACACTCCATAATTATGATTAAGTTTCACCCACCCCTAGGGTTCACCTACTAATCCTTGGATTTTTTAAAAAATTAGCCCTAGGCATTAGTGAATTTTAACCAAAGTCTTGAGAAAAATTTAATATTTTTTTTCTAAAAACCAAGGATAAGTGGGTGAACCCTAGGAGTGGGTGAATCTTAACCACAGTTGGATTCCGATTACGCCCTTAAGGTTGCCATGTGTCTCTTTTGACACTGTTTAATTATAATTAAGCTTAATCTGCCCCTAAAATTCACCCACATATTCTTGGTTTTTAGAAAAAAAAAATTTGATTTTGTAAACCTTGGCTAAAATTCATTACTGACCCCGGTGGTAAAACTTAACTAATGTAAAATTAATATTGTTTTTTTTAAAAGCCAAGGTTAATGGATAAACACTAGGGGTGAGTGACTCTTAACCACAGTTTATGAGTGTTAAAAGGGATACATGGCATCTTGTGGAGGCATGCAATCATCCATTTTTCCTCTCTTAATCATGGTTAATCTTAACCAATGAAAAGTTAATATTTTTTTATAGTTTATTCTAAAAACCAATGTTAGATAGAACCCTACGGGTGAGTGAAACTTAAAACACAATTTATGGGTGTTAAAGGGACATGTGGCATCCCGTGGAGGCATGTGATCTTCCATTTTCTTTCTTAATCGTGGTTAAGCTTAACTAATGTGAAGTTAATATTTTTTTTAATGTTATTTTTAAAAAACCAAGGTTAGATAGATGAACGTCAATCTTAACCACAATTTACGGGTGTTAAAAGAGGCACGTTGCATGCCTTGGAGGCATGAGATCATCAATTTCCCTTCTTATCTAAATAATGATTAAGCTTAAAGTTAAACAAAACATTCAATCACGCTTTTGTCTTATATAAATAGTTATGATAAGGGCAGTTTAAGAATTACCAAAAAATATACTAACTAAATATATAAAAGAGTGAGGGTATAACTTATAGGGTAGTTTGGGAATAATCAAAAATTCAGGCAACGTTTTAAACCCATGTATTCTCATTATAAGACAAAGACAAAGACAAAGGACTTTGCTATGAGACCGCATTTGTGCAGGGGATTTCAGATGAGCCCCACGTTCACATGGTAGGCCCCACCTGAAATACCCTGCACGGATGCAAGGTCTCGATGCTTTCGGCCTTTCTGCGGTCTCAAAACCATTTCCCAAATAAAAATATATTTATATATATATCAACACGCAGAAACACGTGGATCATTGGATTACATGAGAGTGATAGAGCTTCCCTTTCTCTTCACCATGATTATTACTATTTCTGATTACACTATCTGAACAACTAGAATCACATGAGAAGTTATTCTGATTATACTATCTCAACAACTAGAATCCCACTAGGAGAGCTCAGCTTTCCTTGTCTCACATAAGAAGATCTGCAACCCTCCTTTTTATTCAGATATATATGGTGTCTCCTTTCTGCTAGGATTTAAAAATAAAACATAAATAAAGAGAAATGTCAAATTGAGTTGATACGTAATCTTAAGTAGCTGGAGAATAAGATTATAATGATTACCAAGGTGGAGGTGACTAGCTACAAGGGACAATTGCAGACTTTTGGCGGTGGGGGAGACTTGTAGACCGGTGGTGGTGGGGGAGACTTGTAGACTGGTGGCGGGTGGCGGCGGAGGAGAAGCATAGACTGGTGGCGGTGGGGGAGACTTGTAGACTGGTGGCGGCGGAGGAGAAGCATAGACTGGTGGCGGTGGGGGAGACTTGTAGACTGGTGGCGGCGGGGGAGACTTGTAGACTGGTGGTGGTGGAGGAGAAGCGTAGACTGGTGGTGGCGGGGGAGACTTGTAGACTGGTGGCGGTGGAGGAGAAGCGTAGACTGGTGGCGGTGGGGGAGACTTGTAGACTGCTGTGGTCTGTAAGGGAAAGCACAGAGATACCATCGCCACTAGAAGAGTGGTAATGAGAGAGGCCAATGAGGCCACCTTCCCTCCTTTTCTTCCCATCTTCACTACAAAATGGGGTTTGGCTATGCTCTTAAGCAACCATCACTCCTTTATATAGAATGGCTATGCTCTTAATACCCCAATTCCCCTTGGTTAAAAGACATAAAAATCATTGAAAACAAAGTAGAATCGTTCTTTGAAATTAATGTCTCAAATTTAACAGTTTAAATATAAAGAGGAGCTCTAATGCGGAGCTCCCGTTTTACACTACCGGGTGGCAAATGTGGCAAATGTGTAATTATTGAGTAAAACGGGAGCTCCGCATGATGCACAGCTCCGGCTGAAAATTAATTTGGTTTTGGCTTTTCTTTAGTTGTTGCCACCCAACACTGAGGCTCAATCTACGAAAATTAATACAGTGATAGTATAGCTATATTTGTAATTGTAATTATTCAAGAACCCGTCTTTGTATAAAACGAGAAAACTTGTGCCAAACTTTCCTGAACTTTTTGGCAACGAATTCTCTCTGGCAGATGCCCGAGATTTGTACTCGGGCACGGATCTTTGCATGACGCATGAGAAGGCATTTAACTAGGTCAGTAACATTCCGTTGAGTGGTTACATGCACACTTCCCAAGCTCGCCAAATGTCCTCTTTTACTTCCTTTGAATGTTGGTTAAGATTACTCATTCTACTGTTAAATAATAAAAGCTTAATTTTTAGAAAAAAATATTAATCATATGAGTAAGTGAATTATAAGCAAGTTTAATTTTAAAAAAAATAAAAAATTCCGAAAACAAAGGTTATAGATTATTTGATTTTATGGATGAAAGAATTTAACCACGATTAATAGATGTCAAAGAGAACATGTGGTAAGCTTGGAAGGTGTGCTTGAACCACCCAACAGAATGTGCAATAAATTCTATGATTCCCCTAGTTAAATGCCAAATATTAATTTTGGTCATCTCTTCATGAGAATCCGTGACTTTATTTATTGGACTTTGCTACTGAGACCACAAAGGGCTGAGACCACACCGAGACCGTGCTTATGATGCACGGATCTCAAAATTTCATTAAATCTATTTTTAAAATTTTGAGATCCGTGCATCACATGCACGGTCTCGGTGTGGTCTCGGGGCTTTGCGGTCTCACTAGCATTTTCCTTCTTATTTATTTTTGTGGGGTTTATCATTTAACTACGACTAATTGATAGACCAATTGTGTTAGTGGTTCGCTTGGGACATTGGATCGCCAAACTCTCTCAACAAGAGGCCACACCCCAACACCCCACCACTCCACCACTGTCGCAAGAGGCGGGGTGTCAGTTGCCGACTTTTTGGATGGGAGCCAGGCGGCTTGACTTAGTGACTCTCTCTTTCTCTCTCTGCATGGTGAATTTCTAGGGGAAAAGTGAACTTATTCGTAGGCTTGTCCTTTCTCTCCCTCCAAATGATAGAAATATCTATGGGAAAACTGCACCCATTCGTAGGATTCTTATTTTACTCGATAGGATTCTAACAATCGAATTCTACTACTAAGTAATTACGAACACACCACCATATTTGTTGAGTACTGATAGCAATTGAACCACGTCACAAGTCTCTTTTAAGACTCTCTCTCTCTCTCATGAATATGAAAACTCTCTTTCTTACATTCATGAAAACTACCGGATAGACATCACTTTGATATACCATGGGCTTGTCCCTGTGGTCGTGTCTTTCCCCTTTGGGATAGGTTCCGATCCTGTCCCTGTGGTCGTGTCTTTCCTCTTTGGGATAGTTGTAGTATCTATTCACCTGCCAAGCTTCAAATGCTTGGCACTAATCCTCTAACTTAGAACAAATACTAACACTACTATCCGGGTTACGGTTTAACCGTATGACTTGTACAAAAAAAAATATCCCTAACTTTGTTAGTCACATTCCAAGTATTAATTACATAAAAGCTATATTGCTATTGATAAAGAGGTTACACACCTATCTATTGTGATAGTGGTAACGTGTATCCATGTTGGGATGATCCGGGATCCACTCCCGTTTGGTGTGACAGTGTGACAGTTGAGATGACCACATGTAATCGCAGCTTCTAATGCTAAGTATCTAACTCAATCAAAGGTGGGGCCATGTGAAAGTTTTACCACGTCAAGCTAAAGTTTGAAAAGTCTGTATAAAGAAAGTGGGGACACTCAACTTACTGGTATGTGCGTGCCATTTGGCGTGTCTCTGGACCTTAAAAAAACCATTGTGTTGTGGGTCTATAGTAAAAATAAATCAACTGATCTCTGTATCAAAGTCTAAATAAATAAATAACTATATATATATATATATATATATATATATGAGAAGACAACCCAGATGTCTAGATTTTTTGGGTCACAAAGATGTCTAAGAGACTAACACCTATGGTAAAGTTGATTGAAGAAAAAAAATCCAATCCACGTAAATAATGGTGTCATGCATTGAAGGTTTTATCCAAAATAGCTAGCTCTTGACCAATAACTTAATGCAAGAATATGAAAAAGACATTTGTGTCGTAGCGGAAAACAAAGAGGTGGATGGGGAAGCAATGCTTGCCCCATTGGTTGAGTGTGCATGGCGGTACTCGCTTGACGGGATCAGGTTTTAGGAGGGTGTAATGTTGAAAAATCCACCTATCATTATCCTTGAACAATTACTAAACTTACAAACTGGGGTTCCAGCCGGGGCTGGAGCCACAATTTTCGAGTAGTGGGGAGCACCAATGGTTTGTTGAAAATAGTAGTATGTTAATGGACTTTATGGAGGAAGATTAGGTGAGTATGCAATATTTTGGTTACAGGGGATGGGGGTTCGGAGGCGTAGCCCCTGGAAAAGAAATGACGACTAAGTTCTTAAGCTGTTTTGTCCATACATTTGAACATATCTTATAAATATTGTTTCTCATTAGGTACGCGACAGTTGTCTCCTTGCGTCATGACTATGCCCAGTTAAATAATTAAATAAAATGATATAAGAGATATATTTTATTTTCAAAAGTTCAGGATATAGATGCCTCCTTGCCCCACAAGTATGCCATATTAAATAATGGGAAATGTTTAACTTATTGTCCTCCACAAGGTGGGCAGTCGTCCGACCTGTCATATACTCCAACGATCAAGTCAGTATAAAACATAGACATATGAGCATGAGATTGTGAAGATACTTATCGTGAGGTCATTAAGCACATGTGCTTGACGATGGGCTCTAGTATTGTGCTCTGGAGGAATGGAGACGTGGGGGACATAGCTCGGGAGTCACAGAGGACATAGCTCGGACAACGTAGCTCGGGTACAGTTGAGAACGGAGAACGTAGCTAGAAGGACATAGCTCGGGTACAGTTGACAGCGGAGAACATAGCTCGAAGGATATAGCTCGGACAACGTAGCTCGGGTATAGTTGACAACGGAGGTCGTAGCTCAGACAACGTAGCTCGGGTATAGTTCACAGCGAAGAACGTAGCTCGGGTACAGTTGACAACGGAGAACGTAGCTCGAAGGACGTAGCTTAGACAACGTAGCTCGGGTACAGTTGACAGCGTCAGGCACAAGTGTAGATAATCAGTTTCGTGGTCGTGCAAGTGGTAGTGTGTCATTAACATATCACCAAGTAGATAAACATGAAACATCAGATATTCACAGAGTGTAAGGATACCGTTCATGGAGAATATCAGGCGGACATGACCGATTCGAGAGAGTATCCGGTGTTCATAATTGATTGTGAGGCTGTGGGGAGCATCAAGTGGCCGGAGAACATTAAATGAAAAGGAGAGAATCAGGTGTTCGACTGTTTGCATAGCCATTCGGTGTTGGGGTGTGAACGACCCAAGCCTCCTAGTTCTCCTTCTTCTTCTTCTTCTTCTGCATTTCCTTACTTTCTCTCTTGCCTTCCACACCATCCTTTTCTCTCTGGTGATTCTTGCTTATTTATAGGCATTTGGAGTCATAATGATGTGTGTGGTCATAATGATGTCACTTGTCAGATAACACTCAAGATAGCCAGCACATAGCTCAAGTGAGCTTAAGTCGATTAGTTTTTTTGAATAGGGAATTCCCATTTTACCCCTTACTTTTACGAATTTGACCCATTACATTATGCCCCTTCTCGGTGCCTTGGACTTCGTTCGAGGTGCCAAGAATACATCATAGGTAAAATCTTCGAAGACGAAACATTGGTAGGACAACCACTCTTGCTTACAACGGGTGCAAGTGCCTGAGATTTAACATTGGTAATAAGGCCGCTCTACCAAATAATATAATAGCCTACATGTTACATACACAAACAAGTAACTTACTCCCAAGTGGTTAAGAGCATGAAAATGTAGAGAGAGTAGTAACACTTCTAAAATGAATAATATTTTTACTTCTACGCTTGTAGGGCATGGACACATTATGAGATAACAGTAAATAAGCACGGAAGTGTCATAATGTAACACATCATAAATGTAATCAGACAAATGACATTTCATAGGAGAGGCCACATGGTGGGACACCATGCTCAGATGACATTTCATTAGTATAAGCCGCTGGTTTGCTCAGACGACAATTCATTTGATTGAGCCACATGTGTCCCATGGTGAGTATCGTGCTCAGATGATAAGTCATTTGACATTGCATTTGAGACACATTTCTTTTGACAGTTCATTACTCATTTACTTGATATTTCAACAATTCATTTGATATTTCACTTCACCATTCATTTGACCCAGAGGACGGATTTGCCCCTCCGTCTAGGGATGCATGTGTGGGATTGGCATCGCAAGTATGTAAATTTAAAGGAATAGGAATACCGTATGACGTAGCATAAATGATAGGATGGAAGAGGACTACGGACCAAACGACCGAGCCCCTAATGTCGTGGAGAGGATGTGTATCGCTAGCCCCCAATTTTATGAAGAGGACATTGTTGGTTGTTTTGTTCGACTTCCCACAGAAGGGTTGCATGGTTCATGTCCTGTACATTCGTCTGCATATGCGCGTCATCCATACCCTTTGTCATATGGCAGGTTCTTCGAAGGAAACGGCATTCCGTAGATAATCGTCCAAGGTTCCCTAATCGTCCAAGGTTCAGCTCGGGTTCATCCTCCACAAGGTGGGCGGTAGTCCGACCTGTCATACACTTCGACGATCAAGTCAGTATAAAGCATATGCATATGAGCATGAGAGTGTGGAGATACTTATCATGAGGTCATTAAGCACATGTTGTTGAGGATTCTCTCTGGTGTTGTGCTCTGGAGGACGAGTGATGGAGATGTGGAGGATGTAGCTCGAGAGTCATAGAGGACGTAGCTCGGACAACGTAGCTCAGGTACAGTTGACAACGGAGAACGTAGCTCGAAGGACATAGATTGGAGGACGTAGCTCAAACAACGTAGCTCGGGTATAGTTGACAACGGAAGACGTAGCTCAGACAACGTAACTCGGGTATAGTTGATAGCGGAGAACATAGCTTGGAGGACGTAACTCGGACAACGTAGCTCGGGTACAGTTGACAGCGGAGAACATAGCTTGAAGGACGTAGCTCAGACAACGTGGCTCAAACAACATAGCTCGGGTACAGTTGACAACGGAGGACGTAGCTCGGGTACAGTTGACGGTGAAGAATGTAGCTTGGACAATGTAGCTCGGGTACAGTTGATAGCGGAGAACGTAACTCGGACAACGTAGCTCGGGTATAGTTGACAGCGTTAGGCACAAGTGCAAATGATCAATTTCGTAGTCGTGCAAGTGGTAGTCTGTCATTGACATATCACCAAGTAGATAAACATTAAAACAGCAGATACTGACAGAGTGTAAGGATACCATTCATAGAGAACATCAGGAGGACATAACCGGTTCGAGAGAGCATCCGGTGGCCATAATCGATTGTGAGGTCGTGGGAAGCATCAAGTGGCCGGAGAACATCAAATGAAGAGGATAGAATCAGGTGGGCGACTGTCTGCATAGCCCTTCGGGGTTGGGGTGTGAACGACCCAAGCCTCCCAGTTCTTCTTCTTCTTCTGCCTTTCCTTACTTTCTCTCTTGCCTTCCGCACCATCTTCTTCTCTCTGGTGATTCTTGCTTATTTATAGGAATTTGGAGTCATCATGACTTGTGTGGTCATGATGATGTCACCTGTCAGATAACACTCAAGATAGCCAGCACATAGCCCAAGTGGGCTTAAGTCGGTTAGTTTTTTAGAGTAGGGAATTCTCATTTTACCCCTTACTTTTACAAATTTTACCCATTATAGTCGCTATAAATAAAGATTTTTCCCTATTTATGCGTTATGCATGTCCTTTTCCAATGCAGTTTCGACGGTTTGTACTATTTTCGATGGCTTAATATTAAATTGCGACGATAATTAACCGTTGGAAAATAGTATATACCGACGGTTATATTACCATGGCTGATAGTAAAAATACCAACGGAATGATTACCTTTAGTATACCTGCAAATATACCAACGGTTCAGTTAACATCACTAATACCGATGGTATTTTACCGTGGCTATAGATTTAGTATACTGACGGTCATATTTCTGTCGTATATTGTAAGTTAGCGACAAAAATATTATCATCACTAATATGGTTTTTTTAATTAAATTAGTTGCGACATTAATATTACTATCTCTAATACCCTTTCGAAAAAAAAAAATAGGCCCTGTATACTGGAACTAATTACCCTGTTAACTTGTAACCTGCCACATTTGTTCAAAGACAAACCCATATACATTCCTAATAAAATCCAAAATACTGGTGTTAGGGGGAGCAAATTGGGGACTTTCCTCCAGTCCTTCAATACAATGGGGAGCAAATTGGGGTCCCTGACTAAGAGCCCAATGAAGCGTGCTAGCGGGTATTCCTCATTGCTGTAGGGCTGCCCTAGGGGATTAGCCTCCACATTTATAGATTGTGGCCTCCTGCACACGCTTCAGCTTATTTGGACCTCATCTCCTAGGATCTATAGTAAAAGATGTTATTGATAAATTACAAACTACCATTTAACATACCGGTAGAGGATGATGGAGAGGGATTCATGTGCTGACACGTAATAACAGCTTGCAAACATTCAAATTGCTAAATTAGTAGCAATTTGATAATTGAAGTAACCGAATAATCTCTAAAAACTGAATAAGCATTTTAACTGAATCTTTAATAACAAGCATCAAATGAGAATAATACCAAAGGATACCAGAATTGACAAAAGTACAAGTAATTTCTCTGTAGTCTAACTACACTGTCTTAGCATACAATAATTAAATGTCATTCAAGACCTTCATCTTCGTCAGAAGAATCATCAAACTCAAATTCAGAAGATGCGAACTCAGAAGCCTCTTCTTCATCCTCAAATGTTGGCTGGGTGACTAGTAGAGGTATATTAATAGTTATCCCAGGGACATTTGGCCGGACTTTGAAAATACTATCGACATCTGCATCAGTCACTTCCAAACATTCAACGTTGTTTGGAACAGTTTCAGGGCATGTCTCCCCAATGTCTACAGTCCCCTCATCTTTCATGTCAAACAACAAGATTTTCAGGAATTGGGATGATATTCCTCTTGAGCTTAGAGGTTTTATTAGAACAGACAAATCTGGTTTGCTTAGTATTAGAATGTGATGTTCCTTCGGGTTAAGTTTTATGCTCCCCCCCCCCCTTGTATCTCTAATGTTTCTTAATAAATCTGTTAGGGGTTCGGCAAATCCCCTCCCCCATTGGGAGGCATTCTTTAAAAAAAAAAAAATCTCTAGGCTTTATCCTAATAGCAACATGCTAGTCATTTTCAACGTGATCTTCCACATAGAATGCCTGCATTGCTTCAGAAGCGAGCACAAAGGTATCTTCGGTGTCTAATATTGTCATCTTGCTTGATACTCCTTGTAAGCACCCAATTTTACACCCCTGGCCAACCATGGTTAATCCCCAGCCTAGGGCCCCTAGCCGTAGGTAACACCCTAGCAAACCCTGGCAAACCTTAGGTTTTAACTCTAGCCTAACCCTAAAGGTCTAACCCTAGGTAAACCCTAGTTAAGCCTAACCCCAAATAAACCCTAATAAAACCCTAATCCCTAGGTGAACCCTAGCCTTACCCTAGCTCAAATCTAGTCAAGCCCTAGCTTAGCCCTAGCTCAAACCTAGTCGAACCCTAGCTTAGCCCTAGCTCAAACCTAGCTTAGCCCTAGCTCAAGCCCTAGCTTAATCCTAGCTTAGTTTAGCCCAAGCCCTTAGGGTTTAAACCCTAAGCCCAAAGACCCATAAAGCCTTAAGCCTCGGCCTGTACCGCGTGCGTAGTCTAGGCCAGGCCCAGTGGTTAAAAACCCTTAATGTCGGTAATAGGATTACCGATATCTCAAAATTTCATTGTTTTGAGGATGTCGGTAATCACATTATCAACAATCCTGGTTCTCACCTTCTGCGTGCAACCACCCCTGTAGGGTTCAATGCACACCTGCACCACCACTCCTCGACTGCAGGCACCTCTCTGGCCACTGTAGCCTTGCCTGACCCTGTCCTAATGCCAAGGGTATCCCTTGGAACCTCCCCTATAAAAGGCAGACCCTCTCCACCCTCAAGACCAACTCCAAACTTGCTACTTGAACCTCTGCTGAGTTTCCAACCCCAGCCATCAGCCCACAAGTCTTCTAGGGCCTCCCTGCCAACTCCTCAAGGCTCCCCCGCACCAGCAGCAGCGCTACCAGGCTCCACCACCACTCACAACAGTGCAACCAGGCCACCACTCCATCTGGAAACAAGACAGTGGGGTAGGGCTTCCCCCTACCCATTTTTTGTGGCTTTGTGATCCATTGTGAGCCCCTGGTCCATTCTAGGGGACTAGTGTTTGGGATTTGCAGGTACACCCCCATGAGGGGGTCTCTCCCACCTCCATAGGTGCGGGGAATCTCCCCGAGGGCATAGCACAGTGTGGCACAGCCTCACCAAGTTCTGGGAGTCCCTTTCACCATGAGGGAACCCCTGGTTCACCCCCAGTAGCAGACCTAGGGACTGCCTTATTTTTTTCAAAAAAATTCAGGGTGTTGGTAAACTCAGTACCGACAACCCTGCTCTTTACTGTTGGAGGGTATGTGGGCCTCACCTGGATGCTTTTTGGGCCAATCAAAAGCAGGGTTAGGTCCCTCTTGACCTCCCCTACGAATTCCATGAAGGCCCCTTGAACCCTAGTTAAGCTCAACAAGGGTTAAAATCCAAAAAATCGAAACTGCTCAAAATGTCGGCAATACCAGTGCCGACATTCATTATTTTATGTGACTGCTGTACAGGCCATGTTTGGCACTCTGTGGGGCCAACACAAGGATACCCCTGAGGCCCAAACTAGGCCCGAATTGCTCCTCTCACAATCCTCTTCAAACCCATAGGTTGTGGCCCCCCCAAGTCACAGTATAACCAGAGTTATGGCCCTTCAAAAACGGAAAAAAATCACTCTGTTTGTCAGTAATAGGTTTACCGACAACTTGGACTATGAAGTTTTTGAACTGACGGTATTCAGATTTCCGACAGTCTGTATTTGGAGTTTGTTTTGGGCCTATATGGTGGGCCTACGGCCCATAGGGGCCCTCCCTTGGACCTAACTTGACCCCTAGGGTCCAACCCGAACATGCCCAGGCCTTACTTGGCCCTAACCATGGTTAAACTTAACCATGGTTAATATTTAACCATGATTAGTTCACCAAACCTTAATAAAAAATTCCCTAAAAATCCAAAATAATTCTAAACCTTGGAAAGTATCCCTTTTTGGATCATGCTTATTACCTAACCATGGTTAGATGAGCTTAACCATGGTTAACACTTAGTTTAACCATGGTTAAGCCCATTTAAGCCATGGTTAAATTCCCAAAATTTTATGAAAGGTAATGAAATATTGAATATCACATAACCTTGGTTATCCAGACTAACCATGGTTAAAACTCATGTTTAACCATGGTTAGCTCATCTAACTTGGGTAATTTTGGGAACAACCCCTAAAATCCATAATGTAAACTTTGGACCTTCAACCTAGGCCTACCGGGTTGGCTTAGCCTACTGGGCTTATCCCTAGGCCTACCGGGCCGAACTTAGCATATCGGGCTTAACCCTAGGCCTACAGGGCCGAATCGAGCCTACCGGGCTTAACCCCAGGCCTATTGGGCTGAATCCTAGTCTACCGGACTTCCTCTCGGGTTGCCGGGCCTATGCCTATTGGGCTTCAACATAGGCCTACCCGGCCCAACCAAACCAAGCACTTGACCAACCCGGTCAACTCAACCCTACTCTACTGGACTAGACCCTAAGCCACCCTTAGTATACATACAACACACTCCCCTTAGCATCGGCACGGGCTCATGTGCCAGAACTACGCTCAGTCTGAGCTCACCCCAATGTGAGTATGTAGGCAGCCCAACTCGGGCCCGACCTTAGTTTAGCTTTTCCCTTTCTTGGGTTAGTATAAACTAAATCAAAGGTATTTGATTAACAACTTGATCTTAATTGGCTTAAACCTAGTATGTAGGGAACCGTTCTAAAACAGAAGTGTCGGGATGCTAACACCTTCCCCAGACTTAACTGAATCTCTTACCTAGAACTCTGAGCGGACCAAGACCTTATCCATTGTATGAGACTTATCTCTACCGAATAAATAAGTGGTGACTCTAAACATAAAATCAACTGACCGCATCGCCAGTGTGAGCATGGGATTTTCCAACCCACTTTCACAATTATATGTTTTGACTTGAGTCGCCACCTATTCATTCTTAGGGATAGGTCCCGAGTATTTGTTTGTTTGGATAAGGCAAATGGTCTAATCAGAGTTAGGGTAAATGGTTCGATTAAGCTCTGAGGAAGGTGTTAGGCACCCCAAGACCCCCGTTTTATAACGGTTACCTACTCCCTGAACTTAAGCCAATTATAATCTCAAAGTTTAATTAGAATTTCCAAAGCTTTTAAGTGAGTGCTAATCCAAGAAAAATAGAAAGCTAGATGGCTAGGGTCGAACCCGAGTTGGATTGCCTACGTACTCACATGGTGAGATCAGATCGAGCGTAGTTCTGGCACATGAGCCCGTGCCGAGGCTAGGGGGGAGTGTGTGTGTGCATAGGATGGTCAAAGGGTCTAGCCTAGAAGGCTATGGTTTAGTTGACCGGGGAGGTCAAGTGCACAAGTGTTAAGTCTAACCGCGGTTAGAGGGTATTTATCCATGGTTAGATGAGCTAACCAAAGCTAAGGAGGTCCTACAAGTCTCTTTTTGGTCTTTTTGTATTTTTTATATTTTTTGAGATTTTTGGGGATATTTGAATGTTTTTTTATATTTTGGTTATATTTGAATGTTTTTGGTGTTTTGAGATTTTATCATGTTTTTGGTATTTTGAGATTTTATCATGTTTTTGAATTTTCATATAGGTAAGGTTTTGACAAACTTAACTAAAGTCAAATTTAGTCCAAGAGTTGGCTAAAAGATTATAGTTTAAGACATAAAGAGGGATGTGCCTTATGAATAGTAAATGGTCTATTACCAACACCTATTTTGTTGGATTGATGTTGATAATAGATCAAATACCATTGTCTTTAGTATGAAACATTTTTAAGAATGTCCTCTTTAAGTCCTTACACCATCATTTATCTTAAGTCCTTAAACTATCACCTACCCATTCAACATAGAACATGAAGAAAAAATAAAGAAATGAAAGAAAATAAAAACTCATCCTCTCCCTTTTAAGGTGGTTCATTTACACCATTATTAATGATGTAATGTTGCTCTAAAGAATGTTAGGGAGGGGATGAGCTTTCACAAAAAATTCTAGAAAGAGGACTAGAATCTCAAAAGAAAACAAAATGAAAAAGAGAGGTATAGCTTTAGCTTCCACTCTCTATGGGCCTACCCATATCCACACTTGTGGGTACATAAAAAAGAAGAAAATATGTACATGGAAAGGAAAAGAAAAAAGGAGCATCTCCTTGCCTTTGATATGAGGTCCCTCTACACCATTAGATTGGTGTAGAGAGGCCCAACTATGCTTGAGAAATGAGAGATCAAGAAGAGAGAACCAAATAAAAAAAAATATAAGAAAGAAGAGAAAATGAAAGGATGAGTGCCTACTCCTCCAAGAATTCTCCTTCAATGCTCCAAGTGGTAGGGTTTTAGAATCCACAAAGGAAGAGAGTTAGTGAAGAACTCTAAGCTTTTAGTCTTAGAATTTTTTCCAAACTCTAAACCTTAGTTTCTTCTCCCTTCTTCAAACTCAAGAGAAACACAAGTGGGTGGGAACCTTCTAGGGGTCTTGAGGGATGGATCTAAGGGGCTAAGGGATTGGTATTTATAGGAAAACTAAGAGGTTGGGTTGTGTCTTTTACATGGGGGATAAAAGGAGCTAGTGGGTAAAGACTTGAGTGTTGTAAGGTGAGTTGATAGATTGAGTGTTGTAAGGAGTGTAAGAGAGTGTAAGAGAGTTGGTGGGTTGAGTGAACTATGAGTTATATGAGTATGGGTTGTAGGATATAGGGTGTAAGAGAGGTGTAAGAGAGTTGGTGGGTTGAGTGAACTATGAGTTATATAGGTATGGGTTGATGTAAGAGAGGTGTAAGAGAGTTGGTGGGTTGAGTGAACTATGGGTTATATGGGTATGGGTTGTAGGATATAGGATAGGTGGATATGGATATGTGGATTAGGTCTTATGGATCATGGGTTATTAGTAGATGGGTCATGGGTTATGATTATTGGACTTTGATTATGACATTTGGGCTTGGGCTATGGAAATAGGCTTTGGCTTAGGCAATTGGGTGATTGGGTATTTGGGCTTGACTACTTGGGTTGGGTAATAAAATTAGGTAATTGGGTTTGATTGAGTTGTTTGGGTACAAGTTTGGCCAAATGGGCTTGGGCCTTAGGTAAACCTTGGAGCATTTGAAGAAGTGGGAAGAGGAATAGGGGGTGCAAAAATAGGGTGCTTACAGCCAGGATAGCATCTCTCATTCGTGGGCGGGAACTTGAAATCCTTATTCACAGCTCTAGCGACTCTGGTGGGGAATTTTGTATTGTTAAGGTTCTACCTGGAACCTAGGTTTAAGCCAATTAAACCTCAAAATTACTCAAATGCTTAAAGATTTAGTCTAATACTAATTCTTTTATCTCTTTTGGTTGTTTTGTGTACTATGTATAGCATTCATATCATAGTAGTGTAACAACCCGAAAACCTTTTAGACAGGCTTAATATGCTCACGGCTGTTGGATGATTATCCTCAGTGAAAGGTGCTTAAAAGTCTTGTAGGTCTATGGAGTTAGTCCTATTGGGTGATTACCCTCAAGAAAGGATTCTGAACGCTCCCGCTTACACCAATTCGTCTCTTTCAGGGAGTCGCATATACGGTGTTAAGTGATCCCCCCATCCCTAGGAACACAATTCTGCATGCACTACCATGCATACATGTAGCCTAGGCCAGGGTATAGTCTACAAGCAGTCAAACTTGGAGGGATATCCTAAACCCTAACCTACTTGCATCTATACATGTCTCCATCGGGGTTGACTACCCAGGCACATCCTACCCGGATATACACCCACCCAGGGGCATGTGATGAGCCAAACTTGTGCTTCTAATAAAACACATCCTACCCCACATCTTGACATAGTACATGGGGTCCAAATCCCTAGCATATGGGTCTTCACTTAGACCTATCCCTTGCCTTGACCTGATAGGCCTCAGTTCCCAATAACCCGGGTAAAGCATACCAGACCTCTGTCCGCTTGCCATATCAGAGCACATGTGCCTTGTCGCACCCAATAAAAAAATCAAAAATGTATCTTCCATTATTTGCATCATCTTTGCATCATTCACCTGCATACACAATACACTTACACAGAGTCTGTACAATTGTCCAGGTAGATGGAAGGTCCGTTAGGGATTGTTTAGTCAAGCAGCCAGCCTCCACGGCCAGTACATCTGACTTCCCAGGGGGCATGTGATAAGATCCTCCTTGATACGATGGAGGCCCTAACTCGGGATCAGCGTCTCGTTTGGGCCCAGTACTACAGACTGGGTAACACCTTAGACCTGTCTATGGTTAAGCCAGACTGGTGCCTTATAAATACAGCCATCCAGTGTTAGAACCCGACCTACATGGTTTTTCGTTTCGGTAAGAACGAGCTGTGTCTAATACTGGAGGAGATATAACCCATTCTGGGCTTAAACATGGAGAGTGATGCTATAGTACCGCGTTACAAGGTAAACTTCCAGGCAGACCTCTCAAGATTCTTACGAATCAAGCCTGCCTCCTTGTAGTACGATCTTAGTGGCACTTACAACAGGGTGTCCATACAATTCCTTGAGAAACTGTACCGGCCCAGGTGGGACTATGACTCCTTAGCAGTTGAGCTCCCTAGTCTCAATGCCTTTACACTGATCATCATGTTGTAACTGGTACTCCCAAAAAGCTGTGCCTTTGTCGATTCAGTACTGACAGAGATCATTGATGACATGCAGGAGTCGAAGACGGTCGTCCCGGTTATCCTAACAGAGCTTCTCAAGGCTCTCAACCTAGCAGCAGAACGCAAAAAGGGCGTCTTCCACGCCAGTGCACCGCTACTATATCTGTGCCTGGTCTCACACCTGCCTACTATCTTATTGGTGCCCCAATGTCCCGCAAGACGCATACAGTCTACTCAAGAAGATTTCACAGAATCAGGACCAGATTGTGACTACAGACGTCAAGACTTTCTACAGGCTTCTCCAGAACCTGACAGAAGAGCAGATTATATGGGAATGTGTGTGGCTGGTTCTCAGACAGCTACCACGCGTTGTCATAGTAGGAAGACGATGTATGGTCCTAGCAGGGGTCACCGGCTCTGCAGTCTACGTACCACTCCGGGTCCTTAGACAGTTTGGACTCCCTCAGCGTATCCCGGTTATAGACAACCTAGAACAGGACTTCGTCGACTTCACAATGCAGTTTGAACGTCTCACTCGCCGATTTTAAGCAGATTGATGAAGCTCACGGAGAGATCAGTGGCCAGACTTTGTGGTCACAACAGGACTATCAACTGATTCTACAAACCGATAATGGGTAGAAAACCCGGACATTCTATCTGGTATGCCAACACCCAGGGAACTGCCAACACCAGTTGCATCACCATCCCGAGGAACCATACCCATAGCTGAAATGGTGGTTCCCTGGACAGTCTTCTTCCTGGAAAGGCAACTGTACATCCTAGGAGAAAGAGAAGCGGCTTTAGAAAGCCCAACGTGCATTCAGGCAACAGGAAATTGAGCATTACTGCGAACTCCTAGCGAGGCAAGAACAGGTTGACCGACTCAAGCACACAGTCCAGTCTCTTCAGAGGAAACACAGGGGCAATGCACAAGAGACCTCTATCATCAGGGCCCTGTTGCACTTTCATCAAGAGCAGCTTGATAGTGTAAAGGCAGAGATTACCAGTCGGATCCGTCAGTACGGATCTCACATGTACAACGCCTCAGAAACAATTGAGTGCATGGAGGTTGAAATCACATCCCTCCAACAACAGATTATGGACCTTGAAGGCGTGCCCCGACCGCTTGACTTTGTCATCCCTGATGGGTCTGCTTAGGGTTGAGTCTTTTCTTTTATTGAGTCACAGTCCTGTACTCACTTCACTCAATCACTGTAATTAATGAAAAGCTTTCCTGCATTTTCTGTCTTACACATCATACATAATCGTGATTTAGCAGTTACATTCTTTTCAGTTGCATGAGCCGACCTATGACTCGATCCTTCACCGCACTTCTCGCAGAAGTAGAAGACGCTGTCCTGACAGAAATCCTAGTCCCAGAATAAGTATCAGTCAGAGCATGGTCCGAGAGCAGCTCAGATACAATGGCAGAGTCAGTAGACCAGCAGCAGAAAACCAACGAGATCCTACAGTCTCGCGAAAGAGAATTACGGCCATGCAGTCAAAACTGGACAAAGTTCTGGATTCCTTAACAATTCTTCTGGGTACTCATATCGAAGAACCCACTTCCCAGAACCCCACCGGTGAGTCAGCCGAATATCCTATCCATGAGCCTCACCAAAACCTATTCATCATCCCTAACCCTGGACCCGCTACAGGCGGAGGAGATGCAGAGTATGGGCAATTTGAGGGTACAAAACAGCCCAAGGCTTCGCTCGTCAACCAAGACAGACCATCCTCTTCCACAAATACAATGATAGCTCTCCGTAATCAGCACAAAGAGATCAAGTAGATGAAGGAAGAACTGAAAAGGATGAGGGATGCTTCTACCAACACCAGTCTATCTTTGGAGGACCTGACGTTCTCTATAGGAGAGGTTGTATGAGCAGACTTTAAAATCCCAGACTTTGATAAGTATGATGGGTCAGGCTATCCGAAACAACATTTACAGTTATACCTGGGGAGATGCTCCTACACCAGAAGAACCAGCCTCTACTCATACAATATTTCTAGAAAAGGTTAAAGGGAGTAGCTCTAACTTGGTGGATGTCTGTGGACAAACAGAGGATAAAGACTTGGCAAGATACCATTGACTGCTTTGTCGAGTAGTACTCCTTTAACCAAGAGCTCCAGCCTCAGCGGAGCCAGCTCGAACAGATGAGCCAGTGCAATAAAGAATCTATCTTGGAGTACGCCACCCAATAGAGGAAAATGACAGCCAAAATTCCTACTCCTATCCCGAAGGAAGAGCTCGCAAGCATGTTCATGGGCACGCTAAAGTAGCCTTATTTTACCCTGATGGTCACACTGCCTGTAGTTGACTTCGGCACCATCGTCAAGACTGGTGCCCGTATTGAAACGGCCATCAAGAGTGGGGCAAACCACTTCAGTCTAGGGCTTGATCCTCCGAAGACAACAGCTTCAACCAGCAAGAATAGCAGTCCACGGGACCATTAAAAGAAGAAAAATGTGAATATGGTGACTCCTACAGCACCTATTCGACTTCCAACAGCTCTAGCTCAGCCAGCAAGCAGAAACACCCGGCCAACCCGGCTTAACTAGGGGCAAAACCAACACCAGAACAATCCCCCTCGGAACTTCACTCCTCTCCCCTACTCTTTCAGCCAATTGTTAAAGTTTCTGACGAAGCAGGGTCTTCTCACCCTGAGAGGCCCTACACCTCTTCTACCCCCAGACAAAAGAAACAAGAACTATGATGTCAATCAGCACTGTCCCTTTCACCAAGGTCCAGGCTATGCAACAGACTACTGCATCGGCCTCAAGTGCGCCATCTAGGATCTCTTGGATGAAGGTAGGGTTGAACTAGCCCCAAGCAATACCAGCATTAACTAAGCATCACTACCCACACATAACAGCCACATTAATTTCATACAGTGGGAAGAGCCCGGGGTAGGGCAGTCGAGATCTATCGCACCCGTAGTAGACGATGACATCATCAGGCCCTCCTACAGACAACCAATCATTATCCCTCTCCCTCTGACGAACATACAGTCTATCCAGGCTCTAGTCCAAATCCTCGCTCTCGAAACTGATAGAGAGCAAATTTTCTATACAATCCCTTATCCCCCCAATTGGCCCACAGCTCTAGCCCAAGCCTCGTCATTAACCGGCCCAGTCTGAATCCCACCCCTCTCTTCTCAGCCTTTCACCCTCAACCATGTACCCGCTCCCCACTCCTTCATCATCGAGAGCGAGAGTACCAGACCCTAAGAAAGAAGCAGCAGACTCCGCAGTTCTGCTAAAAATATTGGAAAAGACGGAAGAATTCAACATCACACTGCAGTTGGGTAAAGTCCCTGCACAGATTTCAATCTTGGGTCTTCTTCTGACTTCCGAGCACCATCGGAAGCAACTCCTCCGTGTATTCAACAGCGCCCATGTAACACCAGATATCACGCCTGAGAAGCTAGGGCATATGGTGGGGCAAGTGCTAGAACCACGGATCATCTCCTTTACAGAGGAAGAGATATCGGACGGAGATAGGGACTATACCCGGGGCCTTTATATTGCAGTACAATGCATGGACAGAACCCTCTCTTCAGTGGTCATCGAAAATGGCTCTGGCCTAAACGTCTACACTCTATCAACCCTGCAAAGCTTGGGTATGGATCTTAGCCAGGCGAATAAGAGACCCATGACAATACGGGCTATCGACAACTTAATACGGCAGAATCTGGGCGATATTGATTTGGCTATCAGAGTCAGACCTGCTCAATTTACTACAAACTTCCAAGTGGTAATGTGTCTGCCTCATTCACCTTGGTCCTAAGGAGGTGGATTCACGCGGCCAGAGCCATTCCCTCCTCTTTGCACCAAAGAATCAAATTCATCCAAGACGACCACTTGATCGTTGTACCATCAGAGGAGTTGGCAAGTTCCTTGGGAGATGTACAGGAGCTCGAGCAAAGCACATCCTTCATTTCATATCAATTTGAGCAGGTCAGATCTATCGCCCAGATATAGTAGTAGCAGAACAAAAACCAGATTCCGTCATTTGTCAAGATGATGGCGAAGGTGAACTACCAACCAGGGTAGGTCTTGGAGCCCGAAATCAGGGAATGAAGAAGAGATATACTCCTCCACGCTACACCGCACCATTTGGACTAGGCTATAGGCCCACATATGAGGACTATCTTGTCAAGCTCATACAGAAGAATTACCGGTCGATGAAACCAGAACCCCGACCCCACATTTCTATAACCTTCCCAATCTGAACATTTGAGCCTTACCCTACTGCACTCGTTGCCTCAACCCCTCAACCCAATGTTGAATTGTCAGGGAATCCAGTCCCAAAATTTTTCAGCATGGCCAATTTGTTCAACGAGCTGACTGTCAAAGATGCTGCTGCAGAAGCAAAATACCTAGCGGGAGAACAAGTGTGCACTCTCGCCAACAACGTCGAAGCGTCATCCAGTCGCCAGCCACTGATCCGTTGGTGGACTGAGGCTCTCACAATCGAGGCCAGCTAGGATCGAGGCAGTAGCAGTGCAGGAAAGGTTAAGCAGTGAACAAACATCACCCTTCTTCTCATTCTATTTCTCTTTGTTCCCGTTTGTAAAATCCAAATATCAGGCCACTGTCGGCCTCTTTTTTTTGTTTGAGTCAAAATTTTGTAAACAATCACACTTGTTTTATAAATGAAATCTGATCTTTTGACTCAAAATCATGTTTTGCATCAAAACATTTTGGCTGATGACGAAAATCACATAGACACTTTCCCTGGAAGGCCTAGTGTCCTGAAACCACCTAAAAAAAAAATCATAAGCATGCTAAACTTAGCTAATTGATTTGCCAGGAAACCACCTGCACTAGGGCTACCCTGAAACCCTTCTGGAGCTGACGGAAATGGAATATGACTCAGAGCAGGAAGAGGAACCACCTCAGGAACTCCTGGACCTTCTGAAACACAGTGAGGGACTTCTGCAGTCAAACATCGAGGATACCGAGACAGTGAACCTTGGATCCGAGGACAACCCACAGTTAGTCAAGATTGGCACAAGCATGAACTCTCAACGAAGGACAGATATGATCAGCTTTCTAAAAAGCTACAGTGATGTCTTCGCCTGGTCATATGCAGACATGGTTGGCTTGGACCCAGCTTTGGTAGTGTACAGACTGCCCCTGAACCCAGACGTCAGACTAGTTAAGCAGAAGCTGAGACGGATAAGACTCGAATGGTTGCAAAAAGTCAAAGAGGAAGTTGAAAAGTAGATCAATGCAAGCTTCTTTGCAGTAGCAACCTACCCTGAATGGTTGGCCAACATAGTGCCCATACCTAAGAAAGACAGTAAAGTCTGCATGTGCATCGACTACTGGAATCTGAACAGGGCAAGCCCCAAAAGACAATTTTCCTCTCCGACACATCGACATTCTGGTCTACAACACTGCGAAACACGAGACTCTCGTTCATGGATGGTTTCTCCGGATACAACCAGATCAGAATGACAGAAGAAGACATATAGAAAACCTCCTTTATCATGCCCTGGGGCACGTTTTACTATAAGGTCATGCCTTTCGGACTCAAGAATGCAAGGGCCACCTATCAGAGGGCTATGATGGCACTATTTCATGATTTGATCCACAAGTCAACTGAGGTCTATGTGGATGACATGATTGTCAAATCGCCTACTGCTGAGCAACACCTGAAAAGACTTTGTGACAGACTCAGAGAGTTCAGCTTGAGAATGAATCCGGCCAAGTACATCTTTGGAGCCTCATCCGAAAAGCTCCTCGACTTTATTGTCAGCAAGAGAGGTATTGAGATTGATCCAGCCAAAGCTAAAGCTATCATTGAGATGCCAACTCCATTGGGTGGGTCCTACCAAAGCACAACGAGACAGGTAGAATAGAGCAAGCCATTTACTACATCAGTAAATGCCTGTTGGAGTATGAAGAGAGGTATAGCCCTCTTGAGAAGACATGTCTGACACTAGTCTGGGCAACTCAGCTTCTGCGGCACTATCTGCTTTCCTACCCGGTAATCCTGATCTCCCGGATGGACCCACTCAAGTATTTGCTAGAAAAGCCAGCCACCACCGGAAGGTCTGCCCGATGGCTTATGATGTCTGAATTCAACATCACGTACATGACACAGAAGTCAATCAAAGGGCAGGCGATAGCAGATCACTTGACCCATAATACATGATCAGTTTCCAGACGAAGCCATCCTATACGCAGAAGCAGAAGAGCAAGAGTACTCTGGTTGGGAGTTATATTTTGATGGAGCTGCCAATAGTCACGGGCACAGAGGAGCAGTCCTGATATCCCCAAAGAGAGCACACCTCCCTGTATCGATCAAGCTGAAATTCAGATGCTCCAACAATGAAGCGAATTACAAGGCGTGCATAACCAGTATGAAAGAAGCCCTGGGCATCGGGATTGAAGAGGTCGAAGTCTACAAGGACTCATCTCTAGTAATCAACCAAGCAAAGGAATCTTGGGCCATCCAAGAAAGAAGGCTAGTCCCGTACTTGGCCTATCTTAGAATGCTGATTACACGATTCAGGAGAATCACATTCAGCCACGGGGCCAGGAATCATAACATATTTACCGATGAGTTGGCCACTCTCACCTCCATGGTTTAGATCCCCAAGGGCATCATGCTTTGGCCAATTAAAATTCAACAGCAGGAGCAGCCTGCCTACTGCCTCGAGCCAGACGCAGTGTCTGACAACAAGCCTTGGTACATGAATATCAAACATATCTCGAGGACGGGACCTTCTCCCTCAATGTCACTAAAACAGACTGGCAGATAATCAGAAGACTGGTCATCCAGTTCGTCCTCTCAGGGGAGTCTTGTACAAGAGATCGCTAAATCTAATCTGGCTCAGATGGCTTGACATCAATGAAGCAACACAGGTAGTCGAGGAGGTTCACGGAGGAGCTTGCGGTCCACACTTGAACGGGCTAATGCTCTCCAAGAAGATTCTCAAGCTGGGCTACTACTGGTCCACCATGGAAGCTGACTGTTGTAAGCATATACAGAAGTGCTACTAGTGCCAAATCTACGCTGACAGGGTCAATGCACCATCGAACAAGGCTCCACAATTTGATTGCTCCTTGGCCATTCTCTGCCTAGGGCATCGATGTCATCGGACCTATAGCTCCGAAAGCATCGAACGGACATCGATTTATTCTGGTTGCAATTGATTACTTCACTAAATGGGTCGAGGCAGCCTCATATGCCAACGTCACAGCTTCTGTGGTCCAGTGCTTCCTGAAAAGGGATATCATCTGTCGGTATGGAGTCCCATATGAGATTGTAACAGATAATAATCTCAACTTCTGCAATAAGGGAATGACTGATCTCTGCCAGAAATTCAAAATACAACATCACAACTCCATGTCGTACAAGCCTCAGACTAATGGTGCAGTGGAAGCAGACAACAAAAACCTGAAGAAAATCAGTGAGAAGATGGCAACAAACTACTCTGCCTAGCATGCGATGCTCCCATACGCGCTCATAGCCTACAGAACGTTCATTAGAACCTTAACTGGGGCAACACCATTTTCTTTGGCTTATAGTATGGAAGCAGTCCTCCCTGTCGAAGTACAGATTTCATCACTCTGTGTGCTAATGGAGGCAGAGCTGTCAGAAGCAAAATGGGCACAAACTCGGTATGAGCAGTTGGACCTAATTAAGGAGCATCGACTGAAAGCTATCAATCACTCACAGGCCTATCAGAGGCGCATGGCTAGGGCATTCAACAAGAAGGTCAAGTCTCGCAACATCGAAGTCGGTGACCTGGTCTTTCGAAAAGTGTTGCCAAACTGTCCTGACCCAAAAGGCAAATTCACACCAAACTATGAAGGCCCGTACATCGTTCGAGACAAATTCTCTGGCGGCGCCCTTCTGCTTGGACAGATGGACAATGAGGATCTCCCAGAGAACATCAATATAGACAAAGTCAAGAGATACAACGCTTATGGTTTAGATCTGATATGCGCTTTGCACTCTTAGCTTCTCCGGGAAATGACAGGAGACCATCTTTGGTACACTCCTTTTCCCCAACATTGTAAACCCTTTACAAAAATCAATGAAATTCGTTAGTTAGCCCCTTTGAGCTTAACAGCCTTTCTTCCATAAAACATTTTCAGGGACACCCTCCTTTGCCAACCTATGGCATATTTGATAAACTACGTCATGACCTGATCCTGCAAAGGGTACATAGGCAACCTGACCAATCAGGTGCGGTCACATAAAGGGATAATCATTCCCCAACTCTTCCCAAGCAGAATCTCTTCTCCCAGAAAGAGACAGCTCACCAACTCTCCCCACAGAGTCATCCCTCACAGGGTCCATCCTCTTGATTTCCCCAGGCGAGTCAACTTTCAGGTGTATAAAATTTCCATCCAAGGAAAACCCAAAATAGAAGTCGAAACATTCTCAAAGCCAGAGATTCCCCGCATAGCCAACCTCTCCAGATCCCCAAACTGAGTCCAAAGCTATATCCTTCCCTCGGCAGAATCGACACCAAAGTTTTCAAAATTTCCATAAAAGGAAATCCCAAAATAGAAGTTGAAACATTTTCAAAAGTCAGGGATTCCCTCGTCGGGTCTCACACCCAATAAAATCAACTTCTCTCCGTCCCCAGTGGAACCAAAGCAATCTCGAGGGGAGACAACCTCTCCCTCCCCAGCAGAGAAAACTTCTCTCAAAATTCCCAGCGGAATCACTTTCTCCCTAGCAGAAGTAAACTCTCTTACAAATAGAGAAAAATTCCCTAGAAAGTCAACCTCTATCATAGAGACCTTCCCTAATGGAGGAAAAAAAAACTCTAAAGGGAGTGCAAATTAACAATCCCTCAGGGTATCCCAAACTTCGGTCCCCTAGCCTATGCTTTGTCCTATTCTAAAGTCCTTCTAGATCCCTTAGAAACTACGAGTGCAAGCGCAATATCACATCTACATCTCCAGCGGAAATATCACATCTCTTCCCCAGAGGTACGCCACTCAGGACAATTTGGGAGAAGACCTATTTTACCCAACAAATCACAGGCTTCCCAGCCAATTGCGGGCATGAGTGAAAACTGGAAGTGGCCTCATTGCGCGAAAATTATGCGACTCTCAGGCATAGTCTCGTGACTATGGCCAAAAAATGGACAAAATCCATTAGCTTCGCAGGTATGAGGAAAACCGGCAACGACCTCATCTCGCAAAAATTATGCGAACCCCATGACTTAGTCATTCTAAGGGTAAAAAAGGGAGAAAAAGCTAAAAACCAGTTTCGCAACACTATCCGGCAGCAACCAGGCGCATCGGATTCCCCCAGTTACCCCTAGCAGTCACAATGGGTTCGTATCTCCAACAGAGATTCCAATGGGACATATCTCCAGTAGATAAGTGACGTCCTAAGCATCCCCCATCAGAGAATCCTTCAAAAAGCATCTCCCCTAATAGGTGTACGAATAGCTGAGAATCCCCAACACGCCTCAAGCTTCCCAGCAGTGGTCCACAACAGAAGTCCACTCCTCGGTAGAGCCCCAACGACGAACAAGTGCGAAATCACCAACAGAGTCCTAGCAAAAATCTTCAACGGCTCACAACAATTCTCTTCCCCAGCAAGAGTATAGAAGCCCATCAGATAGGCTTCTTCCTGGATAAGGCCGTCAGCCTGCCACAACATCTGGACAAGCGTGTCCATACCTAGCAGCATCCTGCTCTGAATCATGCTCCTATCTCCAAGAGTGATGAAGGACGCACGAATCCCTTTTAAGTCCTAATCTAGGCAATTTACTGGCAAATTAGACAGCTAACTAAGCATTTTGTCAAAACCAAAATCTTTGCAAAAAGTCCCCTATGATTTCTAAAAATATTTTTCAAAAACAAACTTTTTTACCAGCCTGCATCAAGCAGTCCCGGCAAGCAAGCAAAGGAAGCCAATGCCGTGCATCTTCGTAAATTACGAATTGCCATAGAGTCATGGGAAAACATTTATGTCTTAACCCCTACATGACAACATAGCATCATCTCAGCATAATCAAATTCAGTTCACCTTGGACAACTCCACTTCTTCAGGAATCAAGCCTTGAAACCTCGTGACACCCCCGTGTGTCCTCGATATCCTGGTGCTTCGTGACAATCTGGTCAAACCGCAGTCTCACCTGTATGTCCTCCTTTTGTGACACCCCTATATGTCCTTGATATCCTGGTGCTCCATGACAATCCGGTTACACCGGTTACACCACAGTCTCACCTGTATGTCCTCCTTTTGTGACACCCCCATGTGTCCTTGACATCCTAGTGCTCCGTGACAATCTCGTTACACCGCACTCTCACTAGCCTGCCCTCCTTTGTGACACCCCCGTGTGTCCTTGACATCCTAGTGCTCTGTGACAACCTCATCACACTGCAGTCTCACTAGCCTGTCTCCCTTTGTGACACCCCCGTGTGTCCTTGACGTCCTGGTGCTCCGTGACAGCTTCGTCACACCGCAGTCTCACCAGCATGCCCTTTTTGACACCTCATGTGTCCTCTGTCTAGCTCGGTTAATCTACTTTTGGAGATACCATTCTGAACAAACATTCTCCCACTGAGCACCACCCGGCAGTGCTATTTCCTGCATCCATAATATTCCCAGCTACCCGCTATCCTCTAGCAGTAATCCTGATCATCTTGCATACACTCACCACATGCACTTCGTACACCATGCTGCATTTCCCAAAACTCTCTCGGTGTAAAAATCATATGATTCCAGTCTTTGTCGTTCAAATCCCCAACCTCAACATTCTCCGATAAAGAAGGGTAGCTTTAAGCACCCAATTTTTACACCCCTGGCCAACCATGGTTAATCCCCAGCCTAGGGCCCCTAGCTATAGGTAACACCCTAGCAAACCTTGGCAAACCTTAGGTTTTAACTCTAGCCTAACCCTAAAGGTCTAACCCTAGGTAAACCCTAGTTAAGCGTAACCCTAGTAAAACCCTAAACCTTAGGTGAACCCTAGCCTAGCCCTATTTTAAACCTAGTCGAACCCTAGCCTAGCCCTAGCTCAAACCTAGTCGAACCCTAGCCCAAGCCCTAGCCTAATCCTAGCTTAGTTTAGGCTCCAAGCCCTTAGGGTTTAATCCCTAAGCCCAAAGACCCAAAAAGCCTTAAGCCTCGGCCTGGGCCCAAGCCTAGGCCCATACAAATTCAAAAACCTAGCCAGTACCGTGTGTGTAACCTGGGCCAGGCCCCAGTGGTTAAAAACCCTTGATGTCGGTAATAGGATTACCGACATATCAAAATTTCACTGTTTTGAGGATGTCAGTAATCATATTACCGACAATCCTGGTTTTCACCTTCTGTGTGCAGCCACCCCCTGCAGGGTTCAGTGCATGCCTGCACAACCACTCCTCCACCTACAAGCACCTCTCCGACCACTATAGCCCTACCTGACCCTGTTCTAATGCCAAGGGTGTCCCTTGGGGCCACCCCTATAAAAGGCAGACCCTCTCCCTCAAGACCAATTCTAAACTTGCTACCCGAACCCCTGCTGAGTTTCCAACCCCAGCCATCAGCCCACAAGTCTTCTACGGCTTCCCTGCTAGCTAGCTCCTTAAGGCTCCCTAGCACCAGCAGCAGTGCTACCAAGCTCCACCACCGCTCACAGTAGTGCAACCAGGCTGCCACTCCATCCGGAAACAAGACAGAGGGGGTAGGGCATCCCCTACCCATTTTTTGAGGATTTGTGATCCATTGTGAGCACTTGGTCCATTCCAGAGGATTAGTGTTTGGGATTTGCAGGTACACCCCCATGGGGGGGTCTCTCCCACCTCCATAGGTATGAGGAACCTCCCCGAGGGCATAGCACAGAGTGGCACAGCCTCACCAAGTTTTGGGGGTCCCTCTCACCATAAGGGAACCCCTGGTTCACCCCTAGTAGCAATCCTAGGGACTACCTTTTTTTTTCAAAAAAATCAGGATGTCGGTAAACTCAGTATCGACACCCCTGCTCTTTACTATTGGAGGGCCTATGGGCCCCACCTGGATGCTTTTTGGGCTTATCAAAAGTAGGGTTATGTCCCTCTTGACCTCCCCTATAACTTCCATGAAGGCCCCTTGAACCCTAGTTAAGCTCAACAAGGGTTAAAATCTAAAAACTTGAAACTGCTCAGAATGTCTGCAATGCCAGTGCCGACATTCATTATTTTATGTGACTGCTGTATAGGCCATATTTGGTACTCTGTGAGCCCCACACTAGGATACCCCTGAGGCCCAAACCAGGCCCGAGCTGCTCCTCTCACAGTCCTCTTCAAACCTATAGGTTGTGGGCCCCACAACCCACTATATAACCAGAGTTATGGCCCTTCAAAAATGGAAAAAAATCACTCTGTCTATTGGTAATAGGTTTACCGACAGCTTGGACTATGAAGTTTTTGAACTGATGGTATTCAGATTATCGACAGTCTGTATTTGGAGTTTTTTTTTAGCCTATACGATGGGCCCACGGCTCATAGGGGCCCTCCCTTGGACCTAACTTGACCCCTGGGGTCCAACCCGAACTTACCCAGGCCTTACTTGGCCCTAACCATGGTTAAACTTAACCATGGTTAATATTTAACCATGATTAGTTCACCAAACCTTCATAGAAAAATTCCTAAAAATCTAAAATAATCCTAAACCTTGGAAAGTATCACTTTTTGGATCATGCTCATTGCCTAACCATAGTTAGATGAGCCTAATCATGGTTAACACTTAGTTTAACCATGGTTAAACCCATTTAAGCCTTGGTTAAATTCCCAAAAATCATAAAAGTCAATGAAACATTGAATATCACCTAATCTTGGTTATCTGGATTAATCATGGTTAAAACCCATGTTTAACCATGGTTAGCCCATCTAACTTGGGCAATTTTGGGAACAACCCCTAAAATCCATATTGCAAACTTTGGACCTTCAACCTAAGCTTACCGGGTCGACTTAGCCTACCGAGCTTATCCTAAGCCTAACAGGCCGAACTTAGCCTACCGGGATTAACCCTAGGCCTACCAGGCTTAACCCTAGGCCTATCGGGCCGAACCCTAGTTTACCAGACTTCCTCTCGGCCTATCGGGCCTAAGCCTACTGGGCTTCAACATAGGCCTACCGAGCCCAACAAACCAAGCACTTGACTAATCCGGTCAACTCAACCCTAGTCTACTGGACTAATCCTTAAGCCACCCTTGGTGCACACACAACACACTCCCCTTAGCTTCGGCACGGGCTCATGTGCTAGAACTATGCTCGGTCTGATCTCACCCCAATGTGAGTATGTAGGCAGCCCAACTCGGGCCCGACCCTAGTTTAGCTTTTCCCTTTCTTGGGTTAGTATAAACTAAATCAAAGGCATTTGATTAACAACTTGATCTTAATTGGCTTAAACCTAGTAAGTAGGGAACCGTTGTAAAACGGAAGTGCCCGGGTGCCTAGCACCTTCCCCGGACTTAACCGAACCTCTTACCTAGAACTCTGAGCAAACCAAGACCTTATCCATTTTATGTGACTTATCCCTACCGAATAAATAAGTGGCGACTCTAAACATAAAATCAACTGATCGCATCGCTAGGATAGCATCCCTCATTTGTGGGCGGGGACCCGAAATCCTTGTTCACACCCCTACTATCAATCAAATCACATTTGAATAAGATGACCCTCACAGCTTCATAATAGTCTAGTTCAATGACATGTAGAACTCCATAATAAGTGACGTTGCTTGTAACCAAAGACTTGTCCTTCACAGATGCGAAGGAGGTCGTCATTGTAGTAAGAAAAACTTCGTTATTTTGTGTTTTCCTTTTACGATCAACAACTTTTGTATGAAATCAAAAGCCATTGATTCGAAACCTCTTGAACTGTCTTGCAATATTCGATGGACCATGGGCCAGCCATTTAACATCATTACTGACATGGACCTCCAATCCTTGATGCAACAACTCGGCCTATTAAATAGTCATAAATTTAATTAGACGCATACAAACTTTTAGAATGCTGGCAAATACCTTCTTAATCCGTATAACTTACATTTGAAGCAACCAAGAAGGAAATTTGCTACTGTGAATCCGTTCTTGGTCTATTTGTCGCCTGTGGTGATAGTGACCAACAACTAATTTTTAGTTTTTCTTGTAATCCAGTGAAACAACTGCTAAAGTCCGAATAATTTAACAAAGCATAGAAATTAAATGCAAGTTACATATATGGAGACCAAACATGTCTTATGCGATGAATGGAGCAATTTCAAGGCAATTTAAGAGGACATAACGATGCATTTGCGCCTATGATTCATTAAATAGAGTCAGAAAGGCAAAGCAAAATTCTCACAATCTCCTCTTTTCTTATCGCACAGCCGGGCCTTGAAAAAATGGATAATCCTTCATATGTTACAAGGGCATTTGCACCTATGATTCATCAGCTCGAAAGCATTGTCACGTACCTCTCGATAGGGTACATCCATCAATATTATACATGACTTGCAATCCTCACCTCGCATGCTAGATGGATGGTCAAATGAATCATGATATCGAAGAATGCTGGGGAAAAATTCTTTCGAGGTGGCACAATGTAATGGAAAACGACTTTTTAGTTTACCGAGGTCCTGCACTTTATTAACTTTGGAGCATATTTCCCTGAAGAAGGAGACAAAATCATTCAAAGCGATGCTAATGTTTTTTTGGAGGCATTTACGCACTGCTACTAGAAGTAATTGGTGTATAAGAATGTGGTAGTCATGACTCTTTAAAACAGATATTTTTCGCTCCTTCACCTATCCAATTGTCAATTAGAAATTGAAAAATTGCCGCATAACCATCCGACACTTTAACATTGGATATTACCTTACATAAAATGCTTTTCTCTTTTGAAGACAATGGAAAGGAAGTGGGAGGTAAATATATTTTCTGAAATTACTCTGATCAATGATCTCTATGACCTAGAGGGGGGGTGAAAAGGTCTTTCTAAGAACTTCTAACCAATTTTGAGTTTTTTAATTAATTAGATTAGAAATCAATAGACAATTCACACAAACAATCCACACAAATCAAACACACCAGATTTTTACGTGGAAAACCCTTACGGGAAAAAACCACAGGACCTCGTCCAGCAACAAACTTCACTATAAGAAGAATTCAAGTACAAGACAAGACCTTACCCAAACCGGACTCGACGTTCCTAGGTACAGAATCTTACTCTTGATTTCCACGAACCAACAGGTTCGATCTCGCCGTAGCAGCTTCGGTTCCTGACCGACCAAATCTTCTCAAGCTACTTCAATACCACGATCACACACGATCGATCTCCTTCCACGAAGGGTCCGGATCATACACCGGACACACACACAAAGTGTAGGGTTGTGAATCAATTTAGAAAGCTTCAAACCCTAGAGAGATCTCATATAGATCTGAGATCACACAATGCAAGATCAAAAGAATAGATCTATACTTGCATTCTCTAGGATGATTGAAAAAGGAGGGATCACGAAAGATCTATGAGGAACAATAGAAAAAGCTCTAGAAGGGTTTCTCAAACCTCTACTCTTTCAAAAATAAACAAAGATACGAATTAGGTCTCCAAAAAGTTGTTTATATAGGGTTTAGAAAAGAGTCCAGAAAAAATAAAATTATGTTTACGAGGACCGATCAATCGGTGCTTATTACCGATCGCTCGGTCCAAAACTGATCGATCGCTACTTTCACTGAGAGATCAGTTACAAATAGTCTCTCTGGAAAAATACCCCATACAAAGTTTTTGACCAGTCGATAGCCACCGATTGCTCGGTAGGCCATCGATCGATTGGTCGCAACACCGAGTGATCGGTTGAGACAGAATTTCAGCCTAAACATTTTTCTTTTGTTTTTGTTTGATTCAAATGAGATCAAAACACTTTGGTAGGCTTAAAACTATCCTCCTAGGTATGTTTAGAGTTATCTAAGTCAAATCCAACCTAGGTAGGGGTCTCTAAGTCCATTACCTGTCTAGATCTGGAGTAGAAGCTTTTTCTTCAATATCTTCAGTCTTCTTGAAACTTTACCTCTTCCAACAAGTTGAACAAGACACAACACTCATGACCTATCTAATGATCACGGAATTTGCCAACACCTATTTTTGGATTTACAATCTCCCCCTTTGGCAATTCCGGGACAAAACAAGACTAACTCACATACTAGGTTCAAATTTTCCCTAATGATTCAAAAATAGAAAATTGAACCTTTACATGACTCAAAAAAAAATTTCATGACATTCAACTTGTCATGTTTCAACAATCTTAGAACCTGTTTGCCTGCACAAGCTCAACCAAAAACCTGTGAAGCATGGGAAATAAAAATTTCATAATAAGTTCATCTATATCAAGTGCATCCATAACATCAAGTGCATCCATAACAGGTTCATCCATATCATATTCAATCCATATACCACCATATACCATCATCATATCCATAACATATACCATCATCTATCACAAATACCTACTCTCCCCCTTTTTGGCTCGAATGCCAAAGGTGGAATAGGAATTAAAGAATTAGGGCAAAATCAGTATAAGAGTTGAGATAACATAAAGTTAGAGTAAAATATCAAACATCATCTCATATGCATTCAAATCAAAAACATCCAAAAGAGGTTTGTACTGAGTACAACCAATACAAAATGCATCAAATGTCTTAATATAACACTAGGACTACAGTAAACTCCTAAATATAAAAGTGAAACATAAGGAGTATCCTAGTACATCAAACTAACTATCACTCCTCATCATCAGAAGTGAGATGGGACTCATAATATGCTCTAAAATCACGAACATCTCGCTGTACTCCCAGCACTGCTGCATCAAGTGATCCAAGTCTTCCACAGATCTCTGTTGTGAACTCCTGGTAAGATGAAATATGAGTCGTGAGATCCCTCTGCATCTCCCTCATCATTCTGGCAAGATCGAGGCAGGAGGTGGATGAGAGGATCATGTACCAACTTCAGCTTCCTCCTCAATATCTCGAACTAAAGCATGTGAGAAACTCTGAGCTATGGTCTTTTTGTTGATTGGACCCTTCAGATTACAAGTAGGAATACCAGGAGGAGCAATAACCCCTTGAGAACCAAGGAGTTTAGTAATCAGGCAACCAAACGGAAGAGCTCCAACCACAATTTGAGTTTGATGGGCTTGAATCATCAAATCAATTATGTGTACTGCAAGGTCAATATCATGTCCACGAAGAAGACTGAACAAAAATCGAGCTCTATCTTCCCTAAGGTCTGCAGTATGAACCTTTAGGTGGATATTGGCACTCATTACTAGGTTTACAAGTCTTGCATCCCTAGTGAGTTTAGATACTTCAATAAAGGAACCAACCCAAAGTGTAGGAGCACCACAAAGAAAGGTGACTACATTGTTCATAGATTCTTTATCCTCATTTTTCTTATATTTATAAGGATAATAGGCATCTGGAACCCGAGGACAACCAAGAAATTTAGCAATGACATTAGGATTTATCAAAACAGATTTTTCTAAAGATCGAGATTTAAAAGACCAGGTTTTAGAGTTGATTTCAGAGAAATTTGAGTAAAATTCCTGGACTAACTGAATAGGAGCAGGACCGGATAAAGTGAGAATACCTTCCCATTAACGATCGGTAATGAGCTTAGGAAGGTGATAATCACCAAAATCTAAAATTCTAATGCTCCTTTCAACCATAACACCCTTTTTACTAAAATACTCACTATAAAGCCAAGCAGCAGTAGGGCTAATGAAGGGACCCAATAGAACATTCAAAGACGAACTAGCTTTTCCTTTTTGTTTCCGGGTTTTATCTGCCAAAGACTTTTGGCGATTTTCAGTAGTAGAATCAACCATTCTACGGATTGGTCGATCCCCTATTGAAATCCCATGACCTATTGGAGTGAAAGAGTAGGGCTCATTGAGTTCCTCTTCCTCGAGAGGGTCCTCTTGGTTGTTGAGGACCAATTTCCGACGTTTAGAGACACCGGACATGAGGAATGCAAGAATAACTAAGGAGTATGAGAAAATCATCACGAATTTTTGATGCCCTAGATGTGAAAAGTAAACCAAAATCAAGAAAAGGATCAAAGTTTACCTGTTTAGATGCTTGGAAACCCTTGGAGTATAAAGAAATGAACTTAAGAGAGATTTGGAGGAGAAGGAACCAAGAGATCGCTCTAGAGTTCGGAGAACAAAAGAATAGGAAAATGAGGAATGAGGGTTTTATAACCCTGTTCACAAAAGACCGATCGATCGGTCATTAACACCGAGTGATCGGTGGTCTGCAAAATTTTTGAAATTTTTTTCTTAAAACCATTTTTCTCCCCCTCAATCAAAGCAAGATTTAGAATCATTTTTACTTCAAAATCACCTAATAACAATGAACTTATGCAAACATTTATGTCATCAAAATCATAAAGAATATTTAACCAAGAATGTACATTACAGAATAGTTATGAATAAGGATTATGTAAAGAACTTTTAGTTTCCATAAGTGATTAATTTTGATTTTTACATCAAATCCACATTTAGAGTAAAGAAACGCTCAGAAGTAATGTGTGTAATATTAAAAATTCATAACATGACTCTGAGGATTGGTTTCATCCACAAAACAAGATTTTGACATCATAGCATAAAAGGTACTCTAGAATGTTCAAAAGCTAGAATTAAAACCAAGAGACATCCATAGAATTATGATGAGCAATGTTTACCCCAAATTTGATCAATAAGGTCATTTCATTTTATAATCAAATTTTACACATTATCTGTTCTTTGGACTTCGGTGATTTTCACTCAAGTGAGAAGGTAGCCCTCTCTAATGACAGTGGGGGCTTTCACACTAGCAACCCATATAGATACCTAGTGTTTGTCTAAGTAGCCATTACTCACTGTTTGCATTCACTAGAAGCTATCACACAAACTCACAGGTAGTCCTTTCCATGTCAATAATTTTTTAAAACTAGGGGGCTCACCTTATGGAATTTTAATCACTTTGGTTATACTAGATTTGATTAAACTAGGGAACCATATGATATAATATTAGAATCTATAAATAGGAACTAATATCATTTCAAAAATCAGTTAGAGTGCATGTGCAACACATAACATCTTTGTTTACTCAACTCTAACTGAGATTGGTGATCATGACCATTTTAAATCACTAGATAGAACTAATAGTTGAACTATCCTTATTTACTCAATCCTATGAAAAATTTAACCTTGGAATTAATATTAAATTATGATTTCAAGGAAATAAATTTAAGCATAATGATAGGAAAGAAGGTCATACAAACACACTATTTTTTGCAACATTTTTCAATTTTTTGAATGTTTTTGGATTTTTATTAATTAAAGAAAACAACAAAAAAAATAGCTCTATGACTTAAATGAAACAAGAAGAACACATAGGCTATGAAGAAAGTACACCATCACTCAACTCCGCACAAACCAATGGATTTCCTAAGGTACTCAAACCTAAGGGAATCTAAGGGTTTTGTGAGAATGTCTGTAAATTGTTTCTCTGTTTGGACATACTCAATACACACAACATTTTGCTCAACTAAATCACGAATGAAGTGATGCCTAATGTCAATGTGTTTTGTGCGAGAATGTTGAACTGGATTTTTGGAAATATTGATAGCACTTGAATTATCACAATACACAGTCATAGTGCCTTGTTCAATCCCGTAATCATGCAACATCTACTTCATCCACAGAAGTTGAGTGCAATAATTGCCAGCTGCTATGTACTCAGCTTCGGCAGTGGACAATGAAATTGAATTCTGCTTTTTGCTAAGCCAAGCAACTAAGCAGTTTCCAATATAGAAACACCCTCCGAAGGTGCTCTTCCTATCATCAGCATTTCCGGCCCAGTCGGCATCGGAATATCCAACTATTGTGGCATTGGTATCAAAAGAATACCAGAGGCCAAATGATGGAGTTCCACTTACATATCGAATGATACGCTTGACTGCAAGTAAGTGAGACTCTTTTAGGCTCGCTTGATAGCGGGCACATGCTCCAACACTAAAGGCAATGTCTGGTCTAGAGGCAGTTAGGTAGAGCAAACTACCAATCATGCTTCTGTAAGAAGTTTGATCAACATCCTTGCCTGAAGTATCTTTACTAAGTTTTGTTGTAGAACTCATAGGAGTCCTAGCATGCTTAGCAGAACTCATACCAAATTTCTTCACCAGATTTTAGCATATTTGATTTGAGATACTGAGATCCCAGAATCTAATTGCTTGATCTGAAGAACAAGGAAGAAACTCAGCTCACCTACCATGCTCATTTCAAATTCATTTTTCATTTGTTCAGCAAATGATTGAGCATGTCAGTCTAATGTAGAACCAAACACAATGTCATCAACATATATCTGGGCGATGACAATATCACCTTTCACATTTTTTATAAAAAAGGTTCTGTCTACTCCTCCTCTCGAAAATCCCTTTTCCAAGAGATAAGTAGTCAACCTCTCATACCAAACTCTTGGAGCTTGCTTTAAACCATAGAGGGCCATTTTTAATCGATAGACTTGATCAAGGTGATGTGGATCTTCAAACCCTTTTGGTTGTTCCACATAGATTTCTTCCTGTAGAATGCCATTCAAAAAGGCACTCTTAACATCCATTTGAAACAACTTGAATTTCATATGGCAAGCTACAGCTAGAAGAATTCTGATTGATTCTAGCCTGGCAACAGGAGCAAAGGTCTCATCAAAGTCAATGCCTTCAATTTGGGTGTATCCTTGTGCAACTAACCTAGCCTTATTTCTTATGATAGTACCTTTTTCATCAGATTTTTTCTTGAAAATCCATTTGGTACCTATCACATTTGTATTGGTAGGCCTAGGTACTAAATACCAAACATCATTCCTAGTAAACTGAAGTAACTCTTCTTGCATTGCATTGATTCAATTATCATCTGCAAGGGCTTCAGCTACATTCTTGGGTTCAAAAGATGAAGTATAGCAAATGTAGTTAACTTCATTTTCAATTTGTTTCCTTGTTCTCACTCCACTTTCAAGATCACCAATAATATCTGTGGAGGTGTGAGGACTTATGACCCTTGGATGTGTAGGTTTTAATAGAGATGATTGCTTAGTAATAACTGGAGTTGAAGAAGTTTCATCATTTTCATTTCCAGCACTATCATCATCCTCAAGTTGCATAGATTTGGACAGGAAACCAACTCAATTGCTGAAATTAGAGCAATTTGGGAGGGGTGTCTATTATGTGAAAAATCTGGTTATACCAATATTGTGGTGGAAAGTGACTCAAAAATTATGATTGAAGTGCTAAATGGAATCATTGAACCTCCTTGGACAGCTTGAAACTGGTGGAAAAATATCATCAGTCTGAAAAGTAAGTGTAATTTTATTTTTCAGCATACATATAGAGAAAACAACCAGATCGCGGACTATTTATCCAAAGAAGCTTGCAGGTATCAGGACAGGAAAATTTTCAGAGCTATCCAGGATTGTCCTTCGCCAATGAAGGGATTGATTCGCATCGATCGGTCTAATTTATTCAATATTAGATTCTAGTTAGTTCGGTCTTTGTTGGGGTTTTGATTTTAGGTCCTCCCATGTATTTGTGTTAGGGGAAGGGGTTGGCCTTCCTCTTTGGTTTGGTCGTCGAGCAGGGGTAAGGTTTTATGTCCCCCCCTTCTCTATAGTGGTCGGTTGTAGGGGTAAGGTTTATGTCCCCCCCATTATTTTTTCTTCTTTAATAAACAGGTAGGGGTCTGCCAAACCCCCCACTCCTTCCGAGTGGCTTTAAAAAAAAAAAAAAAAACACACCAGAGTCATCCACAACTACATTGATGGACTCCATAATTGTAGAGGTTCTCAAGTTATACATTCGATAAGCTCTACTGTTTGTGGAATACCCAAGAAATATCTCTTCATCACTCTGGGATTCAAATTTGCCCAGTTGCTCTCTATCCTTAAGGATATAGCATTTACTTCCGAATTCTTGAAAGTACTTGACACTGGGTTTCTTGTTATTCCACAACTCATATGGGGTTTTCTTTGTTCCAGGCCTTAGAAAAACTCGATTAACTATATAACAAGCAGTGTTTACTGCTTCAGCCCAGAAATGAGAAGCTAGATTATTGCTATGGAGCATAACTCTAGCCATCTCTTGGAGAACCCTGTTCTTCCTCTTCACAACACCATTCTACTGAGGTGTAATGGGTGCAGAAAATTCATGTTTGATACCCGACTCATCACAAAAGTCGTTGTACTTAGAGTTTTCAAACTTCTTTCCATGATCACTTCGAATTCGAGTGATTGGGCATCTTTTCTCATTTTGAATTTTCAAGTAAATACTTTTGAAATTTTCAAAAGCTTCGGATTTCTCTCTTATAAATGCCACCCATGACATTCTTGAGAAATCATCAACCATGACTAGGATGTATTGCTTTCCACCTAGACTTTCAGTTCTTGTAGGACCCATAAGATCCATATGAATTAATTCCAGTGGATATGAAGTAGCAATACTTAAAGTCTTCTTATGTGGGGTTCTAATTTGTTTACCAATCTGACATGGCCCACACATTGCAGTAGAAGGCTTTCCTAGTTTGGGCACACCTCTCACAAGTTCTTGCTTTGATATTTTGCATAGGTCTCTGAAGTTCACGTGACCTAGCTTTCGGTGCCACAAATCAACTTCCTTAATTTTAGCCCTATTACAGACATTTGAGAAATTAGAACTAGGGATTAAGCTGTAGCAATTTTCAGTGGTTCTCAACCCTTTTAGAACATACTTACCTTTACCATTAATGACTAAGCATTTATTTTGGGTAAAGTGCACAGCATGGTTATCATCACATAGTTGACTTATGCTAATCAAATTAACTTTCAGTCCTTCAACAAACAAGGCATTTTTCAATTTTGGTATGCCTGATGAATAGATGATACCCTTCCCTTTAATCACCAAAAGTAACAGTCCCATCTGGACAGTCCTCAAATTGAGTAAATAGGGACTTGTTACCTGTCATATGCCGAGAACACCCACTGTCGAAGTACCACATTTCTGTGTTTTGGACTTTAAAGGCAGTATGAATGACAAGGCACTTAAGGTCATCCTTTCTCACATACACAGTTTTTAAACTTTGTTTAGACATTTGAATATTGTTCTATGTAGTAGAGACCTTTTTCTTTTTAGACCTTTTAGACCTCTTTCTGTTCTGTTCAGTTCTAGCATGATGATTTGTTACATTCTTTCCTCTTGAATAATCATAAGGAGTGAATGGACCATTTTCATTTCTAGACTTTTGAGCAATCCTATTGACATCTTCGCTCAAAATTTTAGATTTTTCAGCCAGAATTTGAATCTACATTTTAAGATTCCCTTGACTTTGATTTTGGTTCCATGAACCATTTCGGGGAGCTCTTCTAAACGCATTACAGTTTGGTCGTATGTGACCTCTTACACCACAAAAGTGACATGTGGGTATGAATCTAGAAAGAGGAGGAGGATTTCTTCTAAAATGAATTTGACTCCTCAAAGCATTCACCCTAGGAGCTGCATTTCTAGGCTTTACAACATTTGTATAAGCCTTAGTACTTGATGTGGAAGGTACATTTACTTTGGGATCAGAATGTATTGGTTCAAACACAGCACTAGCCATTGTACCAACAGCTAAAGGACCAGCTGGTGTGTCAGCATGTCCTATCCCAGATCTATTAGAATTTGATCCATATTTTCTAACTAATTCATCTAGGCAACTAGTATTTCCAAACATTCTTACTTCTTTCTCAAGAGTATAGACCTTCTGAATCAAGTCAGTCTTGTCTTTAAGGGTTATATGATGTTCTTTTTTAAGAAATTTCACCTTATCGACAAGAGAATCTTTTAAAGATTCCAGCTCCACTAATAGAGTCCTTGACTCTCCAACTTCTTTCAAGGAAGTGCCTCTTTCAACTTCTAATCTTCTGACAACATTAGTCAATGAGACATTTTCTTCCAAAAGACATTTAACTTTTTCAACAAAAGCTTCTTTCTCATTTTCAAGCTGACTAACTAGAGCATTCATCTCCTTTGCTTCTAGTTTACAAGTATCTCTTTCATTTTGAATGATTTTGAGTTTTTTGCTCAAAGAGATTTTTGCTTTAGTCAATTTCAAACTTTCAGAATACAACTTATCATAAGTTGTTTTCAAATCTTCATCACTTTCAGAGTCAGTATGACTCTTCTCAGTGTCTCCACTAGACTCAACGTGACTACTTTCATCACTTCTATCCTTCTCATCAACCACTGAGGTAGTCTCAAGAATCCCAGAAAGGGATACAGTGAAAGCAGTATGATTATCAGTTTCTTCATTAGAAGAAGAACTGTCTGATTCTTCATTCTCGGAATCACTGTCATCCCAACAGGCATTCATCACCTTACCCTTACTTTTCTTCTTGTTAGGACAGTTAGGTGAAATATGACCGAAGCCATGACATTCATAACATTGAACACCTTGGGGTTTCTTGTCGCGACTCTTGGAATTTTTTTTGATTTCCCAGGGCTTAGACTTTGACTTCTCAAAAGATTTTCCTCCCTGTTTAGGATTAAACCTCTTTTTCGTTCTAAAAAATTTTCAAAATTTTTTAACGAAGAGAGCCATTTCTTCCTCATCCATCTCTCCATCACTGTTATCGTCATCCAAAGATTCCTTAATTGATTTCAAGGCTAAAGATTTGGTTTTCTTGGATGGTCGAAGATTGAGTTCATAAGTTTGAAGTGAACCAACTAATTCTTCAATCTTCAGAGAGTCAACATTTTTACTCTCTTCAATAGCAGTGACCTTGGGTTGAAATCTCTCAGGTAGAGATCTAAGGACTTTTCTAACTATCTTGGACTCAGTTAATCTTTCACCTAAGTTGAAACTAGCATTGACAATGTCACTAAGTTTTGCATAAAATTCATCAAATGTGTCATTGTCTTCCATTTTCAAAAATTCAAATTTGGTGGTTAACATTTGGAGTTTTGAGATTTTAACAGTGGTCGTACCCTCATGGGTTATCTCTAGTATGTCCCATGCCTCCTTTGCTGTTTCACATGAAGAAATTCGTCTGAATTCCTCAGCTGTAACTGCAGTAAAGATAGCATTGAGTCCTTTAGTATTCCAATCACTTGTCTCAAGCTCTTCTCTGGTCCATTCATTAGAATATTTAATGACAGTCAAATCATCTAGAGTTTTCACAGGCGTAGTTCACCCATTTTGAATAGACATCCAAATTCTCTAGTCAATAGATTTGAGAAAAGCTCTCATACGGGCTTTCCAATATGCGTAATTATTCCCATCGAACAGTGGGGGACGAGAGACTGAACCGCCCTCTCTTAGAGTACTCATGATCACAGAGTAAGATATACAGGATCACACTAAAGGGTTTAGTCTTAAAGGTGAACCCGCTCTAATACCAATTGAAATTACTCTGATCAATGATCTCTATGACCTAGAGGGGGGTGAACAGGTCTATCTAAGAACTTCTAACCAATTTCGAGTTTTTTAATTAATTAGATTAGAAATCAAAAGACAATTCACACAAACAATCTACACAAATCAAACACACCAGATTTTTACGTGGAAAACCCTTACGGGAAAAAACCACGGGACCTCGTCCAACAACAAACTTCACTATAAGAAGAATTCAAGTACAAGACAAGACCTTACCCAAACCGGACTCGACGTTCCTAGGTACAGAATCTTACTCTTGATTTCCACGAACCAGCAGGTTCGATCTCCGCCTTAGCAGCTTCGGTTCCTGACCGACCAAATCTTCTCAAGCTACTTCAATACCACGATCACACACGATCGATCTCCTTCTACAAAGGCTCCGGATCATACATCGGACACACACACAAAGTGTAGGGTTGTGAATCAATTTAGAAAGCTTCAAACCCTAGAGGGATCTCATATAGATCTGAGATCACACAATGCAAGATCAAAAGAATAGATCTATACTTGCATTCTCTAGGATGATTGAAAAAGGAGGGATCACTAAAGATCTATGAGGAACAATAGAAAAAGCTCTAGAAGGGTTTCTCAGACCTCTACTCTTTCAAAAATAAACAAAGATACGAATTAGGTCTCCAAAAAGTTATTTATATAGGGTTTAGAAAAGAGTTCAGAAAAAATAAAATTATGTTTACGAGGACCGATCGATCGGTGCTTATAACTGATCGATCGCTACTTTCACCGAGAGATCGGTTAAAAATAGTCTCTCTGGAAAAATACCCCATACAAAGTTTTTGACCAGTCGATAGCCACCGATCGCTCGGTAGGCCACCGATCGATCGGTCGCAACACCAAGCGATCGGTTGAGACAGAATTTCAGCCTAAACATTTTTCTTTTGTTTTTGTTTGATTCAAATGAGATCAAAACACTTTGGTAGGCTTAAAACTATCCTCCTAGGTATGTTTAGAGTTATCTAAGTCAAATCCAACCTAGGTAGGGGTCTCTAAGTCCATTACCTGTCTAGATCCGGAGTAGAAGCTTTTTCTTCAATATCTTCAGTCTTCTTGAAACTTTACCTCTTCCGACAAGTTGAACAAGACACAACACTCATGACCTATTTAATGATCATGGAATTTTTCAACACCTATTTCTGGATTTACATTTTCTGTTCAACTGCGTAAGGATGAAGCACCGATCTTATACCTATATGTTTGAGATCAAGACATGTCTTTAAGTTGTCATTTGTTTTCCCTTCAATATTCAATAATGTATTGACCAGGCTATCACAGACATTCTTTTCAATGTGCATGACATCTAGGTTGTATCGGATTAGAAGGTACTCCTAGTATGGTAAATTGAAGAAAATATTCTCCTTCTTCCACCCAATGTTTTGACTGTTCTCCATTTTTCGCTTCTTTACAGATGTGTTTGTCGTGTGCTTTCCAAAGGTGACGTTGGGTGTAGACAATTTTTTTAATAGCTCGGTGCTAGACAACAGGATAGGAGTGGGACACAATTCTGCTTTTCCATCAATTGATTTTCTCTCGAGGAAAAAATTGTGGTTGGCTTCCAAAAAGTGACGATGACCCAAGTAGCAAAATTTTCTGCTATGTTTCAAATACTTACTACAAGTGTTATGATTGCAATACAAGCAAGCATAACGACCCTTGGTGCTCCATCCTGAGAGGTTTGCATACATAGGGAAGTCATTTATTATCCATAATAATGTTGCATACATCTGAAAATTCTTACTACTTAAAGCATCGTAAGTGTATATGTCATCCACCCACAACTCCTTCAACTCATCTTTCAGCAGGTTGTAAATATACATCAATGTCATTCCCAGGCAGACGAGGACTTGGAATTAGTAGTGACGCAAGAAATAAGGTTGCTTTATGCACATCCAGGGTGGGAAGTTGTATGGCATCAAGACAACATGCCATGTGTTATGGGTAGTACTCCTTGTACCAAATGGATTGAAATCATCGCTAGCAAGCCCAAGTCTGACGTACTATGTAGTCAAATGAATGGTTGACTAATCACTACCCTTAAACAATATAGTATAGTTTTTAAAGGGGACACCTGCCCCCTTTCCCGTAATTATGCCCAATTAAATACTTAAACAACTTAACATAAAAATAAAGGGAAAATACATTTACGCCCTCTGAGGTTTGACGAAAATAGACATAGACCCCCTCAGTTTTCAAAAAATACATTAGACACCCTTTGTTTTCAAACTAACCCCTTCCGTCAGTTGATCGTCAGCCAACTGACCAGACCTGCTGATGTCATGTGATAAAGTCTAAAAAATTTCAAAATTACCCCTTGAATTACTTTGGGGAAATACATTTACACCTCCGTAGGTTTGATGAAAATATAAATAAACCCTTTCAGTTTTCAGTAAATACATTAGGCACCCTTATTTTGAAAATCCAATAGACTTGAAATGCAATCTTGAACCCAAACTGAAATTTCATCACAAAGACGACATACTCTTCTAGCATCAATTAAGGAAAAAGGAGAAATCAAAACTATACCCAGAGTCCAAAAACTACATACTGGAAATTACCATCTATGAGATCAAAACCACTATACAAAGTAATTTTCTTAGTAGAATTTGTGGGATGATCTAGATTTTGAAATAATCCCTTAGTAAAATTTCTTTGAATGGTGGTCCTAATCTCATAGATGGTCATTCCTAAATATATTTTTCCGGCTCCAAGTTTACCCTTTTAGTTATAGCTTTCATTTACGTTTTTTCTTAACTGATACTAGAAGAGTATGTAGTTTTTTTTGTGAAATTTCAGTTTAGGTTCACGATTTCATTTCAAGTCTGTTGGATTTACAAAGTAAGGGTGCCTAATGTATTTTCTAAAAACAGAGGGGGTCTATGTGTGTTTTCGTCAAACCTCATGAGATGTAAATTTATTTTGCCCAAAATGATTCGTGGGGTAATTGTGAATTTTTTTGGAATTTATCACATGACAACAGTAAGTCTGATCAGTTGACTGGCGGTCAACTAACGGAAGGGGTGTAAGTGTCATTAATTAAAAAAGTTATGGTGTCTAATGTATTTTTAGAAAATTGAGGGGTTCTAGGGTGTAAATGTATTTTCTCCTAAAAATAAAAAATACGAGTCTCAATATTGTCCGATTGCAATTGAACCCTGATAGTTCTAGTATACTCACATAGCCCCTTTTAACTCTTGTTAAGAACTTTTAATCCTTAAAGTTAGTTTTTTTCTAAAAAAACTGTTATATTACTGAACCCTATGAGTTAGTGAATCTTAACTATAGTTAGTAGACGTTAAGATGGACACGTGTTGACTTTTGGGTGCATTTGAACTCGGTGAGAGTCCAATCGTGATTGAATATGATCCCAACTAAAAAAAATCCAAAGTTTACGAGGCACCTACCCCATTCTCATAGTTATACCATTAAAAAAACTAATCTTTCAATAGTTCAGTGGGGCACGTACCCCCACATGCTCTGCCGGTGGTTGCGTCCTAGTAGTATATCAATCCCCAAAAAAAAGTATAGGTGGTGTGAGCACGAATATCATTTACTCACAAGGAATTGAGAGTCGCCACTTATTAATTTAGAAGGGATAAGTCCCGGGATTATGGATATGGTCTTGGTCTGCATTAGAATTCTAGGTAAAAGGTTCGGTTAAGTCTCAGGGAAGGTGTTTGGCACCCTGGGACCCCCACTTTGTAATGGTTACCTACTCCCTAGGTATAAGCCAAATTAATATAATGTATTATTCAAATGCCTTAGTTTTTAAGTTATACTAATCCAAGAAGTGAAAAGCTAACTAGGGTCGAACCCGGGTTAGGTTGCCTACGTATCACATGGGGTGAGATCAGACTGATCGTAGTTCTGGTACATGAGCCTGTGTCAAGGCTAAGGGGAGTGTGTGTGTACACCGTGTGGCTTAAGGGTGTAGCCCAGGGGCTAGGAGTGGTTGACCAGGTTGGTCAAGTGTATGGTTTAAGGTTGATTTGGGCCCGGAGGCCAAGGGTTAGCCCGGTAGGCTGGGGGTTTAGTTCGGTAGACGAAAGCTAGGCCCAGTAGGCCAAGGATTAGCCCTGTAGGCTAAAGGTTTGGCCTGGTAGGCGAAGATTGGACCCAATAGGCCGAGAGCATGTCCAATAGGCTTGAGGGTAAGTTCGGTAGGCTTAAGGGGTGCTTAACTAAAGTTAAGGTTGATTTTAACATGGTTAGGGTTGCTAACTATGGTTGGCAGGGTTCAAAGTCAATTTTATGACATTTTTTTATTTTTTAGATTTTTTGAAATGAATTTTCAGAATTTTCCAAGGGTTAAATGAGTTTAACCGTAGTTAAAGGCTAATCGGGGTTGAGTTAACCCCAGTTAAGGGTCTGGGCAAGTCAGAGGTGGGCTCAAGTAGCTTGGCATGGCTTAGAGTGACCTCTTACCAGGTCTGGGCCAAAGCCCATGAATATAAAACTGGGATTGGCGGTAAATTGTTTACTACCAATTCCAAATCTTCATAGATTTGGAATGGTTGTAGAGAGTTCATCACCATTCCCTGTTTTTCCAATGGATGGCTTTATAGGGAAGGGGAGGAGTTAGAGCTGAACCTATGGGGTCATGGACCCTCAAGGATGGTTAGGGGACTCCCCCATGTGTCATGGCCCTATGGTGGGCCCTCGACTTGGCCTAGATTGGGCCCATAATTTGCATTGTAATAGAAATCCCAGAATGGGGGTAGACTGTTTACTGCCATTCTGGATAGCTTCATTTTTTAGCATTTTAATCATGGTTAAGCTTATGGGTTTAGCCTAGAAGGACCATGGTAGGTTAGGGGAGGTCATAGGGACCAAGTCCAGACTCTGAAATGGACCAGGGCTCAACTAAAGAGGGTGTATGGCCACTAGATGAGGAAGACAAGAAATGGCGGTGCTGTGTGTACCGCCATTTCTGGATTTTTTCAAAAAGTTGTTTTTCCCCCCACAGTGTTGCACTGTGAAGCTTCCAAGGGATTCCTAATGGACTGAGGATCCCTTGGAAGGTTTGGGGAGGGCTTGGGGACACCTAGCATAGTACGTGCACGTGTGTGAAAATGAGCAAAACTTGGGAATTCATGGTGGTGGGACCCCTTTGCCTATGAGAGAGGCAAGGGCCCTCCCTACTCTTGGTTTTGGGACGATCTAAGACCCCTTGAAGATGACCAGGGGTTTACAGATGCTCAACAGAAGTTAAATGAGGTGGGGGAGGCCCTACCCTCTGCTCTGGTTCTCAGGAAGACGATGAATAGTGGTTGCAGCAGTGGCACCCCTAGGAAGGATCTGGGATGGTGGTGATACACCACCTGACTGGTCTCTCCTGATATTTTAGGGTCCTCACGGAGCTGACACTCAAAGCGAGTAAGGGTTCTCTATGAATTCTCCCTAAAATTCGGATAGGGGTTTCTAGTGTGGAAGAAAGGTGGGGGAAGCTCGGTTTTTTATAAAAGAGGGTGTTGGGGACCCAGGGGAATAGGACGGAGGTAGGCGAACCGCAAAGGAGAGTGGGGCTTCCAGGAGGTGTGCTTGAGCACTAGGAAGGGTAGGTGATGACTGTTTTACGAAAATTAGGAATGGCGGTAGTTTCAGTACCGTCACTCCCCTATACAAGTAAATGGATGATGACAGTATAGTTTCTACCGTCATTACTGGTTTTTACCCAAAACAGGGCCTGACCCTGCTTGCACGCGGTACGGCCTGGGATTTCAAATTTTTGGGCCCAGCTTGGGCCCAGACCGAGGGCTTAGGCCTTAGGGGCCTTGGGTTTTGCATGGGTCTTGGGCCCATGCCCTAGGGTTGTAGGGCTAGGCTAGGGCTAGTTGTAGGGTTGCCTTCGAGTGGGCTAGGGTTGAACTAGGGTTAACTAGTGTTTAACCTAGGGTTTAGCTAGGGTTAACTAGGGTTTAACATAGGGTTTAGCTAGGTTTTGACCTAGGGTTGACTAGGGTTTGTCCTAGGGCTAACTAGGGTTTTGACCTAGGGTTTAGATAGGGTTTGACCTAGGTGGTTAAATAGAGTTTAAAATAGGGTTTGGCTAGGATTTGACCTTGGGTTGACTAGGGTTTGTCCTAGGGTTAACTTAGGGTTAAGAAGGGTTGACCTAGGATTAGACTTAGGGTTTGATTGGGGTTAACCTAGGGTTAAGAAGGGTTGACCTAGGGTTAGACCTAGGGTTTGACTGAGGTTAAACTAGGGTTAAGAAGGGTTGACCTAGGGTTTGATTGGGGTTAACCTAGGGTTAAACTTAGGGTTTGACTAGGGTTAACTTAGGGTTAAGAAGGGTTGACCTAGGGTTAGACCTTGGGTTTGACTGAGGTTAACCTAGGGTTAAGAAGGGCTGACCTCGGGTTGGACCTAGGTTTAAGAGGGGGTGAAAAAATTTGGTGCTTACAGCTACCCCTTTTTATTGGAGAGTGCCAATATTGGCAACTAAACGATAAAGACTGGAATGATCCTATTTTCACACCAAGATTAGATTTTGGGAGCACAGTATGATGTGCATGCAGTTGTGCAATGGGGGTGTAATGTGCCTGCCTATACTTGTTGGTGATACGGGCGACCTGGAGAAAGAAGAAGTGGTTAGGGCCACTCATGCTGAGGATTAATGGATGTTTATTAAAGATGACATGTCCTAGAGGTACTAGCCAGATTGGAAAAGGGGTAAACGGACACTGCTTGGAGGTGCCAGTCAGGCGGATTGTTGCGGCATCAAAGATGATTAAAGGACACACAGAGTACTGAGGACGTAGTCAGGATACTGAGGACGCGGTCAGGTTCTGATCGGGGATGCTTTCAGATTTGATCAGAAACATTCTCAAATCAAGTCAAGGGCACTCTCAGATTAGGTTTGAGGACACACGAGACATAGTTTGAGTTAGTTGGTTTGAATCTTTGTATAGGGGTAAGGTTATGTCCCCCCTCTTTTTTGGATTACTTTTAGGGGTAAGGTTTTATGTCCCCCCCCCCCCCCCATTTTGATTATTATTATTAATAAACTGGTAGGGGTCTACCAAACCCCCCACTCCTTCTGAGTGGTTTTATTTAAAAAGAAAAAAAAATCCATCAAACCAAGTATGGCTACAATGGCGGTTAAAACTACTTCTATTACTAAATAAAAAATTATATTATTATTACCTATCGGGGCGATTATAAACCGCCGTTACATATTTACATATATAGTGGCGGTTACAAAACTGCCACTATTAAGGAAACGTCATATGTACGATGGTTAATCAAAACCCGCCACTAAAATGTTGTGGCAATCAGTAATTTACGACGGTTATTTTAAACCGCCATACTATATATGTTTCAGTGGCGGTTTTTTGGAACCACTGCTAAAAATACACCGCTAAAGGCTTGTAGTTTTGTAATGTATGTATTATATTGTTCTTATATGTAGATGCAACCCGAGGTCTCGAATTTTGACCCACAAGTATCAGCTACTTTCTCTCTAAACCCACCGGATAATTCTTCTCAAATAAAGGGTGTACGAATTTATTAAACTTATCTATTGGCTATATTTATATTCATGAGTTAATAAATTTTATCTTAGGTGGAAGCTGCACAACCAACGGGAGAATTCTTTGAGGAATTTACTCATTGGTTTGATGAGAATCTCATTCATGCATTTCAAGTTTTAACATTGAATGAGAAGATTTTTAAACAAGAATCTAATACCTTGTTTACCCTAAAGAAAAATGTTGCAGAATTGTGTACAGATGATGAAATCAGTGTAAATTTGGTTCTTTTATACATGCATAAGGTGAGATAACTCAAGAATTAAGGTTATTTTTTTTGTTTTCCTATTATTATAACTTTATGACTTACATATAGAATTGTTATTTATTTTAGAAAAATATATGAAGTATTAGAGAATAAGGAAAAAACAAGTATATATTTCTCAACCCTCAAGTAACAATACAGAATGATAATGCTAAGACAAAGACAATAAAAAAGATTCTTTAGCCAAGGATAACCAACTACTCATTATAAAGTACATGCAATGTTGAGTAAGTTTATTCCTACTTCTCTCATATTATTTTGACTTGTCCAGTATGCGTATTAATTTTTTGAGTTGAAAATTTTATTTGAAATTAAATTTTACAATTCATTTTTCAATTGTAGGAGTCACTGGTGATTGGATATAATTCATTTAGTAAAATTTAATGTGCACTGGTTGGACCCACTACAAAAAAGCATATCCAAACATCCAGAGATGAGAAAAGTCTTCAATGAGTAAGTAAGTTCTTCCCCTTAAATAGCATATTTTATATCTATTATGTTTTTTACTTCTTTTATATACTAATTGATCAAATTACTGTGGTGAAGTGCAATTTAATCAACGGCGGGTGATTTAAAAGACAAGTAGAGTAAACTTATACTCGTGAAATTTACTAATTTTAAGGCATATCAATCATTCTAATATTGTAATATTAAAATTTTTATGGTTTAAACATTACTGATATAGATCCACTTGTTCTCTTTTTTGTAGCCTCTGAAATTAAAAAAAAAAAAAAAAGGTAGGAAATATGGGTACTACACTATGATGTATTTAAGGGACATCATCACCAACAATAAAATAAAATAATTGAGCATATTATAGATTGTGTTAATCAGAGTCAAGACCATATAGTGACGAGACAATAAAAGGACTTAAGAAAGAACTAGCTGAATACTTGAGAACCAATGCAACTATTTAGATAACATGTCCATATATGTATTTTGATCACACTGTAAATAAATTATATGATTTAATTCATGTATGGATGTATGGTTTATTGTTGTTTTATTGATGACTAATAAAATTTATTATTTGATTGGAAATTAAAGGTGTATTATATTTGCAAGTGTGTGTATTATATTTTTCAGTGTTGTTACAATACCTTGTTAATGGGGATCAGATTTGGTCTGGCCCTCGCCAGATCAAAACCGTTTGACCCACCCACAGTGCTCCTTTAATTACCTTTTAAACCCCAGTTAATAAATTTTAACTCTTATGATTAATTTTATAAAATTTTTCTAAAAAACAAAGTTAGGTTGTTGAACTCTAAGGGTTAGTGAATCTTGACCACAGTTAAAGAGTGTTAAAAGGGACACATGTTGACCTAAGGGATGGGAGCTAGATGGTTTTGGTGTACTGAGGGTCATACCAAATCTCATCCCTGTTTAATGACATTCTGCATTCTTAAACTTTGTATATAAGAAAGTGTTCTATGTAATACGTAATAGCAATCTATAGGACTCAGTGTTGTTGTTACACCCATTTGATGACATTCAATATTCTTTGGATTAAAAAATAAAACTTTCTATTGAACTATTAAGAACATTCTATATTTTCCAGTATTATTTTGCTATACCTTGTCAATGGCATTCGTTGAATATAAGAAAGCGTTCTATCTTAAGACTTAAGAGTGTTCTATATGCCCCCAACTTTATTAAGGGTATAAAGGATTTTTTACATTTTTTTTTTCTAATTATGAGAATGCCATTCGAACCCTGTATGGTAAATTATTTGAAATTACATCGGTTTAGATTGGGTCAAAACATTATGCGGTATTTGACTCTATTAAAAATTTACCTTCTGCCAGTGTTAGAAATTAACTTATCTATACAAATCTACCTGAAATACCCATGTATCACCTCACCAACCATCGAGCTGACTCTTTGCTCTGGCGACTGCACGAGTCAATGTGGTTCTCGCTCTCGCATTAATGTTCCATCAAGCCTTGTCACATGTCTCCCAAGAGACTCACCTTGCCTTCTCATACAACTAATTTGTTTTACTATGGACCACCACACAATGATTCTTTTCAAGGTCCAAAAACATGCCAATTGGCTGACACACACATGTCAGTAGGTTGAGTGTCCCATTTTCTTTATACAGATTTCTCAAACTTTAGTTTGATGTGAGAACTTTCACATGGCCCCACCTTTGATTGAGATTAGATTGATTTTAGAGGCCTACTGGAGGACCATTACTCTTTTTTAGTGGTGTCAGTATATGTAGTTAGATACTTAGCATTGGACCAAACGGGAGTGATGCCTGGATCACCCCAACAAGGATACACCCCAACACTGTCACAATAGGCAGGTCTGTGACCTCTTTATCAATACGAACATAGCTTTCATGTAATTAGTACTAGGAAGGTGACTAACAAAGTTACTGGTTTTTTTTTATACAAGTCATACAGTAAGGCCGCAACCCAGATAGTACTGTTAGTATTTGTTCAAAGTTAGAGGGTTAATGTTTGCTAGCATTTGAAGCTTGGTTGGTGAATATTACAACTATTGCACCCCTCGGGACTGGATCGAGATAAATGACCACTGGGACAAGCCCATGGTGTCAAAGTTAGACTAGTTAGTGATGTCTACCCAGTTGTTTTCACGAATATGAGAAACAGAGTTTTCATATTCATGAGAAAGAGAGTCTTGACAGAGACTTTTGACGTAGTTAAAGTGCTATCAGTACTCTACCAACAAATATGGTGGTGTGTTCGTAATTACTTCGTAGTAGAGTTGATTGTTAGAAATGCTTTGAGTTAAATACGAAAACATGACTTTATTTAGACTGATAATTAGAGCTGCGAATCTTTTCTGAAGCTTTCTTATCATACAGACCAACTCCCATTCCCTCCTGATATCGGGAATGGCCGTACGAGTAAAGCTCTCTTGGCTGTAAAACAGTCAGAAAATTTCGACGTGGCAAAGACATACATAAATATATCAACACGCAGAAACACGTGGATCATTGGATTACATGAGAGTGATAGAGCTTCCCTTTCTTTTAGTATCGTCTTTTCGATGATTATTACTATTCTGATTACACTATCTCAGCAACTAGAATTACACTAGGAGAGCTCAGCCTTCCTTGTCTCACATAAGAAGATCTCCAACCTTCCTTTTTATTCCGATATATATTGGTGTCTCCTTTCCTGTTAGGTTTCAAAAATAAAACATAAATAAAAAGAGATTTCAAATTGAGTTGCTACGTAAGCTTAAGTAGCTGAAGAATAAGATTATAATGCTTACCATCTTAGTAGTGGTGAGGAGGAGGAGGAGGTGAAGGAGATTAGCTAGAAGGGAGAATTGTAGACTTTTGGCGGTGGAGGAGACTTGTAGACTGGTGGTGGCGGGGGAGACTTGTGCACTGGTGGCAGTGGAGGAGATTTGTGCACTGGTGGCGGCGGAGGAGACTTGTGCACTGGTGGCGAAGGGGGATATTTGTGCACTGGTGGCGGTGGGGGATACTTGTGCACTGGTGGCGAAGGGGGATACTTGTGCACTGGTGGTGGCGGGGGATAAATGTGCACTGGTGGCAAAGGGGGATACTTGTGCACTGGTGGCGTCGGGGGATACTTGTGCACTGGTGGCGGGGGATACTTGTGCACTGGTGGCAGCGGGGGAGACTTGTAGACAGGTGGTGGTGGAGGAGACTTGTAGACTGGTGGTGGCGGGGGAGACTTGTGCACTGTTGGTGGCGGGGGAGACTTGTGCACTGGTGGCGGTGGGGGAGACTTGTAGACCGGTGGTGGTGGGGGAGACTTGTAGACCGGTGGCGGCGGAGGAGAAGCGTAGACTGGTGGCGGTGGGGGAGACTTGTAGACTGGTGGTGGTGGGGGAGACTTGTAGACTGGTGGCGGTGGAGGAGAAGCGTAGACTGGCGGCGGCGGGGGAGACTTGTAGACTGGTGGTGGTGGAGGAGAAGCGTAGACTGGTGGTGGTGGGGGAGACTTGTAGACTGGTGGCGGTGGAGGAGAAGCGTAGACTGGTGGTGGTGGGGGAGACTTATAGACCGGTGGCGGTGGAGGAGAAGCGTAGACTGGTGGCGGTGGAGGAGACTTATAGACTGGTGGCGGTGGAGGAGAAGCATAGACTGCTGTGGTCTCTGAGGGAAAGCACAGAGAAACCATCGCCACTAGAAGAGTAGGAATGAGAGAGGCCAATGAGGCCCCCTTCCCTGCTTTTCTTCCCATCTTCACTACAAAATGGGGTTTGGCTATGCTCTTAAGCAACCATCTCAGTCCTTTATATAGTATAGCAATTTGCCTCTTAATAGCCCAATTCACCTCGGTTAAATGTCATAAAACTCAATAAAAACAAAGTAGAATGGTTCTTTGAAATTAGGACTTTGTTTGGGATGTGTGCATGTATCACCCAACGGAATGTGCAATGCATGCTATCACCGTAGTTAAATACCGAATATTAAAGTCAGGTATCTGCAAGAAGGAATCCTTTGCCGACTTGGTTAATTTATTATTGTTATTATTATTTTTACAGTAGGTATCATTTAACTACATTAATTGATGAGGAGTGTTAGCCTTACTTTTAGGTTTTTCTTACTCTTAACATGAACCAACATTTGTCTAATATCACCGTTAAAGTGCACACTTTTTAAGTGATTACAATGCTGTAACAGCGAATTTAAATAGGTGGTTGTTCCACGTTACGAGTAAGAAAATCCCGAGAGTAGAGGTGTCAGTTGATAGAACAACCTCCCTCAACAGACAGCCACACCCCACCACTGGCGCAAGAGGCGGGGTGTCATTGCTGACTTTTTGGATGGGAGCCAGGCGGCTTGACTTAGTGACTCTCTATACATGGTGAATTTTTATGGGAAAAGTGAAACTTATTTGTTGGCTTGTCCTTTCTCTCTCCAAATGATAGAAAATTCTGCGTGAAAATTGAACCCATTCGTACGATTCGTATTTTACTCGATAGGATTTCTAAGAATCCAACTCTACTACCAAGTAATTAGGAAAGCACCACCATATTTGTTGAGTACGGATAGTACTTGAATCACGTCATAACTCTCTATTTTTATTTTTATCAATATCTCATTTTATTCAGAAAAAAAAGAACTCCATTGCCCGACTCGGAAACTAAAGAAAGGCACTACTTTCCTAGCAGTAGCCATGATGCCCTTCCACAATCCCTTCCTATAGATTCAGGGGCGGAGTCAGGAATTTTTCATTGGGAGGGCCAAAATACATGTATACAAAAAAAATTTTGGTTTGAGGGTATGGGATTTGGGGGTTTGGGGGCGTAGCCCCCGAGAATATTTTTTTTGGGGTAGTTTTTTTATTTTGAAATTTTTTTTTTCTCGGTAATACCTTTGAGGTCGCCACCTGTCCTATTAATATCCCTTCATTGTGGTTAAGATTCACCCACCTCCTTGGTTTAAAAAAAATATATCAAATTTCTTTTTGAACCCTTGTTAAAAATTCACTAACTCCTAAGATTAAAATTATTTAAATATTTTTTTTTTAAATCAAGGATAAGTAGGTGAACCATGAGATTGGGTGAATTTTAACCATAGTTAAGGGGTGTCAATAGGTACATGAGCATAAGGGGACTCCATTGGGGGGCCACTATATATGTGACAAAAAAAATTGGGGGGGCCACTACATCATATAGGACAAAAAAATTGGGGGGGCCAAGTATACTAAAAATTTTTTTTTTTAATTAAGGGGCCCACTAGTCATACTACTAGAGAAGGGATTTACAAAAAATTTGGGGGGGCCATGGCCCCCCCCTGGCTCCGCCCCTGCATAGGTTCCCCTAACCTCCTTAGGGATCCAAAAAGATGCCTCCCCATACTTAGCCGCAATCACCTCCCTCCACAAACTGTCTCAGTCCTCTCCAAAACGCCACACTCACTTTCCTAGCAACGCTCTGTTCAACTGAGTTAGCGGTTTAAAGTTTGATCCCCCAACTTCCTTAGGCCTGCACAACTGATCTCATGCTACTAAGTGATACTTTGCACGAGTCTCTCTGTCATTCCATAAGAAATCCCTCTGGATCCGTTCTATAGAAGATGCCACCGAATGAGGGATGGTAAAACCGACATGAAGTAAATTGACAGACTTTGCATCGTGCTTCAAATCAAGGTCATCTTCCCCCCTTTCGATAAATAGGAAGCTCTCCAACTAGACAATCTACGGGCTATGCGCTCTAATATGGGATTCCAAACTGATTTGGCCTTGTATTTTGCTCCCAAAGGTAAGCCAAGATACACTGCTGGAAGAGACCTCACTCTGCAACCTAAACAAATGGCAAGGTGATCCATTATTAACACCTCCCCCACCTTCAGAATCTCAGATTTTGCAAGATTAACTCTTAAACCCGACACCACTTCCAAGCACCGCAATATGCATCTAATGTTTAGAAGACCCCTTCGCAAATCCCTGCAAAAAATGAGAATATCATCCACAAATTGAAGATGAGAAATCCTCAACCCATTCTGACCAATCCAAAAGCTTTCAAACAAATTCCCTTCAGCTTTGGTCAACATTCTACCCAACGCCTCTACGACATTCACAAAGAGGAAAGGGGAGATAGGGTCTCCTTGCCTCAACCCCCGAGAGCTAGGGAAAAAACCCACTGCACTACCATTAATCAGGACAGAGAAAGATACAGTTTCCATGCAAGACTTCATCCACTTCCTCCATTTCCATCCGAACCCCATTCTTTCTAAAATATAGCTCAAAAACTCCCAATTTACGTGGTCATAAGCCTTCTCTAAGTCAACCTTACACAATATGCCCGGGTCCCCCGCACGCTCCCTGGAGTCTAAGCTCTCATTTGCCACTAGAATTCCATCTAAAATTTGCCACCCACCAACAAAAGCGTTTTGGTGATGCGAGATGATGGAAGCCATAACCTTTTGAATACGGGAGGCTAACACCTTAGAAAGGATTTTATATGTGCAGCTAAGGAGGCTAATGGCTCTGAAATCTTTTATCTCCTCTGCTCCCTCCTTTTTGGAAATCAATACAAGGAAAGTACTGTTCATAACTCTGTCAAAGCCCCCTGTTTCATAGAACTCTGACATCAATTCTAATAAATCATTCCCCACAAACTCCCAACACCCGCTGAAAAACTCTATGGCGAACCCGTCTGGCCCGGGGGCTTTATCACTTGCCAAGCGTCAGACAGCCTCCAACACCTCCCTTTCCTCAAACTGCATCTTAAGGCCCTCCCTCTGCCCCTGAGATATCCCATCAAAATAGAGCAAGTATAACTTAGGCCTCCACCTGTCCCTTTCCCTATAAAGCCCTTTGAAATAAGAGACAATGCAATCTTCAATCTCCCCCTTCTCCTCCACCCACCTCCCATCCACCTTTAATCTGGAGATAAATTTTTTCTTCCGGTTGTGGTTTGCCGTTCTATGAAAGAATTTCATGTTCCCATCCCCCTCTTTTAACCATCAAATCCGAGCTTTTTGCTTCCAACTAATCTCTTTGAGCTTCAAGGTAGAGATGTACTCCATCTTCTTGTCATCTCTCTCTCTAGCTTTAAAGGGACTTAGATCACGCACCTCGGACCTCGCATCCAAAACTTCTATCTCCCTTAACTGAGCAGAAAGTCGCACTTCTGCTCTATTAAGACTCTCTCTCTTTCTCATGAATATGAAAACTCTCTTTCTTATATTCATGAAAACCACCGGATCGATATCACTAACTTTTATACCACGGGCTTGTCCCAATGATCGTGTCTCTCTCCCCTTTGGGATAGGTTCCAATCCTGTTCCGAGGGGTGCCATAGTTGTAACATATATCTTGACCTTCCAAGCTTCAAATGCTTGACATTAACCCTCTTAAGTTGGAACAAATACTAAGGTGGCGTTTGGTAACAATAATCCAATTAGATAGACATTATTTGAAAATTGTATTTAGTTGGATTTTAGATTGTTAAGTTGAAAGTTAATTGTATTTCTACATCTTTTTGAAGTATGGGTTTTATATTTCAAATAAAGTAGCTATGAGCTACTATTAAAGTAGAGGTTTTTATCTCAAAAAATCTCTACTTCAAAAAGATGTAGACATGTAATTAACCTTCAACTTAACAATCTAAAGTCAAACTAAGCACACTTTTCAAATAAGCTCTACCTATTTAGATTAGTGTTACCAGATGCCATCTAACACTACTATCCGGGTTGCAGCTTTGTATAAAAAAAATCAATTACTTTGTTAGTCACCTTCCAAGTATTAATTACATGAGAGCTATGTCGGTATTGATAAAGAGGTCACACACCTGCCTATTGTGACAAGTTGGGGTGATCTTGTCTTCACTTCCGCTTGGTGTGACAGCTAAGATGCCCACCTGTAATTGCAACATCTAATGCTAAGTATCTAAGTCAATCAAAGGTGGGGCCATGTGAAGTTCTACAACATCAAGCTAAAGTTTGAGAAGCCTGTATAAGAAAATGGGAACACTCAACTTACTGGCATTTGTGTGTGTGCTATTTGGTATGCTTTCGGACCTTAAAAAGAATCATTGTGTGGTGGGTTCATAGTAAAAATCATCTGAGATGTCACGGTAAGTTCCTTTGGAGACACGTGACAAAGCTTGCTTGATCGAACATTGGGAGAGCGAGAAAAATGTCGACGCATGCATTCATAGAGCAAAGAATCAGCTCGATGATTGGTGAGGTGATGATCAGAGACAAAGCTAAGGGTTGTATACAAGGGTATTTCATGTAGATTTGTATGGATGATTTAATTTCTAAAGATCCATTTTTCAATTTTTTTTTTCTTTTTGATTCCTTAGAATTTTTTTTCCATTCCTCTTGGTATCAAGATGCAACTCTACTGGGATATGTTATCAGTCTTTCTAGGAAAATGGATAGCACCAGAAAAGAACTTATTTTAAGTTCACCTAGGAGGCGTTTGGATAGACTTCTACAACTTCTGGGTTTGGGGAAGTCAAAAGTCGGGTTTTATAGTGTTTGGTTTGCCAATGTAATCATGACTTCCTGAAAAAATAGAAGTCAGCGAAAGTCGGATTATTGACTTCCCCGTAAAGCAGGATACTATTGCTTTCTGGGGAAGTCCATATATCCACATCCAAGGGAAGTAGATCGACTTTCCCGGGAAATTGATGGTGATTTGCGAACATTCGGACCAACCAATCTATGAGCATTGCTAGCCCTACTCTCACCTTCTATAACCACTTCTCCAAATTATAATGATTGAAGCACTCTTTACCCAGAATTGAGTAGGGCTAGTATTCCTCCCAATCACCTGATTAATCTCTCCAATCACTTGATCAATCTCTTCATCCACCATTCCAACCAAAAGCAAGTTAATGGATTTTTTTTTAAAGAAATGACATTTTTAACCTTTTTAATGAGTTGGATGGAATGCATGCCTCTGTAGGTCACCACATGTCCCATTTATCCCTCTTTAACCGAGGTTAAGTTTAATCGACCAAAGGCTAATATTTTTTGTAAAAAAATTAAAAATCAAGGTTAGATGGATGAACCCTAAGGGTGAGCGAATCTTAACTACAGTTAGTGGGTGTTAAAAGGGACATGGCGGCTTGTAAAGTCTCCTTTAACTATGGTTAAGCATCGTCAACCTAAGGTGAATATATTTTTATATTTTTTCTAAATCCAAGGTTAGATGCATGAACCCTAGGGGTGAGTGAATATTAACCATTGTTAGTGGGTGTTAAAAGGACAAGCAGCGGCTTGTAGAACCTCATTTAATTGTGGTTAAGCATAACTAATCTAAGGTTAATATTTGTTTCTTCTAAAAACAAATGTTAGATGCATGAACCCAAGGGACGAGTAAATCTTAACCACAATTAGTGGGTGTTAAAAAGGACACGTAGTGGGTTGTAGAGCCCCCTTTAACTCTGTTTAAACATAATAATATTCTTGTTTATTTTATTTTTCTAAAATCCAAGGATATATGCATGAACCATAGGGGTGAGTGAATATTAACCACCGTTAGTGGGTGTTAAAAGGGACACATGACGGATTTTAGAGCCTCTAATTGTGGTTAAGAATAATCAGTTTAAGGTTAATACTTTTTTTTTCTAAAAACCAAGGTTAGATGCATGAACCGTAGGGGTGAATGAATTTTAACCACAATTAATGAGTGTTGACTTGCTTTTGGATGGAAGGGTGGATTTGCAAAAGTTTTAAAAGTTAGTAGGGATATAATACAAAATCAGAAAACATAAGGGGTATTTAATAATTGAAAACATAGGGGTTTTTTTCACAAAAAACACTTCTTTTTTTTTGGTCGAATCGTAACATTTGTGCGTTTATATACATGAAAAAAATGATATAGTGTAGTTGCATACCATTGAAGTTCAAAGGGTGTCTTCATCAATGCTATCCACTCTTGTTGCCCCCCCCCCCCCGCCCCACATATGCATCAACCAATTCAATCCACAGCATTCGATTTGCTAAATTAACATCTCTTATAGGTTTTATATAAAAATACCATACCTCATTTGGAAATATCATAGTCATCCATTTGGTGCCCATTCGGGTCAAAATTTGATCGGCTTCAATGATCATAGCCGTTCGATGTTTAGACTCTCTTTTGCATAGCTTATAGTATAATCTTTCTTGAGTCCTGAGAAGTTGACCCTGCGGTCCGCTTCTAAGCTGACCACAGCGTCCCCGTGTCTCTTTTAACACCACTTTAACCATGGTTAAGCTTGACTAAATTTAAGTTAACCATGGTTAGATTACTTAACCATAGTTGATGGGTGGTAAAAAGGGGACGGGGACCTATGAGATCATGGGGCTAGCTTCTAAGCTGACCTTGCGGTCTGTTTTTCATTTCCCGTCTTTCTTTGTCCAACATTGTCAAATAGAATAGTTAGTAACTCAATTGGTTAGTGCTCGAGGGTGGGAACTACAATGCCACATAAGATCTATCATGATATCAGTAGGCACCATGTGTACCCCCTTGTTATTTGTTAGATGTCAGCGCTATATTGGGTATTTGTAATGAAATTTTGATGATGGGTTACATAAAATACAATAAATAAGCAATTGATTGGATGATACTTATCAAGAAATTTCTACTTAAATATGAATGTTTTAAATCATGAATACCGGGTGTAGTAATTTGTATATTACCTGTTAGTGTATGCACATGTGTAAAACGTGTTTATATCTATGGGCATCACAAATTTTACAAGAGTTGATATTTGGAAATAATCATATATTAATTTTATATCATATGAAAAAAAAATTTTAAGCTGCTTCTTGTAAGTGCAAACCAAACACAAACTTGACTTTTAGATTTTTAAAAGTCATTTTTCAGATGTGCAAACCAAATGCTATTTTATACCTCAAATAACTTCATCGGACTTCTTACGGAGTTACTTTCTGTAAAGTAACTGCCATTTCCAATCTGTAAAGAATCGGAAATGGAGGTAATGCATTTACCGCCATTTCCAGTTGCAATGTGATGGGCTTTGCACATGGCCCAGTCCTGGTATGAGGCCACTCTAAGCCCTGTCTAGCCCCCTGGGCCCATTTCAGACATGCCCCAGCTTTAACCATGGGTTAATCAAACCCTAGTTAAGATTTAACCACGGTTAGCTAATCTAACCATGAGGAACAAATCCCCCAAAAATTCTCTAAAAATCTAAAAAGTCATGAAATGCTAGAAATGACCTAAATCAGACTCTGTTGTCGCGCCCCAAAATACCCCCTAGGAGTTTAGGGATATTTTAGGCGTGACTATATGTACCTGCCAAACCATCCTGTCATGAACAAGATAAATACAGTACTAACCAATGATAATCAAAGCGCGGAAGCTAAACATAAATGCGGAAGCGTAAACTAACTTTTTCTTTTCTTCTAAGATTTCCAAAATAGTATTCAAAGTTAATATATATACAACATGTCTAAGTCTAAGGTGGACAGACCCACCTATCAAAATGTCAAAATACATAAAAGATCCTCTAGTACTCTCCCCTCAATAGTAGTCGAGGTATGGCCACACGTCAAGGTCTCGATCTGCCTGAGACTGCAGTGGGATAGACGGCTCTCCCTCCTCGATATACTCTTCCTTGACCTAAGGCTCTGGGTCGAGGGCTCCCTCAGTACCTGCCGACATGAAAGTACGACTGAGCATGGAATACTCAGCGAGTACAAGCTATTAGCTAACCATAACGATAATAAACACACAAAGAGTAATACAATACCAATCATCAATTCAAGGCAATAATAAAATCATAGAATTAAACGATATTAAACATGGAGCAATATTATCATCTTGATGTACGTTCATGAATGCAAAAACGCCGATAAAACTCATGCTTGAAAACCTGTTTCTATATCTCAGTATGCCTTGTGGAAATCATGTATGCGTGCATGCATGAATGTCTTGTCATCATCTTGTAAACTTGCATCTTGTAACTTGTGAGCCAGAGGCTAGCACCTGAATCTCCCTGGGCTGCCAACCTCCTTGATATGCAATGCACTTGTGAGCCAGAGGTTAGTACCCGAATGTCCCTGGGCTACCAACCTCCTTGATATGCAATGTTTTCTTGTGAGCCAGAGGCTAGCACCCGAATCCCCCTAGGCTGCCAACCTCCTTGATATGCAATGCACTTGTGAGCCAGAGGTTAGTACCCGAATGTCCCTGGGCTATCAACCTCCTTGATATGCAATGTTTTCTTGTTGTTATTATATGCATATGCAATTGAAATCGCAGTTCATGCTAACATGCGTGCTCGTGTATGTGTCAATAGTGACCATCGTGGAATGATAATAGCAAGAGAGATATGGCATCATAATTCGATTCGTCATATAAGCATAGGAGCACTTAAGAAATTTGCACATTACTTGATCAATTCATCATTCATAAGAGTACATGCATGAGGCCTATTTCCAATTTCTTCATTCAAGTCATTATTTCATAGTTTAGGTATTTTGTCAAACACTTAGCATGCAAGTTTCCTCATTGTCCATTTTCTCCTTTTTAGTGCATATTTTACATTCAATCACACAAGGTAAGTTTATTATTTGTGTAATACCCATCCTCCATTTTCCAATCCACAACCCACACATACCATACATCACGCATTCGGCATCCAATCGCCACATCCAACATCCATCCAAGCATCCATACCATTTCTTTATCTTGTTTATATTTATTAGGGAGGATACATTTCACAAGAAAGCAACATAATAGCATAAATCACATTTTATAAAGAATACTTAGATTTATTGCTAGGGTAAGTTAATAGGGTGTACTAACCTTGAATCAAGGCTTGATCCTTGGTAGAAACCTTGATTGAAGCTCCAACTTGCAAGAAGAAAGATCCTTGCTTGAAGAAGGTTTGGTGTGGGGAAGAAACCCTTGAAGTTATCGTGGAAAATGCTATCCTACCTTGGAGAAGGAGTCTCACATGAGCTTGAGGTTGGATTTTCGAAATCCAAGCTTTTAGGGATGCTCTTGGGTGCTTAAACCCTTGATCTTACTCTCAAATGGAAAGGGGGCTTTGGAACCCTAGTTTTTTCTCCCTCTCTCTCTAATATCCCTAAGTGTAGTGAATGAGGGCTCAAAGGGTCGAGCAAGCCCTTATGGGTAAGGGTTTAACGCCCAAAAAATGAAAAAGCCCTTACAAAAATTTCTGCAAAACACGGGGACCGAGCGATCGGTAGTTATGACCGATCGATCGGTTGCCTACCGAGCGATCGGTACTCTGACCGAGCGACCGGTCAAAAAACTACTCTCTGGAAAATTTCCCCATACAAAATCTTTGACCGTGCGATAGCTACCGATCGATCGGTTTTGGACCGATCGATCGCTGACTGGACCGAGCGATCGGTGCTCTGTAGGTCTGGACTGTTTTGACCATATCTTTTGACTCGCTCGTCGGATTTCGACGATTCAACTTGCGTTGGGTTCGTCTTTCGAAAATGAACATTTTTGACATTTCGGAATTTCCAATTTCTCTCTTATTTATTAATTAGACTATGAGGAAGGCTAATTAGCTACGAAAACGGTATTCATTAAGTATAGAAAAGTCCGGGGTGCTACATTCTCCCCCCTTACAAAAATTTTGTCCCCGAAATTTGGACGATACATACATGCACAAGACCATAACAATTACAAGGGAATGCCAAGGCCCTAAACAAATAACTGAGGATACTTTTCCCGCACTTCAGCTTCTCGTTCCTATGTAGCTTCCTCCCTTGAATGGTGTTGCCATCTTACCAAGACCAAGGGAATGGTCTTGTTGCGCAAGACTTGATCCCGCCTTCCCAAGATCTGCATCGGTTGCTCAACTAGTGTAAGATCCTCTCGGATTTCCACTGGGTCAAGCTCTATGACATGGGAAGGGTCTGGGATGTACTTTCGAAGCATAGAGACATGGAATACATTATGGACCGCCGCCATATGAGCGGGCAAAGCAACACGGTAAGCCACCTCACTGACTCTAGTAATGATCTCAAACGGGCCCACATATCTCGGACTGAGTTTGCCTCTCTTTCCGAATCTCATAACACCCTTGGTTGGTGAAACCCGAACAAATACAAAATCACAAACTCGAAACTCAAGGTCTCTCCTTCGGTCGTCGACGTAGCTCTTCTGTCTATCTTGTGCGGTCTTCAACCTCTCCCGGATAAGCTTGACTCCATCCGCGGTTTGTTCAATTAATTCGGGACCCAACACCTTCCTTTCCCCAACTTCATCCCAATACAACGGGGATCTACAACTCCTCCCATATAAAGCCTCAAAAGGCGCCATCTGTATGCTTGCCTGATAGCTATTATTGTAGGCGAATTCTACCAAAGGTAGGTGATCTTCCCAACTTCCTTTAAAGTCCAGCATACAAGCTCGGAGCATGTCTTCAATCACCTGATTCACCCTCTCAGTTTGCCCATCCGTCTGTGGATGGAAGGCCGTGCTAAAGTCTAACCGGGAATCCATGGCACTCTGAAAGCTTTTCCAAAACCTGGAGGTAAATCTAGGGTCCCGATCCAAGACAATGCTCACGGGCACCCCGTGCAACCGAACTATTTCTTTGATATACAATGTAGCCAACTGATTTGAGTTAAATGTAGTCCGGTACGGTAAGAAATGGGCAGACTTCATCAGTCTGTCGACCACAACCCATATAGCATCACAGTTTCTAGCCGTCTTCGGCAACCCCACAATGAAGTCCATAGAGATATGTTCCCATTTCCACTCGGGAATGGGGAGGGACTGTAAAAGTCCTGCCGGTCTCAAGTTTTCTGCTTTCACCTGCTGGCACACCAACACCGTGCCACGTACTCCGCAACCTCCCTCTTTATGTTCCGCCACCAAAAATGCTTTTTCAAGTCCCTATACATTTTGGTACCTCCGGGGTGAACGGTGTACTTGGATCGGTGAGCCTCGTATAAGATTTCTCGTTTAAGCTTCTCATCGGCTGGGACACATAATCTTCCCTTGAAAGTGATAATCTCATCATCCCTCAACACAAAATCCTTGCTGCTACCCTTAACTGACTTGTCTCGGCAAGAAAGTAGCCCGGCATCAATTCCCTGCAACTCCTTGATCATGCTCAACATAAATGGCCTAACTGTGATGTTAGCCATTATCGGCCCAAAGGTAGGGAGACTAAAATTGATGTCGAGGTTGGACGCATCCTCTAGCAACCTCCACTCCTTCAGCATCATATACACCAAAAGTCCAGTGGCCTTTCGGGTAAGAGCATCGGCTACAACATTCGCTTTGCCCGGGTGGTATTGAATGGAGCACTTGTAGTCTTTCAAAAATTCTACCCATCTTCTTTGCCTCAGGTTTAGCTCTTTTTGAGAAAACAAATACTTAAGGCTTTTATGATCTGTGAATACCTCAAATTGTTCCCCATAAAGATAATGTCGCCAAATCTTCAATGCAAACACGACCGCAGCGAGCTCTAAGTCGTGGGTGGGGTAATTCTTTTCATGTTCCTTTAATTGCCTTGATGCATAGGCAATGAATTTCTTGTGCTGCATAAGGACACACCCAAGTCCGATGTGCGAAGCATCGCTATACACCTCATAACCATCATGTCCAGATGGTACAGTAAGGACGGGGGCCGTGGTGAGGCGTTTCTTCAACTCTTGGAAGCTCACTTCACATTTGTCACTCCAACTAAACTTGGCATTTTTCCTCGTCAAGTAAGTGAGAGGTGCAGTTAAACTGGAGAATCCCTCCACAAATCTCCGGTAGTAGCCTGCCAACCCGAGGAAACTACGTATCTCAGTGATGCTCTTGGGTCTCTCCCAGCTCATAACTGCCTCTATCTTTGCTGGGTCTACAGAAATACCCTCGGCCGACACTACGTGGCCTAGGAACGCCACTTTCTCTAACCAGAATTCACACTTGCTCAATTTGGCGTATAGCCTATGCTCTCTCAACATCTCTAGAGCAAGGTGGAGGTCTCGTGCGTGATCTTCCCGTGTTTGGGAATACACCAAAATGTCATCGATGAACACAATCACGCATCGATCCAAGTATGATCGGAACACCCGATTCATCAAATCCATGAACGCCGCCGGTGCATTCGTCAGCCCAAAAGGCATGACAAGGAACTCGTAATGCCCATACCGAAACCTGAAAGCCGTCTTCGGAACATCCTCCGACTTGATCTTTAGCTGATGATACCCCGATCTAAGATCAATTTTGGAGAAAAATATCGCTCCCTTCAGTTGGTCGAACAAGTCGTCTATCCTTGGCAAAGGATAACGATTCTTGATAGTTACCTTGTTCAACTGACGGTAGTCTATACACATTCTCATTGACCCGTCTTTTTTCTTCACAAAGAGAACCGGAGCTCCCCACGGCGAGACGCTTGGTTAGATGAAACCAAGTTGTTGTAACTCCTCAATCTATTTCTTCAATTCTTCAAGCTCTATAGGGGCCATTCTATATGGTGCCCTTGAAATTGGAGCGGTACCCAGAGCAAGCTCTATAGCGAACTCGATCTCTCTATCAGGAGGTAATCCAGGAAGTTCTTCCGAGAACGCATCTAAGAACTCACTCACAACCGGAATGGCCAAAGAGTTCGGTGCCTCTGGGTTTGCTATGCTCAAAGCTGCGAGGCGAGCAATGTCCCTCTCTCTTAATCCTCGGAAATGAAAAGGCTTAACCCCTTCCGGCTTGAAGTTCACCCTCTTTTCAAAACACGCAACATGCCCGTGATGGTTTGATAACCAACCCATCCCTAGGATGACGTCAAAATCCAAGTCTTGGAAATCCAAGACGTTAAGATCGGCTAACAGTTCATTCTCCCCCACTTGAACCACACTATCCCTGAATATCTTGTCCGTATCAACTGACTTGCCGAGTGGAGTTGCAATGGTCAACTCCCGCTCCAATGGAGTAGCCTCAGTCAAAAAGCCCTTTGCAAAACTTGGTGAGACAAAAGAGTGAGTAGATTCTGTGTCTATCAACACTCGAGCGAGACACTCGTTCACTAATAAAGCGTCTGTGCGATTAAGTAACTAATATCAGTAGATTTCAAACAATAACAAGCATCATACATAGGTAACCCTTAGTATAAATAACCACATAACAAACCATAGAAATTTTATACAATTTAAACTCAAAATTCTCGCGTACCTTGCACTACATCATCGGATGCACGTGCGTCTCTCTCCGATAGAGCAAAAACTCGACCCTGGGTGGCTGGGCGAGGAGGCCGTGTAGACTGTGAGGCCCTCGAAGCCTGAGAAGAGCTAGGCTGAGATGTCTGCCTCATCGGGGGTCTGCTCCCTGAAGACTGAGCTGGCACTTGATGTCAGGGACAATCTCTAACCATGTGGCCATGGTGACCACAATGGAAGCAACTTCCAGTAACCCTTCGGCATTCTCCCGCTGGATGCCTCCTTCCACAAAGGGTGCATATGTCTTGTAAATAGGTGGGAGGAGCATATCCCGTAGCCTGTGTCACTGCGGGGCGAGAAGTCTGGGCAAAAGTCGGGCGAAAAGCCGGTGGAGCAAAAGGGCGGGGAGCCTGTGGTGCCGAATATATCCTCTGTGATTGAGCCGGCCCTGCAGACTGATACAAGGTAGTCCTTGCTCTTTTCTCCCCCAAACTACTCGACTGTCCCTTCTCCATTCCTCTTCTCTTGAAGAACTCCTCGGAGTTCGACTCGGCCAACAGTGCCTTGTCCACTACTTCTGAATATGTCTCATGTCTAAACATTGAGACTAGGTCCTTGAGGTAGGCCTTCAACCCCCTCTCAAATTTCTGGGCTTTCATAGCCTCGGTCGCTATCATATGTGGAGCAAACTGAGATAGCTCCAAAAACTTAGCCTCATAAGCGGCTACAGACATATTACCTTGCTCCAAGGTAATGAACTCCACTTCCATCTTCTCTTTCATCCCGACCGGGAAGTACTTCTTGTTGAAAACGTCCAAGAGTTCCTCCCAAGTCCAGTCTTGACCTTGTCGGGTCAACTCTCGGGTTTGAAGGGCAGACTTCCACCAATGATCGGCCTCACCTTCAAGCATGAAGGCGGCCCAAGTAACCTTTTCCGCCTCCGTAGGCGCCAATACAGAGAATATCTTTTCTAATTGCTGAATCCATCCTTCGGCAACAAGCGGGTCAATACTTCCACAAAAGGTTGGAGGCCTCATCCTCTGGAAAGCCTCTACTCCGGCTTGTGCTCGATTAGGAGGAGCTGGTATAAGTGCGGCATTAGGTGGAGTGGCCGGTTGCCTTGCCGCTAGCATAGCCAAAGTCTCGGCTATTGAAGCGAATGCTTGGGCAAAGTCGGGTTGATCATCACCCGATGGAGCATCACCTCCATTGCCCCTCGTGTTGTACCCGCGACCCCGAGTATTGCGTCTCATGATTTCTCCTGAGAACGACAATACAACATGAGTCTAACTTGGATACGCATTTAGTACAAATTTCGCAATTCACTCGATACATATTAATCAAGCATATTTAATTAGCACAACACAATTAATGCACACATGGTATACAACACAACATCATACATACAATCCATGTTCCTAGCGTAGGACTCTAAGTTTGGTTGAGATTCAACCTATTTTGAGTAGGACTAACTTGTTAGTCCATACTTGGAATACAACTCTTTCCTAACACCTAATGCCTTGTTCAATTATGGTCTCTAGTACTACGTGACCCTAGGGACTCTAATGCCTAAAGCTCTGATACCACCTCTGTCGCGCCCCAAAATACCCCCTAGGAGTTTAGGGATACTTTAGGCGTGACTATATGTACCTGTCAAACCATCCTGTCATGAACAAGATAAATACAGTACTAACCAATGATAATCAGAGCGCGAAAGCTAAACATAAATGCAGAAGCGTAAACTAACTTTTTCTTTTCTTCTAAGATTTCTAAAATAGTATTCCAAGTTAATATATATACAACATGTCTAAGTCTAAGGTGGACAGACCCACCTATCAAAATGTCAAAATACATAAAAGATCCTCTAGTACTCTCCCCTCAACAGTAGTCGAGGTATGGCCACACGTCAAGGTCTGGATCCGCCTGAGACTACAGTGAAATAGATGGCTCTCTCTCCTCGATATACTCTTCCTCGACCCAAGGCTCTGGGTCGAGGGCTCCCTCAGTACCTACCGACATGAAAGTACGGCTGAGCATGTAATACTCAGCGAGTACAAGCTACTAGCTAACCATAACGATAATAAACACGCAAAGAGTAATACAATACCAATCATCAATTCAAGGCAATAATAAAATCATAGAATTAAACAATATTAAACATGGAGCAATATTATCATCTTGATGTACGTGCATGAATGTAAAAACGCCGATAAAACTCATGCTTGGAAACCCGTTTCTATATCTCAGTATGCCTTGTGGAAATCATGTATGCGTGCATGCATGAATGTCTTGTCATCATCTTGTAAACTTACATCTTTTAACTTGTGAGCCAGAGGCTAGCACCTGAATCTCCCTGGACTGCCAACCTCCTTGATATGCAATGCACTTGTGAGCCAGAGGTTAGTACCCGAATGTCCCTGGGCTACCAACCTCCTTGATATGCAATGTTTTCTTGTGAGCCAGAGGCTAGCACCCAAATCCCCCTGGGGTGCCAACCTCCTTGATATGCAATGCACTTGTGAGCCAGAGGTTAGTACCCGAATGTCCTTGGGCTACCAACCTCCTTGATATGCAATGTTTTCTTGTTGTTATTATATGCATATGCAATTGAAATCGCAGTTCATGCTAACATGAGTGCTCATGTATGTGTCAATAGTGACCATCGTGGAATGAGGATAGCAAGAGAGATATGGCATCATAATTCGATTCGTCATATAAGCATAGGAGCACTTAAGAAATTTGCACATTACTTGATCAATTCATCATTCATAAGAGTACATGCATGAGGCCTATTTCCATTTTCTTCATTCAAGTCATTATTTCATAGTTTAGGTATTTTGTCAAACACTTAGCATGCAAGTTTCCTCATTGTCCATTTTCTCCTTTTTAGTGCATATTTTACATTCAATCACACAAGGTAAGTTTATTATTTGTGTAATACCCATCCTCCATTTTCCAATCCACAACCCACACATACCATACATCACGCATTCGGCATCCAATCGCCACATCCAACATCCATCCAAGCATCCATACCATTTCTTTATCTTGTTTATATTTATTAGGGTGGATACATTTCACAAGAAAGCAACATAATAGCATAAATCACATTTTATAAAGAAAACTTAGATTTATTGCTAGGGTAAGTTAGTAGGGTGTACTAACCTTGAATCAGGGCTTGATCCTTGGTAGAAACCTTGATTGAAGCTCCAACTTGCAAGAAGAAAGATCCTTGCTTGAAGAAGGCTTGGTGTGGGGAAGAAACCCTTGATGTTATCGTGGAAAACGCTGCCCTACCTTGGAGAAGGAGTCCCACACGAGCTTGAGGTTGGATTTTCGAAATCCAAGCTTTTAGGGATGCTCTTGGGTGCTTAAACCCTTGATCTTACTCTCAAATGGAAAGAGGGCTTTGGAACCCTAGTTTCTTCTTCCTCTCTCTCAAATATCCCTAAGTGTAGTGAATGAGGGCTCAAAGGGTCGAGCAAGCCCTTATGGGTAAGGGTTTAACGCCCAAAAGATGAAAAAGCCCTTACAAAAATTTCTGCAAAACACGGGGACCGAGCGATCGGTAGTTATGACCGATCGATCGGTTGCCTACCGAGCGATCGGTACTCTGACCGAGCGACCGGTCAAAAAACTACTCTCTGGAAAATTTCCCCATACAAAATCTTTGACCGTGCGATAGCTACCGATCGATCGGTTTTGGACCGATCGATCGCTGACTGGACCGAGCGATCGGTGCTCTGTAGGTCTGGACTGTTTTGACCATATCTTTTGACTCGCTCGTCGGATTTCGACGATTCAACTTGCGTTAGGTTTGTCTTTCGAAAATGAACATTTCTGACATTTCGGAATTTCCAATTTCTCTCTTATTTATTAATTAGACTATGAGGAAGGCCAATTAGCTACGAAAACGGTATTCATTAAGTATAGAAAAGTCCGGGGTGCTACATCTGTAATCTGTCTAACCATGATTTAAATAAACTTAACCATGGTTAACACCTTGCTTGACCATGGTTAAGCCCATTTACCTTGGAAAAAATCTCCAAAAATTCCAAATAATCTAAAAAGCAGGAAATGAACAAACCATACCTTGTGGTATTCCTAACCATGGTAAAACGAGCTTAACGATGGTTAACTCTTTTCTTAACCATGGTTAAGCCTATTTTAACCTTATAAAATCTGAAAAAATCCCTAAAATTAGAAAACGGTGCCTAAGATCTATAAAACCGATCTTGGACCTTGACCACCAGTGGTTAGCTGCCCTAACTATGGTTAGACCACCTGCAACCCCGGTTAGTAACCTTAACCTCGGTTATTTTCAATTTCGGCCTACCGGGCCTAAAATCCCGTCCACCCAACTCTCCTTTGGCCTTCGGCCCCAATCTTGGCCTATCGGGCCCAACCCTAAGCCTACCGGGCTTACCTTGAGCCTCCGGGCTTGACCTTTGGCCTCCGGACCTAATCTTGGCCTACCGGGCCCATCCCTAAGCCTCTGGGCTTGACCTTTGGCCTCCGGGCCCAATCTTGACTTACCGGGCCTAATCCTAAGCCTACCAGGCTTACTCTAAGCCTTTCGGGCTTACCTTTGACCTCTAGGTCCAATCCTTAAGCCTCTGAGCTTCATCATTGGCCTACCGGGCCTAATCGAACTTAGCCATGCACTTGACCAACCTCAGTCAACCAAACCCTAGCCTCCGTGCTAGATCCTAAGCCACCCTTGGTGCACACACACACTCCCTCAGCCTTGGCACGAGCTCATGTGTCAGAACTACGCTCGGTCTGATCTCACCCTAATGTGAGTACGTAGGCAACCCAACTCGGGTGTGACCCTAGTTAGTTTTTCCCTTCTTAGATTAGTATAAACTAAATCTAAGGCATTTGGACGATAAATGACATTAACCTCGCTTAAACATAGTAAGTAGGGAACCATTGCAAAATGAAAGTCTCGGGGTGCCTAACACCTTCCCCGGGCTTGACGGAACCTCTTACCTAGAACTCAAAGCAGACCAAAACCTTATCCATAAGCCCGAGGACTTATCCCTCCTGAATATATAAGTGACAACTCCTAATCGTAAAACCATCAACTGTGTGGTCGGGTTGGGATCCATGCTCACAGCATTTGCCACCAATACTTTAATCTTGACCGTCCATACTATAGATGGTGCTTTGTAGAGATCATTCTACATGTCAACATGATATTATTTAATCAATTATTGACTTTATGATTAACTCATCATAGCTAATTGAACCTAACCATAGTTAATCTTGGACGTCCACTTGTAGTGTTGACATATGGCACTTACCACATGTTCTTATCTTAGCTCATGATCAACTTATCATTAACTTCATCATCGATTCTCCCTTAATCATTTGGACGTCTCCCTTAGGATGTTGCCATGTGGCACTTGCCACATGCCATGATACTAGCTAATAACCCTTCTTAATATACATGTGTTAATATTGGATTTTAACACATGGTATATAAACATATACTTAAGTAATTTTCAACTCATATACTTAAGTAAAATAGGGAATTTCCCCATTACATCTTTAATAAGGACAAGGCCATAGACAGATCCAGGACTTTGCTCTGGACGTGCACGTTAGCAATATTTTTCTTGAGGTGCATGTTAGCCAGCTTTTGGTGCAATTCGGTGCTAGGGTTTCATGGAAAACCCTAGGGCAGCCGGGGGCAAGGAGGGAGATCCCACTGGCCGGCCGCCCAGCCCCACCTTCTCCTATGCAGAAATAGTAGGAAAGGCTCCACATATGTCTTCTTCTTCTTCTATTCCTCTCAAATCTCCTTCTACGTACAAGGGAGAACCTGCCATTTTCTTCTCAGAAGAAGAAAACATTGTTCTTGCTCAACCACATGCGCTCTCACTTGTGGCAAAATGTTCCTATGGTCGTCCCTCTCTTGACGAGATAAAAGCGTACATGAAAAAATCTGCGAGGCTTCGAATGGGGTTTATAGTTGGTATTCTTGATTCGAGACACTTATTATTTAGGTTTGCTTCAGAGGATGATTACCTAATGATTTGGATCAAGGAGGTTGTCTATGTCAAAGGATTCCTATTCAGATTTTTCAAGTGGACAACTTCTTTCGTCTCAGGGGCAGAATCCTCCATAGTTCCTTTATGGGTTTGTCTTCCTAACCTTCCCCTACATTTTTTCAATGAATCAGCTCTTATATCTATTGGAAACATATTAGGGAAGGTGTTGAAAATCGATGGAGCAACAAGATCTATTTCTAGACCAAGTGCAGCACGTATCTGTATTGAGATAGATCTTCTCAAACAAAATCCGGATAGGTTTTGGTTGGGAATGGGGAATCAAGGTCGATGGCAGTCGGTAGAATATGAAAAAAAATTTCTATTTTGCAAGAAGTGCAAAAAGCTTGGCCATGAGGAATCCTTGTGTGGCGTGGGGATCAAAGGTAGACCTATTCCTAGATCTAAAATAATAGATCGCAATAAAAGGGAAGAAGTGTATAAAGATGCTGAGGAGGGATCTTTAAAAATCACTACAAAACAATGGGTGGTGAAAAGGTTTTTATAAAATAAAATTTCTGGAGATGATTTGCTTTTGGATTCTGCAATACAGCATCAAAATCATGATCTCAACCTAGACAAGTTCCCAGAGACAAATATCAGATTGGAAATTTAATCACCAGCCTGTGTGGATGCGGATACAAGTAAGGAAATCATCACTGAAAATTCTATTCCTCATGTTGTGATCGGTGAGACATCCTCAGCCACAGCAAAAGATCAAGAGAATTTTTTTACAGATCTTACTTCGGCTCCAACAGTAGGTAAGTTCCTTTTACCCCATTCCAAAGATAATACAGTGCTGGAAACGGAAACTCTAGTTGATTCACAAGATAAAACCGACCATATTAATTTTGCTACAGATCAAACTGAATCCAATATGGGATTATTAAATGGAAAAGATCAAGATCTTGCAATGAAGGAAACAGAAAATTTAGTTGCTTTAAAAGATAAAAACGTTACTAATAGGATTGTTACAGATATACACGAGTCTAATATTGGGCTGTTAAATGATATAGCTCATGAAAATCTGATTAGATTGAATGCTAATAGTTTTGAATTGAAGGAAGATCTACATAATAGATCTTTTATAATCCATAAAAAAAGTTTTTCTAATTCTGATTTGAATAGCTTTTGGAAAAATAGTAGCAGCAATATCACTGCTGTTTCTAATCATCCCACCTGTAATCGTATGTGGGAGAGTCCAATTCAAACTTTAGGAGGTTTTCCCAATTCCAAAAACCTGAAGTATTATGAAAATATGTTATGGGAACAATCTCAATCTCTTGAATTTCATTCCAACATAAATCCTTGCTTTAAAAAAGATATTGAAATATTTAAGGATGAAGGGAAAATTTTTTCTCAAAACTTACTAAAGTCTGAATTATTCTTTTCCTATCCGGAAAAAACAGGAAAGAGTAAAGCCAAAAACTTAAATACTATCCTTTCTTCTGGTAGAATTACTCGTGCTAGATCGGCAATCCTTTTCCGGGCTACCAATCCTAATAATGTTATTAATGACTAAATTTCTTATTTGGAACATTTGAGGTATAGGAAATCTAGCTTCTAAATCTAGATTAAAACAGTTGATTTCTTATTCTGATTTGAATAGTTTTTGGAAAAACAGTAGCAGCAATATCACTGCTGTTTCTAGTCATCCCACCTGTAATCGTGTGTGGGAGAGTCCAATTCAAACTTTAGGAGGTTTTCCCAATTCCAAAAACCTGAAGTATTATGAAAATATGTTATGGGAACAATCTCAATCTCTTGAATTTCATTCCAACATAAATCCTTGCTTTAAAAAAGATATTGAAATATTTAAGGATGAAGGGAAAATTTTTTCTCAAAACTTACTAAAGTCTGAATTATTCTTTTCCTATCCGGAAAAAACAGGAAAGAGTAAAGCCAAAAACTTAAATACTATCCTTTCTTCTGGTAGAATTACTCGTGGTAGATCGGCAATCCTTTCCCGGGCTACCAATCCTAATAATGTTATTAATGACTAAATTTCTTATTTGGAACATTCGAGGTATAGGAAATCTAGCCTCTAAATCTAGATTAAAACAGTTGATTTCTTCTAACCATATTGATTTTACGGCTATCATAGAACCAAAAAAGAAATTGGCTGCTATTCAAGAAGTTTGTTCTTTTATTAATATGGATAAGCATATAGACATCCAAGTTGCTCATGAAAAAATTTGGTTATTTTGGAAGCAACATATTCAAGTTCAATTTGTCTCCTCTTATGACCAAATGCTAATAGTTGATGTTTCGTCTTCTGATTTTTCTACTATTTGATGTGCTTTTATATATGCAAAATGTTCTAGGAGGGAAAGGTTAACTCTCTGGGAAGATCTTTGTTCTGCCTTTTCTTCTTTTTCCGGCCCTTTCTTTATAGGTGGTGATTTCAATGCTATTGCTTCTTCTGAAGAAAAGTTTGGTGGAAGAGAGGTAAACATGGAATCTATGGAGGACTTCAATAATATGATAAATGAATTGGGCTATTGAATTTGCTTTTTTTTGGTAAAATAGAATCCAATTGTTGAAAAAAGGTTAGGAAGCCAATTGTTAATTTTCCCCTTAGACCGTAATTTTTTTTCCTGATTTTTCTATATTTATTGCTTTTTTAAAAATTTCTAAGGGAAATTCTTCGGGGATCTTTGCTCCTTTTCTTTTTTTGGTTTCTTTATTTGGGAAAGCACTTCTTTAAAAAATTTGGTGGGGATAAACAGGAATTTTTCAAAATTGTTGAATTGGGGGGGTTTGGGCTTTTTTGGAAAATTCCTTTTTCCATTACTTTTTTCCCCTTAGATTATTTTTTTAAGTTGGAATAAATGCTTTGTTAAACATTTTCTAAATTCTTCGGAAGTCCATTTTCTGGAATTTGGAATTTAAAAACCCCTTCTTTTAAATTTCCAAATTTAAAACCCGGATTTTTCCAGTTGTTTCTTCTTTGAAGGAAAATTTTTTCCTCAAACTTAAAAGATTAAAAATTTCTTTAAAAAGTTGGAATAGAGATGTCTTTGGTAACATTTTCCATAAGATAAACTCTCTAGAGAGTCAAATTTCTGAATTGGAAGTTGGAATAAAGCTCTTCTTTATCAAATCTTAAAACTGAATTACAGTCTGTTCTTCTCTATGAAGAAATTTTCTGGAGACAGAAATCTAGAGTTCAATGGCTTAAAGAAGGTGATAATAACACGAAATTTTTTCATATGACCACTAAATCTAAAAGAGGCCGAAACTACATCTCTAGAATAAAAAATGATCAAGGTATTTGGTTGGAATCTCAGGATGATATAGGATCTGAAGCAGTTAATTTTTTCACAAATATGCTCACCTCTGATAATTCTATTATTGATGATAATATTTTACTTCATATTCCTTGTATCATTACTGAGGAAAATAATAATTCTATATCTTCTCTTCCCTCTCTAGAAGAAATTAAAAATGTTGTTTTTAGCATGTCTGCAGATAGTGCTCCTGGATCAGATGGGTTTTCGGGACACTTTTTCCACTCTTGTTGGAACATTATTGAGGAAGATCTGTTTCAGGCTATTACTTATTTTTTCTTCACTGCTGAAATTCCTAGAGCTATAAATGCTACAGCTATCGCCTTAATTCCAAAAAATAGTTCTCCCGTTTCTTTCTCGGATTTTAGACCCATCAGCTTATGTAATTTTCTTTATAAGATTATATCTCGTATTTTGGCTGATCGTATCAGTTCATTGCTTCCTTATATTATATCTGATGAGCAAAGTGCTTTTGTTAAAGGGAGAAATATTCTTGATAATGTTAGCATAGCTCAAGAAATGGTGCAAGACATTGATAGGAAAATCCTAGGAGGTAATATTATTTTTAAAATTGACATGTCCAAAGCTTATGATAGAATGGAATGTAATTTCATTCTTTCTGTTCTTTCTAAGATGGGTTTTTCAGAAAACTCTATAAGATTGATTCGTGGCTGTCTTACTAATCAATCTTTTTCTATTCTTATTAATGGTTGCCTTCATAGTTTTTTTCAGAGTTCGAGGGGCCTTCGTCAAGGGGACCCTTTATCTCCTGCCCTCTTTATTATTGCAGAAGAAGTTCTAAGTAGGGGTATTAAAACTATATATGAGAATCTTTCTTCAAATTATAAACTTGGAAGGTACGGCTATCCTGTTTCTCATCTTCTATTTGCTGATGATACTCTCATTTTCTTAATGGAAGGAAAAAAAATATTCAGAAAATTTTTGAATTCATTTCTACTTATGAGAAATCTTCAGGCCAACTGATTAATAGATCTAAAAGCTATTTTTACTGTTCTGATAAATTAAATAGAACGAGAGTGGATAATATTGCTAATTGGGTGGGTATTCCTAGGAAAAACTTCCCCTTTACTTATTTAGGAATACCACTTTATAAAGGCCGCCTTAAGAAGAGTTACTTTAATTCCCTTATTGATAAAATCTCCTCTAAGGTGGAAGGCTGGAAAGCAAAGCTTCTATCGGCTGGTGGTCGTCTTGTCTTGATTAAACATGTCCTGTCATCTATGCCAACATATCTCCTTGCGGGCATACATGTGCCCAAAGGTATTAATTCTCATATAGATAAAATAATGGCTAAATTTTTCTGGAATAATACGAGTGAGGTTAGAAAGCGGCATTGGATAAATTGGAATATTTGCTCTCTTCCTCAGTTGGAAGGGGGTTTAGGTATTCGCAAAATAAATGATTTTTCTAATGCTCTTAGAATGAAACAAATATGGAATCTTTATCAATCGAATAATCTTTGGTCTAACTTTTTCAGGAATAAATTTCATTTTAATCATATATGGCAGGCATCTTATAGCCCTGGTGCTTCAAAAACTTGGATTAAAATTAGCCATTTATGTAAAGATGTGATCCTTAAATCTACTGCATTTATTGGAAAAGGTACTAAGATAAACTTTTGGTTAGATCGTTGGTTTGGTGAAGTTCCTCTTATAGAACTTGCTTTGTATCCTCCTCAATATTTTCCTCTCATTTCAAATATGTTGGATTCTAATGGTAATTGGGATTTCTATCTTGTTAGTGACTATATTACTAACCAATTGAAGACAGAAATTCAATCTGCTGGTTACTTTACTTCTGATTCAGATGATCTTTTCATTTGGAACCCCAATCCTAATGGTAAGTTTACTGTTAAATCTGCTTGGGATGCGATTCGCAACTCTCATGCTCGTAAGGATTGGAGTTTAAATATCTGGAATTCAAATATTCCAAAAAAAATTCAGATCTTTGGTTGGAAGGTAATGTATGGTGCCATATTGACAGATAATATGATTCAATCTACAGGTATCCCTTTTGTTAGTCGATGCTATTGTTGTAATTCTGGAAATATTGAATCTCTAACTCACCTTCTTTTCCACAGTGGTCTTGCAGTCAGCATTTGGAATTATTTTGCAGGTCTTTGTTCCATTGTTTTGCAGCCCAGTGATACCATACAATGCCTTCTGAGACGATGGTTCAGAGCTTATAAAAGGCATCACAATGTTCTTTTCAATATTCTTCCTCTGCTCATCATTTGGGAAATTTGGAAGGAGCGATGCTCGAGAAGATTCAAAAATATTCGGAAGCCTCCAAACATAATCATTGCTAGAATAAAAGGTTGGCTGTTGGAGCTGGGCAATTTACCCTCAAAACAAAGACTGGATCTCTCACTTTTCAACAAGGAGTCTCCTCTTGCCCAAGCTAGAAAGTCTATATCTATTATTAAATGGATCCGGCCTATTCAAGGGAAAATAAAGTTAAATGTTGATGGAGCGTCTCGAGGTAATCCTGGGTTAGCTGGTGGAGGAGGTATTCTTCGTAATTATCAAGGTGATATGTTAGCTTGTTTCTTTTCATTTTATGACTACTGCACAAGCTATGTTGCTGAATCTAGAGCCCTCCTGGATGGAATCTCTCTTTGTCATTCATTGGGTTATAATCAGATTAAGGTAGAGTCTGACTCTAAAACTCTTGTAGAAGCCTGGAAGGGTAATTGTCATCATCCTTGGACTGTTTGGTACTGGAATAAAAAAATTAGGGAAAATAACCATATATGCTCGTCTTTTACTCACATTTTCAAAGAAGCTAATCAGGCTGCTGATTTTTTTAGCTAATTATGGTTGTGACGTTCAGAGCTCGGGCTTGGTCCAGAATAATCAGGATTGCCCTCCTCGTCTTAGGGCCCTTATATTTCTGGATAAAGTGGGTGTTGGTAATATTAGATTATCTTGATTTGTTTTGTGGTTTGTTTTTTGTATCTAGGGTTAGGGGTTTTTAATTCCCCCCCTCTGTTAGTGTTTTTCTTTTTTGGGGTAAGGTTTTATGTCCCCCCCGATTTTTGAGTCTTGTCAGGGGTAAGGTTTTATGTCCCCCCCTTTTTTTATTTGTAGGGGTAAGGTTTTATGTCCCCCCACATATTTCTTATTATCTAATAAACAGGTAGGGGTCTGCCAAACCCCCAACTCCTCCTGAGTGGCTTTTTTTAAAAAAAAAAATAGGGAATTTCTTAATATTAAATCCTTTAGTAAATATTTTTAATTCTAACAATATTCAGGTTGCTACAAACTCTTTAATGGAGCTCAGAGGGGCAGAATAATTATAGGATTGAGGTGCTACTGGTACTAACTACTAATTTTACAGATGTGGAGGGGCTCTTTCTTGTTCAGAATAAGAATTCTGGTGAGGTTGCTGGTACTGGTGGTACTGCTGCTACAACTACTACCCATGATATGACCTATTGGGTTGGTGAAACCCAGGCGGATAAGTGCCTTATTACGGTCGCTGTTGTAAGGCAGACTCTTACTTCAAAGAGAAATTTGGATGATTCATAGTATTCAGATGGTAAGTTTGCCTATAGGAATTCTGCGTGGGTGGCTTGAAGGTGCTGAAGTTACAGACCTCTTCCTAGATAGGTGGGGCACATCCTTCATTCAAAGGACATGTAGATGTGGTATGAGTATTCTGTAAATAGAACTCACAAAGCTCAATTGGGTTTGCATGACCCACACTCATGACAGAATTGAATGTCACTAGTTTCTGAACAAAGACAGCTAGGGTAGAGACAGATTTGGTTAGTTCTAGGATCACAGATTTTAGCTCTGTATCACCTTTCACTTCATGTCCAATGGAGGTCCGTGAGATTAGAGTAGCAAGACTAAATTCGGAATTTGTTGTCCAATGTTGGGAATTTTCTCCTCATTCTGTCAAGAAATCATAGGCATTAGTAGGAGTCTTGTGCATGAACTTGCCTTGACACATAGACTCTAACATCATCCGGGACTCATCAGTAAGTCCCTTATAGAACAAGTGAACCAGACTCCCCTTGTCAAAATTGTGATGGGGACACTTGGTCAAAAAGTCCTAAAATCTATCCCAGGCTTCATAAAATTTCTCATCAAACTTCTGTCGAAACTCTTCAATGATCTGTTTCATCTCATTTTTCCTAGACATGGGATAGAATTTTGATATGAATTTTGCCACTAACTGACCCCATGTAGTAATGGAAATAATAAGGAGGGAATATAGCCATGCAGAGGCTTTATCTTGGAGAGAGAATGAGAATACCCTCAATCTGACATTTTCTTCATCCAAATGTTGATTTTTGAACAATGTGTAGATATTCCAGAACTTCATGAGATGAGTGTACGGGTCTTCTTTGGGAAGACCATGAAAATTAGGAAGCAATTGCACTGTGTGCAGCCGGATCTCAAATTGAGCTGCCGTAGTCTAGGGGAGCACAATGCAATTAGGGGTGCTAGAGATGAGAGCATAAGTCTCAATGAGGGGCCTTTCTACTGCCATGGTAACTCATTGGGAGGAGGGAGGTGAAGAAGATGGCGAAGAAACTGGAGATCATTATAAGAGAATTGAGTGACTCGTAGATTGAATCAATCGCTTGTTGGATCAGACCTAACAGGGCATATACTTGAAAAATATGCCCTATACAAATTTTTTTTCCCAAAAGGTGACAATAACCTGAGTGAAGCTGTATGATGCACAAAGAACACAATAACCCTAAGCCAAAGCTAAACAATCAACAATTTTTTGGGCTTTGTCTTTTTATCTGTGTTGGCAAGCAGGGTATGATAGTGGGTGGGACCACTGATTTTATCTTGTTTAATCCACTGGACTGACTGGCATTCTTGGTTCTCACAAAGGTTTCACTCGTAAGCTAACCTTCCAATACTAACACAAGTTAATTGTGAGATAATCCGTAGCCTTGATAGAGGTGCAACACAATGGATATCTTAAATACATACCAAGCTAGCCGGATCAGTCAAGCAATTTGACAAGTATATTCCCAAAAGATGAACTTGGGCTAGTTTGTATTCCTATTTTCAACAACCAGCTAACCACCAAAAATCCAAGGATGCCACTAGTGAGCTCAGTGTACTGAATTAACAGGTACCTGTGAGTATGTTTGGAAACAGGGATCCGCGCTCATGGACTATTCAACTTGAAAATTGATGGAGTTACTAATTGTGAAAGTCCTATAAACACCGATCTAGAATTGGGTTCTAAAAAGTTGGTTTATTTTATTTTGTTGAGCTATGGATCACACAAGCTGGAATGATGAAGTGGGTGATGAAATCCAACCAATTTCAAGTAGAGCTGGGTTTGCTCTTTCAATTAATATATTTTTTGGCCATCCACGCAATTCGAAAAAAGTACAGAATTAAATAAACAATCATCGCCTAGATGCTTAGTCAACACCCGGGATCGCTTTCAAACGAGGTTTAGAACACATACATATCCATGGGCTATGCCACGGGGTCACCTCTGAGAGGTAGGGAGGGGTAATGGGCTTGGGCCCACTCCGAGCTTATACTCCCTACTCACACTCCTCTACAGAAGAGTTAGTTCACAAAAGAGAGTATAGGGTTTTGCGAATTATTTTTGGAAGGTCACTACATTTTACGGTTTGTACACAAAATTCAATTAATGAGGCAATTTAATTGATTTCAAATTAGGATTTGAATTCAAACTTAGAAGTTTCCTAAAGTAGAAAACTGCTATTTTTGAAATTTCCACAAATTTGGAAACCCGGGCAAAATGGAAACTTCCCAAATGAGGGAATTTTTCAAAAAGCAATTTTTCCAATTTTATAAGATATCCAAAGTTAGAGAATCTCTATAAATGGAAATTCGCTAAATATGTAAAATAAAAAAAATTTCAATTTTGTAATACTCACTATTTTAGAAACTTCACAAAATGCAAACTTTCCGAAAAAACTAATCACCTATAAAATAACTGAATGTAAATCTAACCCTATTTTATTTTTATTTTTTTTATTTTTAATTTTTTGAAGACTACAAAAAAGGCAAACTTTTTTTGTGTTGCTTTTTTTTTTAGCACTTAATCAAGGGGTTGCTAAACCCATGAACAAACATCTAAAAAAAAAGTGCTTTAAGAGGTCTTACAACTTGCACTCGGCCATCCGAGGCTTAAAAAAATAATAAGAAAATAAACAATTAAAAAAGAAAGAGAAGAAGGGGGATCCGAAATTCTTTGCTGTTTTTTTTCTCTTTGGAATTGTTTTCTTCATTCTATATGCACTTCATACACACGACCAACAACGACGCCATTTGAAACGGGATTTTTCCGTCGTTTAGAATCACCTTATTTCAACAATAATTTTTGAATCCTGTACTTTAATCCATGCACAATGCAAAGATATTAGCACAATGGTATGTGGGATGTCAAATCCTAAATCGAGTTAGTAAGAGCAAATAAAGAGAACTAAAAATTTGAAATGCTAGAATGATGGAAAGATGAGAAGGATGGAATGAATTTCTAAAACAAAGTTGTTTAAGAATTTATCAAGACCTACAAATAACCATCGAAAAATAACAGGAAATATAGTGATGAACTCAACAAAATTAATCGATATGAAAAGAACTTTATTCCTTAAACTAAGAGTTGTTCACAAAGCATAAATAAAAAAGGACCGGCCATGAAGAGACAAAGGAGCTTCTTTAATTTTCGAGAACCAGGGCTTACACCAATGTGAGCAGAGAGATGGTTGGACATCCAGATGGCATGGGATGGGGTACAAAAAACCATGGGTTATAAAGATGAGGTGAGAAGTGTTTTTTCCTAGGTGTAGGGGCGAGAACGTGAGAGAAAGGTGAGAAGAGAAGTTAGGGGGGAGGGAACAATCTATAAGGGAGAGAGAGGGGTGAATATTTATAGAGGATGGCGTGGGTTTTATAAATATTAGGGTTAGAGAATTTGGCTGGAGTTTTTAGAAAGAGATGGGTGACTAGGATTAGGGTTTGGTGATAGAGAAAAGATGGATGATTAGGATTTTGTAGAGAAAGAGATTAGGGATTTAACACAATGGGGAATTTAGGGAGACCTAAAGGGAAAGAATATGGAAAGATATTGTGGGATTAGAGTTACCATATGTGAGATGGAAAGTAGAGGTTTGAAATAGATGGTTAGGATAGAAGAGTAATGAATGACTAGGATTAATTAGAGAGGAAGGAAAAAGAAATAATAAAAAGAAGCAAAGGGTCTTGAACCCTGGTCTCTAACATGATCTTCCCCAGCCTTTTCCAATTAAGCTTTCTTCTTTCTTTATCTTGTAGGGATATTTACCAATTGAGTCCCTTTCTCTTGGAAATGTATTCTTTGCTACTTTGGCCTTCTTTAATCACTAGCTCAGCTCATGCTTGGCCTGTCTCTGGATGATATAGTCTATTTGCCCTTTAGCTTTCAATAATGGGGTTTCAATGGTTATTTTTGGCTTCCAGGTTCTTGAAATTCTATTAATCTGGGGTCCTGAAACATGAAAGCATGTAATGAGAGTTTCTAAAAAAAACAACTTTCAATCTGGACTTCTAGAAACATGTTAAATTCATGCAAATGTACCATTTTTATTAGAAATGTGTGTGCTATATAATGGAGGAAAACCTTATGTAAATAAGTTTGTAAAATTGAAAGTTTACGTAGTAGAGTTTAACTATACCTTAAAAGATAATAGTGAAAATAAGCACTTTTAAGCGAATATCAGGTACTCTATCTTCCAAACTTAGGGCTGTCATCCTGCTTGCTAACATGCCCTCCCTTAACCTCTTTCGATACTCCCTCGTTGTAAGCCGCTTCAGAGGCGGAGGTGGAGGTATCCAAACAGTCCCGTCTGGATTTATCCGAACGACCCTAGGTCTACGGGCCTTCAGGATTTGGTGGGATAGACTGAGCCAATCCGGATAACGTAGACTCAAGCTGGCTACCATCCTCTCATAATGCTCTTAATCCTGCCTAGTGAGAGTTCTATACATTCTCGGCTGTAACGCCCCAAAATCCCCCTTAAGAGTTTGGTGGAACTTTAGACGTTATGGTCATAACCTGTCAAACCATCCTACAAAATGAACAAGGCATACTATAGTAGAAATGAAATAATTACGGAAGCGAAACAATACGGAAGCGTGAGCTCGATTTTTATTTCTATGCATATGACTGTATTCCAAGTTTGTACAATACAAAACCAAAAATACGAGTAGATTTCCCTACCCATCAAAATACAAAATATAAGATCTCTCTCTCTCTCTCAATAATCGCCCTAATAGGGCCAATAGTCTAAGTCTCTTGCCTCCTCCTGAGGCTCCACTCTGGTTCAACATATGGCTCCTCCTCACCATAGCCTCCTCTATCCAAGGACTGGTATCACAGATATCGAGCTGACCTGCCGACATAAAATGTACGGTTGAGCATGAAATACTCACCGTGTACAAACTACCAACTAACAATGCTATAATAATTGAATATCGCATGCGAGTACAAAACATAACAGTTCAAGATTCATGCTCAATATGTCATCAAGTTCATACTTCAGGTAGATAAATCAAGTGTGCGTAGCTTTTAAAATCTTGCCTTAAAACCTTCGTAGAAAATGAGTCATGTCTTTGCTTACGAGTTCTTACAAGTTCTTACACGTTCTTCACGAGTGCTTATGAGTCCTTATCATTACTTGTTGGCTTTGAAATTTCAGGTGGCTAATGACGCCTTCAAATACACATGTGTGATGTTGTGCAAAACACGTACTCTTTTCACTTATCGTTTTCACATGGTTGTTCAAACATATTTTCATTTAGGTGAGTGCACTTGCACTTGCCTAATGGCTATCCTACAAGTAGTGGAGGCCATTAGGGTACACTTGCACTTGACCAATGCCTACCCTACAAGGAGTAGAGTCCATTAGCTATATCCCACATACACCTGAGTCCATGGATTTTACACATATTTTTTACACGTATCTTTTTATGGGAGAGTACACTTGCACATGACTAATGCTTACCCTACAAGGAGCAGAGGCCACTAACGTACACTTGCACTTGACTAATGCCTACCCTACAAGGAGTAGAGTCCATTAGCACTAATGTCTATCCTACAAGGAGTAGAGTCCATTAGCTTCATCCCACATACACATGCACATGAATCATTAACCTCTTTTATTGGCATCTTTGCCCATATCTTTTCTCTTTGGGGCTGAATGACTAATGCCTACCCTACAAGGAGTGGAGTCCACTAGTATCCTCCATATTGGTATTTACATATGTTGTTTCTCTTTGGGACCGAATGACTAATGCCCACCCCATAAGGAGTGGAGTCCACTAGTATCCTCCCATGCACAATACTTAAATTCTCACTTGCTTTACACATACACATATGAGAAAATTCGATCATACAATACACGTGCGTATAATCACTTGTGAGTAGCATGGTAGATAAAAGAAACACTTTACATATATCCCATGATTCACATTTTTATCCATAGCAATAGCCCGTATACACTTAGTCCACATAATTCCATTTTATCGAAACATATAGTTTTGCATTTGGATTTTCCTCAAAACTTATGTATTTTAATATGCTTTTCATCTTTGAATAATAATATACACTTTTCATTCTTTGGTCTAAGGCATAGAAGCATCACAAGGTCACTCACACCACAAATCCCATGTTTTATCTTGATTTACAATATGGTTTATGACAAGCTAGATAGTGAGGTATAGTAATATATTAGGTTATAGTAAAGTTAATTAGTAGAGTGCAGTTACCTTAGGGAATAAAAATCCTTTGATCCAAGGCTTGAAAAATCTTGAGGAAGCTTGTAGAAGAGAAACCTAAGCTTGAGGTTGAAGATCCAACCTCCAATGGCGCGTGAGAGCGAGATTAAAGCTTGATTCGTGCTCTTCCTCTTCCAATCCAAAACACTCTTTGAAATCTCCCAAATCTTCTCCTTTTCCTCTTCTAAGAACTCTCTTTAGGTTTAGGGTATGCCAAAACCCCCAAAATGATCTTTTATTTATAGGTAAAGGGGTGAAAACCCTAAAAATCCACGCATCAAAGAGTTGGATTTGCGCGCCTATGATTGTTTGTAGTCGTCTACGATCGTTCTTAGGTTTCTACGATTGATCAGGGCTACTCCAGTGAGTTTATAGCAATTTCTGGGCTTTACGATCAATCATAGCAACTCTACGATTGTTCGTAGTGCTGCTAAGATCGTTTGTAGGGTCCCTACGAACGATCGCATCTTTTGCAAAAACTTTTCCAGATTTTAGACTTTCATATTTCGGCCATAACTTTTGACTCGCTTATCAGATTTTGACGATTTAACTTGCGTTAGATTTGTATTTGAATGGAGAATAATTTTGTCTCGAATAGTCAAATCCTAATTTTGAGTTTTAATTACCTAATTGGGCTCTAAAGTCAACTGGTCCGAAAATCGATTTCAGTAACCCCTGTTTTCAACAGATTCAACTTTGGAATCGGACTTTTGACTCAACCTTGACCCAAAATCTCGAATAGTGATCAACATAAACTTCGAAGAGGGTTCTAATACCTTTCGAAAAATTTAAGAATCACTCAATTCTGAGTGACGGTGACAAAACTAGAGCTTATCAAAGTTGAGGGTATGTGAAAACATAACCTTTTAACACTCGGAACATTTTGAGTGCTTTCACACTCTTTTCCCTCGGGTCCAAAACCATACTCACACCTCATGACTTGTTACCCCATAGGTTTTTAACCCTCCTAGGTGATCATTGAATTCACACCCACATGCATGAGAGGCCCAGACCTCTTTATGCCTCGCGCACTAGCACTATTCACAACACTACTCACCTACAACCCATTAAACACCTAGGGTATTTTATACCCTTGCTTTTACCCACTTAGAGTATATTTATAATCACTCTTTGAGACTTAACACATGCACCCAAAATGCTCACTTGACTCACCATAAGAACACTATGTAAGGCCTTAGGCCTTTACACACACCATATAAGGGCACTGTTCACATGAATAGTGAACCAAATTTCTTGGGCTCTACATCATCCCCCCTTATAAGAATTTTGTCCGCAAAATTTAGATGAGGCACGATAAAGCAGGGATACTTTTCCCATGCTTTATTAACTCCTACACTTTATCATCCATAATCATCAAGCAATGCATCACAACACATATTGCACATAATTAGCATGTTCTATCAACATATATCATATATTTTACACATCATATGTTTAAGCACTCAAATGGGCGTACCTTACACAAGATCCTCGGATGCCTGTGCGCCTTGCTCGGTCAAGGCAAAACTCTACCCTGATTCGCCTGTCGAGGCGGCTGTATGGGCTGTGGGGGACCAGAGGCCTGCAGATACCTCTGCTGTGGAACCAATCTACTCGAGGGCCAGGAAGCCTGAGAAGACCCCTATTGCGTGACCTGTCGGGCCGGAGGCCTATTCCCTTGCAACGGCAATGGCAACTGGCGGTGTGGGCAATCTCTGAACTGATGTCCCCGATCACCGCAGTGATAACACGCCCCTGTGAGTGTACGATAATCCCCCTTGTGATTTCTCCCATAGTGGCTACACATCTTTGAGGTAGTCGATCCGAAAGATGCATATCGCGTGGTTTGTGAAGTGGTAGGGTGAGGAACCTGCGGTGTAAATGGGGACCTCTGAACCAGCACAGACATAGCAGTCTGGTACGGGGAAGGTATGTTCCTTCTCTCTGGTGGCACTGGCCCACTGGACTTGCCTCGAATCATGCCTCTCACTAGGCCACTATCACTCCTTAGGAGAGACTCCTCGAAATGTCTCTCATTAATCTTCGCCTTACCCACAATGTCCTTCCACATTTCCACCTGGAGTATAGAAACTTGCTCTCTAATGGAAGGTCTCAAGCCACCTTCAAACTTCCTAACTCGCATGACCTCGGATGCGACCAGGTGTGGAGCAAACATCGCGAGTCCGAAAAACTTGGCCTCGTACTTGACCACGCTCTCCATTTGCTCCCTCATGAACCTAGGAAAATACTGCTCGTAAAAAGCATCCAAGAACTCTGCCCATGTGTCCATGGTGTCCCTGCCTTGGCAGCATCCCTCTTCCTTAGTGCAGACCTTCACTAATGCTCGGCCTCACCTTCTATCACGAAGGAAGCCCAGTCAACTCTCTGCTCGTCCGTGCAGTGAACAACCAGGAAGATCTTCTCCAACTGCATAACCCAAGCCACTACGACCATGGGGTCAGTAGTCCCATAGAAGGTATGAGGCTTCAGTCTCCGGAATACCTCGACTCCTGCTGTGTTATGAACAAGAGGAGGTGCAGGTGCAGCAGCAGCAGGGGTATCAACCCTGTCTGCAAGCCTCGTCATAGCTGCTGCTATAGCCCCAAAGATCTGAGTCAAATCTGGCTGCTCATCTCCCATAGGAATACCTCCTTCGCTCTCATTTCCCCTTGTGTTGTATCCGTGACCCCGAGCACCATGTCCCATGATTAGATCCTGAGAACGATAGTACAACATGAGTCTAACTTGGATACCCATTTTATAACCAATTCAACAATCATTAGATATTCACTAAGCATATAACAATGCATCCAAGGTGTACATAGCAATGATATAACATAAAATTTGTGTTCTTGGCGTAGGACACTAAATTTGGTTGGGTTCCAACTGGTTATGGACTAAGACTAAAGATTAGTCTATACTTGGAATACAACTCTTTCCTAAATCCTAATGCCTTGTTTTAATTGTGGTATCGAGTACTAAATGACCCTAGGGACTCTAATGCCTAAGTGCTGATACCAACTTTGTAATGCCCCAAAATCTCCCCTAGTAGTTTGGTGGGACTTTAGACGTTATGGTCATAACCTGTCAAACCGTCCTGCAAAATGAACAAGGCATACTATAGTGGAAATGAAATAATTGCTGAAGCGAAACAATGCTGAAGCGTGAGCTCGATTTTTCTTTCTATACATATGACTATATTCCAAGTTTGTACAATACAAAACCTAAAATAACAGTAGGCATGCCTACCCAACAAAATACAAAATATAAGATCTCTCTCTCTCTCTCAATAATCGCCATGATAGGGCCAATAGTCTAAGTCTCTTGCCTCCTCCAGAGGCTCCACTACTGGTTCAACATATGGCTCCTCCTCGCCATAGTCCTCTTCTATCCAAGGATTGAGATCACGGATATCGAGCTGACTTGCCGATATAAAATGTATGGCTGAGCATGGAATACTCAGCGTGTGCAAACTACCAACTAACAATGCTATAATAACTGAATATCGCATGCGAGTACAAAACATAACAGTTCAAGATTCATGCTCAATATGTCATCAAGATCATACTTCAAGCTAATAAATCAAGTGTGCATAGCTTTTCAAATCTTGCCTTAAAACCTTCATAGAAAATGAGTCATGTCTTTGCTTACGAGTTCTTACAAGTTCTTCACGAGTGCTTACGAGTCCTTATCATTACTTGTTGGCTTGGGAATATCAGGTGGTTAGTGGCACCTTCAAATACACATGTGTGATACTTTGCAAAATACATACTCTTTTCACTTATCGTTTTCACATGGCTATTTAGACAAATTTTCACTTGGGAGAGTTCACTTGCACTTGCCTAATGCCTACCCTACAAGGAGTAGAGGCCATTAGGGTACACTTACACTTGACTAATGCCTGCCCTATAAGGAGTAGAGTCCATTAGCACTAATGCCTACCCTACAAGGAATAGAATCCATTAGCTATATCCCACATACACCTGAGTCCATAGATTTTACACATATCTTTTACACGTATCTTTCTATAGGAGAGTACACTTGCACATGACTAATGCCTACCCTACAAGGAGTAGAGGCCACTAGCGTACACTTGCACTTGACTAATGCCTATCCTACAAGGAGTAGAGTCCATTAGCACTAATGCCTACCCTACAAGGGGTAGAGTCCATTAGCTATATCCCACATATACCTGAGTCCATGGATTTTCCACATATCTTTACACGTATCTTTTTATGGGAGAGTACACTTGCACATAACTAATGCCTACCCTACAAGGCGTAGAGGCCACTAGTGTACACTTGCACTTGACTAATGCCTACCTTACAAGGAGTAGAGTCCATTAGCACTAATGATTACCCTACAAGGAGTAGAGTCCATTAGCTTCATCCCACATACACATGCAGATGAATCATTAACCTCTTTTATTGGCATCTTTGCACATATTTTTTCTCTTTGGGGTCGAATGACTAATGCCCACCCTATAAGGAGTGGAGTCCTCTAGTTTCCTCCCTATTGGTATTTACACATGTTTTTTTTCTTTGGGCCCGAATGACTAATGCCCACACTACAAGGAGTGGAGTCCACTAGTATCCTCCCATGCACAATGCTTAAATTCTCACTTGCTTTACTCATACACATATGACAATATTCAATCATACAATACACGTGCGGATAATCACTTGTGAGTAGCATGGTAGACAAAAGAAATATTTTACATATATCCAATAATTCACATTTTTAACCATATCCCGTATACACTTAGTCCACATAATTCCATTTTATCGAAACATATAGTTTTGCACTTGGATTTTCGTCAAAACTTATGTATTTTAACATGCTTTTCATCTTTGAATACTAATATACACTTTTCATTCTTTGCTCTAAGGCGTAGAAGCATAACAAAGTAACTCACATCACAAATCCCATGTTTTATCTTGATTTACAATATGGTTTATGACAAGCTAGCTAGCTAGTGAGGTATAGTTATATATTAGGTTATAGTAAGGTTAATTAATAGAGTGTAGTTACCTTAGGGAATAAATATCCCTTTGATCCAAGGCTGGGAAAAGCTTGAGGGAGCTTGTAGAAGAGAAAGTCAAGCTTGAGGTTGAAGATCCAAGCTCCAATGGCGCGTGGGAGTGAGATCAAAGCTTGATTCATTCTCTTCCTCTTCCAATCCAAAACCCTCTTTGATATCTCCCAAATCTTCTCCTCTTCCTCTTCTAAGAATTCTCTTTAGGTTTAGGGTATACCAAAACCCCCAAAATGATCTTCTATTTATAGGTAAAGGAGTGGAAACCCTAAAAATCCACGCATCAAAGAGTTGGATTTGCGCGCCTACGATCGTTTGTAGGCATCTACGATTGATCGTGGCTTCTCCAATGAGTTTACAGTAATTTTTGGGCTTTACAATCGATCGTAGCAACTATACGATCATTCATAGCACTCCTACGATCGTTCGTAGGGTCCCTACAAACGATCGGAACTTTTGTAGAAACATTTCCAGATTTTGTACATTTGTACATTTGTATTTTTACCATAACTTTTGACTCTCTTATTGGATTATGGCGATTCAACTTGCGTTGGATTTTTCCTGGAAAGGAGAACAATTTTATGTCTAATAGGCAAATCCCAATTTTGAGATTTTAATTACCTAAATGGGCTCTATAGTTAACTGGTCCAAAATGGACTTCAGTAACCCCTGTTTTCAACAGATCCGACTTTGGAAATCGAACTTTTGACTCCACCTCGACCCAAAATCTCGGAAAGTGATCAGCATGAACTTTGAAGAGGGTTCCAATACCTTTCCAAAAATTCAAGAATCACTCAAGTCCAAGTGACGGTGACAAAACTAGAGCTTATCAAAGTTGTGGGTATGTGAAAACATAACCTTTTAACACTCGGAACATTTCGAGTGCTTTCACACTCTTTTCATTCGGGTGAAAAATCATACTCACACCTCATGACTCGTTACCCCATAGGTTTGTTGCCTACCTAGTTGATCATTGAATTCACACCCACATGCATGAGAGGCCCCGACCTCTTTATGCCTCGTGCAAAACACTATTCACAACAATACTCACCTACAACCCATTAAACACCTAAGGTATTTTATACTATTGCTTTTACCCACTTAGAGTATATTTATACTCTCTCTTTGAGATTTAACACATGCACCCAAAATGCTCACTTGACTAATCACATCAAGTCTATTTTACAAAAGCAGTTGCCTCTATCAGGTCAGCAGCTCCATTGTAGAGCCCCAGAAATTGATTTCACTGTTCATGTGAATAGTGCTCTTACATGGTGTGTGTGTAAAGGCCTAAGGCCTCCCATTGTATTCTTGATATTATGATTAGTCAAGTGAGGGTTTTAGGCACATGGTTTGAGTCTTAAAAAGAGTGTAAAGATACTCTAAGTGGGTAAAATCAAGGGTATAAAATATCCTAACTGTTTAAATGGGTTGTTGGTGAATAGTGCTAGTGCATGAGGCATAAATAGGCCGGAGCCTCTCACGCATGTCGGTGTGAATTTAATTATCATTGAGGAGGGTTAAAAAACTATGGAGAAGGATTTATGAGGTGTGAGTAGGGTATTGGACACAAGGAAAAAGAGTGTGAAAACACTCGAGGTGTTCTAGGTGTTGAAAAGGTATGTCTTAGCATTTGCCTCAACTTTAAAGGGCTCTAGTTTAGTCATCGTTGCTCAGAAACGAGTGATTATTGAATTTTTGGAAAGGAACTAGAACCCTCTTCAAGGTTGATGCTGATTACCTTCCCTGATTTTGAGTTGAGATTGTGTCAAAAGTCTAATTTCCAAAGTCGGGACTGTTGAAAATCTGGGCTGTCGCAACCCATTGCAGACCAGTCCTCTTTAGTAGCATTTTGGTCCATGAATAAAGAAGAATTATAATTTTTTCAAAACATAAAAGTTTTTCCTCTTCGAAAGAAAAATCCAACGCAAGTTGAATCGTCAGAATCGGACAAGCGAGTCAAAAGTTATGGCCAAAATATCAAAGCACATTTTTGCAGAGCACCGGTCACTACCGATCGCTCGGTCCACTACCGGTAGATCGGTCATATGCACCGATCGATCGGTCCACTACCGGTAGATTGGTCATCTATCGGTCCTATGCTTTTTGCAGAAATTTTATTAGAGGTTTTTTTGGTCTTTTGGCCACTTTACCCTTATTTTTAAGGGTTGGCTCGAGCCAAGGGTGTTCACAAACACCCTTAGCAATATTTTGAGAGAGAGTAAGAGGGGAGAAAAGGGGTTTTCTCTTAGGGCATCAAGTGGAGAAAGATCAAGGGTTTAGAAACCCTAGAGCATCCCAAAAGCTTGGATTTCTCAATCCACGGCTCAAGCACGTGAGGAGCACATTCTCCAAGCTCGGCAGCGTTCTTCCTCAACATTTTCAAGGGTTTCTTCCCCTATTCAAGGTTAGTACACCCTGCTAACTACTTTAGTGATAACCTAGGTTTATTTTAAAAGCATACTTGTAGATTTCTTTAGTTCATTCTTTTCTTGACTTGTTTTATTAAATCCCTAAATTTAATCAAGAAAAAGAAGGAATGATCGATGTGGGAATGTGTGGTTAAGGTGAAGGATGCCATATGGATATGATGGGTGTTATGTGATGGAAATGGTGGAAGGGTATTGTATACATAATGAACACACTTGAATGTTGATGAAATTACAACCATAAAAAGAGAAAATTAAATGGTTAGAAAGGAGTTGTGCTCTATGTGTTTGATAAAATGCATGAATGAGATAAAAACCTACGGCTAAGAACAAATTAATGAAAATGAAGAAAACGTGGCATGTAAGATGTTTGATTAAATGCTTGTGTAAAATGTAAAACCTAACTATGAGATATGAGATAGGGATATTTCCCCAAGAATGCTAAAAATGATACCTTAGCCCTAAGGACTCTAATGCCTTGAGCTCTAATACCACCTCTGTAACGACCCCAAAACCCCACTATGATCAAAATGAGACTTTGGACCCGTTACATTTCCTTAACCTGCTTAAATCCATGACATACAAGGCATACTAACACGAGTCACTAAAAATGAGGATAATAAAATTTCGATTATATAAACCAAACAATCCTGTACAATGGTTATCTGTCCAACATAACATAACCCATCATAAACCAAGTAGTCTAGTACCAACTATAAAGTAGTCTAACAAGCAACATCATCTAAAGGTCTAAAACAATTCCTTTAAAACTAAAAAAACTAACTAGGAAAAAGGATAACTATTTAAATCTTTGGCCTCCTCCTCAGGAAACTCACCTTCTTCCCCTTCTCCCGTGTACACCTCCTCAGTCCATGGCTCCTCTCCTAGACCTGAAGACAATGATAGGTCGACTGAGTATGGAATACTCAGTGGATAAACAAACCAACAACAACATAAAGTAGCATGAGCAATATCAATATCATAGCTTAGTTTATGTATACTTAACCGTAATAGATTCACTTAACATAGGCATAATCAGAGTGTAGAGCATGTAACATGTCATAACATCATCTTGACTCATGTACTTGTGTGACTCTTATTCATGAATTTGAATCTACCATATGTATAGACTCATACATGCATGATTCATAGTGTGTTTGTCCCGTCAACGCATAACTGATAGTGTGTTTGTCCTGGCAACGCATAATTCATAATGTGTTTGTCCCGGCAACGCATAATTCATAGTGCATTTTGTAACATAGTCGTAGCAACGCATAGAGTGGTGTGTTCGTAACTGGAGATCATACTTTCATAACATAATTCATAACCTGCTTGTGTCCAATGCTTTGTAACATGTGCATGTCCAATGCATGCATGCTTGTGAGATAAGTAAACTCATGAGACTTGAATACTTAGCACGCAAGTGAACGTGTGCTTGAGTGTCGTGATTGGAATTCAAATGAGTCATCCCTTAGGTTCCGATCTTCCGTTAGAAAACTCCATTAGGTTAAATCTCTCTAGTTAGAGAATTCCCAACGTGGAGGATTTTTCTCTAAGGTTTGACCTACCCGAATACTGATCACCATACAAAGTAAATAGGGTATAATTTATCATGACAAATAACAATATCCATTTAACTTAGTTTCTTAATAATCAATAGCATCATACTAGCATTCATCATTCTTAAGCACTTCAACAAACACCTTAAGTGCATTAATTATGGATACTTTGCCCTTTCCTATTTTTAACATTCCATCACACCATAATCCATCCGTACAACCCAAACATAATCCACATCCATACATTCATCTCATCCTCCATAGTATTTCACATCCTCCATACATTCCATCCATAGTATCAAACTCATTTTCATCTCTAATAAGCTTAATCCATATATAATTAGGGAAAACATATCAAATCTTCATTTCTATCATTTATATCATAACAATATTTACAAAACATCATTAACAGGGTTGAGTTAGAGAGTTTATCGACCTTAGGCATCCTTTTCCTTGGATCCAAACGCTCCCAAGAAGATTTGAGGTTGATATCCAAGCTTTCCTTGCAATTTCCAAGCTATCTCCTTCTCCAAGAAATTTCTCCCTCAAAACTCTAGGTTTCCTCTCCTCCTTTGCCAAATTAGGTTATAAATGTTTAGAATACTAAAATCCTCGAAATATAACTTATATTTATAAACTAGGGGGTTAAAAATCCCAAATCCACAATTGTTTTAAAAAAATCTGGGTGTGACTGCAATTGATCGCAGATCACAGTGTGATCAATCGTAGAACCCCGTGATCTATCACATATCCTTCCGAGAGCTTCTGTAAATTTTTACTGAGTGCGATCAATTGAACATTACCTGCGATCAATCGCATGCTCTAATTTTTTTCACTTTCTTTAATACTAAAACCTTATTAATCCTCTAAAACCTTATTAACCCTCTACACCGCTTAGCCATAATTTCGACATGCATAACAACATAACACAAAACTAAACTAATCTTATTAAACAAGATAGAAATGGGGAATTTAGATCTGGATCTCTACAAGTAAAGTGTTAGAGTATGGGATTGAGAGTAGGTCTAGCATTTCTCTTTTATATATGCATCTCATTCATAATTCATTTATTCTTCAACCTACTTATTCTCCATTTTCCACCAGCTTTCCACGTTTATCACTTTCCCATTAACCAACATTTTCTCACGTTCGCAGTTTTTTATTTAACAATTTTGTTTATTTAAAATTTTATTCATTCGATTGAGAATTAATGATATGATTTTTGATATGCCCATTTGAATCTCTTAGTTTGATCAATAGCCGTTGAAAATCTAATTATTTGTTCGACAATTTCTGTTTATTTGAAATTTTCTTAATTCTAAGAACAAATGGATTAAATTTTATTGAAATTTTTGTACACCACCCTACTGTGCTTGCATTGTACATCAATGATTGACCTCTTAAATAGTACATTACTCATAAATATTAAATTAGAAAATCTCAAATCATTAATTAAGTAGGTGGTGATTGCATTATTTATTTTAGGGTAAACAACTCTTAAAAGAAAGTGGAGTTAGCATTACTCTCTATTCGTATAGTTAATAAATTTGAAGTTTGGTGTGTAATTAAAAATTTGTATGTAAATTTTTAGATTTTGGTGTGTATTTAAAATTTTAAGAAATTAATGGTGTGCAATCATCAATTTTTAAAAAGATGAATGCTAGCCCTACTATCGAGCCTTTTTCTACTCTGCCAACCAAGTATCCCAAAACCAACTTGTGAAAACACTTTTGAACCTTAAAACAAACTTTTAAAAAAGTTGGGACACATGGTTGGTTGAGAGTAGAAAAGGCCTAAGAGTAGGGCAAACACTCCTCTTTAAAAAATGGGATGTAGTCACCAAATATTGGGGTGCACCTTATACCACCCGTAAAAATATATGGTTGTTGCTAAGCTTTTCAACTTTTGTATTATTTGTATTAATATTGTTTGCTCTAAAGAAAATTTCTTTTGAGCAATTAGGAAAGAAGACTCAGTGCCTACGAGAAGGGATGGACTAAATCTAAGAAGATTCTATCGCCTAAGTTCCTCACTTTTGAGCAATTTGGAAAGAAGACCTACTAGAAAATTAATGACATCATTGTTATAAATTGTGAGTATGATAGTCATGTCTGGTGACTGATTATCATGCTCTGGAATTTTTATTTTTTATTTTTGCTTCGGATCATGCTCTGGATTTGGCATGTAAATGTTGCAATCTTGGAATAACGAGTTAAAATTAATACAATTGTTTGAAACTATATCAGCTGCAGTGCCCACCATTTCGTTTGAATACAATTGTATGAAAATGTATCAGCTGCAGTGCCCACCATTTCGTTTGAGTTACCAAGGATTGTGAGCGCCCTTGTGCTTTGCAGCTTTCGATCCATTTTCGATTTTTTGGGCAGTGGAATATGGTTAGGCCGCAAACCAAATTAACGGTGGTTAGTGGGTTGAGCGGCACATTTTCAAATTTTGTTAAGTAGTGATTAGCTGTGGTTAGCAGTGATTAGTGGGTCAGAGAATCGAGTGCCCAGTTTAGAAGTAGGCTAAACATAATGGGCTTAACAACTACAACACGGCTACTTGGGGAAAAGGAACCTTGAACGCCCACATGGAAATATTTTGATTACTTGCTATGAATAGTTTGATTACTTGCTAGTTTCCATTACAAACTTGGATTTCCATTTGACATGACATTTCAAATAGAGATCTAGGATGGAATTGTGAGTGAGATGTACCATCTTCCCATAGCTTTCACAATTCTATCTGCATCACTGTTCTTGGCCTCACAACAGCCTTGATCCTTTCCAGTAATCGCTTTCACTAGGTGCATTTTTCTTTTTTACTCCACATCCATTTATCTACTTAGTTTTAATATGTAGGATCAACTTAATATGGTTTGCACTTTGGCAAGTGGATCGGATTTGGTCTGGCCCTTGCCAGACCAAAAGTGTTTCTAGAGGAGTTTAAATTTCTTAACTAGGGTTCAAATAACAGTCAAAGGATGTCTCCTCTGTAATTACATTAGATGCTTGGAATTAAATAAACAAAAAGAAAAAGTGAGGCCTTTCGATAAATGCATGTCAGGATTGGCACCAAAACAGGTTCAGGGGTGGTAAAAGTTGCAATTATGACACTCTTTAGCTCCTGTTTTTTCACTTTTGGTTTAAACAAAGCTCTTCTGTTAACATACATTATAACTTATTTATTATCTTAATGGATCTCTTGATAGTATGTACTAGACTGTTGGACCGTTTGATTGAAAATTCAATTGCGCGATTGCCTCACATACTTTGAATGATGGATTTTCAATCCATGCTAGATACTGTCGAGAGTTTAAAATCTCGTCCCAATCTTAAATAACAGTTCTCTATTCTTATAGTTAATAAATTTGAAGTTTGTTGTATAATTATAAATTTGTAGGTAAATTTTTAGATTTTGGCGTGTATTTAAAATTTTAAGAAATTAATGATGTCTAATCATCAATTTTAAAAAAGTGGAATGTTAGCCCTACTCTCGAGCCTTTTCTACTCTGCCAATCAAGTATCCCAAAACCAACTTGTTATAACATTTTTTTAACATTAAAACACACTTTTAAAAAAGTTGGGACACTTCATTGGTTGAGAGTAGAAAAGGCCTGAGACTAGTGCAAACACTCCTCTTTAAAAAATGGAATGTAGTCATTAAATATTGGGGTGCACACCACCTGTAAAAATATATGGTTGTTGCTAAGCTTTTCAACTTTTGTATTGATATTATTTGCTCTAAAGAAAATTTCTTTTGAGCAACTAGGAAAGAAGACTTCATGCCTACGAGAAGGGATGGACTAAATCTAAGAAGATTGTATTGTCTAAGTTCCTCACTTCTGAGCAATTTGGAAAGAAGACCTACTAGCAAATTAATGGCATCATTGTTATAAATTGTGAGTATGACAGTCATGTCTGGTGACTGATTATCATGCTCTGGAATTTTTATTTTTTATTTTTGCTTCGGATCATGCTCTGGATTTGGAATGTAAATTTTGCAATCTTGGAATTACGAGTAAAAAGTAATACAATTGTTTAAAACTAAATCAGCTGCAGTGCCCACCATTTCGTTTGAATACAATTGTTTGAAAATGTATCAGCTGCAGTGCCCACCATTTCGTTTGAGTTACCAAGGATTGTGAGCGCCCTTGTGCTTTTCAGCTTTTGATCCATTTTCTATTTTTTGGGCAGTGCAATATGGTTAGGCCGCAAACCCAATTAATGGTGGTTAGTGGGTTGAGTGGCACATTTTCTAATTTCGTTCAGCAGTGGTTAGTTGTGGTTAGTAGTGATTAGTGAGTTAGAGAGTCCAGCGCCCAATTTAGAAGTGGGCTAAACATGATGGGCTTATCAACTACAACACGGCTACTTGGGGAAATGGAACCTTGAACCCCCCACATGAAAATATTTTGATTACTTGCTATGAATAGTTTGATTACTTGCTAGTTTCCATTACAAACTTGGATTTCCATTTGACATGACATTTGAAATAGAGATCGAGGATGGAATTGTGAGTGAGATGTACCATCTTCCCATAGCTTTCACAATTCTATCTGCATCTCTGCTTCTTTTGCCTCACAACAGCCTTGATCCTTTTCTGTAGTCACTTTCACTAGGTACATTTTTCTTTCTAACTCCACATTCATTTATCTACTTAGTTTTAATATGTAGGATCAACTTAATATGGTTTGTACTTTGGCAAGTGGATCGGATTTGGCCTGGCCCTTGTGAGACCAAAAATGTTTCTTAGAGGAGTTTAAATTTCTTAACTAGGGTTCAAATAACAGTTCAAGGATGTCTCCTCTATAAATACATTAGATGCTTGGAATTAAAAAAACAAAAAGAAAAAGTGAGGCCTTTTGATAAATGCATGTCAGGATTGGCACCAAAACAGGTTCAGGGATGGTAAAAGTTGCAATTATGACACTCTTTAGCTCCTGTTTGTTCACTTTTGGTTTAAGTAAAGCTCGTCTGTTAACATACATTATAACTTATTTATTATCTTAATGGATCTCGATAGTCTTGATAGTAGGTACTATAGAAAGTTGGACCGTTCAATTGAAAATTCAATTGCTCATTGCCTCACATTCTTTAAATGATGGATTTTCAATCCATGGTAGATATTATCGAGAGTTTTAAATCATGTCCCCATCTTAATTTTGCAGAAATATTGTGTAGGGATAAAAATTGGAAAAAGCAAAAGACAAAACAAGTATTAAAAGAAACATTTCAAAATGGACTTAAATGAGAGGGTAGACAAAATACACAAAAATCAAAAGAAGATGTGGAAAAACATCTTCTACCGACCTAAGAGAGGACAAAATTGAAAGAGGAAGGGAGAAAAAGGGGAAGGGATTCGCAAGAGGAGGGGGAAATCCAAACCTGTGATCATCTTAGTCTTAAGAATCCAAGGATATCTTGTTACTCGCCACCACCAAATCTTTAGATACTGGACAAACTCAAGTGGCACCAAGTGGTGGTGCAAAGACAGGGTTTGGTGGGGTGGCTCAAAGATATCTTGTTACTGTCACCAAACGGCTATATGGCAAAAGAATGCTGTCAAACACTTGGACTTTGGATACTGCATCGGAACGACCAAAAAGGCCTAGATACAGAACTCCTCTAAAAGGTACACATATGATACCAACTCTTAGGTAAATTTATACATCACAGTTCTCAGTAGAGCAGTGATTAGCGGACTCTAGGGCCTGTTTCCTATCTCACCACGTATCCCTTCTAACACCCATTTAACCCTGGTTAAGTTTTAAAAAAATTAAAGTTAAACATTTGGTTTTTTTTTTTTGGAAAACCAAGGTTGGATTGCTTAACCCTAGGGTGAGTGAATCTTAGACAAAGTTGATGAGTATTTAAAATTGGGGCATTGACCATCCATTTCGTTACGAAATATAAACCATGGGTACGTTAAGTATTTTCCTTTCCTTCTTGATACTAGCTAGAGATTAGACATGATAGACTTGATAGAAAGTAAATCAACCTAATCTAGGATTATTTAAATAGGTATAGCATTTCAATCAAAAATAATAAAAATAGGTATAGCATGATAGACTTTATGGAAATTAAATCAACCTCAATCTAATCATATCTAATCAAATATAAGTTATCCTTGATTATGGCTAATCTAATATTGTGATGAGATACACTTAAATAATGTAGTGAATCTCACTCACTTTATTATAAATCTCTATATTCTCTAATACTCTCCCTCAAATATATGGTGATTGAAAAATATCCATGTATTTGCCGCTAAAAGAAGGTCGCTTGACAGCTTTTGATTTCTACTTCATACCTATGATCTTCATGAGTTTACAAAGTAGAAAGTTGTATGCCATGATGCCTGCTACTTTGAATGTGTTGTGATGTTTGAATGAATTGCCTTCCATGATGTGCCACTGTTGAATACCTTCTGGATTTGTTGTCATACCGTGAAGAAGGGGGCTTGTAACGGGCCTAAAAAAGGCCTCTATGGGCCAAGAAAATCAGCCTTTAAAGAGGCTTGAAATGGGCCTATATGGACCAAGGATGTGAACCTCTTGGGCCGGTATACCGGCCTCTATGGGCCTAAGATTTGGAACCTCTGTAGGCTAAAACTGTGCCTCTAGGGGCTTGATAAGTTGATCTACATGGAACAAAGAAGAGGAGCCTCTATGGACTGGAAAAATGTGTCTCTAACGGGCTTGAGCCTGAAACTAGACTGAAAAGGGCCTCTATAGACCTAGTGAGTGGACTCACTCGACCATTTTTGGTTTGGTATCTTCTTCTAGTGTCTTCTTCAAATCAAAATCTGGGTTTGATCCCCAATGGTGTCGCCATGTTTAACGCTTGGCTTTCATTGTCACACTCATCATGTGTGTACCAATAAGGTTTCAAGATCCACAGCAAATCCTTGTTCTCTATCAAAGTTGCAATAGGTGAAGGTGATTTGAAGGTAACAACCCTCATTCTTATGCTTGCTAACCTTACATATAATATCACTGAATCCTTTATCATAATTGCCTTACTTGGGAGGGGCGAAAGTTATGCCTCCAGAGAGTACAATAAGACAACTCCAATGATTCTGCATGCTCTTCTGGTAACCCATAGTGATATGTGGGACTTCCAGAAACTTCATGGGTGGTGAATAGAGGAATTAAGGAACTCCAATCCCAATAGCTATTGTAGAGCCCCAAAACTCGAGGGCACTGTTTATGTGAATAGTGTTAGTGTATAGGGCTTGTCAAAGCCTAAGGCCTTCCATTTGCCCTAGGTTTGAGGAAAGTGAAGTGAGGGTTTTATAGGCGTATGTTGAGTCTCAAAACAAGAGTATAACAATACTCTAAGTATCTACATGCATAGGGTATAAAATATAAGTGTGTATGTAGAACCCCGGAACCGAGTATACTAGGCTGTAAATAGTGCAACGAATTAAAGGTCTTCTATGTATTTTAGTGTTTGATGAATGAATGAAAGAGTTTGAAATCAAACTAGAGGTGTTGTGTGAGTGTAAATTCAAGGTAAAAGAGTGGAAACACTCTAAGTGAGTTAAGGGAAGAGTGGAAATACTCTTAAGTGAGAAAAATAGAGAAAATAGGGGAAATGGCCAGGTTCTGGTGAAGGCTAGTCAACCGCCCCTCCTGGCCAGTCGACTGACTGTCTCAAAGTTGCCCAAAAATGGGATGACAGTAGGATTGTGCTCAAGGCCGTTCGACCGACTGTATGAAATTTGGTAGGAACAGGGGCTTTCCAGCCTCAGTCGATCGATCGCCCATCCTGGCCGGTCGACCAACCTTTAGTAATTTGTGGTTTTTTCCCTTTGTGCGCAATTCCTAAGGCAATTTAGGGTTTTTAACCCCCCTTGGCCTATAAAAACCAACCAAATTCATGGGTTTTGGGTTATACAAACTTAAGGGAGATTTTAGGAGAGAAAATGGAGGAAATTTAGGGTTTCAAGAGGGGTTTTCTTGGGTGATCAAAGTTGGAGCTTGGAACTCCATTTCTTAAGCTTGGATCTTTCATCTAAGGATTTCTCAAGCACTAAATCGCGAGGATTTAATCTTCTGGATTGCATAGCATGGTGAATAGTGTTTTGAGGCATTGAAGTCTTTATGAGTTTCATTGTATATTATCAATGGAGATGAGAGTTTTGATTTTTAATCAAAAGCATTATGAATGTTTTAAAGTCTTAAGGAGTTTTCATTTGAGGTTCATGGCTGTAAAACCATATGTGGGAAATAGTCTAACTGTGGACAAATGGGAAAAACAACAAAATAGTCCAAGTACAGAGCAAACTTGTCGACCAACTTTACTACTGGTCGACCGAACAACAACCAGTCGACCGAATGCCACTACCAGTCAATCGAACCACTATCGGTCGACTGATACTCCTTACCGATCGACCGAATGGGCAGAATTTTATATGGGAAAATTTCCAGAGAGGGGTTTTTCCACTGGTCGACCGAACCCCCGTATATTTGCCCTATTTGGTCTTTTTAAGCCAATTCAGTAAGGGTAGGTTGGTCTTTTACCACCCCTTTGCCTATATAACGCAAATTTCGTAGCCATAGGGTATCCACAAACCCTCTAAGACAAACATTTAGGGATTTTGAAAGAGAAGGAAGAGGAGAGCTAGGGTTTGGCTCCAAGACAAAGGGTGGAGCTTGTTGTGCTTCTCAAAGTCTCATTTCACTTCTACAAGTCTCCTCAATCTTTCTCAAGCTTCATATTTAAGGGATTCAAGCTTTGTTAAGGTAGTTACACCCTACTAGTTAATTTTGTTATACATTAAGGTCAATAAATGAGTTTGTTGTGAAGTTACTAATCTTGAATGAGTAAATGCTTTCTACTATTGACTTTATTTTGATCTCCATTATGAAAACTATGATTTAGGTAAAGTATTGATGAAATAGGCTTATAGCCATGTTTGATTTCTATGATATCTCCATGAATGAAGTGCTATGTTTATGATCGAATGTTTAAAGGTGTCTTATGACTACCATGATGCTTATGAAAACTATGATCTATACTTAATAGTTTTTCAAGCCTGCTATGATGTGTTTAAGTGATCCTAACATGTCTTGAATATTTTATAGCCTTCCTAATCTATCATGATGCCTATCTGTCTCATATATGCATGAATAAAGATTTCTAAGTTTCTAGGATGCTCACAAGCACTATAAGCACTCTGTTTTGTATGATCGAGGTTTTTGCATAAGCATGATAATTCAAAGGTTCATAAGAAGAATTTGTAGGGAAAACCTCAGAAGAAAACTCATACATTCATCAGCATGTGACAAGGCCAAACTATGGGTTGGTAAAGTCTATGATCGGTTACAATTTTCTCTAAGGATCATAAGTCTAAGATCGGTTATGAATGCTCATAAGGATCAATTCCAAGATTGATTCACAAGTCTCTAAGGATCATAAGCCTTACAAGGCTCTCATAAGAACTCATAAGTCTAAGATTGGGTCATAAGCTCATAAGGATTGAGTCGAAGATCATCTCATAAGTTTCTACGGATCATACGTTCATAAGACTCATAAGGACTCATAAGGCTCATCAGGCTCATAAAACTCATAAGACTCATAAGAACTCATAAGACTCATAAGGCTCATAAGACCCATAAGAACTCATAAGGCTAATAAGACTCATAAGATTCATAAAATACTTTGGTTTTCTATGAAAGTTTTTAAGACAATGTTTTGAAAGTTATGCACATTTTAAGTTAAAGTTTCAAAGTATGATTTTATGTCCAGTTCAATGCATGAATTATGAATTGTTATGTTAAGTACTCACATGATTTATTAATTGTGACATTGTTAGCTAGTAGCTTGTACTCGTTGAGTATTCCATGCTCAGCCGTACATTCTATGTCAGTAGGTCTGTTTGACATTTGCAACCCTAAGCCATGAGTTGAGGAGGAGTATGCGGAAGAAGAGGCGGGTATCCCGTTGTAGCCTCAGGAAGACAGGGATTTAGATAGGTGGCCCTATCTAGACTATTATTGTGTGGAGAGACAGTGAGATTTCTTTTTGGTATTTTGTTAAAGTGGGTATGTCCACTTCACTTTTTGGATTACGTTGCTTTGTATAAACTTGGAATACTATCTTTTATATTAAATAAATTTTTAGTTATGCTTCCGCTAGGTCATGCCATGGTATTCGTGTATAGAATGGTTTGTAAGATAGGTTAGTCATGCACAAATTTGCGCCTAACTCTTAGGTGTGATTTTGGGGTGCGACAGAGTTGGTATTAGAGACTAGGCTTTAGGTTCTTTAGGGTCATTTAGAGTCTGATACCATGATTGAAATAAGACATTAGGTCCAAGAAAAGAATCGTATTCCAAGTATAGACTAATCAGTTAGTCTTAATCCATAACTGGTTGAAACTCAACCAATCTTGTGTCTTAACTTCGCAAGGAACCTCAAAGTGTATTATTTTACTATGGTGTGTATATCTTGATATATATTCTATACTTAGATAAATGCTTGATGTTATAGAATTTCAATGCTTGAATCAATGATGGGATCCGAGTTAGACTCATGCTTTGCTATTGTTCTTAGGATTAAGTCATGAGACGTGGCAATCAGGGTCGTGGATATCATACTAAGAGAAGTGGAGCATCTCCTCCTCTATCGGGGGATGAGCAACCTGACCTCACCCAGGTCTTGGGCTTCATAGTAGAGACACTAATGCTGCTTGCAGCTAGGTAGCCCTCTACCCTACTGCTACTCCTACAGCTGTACTTGTGCCTACTCCTGCACATCATGCTACACAGATTGAGGCTTTTCAGAGGATGAGGCCTCCCGTATTCTATGGTAGCCTAGACCCATTGGTAGTGGAGGCATGGGTTATGCAGTTAGAGAAGCTATTTTCAATCTTGGTGCCTATTGAGGCGGAGAGAGTTATATGAACCACCTTTATGATGGAGGGCGAGGGAGACCACTGGTGGAGGTCCGCTATCAGGACAAAGGATTTAATCAGAAGTGGACATGGGTGGAATTTCTTGACGTCTTTTACAAGAAATATGTTCCCGTAGGAGTCAAAGAGAAGAAGGAGATGAAATTCATTACCCTAGAGCAGGGTAATATGTCAGTGGCCGAGTATGAGGCTAAGTTCTCGGAGCTATCAAAGTTTGCTCCACACATGATAGCCACAGAGGCTTTGATTGCCAAGAAGTTCGAAAGAAGGCTGAAGTGATATATTAGAGACAAGGTCTCTATGTTTCAACATGTGACCTATGCAGAACTCAATGACAAGGCCAAGTTGGAAGAGACAAACTCAGAAGATTTCTTCAAGAGAAGGGAAATTGTTAGGGGCTAGTCTAGTGGCTCAGCACCACTGGTAAAGAGGGCTAAGACCACCCCTTTCCAGACTTCAGGGCCGACATAGACCCAGAGGTGCCCATTCTCACCACAGGCTCAGAGGCCCCCTCTTTTGAAGGGAATCCAAATAAAAAAATATGCAAAAAACTGGATCCCGAGGATCTTTATACCATAGAAAGCAACTAATACTATCTAAATGTTTTAGTAAAATTACATCGGTGAAGCAAAAACCAACTCGAACCGTCAGAGCTCTTTGTAGAGATTTCTCGAAGAAATACTCGAAGCTCAATCCTTATTCTTCGCTATCCCTGCGAAATCTTTGAATCCTTACTTGGTCTTGAAGAAACAAAGAGAAGAAGAAGAGATGTTGGTGTAGACTTTCTATCATCCAAACACTAAGGGTTCAAAACCCTAAGCCCTCAATCAACTTGGAACAACCCCGAGGGGCTCACAAAAATTAGGGGAGGGAAATCTCTCCCTTAAGCTCATGGTTTGGAGGGGAGGAATAAAATTCCTTTAAAAAAAATCTCTACCCCACGGTTTGGGGTGTTGTTGTATATATACACTTTGAACAAATTCAAATCCTGCAACAATTAGGAAACATCCCTTTTTAGAGAGTTACTAAATAATGATAACTCTTATCATTAATTAAAAAAAACTTTCTAATTAAGGTTTCCTTTTCCTAAAATAAGGAGTTAATATAATAATTATTTAATTAACCAAATCCTAATCTAATTAGGAAAGTCCAAGTTGGTGCAAACCCTAGGGATTTAATCCTATGGGCTTGGGCCTACTTATAAGGTCCACTTATGTTTGGGTTTTATGGATATGGGTCAAACCCATTTTCCCTTATTTTGTGTTAATTAAATAACCATTATCCTTTAATTTAAATTAACAATTAATTTAAACCATAGATTAACATTTAATCTATTTTATTAATGATTAACATTTAATCATTTAATTTATAGATTAACATTTAATCTATTGTTGAGCTTGTATTTCTTATGTGAGCATCTCCACAGATTGCTCTGGGACATTCTAACCCTGGCTTACCCAATGTTATCACATTGACCCTAAATAGGAATTTCATCGGAATTATAAGTGATGTGAGATATCCATATTGCAATTGAATCCCAGTATAAGAACATTAACCATTAAGGATCCTACCACATAAACTTTTTAATTCAATTGATCATTTCAATTACATTATCCCTAATGGGCCTTCGAGATTATTTATACTATCTAACTCATACCCCATTGCACATCATCCTGGTTTCCAAGACTTCTGATTAAGCCATGAGAAACTTTTTATCATGTAAAATATTTTGCGAAAAGCTTTTTATAAGTATAATATATTTTAATAAAAATATATTTCAAACTTATTTTATTTCAAAATCACATGCACAAGATTTAATCTTAATCGACTGTTTTACCCAAAACTTGGATAATCTCTCAATTTAATGAGCATGGATTTCTTGTTTGAAATTCATCATGACTCGAATAACTTTCTGACTATCCAACTGTCACTATATCGTAGTCCCTAAGCAGAGAATATTTTGGTGGAATCAAAACAGTCAGATTACTACTCAGTTATAAATGAACTCATCAGATCTGTGGTTCATTGAAACTGTTCAATGTGAATGAGAGACCAACTAACTGATAATATGTTTATGCAAGAGGTCTCTTATTGCGTGCAATCAGTTAGTGTACATTTAAGCACCCATATGCTGATGTGTAGTCTCAACTACAATAATTTGAGATAAAACTATATATCAACCATTGATAACATCTTAGCATTGTGGCAGCTATATAAGTGAAGTGCCCAGCTTCACCCATATCTGTGACTATATAAGGTATAAGGAACTGGAAAGCTATATCTGCCTGTGATAGTCCTATCACATAGCTTTCCTACAATATATCCTAAGGACCTTTGTCGATATCTCATATCGTATAGATCATCTCATGATCGTGGTCAATTACCTATAATGAATACACAATAAATAAAGAGGATGTCTCTATTAATCTAATTAATAAGGGTCTTATAATCTAAATAACTTTTCTGGGCATCATGTCTAGCAATCTCCCACTTGCCCGAAAAGTCACTGTGTCATAGATTTCAATCTCATATTATCTAAGTGTGTTACAGATACTTTATCTAATAAAGCTTTAGTCATCGGGTCAGCAACATTAAGTTGAGACCTAATTTATGTAATAATAATATCTTGCCTCTCAATGATCTCACGAATGAAATGAAACTTCCACTCCACATGTTTCATCTTATTGTGGCTCCTAGGTTCTTTCCTACGAGCTACTGCACCATTACTATCACAAAAGAGAGTAATAGGTTCAAGTTCTGAAGGAACATTTCCTAACTCTTGCAAAAACCTTATGAACCAGACTACTTCTTTCGCTACTTCAGAAGCTGCAATATATTCTGCTTCTGTGGTGGAGTCTGCAATACTCTTCTGCTTTATGCTGCTCCAACTAACAACAGCACCACCCAGTGTGAACACATACCCAAATGTGCAAGCTCTATTGTTCGGATCAGATTGGAAATCGGAATCAGTATAACCCAATCCAACTAGATCTTCTGATTGAAAAGTAAGCACATAGTCGCTAGTCCTTTTCAGGTACTTCATGATATGCTTCACAGCAGTCCAATAATTAACACCTAACGAAAGCTCACGCTTTGGCAGTGTTGCTCCCACTATTTACTTATAAAGTTTTTACCATGTTTCCACATAGGTTAGAGGGATTGGGCCTAGCTTTGGCCTGTCAGCTTACTCACACTCCCCACTATAAGATCACATAGGGTATGGTAGGAGATCATAATACTTAGGGACTTGTCCCCAGTCTTATATACACATGATATATCAATGGACAATTATTTAATTAGAATAATTAAACATTAATAACAGATATCATCTCATGTTAAAATAAACAAGTATCATCTTATGATAATTAAACAACAATAAACATCATATGAGATTAATCGCTATGGGTCAGTAAAATTAAAATGCATGGATGCAAGAGAATAAGATAAGAATAAAGGTAACTCGCAAACTCCATCGCGATCCCTTCCTTTATCATCTTATTGCGATCACCATCGCAGCATCCTCCTTCACAGCATATCCACCAATGCATGATATGGAAATTAAATGGTATTAGGGAAACCAGTATTCTATTCGCCCTTTTCAGGGAAACCGAATGAATCAGCCCTTTACAAATTTGCCAAAAACCTACTACATATTATCCTCTAATAGGAATAAATGATAAATAATTTATCATATATTGAATTTGACCTATAACTATAATCTCATATAATTAGATGCAACATGGTGATGGAGTAATTTTTCTGATATTTTTAAAATATTTAAAAGTTGATAACAATTATCAATTTGCTCGATAAAATTTATATCTTATATAGATGAAACCCCGAAAAATAAAAAAATTATATTTTCCTACAAACAATTTTCATAAAATTATTTTTAAAATATAAAATAAGATTTTCTTAAATCGCTACAATATTTTATTCTTATCTTGAATGCAAGATCCTTTCTCGAATGAAAGATCCTTTCATAAGATTGGTTCTACTATTATTCAAGGAAAAATAAAAAATTAAGAGAAACAAAAATCTTAAATATGATCTAATCATAAAATAGGTTTTTTAAAATTTTCAAATAAATTCTATTTATAAGAAAAATCATTCATTAATTATTTTAAACAATTAATAAATATATATTAAATGATCAAATCATTTAAAATGGATTTTCAAAATAAAATATTTATTTCAAAAATAATTATATCACATATAATAATACTAGTTTTTAAGATTATTTAATTATCATTATGAAATCTCATTCGATAATATAATAAAAATAATTATTTATTTATTCTTCTCATGAAGAAATAAATAACTAAAAACTACGAGCATTATTAAATAAATAGAATTAAATTCAACTCATGAATTAATTCATCTATTTAGTTATCCTTTAAAATAAGCAAAAAAATACTCCCTAATCATGAGCTCTGATACCACTTGAAGGGAATTCAGATAAAAAAATATGTAGAGAACTGGATCCCAAGGATCTTCACACCATAGAAAGCAACTAAAACTATCTACGTGTTTTAGTAAAATTACCTCGGTGAATGATGTTCACCAGTGAAGCAAAAACCGACTTGAACTGTCAGAACTCTTTATAGAGATTTCTCGAAGAAATACTCGAAGCTCGATCCATTTTCTTCGCTATCCCCGAAAAGCATTTGAATCTTTACTTAGTCTTAAAGAAACAAAGGGAAGAAGAAGAGATGTTGGTGTAGAATTTTTGTCACCCAAACACTAAGGGTTCAAAACCCTAAGCCTTCAATCAACTTGGAAAAAAACCCTAGGGGTTCACGAAAATTAGAGGAGGGAAATCTCTCCCTTAAGCTCACGGTTTAGAGGGGAGGAATAAAATTCCTTTTAAAAAAAATCTCTACCCCACGGTTTGGGGTGTTGGGGTATATATAGACTTTGAACAAATTCAAATCCTACACCAATTAGGAAACATCCATTTTTAGAGAGTTACTAAATAATGATAACTCTTATCATTAATTAAAAAAAAATTTCTAATTAAGGTTTCCTTTTTCCAAAAGGATTCAATAATTAAAGGCAGTGTAACTAATTCCTAGATTCTAGGAATCTCAACAACCTAACAAACTCCTAACAATTAGGATTCATTATCCAATTAGGAAACCCCACAAAGGGGTGGGCGTGAGCTTATTGGGGGCATGAGCCAATGGGAGCTTGGTCTCCAAGTTTTAATAAAACTCCATCTTTTTCTTATTTGTTTCTTGTTTACCAAGATTGGAATTTAATTCCATAAAATAAGGAGTTAATATAATAATTATTTAATTAACCAAATCCTAATCTAATTAGGAAAGTCCAAGTTGGTGCCAACCCTAGGGATTTAATCCCATGGGCTTGGGCCTACTTATTGTCACGACCCAAAATACCCCCTAGGAGTTAGGGATACTTTAGTTCGTGACCGCCGTATCATACATCCCGTATGACACATACAGCATACATAACAACCTGTCCGAGTACACAAGTTATACATAGCGGAAACAATTTCTAATACATAGCAGAAGCAATTTATAATTAAATACTCCTATCGTTCGGTTAAAGTCTGAACCAACATAACATGTCCAAAATATGAAGTATGGAGTGGACAAGTCCCACTCTCAACATACACAAAATATCAGTATCATCTCTCTCATTCTCTCAATAGAAATCAAAATCGAGCCGCTTATCCAGCGATCCATCATCCTGGTAATGGTCCAAAGAGGGCTCCGGATCGTAGTATTCTTCTTCTATCCAAGGCTCTGTACCACAGACATCGAAAGGAACACGTGCACCTGCCGAAGTCAATAATCGGTTGAGCATGGAATACTCAGTCATATACAAACTACTAACTAACAACGAATAATATTATGAACATGCATAAGCTTAGAGTATATCATTCGTGAAAGTAGTTACCAAAATCCTTTTCTTAACAGTATTTGTGTGAAATCAAAACCAAGTAAATCTTGTGAGGTCATGTGATAATCATGGTTCTTGTGAGTTCTTGTGAATTCTTGCGAGAGTTGGGATTCCTTGTGAGCATGCGAGATCTGAGTATGCATGATTTTCTTGTGAACTTGTGAGCTTGTGAGAGATGACTACTTGTGAGTCCATGTATAGTGGGATTCCTTGTGAGCTTTGAAACGATCTTAGAATACCAACACCAACCCAAAGTTTGGCCTTATCAATACTTGTGAGCTTGTGAGAATTCTTTTATCAAAAACCTTCCTTATGAGCTTTATGAAATACCTTTCTTGTAAGAAATCATCGAATCACGCGAGACTTATGAACATCATGCTAGACTAGTGAACATAAGGTAAATATAGTACTTGTGAATATCATGGTGAACTTAGAAAGCTTGTAAACATGACATCATATTCATAGCAGATCAATACTAGTGATAGCTTACATCCCATATACCAATCATCATCCAATGAATCCATGAATACACCTTAAGACATAGTTTTTCTTAAAAATAATAGCACAAGGTAGGTAGTAGAGTGTATCTACCTTTCTAGATCAACCCTCTGATCTAAAACACTTGAGAAAGGTTGAGAAGCGAGAAAGAACGCCTTTGAGGTTGAGATATAAACTCTAGAACATCCAAAACCAAAACTCAAGCACATCTTCCTTCTTCCTCTTTCTTCTCTTCTCTCTCTCTCTCTCTTTTATGTTTTCTTAGTGCTCTAGGGTTTGTGAAACCCTAAGGCATGAAATTGGGCTATTTATAGCCAAAGGGAATGAGTCAAAGACTCATACACCCTTCAAAATATCTCAGAAGGTCGGCCATGGGCAAAAACAACATGATCGGTCGACTGGTGGAAAGGATCGGTCGACTGGTCAAAAGACCCCTCTTTGTCTAAATTCCCCATATAAATTTTCAGGCATTCGGTCGACCGATTATGAGGTTCAGTCGACCGATCAAGGTTCGGTCGACCGGTGGCATTTTCGGTCGACCGGATTTGCCTGTTTTTCCCCTGTTTTTGGCATGTGCTTGTTCTTTTCCCCTTCTTTCACTTAGTCTTTTACTTTAAAACATTTAAGTTAATGTTTTGAACCTTCATTAACTTTAAGTTTTAAATTAAAATAAGGAAGTACCCCCCATTTGAATCCGCTAAAAATACTTAGAAATTCCAATTCCTCATAACTCAAAATCTGAATTTCCAGTATTAGGCAAAACCCAATAAATCCTGTTCGTCGTAACTTTTTCCATTACCCGGGAACCATTCTAAACATACTAGTAAAATCATATTAAATTACCTAAGCTTAGTTAACTTATAAACAACCATTTTCGGGACATTTTATCTCAAAATTCGGAAAATTTCATTACATTGTTACTATTCACAGCACTATTCATAGGCTATGAAAGTGAGATCCGAGGTACTACATCCTCCCCCCTTATAGAAATTTCATTTTCAAAATTAAGATGATCCTACATACATGGAAAAACATAAAACAACCAACTTTACATACACAAACAAATACTACTTAAACAAGTGAGGGTATTTCTCCCTTACTTCAACTTCGCGTTCCTAAGTAGCTTCCTCTACAGAATGGTGTTGCCATTTCACGAGGACTAATGGGATCGTCTTGGTACTTAAGACTTGATCTCTACGATCCAAAATCTGAGCCGGGTTCTCTACTAGAGTGAGGTCCTGTCGGATCTCCACAGGATCAAGATCGATGACATGCGAAGGGTCCGACACATATTTCCGAATGATGGAAATATGAAAAACGTTTTGGACCGCCTCCATGTGAGGAGGCAAAGCCACTCCGTAAGCAACTTCTCCAACACGTGTGATCACCTCAAAAGGTCCAACATACCTTGGGCTAAGCTTCCCCCTCTTGCCGTACCTCATGATTCCTCGACTCAGAGAAATCTTCACGAAGACTCGATCCCCGACCTGGAATTTCAAGTCTCTGCGGCGAGTGTCCGCATAGCTCTTCTGCCTGTCCTGGGCAGTCTTCAACCTTTCTCGAATGACCCTGACTATCTCGGTAGTCTTCTCGATCAACAGGACCCAAAACCTTTCTCACTTCAACCTCATCCAGTTGAGAGGAGATTGGAAACTTCGCCCATACAAGGCCTCGAAAGGTGTCATCTGGATGCTCGCCTGATAACTGTTGTTGTAGGTGAACTCTACCAATAGCAAATGATCCTCCTAACTGCCCTGGAAGTCTAGCATGCAAGCTCGGAGCATATCCTCAATCACCTGGTTCACCCTCTCGGTCTGTCCATCAGTCTGAGGATGAAAGGCGATGCTGAAATCTAACCAAGAACCCATAGCACTCTGAAAGCCCTTCCAGAACCTGGAAGTAAACCTAGGGTCTCAATCAGATATGATGGAAACTGGTACCCCGTGAAGCCGAAGCACCTCCATGGTGTACAAGGCTACAAGCTGGCTCATGTTGTACGTAGTCCGATAGGGTAGGAAATGTGCAGACTTTGTCAACCGATCAACTACTACCCAGATAGCATCGGAGCCCCTTGCCGTCCTTGGCAAGCCAACTATGAAGTCCATTGAGATATTCTCCCATTTCCATTTTGGAATAAGGAGGGGCTATAAAAGACCTAATGGTCTCTGATGCTCGGCTTTCACTTGTTGGCACACCAAATATCTAGAATCATACTCTGCGACTTCCCTTTTGATGTTTTACCACTAATAGTGCCTCTTGAGATTCTGGTACATCTTAGTACCTCCAGGATGTACCGTGTACTTGGATCGATGAGCCTCGTCCAAGATTTCATTCCTCAACACTGTATCGACAGGAAATACAACCTGCCTTTGAACGTGATGGCACCATCACCATTTAAATCAAATTCCTGAGTGCCACTACTAACCGACTTGTCTCAGTAAACAAGCAACTCTGTATTTGAACTCTGCAACTCCTTAATCCGAACCAGGAAATAAGGCTTGACTGTAAGATTAGCCTTGACTGGCCCAAAAGTAGAAATGTTGAAGCTAGTAATGAGGTTCGCCATTACCTCCAACATCTTCTACTTGTGAACCATCATGTGAGCTAACTGTCCAAGAGGCTTTCTACTAAGAGCGTCCGCTACCACATTCGCCTTACCCGGGTGGTATTGGATAGTGCAGTCATAATCCTTCAGAAACTCCAACTATCTACCCTACCTTAGATTCAACTCCTTCTGGGAAAATAAGTACCTTAAGCTCTTATGGTTCGTAAACACATTGAACTACTCTCCATAAAGGTAGTGATGCCAAATCTTCAGCACAAAGAAAACTATAGCAAGCTCTTGATCGTGCATAGGATAGTTCTTCTCATGGTCTTTCAACTACGGGGAAGCATAGGCAATACCTTCCAATGCTGCATCAGAACACATCCTAGGCCGGTAAGTGAAGCATCACTGTAGACTACAAAACCACCGCTCCCAGATGGAACTGTGAGAATAGGGGTTGTAGTAAGCCTTTTCTTCAACTCCATGAAGCTTGCCTCACACTTCTTTCTCCAAGTAAACTTAGGGTTCTTCCTCCCCAGATAGGTAAGTAGAGCCACTAAGCTGGAGAACCCTTCCACAAACCTCCTACAGTACCCTGCCAGGACAAGAAAACTACGAATCTCGATAACACTCTTCAGCCTCTCCTAGTTCATCACTGCATCTATCTTCGTAGAATCGACTGAGATACCCGCGGTAGATACTACGTGGCCAAGGAATGCTACCTTCTCCAACCAGAACTCGCACTTGCTCAACTTAGCGTACAAGCTATGCTCCCAAAGAGTTTGCAACGTTAGACGGAGATCTCTCGCATGATCATCCCGCGTCTTAGAATACACAAGGATATCATCGATGAACACGATCACACATCAATCGAGAGATGATCTGAATACCTGGTTCATCAAACCCATGAAAGCATCTGGCGCATTCGTTAGTCCAAAAGGCATGACCAGGAACTCGTAGTGCTCATACCGAGTCCTAAAGGCAGTCTTGGGAACATCTTCGCCCTTGATCTTTAACAGATGGTACCCAGATCGAAGATCAATCATCGAGAAGAACCTCGCTCCCTTTAGCTGGTCAAACAGATCGTCTATCCGAGGTAAGGGATAACGATTCTTAACCATGACCTTGTTTAGCTGCTTATAGTCAATGCACATCCGCATCAACTCATCCTTCTTCTTCTTCACAAAAAGCACAGGAGCTCCCCATGGTTAAACACTTGGCCGAATAAATCCAAGCTTCTGTAATTCCTCCAATTGCTTCTTTAACTCCTTAAGCTCAATAGGGGCCATCCTATATGGAGCCCTAAAAATCAGAGTTATGCCAGGCATAAGCTCAATAGCAAATTCTATCACCCGATCTGGAGGTAACCCAGGTAATTCCTCGGGAAACACATCCATATACTTGCACATAACCGGGATGGTTGTGGAGTCTCGCTCCTCCAGTTTCGATAGACTTAGCTACAAGATGAGCGATGTCTCCCCTTCGTAGCCCTCGAAAATGAAACGGCTTCTTCCCAACTAGTTTGAAGTTCACCATCTTCTCGAAGCACGACACATGCCCATGGTGAGTCCAGAGCCAATCCATCCCTAGAAATCCATCCCTAGAATGACGTCGAAGTGCAAATCTTGAAATTCCAGGATGATCAGATCGACTGGCAACTCATGCTGCTCAACTTGCTCTACACAACTCCGGTACACTTTGTCTGCATCAACCGTCTTACCGAGTGGAGTTGAAATGGACAACTCCTGGGGTAATCTACTTGGCTTTGAGGCAAGGACCTTGGCAAAGCTTGGCGAGATAAAAAAATGTGATGATCCAGTGTTGATCAATACTTGGGCTAAACACTGGCTAATGAGCAAGGCGCCTGAATATTTAAACTAACTTACGTCAATACATTTCACAAGTCACACATATTATATAGGTAACATGTTTGTACAAGCACGTATATACATCACATACAGTAAATATTTCATAAACTTAAACAATTTGACTTGAGCGTACCTTGTAGAAACTCATCTGATGCATGCGCCTCCTGCTTGGTCATGGTGAAAACATGACCCTGGTTCGCCTGACGAGGCAGTTGGGTGTGTTGTGGAGGTTTAGAAGCCTGTGAAGACCCTTGTTGTGCTGTCGGCCTAAGTGGAGGTCGGACTCCCTGAGGCGCGGCCTGCAACTGCCTCTTTGGGCAATCCCTGATCACGTGGCCCTATTCACTATAATGGAAGCAACTATCTGAGGGTTTACGACACTCTCTAGCCTTGTGCCTTTTGCCACATGTGGCACACTCATCAAAGGAAAACGACACCGAGAAAACTGACGACGCATACCTAGGGCCTGGTGAAACGATAGAGTGCGGTGCCTGTAGGGCAGCAAAAGAAGGCCTCTGAGCCTACATAGGCTGATAAGCTTGGAATGGAGCAGTCCTAGCCCTCTTCTCAGGCGGTGCTGAGCCACTTAACTATCCTCTGGACATGCTTTTTCTGAAGCCACTATCCCTCCTCTTGAGATACTTCGCAGAATTCCTCTTAGCGATCTTCGCTTTCCTTACAATATCATTCTGGGTCTCCACTTGAAACATAGAAACCTGATCCTGGATAAAAGACCGCAATCCATCCTCAAAATTTCTGACTTGTATACTCTCTGTAGCGATCAGATGTGGAGCAAACCACGATAATCCAACGAACTTTGTCTCATACTCGGCTACGCTCGTCTCTCCCTGCTCAAGAAGTGCAAACTCTCTCACCCTCTGTTCCATGATAAACCTAGGGAAATACTGCTCGTAAAATGTATCCAAAAACTCTCCCCATGTCTAGGGTTCCCTTACCTTGGACACATCCCTCTATCTCTGGGCCGCTCCCCACCAGTGTTCGGCTTCGCCTTCTATCACAAAGGAAGCCCACACAACAAGTTGCTCATCAGTGCAGTGGAGCACCCGAAAAGTCTTTTCTAACTACATGATCCATGCTTCTGCAACCATGGGATCAAAGGCCCATAGAAAGTAGGAGGCCGTAGTCTCTTGAAGGCCTCGAGTCCTGCGGTGTGATGTACGGGAGGAGGTGGGGGTGCAGCAGCAGCAATAGGCCTAGCAGCAAGTAAAGCCAATGTCTCTGCTATAGAATCCATGGCATGAGTGAAGTAGGGTGGCTCCCCACCCCTTGGAAACTCTCCCTCAAAACCTCTGGTCTGATAACCCCTTCCTCATGCGCTACGTCTCATGATCAAGTCCTGACAACAATAGTGAAACATGTGGCAATTCCAATCAAGCTCCTTGACTATCGCAGTTCAATGAGCATTTTAGTGCTTTGAATAAGCATCATATACCTCGGAATATACACATAATAGTATCATATACCTAGAAAATCCTAGCGATATTAAGTTCTCAACTCGGCTAATAAGTTAACCGGTTACCTGTTTATGACTAGATGACTAGCCCATACTTGGAACCTAAACATCCTAGATTTACCTAAGGATTTTCTTGATACCCATTATGTCATCGTATCAAACTTCAGTAAGAAGTTCATCCGAGTTCTAAGTTCAACTCCGAGAACATGCTTCCGCTTAGAAAATGAATTAGCCCAAGGGAACTAATCCCTAGGCTTTGATTCCAAGTCTGTTGCGACCCAAAATACCCCCTAAGAGTTAGGGATACTTTAGTTCGTGACCGCCGTATCATGCATCCCGTATGACACATAAGGCATACATAATAACCTGTCAAAGTACACAAGTTATACATAGTGGAAACAATTTATAATAAATAGCGGAAGCAATTTATAATTAAATACTCCTATCGTTTGGTTCAAGTCTGAACCAACAGAACATGTCCAAAATATGAAGTATGGAGTGGACAAGTCCCACTCTCAACATACACAAAATATCAGTATCATGTCTCTCATTCTCTCAACATAAATCAAAATCGGGCCGCCTATCCAGGAATCCATCATCCTGGTAATGGTCCATAGAGTGCTCCGGATCGTTGTATTCTTCTTTTATCCAAGACTCCATACCACAGACATCGAAAGGAACACGTGTACCTGCCGAAGTCAATAATCGGCTGAGCATGGAATACTCAGTAATACACAAACTACTAACTAACAGCAAATAATATTATGAATATGCATAAGCTTAGAGTATATCATTCGTGAAAGTAGTTACCAAAATCCTTTTCTTAAAAGTATTCGTGTCAAATCATAACCAAGTAAATCTTTGATGTCATGTGATAATCATGGTTCTTGTGAGTTCTTGGGAATTCTTGCGAGAGTTGGGATTCCATGAGAGCATGCGAGATTTGAGTATGCATGATTTTCTTATGAACTTGTGAGCTTGTGAACTTGTGAGCTTCTGAGGCATGACTACTTGTGAGTCCTTGTATAGTGGGATTCCTTGTGAGCTTTGAAATAGTCTTAGAATACCAACACCAACCCAAAGTTTGGCCTTATCAATACTTGTGAGAATTCTTTTAACAAAAACCTTCCTTATGAGCTTTATGAAATACCTTTCTTGTGGGAAATCATCGAATAATGCAAGACTTATGAACATCATGTTAGACTAGTGAATATCATTATGAACGTAGAAAGCTTGTAAACATGGCATCATATTCATAGAAGATCAATACTAGTGATAGCTTACATCCCTTATACCAATCATCATCCAATCAATCCAAGAATACACCTTAAGACATAGTTTCTCTTAAAAATAATAGCACAAGGTAGGTTGTTCAGTGTGTCTACCTTTCTAGATCAACCCTTTGATCTAAAACTCTTGAGAAAGGTTGAGAAGCGAGAAGGAACGCCTTTGAGGTTGAGAAATAAACTCAAGAACATCCAAAACCAAAGCTCAAGCACCTCTTCCTTCTTCCTCTTTCTTCTCTTCTCTCTCTCTCTCTCTTTTCTCATTTCTTAGTGCCCTAGGGTTTGGGAAACCCTATGGCATGAAATTGGGTTATTTATAGCTAAAGGGAACGAGTCAAAGACTCATACACCCTTCAAAGTATCTCAAAAGGTTGGCCAGAGGCAAAAACAGCATGATCGGTCGACTGGTAGAAATGATTGGTCGACTGGTCAAAAGACTCCTCTCTGTCTAAATTCCACATACAAATTTTCAGGCATTCGGTAAACCGGTCAAAGTTCGATCGACCGATAGCAAATTCGGTCGACCCTATTTGCCTGTTTTTCCCCTGTTTTTGGCCTGTGCTTGTTCTTTTCCCCTTCTTCCACTTAGTCTTTTACTTATTTAAGTTTAAAACATTTAAGTTAATGTTTTTAACCTTCATTAACTTTAACTTTAAAATTAAAATAAGGAAGTACCCCCATTTGAATCCACTAAGAATACTTAGAAATTCAAATTCCTCATAACTCAAAATCTAAATTTCTAGTTTTAGAAAAAACCCGATAAATCCGGTTCGTCATAACTTTTTCCATTACTCGGGAACCATTCTAAACATACTAGTAAAATCACATAAACTTACCTAAGCTTAGTTAACTTATAAACAACCATTTCCGGGACTTTTTATCTCAAAATTCGGAAAATTTCATTACATGGTCACTATTCATAGCACTATTCACAGGCTATGAAAGTAAGATCCGGGGTTATACATCCTCCCCCCCAAACAGAAATTTCATCCTCGAAATTAAGATGATCCTGCATGCATGGAAAAACATAAAACAACCAACTTTATATACACAAACAAATACTACTCGAACAAGTGAGGGTATTTCTCCCTTACTTAAACTTCGCATTCCCAAGTAGCTTCCTCCGCAGAATGGTGTTGCCATTTAACGAGGACAAATGGGATCGTCTTGGTACGTAACACTTGATCTCTACGATCCAAAATCTGAGCCGGTTGCTCTACTAGAGTGAGCTCCTCTCGGATCTCCACAGGATCAAGATCGATGACATGTGAAGGCTCTTGCACATATTTCCGAAGCATGGAAATATGAAAAACGTTATGGACCACCGCCATATGAGGAGGCAAAGCCACTCTATAAATGACCTCTCCACCACGTGTGATCACCTCAAAACGTCCAACATACCTCGGGCTAAGCTTCCCCCTCTTGCTGAACCTTATGATTCCCTGACTCGGAGAAATCTTCACGAAGACTCGATCCCTGATCTGAAATTCCAAGTCTCTGTGGTGAGTATCCGCATAGCCCTTTTGCCTGCCCTGGGCAATCTTCAAACTTTCCCGAATGACCCTGACTATCTCGGCAGCCTTCTCGATCAACTCAGGACCCAAAACCTTTCTCTCTCCAACCTCATCCCAGTAGAGAGGAGATCGACAACTTCGCCCATACAAGGCCTCGAAAGGTGCCATCTGAATGCTCGCTTGGTAATTATTATTGTAGGCAAACTCAACCAACAGCAAATGATCCTCCCAACTGCCCTGAAAGTCTAGCATGCAAGCACGGAGCATATCCTCAATCACCTAGTTCACCTCTCCGTCTATCCATCAGTCTGAGGATGAAAGGCGGTGCTGAAAGCTAACCGAGAACCCATAGAACTCTGAAAGCCCTTCCAGAACTTGGAAGTAAATCTCAGGTCTTGATCAGATATGATGAAAACTGGTACCCCATGCAGCCGAAGCACCTCCTTGGTGTACAAGGCTACAAGCTGGCTTATGTTGTACGTAGTCCGATAGGGTAGGAAATGTGTAGACTTTGTCAACCAATCAACTACTACCCAGATAGCATCAGAGCCCCTTGTCGTCCTTGGCAAGCCAACTATAAAGTCCATCAAGATATTCTCCCATTTCCATTCTGGAATAGGGAGGGGTTGTAAAAGACCTGATGGTCTCTAATGCTAGGTCTTCACTTTGTGGCACACCAAACATCTAGAAACATATTCTGTGACTTCCCTCTTCATGTTTTGCCACCAGTACTGCCTCTTGAGATTCTGGTACATCTTAGTACCTCCAGGATGTACCGTGTGCTTGGACCGATGAGCCTTATCTAAGATCTAATTCCTAAACACCGCGTCGATGGGAACACACAACCTGCCTTTGGACGTGATGGCACCATCACCATTCAGAGCATACTCCTAATTGCCACTACTAACTGACTTGGCTCAGTAAGCAAGCAACTCTATATCCGAACTCGGAAACTCCTTAATCTGAACCAGGATATAACGCTTGACCGTAAGATTAGCCATGACTGGCCCAAAAGTAGGAATGCTGAAGCTAGTATCGAGGTACGCCATTACATCCAACATCTTCCACTCGTGAACCATCATGTGAGCTAAGTGTCCAGGAGGCTTCCTACTAAGAGCATCTGCTACCACATTCGCCTTACCTAGGTGGTATTGGATAGTGCAGTCAAAATCCTTCAGAAACTCCAACCATCTACACTGCCTTAGATTCGACTCCTTTTAGGAAAACAAGTACCTTACGCTCTTGTGGTTCGTAAACACATCGAACTGCTCTCCATAAAGGTAGTGACACCAAATCTTCAGCGCAAAGACAACTGCAGCAAGCTCTAGATCGTGCGTAGGATAGTTCTTCTCATGGTCTTTCAACTGTCGAGAAGCATAGGCAATGACCTTCCCATGCTGCATCAGAACACATCTTAGGCCGATAAGTGACGCATCACTGTAGACTACAAAACCACCACTTCCAGATGGAACTGTAAGAACAAGAACTATAGTAAGCCTTTTCTTCAACTCTATGAAGCTTGCCTCGCACTTCTCACTCTAAGTAAACTTAGGGTTCTTCCTCATTAGATAGGTAAGTGGAGCCGCTATACTGGAGAACCCTTCCACAAACCTCTTATAGTACCCTACTTGGTCGAGAAAACTGTAAATCTTGGTAACCCTCTTCGGCCTCTCCCAGTTCATCACTATATTTATCTTCATAGAATCGATTGAGATACTCGCGACAGGCACCACGTGGCCAAGGAACACCACCTTCTTCAACCAGAACTCGTACTTGCTCAACTTAGCAGACAGGCTATGCTCTAGAAGAGTCTGCAACCTAAGGTGGAGATCTCTTGTATGATCATCCAGTGTCTTAGAATACACAAGGATATCATCGACGAACACGATCACTCATCGATCGAGAGATGATCTGAATACTCGATTCATCAAATTCATGAAAGCAGTCGACGCATTCGTTAGACCAAAAGGCATGACCAGGAGCTCGTAGTGCCCATACCGAGTCCTAAAGGCAGTCTTAGGAATGTCATCGCCCTTGATCTTCAACTGATGGTACCTAGATCGAAGATCAATCTTCGAGAAGAACCTCGGTCCCTTTAGCTGGTCAAACAGATCTTCTATTTGAGGTAGTGGATAACGATTCTTAATCATGACCTTGTTTAACTACTTGTAGTTAATGCACATCCGCATCGACTCATCCTTCTTCTTCACGAACAGCAGAGGAGCTCCCCAAGGTAAAACACTTGGTTGGATGAATCCAAGCTTCTGTAGTTCCTCCAATTGCTCCTTCAACTCCTTAAGCTCAATAAGGGCCATTCTGTATGGAGCCTTAGAAATCGAAGCTGTGCCAAGCATAAGCTCAAAAGAAAATTCTATCACCCGATCTGGAGGTAACCTAGGTAATTCCTCGGGAAACACATCCATATACTCGCATACAACCAGGATGGCTGTGGAGTCTCGCTCCTCTGGTTTCGATAGACTTAAAGCTGCAAGATGGGCGATGTCTCGCCTTCGTAGCCCCTCAGAAATGAAACGGCTTCTTCCCAACTGGTTTGAAGTTCATCATCTTCTCGGAGCATGCCACATGCACGTGGTGAGTCGAGAGCCAATCATCCCTAGAACGACGTCAAAGTCCAAATCTTGAAATTCCAGGATGATCAGATTGACTGGCAACTCATGCTGCTTAATGTAGCACCCCAGACTTTTCCATCTTTAAATGAATAAGTATTTCGTAGTTGAATGGCCTTCCGCGTAGTCTAATTAATAAATAGGGGAGAAATTAGAAATTCCAAAATGTTAGAAATGTGCATTTTTGAGAAACGAATCCAACGCAAGTTGAATCGTCGAAATCGGACGAACGAGTCAAAAGATATGGCCAAAACAGTCGGGACCAGCAGAGCACCGATCGCTCGGTCCACGGAGCGATCGATCGGTCCAAAACCGATCGATCGGAGGCTATCGACTGGTCGAAAAATTTGTATGGGGAAATTTTCCAGAGAGTAAGTTTTTGACCGGTCGATCGGTCAATAACACCGATCGCTCGGTAGGCAACCGATCGATCGGTCATAACCACCGATCGCTCGGTCTTCGCGTTTTTGCAGAAATTTCAGTAAGGGCGTTTTCATCTTTTGGGTGTTAAACCCTTACCCATAAGGGTTTGCTCGACCCTTTGAGCCCTCATTCACAACCCTTAGACATTTTGAGAGCTAGAGAGTGAGAAGAAGAGGGTTTTGACCTAGGGTTTCCATTGAGGAAGAAATCAAAGGGGTGGACCATCCTAGGTCGTCCTCAAACTTGGATTTGCTTCAAGTTCAAGGCCCAAGCTCGTGTGGGAGCCACTCTCCAAGCTAGGGCAGCCATCTCACGTACGTTTTGAAAGGGGTTTCTTCCCCAACTCGAGTCTTCCTCAAGCAAGGGTTGTTCCCTACCCTTTTGGAGCTTCAATCAAGTTTCCCACCAAGGATCAAGCCTTGAGCAAGGTTAGTACACCCTACTAACTTACCCTAGCAATAAATCTAGGTTTTCCTTATGAAATTTGATTCTTGTTAGTATGTTTTATTCCTTGCAAAATGTGTCATCTATAATAAATATAAACAAGATAAAGAAAGGGTAGGGATGCTTGGATGGAGGTTGGATACGGCGATTGGATGCCGAATGTGTGATGTATGATGTGTGGGTTGTGGATTGGAAAATGGAGGATGGGCATTACACAAATAACAAACTCACCATTGTGTGATTGAATGGAAAATATGCATTAAAAAGAAGGAGATAAACTACTAAGGAATAATGTATGAAGGTGTTTGACAAAATACCTAAACTATGAATAAATGATCTCAATGAAGAATATAGAAATGGGTTTTTGTCATGCGTTCCTATAAATGATAAATTGATCAAATGTTATGCAAAATACTTAAGTTACCTATGTTCATATCATGAATTGAATTGTAATGCCATATCTTGGTTATCCTCATTATCATGATTGCCACTATTGACACGTACACGAGCACGCATGATAGCATGAACCGAGATTTCAAGAGCATGTGCATATAATAAACAACAAGCAAACATTGCATATCAAGGAGGTTGGTAGCCCAGAGACATTCGGGTACTAACCTCTGGCTCACAAGAAAACTAAACAAGTAATAAAAATCACCTATTGTCAAGGAGGTTAGTAGCCCAGGGAGATTCGGGTGCTAGCCTCTGGCTCACAAGAAAACCAAACATTGCATATCAAGGAGGTTGGTAGCCCAGGGACATTCGGGTACTAACCTCTGGCTCACAAGTGCATTGCGTATCAAGGAGGTTGGCAGCCCAGGGAGATTCGAGTGCTAGCCTCTGGCTCACAAGTTACAAGATGAAAGTTTACAAGATGATGATCATGCATTCACGCATGCATGCATACATGATTTCCACGAGGCATACCGAAGCATGACATAGGATTTCAAGCATGAGTTTTATCGGTGTTTTTGCATTCATGCACACACTTTTAAATGATTGTATTGTACCATGTCAAATACTGTTTAGTTCGTGATGCTTCTATTACTGCTTTGTATGGTATGACTATTACGTGTGTTATTATTGTTATGGCTAGCTAGTAGCTTGTACTCGCTGAGTATTCCATGCTCAGCCGTACTTTCATGTCGGCAGGTGCGCGAGCCCCTCTTGACATATGTGATCAGGGTCCTTGGATAGAGGAGGACTACGGGGAGGAAGAACCGTATGAGGATCTAGTAGTCGAGCCTCAGGCGAAGGCGAGAGACTTAGACCATTGGCCCCACGGGGGTGACTATTGATCGAGAAAGTGTTGGGTCTTATGTATTTTGATATTTTGATAGGTGGGCCTGTCCACCTTAGACTTAGGCCCGTTTTGTATTTATGTTAACTTGGAATACTACATTTTGGATCATTATAAAGAAAAGAAAAATTTAGTTTTCGCTTCCGTAAATTATGTTTAGCTTCCGCGCTTTGATTATCCTTGTTTAGTACTGTGTTTATCTTGTGCATTACAGGATGGTTTGGCAGGTACGAAGTGTCACATCTAAAATATCCCTAAACTCCTAGGGGGTATTTTGGGGCGTGACACTCAACATGCACTACACAACTCCGATACACTTTGTCTGCATCAACAGTCTTGCCGAATAGAGTCGAAATGGACACCTCTGGGGTAATCAACTCGGATCTGAGGCAAGGCCCTTGGCAAAGCTTGATGAGATAAAAGAATGCGATGATCCAGTGTCAATCAACACTGGGGCTAAACACTCGCTAATGAGCAAGGTGCCTGAATATTTAATCTAACTTACATCAATACATTTCACAAGTCACACATATTATATAGATAACATGTTTGTACAAGCACGTATATACATCACATGCAGTCAATATTTCAAGAACTTAAGCAATTTGACTTGAGCGTACCTTGCACAACATCATCTGATGCCTATGCCTCCTGCTCAGTCATGGCAAAAACTCGACCCTGGTTCACCTGACTAGGTGGCTGGGTGGGCCATGGAGATTTAGAAGCCTATGAAGACCCCTGCTGTGTTGTTTGCCTAAGAGTAGGTTGGACTCCCTAAGGCGCGGCCTATAACTGCCTCTTCGGGCAATCCCTGATCACGTGGCCCTGTTCGCCACAATGGAAGCAACTACCTGAGAGTTTACGACACTCTCCTGTCCTGTGCCTCTTGCCACATGTGGCACACTCATCAAAGGAAAATGACATCGAGGAAACTAGCAGTGCATACCTAGGGCTCGGTGAAACGATAGAGCGTGGTGTCTGTGGGGTAGCAAAAGAAGGCCTCTGAGCCTACATAGGCTGATAAGTCTGGAATGGAACAGTCCTGACCCTCTTCTCAGGCTGTGTTGAGCCACTTGACTGTCCTCTGGACATGCCTCTTTCGAAGCCACTGTCCCTCCTCTTGAGAAACTCCGCAAAATTCCTCTCGACGATCTTCGCCTTCCCTACAATATCTTTCCAGGTCTCCACCTGAAACATAGTAACCCGATCCTGAATAAAAGACCGCAATTCATCCCCAAATTTCTGACTCGCATACACTCTGTAGCGATCAGATGTGGAGCAAACCTCGATAATCCAACGAACTTCGCCTTGTCCCTCCCTGCTCAAGAAGTGCAAACTCCCTCACCTTCTGTTCCCTAATAAACCTAGGGAATTACTGCTCGTAAAATGTATTAAAAAACTCTCCCCATGTCCACGGTTCCCCTACCTTGGACACATCCCTCTGTCTCTGGGCCACTCTCCACCAGTGTTCGGATTTGCCTTCCATCACAATGGACGCCCACTTAACACGATGCTGATCAATGCAACGGAGCAACCAAAAAGTCATTTCCAACTGCATGATCCACGCTTCTGCAGCCATGGGATAAAAGGTCCCATAGAAAGTAGTTGGTCGTAGTCTGCGGAAGGCCCCGAGTCCCACGGTGTGATGTACGGGAGGAGGTGGGGGTGCAGCAACAGCAGTAGGCCAAGCTACAAGTAAAGCCAATGTCTCTACTATAGAATCCATGGCATGAGTGAAGTAGGGCGGCTCCTCACCCCTTGGAAACTCTCCCTCAGATCCTCTGGTCTGATAACCCCTTCCTCATGCGCTACGTCTCATGATCAAGTCTTGAGAGCAATAGCGAAACATGAGGCAATTACAATCAAGCTCCTTGACTATCACAGTTCAATGAGCATTTTAGTGCTTTATATAAGCATCGTATACCTCAGAATATACACATAATAGTATAACATACCAAGAAAATCCTAGCGATGTTAAGCTCTCAACTCAACTAATAAGTTAACCAGTTACCTGTTTAAGACTAGATGACTAGTCCATACTTGGAACCTAAACTTCCTAGATTTACCTAAGGATTTGCTTGATACACATTATGTCATGGTATCAAACTTAAGTAAAAAGTTCATCCGAGTTCTAAGTTCAACTCTGAGAACATGCTTCTGCTTAGAAGATGAATTACCCAAGAGAATTAATCCCTAGGCTCTGATACCAAGTTTGTCGTGACCCAAAATACCCCTAGGAGTTTGGGATACTTTAGTTCGTGATCTCCGTATCATACAACCCGTATGACACATAAGGCATTCATAACATCCTGTCAGAGTACACAAGTTATACATAGTGGAAAAAATTTATAATAATAGCGGAAGCAATTTATAATTAAATACTTCTATCGTTCAATTCAAGTCTGAACCAACAGAACATGTCCAACATATGAAGTATGGAGTGTACAAGTCCCACTCTTAATATACACAAAATATCAGTATCATCTCTCTCATTCTCTCAACAGAAATCAAAATCGGGTCGCCTATCTAGCGATCCATCATCCTGGTAATGGTCCATAGAGGGCTCCCGATCGTAGTATTCTTCTTCTATCCGAGGCTCCATACCACAGACATTGAAAGGAACACATGCACCTGCCGAAGTCAATAATCGGTTGAGCATGGAATACTCAGTCATATACAAACTACTAACTAACAGCGAATAATATTATGAACATGCATAAGCTTAGAGTATATCATTTGTGAAAGTAGTTACCAAAATCATTTTCTTAACAGTATTCGTGTCAAATCAAAACCAAGTAAATATTGTGAGGTTATGTGATAATCATGGTTCTTGTGAGTTCTTGTGAATTCTTGCGAGAGTTGGGATTCCTTGTGAGCATGCGAGATCTGAGTATGCATGATTTTCTTGTGAACTTGTGAGCTTGTGAGACATGACTACTTGTGAGTCCTTGCATTGTGGGATTCCTTGTGAGCTTTGAAACGATCTAAGAATACCAACACCAACCCAAAGTTTGGCCTTATCAATACTTTTGAGCTTGTGAGAATTCTTTTAACAAAAACCTTCCTTATGAGCTTTATGAAATATCATTCTTATGAGAAATCATCGAATCATGCGAGACTTATGAACATCATTCTAGACTAGTGAACATAAGGTGCATATAGTACTTGTGAGTATCATGGTGAACTTAGAAAGCTTGTAAACATGGCATCACATTCATAGAAGATCAATAATAGTGATAGCTTACATCCCATATACCAATCATCATCCAATCAATCCAAGAATACACCTGAAGACAGTTTTTCTTAAAAATAATGGCACAAGGTAGGTAGTAGACTGTATCTCTCTCTCTCTCTCTTTTCTCTTTTCTTAGTGCTCTAGGGTTTGTGAAACCCAAAGGCACGAAATTGGGCTATTTATAGCCAAAGGGAATGAGTCAAAGACTCATACACCCTTCAAAATATCTCAGAAGGTCAACAATAGGCAAAAACAACATGATCGGTCGACCGGTAGAAAGGATCGGTCGACCGGTCCAAAGACCCCTTTGTGTCTAAATTTCCCATACAAATTTTTAGGCATTCGGTCGACCAGTAATGAGGTTCGGTCAACCGGTCAAGGTTCGATCGACCGGTACAAAATTCGGTCGACTGGATTTGCCTGTTTTTCCCCTATTTTTGGCATGTGCTTGTTCTTTTCCCCTTCTTCCTCTTAGTCTTTTACTTATTTTACCTTAAAACATTTAAGTTAATGTTTTTAACCTTCATTAACTTTAAGTTTTAAATTAAAATATGGAAGTATCCCCCATTTGAATCCACTAAAAATACTTAGAAATTTCAATTCCTCATAACTCAAAATCTAAATTTCCAGTTTTAGGCAAAATCCGATTCGTCGTAACTTTTTCCATTACCCGGTAACCATTCTAAACATACTAGTAAAATCCCATAAAATTACCTGAGCTTAGTTAACTTATAAACTACCATATCCGGGACATTTTATCTCTAAATACGAAAAATTTCATTACATGGTCACTATTCACAGCACTATTCACAGGCTATGAAAGTGAGATCTGGGGTTCTACACTTATAAGGTCCACTTATATTTGGGTTTTATGGATATGGGTCAAACCCATTTCCCCTTATTTTGTGTTAATTAAATAACCATTATTATTATCTTTTAATTTAAATTAACAATTAATTTAAACCATAGATTAACATTTAATCTATTTTATTAATGATTAACAATTACTCATTTAATTTATAGATTAACATTTAATCTATTATTGATCTTGTATTTCTTATGTGAGCATTCCACAGATTGCTCTAGGACATTCTAACCCTAGCGTACCGAATGTTTTCCCATTGATCCTAAATAGGAATTTCATCGGAATTACAGGTGACATGAGATATCTATATTGCAATTGAATCCCAGTGTAAGAACATTAAGCATTAAGGATCCCGCCACATGAACTTTTTAATTCAATTGATCCTTCTAATTACATTATCCCTAATGGGCCTTCGTGATTATTTTTACTATCTAACTCATAGCCCATTGCACATCATCCGGGTTTCCAAGACTTCTGATTAAGCCATGAGAAACTTTTTCTCATGTAAATTTTTTTTTGAAAAGCATTTTATAAGTATAATATATTTTAATAAAAATATATTTCAAACTTATTTTATTTCAAAATCACTTGCGCAGGATTTATGCTTAATCGACTGTCTTACCCGGAACTTGGATAATCTCTCAATTTAATGACCATGGATTTCTTGTTTGAAATTCATCATGACTCAAACAGCTTTCTGACTATCCAACTGTCACTGTAACGTAGTCCCTAAGGTAGAGTGTACTTTGGGGGAATCAAAACAGTTAAATTACTGCTCAGTTATAAATGAACTCATCAGATTTAAGGATTATTGAAACTGTTCAATGTGAATGAGAGACCAACTAACTGATAGTATGTTTATGCAAGAGGTCTCTTATTGCATGCAATCAGTCAATATACATTTAAGCACCCATATGCTGATGTGTAGTCTCCACTACAATAGTTTGGGATAAAACTACATCTCAACTATTGAGAACATCTTAGCATTGTGGCAACCTTATAAGTGAAGTTCCCAGCTTTGCCAATAGCTGTGACTATATAAGGTATAAGGAACTGGAAAGCTATATCTGCTTGTGATAGTCCTATCACATAGCTTTCCTATAATATATCCTAAGGACCTTTGTCGATATCTCATATCGTATAGATCATCTCATGATCATGGTCAATTACCTATAATGAATACACAATAGATAAAGAAGATGTCTCTATTAATCTAATTAATAAGAGTCTTATAATCTAAATGACTTTTCTAGGCATCATGTCTAACATCTTTGCCTTAGACTTGTCGCGACCCAAAACCCACCCTAGGAGTTAGAGTGAATCTTAGACGACTTATCATGACCTACATGACATGCTTTACAAACCATCCTGCAAAACACACGAAGCATATACAAAAGAGGACAAAAAGCCGAAGCATAACTAACATGGTACAGCGGAAGTCTAACCAAACCTCTATGTATATACATGATCCAAGTTTTTACAAAATGAAATCAACAAAAGAAGGTGCAGACATGTCCGCTAAAATACATGGGTATGAATCTCTCATGCTCACCCACACTCACCTAGAATCTACCACTTAGTAGTAGCCCTCTACATGAGGCTCCTCAGCAGGGACCTCCTCAACGTACTCATCTTCCTCATATGGACCAGGAGCACATATGTCAAAAGGAGCGGGCGCTCCACTAACACCTGCCGACATCAAAAGTACGGCTAAGCATGGAATACTAAGCAGGTACCAAATACTATCCAACAGTCATAGCAATGTGATAATGGAATTAAAGTAGGAAGCAGTTCATATAGTTGATAGGAAAGTAAACAGTTTATAGTTCATGCTTGTATCATATCAAAGTCGGAAAAACTCTTAAAAACATCATTTGCTTGACTTGACTTGAAATACTCTTTTTTGTGCTTGAAAAATTTGTCTTGTCATGTTCTGTCTTGCTTGTTTCGTTGGGTAATGCTTGTCATGGCTTGTTCTTGCTTGTGATCATGCTTGCTTGCTTGGAATCATGTAACTTGTGAGATGCACTTGTTAGGGAGGGTAGTGTAGAACCCCCTCTTTCAATGAGATGCACTTGCGAGGGAGGGGAGACCCCTCTTTCAATGAGATGCACTTGTTCTTGTCAAAAGCGAGGCAAAACATATCGTAAGATATGTCCTACCTCTAATTACCAATCCATACATTTGGCCTTGTCATGGTGTTCATGAATCGAGAATAAAACCCTTGTTCTTGAAAAGCACCGATAAACCATGTTATGCATGCCGTGCTTGTGAAGTCGTGTACATGCTTTAGCTTGAAATTAAACATGACATTTGAGGTTCAACAATTCATGGACTAGCATACATTTCAACTCATAGGAATATTCATGCCGTTATAGAAAGCGAATAAATTTATAGATGCATTTCTAGAACTAATTCTTCACCTTGGAATTTCATCAAACACTTGGTGTGTACATTATGGTTAAAGCCTAAATCATGCTTTTCTAGATGGATTAATGTTCACCACATACATGTATGTTCATTATTGGTACAATGCCTTTCCCATTTCATTCATCATAAAACATACCCACGACATCCATCGCCCATACTCAACCATCCGTCTCTATCCATTCATCCCAACATATTATCATGCTTAGAATTTGGGGAAAAACCTTAAAAGAGAGAAAAGTGGATAAGGCATGATAAGGAGGGTAGCATAGGATACCGACCTTGAAAAGATAAGAAAACCCTTGATTGAAGCTCCCCAAATCAATAGAGGTGATCCCTCTTGAAGAAAAGCTTCTAAGCTTGAAATAGGGAAGATCCTTGCTTGAAATGCAAATCCAAGCTTTAGTTGAGCTTCACCCTTCAATTCCAAGCTCCCTTGAGCAAAACCCTAACTTTCCCTTCTCTTCCTTCTCAAATCTCCCAAAATGCAAGTTTGAGGGTTTATGAAACCCTCAACCCACGAACTTGGGTTTATATAAAAAAGGGGATGGTCAAAGACCATCATACCCTTAATGATTTGCTTAAACAGGCCAAACCAAGCAAATTCATGAAGGAGCGGTCAATCGGACATAAGGAGCGGTCGATCGGTCCAAAAGACCCTCTCTGGAAAATTTCCCCATACAAAATTAGTACGATAGCGGTCAACCGGTGGGTAGAGCGGTTGACTGGTAGGCGAGCGGTCGATCAGTCATTCTAGCGGTCAAGCGGTAGGCTACTAGTCGATCGGTGCTGGGAGGTCTATATTTTGCTCATTTTGCTGATTTTTCTCATTTTTTCCTACTTCAGTATTTTGGCCATAACTTTTGATTCGTTTGTCGGATTTTGACAATTCAACTTGATTTTGGATTCATAATTCGAAGGGGAACATTTCTGGTGTATTAGAATTTTTAATTTCCACATCATTTATGGACCAAATTTTCCCAAAGTTGACTGATCCGCAATGGAGTTCGGTAACCCGGATTTTCAATAATTCCGAATTAAGAATCCCATTCTCTTAACACTTAGAGTTCTTTAAAATTTCTCATTTCATAGAAATAGGAGATTACAAGGCTTCATGCCTTGACACATATTCCAAAACATATACAAAAGTTCTGGGGTTCTACAAGACTCCTCGTCCCCACTACGACACAGGCCACTCAATATCTACCATATGCATCCTCATCATCATTTGAGGAGTGTGGCTTTTGTGGCCATAGGCACAAGTCAGGAGAGTGTCGTAAGGTGTCTGGAGGATGTATTAATTGTGGCGAGTAGGGCCACATAATTCAAGATTGCCCACGCCGACAGTCACAGGCCCAACCTCAAGGAAGCAATCCCCCAGTTTGGTAGACTTCACAGCATGGGTCTTCACAGGCTTCTCCCTCTAGACCCTCACGGCCCACACCACCCATGCCACTACCTCATCAGGCGAACAAGGGCTAGCTCTTTGCCATGACCGAACGGGACGCACAGGCATCTGACGATGTTGTGCAAGGTACGCTAAAGTTATGAAATAACTATTATTATGTCAAATATGTCTGCTTATATGTATCACATGCTACCTATATGCTATGTATGTTCCTCTTGAAATTACTAACCTTAAGTAGTTATAAGACAGGCACCTTGCTAGTCAACGAGTGTTTGGCTTGTGTGTTGATCGACACTGGATCAACACATTCCTTCGTATCACCTAGTTTTACCAAAGGCTTTTCTTTTGAGCCGAGTCAACTACGTCAAGAGTTGCCCATTTCAACTCTGCTTGGTAACACAGTCGTCACGAACCGAGGGTACCGAGATTGTATGGTCCAAGTTGGTCAGCATAAGTTGCCAGCTGATCTGATCGTACTAGACTTCCAGGATTTTGACGTCATCCTATGGATGGATTGGCTTTTGGCACATCACAGACACGTGACTTTCTTTGAGAAGATGGTGGATTTCAGGCCAAAGGATGTTAGGTTATTCCACTTCCAAGGGATACGGAGGAGAGACATAGCTCGTTTGACAATTCTCAGTCTCTCGAACTCGGAGGCACGAGATTCATCAGCTATCCCAATTGTGAGTGAGTATTTGGATGTGTTCCCTGAGGACTTTTCAGGATTACCTCCTAATCGAGTGATAGAGTTCACCATCGAGTTGACTCCGGCACCACTCCGATTTCTAGGACTCCATACAAGATGGCCCCGGTTAAGCTTAAGAAGTTGAAGAAACAAATAGAAGAGCTACAGCAGCACGGGTTCATCTGACCGAGTTTGTCACCGTGGTGAGCTCTAATGCTCTTCGTGAAGAAGAAGGATGGGTCGATGAGAATGTGCATCTACTACAGGCAACTGAACAAGGTCACGATTAAGAACCATTATCCATTCTCATGGATAGACGATTTGTTCGACTAGTTGAAAGGGACAACGTTCTTCTCCAAGATTGATCTTCGGTCGGGGTATCATCAGTTGAAGATTAAGGCTGAAGATGTTACTAAGACTACCTTCAGGACTCGATACGGGCACTACGAGTTCCTTGTCATGCCTTTCGGTTTGACAAATACACTGGTGGCATTCATGGATTTGATGAATCGGGTGTTCAGACCTTTCCTCGATCGGTGCATCATTGTCTTCATTGAAAACATCTTGGTGTATTCCCAGACACAGGAGGATCATGATCGAGACTATCGAATTACACTTGAGACTCTTCGAGAGCATAGATTGTATGCCAAGTTGAGCAAGTATGAATTCTAGTTGGAAAAGGTGGCGTTCCTTAGCCACGTAGTATCTGCTAAGGGTATCTGAGTCGATCCAGCAAAGATAGAGGCAGTGATGAGTTGGGAGAGATCCAAGAGTGTTACCGAGATACGTAGCTTCCTCTGTTTGGGAGGCTACTACCAGAGATTCATAGAGGGGTTCTCTAGTTTAATGGCACAACTCACGTACTTGACATGGAAAAATGCTAAGTTTGATTAGAGTGATAGTTGTGTAGCAAGCTTTATGAAGTTGAAGAAGCGGCTTACTACTGCCCTCATTCTTATAGTACCATTTGGGAGTGCCAGTTTCGTGGTTTACAATGATGCCTCGCATATCGGGTTAGGATGTGTTCTTATACAGCATAGGAAGATCATCGCCTATGCTTCCTGGCAACTAAAAGACCATGAGAAGAACTATCCTACACATAACTTGGAACTTCCCGCAGTTGTGTTTGCATTTAAGATTTGGTGGCACTACCTATATTGGCAGCATAGATGGATGGAATTCTTGAAGGACTACGAGTACTTTATCTATTACCACCCGGGTAAGGCTAACATGGTGGCAAATGCTATGAGCAGGAAGCCTCCTAGACTTGTAGCCCACATAATGATTTACTAGTGGAAGATGTTAGAGGTCATGGAAAACCTTGATACTAGTTTCAGAATTCTTGCCTTTGGGCCAGTCTTGGGTAATCTTATGGTCGACCTTATATCCTGATTTAGATCCAAGAATTGGGGTTCGGATACGAAGCTAGATGCTTATCGAGATAAGGCAGTTAGCAATGAGAGTGATGAATTCTCCTTAAATGGTGATAGAGTCATCACAATTAAGGGAAGGTTATGTGTTCCTGCAGATGCAGAGTTGAGGAGCGAGGTCTTAGATGAAGCTCACCGGTCCAAGTACACTGTGTATCCTGGTGGTACGAAGATGTACCAGAACCTAAAAAAGCACTTTTGGTGGAGAAACATGAAGAGGGAGGTGGCGGAGTATGTGTCTCGATGCTTGGTGTGCCAGCATGTCAAGGTTGAGTATATGAGGCCAGCAGGTCTCTTGTAGTCCCTTCCTATTCCTGATTGGAAATAGGACAATATCTCCATGGATTTCATTGTTGGGTTGCCAAAGATGACGAAGAACTCCGATGCCATTTGGGTGGTAGTTGACCATTTGAAAAAGTCCGCCCCTTTCTTGCCCTATCAAACTACATTTAACTCGAACCATCTTACGACTGTACATCAAAGAAGTGGTTCGATTGTATGGGATACCAGTCAGCATTGTGTCAGATCAGGATCCAAGGTTTACTTCCCAGTTCTAGAAGAGCTTTCAGAGTGCAATGCACTCTTGTCTAGATTTTAGCACTACCTTTCATCCTCAGACTGATGGGCAAACCGAGAGGGTGAACCAGATTAAGAGGACATACTCCGAGCTTGCATGTTGGACTTCAAAGGCAGTTGGGAGGATCACTTGCCATTGGGTAAATTTGCCTACAATAATAGTTATCAGATGAGCATCCAGATGGCACCTTTCGAAGCCTTGTATGGAAGAATTTGTAGATCTCCTCTATACTAGGATGAAGTTGATAAGCAGAAAATTTTGGGATCTGAGTTGATCAAGCAGACTGCAGATAGGGTCAAGATCATCAGGGAAAGGTTGAAGACTGCTTAGGATTGGCAGAAGAGCTATGCTGACAAGTGCGAAGGGATCTTGAGTTATGTGTTAGCGATTATGTGTTCGTCAAGGTTTTGCCGACAAAGGATGGGGCAAGCTCAGCCCTAGATACGTGGGTCTGTTTGAGATCATCACTAGAGTCAGTGAGGCTGCTTATCAGGTCACCCTACCTACTCACATGATAGCATTCCATAATGTGTTCCACATTTCCATGCTTTGGAAATATATCCCGGATCTATCCCATATCATCGACCTGATTCGTCGAAGATTCGGGAGGATCTCACCTTAGTGGAGCAACCGGCCCAAATCTTGGATTGGAGAGATCAAGTTTAACACAACAAGATTATTCCATTGGTTCTCTTGAGATGGCAGTACCATGCTGTAGAAGAGGCTACTTGGGAGCGTGAAGCTGAAGCCAAGTTTTGGTGAAGGCCGATTGACCGACTATCTAAAAAATGCCCAAAAATGGGATGACAGTAGGGTTGTGCTCAAGGCCAGTCGACCGATTGTATGAAATTTGGTCGGAACAAGGGCTTTCCAACATCAGCCAGTCGATCGCCCATCCTGGCCAATCGACCAACCTTTAGTAATTTGTGGTTTTTCACCTTTGTGCACGAATCCTAAGGGCAATTTAGGGTTTGTAACCCCCCTTGGCCTATATACCCACCAAATTCTTGGGTTTTGGGTTTTACATACTTAAGAGAGATTTTAGGAGAGAAAATAGAGGAAAGCTAGGGTTTGAAGAGGGGTTTTATTGGGAAATCAAAGTTGGAGCTTGGAACTCCATTTCTCAAGCTTGGATCTTTCATCAGAGGATTCTCAAGCATTAAATCGCGGGAATTTAATCTTCCCATCTTTAGCAAGGTATATACATTTACTAACTTTATTTGCTATAATCCATTAACATTTATTGCTATTATTGTACTCCTTTTAGTAAAAGTAAGATATAAATTATGTTTTGGGATGAAGTTAAGGTGTAGAACCCTGAAACCAGATTACATAGCATGGTGAATAGTGTTTTGAAGCATTGAAGTCTTTATGTGTTTCATTGTATATTATCAATGGAGATGAGAGTTTTGATTTTTAATCAAAAGCATTATATATGTTATGAATTTTTTTAAGTCTTAAGGAGTTTTCATTTGAGGTTCATGGGTGTAGCAACATAAGTGGGAAATAGTCTAAGTGTGAAAAAATGGGAAAACAGCAAAATAGTCCAAGTATAGAGCAAACCTGTGGACCGAACAACAACCGGTCGACCTAATGCCACTACCGGTTGACCGAACCACTATCGGTCGACCGATACTCCTTACCAGTCGACCGAATTGACAAAATTGTCTATGGGGAAATTTTTCAGAGGGGGGTTTTTCCACCGGTCAACCAAACCCCCGAACTTTTGCCCTATTTGGTCTTTTTAAATCAATTTAGTAAGGGTAGGTTGGTCTTTTATCACCCCTTTGCCTATATAAGGCCAATTTTGTGGCCTTAGGGTATCACATACCCTATAAGACAAACATTTGACAATTTTGAAGGAGAAGGAAGAGGAGAGCTAGGGTTTGACTACAAGACCAAGGGTGGAGCTTGTTTTGCCTCCCAAAGTCCCATTTCACTTCTTCAAGTCTCCTCAATATTTCTCAAGCTCCATATTTAAGGGATTCAAGCTTTCTAAGGTAGGTACACCCTATTAGTTAATTGTGTTATACACTAAGGGCAATAAATGAGTTTGTTGTGAAGTTAATAACCTTGAATGCGTAAATGCTTTCTACTAATGACTTTATTTTGATCTCCATTATGAAAACTATGATTTTGGCATGGTATTGATGAGATAGGATTATAGCCATGTTTATTTTCTATGATATCTCCATGAATGAAGTCCTATGGGTATGATCGAATGTTTAAAGGTGTCTTATTACTAAGATGATGCTTATGAAAATTATGTTCTATGCTTAATAGTTTTTCAATCCTACTATGATGTTTTTAAGTGATCCTAACATGTCTTGAATATTTTAAAGTTTTCCTAATCTATCATGATGCCTATATGTCTCGTATATGCATGAATAAGGATTTCTAAGTTGCTAGGATGCTCACAAGCACTATGAGCACTTTGTGTCTTGTATGACCGAGGTTTTTGCATAAGCATGATAATTCAAAGGTTCATAATAAGAATTTCTTAGGAAAACCTCGTAAGAAAACTCATAAGTTCATAAGCATTTGACAAAGCCAAACTATGGGTTGGTAAAGTCTAAGATCGGTTACAATTTTCTCTAAAGATCATAAGTCTAGGATCGGTTACGAATGTTCATAAAGATCAAGTCTAAGATCAGTTCACAAGTCTCTATGAATCATAAGCCTCGCAAGGTTCTCATAAGAACTCATAAGAAACTCATAAGTCTAAGATCGGTTCATAACCTCATAAGGATCAAGTCGAAGATCATCTCATAAGTCTACGGATTATACACTCATAAGACTCATAAGGCTCATCTGACTCATAAGAACTCATAAGGTTCATAAGAACTCATAAGGCTCATAAGACCTCATAAGGATCATAAGACTTATAAGATTCATAAGAACTCATAAGATACTTTGGTTTTCTACGAAAGCTCTTAAGACAAGGTTTTGAAAGTTATGCATATTTTAAGTTAAAATTTTAAAGTATGATTTCTATGTCCGATTCAATGCATGAATTATGAATTGTTATCTTAAGTACTCGTATGATTTATTAATTGTGACATTGTTAGCTAGTAGCTTATACTCGTTGAGTATTCCATGCTCAGTCGTACATTTCATGTCGGCAGGTCTGTTTGACATCTTTAACCCCAAGCCATGGGTTGAGGAGGAATATGTAGAAGAAGAGGTGGCTATCCCATTGTAGCCTTAGGAGGACAGGGATTTAGATAGGTGGCCCTATCTAAACTATTGTTGAGTGGAGAGACAGTGAAGTTTTTTTTGGTATTTTTTAAAAGTGGGTATGTCCACTTCACTTTTTGGATTACATTGCTTTGTATAAACTTGGAATACTGTCTTATATATTACATAAATTTTTAACTATGCTTCTGCTATGTCATCCTTTGTATTCGTGTACAAGATGGTTTGTAAGATAGGTTAGTCATGCACAAATTCGCGCCTAACTCCTAGGTTGGATTTTGGGGTGTGACATAAGGTGTATAGCCTAGTATGTGCATATTAATGAAATGAATGAAGTAAAATCAAGGTATAAAATGTTGTTCATTGTATTGTAAGCTTTTATGTATGTTTTTGAAGACAAGTATGGCATATAACCTTGTATGTGTATACAATTGAAAAGCATGAAATGAAATTGAGCTTTATGGCCTCGTATGTGTAGCTACTTGCTACTAGTTATCCTTGTTAGGATTTATCTATCAAAAACCAAGATTTAAAGTATTTGTTGTGATTTAAAGAGTGTAGATACACTCTATCATCTACAATGCTATGATTTCAAGTATTGAGGCATGGTTTTTAATGAGAAAGGTTAGATACCCTTCACTCGTTAACAAGGTCATCATTCATTAATGAAAAGGAAAGCGAAGAGGGATGAGTTTTGATAAAGAGAGTTAACTACTCTGTCCTAGATGGTTTTTTTAGGTTTAATGTAGGATAAATGAGATTGAAGGGATGGGTTTTTATGGAAAGAGTGTAGACACACTCTACCAATTAGCCTTGTTGAAATGAAATGAAATCAAGGAATAGGACTTTGTTCTTTGTAAACTATGGTTATGGACTATGTTAGATTAAAGTGGGGTTGTATTAAGTATGAATCATAAAGTATGTTGTGCATGGAATAAGGCTAAGTAGCCCCTGTACAAGTATGTCCATGCTATGAATGAAATTTCATGCGTATGTCTCCATGTTTTAAATGCTTTCTATAATTACTATGATGTTCACAATTACTCCATGATGCTCACACATACCCTATGATGCTCACAAGTACCCTAAGCACATCCTCTCTATGACTGAAATTCTATAGGCATCTGATAATGTTAAAGGCTTTCTATGATTCCCATGATGCTCACAAGCACTATGCATATATATGGGTGTATGATCAAGGTGTCTCATAAGACTCAGAAGTAAAAGATCATAAGAAAAAGTTCATAAGTAAAAACTAATAGGAAAGGTTCATAATAAAGGAAAAATAAAGTTCATAATAAAAAGCTCACAAGAGAAAGTTCGCAAGTTAACAAGAATATGAAAGGATATTAGTGTACTAAGACCAGGTATGGCCACTAGTATATGTTTCCAATAAGTATGAAAGGATGTTAGTGTACTATGATCAGGTATGGGCACTAACATCTATTTCCAAGTAAGTATGAGAGGATATTGGCATACTATGACCAGGTACGGTACTAGGTTCTGTCTCCAAGTAAAATAAAGAATATGAAAGGATGCTCTTATACTATGACTAGGTACGGGCACTGGTATCTATTTCCAGGAATAAAGAAAGGATGTTTTAGTGTACTATGACCAAGTATGGGCACTATCATCTATTTCCATGAAAGCAAGAGAGGATGCTAGTATACTATGACCAAGTACGGGTACTAGCATCTATCTCAAAGTAAGTACAAGATAAGTGAAAAGAATGATCTTATAAGAATCTCATAAGGCGCTCACAAGCTAAAAATCTCATAAGACGTATAAGGAACTCACAAGACTCATAAGATGCATAAATAACTCACAAGGCTTATACGACACATAAGGAACTCACAAGACTCATAAGATATTTGAAATACGTTTAATTTGTTAAAGCACAGACTCAAAATATGATTTTTGAGAATTGTTAGCCTCAGGGTTACAACCATGGGTACTCCTAATAATTTTGATAATAACATAATAATGAAATGAAATATTTTGTACTAATAAACCTGTTTAAGTGCGTAAATATTTCAGATTACACAAGTCGATAGCACTCTAATCATGAAAAATGATGGAAATTACCCAAGAAGAAGTTCAACTCATTGTATACAAGATGAAGATTCAAGATAAGACCATAGTCCAAGTCGGATCCATTGAAGACATAAGGCTAAATCACAAGACCCAAGTCAAGCCAAGTTCATCTCTCAATAATCTTAAATGTATTTATTTCTTATTTTTTGAGAGTTCATAGGACTTATATAAAAAGTCCTCAAAAGAAAGGTAAAGTTGAAAAGCTCAAGTATTATAGATTGACCATAGGAGCCTAGGACACCTTTTGAAAATTATTCTAAGGCCCTAAGGATCATATAATCATGATAAAAGTATAGCTAATTGACCTAGGAAATGAATCACATCCCTTTGGTCTGATCCAAGACTGAATTCAGAATTTTTACTCTGAATTCGTTGACGAATTCTCTGGGTAGATTGAATTCGACGACGAAGTCATGACAAAATTTTTTAATTTCAGTTCTGTCTCTAGATTTCGACGACGAAATCTTTGGTTGGGTTACAATTCGGCGACGAAGTCATTACAAGATTTTTTAGAATCCAATTCTGTCTTTTGAATTCGGCAACAAACTCAAGTGGGAACTCCACTTCGTCGACGAAATCATGTCTGAAATAGAAAATTTTTTGTAACGGCTAGTTTGCAACAGACTTAAAAGCATTTAATGCTTCCCCAATGGCACTATTGGAAAAAATGCTATAAAAGGAGTTCATTTATGAACAAATAATAACTCTTGATCACAACAATAAGTCCTATTAATCATTCATTCATTGCTATTGATTTTCACTCACTCTCATACTTTGAAAATCCCCAAAAATCTCCCTTGAGCTCAATCAACTTCTACTTTCTTTGAGAGACTTTATTAGAGTTTGTACTTCACTCTTATCCAGCTCATTTAAGGAGCTTTCATTCGGATTTTCAATCCAAAAATCATTTATTGAAGATTAGTCAAGAATATAGGATTCTTGCACTGAAGTTGTTGCTTCAGTTATATCAAGAGAGGATTGTGCTCTTGAGAGGGTTCAGCTCAGCCTAAAGGAGAGCTTGTAAGGTAATATCTCGACTTGTAAAAGAGATTGTAAGGGTTTGGACTCCACCTATGAAGGAGCCTGTACGATTAAGGAATCGTGGTGAATCCTCTAACTGGAAGCTGAGGCGGGGAGTAGGCTGGCTTGCTGAACCTCGTGAACAAATCTTGAGTTTGCACTCTCCTTATCTCTTCTCTCTTTCTTTTAATATTCTATAGTCTAGTTTGTTGTATATTTAATTTTATTCCGCTCTTTTGAACTTGTTGTTCATAAGTTTAAAATCCGCCATAGACCCTATTCACCCCCCCTTTAGGGTCATTACCTGGCCAACAATATGCACTTGTTATCTTGTTTTAAACCTTCCACACTCTGATTGTGCATATGTTCTGATGAACTATATCATGTATGACATATTAATGTGTTGTATCATGGTTAGTTAGTAGTTTACATACGTTGAGTATTCAATACTCAGATGAACTGTTATTTCTGTAGGTTTTAGGTGGGATGGTCATGCTAATAAGAAGCAGGAGCTTTCAGAGGATCATCATGAGTATGATAAAGGCCTCGACCTATGGCCTTATGATTGAGTTGTTGAGAGAGAGAGGCATATAGTTTGGGTTTCATTTTGGAGAATTTTGCATCGAACCTGAGTTGGTAACTCAAGGGAGGAATTTTTTTATAAAAGGTTTAGTTTCTAATTCAGTCTTAGTTGACTCTTGTACATGGGACACTGTGATATATAGAAGAAATTTTTAGATTCACTATTTACTATGCTGTGTATGATATCTCACATAATGATTTGAATGTAAGTCACGATGCCAAAGTCTCATAACTCCTAGGTGGGATTTTGGGTTACGACAACTGCGGGCTTCATAGTAAGAAATATAAGGGAGATGAGGGGCCTTAGTAGAGGATGTTGTTGGAAAGCAAAAAAACAAGAAAAAGAAGTAAGGAACTTCAAGTCGGATGAGTGGCGGCGAAGCCACCCACCAAAAAAGTGTAGTAAAAAAATGGATCAAAATAGATAGTGAATCACTTGCTCTGATACTATGATAGAAAAGAGATTTATTGATAGATCGGGTGAATTACAATGACCCTAACTAGGGTTTATGTAGATATAACATCATAGAATTTATGGAAAGTAAATCAACCTAATCAAATATAATCTATCATTGATTAATGCTAATCTAATATTGTGATGAGATACAGTTAAATGATGTAGTGTAACTCACTCACCTTATTACAATACTTCTCTATATTCTCTATTATATGAGTGTACAAATATGATCCCATCCCGATCACATCTTGATCTTAGGACATCAACCCGATCTTGTCCCGCTCATGTCTTAATCTTCTCGATCACGTCCTATTCTTAGGACATTAGCCAGATCTCATCTCAGTCATGTACTAATCTTCTCAATCACTACCTGATCATAGGTCATCAGCCCGATTACGTCCTAGTCATAGGTCATCAGCCTGATTATCCCTGACTTTTTATTTTTTTTAATTAAAGTCACTCAAGGGGAGTGGGGGGTTTGGCAAACCCCTACCAGTTTATTAAAATTAAAAATATATGGGGGAACATAAACCTTACCCCTACAACCAACCAAGAAAAAGGGAAACAAAAACTAATAGGGAGGATATAAAACCTTACCCCTACAAACAAGCAAAGAAAACAAACGGGGGGGACATAAACCTTACCCCTACAAACCGACAATAAAAACTAAAATAAAACAAGCTTAATTCTTAACCATTCTGATATTGCCAATACCCATTTTATCCATAAGATTTAATGAAATAATCTTAGCTGGAATATTGTCAAAAGAAGAGAAAGATTTAGACTCCATCAAATCACATCCAAGATTAGCTAGACCATCCGCTACACAGTTAGCTTCTCTGAACACATGCTTGAAGGAATAGCAAACCTGAAGCAGAGGTTTTATCTTACTATCCCTATACCAATTCTGCCAAGAATGAGTACCTCTTCCATTCCACGTGTCAACCAAAATTTTAGAATCAGACTCAATATCCATATTACTAATCCCATTACGATGACATAACAAAAGGCCATCAAGAAGAGCTTGAGCCTCCGCCGAGTTATTGCTACAAATTCCATAATAGGAGAAAAAACAAGCCATGATGTCTCCATTATAATCTTTGATAACACCTTCACCACTAGATATTCAGAGATTACCTCTCGAAGCACCATCAACATTTAGTTTCATTCTACCTCTGGGAGGGCAAAGCCATTTGATTAACACTAGGCGAAAAGCAGAATGAATATGATGAACCATTCCAAAAATGGGAGACAAGTCCAGATCATTCCTGGTATAATAAGAACCAATATCCAAAATTTTTCTCTTAATATTGTACATCAGACTAGTATATCTTCTCTTCTTGGAATCATATTTTCTTCTACACCTCTCGAGTTATATCTCCCATAAAATCAAAGCTGGAACAAGGAGGAGAAGAACATTTCTTCTAAAAGAACCTCCTCGATACTATCTCTTAATGCGACAAAAAATATTATCCCGAGGATAAATAGGAATGAGACAGCAATTAGAGAAAAAAGTGTAGAGCCCAATAGCAATATCACTTCTAATAAACAAATGAGAGGCGTTTTCCATCCTAGCATTATCACAACAGCAACATCTACTAACCATTGGAATACCCAAACCTTGAGTGGCTAAATCAATTGGAATAGCATTATTCATAATTTTCCAGCAAAATATCTGGATCTTAGAAGGGACAATAGGATGCCATAAAACTGAATACCAAGCATGAGAAGGATTTCTCTCCCTCAGAAATTCCCAAGCTGATTTTACTGAAAACTTTCCATCTAATGACTTATTCCAGATAGAAACATCTTTTTCATGAGAGATAGCAAACCCTCCAGATTTAATATTATCTATAGAAGAAGGCATCAAAAAGTGACTCACCTGAGAAAGATTCCAGTTACCATCTGAATCAAGGATGTTCCCAATATTTGGGCTAATTGAAGGAGGGGTTATGGTGTCATTAATAAGAGCTTCTTCCCCACACCAATGTCAAACCAAAAGTTGATTGAAGAACCATTCCCAATAAGCACAGTAGAGTTAGACAGCATAAACTGAAAAACTCCACAAATATCTCTCCATAATTTTGAAGCTCCCCAGTTAGGCAATGCATTCCACACATGAATAACACTATATTTAGCTTTATAGAACCGAGCCCAGAGGCTTTCTGAGGTATAAATATTCCAAGCCTGTTTAACTCTGAAAGCTAAAGAAAACTCTGACATTTTTCTGATTCCCAAACCACCTTCCAAATAAGGAAGAGAACATTTTTTCCAGCTGACCCAATATCTCCTTTTAGAGATATTCGAATTATTCCAAAACAAATTTGCACTGAAAGAATCAATGGAAGAGTTGATGCTAGCAGGGACATGAATACTCGATAGAATATAAGCAGGTATGGAAGACAAAACATGTTTAATGAGAATCAACTACCCTCCTGTTGAGAGAAGCTTCCTAGACCAACTAGAAATTCGCCTCTGGATTTTCTCAATCAAAGGAATAAAGTAAGACCTTTTCTACCTGCCTTTGAATAGAGGCACACCAAGATAAGTGAATGGAAATTGATTGAATTTAATACCAATGCAGATAGAAATAGCCCTTTTTCTAGAAATAGTAAGCTTATCCAAACAAAACATTGAGCTTTTATGTTTGTTAATTTTTTGTCCAGAAGAAGCTTCATATAACTTTAGAAAATCAATAATGCTCTTCAAACTTTTAGATTTGCCATTACAAAAAATCAGAGTATCATCAACAAATAAGAGGTGGGAAACTGGAAAGCCATACGCCCCAATATTGTAGGCGCAAGCTTGATTTGAAAAAATATCTTTAAGGCCTCTACGAAGAACATCTTCAGCTAGAATAAAGAGGGCTAGAGATAGAGGGTCTCCCTGCCTTAAGCCTCTCGAACTTTGGAAGAAACCAATGTAAGAACCATTAATAATGATGGAAAAGCATTAAGTATAAATGCAGCCCTTTATGAGTTTTATAAAGTCCTCACAAAACCCAAACTTTTGGAGAACTGCCAGTATAAAATTCCACTCCATCCAGTCAAAGGCTTTAGCCATATCCAACTTGATAGTTACATTTCCTCCAAAAGTTTTCCTATCAATATCATGGACCATTTCTTGAGCAATTGTGATGCTTTCTGTAATATTTCTACCTTGCACAATAGCGCTTTGTTCCTTTGAAATAATCTTTGGAAGAATTTTTCAAAGGCGATCACCAAGAATTCTAGAGAAAACCTTGTATAGGAAATTGCAAAGACTGATAGGACGGTAATCAGCAAAAGTAGCGGGGTAATCACATTTGGCAATTAATGCTATTGCAGTAGCATTAATAGATTTAGGAATATGGGGATCATAGAAAAATTGAGTCATAGCATTCATCAAATCTTCATTTATAATATCCCAACATTCTTTATAAAAATGACCATCATAGCCATTCGGACCTGGAGCACTGTCAGCATCCATGCTAAATACCACTTTCTGAATCTCTTCCAAAGAAGGAGAAGAAACCAAATAACAATTGTCTTCCACTGAGACCAGAGAAGGAATATGAGTAAGAATTTGACCCTCACTTGAACAGTTATCTGGAGATAAAAGATCATGAAAATACCCAATCGCCTCTGAAGCAATGCCTTGAGAGTTATCTATCCAAATACCCTGAGAGTTCTTTATTTTTTGGATACCATTTTTTTTCCTTCTTTGGTTAACAACAGCATGAAAATATTTAGTGTTATTATCCCCTTCCTTCAGCCATTTAATACGGGATTTTTGCCTCTAGAAAATCTCTTCTTGAATAAGAACTTTTTGAAGCTCATCTTTAAGAGATGAAAGAGCATTTTCTTGATTTTCATCCCAGCAATCTTGAAGAGAAATTTCAACTACACAAATTCTTTCCTCCAGATCTTTAATCTTTAAAAAAATATTACCAAAGGCCTCACTTATTCCACACCTAAAGAGAAGCCTTAAGTCGTTTAAGCTTAATAAAAAAAGATAATATGGGGTTAGCTGAAACAGGCAAATTCCACGATTCTTCTACTAACCTTTTAAACCCTGCATGAGAGATACACATCTTTTGGAACTGGAAAGGAGAAGGACGACGAGCAGAATCCACTCTAAAATTAAGTAGGAGAGGAGCATGATCTGAGTTCAGCCGAGACAAGTGAGTAACTTGAGAATTTGGAAATTTAAATTCCCAAGCAGCATTATACATTATCTTGTCGAGTCTGGCATAGATCTTGTTGTTACCTTTTTGATTGTTACACCATGTGAATTTGTTTCCTGAAAAGCCCGCATCAATAAGACCAAGTTCATTAATAAACAAACCGAAATCTTCAATTGATCGAATGTTAGCAGCTCGACCACCCAGTTTCTCATCAGAAGATGCAATGGCATTAAAGTCTCCAACTATGAGAAGAGGCTCATCATAAGAAGATAGAATAATAGCAAGGTCATTCCATAAATCTGTCTATCCTCCCTGAGACATTTAGCCTACACATACACACATCGAATAACATCAAATCATTCAACAGTAATATCCACTATAAGCGCTTGGTCCAACGAAGCAATAAGAGAAACTTTGATAGAACCTTTCCACATAAGCCAAATTTTCGGATGAGCTAAAAAATCAGATAGACCCAGCATTTTGCATAGAGGTTTAAGTTTATCAGTAGGTTCCATCGGTTCCATTAGTGCAATCATTGAAATATTGTAAATCTCAATCATCTTTTTGAGTCTGGCCTTAGAGGCTAAATTCCCCACCCCCATAATGTTCCAAGATAAGAAACTAGACATTAAAAACTGAGGAATTTGCTTCAATTACTAGAGCAGCAGCTCTAGATCTTGTGATTATGGATGAAGGGGTGATATATTTTTTCATCTTTTAATTACTTCCCCTTTCATCTTTGTTGTCTAGACAGAAATTGAATTTAGATAATCCATCTAAAAACTCTTTAGAGTTTTCAATGAAGTTATCTTTCTCCTCAAATATGGGATGAGCTAGATCATCATGGAATTCTGTTGAAGCGGAAAAGAACCATAAAATATCAGAATCAGATTTCTTTTTTTTCTTAATGCTTACCTGAGCACGTTATAGAAGGATTCTTAAGTTTGGGATAGGAGGGACATTGATTTCCGTAGGGTTGTGTTCTATAAGAGTACCTGAGTTAACATCCATAGAATTGTGAGAGTAAGAGCTGGTCCCATATTGTATCTCGGCCATTCTGAGTTCCGAATTAACTAGATGAAGATCTTCAAGGCTTCCATGCCTTATAATCACGGGATCAGGTTCAGCTTCGGCATCAAATTCTTCAGAATCCTCAACTTCTGTTGCTATGAAGGACTCGAAAAGGGGAGTTGTTTCCAGAATTTTTTTCAGCTGATCAATCGATGCCACATGAGGTAATGAAATATCTTCAATGAATTTTTCACAATCTGTAGGTTCACCAGTCTTGTAATTCTGAATCATAGGACAATCCTTTATTTCTAGTAGTTGATTTTCTGGTTCCAATCCTTTAGTTAGTCCTAATGAAGAGTCTTTGGGTATATCATCATTTCCAATAGCATTATATTTGTTAGAAACTTCTAAAACCAAACTAGGATTAGCTTGGAACTCCTCTTGGGTCGAAGAAACATTCTTTTTATGGTTTTGCATACTCTTTCCAAAAGCTTTAGCAACCCATATGTGTGTGGGTTATGTTGGATGTTTTGTTGCATTGAAGTTTGCTGTAGTGGCCTCCAGATGCAATACCTTCTTGGAAGCTATCTTCGGTTCTGTAGTGATGGTTTTCTGAAGAGATTTACACCGAGTTGCTTCCTGGCAAGTTTGTGGCATCTATTGCGAAACTCAATTTCCTTTTCATATACAATCCTTTGCCATCGACTGGAAGTTCCCATTCCTAACCAGAATCTTTGGATTTTGTCTTTGCTAACATCAATCTCTACACAAATCCTAGCCAAGCTAGGTCTGCTTAGGTTCCTAGTTGGACCATCCACAAGGAGAACTCTGTCTACTAGACTCCCTATTGAAGAGAGATTGGTAGGGTTAAAAAAAATCAATGGCAGCCCTGGGAGATTAATCCAAATCAGCAACAATGGAGTTTCCTATCCAGATCTGAAATAAGGAGACCATTTGATGAAACAAACCAGCTTTCTAGATATGAAGCTATAATCCTTCATCCAGACTACAAGAAAATCATATTCGTTTTGAAAACGAATCAAAACGTGCCTTGCATCCATGACTCCCACCGTAAAGGTTTGCTGTGTATGGAAAGTTTCTTTGATAAAAGCTTGAATGTCTTCCAACTTGGGTCTGCCATAAGAACACTTCGCTATAAGAGCAAATCTGAGGGGATCGTCTGATTTTTCTAGATCTTGAGGCAAAAAATAAAGCGTTGGTTCTCCTTGGAAGCTTGAGACTTCCTTGATATTCAGAGCATGAAGAAGAAGATCCCCCTTCAATTTGATATTCGGTTCACCAGCAGCTTTGCTATTATCAAGAATAAAAGCATAAGAAGGTTTGGGATCTGGGGGCAGAGAGGCTGAGCCTCCTTCCATGGTGGGGGCAGCCGCAAGGGCTGCCATGAACCCTAATTTCGAGATCAGTATTTGCTAACTTGCACCTAATTTTTGGATATGCAAACATGCACCTCTAGAGCAAAATCAGTCTAAAGCGGCTATTTCCTAAACATCTTTGATTATCCCTGATCATGTCCTCATCTTCCAAATCACGTCCTGATTGAGGGTCATCAGCCCTATACCATCCCGATCATGTCCAGATCTTAGGTCGTCTACTTGATGTCATCATATAAGCTCAATTAGCCCATCCTGACCCCAGTTCAGCAACTCGATGTTGTCTTATCACTTGTCATCTTACTTAAGCTGCTAGATGTTGTCTTACTATTTGTCACCATAGTTAAATAGCTTGGCCTTACTATGGTCTTTGTTCATTAGCTCAATCTCATCCTGATCATAGGAGGTTTCAAGAGAGTAGATGACAAGAGAGTAGATGACATGAAGGGTATCAAAACTAAATAGGAGTGGATTTATGGAACATTTCTCCAATTTTGCTAACTTTTCGTTTTATATGTCCACATTCTTGGTCTACATATCCAAATCTTACTTCTTAAACTTTACCAACAACAATTCTTTCCTTACAATAATCTGATGGAGGTTGATTTTTTGTTCCTTACCATTTACTTCCTCATGGGGGTATCATTTAAATCTTGTTATCGCCTTCCTCTGAATACCAACAGTTATTTGCTTTCTTAAGGTATGAAGCTCTCAAGACACTTTATACATATCCAATCATCTTCATAACTTCTGTAGGATCATTACAAGAAATCAGCTCATCGCTCACAGTTTTTATCTGTAATCGCAGGTCATTGATCACGGTTATACCGCGCAGAACGTAACCTTTCGACACGTAATTGTATGTCATATCAAATATAACAATTATATAACAGTGATTGTATACGTAAATTAACCAAGATTATACATTCAAAATATCATCATTTTTGGTTTCATCTTATAATCACAGTTTCATTAATAACTGTGATTGTTTAAAATTTAAAGCTCCCGATGTATAAGTAAACCGTGATCATTGATATTTTTTTCTGTGATCTTCCTCCATTTTGTTTTCCAATAAAAATCCGCCTTCTTGCAACCCCTACCACATGTAGGTCCTCATAACACTTCTAAATTTATACACGAATAAAATAAAGCATCCATCCACACAATAACTTATAAATAATAGAACAGATTAACCTCCAACATAAAGAATATAACAACAATAAACTATATTTTTATTAATTAATAGAAATTTGTTTATAATGTGATCAGAATACTTAAATGCACAAATGAAAATTAATTTAAACAATAACACTTCTCAAGTATTCAAATAGATCACTTTTAAATCTTTCTTTTGTTTTATCCCTACATGGTTCATCGTCCTTAACATAACGTTATCAATCTTATCATGTATTTCTATTTCATTGTTGGTAATGATGTCCCTCAGTTACAACATGGTGTAATAACCACATTTTCAGTTACCTTTTTGTTTGGGGCACCATACAAAAATTTAGATAATGATCGGAATGTCAGTTATGTTTAATACATAAAATTTCTAAAATAACAATTAAAAAGACTAATTAATGTCGAACGCACCTTAATATTAATAAATTTTGTTCTTGTGGGTATATTCTTACCTTTCAAAAGACTCGACTTGTATGCATTTTCACTTTATGATATTAATTTGATCAATTATATAAAGGTAGTTAAAAACATAAATATAGATGTCTAACTACCTTTATATAATTGAAAGTAAAGCAATATATCAATCATAGCAATATATAAAGCAGGAAGCAGTTCATATAGTAACAGGAAAGTAAAGCAGTTTATATTCATGCTTGCATCACAGAAAAGCCGATAAAACCTCCTGAAATCATCGTGCACTTGACGTGACTTAAAATACCATTTTCGTGCTTGAAAACTTGTCATGTTTGTCTTGCTTGATCTTGTCTAGCGTGTCATGCCATGTGTGTCATGCGTGCTTGCTTGGGATTCCAACATGCTCATGTACTTGTGAGTTTCACTTGTGAGATGCACTTGAGAGGGAAGGGAGACCCTTCTTTCATGATATACACTTGAGAGGGAAGGGAGACCCTTCTCTCATGATATGCACTTGTGAGTGAGGGGAGACCCCTCATGGAAGGGAAGTGTAAGCTCCCTCCTACGAAATGCTTGTTCTTGTCCTTTTGTCAAAAGTGAGGTAAAACACATCGTAAGATATGTCCCACCCCTAACATCCTTGTTCTTGAAAAACTGTCGGTAAACATGTCATGCATGCAGTGCTCGTGGAATCGTGTGCGTACTTTCATTTGAAATTAAATATGACATTTGGGAATTTCACAATACATAGAACATCAATAATTCGAGCAAATAATTATTCATGCAACTTAGGGAAAGCAAGGAATCACACTATCATAAGCCCTAGTAATTTTTTAAGCATTTAAGAATACATTTCTTGATTTACAACCCATTTCCTTCAACTTGGCATTTCATCAAACAAGTAGTATGTACATTATTCATTAGAGCCTACATCATACTTTTCTAGGTGAGTTTATATTCACAACACACAAGTATGTTTATTATTTGTACAATACCCTTCTCATTTCATTCATCACTTCATTCACACGGCATCCATCGCCCAACATCCTTTCTCACACCACTTCCATCACATCTCCTATTAGGTTCATACATTAGGGAAATAACAAAGACGAAAGGAAGAAAATGTATGAACTAGGAGGGTAGCAAAAGGTACCGACCTTGAATAGAGGAAGAAAACCCCTTGTAAGGGTAGAGGTTGAACGCTGCCCTAGCTTTGGAGAACGTGCTCCTCGCTTGCTTGAGCCATAGACTTGAAGAACTTCGAGTTTGTGATGATCTAGGGTCTTTAAACCCTTTGATTTCTTCTCAAATGAAACCCTAGGTTTGGAAAACCTTTTCTCCTCTCTCCTATCTCTCAAAACACTCTAAGTATGGTGAATGAGCTCTAGGGCTTGGGCAAGCCTTAAGAGACAAGGGTTTAACGCCAAAAGATGAAAAAACCCTTACTGAAATTTCTGCAAAACGTGATATACCGATCAATCGGCGGGTAATACCGAGCGATCGGTCGCCTACCGAGCGATCGGTGTTCTTGACCGAGCTCTCGGTCAAAAACATGCTCTCTAGAAAATTTCCCATACAAAAAAGTTAACCAGTCGATAGCTACCGATCAACCGGTTGTGGACCGATCGATCGCTGCGATGGACCGAGCGATCAGTTGTGAACCGATTGATCCCTAGCGATCGGTGCTCTATAGATTTTTGACCCATTTTACTGTTTTAGCCATATCTTTTGACTCGTTCGTCGGATTTTGACGATTCAACTTGCGTTGGGTTCGTCTTTCAAAAAGGAATATTTTTGACGTTTTAGAATTTTCAATTTCTCCGTTATTTATTAATTGTACTACGTTAAAGGCCAATTGGCTACAAAAATGCTATTCATTAAGTACAGAAAAGTCTGGGGTTCTACAGTACAGATAAAGTCTTTTCCTCCGAATAAAAAATATCCATCCAAATGGGGCGGCACATATCTTTTGAGCATGTCTATCATGAAAACAATCAATGTGCTGATTTCTTAGCCAACGAGGCTTGCAATAATTCTACGGATAAAGTCTTTTCCTCCGATGCAGAGTTACCCAAAGAGGTTAAAGGGATTATTAGTACAGACAAGGCTGGTTTTTTTAATATTAGAAATAATTCTAATTCCAATGGGGATTAAGGTTTATCCTCTATTAGATTTTTATCTTGTTTCGGGTAGGGGTTTTTTTCCCTTTTGGTGTTTTCTTGTAGGGGTAAGGTTTTTTGTCCCCCCCCCCCCCCCCATTTAGTTCTTTATTAATAAATTGGTAGGGGTCTGCCAAACCCCCACTCTCTTTGAGTGCTTTATCCAAAAACAAAAAAGTGGTACTACTGCTGCGAGTACTGCCCATTATATTGCCTATTGGGATGATGAAATCCGGGAGGATAGGTGCCCTGTTGTGGTCGCTGCTGTGGGGCAAACTGCTGCTTCCAAGAGAAATTTGGATGATTCCTAGTGTCTGAATGGTAAGTCTGGCTATAGGAATTCTTCGTGGGTGGCTTAAAGGTTCTGAAGTTACAGACCTTTTCCTGGATAGGTGGGACCTATCCTTCATTCAAAGGACAAGTAGATGTGGTATGAGTATTCTATAAGCAGAACTCACAAGGCTCAATTGGGTTTGCATGACCCACATTCATGATAAAATTGGATTGCACTAGTTTCTGAACAAAGACAGATAGGGCAAAGACAGATTTGGTTAGTTCTAGGATCAGATATTTCAACTCTGGATCACCTTTCACATCATATCCCATGGAGGTCCATGAGATTGGAGTAGCACGACTAAATTCGGAATTTGTTGTCCAATGTTGGGAATTTTCTCCTAATTCTGTCAAGAAATCATAAGCATCTGTAGGAGTCTTGTGCATGAATTTGCCTTGACACATGGACTCTAGCCTCGTCCGGGACTCATCAATAAGCCCCTTATAGAATAGGTGAACTAGATTTCCCCTTGTCAAAGTTATGATGGGGACATTTGGTCAGAAAGTCCTGAAATCTATCCCAGGCTTCATAAAACTTCTCATCAGACTTCTGTCGAAAGTCTTGGATGATCTATTTCATCTCATTTGTCCTAGACATGGGATAGAAATTTGACATGAATTTTGCCACTAACTGGGCCCATGTAGTAATGGAATTAGTAAGGAGGGAATATAGCCACGTAGAGGCTTTATCTTGGAGAGAGAATGAGAATACTCTTAATCTGACATTTTCTTCATCCAAATGTTGATTTTTGAACAATGTGCAGATATTTAGGACCGTCCTGATATGAGTGTACGGGTCTTCTTTGGGAAGACCATGAAAAGTAGGAAGCATTTGCATTGTGAGCGGCCGGATCTCGAATTGAGCCGCCATAGTTTGGGGGAGCACAATGCAATTAAATGGATTGGCGGAGATTAGAGCATTAGTCTCGATGAGGGGACTTTTTGCTGCCATGGAAACTCGAAGGGAGGAGGGAGGTGAAGAAGATGGTGAAGAAATTAGAGATGATTCCAGGAGAATTGAATAACTCTCAGATCAAATCAATCGCTTGTTGGATCGGACCCAATAGGGTATATACTCGAAAAATATGCCCTAGAGTTGGCAAAGAGTTATCAAAAGATACACTAACCTGAGTGACTCTAAATGATGCACAGAAAAGCACAAAGATAACCCTAAGCTATTGCTAAAGAATCAACATTTTTTCTGGGAGTTATCTTTGTTGGAAAGCAGGTTATGATGGTGGGCTGGACCACTGATTTTATCTTTTTTAATCTGCCAGACTGACTTACACTCTGGGTTCTCACAAGGGTTTCACTCACAAGCTAACTTTCCAATACTAACACAAGTTAATTGCGAGATAATCCATAGCCTTGACAGACGTGCAACACAATGGCTATTTTAAATATGTCCCAGGCTAGCTGGATCAGTCAAGCAATTTGAAAAGTGTATTCTCGAAAGACAAACTTGGGATAGTTTGTGTTCCTATTTTCAACACCTAGCTAACCACCGAAAATCCAAGGAGGCCACTAGTGAGCTCAGTGTACTGAAGTAGCAGGGACCTCTGGGTATGTTTGGAAATAGGGACCTGTGCTCGTGGAATTAATCGACTAGGAAATTAATGGATTCACTAATTGTGAAAGTCCTATGAACACCGATCTAGAATTGGGCTCTAAAGAGTTGGTTTATTTTATTATGTGGAGCTAGGGATCACACAAGCTTGAGTGATGAGGTAGGTGATGAAATCTCACTAGTTTCAAGTAGAGTTAAGTTTGCTCTTTTAATTAATGTATTTTTCGGCCATCCACGTAGATTGAAAAAAATGTACAGAATTAAATAACAAGCATCACATAGTAACTCAATCACCCGGGATCACTCTAATAAGCGAGTTTAAGAGATCTTACCTACCCGTGGGCTATGCCACGGGGTCGCCTCCGTGAGGTAGGGAGGGGTAGCCAACTTGTCTCCGTCTAAAGAAGTTTTTGCTCCCTACTCACACTCCTTCTCTGCAGAAGAGTTAGTTCACAGAAAGAGAGTCTAGGGTTTTGAAATTATTTTTGGAAGGTCACTACCTTTTAGGGTTTGCACAGAAAGTTCAATTAATGAGGCAGATTAATGGATTTCAAATTAGGGTTTGAATTCAAATTTAGAAGTTTCCTAAATTAAAAAACTGCTATTTTTGAAATTTCTCCAAATTTGGAAACCTTCCAAATTCAAAATTTGGAAACCCGAGCAAAATGGAAACTTCCCAAAAGAGGGAATTTTTCAAAATGAAAATTTTTCAATTTTATAAGATATCCAAAGTTAGAGAATCTCTATAAATAGGAATTCCCTAAATATGTCAAATCTAAAAAAAATTAGAAAGTTTCCAACTTTGTAAAACTCGCTAATTTGGAAACTTCACAAAATGCACACTTTCCCAAAAAACTAATCACCTATATATAAAAAAAACAGAAAGTAAATCTAAGACTACTTTTTTTTTTTTTTTAATACAACACAAAAAAAATGTTTTTATGGTGCTGTTTTTTTTTTAGCACTTTATCAAGGGTTGCTAAACCCTTGAACAACCATCTAAAAATAAAAATAAAAAGGTGCTTTAAGAGGTCTTACAACTTGCACTCAGCCATCCGAGGCTAAAAAAATAATTAGAAAATTAACAAGTAAAAGAAAGAGAAGAAGGGGGATCCGAAATCCCTTGCTTTTTTTTTTTTCAAAAGTTTTCTTCTTTCTTTATGCACTTCCTTCACACGAGCGGCAATGGCACCATTTGAAACAGGGTTTTTCCGTCGTTTAGGATCACCCTAATTTCAACAATATTTGTAATATCCAATTGTTTTTCCTTCAAAAGATGAAATTAATGCATAGATTAGCACAATGGTAGGTCCGATGTCGATTCCGCACTCGGGGTTAATTAGGTAGTGCAATAGAGAAAATGAAAATATTAGAATGCTTCGAAAAATATGAAGGGATGAGAAGGATGGAGCGAATTTTTAAGCAATTTTTAAAATTAAAAAAAAAGATTATCAAGATCTACTAATGATATGAAATAAAACCATCAAATTAAATAAAGAAAGATAACAAGCTTAAAATAAAAAAACATGAAAATTTATTTATTAAATTAAAAAGTCACCTACAGAATTTGAATTAAAAGTAAATGCAAGAACATCAAATAATAAGAAAGAAAGTTGTGAGAGCCATAGTCGTAGGGCCAACCATGAAGACATGGCAAGACAGTGGTGGTTTAATGAGCTTGAAAGGACCTTCTTCAATTTTTGAAAACTAGGACCTGCACCAACGTGTGTAGAGACATGGTGGGATGTCCAATTGGCATAGAATGGGGTGAGAAAAACCGTGGGTTATAGAGATGAGGTGAGAAGTGTTCTTTCCCTAGGCATCGGGGGTGAGAACGTGAGACAAAGGTGACAAGAGAAGTTAGAGGAAAGGGAACCAAGGACTTCAAATTTAGGGTTTAGATAAGTGATATATATAGGCAGCTAGGATCTTGGGTAGGGATTAGGGTTTTACAAGGCTAAGATTAGGGTTTTGAACTAACTGGGGTTTTGAAAAGTAGGGATGGACGGTTAAGATGATTAGGGTTGGACGAATAGGATTAGGAGAGAGAGAGATTAGGGTTTTGAGAAATAAAAGAGGAAAAAGAAGAGAAAATGATGGCAAAGGGTTTTGAACCCCGGTCTCTAGTATTATCATTATACATTTCAACAATTAAGCTAGCTGACAACTTGTGTCTTCAATTGTGGGTTTTAATACTTTGGTCTCTCTTTTCGGAGATTGGCTCTTCTGCTGATCTCTTGGTCTTCGCTCTGACTCTGAGATCTTCTGGCTTAGCCCACACTTGGCCTGCATTTAACTGGTATAGCCTGTTGGCTCTTTAGTCTTGGTAATGGGCTTTGGTGCTTTACTACGGCCTCCGATTCTTAAGAGTCATCCAATCAGGTTCCTGAGATAGTTAAAAAATACGTAATGAGAGTTCATTGAAACAGCTTTGTATCTAGACTTTCATAAATGTGTTTAATTCATGCTAATATACCATTTTGATCCGAAAAGTGTGTTCTATGCTATGGAGAAAATTTTTGAAAAGTTTGTAAAAATGAAAGTTTTACTTACGAGAGTTCGGTAATGCTAAAAATGATAATAGTGGAAATAAGCACTTTTAAACGATTATCACATTACTGGCAAATAAACACATTCTCCTTTTTTTAATTTTACAGCTAGTTGGTTATGATAGCAAATAAACACATTCTCAGTTTGTTTTAATCACTTAGGTTTTGGAAAAATTATTTAGTACATAATCAAAGAACCCTAGTCATTCCGAAGGCATTAAATTTATATTTAAAATTATAACTAAAATCTTTTAAAATTAACATTTACCTCTGCAGTCGCGTGTGGTGCCATAGAAGGCTGAGCTGCACCCTGGTGTGAAAAATATCGGATAAATAAATGAATGAATATCTAAATATTAAAAACTAATAATTAATACTTATTAATTTAACATATACCTATCTCGACATGAAATCAGCCACGTAACGCTCCAGGTTCACCAGACGAGTTACAGTTTCCTGCAACTGATCTTGTGTTGCTACCAGCTTGACATCTCTCTCTGCCATTGTCTCCTCGAGAGCTTTGATCCTCTCTGTTGTCTGAGGATCAACCGAAGAGGCATGGACAGGAATCACAAATCGTGACCCCCATAACTGAGTGGGGGTCGGGCCTAACCCAACACCAAGGATTCGGCAAAGATGCTCGGGCCCCATGACCTGAGAGAAGATATCATCTTGGCCTGTGGTATCCTGCGAGCCCTCTAGTGCCCGACTCATGAGCTCCTACATCTTGCATGCACTGCAAACAATTGGAAACAATTAATATTTCCTAGGTAAAAGGGAAAATTCTAAGATATTAAAATAATTAAAGTTACCGACCATGTTGTCGGCCACCTCATTGTTCATTGGTATGCCATCCTTGTGCTGGTGCGTGAGGATGTAGACCTCTGCATGACCATGAGGGGTCTGAGAGGATCTCGCAGCTCGCTATGACAGTCACAATAGTAAAATTTAAACTCAGTTAAATCAAATATAAATAAATTACAAAAAAATCTTTTAACAAATTAAACCAAACATACCGCTTCATGCCTCACTCTACCGAAGCTCTTCATGCCACTCGTATGGCAGACCTAAGGATTACTAAATTTTAACCCCAATTAAAGGGAGTTAAAAGGGGACACATTAATTTTTTCTAAAAACCATGGTTATATGTTTTAACCCTAAGGTTAGTGAATCTCAAGAACCAAACAAGTGGTAAGGGATTCACTCCTGGGGTATCCAAACCCTAAGGAAGTATTGCTTCTCCAATTCACAAAAAACAATTAGACTCTTAACAGTGAAAAATAATTTCCATTCAATATCTTAGGAATCAACAACCAATAGCTCGAACTTCAATAACAAATTAGACTTATATATACCTCTAAATAACTGCTAAGAGGTTATTTAGAGGTATATATAAGTCTTAACATTGACCTTGAAACTCATCAACAGACTTGTAAAAATGAAACTTCCAACCAGACTGATATCTAAACTTGATGCAGAAACTTCCAACCAAAGAAAAAAAAATGAAAACAAAACATGATGCTGAAACCCATTCACCAAGATATAACCAAAGGGTTACATATTCTTAGTAAAAAGGGTTACAATATTTTCTAATATGGTTAATGCAGACATTGCTAATCTTTAACAATGCCTTTAAAGATCCATAATAACAGGGAATCTATAAGTAAAAAGATGATATTAGCAACACACCCAAATGCAAACAAATGAAAAATCATGTGGATAAACAAAAAAAAATCCTTATTAGCACTACTGTGCTACTATATAACTTCCTATATTCATTGGACTTCAATTTCGTTAAGATGATGATGGTTTACTCAAACTAATTATCTTGGGATTGAGCTTGAGTTGAATCACTTTACAATTGCTGGGGCATTTCAGTTGTGCACAACAACAATAACTATATTCCGCCTAAGCTCCAAGAGAAGTTGAGAATGAAAACTTAATTTTTTTCAACAAATATATTAATGCTCCTCTATGCTACATAAAGGAACACTTTCTATATGTATAATCGGTAACATACCATGTGATGATGCTTGAAGGTCAAAACTGGGGGCTAAATACATACATTGTGGCAAGGGAGCATGTTAAAGCAATCCAGAGGAAAGAAATGGTTGAAGAGAATACAAGCACCACTGAAAGGTATTCCAAGGCCACCAGGTCTACTCTCATTTATCTCCATTCATATACTTTCATCTATTAATGCTAATGCAGTTTTCAAACTCCCAATTTGAAGCCTTGGTAACAAACCACTCTCTCTCAGTCAAGGCTAAAACAATAGTTTCTTTGAAATTTGATTAATTTGCTTTTTTAATATACAATACATGCAAATTTCACAAGCAGTGACTATGCTCTAAAATTCAACCATGGTTTAAACCTTGTTATATTATCTTCATTTTTTATCTCACAACGTGCATCGCACGGGGTCTTTGCAAGTTAAACCATCAAATGGATATAACAACCAGTCTAAAAAAAATCAATTCAACCCCTTAATTTCTACCACCTAAATACATGAAACCCTGATAATTGAAAAACAAATGAAAGCAATTCAGAAAATTCAGGAACGAAATTCGGAAGTTGTATACAGAGAAAAAAGGAAAAAAGTACCAATCCATGAATGAAATTCGGAAGACAATCCATGAAAGCAATTCAGACAATCCATAGAAGAAAAATAGCAAACTAAGAGAGACATACCAGAGGAGATGACCGGAGAAAACTGATAGCAAGAAAGGGTCTACAAACACGAGCATGAGGGGTTACTGGAGATGCTACTGGCTGGAGATGCACGAGCATGAGGGTGTTGCGAACCAGGGAGAGACGGAGACAGTTAGAGAGAGAGACATTGAGAGAGAAAGAAAAAGGGAGATTATCGTGCGGGGTGGAGGCTGCCGTGAGGAGGTGGTGACTAGAGTAGGGACCAGAGGTGGTGACTATCTTGGAGGTGGTGGCTTTCCGTCAACATCGGAGATTGCTGGAGAATAAACCGGATATGGCCGGATATTCGGAGAGAAGGAGAAGGGAGAGCAGAAGAGAGAAAATCTGCGCATGAAAAAGAAAATGAGGGAAAAAAATCGGGGACCTAATTAAAGATATGTAGCGGCGGTTTTAAAAAAACGCTGTTACAATGCATTTAATAACGGTGGTTATAAAATAACCACAGTTAATATTGACATAACCAACGACGGTTATTCATAAAACCGCCGCTGCAATGAAGGCGCGGAATGCCAAGGCGAGAAACCAAAACAATGGAGGGAACTATTTTCAACGGTGGTTCTTACAAAACCGCCATTACAAAATACATTGGTACTGCTGTTAATTAAAAAACATTGTTATAAACGACATTTGTGCGGCGGTTTTTTCTAAACCGCCACTACAATGATGCGACAAGTATACTTAAACTGCGGTTATATAAAACCGCCGTTACAAAAGACTTGGTACTGCGGTTCTTGGTAACCGTTGCTAAAAAACCACCGCTACAGGCCTACTATTTTGTAGTGTAAATATGCCAAAGACCTTGTGAAGAAATTCAGCATGAGCTCTGCTAAGCATGCATGTACTCCCATGAGTACAACTACAAAGCTTAGTAAAGATGCTTCAGGCTAGAGTGTCGATCAAACTTCTCATAGATGTATAATTGGTAGTTTGCTCTACCTGACTGCCAATTGTCTTGACATTGTCTTTAGTGTCGAAGCGTGTGCTCACTATCAAGCGAATCCTAAAGAGTCACACTTGCTAGCAGTCAAGTGTTTCATTCGTTATGTGAGTGGAACTCTGTAATTTGGCCTCTGGTATTCTTTTGATACTAATGCCATTGTTGTTGGGCATTCCTTGTCTACTATCGAGGCCGAGTACATAGCGGCCAACATGAAACTGTAGTACCCAACTTATGTGGATGAAACAGATGTTACATGATTACAAGAAAGACCATGGCACTGTGACTGTGTATTGTGATAACACAAGTGTCATCAATATTTCCAAAAATATCATTCAACACTCTCGCATATAGCACATAGGCATCATTTCATTCATGAGCTTGTTGAGCTAAATGTTGTGTCTGTGGAGGATGTTCAAACTGAGAATCAATTTGTGGACAATCTCACAAAACCCTTAGATTCCCTTAGGTTTGAGTTCCTTAGGAAATCCATAGGTGTGTGCATAGTTGAGTGATTCTATGCTTTCTAATAGCCTAGGTGTTTCATGTGCCTTATCCTTTCTTAGTGTTATTTCTCTGGTGTATCTCAGTAGTTTTTATTTTCTCTGTGTTTATTTTTTTTTCTTTTGTTTTTGTTTTGTTGATAAATGAAAATCTCAAAAAGATTTGAAGTTTCTTCTTAGTTAGGATGTTTTTCTTTTGAAAATTCAAAAATCTCAAAAACATTAAAAAAAAAAATGGAATTTTGGTGAATTATATAACTAGTTTTGACTTCTATAGTTTGAGAAACCTGGAATCCCTTAACTGTAATAATGTCAAAACCTTAACAAGGGATGAATCTTGAAGAAAGAGTCCAGTCAGAACTACCACTACACACACAATGCATCTAAGTGAAACTTTTTCACTAAATGTGATTTAGTGTTTTGAGCCTATGATTGATCACTAAATGAGGCTAATGTAGATGAAACGATCCTCATTAAGCCAAAACTACTAATGTTCATTTTAGGGTGAATTTAATGATGATAACTTGGAAAACACTTCATGCAAATGTGATTTTAAGATTGGTCGATCTTAGGGAGAGTACATTTTTCTTATGCCTTTGTTGAGGGGGAGAACTTATTCGGAGGTAAGTTGCAAAATTGTTTTTAAAAGGATTTTTTTTTCAAAGTTTTGGCCTACCAATCGACCGCTCTTCAAACCAATCGACCAGTCATCGGGGTTTAGGGCACTTTTTAAACACTGTTTATGAAATTTCTCTTATTCTTTTGTTTGAAAAGTGCTCGACTGCTCTAGGGCTCCTGAAGAACCTTCCTTCTTATCCTCCAAAAAGGTAATCTTTCTTCAGTTCTTACTCCATTTTGGTTAGATTTTGAATCTAGGGTGCCAATTTCATCACGGTTCTTTGCTTTTCCATCATCATACTTGTGTTTCTCATGGCCGGTGGCAAGAAATGCCAAAATTTTGTGGTGAATGACCCTAAAGAATCTCCCTATGATGGGGAAACCCATGACCTTGATACTTTTGTTCCAATTGGGCATGGCATCTCGATTGGGGAAAGACAAATTTCATAGAATGGTTGATCCCTCTTCCAAGAATCTCTGCAAGGCCTTATCTGATAAGGCCCATCCCTCCAAAGGGAAAGGCAAAGCTCCTAAAACTTATAGACAACCTTCTCTACCCTAATTCGTCTCAAGTACTGCTGCGAAACTCTACTGTGAGTATTTTGAAAATGCCTTGAAATGATTGAGTGTGAAATTGTTATTTCTGATTTTTATGAGTATCATCTTGCTAATATCATCTTACCTGTCAAGTTCTTGTTCAACGGATCCATGAGTTCTATGCCAACATCTATAAAGTTGAGCCAGCTTTCTTGTCCTTCAAATCTCGTGCTCTTGGTCACCAAGTCACGATGAATCCTGATCTTATTGCCTCATATCTTGACTTTTATCGAGTCCTGGTTGAGTACTATGTAGAACCCTAGATCTCACTTTCATAGCCTATGAATAGTGACCATGTATAGTAATTTTCCAAATTTTGAGATGAAAAGTCCCGGAAATGGTTGTTTATAGGTTAACTAAGCTTAGTTAATTTTATGGGATTTTATTCAAATGATTAGAATGGTTTCCCAGACAATGGAAAAGTTTACAACAAACCGAAATTATCGGGTTTTTCCTAGAACTGGAAAATCAATTTTTAATTATGAGGAATTGGATTTTCTAAGTATTTTTATTGGATTCAAATGGGGGGTACTTTCTTATTTTAATTTAAAACTTAAAGTTAATGAAATAAAAGGTTAAAAACATTAACTTATAAAGTAAAATAAGCATAAGACTAAGTAGTAGAAAGGGAATGAACAAAGCACAGGCCAAAATAGGGGGAAAAGGCAAATTCGGTCGACCGAATTTGCTACCGGTCGACCGAACCTCCTTACCGGTCAACTGAAGGCACGGATTTTTGTATGGGTTTTTCAGGCACAGAGGGGTCTTTTGACCGGTCGACTGAACCTCTCTACCGGTCGACCAATCATGCTGGTTTTGCCTTTGGTCGATCTACTGTTCCATTGAGGGCCTTTTGGGTGTTTCCAAACAACTCAGTTGGGTCTATAAAGACCCAATTTCATAAGAGTTAGGGTTTACACACCCTTGAGCTCTAAGAAAAGAGGAAAAAGAGAAGAAAGGAAAGAGGAAGATGGAAGAGGTGCTTAGGTTTTGGTTTTGGATGTTCTTGTGTTGATTTCTCAACCTCAAAGGCGTTCCTTCTCGCATCTCAACCTTTCTGAAGCATTTTAGATCAACAGGTTGATCTAGAAAGGTAGATACACTCTACTACCTACCTTGTGCTATTAATTTTAAGAAAACCATGTTTTAAGGTATGATCTTGGATTGATTGGATGATGAATTGTACATGGGATGTAAGCAATCACTATTATTGATGTTCTATGAATATGATTCCATGTTTACAAGTTTTCTAAGTTCACCATGATATTCACAAGTACTGTATGCACCTTATGTTCACAAGTCTAGCATGATGGTCACAAGTCTCGCATACACATAATAGCATAAACATACCAAGATTATCCCAGCAATGCTAAGTTCTCAACTCAACTAATGAGTTAACCGATTACATGTTAAGACTAGAAGACTAGCCCATACTTGGATCCTAAACTTCCTAGATTTACCTAAGGATTTGCTTGATACCCATTATGTCACAATATCAAACTAAGTTAAGAAGTTTATCTGAGTTCTAAGTTCAACTCTGAGAACCTATTTCCACTTAGAAGATGGCTTAGCCTATGGAAACTAATCCCTAGGCTCTGATACCAACTCTGTCGTAACCCAAAATACCCCCTAAGAGTTAGGGATACTTTAGCCCGTGACCGCCGTATCATACCATCCCGTATAACACATAAGGCATACATACCAACTTGTCAGAGTACACAAGTTATACACATTATGGAAACGAAGCAGAAAAAATTTATAATAAAATACTTCTATTGTTAGGTTTAAGTATTAACCAACAAAACGTATCCCAAAAAGAGATGGAGTGGACAAGTCCCACTCTCAACATACATGAATCTCTCTTGCTTGCTTAGTTAGCAAAAGTCAAAATCAGGCCACCTATCTAGTGCTCCCTCAACCTGATAGTGATCCATGGTAGGCTCCGGCTCAAAGTATTCTTCCTCAATCCAAGGATCTGAACCACCGACGTCGAAAGGGACACGGGCACCTACAGAAGTCAATAATTCGGCTGAGCATGGAATACTCACTCTCATACAAACTACTAGCTACAGTGAATAGTATCATGAATATGCAAAAAGCTTAGAGTATAGCATACGTGAAAGTAGTTTCCCAAAACCCTTCTCTTAACAGTATTCGTGTGAAATCAAAACTAAGTAAATCTTGTGAGGTGATGTGATAATCTTGTTCTTGTGAGTTCTTGTGAATTCTTGCGAGAGTTAGGATTCCTTGTGAGCATGCGAGATCTAAGTATGCATGATTTCCTGTGAACTTGTGAGCTTGAGAGACATGACTACTTGTGAGTCCATGTATAGTAGGATTCTTTGTGAGCTTTGAAATGATCTTAGAACACCAACCCAAAGTTTGGCCTTGTCATTTACCAACCCATAGTTTGGCCTTCTCAATACTTGTGAACTTGTGAGGATTCTCTTAAAAAAACCTTGCTTATGAACTTTTAGAAAACACCCTTTTCTTGTGAGAAATCATTGGATCATGCGAGACTTGTGATACTCTAAGCTTTTTGCATGTTCATGTTCATGATACTATTCACTGTTCATGATATTATTCACTGTTAGCTAGTTTTTTTTTTTTTTTTTTGGTAGGACTAATTTGTTAACTAACTATGTCAGGGGTTAGGACTGTCAGCAGGGTTAGAACTCAACACATGGTGGGCGTCAACAGCCACACCAAGGACTCGAACACGAGTCTTCCCTCCCCAAATGGGAGATACACTACCACTGGGCCAAACTATGTGACTGAGTATTCCATGCTCAGCTGAATTATTGACCTCGGCAAGTGCAAGTGTCCCTTTCAATGTCGGTGGTTCGGATCCTTGGATTGAGGAAGAATACTATGAGCCGGAGCCTACCATGGATCACTATCAGGACTAGGGAGCACTAGATAAGTGGCCTGATTTTGAATGTTGCTGACTGAGTAAGGAAGAGAGATTCATGTCTGTTGAGAGTGAGACTTGTCCACTCTATCTCTTTTTGGGATATGTTTTGTTGGTTCAGACTTAAACCTAACAATAGGAGAATTTTATTATAAACTATTTCCGCTATGTGTTTAACTTGTGTACTCTGATAGGTTGGTATGTATGCCTTATGTGTCATACGGGACGGTATGTGTAACGCCCCAAAATACCCCTTAGGAATTAGGTTATATTTGGGCTCGTTACCTTCCACGACAACCATCCTGCAGAAAGCTAAATGGTGAACTGAAATTTTCTTTAATAATTTGACTATATTCCAAGTGCAATTGTTTACAATGACTGAATATAAATTACAACATATACATGTAATCCTTAACCTGAGTTACAAACTCAATTGATACAATATCCCCAGACATAAAACCCAAAATACATGTCTCTCCCACTCAACCCAACCATAGGGTAACGTCTCTAAACCCCTTGTATCTGGGTGACAATCCGAGCAATCTCCTGCTCTCCACAAGCCGCCTCGATCCAAGGAACTGGAGTATATATATATATCATATAATGAACCTGCCGACATAAAATGTATGGCTGAGCATGGAATACTCAGCGAGTACAAGCCACTAGCTAACCATAGTAATAACATAATATAATTACCTGAGAGTGCTTAACCGAATACAGTTTATAATTCATTCTTAAAGCAACATACAAATCATTCATCACATCATATTTCTCATGAAAGTAAACTATCATTTGACAAATCGTAATTCTCATGGAAAACAACACCGTTCATAGTTCTTGTGAGTCCTTGTGAGTTCTTGTGAGCCGTGTAAGATTTCTTATGAGCTTTCTTGTGAGCTTTTGAGTTCTTATAACTTTTCTTGTGAGCTTGTGAGTTTTCTTGTAAGCCTTCTTGTGGACTTCTTGTGAGCTTGTTCTTGTGAGCTTATAATCCTTGGAGACATATGCAAGATCCTAGACTTGTGAGTTTCTTATGAGTTCTTGAAAAGCCTTGCAAGACTTATGATCCTTGGAGTTTATGCAAGATCTTAGACTTGATCCATGTGAGAATGAGGTAACCAATCTTTGACTTATGATTCGTAGAGATATGGTAACCAATCTTAGACTTTGCCAACCCAAAGTTTGACCTTGTCACATGTTATGAGTTCATTATTTTTCCTTGTGAGGTTTCCCTTAATACTCTTCTAATGCATTCTCAAACATCGTGCTTAGGAGAGCCATTGATGATACAAAACATGTAGTGCTTGTGGTGCTTGTGAGCATCATCTTGGCATGAAAATACTTAGATGAATAGCAAGTATCATTCCATATATTTGAGAGAAATTAAATAAAATATATGGAGGCACATTAGCAACATTTACCAAATTGGAAAAAATCCCCTAAATCATGTCTCCATAGTCTTCATTAATTTCCTTAATTTCTCATTCATGCATTTCGTCAAACACTTCACAAGAAACATTGATATAGTCATTAATTTCACATTTTCCTTGTTACACATTTCATCAAACACCTTGCATACCATATTTCTTTATGCTTTAAACTCATAATTTCTTAGCCTTAGGTTTTTAAGTCCATTCATGCATTTTATCAAACACTTCACATGCAACATTGGTATGGTCCTTATTTTACATCTTCCTTGTCATGCATTTCATCAAACATCTTGGGTGTGTGTGTTATTCATACATTGTCCCTCCACCATTTTCCATTACACATCATTCATCACAACCACATGGCATCCAATCGCCTCATCCAACATCTCACACATCATTCACCACTTAGTTACCTTGTATAATTTAGACATCATTGATCTTAGGTAAGAAATTGGAGATACACATGCTCAATCCTACTTACTTTCAAGGAAAACTAAGTTAATACTAAGTGAGCTAGTAAGGGTGTACTAACCTTGAAGATCAATGCTTGATCTCGGAGAAAACCCCTTAATTTGGAAAACCCCCAACTTGATAGAGGGTGATCTCACTTGTAGAGAATGCTCTAAGCTTGAGGAAGAAGGCACCACCACTTAAGGATGAAAACCCTTACTTAGGAGGATGATCCAAACTTGATTTGGACTCCCCTTGATCTCCACAAAACCCCTCTTGGAAATACCCAATCTTCCTTCCCTTTCTCTCTCTCAATCCTTCTATAGGTTTAGCTTCCCCCAAACATACATCCCCCAATTGTTAGAACCCTTAGTCCCACGAAATGTGGGTTTATATGAGAGTTTGGGGTTCCCAAAACCCCAAAATACCCTTAAAACACCACTGGAAGTCGTAAATTGCGCAAATGAACAGTAGACCAGTCGACTGGTCGCAATCTGGTCGACAGGATTGGTCCTCATTTCTCCTGTTTTTCTCGCCTTAGTATTTTGGCCATGACTATTGACTCGCTTATTGGATTTTGACTATTCAATTTGCGTTGGATTCATCTTTCAAAGGGAAACAACTTTTATGTTTTGTACAACTCCAAAGTTTTAGTTTTTGATAGTCTAATTGGGCCCACAAGTGGACTGGTCCAAAATGACTGCTGAATTGAAAGCAGACCACCTTTCGGAAACCTTACATTTGACATAACTTATGATCAAAATATGAAAAAAGGCTAAGCATGAACCAAGAAGAGGGCTTCAATGTTGAAAAATTCAAGAATCACTGAATTCCAATAAGGGACGACAAGACTAGAGCTCCCACAAACTGAAGGAATGTAAAGACATCCCTCTTTCTCGACACTTAGAGTATGTTATACTCTTATTTCTTCATCTCAACCATCCAACAAGAACACTTAACCTAATTTAAGCTATTCTTATCATGTCTTATAACCAAGTTACATAAATGACCCTCGGCCTTTACAAGACTTGTGACCATGGCACTATTCACAACATTGTGAAATGGGTTCCCGGGTTCTACATTCATACTTAGGGTATTTTATAACCTAGATACTTGAGTATTATTATACTCTTGTTTTGAGACCCAACACACATATATAAAACCCTCACTTCACTTTCCCCAATATCAAGAACACATGGTAGGCCTTAGGCCTTTACATGCACTGTACACAAACACTATTCACTGCACTATTCATATGAACAGTACACTGGAAATTCGGGGCTCTACATCCTCCCCCCCTTATAGGAATTTCATCCTCGAAATAGGACGCACACAAACAAAATTGGCTTGGATTTATAGCCAAAGGGGTTGACCAAAAACCCCCATACCCTCAAAATATCTCAAATGGGTCGGTTCAAGGCAAAAGCCCCATGATCGGTCGACCATTAGGGACTATCGGTCGACGGGTCAAAAATCACATCTGCCAAAAATTCCCATACAAAATTCCGTCCGGTCAGTCGACCGACAGCGAGTATCGGTCGACCGGTAGGGAGTTCGATCAACCGTTTTGCCTGTTTTTACCTATCTTGTCCATTTTCCACCATTAGAGTATTTTACATATTCTTTACTTGTACCCATTACTTACCTAGGGTACTTATATCCATGCTTTGACACCCAACACACACACAACACCAATCACACCTCGGGTCATGTGAAACCCTCGTTCATAAGTCAAATACCAAGGTTACATACAAGACCTTGGCTCAAACAAGCTTAGTGCAAAGGCACTATTCACAGCACTATACACTAGAATAGTAATTCTTGCATTCAGCACTCCTAAGTTCATACATCACAAGATATTGCATATATATTTGTATAATAAGGTGTTCTACCATCATCCTAGAATTGCACACTAGGTTCCTACTTCTTCGACTACTGCGTCTCATGACAAGAGTCCTTAGAGCAATAACCCAACATGAGTCCAATTTGCATCAAGTTCTTTGAATATTTCAAGGAGCATATTGGCTCATATCGCACATCGTATACATCCAAGTATACACATAATAGGAATCATACAACTGGTTTCCCTGGCGAAGATAAGTTTTCACACTCGGTTAAGGTTTTAATTGATTACCTACTTAAGACATTAACCAGCTTGAGATTAAGATTATTGAGTACTTTATAAAATTGGGTTTTTTACGAAAAATCCTTTGAATCTTGGTGACATGTATGATGCTTCTAAGATTTACATGATGCATGTGAGATGTGTGTATGATGCATATGATATGTGCATGATGCTCATGCCATGTATGAAATGCGTGCTATGTATGAAAGTGAATGATGGTTATGCCATGTATGAAATGCATGCTATGTATGAAAGTGCCTGATGTTTATGCCATATATGAAATGTGTGCTACGTATGATGCTCATGATAGGCATGAAAGTGCATGATGCTTATGAGATGCATGACATTCATGATAATCCTTGGAGTTATAATGTATTTATCATTTTGGACTGAGCATTGGGTCTAGAACGTGCTGCAAAATGAACGCGCATCTGTATCTAGAACTTTTGGACTAAGCACTGAGTTTAGAACGTGCTGTAGAATTAACGTTCATCTATATGTAGAAACAAGCATCAAACATCCATGAGCTTGTCCAAAATCATTTATATTTATTTATTTATTCTTATCATTTCTTTCCAGGGTCCCTACTAGTTATGGGTATGCACGAACTCATATCGGCTTATCACTTGTGCTCGTTTGTGATAGAAGATGCATAATTAAACTGATGAAATGACACAAAATACATATAATAGCACATATATTTTAACCTAAGTTCATAGTTCTATAAGGACTCTAAATCTACTAGACTGGTAAGACGGAATCGAACCCCTAGTCTCACTCGGGAGACAATTCCCCACTACAACCTAATAACACAAGGCATGGCAAGGACACACCAATCCCCTATCAACCCTCACCTGGGATAGACTCTAGCCTGAGTACTACCGTAACTCATGAGTCTTACTGGGAAACCCGTTAATCAAGCATATATTTTCACTTAGCGTATAACCTATAGTATGCACACAACACATAGCATATAATACCACATAACAATACAACACATACTAGTATAAATATATAAGGTTTGTGGTTTTCCTAGTGAAAATAGACGCTGACCTCTGTTGAAATCAACCAGTTATGTACAAACACTAATTGATTAGTCCCCACTTGGAATACAACTCCTAAGATGAACCTACTGCCTTGCTTTGTTCGTGGTACCGAACTCTAATGACCCTGCAGAACCTAATTCCTAGGCTCTGATACAACTTCTGTAAAGTCCAAAAATACCCTTTAGGAGTTAGGTTATATTTGGGCTCTTTACCCCCCATGACAACCATCCTGCAGAAGCATATAAAGCAAGCTAAATGGTGAACTGAAAATTTCTTTAATAATTTGACTATATTCCAAGTGCAATTATTTACAATAACTGAATATAAATTACAACATATACATGCAATCCTTAACTTGAGTTACAAACTCAAGTGATACAATATCCCCAGACATAAAACCCAAAATACATGTCTCTCCCACTCAACCCAACCATAGGGCCACGTCTCTAAACCCCTCATATCTGGGTGGCAATCCGAGCAATCTCCTACCCTAAACGAGTTACCTCGATCCAAGGAACTGGAGTATATATATATATCATATCGTGTACCTGCCAACATAAAATGTACGGCTAAGCATGGAACACTGAACGAGTACAAGCCACTAGCTAACCATAGTAATAACATAATATAATTACCTGAGAGTGCTTAACCGAATACAGTTTATAATTCATTCTTAAAGCAACAAACAAATCATTCGTCACGAAATATGTCTCATGAAAGTAAACTATCATTTGACAAATCGTAGTTCTCATGGAAAACAACACTATCCACGGTTCTTGTGAGTCCTTGTGAGTTCTTGTGAGTCCTTGTGAGTTCTTGTGAGCTTTGTGAGATTTCTTATGAGCTTTCTTGTGAGATTTCTTATGAGCTTTCGAGTTCTTATAACTTTTCTTGTGAGCTTGTGAGTTTTCTTGTGAGCCTTCTTGTGGACTTCTTGTGAGCTTGTTCTTGTGACCTTATGATCCTTGGAGACATATGCAAGATCTTGGACTTGTGAGTTTCTTATGAGGTCTTGAAAAGCCTTGCGAGACTTATGATCCTTGGAGTTTATGAAAGATCTTAGACTTAATCCTTGTGAATATGAGGTAACCGATCTTTGACTTATGATCTGCAGAGATATGGTAACCGATCTTAGACTTTGCCAACCCAAAGTTTGACTTTGTCACATGTTATGATTTCATTATTTTCCCTTATGAGGTTTCCCTTAATACTCTTCTAATGCATTCTCAAACATCGTGCTTAGGAGAGCCATTGATGATACAAAACATGTAGTACTTGTGGTGCTTGTGAGCATCATCTTGGCATGTAATACTTAGATGAATAGCAAGTATCATTCCATAGATTTGCGAGAAATTAAATAAAATATATGGAGGCACATTAGCAACATTTACCAAATTGGAAAAAATTCCCTAAATCATGTTTTCATAGTCTTCATTAATTTTCTTAATTTCTCATTCATGCATTTCATCAAACACTTCACAAGCAACATTGATATAGTCATTAATTTCACATTTTCCTTGTTACACATTTCTTCAAACACCTTACATACCACATTCCTTTAAGCTTTAAACTCATAATTTCTTAGCCTTAGGTTTTTAAGTCCATTCATGCATTTTATCAAACACTTCACATGCAACATTGATATGGTCCTTATTTTACATCTTCCTTGTCATGCATTTCATTAAACATCTTGGGAGTGTGTGTTATTCATACATTGCCCCTCCACCATTTTCCATTACACATCATTCATCACAACCACATGGCATCCAATTGCCTCATCCAACATCTCACACATCATTTACCACTTAGTTACCTTCTATAATTTAGACATCATTGATCTTAGGTAAGAAATTGGAGATACACATGCTCAATCCTACTTATTTTTAAGGAAAACTAAGTTAATACTAAGTGAGCTAGTAAGGGTGTACTAACCTTGAAGATCAATGCTAGCTCTCGGAGAAAACCCCTTAATTTGGAAAACCCCCAACTTGATAGAGGATGATCTCACTTGTAGAGAATGCTCCAAGCTTGAGGAAGAAGACACCACCACTTGAGGATGAAAATCCTTGCTTAAGAGAATGATCCAAGCTTGATTTGGACTCCCCTTGATCTCAACAAAACCCCTCTTAGAAATCCCCAATCTTCCTTCCCGTTCTCTCTCTCAATCCTTCTATAGGTTTAGGTTCCCCCAAAAATACATCCCCCAATTGTTAGAACCATTAGTCCCACGAAATGTGGGTTTATATGAGAGTTTGGGGTTCCCAAAACCCCAAAATACCCTTAAAATACCACTAAAAGTCTGAAATTGTGCAAATGAACAGTAGACCGGTCGACCGGTCACAAATCCAGTTGATCGGATTGGTCCTCATTTCTCCTGTTTTTCTTGCCTTTATGTTTTGGCCATAACTTTTGACTCGTTTATCGGATTTTGACAATTCAACTTGTGTTGGATTCGTCTTTCAAATGGGAACAACTTTCATGTATACAACTCCAAAATTTACGATTCTCATAGTCGAATTGGGCCCTCAAGTGGACTGGTCCAAAATGACTGCTGAATTGACAGCGGTCACCTTTCAGAAACCTTACATTTGGCATAACTTATGCTCAAAATATGAAAAGAATGCAAAGCATGAACCTCGAAGAGGGCTTCGATATCTTTTCAAAAATTTAAGAATCACTCAATTCTGATAAGGGATGACAAAACTAGAGTTCCCACAAACTGAGGGAATGTAAAGACATCCCTCTTTCTCGACACTTAGGGTATGTTATACTCTTATTTCTTCATCCCAACCATCCAACAACCACACTTAACCTAATTTAAGCTATTATTATCATGTATTATAAACCAAGTTACATAAAGGACCCTCGGCCTTTACAAGACTTGTGCCCATGGCACTATTCACAACATTGTGAAATGGGTTCCCAGGTTCTAAATTCATACTTAGTGTGTTTTATACCCTAGATAGTTGAGTATTATTATACTCTTGTTTTAAGACCCAACACACATATATAAAATCCTCACTTCACTTTCCCCAATATCTAGAACACATGATAGGCCATAGGCCTTTACATGCACTGTACACTAACACTATTCACTGCACTATTCATATGAACAGTGCACCAGAAATCCGGGGCTTTACAGTATGATACGGCAGTTATGGGCTAAAGTATCCCTAACTCCTAGGGGGTATTTTGGGTCACGACATACTATCCACATAGGTATAAGGAAGATGAAGACAAAGACCCCATGGATAGAATAACATCTTTTCTGTGTGGTACTCAAACTTCCCTAGATAGGGTATTCTCTTCCTGTGACGCTTCTTACAAAGGAAGCTCGCCTCATTCACATGGTGATGAGTGCCAACATCCATTGGAAGGTTCATACAACTGAACTTCATGAAGATTGTGCTCGATTCCTCTATAGTTGGATGCGTGGAGATGGGATTGATTTGGTTGCGCATATCCTTGATCTGATACTCCAAATGCATAGTGCTAATTCTTCCCAGGGTGCACTACCTTTTGGATTCCTCCTCTCACGACTATTTGGGATTCATAGCATTTGGGCTTCTCTTGGTGATGACTTTCGAAAGCCAAACGATCCAATCAACAAGAAGTCTCTTGCCAGTAGTATTGCTCATTAAGCGGCCTGAGATGATGATGGTCCTCAACATGTGGGTCCTTCTCAACAATGTACTACAATGGATGATCTTGCAGCGATGATGACTGTTATGTCGACAGATTTTCGTAGTCATGTTGACTCTTTTACAGAGTTTCATGATCAGTTTGACTCATTTACTACAAAGGTCTTAGGCCGACTTGGCTCTCTTGATGCAGTTGTGCTAGGAGTTCAGCATGATGTTCACGATTTCCGAGCTTTCTATGTGTCCAACTTGACCTCCGATGGGGATGCTTAGATTAGGTTTCTGGATGCTTCGTTGTTTCTTTTTGTTGATTTATGGAGCATGGTCATGTACTAGTCATCTTGTTTTGGGATTTAGTTATGTACTTGACAATTATGATGGATGATGTTTCTATTTTGGATATTATGGTCTTATTAGATGTGCTCCTCTATTACTCTGATCATATTTTTGGATGCATATTTCTATCTCATGTATTAACCATTCTTATGCTCTATGATGTGCTATTGTTGTGCTCTGATTTTTTTCGATGCATGTTTCTCTCTTATCTAGCTATGTTCCGCCTCCGCCAGTTCATACCAAGGAGGAGAGAGCTTGAGCTCACATTCGCATGTTTCATATCTGCTATGTTTTGTTTTTCATATTTCTTCTCTCCATACTATACGGCTGTTTTTGTTTTAGCATGTGTAGATTACAGGTTGCAAATAGCATAATGCATGACACATTTTTAAGTTCTAATGTCATGTAATTTACTTTATTTCTGAGTCATGTAAAGTACAGTCTCTGTATTTTTGAATCAATTGGGAGAGTCTATATCTTGTATGTTCGTTAATTGTTTTAACATGGAATTGCCAAAGAAGGAGATTGTAAATCTTAATTTGTCTTGGCTAATTTCGAGATCAAAAGGCAGGTCTAGAGGGTCTAGTAGTATTTGGCCCAACTTGTCATGAATGGTGAAGACAAAGATTGTAGAATACTCTTACAAGCTTCGCTCACAGATCTAGGATGGTAAGTGACTTAGAGACCTTCATACCTAGGTGAGAATTGACTAATTAGAACCTTAGTAACCCAAACCATGGGAACACACCTCCGCTCCCGCTCTCAAACCTCACTCTCACAGTTTGAGAGTAGATTCGCCATGGGAGAGCGCTTTCTAATTTCATAGAGCACCGGTTTCTCACTTTATAGAGTGGTTTTCGTTTCCACATAGTTGTTTTCAGTGGAATTGGTAAAGCAATTTTCAATTCAACTAAATTGTTTTGGTTTGTCTAAGGTAAAAGCTCTTCTTACCTCTTAAAATACTAACAAGTCAGGGAAAAGACATGTAGTCTTTTGACCTTTTCTTTTTTTTTTCAATCAAATTGTAATTTATTTAGTTAACGTGTTAGTCAAAGCTTTTGTTCAACTTTATTTATTTATTTATTGACTTTTATATTTCATTATTTACTTTTTTACCACTGTATATTTTAGTGAAAGGAAAAACAAAATATATATATATATATATATATGCACTGGCGCTCCGGAGGCGCTCTCGACCCTAATTAAAATTTGACGATCTCGCGCTCGCGCTCGTGCTACCTGCTCTCACTCCCGCTTTGGTTACTTAGCATAGAACACATCTAAATACCCTAGGTGATTAGATTTAGACTTAGGTAAAAGGCCCAAGTGAAAAATAGTAAAAAAAAGGGTTGATAGGCAAACCATGTTGATCGGTGCTAATTGTTACACATTTATGCACCTTAAACTTCAGTTGTTAATCCCTTTGAGCCCATTTATCCATTAGGATACTTCACTTGAGTGTATTTATTGTTTTCAGGTTTATGCGAGGAAAAGAAGATAAAAATAATCATTTACAAGCTTTAAAGTCTCTTGTGAATCGCTACCGAGCAAAGATCGGAGCTAAAGAGAAGTAGAAATGCAAAATCAACCCTTGTTTGGTGTTCGGGGCATAACTCCTTAACCGTAGCTCCGATTTAGGCCTATAATATATCAAAACGATCAGCTTGAAAAGCTCTACAACTTCTGTCAAGAAAGTTTGTACAAATTCTGTAACCACCGATCGATCGGTGCCATTTTTTCAGATCAATCGGCGGACACCGTTTTGAGAGTTCTATAACCACCGATCGATCAGTGCCTCTTGGCCGATCGATCGGCGGACGCTGTTTTGTTGATCTTAGATAGTGCGAAAAAGAGATTTCTAAGCTTGTTTTGGATGTTTCTAAAGCTACAATTCATGGGGATTCTCTCTCTATAAAAAGAAAAGCATCCTTCCATGCAAAAGGTTCGGAATTTTGAGATTTGAAAGAGGAAAGGCTCTGGAGATCTGTGGAGGTTGGAAGATGGATTGTTCGCATTCTTCATGTTCTTTATCGAAAGTGGTGTTCCTTGTTCTTGCTATGAACTAATTCATTTTTCTAAGGTTTAAATGAAACTCTAGCCAAGTAACTGTGTCTCTTTGTACTTTGTTTTAGTTTATTCAAGTGTAAACAATGATTTCATAATAAGAGGGTTATTCATAACCAGAGTTTATTGATCATATTCGATTTCAGTGTGATTCTATCCCTGTTTTAGGTTTTATTATATTGAGATTGAAATCATCCATCTTAATTTTCTGTGATTGTTAATGTGGATTTTATGCAATGGTATTACTGTTAAGGAATTAAATCATATGATATTTTACGCTAAGGGAAGACGAGTGATTTCACAACCCTAGTTTAGTGTGTATCACTCGTGCTAACCGAAGATAGAATATGCCTAGGGTCTAATCCCTTGAATCATTCTAGATGGATGAGTGGAGTCTTGTAGTCACTCTCATCCCTATTGTTTACATTGTGATGAACTTGAATAAATGCATTAGGGACCAGTTATGCAACTAGTGGTGGATTCAAACACCCTAGATCTTCTCTCACTAATATATCATCAAAAACTCTTAGTTTAATTAGTTAAAATAGAATCCACTAGTTTAAGTTATGTTTCTGGTTTAAAAATAAATTCAATCAAATCAACTGTTACTCCTTGACTCACAATTAATCTTGAGATAAAAGCAATCAAATCAGCACAATCCTCTGTGGTTCGACACCCCATACTAGTCACTATTCTATGAAATTGTAACTACTACGAGGTTTATTTAATTGACGATCAATTTTTGGTGCCGTTGCCGGGGATTGCTGGAACGATTTAGTTGCTTAAATCAGAAGATTAAAACTGAGTCATTTTTATTCAAATAAAAAAAATCACAAAAAAAAAATCTTTTTACTGATCTCTAAAATTCTGTGTTGCAAGTACCAATTGCTTGGATTGAAAACAGTGCTTAGCTAAAATTTTAACAGGGGCAAAAACAAAAGCTACCCACTTGTTCAATTGCCGAAAGCACTGTAAGTATTCTCTCATCTGGAGTGAATTATTTTATGAGTTGGTGTCTATCGAACATAGAGTTTGCCTCTAGGGTGTATGCACGGTAGACGGTCTCTTAAACCAGAGTTAATCCCTATCAATTTAGAGTTAGAGCGTACCGCTAGGCTTCTCAAGGCTTCGGCCCGATTCTACTCAAACCTAGAGACTACTATTTTCTCTAAAATAGCTGAAAATCAAGACCCAACCAAATCTTTGAAGGAATACTTTGTTCCATCATCATACTTGTCTCCTTCATGCATCTGGTTGTCCGACACTACAGCAGCCCACTATGAGATTAAGTCCAGTACAATTCAGATGCTCCCATTCTACCACAGACTTAGTAATGAAGACCCCTATAAGCATCTGGATGATTTTAATGAAATCTGCACTGCCTTTAAGCTACAAAATTTTACAGATGATGCTCTCAGGTTGCGCCTCTTCCCATTCTCCCTGAAGGACAAAGCCAAATATTGGCTTAACTCTCTTGAGGCCGACACTATCCACACATGGATACAACTCCATCAGGAATTCTTAAAGAAATTTTTTCCTATTGGCAAAACCAATCAAATAAGGTGAACCATCATGATTTTTTCTCAAATTGATGGTGACCTTTTTCATGAGTCATGGGAGAGATTCAAAGATCTCCTCAGAAAATGTCCCCACCATCAGATTCCTAAATGGCAACTTGTCTAAGCATTCTATGATGGTCTATCTCAATTTAATCGACAAATGGTTGATTTCTCATGTGAAGGGACATTTATTACAAAGAGCGAAGTGCAAGTATGGGAATTGTTCGAAAATTTGAGTGAAAACACCTTACACCATGCTTCCTCCAATTGTTCTGAGAGACAAAATTCCACTCCAAATCCAAAGCGAGACATCTATGAAGTGGGAACTTCTAATGATGTCTCTTCTAAAGTAGATGAGTTGTCTCGAAAATTAGACCAACTAATGGTTGTAGAGCAATCTTTTTACACGCCCTCTCAACCAACTCCCAATCAGAGAAGGGTGTGCCCTATCTGTTCTAGCCCTGCACATTATGAGCATGAGTGTCCTGCTGCAAATCAATTTCCAGAATTTGCTCAAGAGCATGTTAATGCTGCCTACAGTCGCCCGGACAATGATCCCTACTCTAATACATACAACCCAGGATGGAGAAATCATCCCAATTTCTCATGGCAGCCCCAAGTTCAAGCGAACACATTTTTCCAAGCTCAAGGAAATTCTTTTTCCCAACCTCAAGGGCCAAATGTTCGACATTTTCAAAATCAGCCCAACTATCATCTTCCCCGACAACAACAATTCCAATACTCTACTCCTCCCCCTCAAAAGAACTCATCTTTCTAGGAGAAATTGTTGAATGCTTTAAGAGGGTTAGAGGCCAACACTCAACTGTTGCACTCTCATTCCCAATCTATCCAGAGGCTTGAGTCCCAAGTGGGACAATTAGCTAATGCCATATACAAGAGAGAGGAAGGGAAGTTCCCAAGTCAACCAGTGAGTAACCCTAGGGGTCTAAACCTGGTTGATGATACTCAACACAATGAAACTCATCGTGAGCACATTCTTGCTATTACCACCCTAAGGAGTGGGAAGGTAGTTGATAACTAGATTAGGGAGAAGAAGGGTGAAGAAGAAGAGGTCATGGTGGAGCCACCAAAATTCAAAGAAGAGGGGGGTGAGTGTCTTTGAGAAGGACCAAGGTATTTCCCCATCTTTATCTATTCCTACTCCCCCTGCATCTTATATGCCTAAAGCTCCTTACCCTCAGTGCTTAAAAGATCCCTCCCCTTTTGGAAAAAAATGAGTTAAAGTTGATGATATGATGGAAGTTTTTAAACAAGTCAAAATCAACCTCCCACTCATAGAGGCTATCCAACAAATTTCGTCTTATGCCGTGTTTCTTAAGGACCTATGCACTTAAAAGCGTAAATCTCGAACTCATGTGTCCAAGAAGGTCCTTCTCACCGAGCAAGTGAGCTCCATTATCCAACACAACACTCCTCCTAAATTCAAGGATCCTGGTGCTCCTACCATTTCATGTATTATTAGAGATCACTCCATTAATCAAGCACTACTAGATTTAGGAGCAAGTGTTAATCTGTTATCCTTCTCAGTGTATAAGCAACTAGGCTTAGGAGAGCTTCAACCTACATCCATCATGTTTCAATTGGCAGATAGATCTATGAAAAAGCCTCGCGGGGTGATTGAAGATGTTCTTATCAAAGTTGACAAATTTTACTTTCCAGTCGACTTTCTTGTCCTTGACATGGAACCCGTGCATAATTCAAAAAGCCAAATTTCAGTCATCCTTAGTCGTCCTTTCTTGACCACGGCCAATGCATGTATAAATTGTAGGACCGGGGTAATGGATTTGTCATTTGGTAACATGAAATTTCGGTTGAACATTTTCACCACACCCGAACAACAATAGAAGGGAGATGAGTGTTTTATGGTGAATGTGAGTGATGAAATAATTGAGGAGACTCCTCCTTATGCCTTAACTGAGAATGCCTTAGAGGCATCACTCGCTCATCTCAAGCCCCCGAACCCCAATGAAGAAAAGCCCAAAGAGAATAGCAATTATTTGTTACCTTTCATCCATCTCAAGGGCTTTCAATTTGAGAAGCATAAAGAGAGAATTACATGGCCTTGCTTATTCAACCATTTTTCTACTAGGTGCGAGTTTTGCAAGTTATATTATACTCCTGCAACTTTTCAAAGGTCCATGGTCTTCAAATTTTTTGGTATGGATAGGCGTGTACTCAAAGCCAAAGCCCAACTTCATCAACTTTATGTTGAGGGCATTAAGAATAAGACAATGTTCGAATTCATTGAGTGGTTGGACCCCGTCTATGTAGACGGTTGAGAGTTGTACTGCGTACGGCTGAAGACAATAAACTTAGCGCTTGTTGGGAGGCAACCCAATATTTTTGTAGACTTACTTGAGTCTAAGTTTGGGGTGGCTCTCCACCCCCGACAATTTTTCGGTTTCAAAAAAAAAAAAAACAAAAAAAATGGTTCGAAGTGCTTTATCCCAGGTTAAGTCATGTGTTGTTCTATCTTAAGCTCTTTGGATTCTTGATGTTTCTAGATGTATTTGCTTCATGATATTTAATGAAGTTTGGGGTGATATTTGCTTGATAAATCTTTTATCTTCTTCCTCCTTCTTCATCTTTGATGCATGGATTGCCCTCACCTGTCAGGTATTATTGTTCCCCCTTACTTGTGCTTTAATTCTTTTTACATTGAGGACAATGTAATCTTTAAGTTTGAGATTGGGAAATAACTGTCATTATTTGCTGACTAGGAATCCATGCAAGAGGGTAGGACATGCAAACAAATGAAATTGCAAAATTGATCTATTTCTGAATCTAAATTGTGATACATATGTCATAATCCACTCATTATTGATTGGCTTAATTTGAGAACACATGATCCCAAATAGATACAATTCTTACTATTAACTAAACTTTGCATGCTGAAAATTTATGAAGTCATGAGTCACCTTGAGAAATGGCACTTACACTCTACCATATTGTCTTGTGGGGTTTGAAATTGAATCAATAAATGGATGTTTTTGAAACCCCTGAAGAAGTTAGGTGACCTATAAATTGAAAACCACCCTTGGTTAAATTGAAAATTTTTTAATGATACAAATGATTACCTGACTAAGTTTGCATTTAGTAACTAGGCCTCCTGCCTCACTAAACAGAGAGTATTCGCATCAAACCGTGTGAACTCTGTAAAGGATAAAGAATCACAGAAAAGTTGTACCTCAATTAATATTATTCAATTTTTGAACCGAACTCCTACCTAGTAATCGGGCCTCCTGCCTCACTAAGCAGAGAGTGTTCACGTCAAACAGTGGAGGTTTGGAACAAACATTTATCAAGAGTGACTAGTCTGAGTTCGGAGCCTATTTGACTCAAGTTAATAAGCCCTAGGGGTGTCTTAACACCTGGTGCCCTAAGATCGTCTGGTTTGGGAGTCACTGGCCTAACACTTGCTACACGGGTTGTCTAGAAAGCTTAATGAACTTAGACTTTGCACAGTCCACTCAATCAATAAAAAGAAAGAAAACTGTCAAGAAAAGCCTTGGGTCGGTAATTAAATTGATGGGAAATCTGATAACAGAAGGGGTGATAGAACATCTGTTGAAAGAAAATGTTGAGATCACATATTCAATTGATAATCACACTTCACATCAAATGAGACAAATGACCAATCTTTAAATAAGCATAAATGTTCAGAATTGTGTAAGGTCGTGTGAAATTGAGAATGTGGAGAGTAAAGAATAAAGCTAGTTAATAATGAGAGAATTATGTTGTGTGTATCATGATATTTTTACTAGTACATGTCATACTTGAGCATAGGTGCAGAGTTGCAGGGGAATACTAATGTTTGTGGGAATCGTCATTGGTAAACCCTCACGAGACTTCACTCATCCACTCGGGCCACCTAGGGGTTTAAAAGGCTTGTAGCATATGCCAAATGCAACCGAGGATCCCACAAAAGGGGATGTAGTTTAGCTTAACTTAGTTTTATTCTTATTGCTCAAGGACTAGCAATATGTAAGTTTGGGGTTGTGATCGGTGCTAATTGTTACACATTTATGCACCTTAAACTTCAGTTGTTAATCCCTTTGAGCCCATTTATCCATTACAATACTTCACTTGAGTGTATTTATTATTTTCAGTTTCATGCAAGGAAAAAAAGACAAAAATAATCATTTACAAGCTTTAAAGTCTCTTGTAAATCGCTACCGAGCAAAGATCCGAGCTAAAGAGAAGTAGAAATATAAAATCAATCCTTGTTCGGTGTTTAGGGCATAACTCCTTAACCATAGCTTCGATTTAGGCCCATAATATATCAAAACGACCGGCTCGAAAATCTCTATAACTTCCGTTAAGGAAGCTTGTACAAATTATATAACCACCGATCAATCAGAGCCATTTTGTCAGATCGATCGGCGGACGCCGTTTTGGGAATTCTGTACCCACCGATCGATCAGTGCCTCTTGGCCGATTGATCGGCGGACGCCATTTTGGTGATCTTAGAAAGTGTAAAAAAGGGATTTTTAAGCTTCTTTTGGTGTTTCTAAAGCTACAATTCATGGGGATTCTCTCTCTATAAAAAGAAAAGCATCTTTCCATGCAAAAGGTTCAGAATTTTGAGGTTTGGAAAGAAGAAAGGCTCTGGAGATCTGTGGAGGTAGGAGGATGGATTGCTCGCGTTCTTCGTGTTCTTCATCAAAAACGGTGTTCCTTGCTCTCACTATGAACTAATTCATTTTTCTAGGGTTTAGATGAAATCCTAGCCAAGTAACTGTGTCTCTTTGTACTTTGTTTTCACAACCCTAGTTTAGTGTATATCACTCGTGCTAACCGAAGATAGGATATGCCTAGGGTGTAATCCCTTGAATCATTCTAGATGAATGAGTGGAGTCTTGTAGTCACTCTCATCCCTATTGTTTACATTGTGATGAACTTAAATAAATGCATTAAGGACCAGTTATGCAACTAGTGGTGGATTCGAACACCCTAGATCTTCTCTCACTGATAGATCATCAACACTCTTAATTTAATTAGTTAAAATAGAATCTACTAGTTTAAGTTCTGTTTCTAGTTTAAAAATAAATTCAATCAAATCAACTGCTACTCCTTGACTCACAATTAATCTTGAGATAAAAGCAATCAAACCAGTGCAACATGTACCGACCAGTCGACCGCCCAAATGAGGAGCAACCCGTGGCCTACCGGTCAACCGCTCTTTGTACCGATCGATGATCCATCTGTTTTTTTTTACTATGGTGTTTTCTTGAGAAGAGAAGTCTTATAACTGGTTGACGGTTGGTAAACCGGTTGACCGCCCTTGAGCACCGATCGACCCCTAATCGTATTTAAAGTCTCCTAGTTGTTTTACACCTCTTTAGAGGCAATAAATATACTTTTATAAGACCTAAATTTGTGTGAATTAAATTTTTTTGTGAGAGTGGAGGCCAAAGAACTCTGTCTAGGGTTTTCCATAGTTTTTTGTTGATCATCTTTGATCCCTCCGCTCACAATCTCTCTAGATAATGCAAGAATAATTTTCTATTCTTCAATCCTGCATTGTGTGATCTTAATGCATTTAAGATTCCTCTAGAGATTGGTTTGTCTTAATTGATTCAACATACCTCAACGCTCATGGAGTGTGATTGGTTAGTGTAATCCGGAGCCTTCAAGGAAGGACATTCATCTTTGGAGATCGTGGATTGAGAAGCTTTGAGAAAAGTTGGCAGTGAGGAAACGGAGCTGCTGTGGCAGAGTTCAAACCTGCTGGTTCATGGACTTCAAGGCAAAGATTCTGTACTAAGGAACGTTTTGTCGTGTCCGAGTTGGGTAAGGTCTAAGTCTTGTACTTGATAACTTTCTCATAGTGGATTTTGTGCTAGACTAGGTCCATTGGTTTTTCCCGGACGAGTTTCCATGTAAAAAATCTCATGTGTTGGATTGTGGTTGATTGTTTATTTCTGATTAATTGTCTTGCTAAATTAAAATTGGTAGAAATCATTAGATAGACCTATTCACCCCCTCTAGGTCAAAGGGATCATCGATCAAGGATATTTCATACGAAAAAAATATGACTGAACTCGTGAAAAGATTTAAACCCAATAGATTTAATTGAATGAGAGATTCAAACTAGAAGAACAATTGAAAGAGAAATCATAAGGATTAAAGGCAAATCATAAATGGATTTAATCAAGCCAATATTACCTCATTAGGAGAATTCAACCCTAGCCATGGTAAGAGATTTAATAATCCATACAAAAGGGGAAAAAATTACTCAAAGAGCGATAAAGTGAAGAATGAGGGAAGGAAGATGACCTAATGGTCGTTTTCCTCTTTCTATTTATACTAAAAAAACTATCCAAATACCTAAAACACCCTTAAAACAGTCAAAAACCTTTTTTTTTAAAAAGTTCTATGCGTGACCTCCACTCGAGCGGAGCCTTCTAGCCGCTCGAGCTGTTTCAATAGGGGCTTTTAAACACAAAAGTGTAGACTATCGTCAACCTCCACTTTAGCGCTGGCTCGAGGCCACTCAAGCGGTAGATTCTGCTCGGGTGGAGTTTCTTGGGCGCTTGAGTGGTTCAAGCCAGGGAACTTTTCTTCTTCTGAGCTTTTTCCTGGGTTCCTTTGCTCAGACAGAGCTTCTACCCGCCCGAGTGCCTGGTGATTGCTTCTTTTCTTCTTTTTCCCCATTCCGGATCTAGCTGATTCTTGAGGAACTTCTTACCTAAATTCTCTACATAAAACAACATAAAAAAAATTAAAATTTGTACTTCAAAAATAGGAAACTAAGCTTGGAATTCTCATCCAAAATACAAGAATTAAACTAATGGCAATGGAGGAAAGCTACATAATAACAAGATTAGAGTGCACTTTTGCACACTCATCAATGACCTTAAGATATTTCATAACCACACAAAACCCCTTTAACTGTACTTGAATTATGGTAAGCAATTTTTAATCCTTGTGGTCAAATTTTTCTATTTTTTATTTTCTAAAAGTCAAAGTTAGATGCTTTAACCTTAAGGGTTAGTGAATCTTAACCACAATTAAAAGATGCTCTTAAGATATTCCATAACCTCACAATGCCCTTCAACTATGCTCAACAAGTTTTAACTTCTGTGGTTAATTTTTTGTTTCTAAAAATCAAGGTTAGATGATTCAACCCTAAGGGTTAATCACTCTTACCTACAGTTAAAATGAGACAGTGTTACAAGGGTATTATAGTATACTAAATATAACAAAGGTATTATAATCCAATAAATATCACAAATGTATTATAGTCATTTTTCGACATTTTTTTATGCAATTCAAAAAAAGTCTAAGAAAGAGGTTCTTTGTCTAACGGTTGAAATGGTGAGTTAATTTGCAAAACTGTTATTTATATAGCTCATTTGAAAACTACGATAAATCTAGCAACTGATATGCAAAAACACCATCTTTTAATGATAATCCAAATTATTGAGACCGGGAGGAATGAGGACTGTCATTATATTGACAAACAAATGTCTTTTTCAAAGTAGAAAAAAAAAAACCTTTTAGAAAAGACAATCAAACAAATGTCTTTTTCAAAGTAGAAAAAAATTAGAAATAAATACCTTTTTGAAAAGACAATCGAGACTAGGATCGTCCCTGTTGGTGGGGGCATCTTAACTCACCGACCAGGCCACCACCTATTGATCCCGTTAAAATTTATTCAGGTTATTTTAACTGAATCAGTTAAAATAACGTGAATAACAGTATTTTGGATGAACCGTGCAAAATAATTTATTCATATTATTTTAACTGAATCAGGTAAAATAACGTGAATAACAGTATTTTGGATGAACCGTGCAAAATAATTTATTCATATTATTTTAACTGAATCAGGTAAAATAATATGATTTATGTTATTTTTGGGTGAACCATACAAATTAACTGATTTATTTAAAATAATGTGAATCGTGTTATTTTGCTTGAAATCAAGTTGTTTGAATGAACCATAGAAATTAACTGGTTCAGGTGAAATAACCTGAATAATGTTACTTAACCTGAATTAAGTTATTTTACTTGAAAAGGAAAAATCTTTACGGGACGAGTATGCAGCCGCTAGCCAAATTTTTTGGTCACCCTAGAATGCCACAAAATGCGAATGGTCTCAGTTAGGTTGGAGACCATAAGGTGTCCATAGGCGCGTTCTTTTAGAAATGCTACTAGGATGTCTTTAGAAAGAGTGTTGATTAGCTAACAACGCAGTTTGTTATGTTTTTGACCATTGTCATGTCCTCGTATTCCTTTTAACCCTAATTAAGCTTAACTAAATTAAAGTTCAGATTTTTATTTTTTCTACAAACCAAGGTTCATTGTTTAACGTTTGACCCTAAGTGTAAGTGAATCTTAACCACAATTGATGAGTGCTAAAAAGTGGAGGGTGTATCAATGAGAACCGCACTTTGTTACTTAGTGGATCCCTTTGGAAATTACATTATTTCTTTTCTTTTGTTTGGAAGGTAAGCTGGGAATAACATGATTTCTTATTTGTATGTCAACCTATTTTAAATTTATTTTGGTAAATCAAGGTCTTGGGAAAAATCAGGTTGGTTTAACTTTCATTGAGGGGCCACCAACTTTCTCTCTTGTTCAACTTGATGGAAGGGCTATATAATAAGAAGGTTTGTAAAGAAGAACGCAGGGGAAGTGAAGGTAATTAGGGAGCAGCTTAAAAGCCTTTTTTATTGTCTGAAGGGAAGGATTCTTTTGTTTGAAATTTCCTGCATTTTCTAGGAGAACCCAGTAAAGGATTCTGTATGAATTCACCAAAAGGTATTTCCAAAAATAACAACTAGGAGAACCCAGTAAAGGATTCTGTATGAATTCACCAAAGGTATTTCCAAAAATAACAAACCCATATATTAATGGCATTTGTATTTGGTGCTCTTTGAAGTTTTCTTTTAAATGATTCTCGTGTACACATAGCTCTCGAATAGGTTAGGTAATGATGGGAGTAGTGCTGATTGTGATGAGACAGCTATTAATATCTACTTTATTTCCTTTTCCTTTATGACTTTTTTGTTACGGGTTGGGATGACTTTGGCTTGTTCATACTTTAATAACCCAAACCTCTCAACTTGCTATTGGCTCGTGCTTTGAAATTTGACTCCCACTCTTAAACCTCCCAACTTGTTACAAATGTCATTTTTCTTTTAAGATTTTGCTATCCTCAATGCTAAATCTTCCAAAGACACACCTGGGTGGCTACAAATATCAAATATTCTCTGAAAATGAATTTCTTTTTTAAGTGTTAAAATATGAAACATCTTCACGTGTTAGTCCCCAATCTTGCACATGTGAAAATTTTTAGAGTAAATGCTACTCAGACTATCACATTTAATATATCATAGTTAAATTTGGAATTATACATTTAATATATCAAGTTATCTAGAGTAGTCTTATTTATTAAGGCTATAAATCTTTACTAATATAAAAAGAGTGGTCGGTTCAAAGCGTTTATTGAATTTTAATTTAATTTTAAAACCAACACTTTACAAATATATAAAGAGAATGATACTTAAAAAGATTAACTGAATTTCAACATAATTCTAAAATTGTCCTTTATTAATAAATTTATACTAATATAAAAAGTAAATAAATTTATACTAATATAAAAAGTAATTGAATTTAAAATATTGAATTTTAGCTTAATTCTAGAACTACGCTTTACTAAATTTAACTTTATTAATATAAGAGACTTCAAAAGTTGATTCAAATTTAACTTAATTTCAAAACTACCATTCACTAATATATAAAGCAATAATTTCATAACTTGATCAATCGTCGAATTGGCTCAGTGACTGGTTCCTAGTTGGATCATGTCTTTTTATTATTAAAAATACTTTTCTTTTGCCGGTTTTTTCAGTTGTATCACTGGTTCTCAAGTTGAACCGTCTGGTTCTTCGGGTTCCCGATTTTTAAGGTCGGTTTTTCAAATAGTCTAGTTATGGTCATTTTGGGAAGCGGCTGACAAGCCAATTCCCAGTTTTATGGGTTCAATCAGTTAGTTCGGCCCGATTTTCAAAACTGTACTAATATAAAGAAATGGGAAACTTAAAAATGTTGATTGAAATTTATCTTAATTCTACATAGAAACGTTGATTGAAATATATTTTATTCCAAAAATGTCCTTATTTTATTTCTAAAAAATGTCCCTTAAATTTTTATACCCTAAATACCCCCAATTATTTTATAGTCATATTGCCCCTGAAGTTTTTTTATTTCTAAAATGCCCATAAGATAGATTTTTATACCCAAAATGCCCTCCATTTTTTTCTATAGTAAAAATGTCTCTACGATTTTTTGATTCCCAAAACACCCATAAGTCAAGTTAATATTCCCAAAATACCCCTCACAAGTATTTTACCCACTCCTCAAGTTTGCTCAGATTCGTTGTCTTTATTTTTAAAATGCCCTCAATCTTTTATCTACCTAAAATGCTCATAAAGCTTTTTGGTTCTCAAAATGGCCATAAGTCAGGTTTCAATTCTTTTATCTACCCTCAAGTTTTTATACCCAAAATGTTCCTTAATTTTGTTTTTGCAAAATCCCCTCAAATTTCTATATTAACTATGCACACACATTGCACGTACACGCCCACATGTACAAGGATATTATTTTTATGACATCGCATTTGCGGCCCACTGTTAAATATCATTACAACTATAAACAGAATTGGTCGGTTAAAATCGTTGATTGAATTTGTCCTAATAAAAAAATTGCACTTGTTCTTATCATATACATTTACTATTATAAAGAAAATGAGTCGGTTTAAAACGTTGATTGAATTTTATTATAATGAAAAAATTACACTTCTGTTCATCTTCTACCTTTTTTACTACTATAAAGAGAATATACTAGTTCATAATTTTGATTGGATTGTCATAATGATAAAATTACTACCTTACTAGGGTCCCTCTTTCCACTCTCTTTCTCCCTCCCCTCTCTCTCACATGCATTGTATGTGCGGCCAATTAATTTGAATGATGAATGTTTTATCAATTATTTCTTATAGTTTAGAAAGTGAAAATGATATATTAGTATCGAAAGTAATTTTCAAAAATTAAGTATATATTGGCACTCTTGACCTTTCTTAAATTGAAATTCAACGCTCTCACTCCTCTCAGCGCTCTAGTTACTTATTTATACCTCTATCTGCAGCCATTGCATGTAACTACATGCATGCCTACATGGCCTCATATGAAGAATAATCTATGAAAAAAAAAAGTGCAAGTTGGCTGCTTGATTTAGCTATTAATAGGGTGGGGTTGCTATATTAAATAACGGGTTGCGCCTTCTAAAGCAGAAGCAACACACAGTAACAAAGTTGGATAAAGTGCCAAATTAATGGGTTCTAGGTGTGAATCCTCATTCTGCAATCAGTGCAATGTGGCAAAATAAGGATTTAGGAAGCTTCTTAGATCTGACATAAAGATGATCCCAAAATGTAGGGAGGGTTGGGACTGTAGAGGAACTTTACGTGCTTTGATTTCAAAATCAACTTTCCAACTGAAAATATATATCACAAGTATCCCCTCGCTAGGAGGGTGGTTCTGGGATCATCCCACGTGGAGGGTGCGTTGTAGCCTTTGCTAACCCCAGAACAGATACTAACACCTACTGACCCAAAGTAGTGATAAATCAAAAAAAAAAAAGAAAAAAAACATTTGGAACTTGATAAAGGTGATAAAGGTGAAGATTAAGGCTGTCAATGGGCCAGGCCGGTTGCCAGGGACAGAGCCAGCATTCTTGCGGAGGGCCAAATTCATTGACTATAGTGTCTGTTTGTAAAAAAAAAAAAAATTTCTCCCAATTTTAGGGGGGCTACAGCCCTTGTCTCTCTGACTCGGCCCCTCTCTCCCGGCTCCACCCCTATTAGTACTATAGGAATTTTTCCAAAATTTCAAGAGGGGCTTCAGTCCCCTTGGGTCCCATGTGGCTCCGCCCCTACTGGTCGTGGTCGGGGTCTATCTGTTAAATTTTGGCGTAAAACATAACTTTGGGAAAGTTGTTTAGTCCCACATCAGTAATTGATGAGAATGAATTTTTTCTCTCAATCTCTCTCTTGGTCTTTAATACCTTTTTGAGAATAAAGGTTATCGTTTCAATCTCCTTATTTTTTGTCAACCCTCTTTTAATAATAGTAGTAAGTATGGTAATCAGTTTCAGATTCATGGGGTTCATTTTCTCTTTCTGAAACGAGGGAGAATGCCATCAGACCATTGGGGCTTTATTCCTCCTTTTTTTGGCTTCATGTCTATATATTTTAAGTCTTGGTTCGCTCTCATAGAGCCGTCTCAAAATTTGTTGCTGTTTTTCTGTTTTTGCTGTGTAAAAACAGCATAGTATGTTTTCAAAACAAGTTGTAAGTGTTTGTGTTTTGTTTGTGGGAACTCTTTAGTCCCACATCGGAAAAATAGAAAACTTTTAAAGGACTTATATATGTTTTCTCTCCTAGTGTGGTGTGTTAAAATGAGAAGGGCTTAGCCCTCGCACATGTGGGGGCCCAAGGGGAGGTCCAAAGGTTTCTAATGGGAATTTGGCGAGTCGGGCCGAAAACCCTTCATGTGCGCGCGTTGCGGGTCGCGGCGGTGCGCAAATATCAAAGACACACACACACACGCGCGGCCGGCCGAGCCGAGCCGGGTCGCGTCGCGCGTGTGAGTCCTTGGATATGATATATTTTTATTTGTCTGTCTCTTGGGTTGCTCTTATTATTTCCTAGTTACCGTTTTTTTACCGTTTAAACTTTTAATCAGTTTTAAGAGAATTTATTCTCTTACGTTATAACTTGGAAGGTTTCCTTTAGCTTCTTTATTTTCTATAAAAAGAGATTTCGGGTTTTCTAAACAAACACAGAAAAATCATCACAGCACAGCTTCTCTCTAAGCACAGTATTTCTGGTTCCTAAAACTGTTCGATTTTTCCATTCGAGATTTTTGGGAGTCGTCGAGTTCGTTGCAGACCAAAGGAAAGCTAGTGCTCCATTCCTTTAGGTAGAGATCGTTGAATCTTGGAGGTGACCGCAGTAGAACCTGAGAGCATCGTAGTTGTTGAGGACTACCAGGGGCGTTTTTCACCTTAAGGACAGCGTGTTCAACACGTGCCTCGATCTATCCTTTTCGGCTAAGTTCTATCTCTTTTCTTATCACTATACAGAATTTTATGCTACAGTTATTTTGGATTGAAATCGTCTGCTGCTTTACATTGCTTCGATTCTAGTTATATTTGAATTGCATACAGAATTATTCCAACAATCTTAAGGTGAAAAATTAGTCTTCTTTATTTCACTGGAAATTTTCTGTATACAATTTATAATATGTTGAACAATTCTGAGAAACCAGTACCATTCGATGGAAACAATTTTAAAAGATGGCAACAGAAAATGTTGTTCTACTTAAACACTTTGAATGTTGCTCATGTGTTGACTGGATCTGGGACATACGACACAGAACTTGAACCTGCTAGATCTTTACTTATAGAGAGATGGGAACATTCGGATTATATGTGTAGGAATTATATTTTAAATGGTTTAATTCCTTCAATATATGATGTTTACTGTAAGGTTAAAAATTCCAGAGAATTATGGGAGATGTTAGAGAAAAAGTATGTAACTGAGGATGCGGGAACGAAAAAATTTGTAGTTGGAAGGTATTTCGACTATAAAATGGTGGATAATAAATCGGTAATTTCTCAGGTGCATGATTTACAAATAATTGTGCATGAAATCTTAGAAGAAGGCATGAATATTAGTGAAGGTTTTCAAGTTGCAGCAGTAATAGAGAAATTACCACCATCCTAGAAAGAGTTCAAGAACTCACTAAAATTTAAAAGAAAAGAGATGGCCCTTGAAGATCTGATTGTTCGACTCCGGATAGAGGAGAATAACAGAAACTTAGAAATGAAAGAAAAATCTGCAGAAATAGATACCAAAGCCAATTTGGTTGAAAAGATGACTGGAAAGAAATCTGAAAAAAGGTTTAAGCCGAAGACAGATTTCCGTAAGAAGAGAAATGAGAAAACAAATTTTCAGAAACCTACTTTCAAGAAACCTAATGGTGATTGTTATGTTTGTGGGAAGCCTGGGCATCATGCTAGGACATGCAGACTTCGCAAGTCTGGTCATCAAGTCAAGAACCATCCCGGATCTGCTCAAGCTAATATGGCAGAAACTGAAAGCTTCTCAGCTGTTATTTCTGAAGTCAATCTGGTGAACAACATGAAAGACTGGTGGGTGGACACTGGGGCCACCAAGCATATCTGTGGTGACAGAAATGCATTTTTCTTCCTACAAGATAGTCGGAAAGGATGAACAACTTTTTATGGGTAATTCATCTACGTCTAAAATTGCTGGAAAAGGGACTGTGAATTTAAAATTCACATCTGGGAAAGTCCTTAATCTGAAAGATGTTCTTCATGTTCCAGATATTAGGAAGAACTTAGTTTCTGGGTCGATCTTGAGCAAGAAAGGGTTTAAATTGGTTTTTGAGGCAGATAAGTTTGTATTGTCTAAGTCTGGGATTTTTGTTGGGAAGGGTTATGCTAGTGAGGGACTTTTTAAATTAAATGTAATTGCTGAAATTATGAATGAAACATCTACATCTTCTGCTTATATTGTTGACTCTATAAATATGTGGCATGATAGATTAGGACATGTACATATTAATTCTTTACGCAAATTGATGACTTTATGATTAATACCTAAAACATCTTTAGATAAAGAACATAAATGCGAAATTTGTGTAGAGTCAAAATTTGCTAAGAAGCCGTTCAAATCTGTAGAAAGAAACACGGAACTGCTAGGTTTAATTCATAGTGATTTATGTGATTTAAAATCAACAGTAACAAGAGGAGGTAAAAAATACTTCCTAACTTTTATAGATGATTATAGTAGATTTTGTTCTATATTTCTACTTAAGAGCAAAGATGAAACTCTAGAAAAATTTAAATCTTGGAAAACTGAAGTAGAAAAACAAACTGGAAAAATAGTAAAAATTTTAAAATCTGATAGAGGAGGTGAATATGATTCACATCTTTTTTCTGATTTTTGTGAGAGTAATGGTATTATTCATCAAACCACTGCTCCTTATTCTCCTCAGTCTAACGGTATAGCTGAAAGGAAAAATAGGACATTAAAAGAAATGATGAATGCAATGTTAATTAGTTCGGGTCTACCATCTAATTTATGGGGTGAAGCTATCCTAACTGCATGTTATATTTTAAACAAAATACCTCATAAAAATTCAGACAAAACCCCTTATGAATTATGGCACAATAGGCCTTCATCTTATAAATATCTTAAAGTGTGGGGGTGTTTAGCAAAAGTTGCTATTCCTACTCCAAAGAGAACCAGAATAGGTCCAAAGACTGTTGATTGTGTGTTTATAGGCTATTCTCTGAATAGTAGTGCCTACAGATTTCTAGTAATCAAATCAGAAAATAATGAAATAGATACAAACACAATTATTGAGTCTAGAGATGCTGAATTTTTTGAACAGTGTTTTCCTTTTAAGGACAACTCTAAAGGTAGAGATTCTGTCCTTCTGCCTAGTACCTCAAGTGAGGTTATACCTTTAGAACAAGCTTCTGAACCTTTTAGTCCTATTGTACCAGTTATTGAAGAACTAGAACATAGGAAAAGTAAACGTACTAGGAAGGAAACTAGTTTTGGGCCTGAGTTCATCTCTTATTTAATAGAAAATGATCCTAATTCTTTTAGAGAAGCTATGACTTCATCTGAAGCACCTTTTTGGAAAGAAGCCATTAATAGTGAAATTGAATCTATTTTGGCTAACAAAACTTGGGAGTTAGTAGATCTTCCTCCTGGGAGTAAATCCATAGGGTGTAAATGGATTTTTAAAAGAAAGCTTAGAACAGATGGTTCTATAGAAAAATATAAAGCCCGATTAGTTGCGAAGGGTTTTAAACAAAAAGAGGGTATAGATTTCTTTGATACATACTCACCTGTAACTAGGATTACTTCTATTCGTGTGCTAATTTCTATTGCATCGATGTTTAACCTTGAAATACATCAAATGGATGTGAAAACTGCATTCCTAAATGGTGAACTTGATGAAGAAATTTATATGGATCAACCCGAGGGATTTGTTATCCAAGGTTTAAAACATAAAGTTTGCAGATTGTTAAAGTCTTTATATGGACTTAAACAAGCGCCTAAACAGTGGCATGAAAAATTTGATAAAGTATTATTATCAAATGGATTTAAAATAAATGAAGCGGATAAATGCTTATACATTAAATCCATAAATAATGATTGTGTAATTATTTGCTTATATGTTGATGACATGTTAATACTTGGAACAAGTAGAGAAATAATAATAAGTACCAAGAATTTCTTAAAAAAGAAATTTGAGATGAAAGATCTAGGTAATGCAGATGTCATTCTTGGAATAAAAATTCTAAGGAATTCAGACGGGATAAGTTTATCCCAATCTCATTACATTGAAAAGGTACTTAGAAAATTTAATCAATTTGATTGCAAACCTGTGAGAACACCTTTTGATCATAACTGTAAGTTAATGAAACATTCTGGAGAAGGAGTTTCTCAATTAGAATATTCTAGAGTAATCGGTAGTTTAATGTATATCATGAACTGTACCAGACCAGATATAGCTTATGCTATAGGAAGACTCAGTAGATATACACATAACCCAGGGCAAGATCACTGGGATGCTCTTATCAGGGTATTGAGATACCTGAAATATATTCTAAATTATGGTATAAGTTACTCTAAGTATCCCGCTGTATTAGAAGGGTACAGCGATGCAAACTGGATTTCGGATTCAAATGAATCTAAGTCCACGAGTGGATATGTATTCACTCTTGGAGGAGGTGCAGTGTCTTGGAAGTCTACTAAGCAGACCTGCATAGCCCGATCCACGATGGAATCGGAATTTATAGCTTTAGATAAAGCTGGAGAAGAAGCAGAATGGTTGAGAACACTGTTGGTAGATATACCATTGTGCAATAAACCAATGCCTGCTATCTTGATACATTGTGATAGTCAAGCTGCAATAGCTAGGGCTAAAAATGTATCCTATAATGGGAAATCCCGACATATTCGTCAAAGGCATAATTCCATAAAAAAATTACTAAATAATGGAATTATTGCACTTGATTTTGTGAGGTCAAAAGAAAATATTGCAGATCCGTTGACCAAAGGATTAGCTAGTGAGCTAATTTACAGTACATCGAGGGGGATGGGGCTAAAGCCTATTGAAATATCATCACCTATAACGGTAACCCAACCTAAGTGACTGGAGATCCCAAGATCTAGGTTCAATGGGAAAACAAGTTGTTGAGTGGTTTTGTGAGAGCACTAACTAGGAGGAAACTCCTCTCTCATCCCTATGGTGTAAAAGTGCTATCTGTAACGTAAAAGAGGATGAGTCTTGACTCTTAATGTCATCTATAGCTGATTATCAGTGGGGTGTATAGTTATAGAACATCCTTGATAGATGCACCTATATGAGTGTAGAAGTGGGGCCGCTTCCTATGAGAATTTAGGCTGATTCTCTAGAGCGCTCATGAATACCAGGATTTTGCACATGGCCGATAACGTGCACAACCGTTTGAACTCGACGACATTTTTTAAGTTGCGGTGCGTGTGATAAGTTGTTAATTCATTATAACAAGAGATTGGTTCAAGACATAGTTCACCATTATCTTTATGAATTCGACATATCTACACTAAGTCAAGGTTCAAGTCCAAAAGACACCATGGCCTATTCACCATAACTTAGTTTTCGTAAGGTCTTTTACATCACTTAAAACCTGTTTTTGTGGGGGATTGTTGCTGTTTTTCTGTTTTTGCTGTGTAAAAACAGCATAGTATGTTTTCAAAACAAGTTGTAAGTGTTTGTGTTTTGTTTGTGGGAACTCTTTAGTCCCACATCGGAAAAATAGAAAACTTTTACAGGACTTATATATGTTTTCTCTCCTAGTGTGGTGTGTTAAAATGAGAAGGGCTTAGCCCTCGCGCATGTGGGGGCCCAAGGGGAGGTCCAAAGGTTTCTAATGGGAATTTGGCGAGTCGGGCCGAAAACCCTTCATGTGCGCGCGTTGCGGGTCGCGGCGGTGCGCAAATATCAAAGACACACACACACACGCGCGGCCGGCCGAGCCGAGCCGGGTCGGGTCGGGTCGCGCGTGTGAGTCCTTGGATATGATATATTTTTATTTGTCTGTCTCTTGGGTTGCTCTTATTATTTCCTAGTTACCGTTTTTTTACCGTTTAAACTTTTAATCAGTTTTAAGAGAATTTATTCTCTTACGTTATAACTTGGAAGGTTTCCTTTAGCTTCTTTATTTTCTATAAAAAGAGATTTCGGGTTTTCTAAACAAACACAGAAAATCATCACAGCACAGCTTCTCTCTAAGCACAGTATTTCTGGTTCCTAAAACTGTTCGATTTTTCCATTCGAGATTTTTGGGAGTCGTCGAGTTCGTTGCAGACCAAAGGAAAGCTAGTGCTCCATTCCTTTAGGTAGAGATCATTGAATCCTGGAGGTGACCGCAGTAGAACCTGAGAGCATCGTAGTTGTTGAGGACTACCAGGGGCGTTTTTCACCTTAAGGACAGCGTGTTCAACAAGTGCCTCGATCTATCCTTTTCGGCTAAGTTCTATCTCTTTTCTTATCACTATACAGAATTTTATGCTACAGTTATTTTGGATTGAAATCGTCTGCTGCTTTACATTGCTTCGATTCTAGTTATATTTGAATTGCATACAGAATTATTCCAACAAAATCTACGCGCGCACAGTATCTATTACAGCCTTTCATCGTTACATCTATTCTCCATTCAGAGTTGCACACATATTTCTGGTTGGTTTTTTATCAAGTTTTATTGGGTTACAAATATTTTGGGGCTAAATTACAGTCGAGTTCGTAGCGACCTAAGGAAAGCCAGTACTTGGTTCCTTGGGTGAGAAAGTTGAATCCTAGGGGTGGACACCAATTACCTGTGAGCATCATAGTTTAAGAAAATCTAGCATGGGCAAAATTTCCTTGAGGACAATGTCTTCAACACGTGCCTTGGTCTCTATATTGATAAGTGTTTTAATTGTTTTTTTTTTTTTTTTTGAGTTTAATACTGATCCGGATTCACTACATAATTAAGGGGTTCTAGCGGTGGTTCCAAACCACCGCTGAAGGTTAGCACATCGCCGCTAAACAATAAAGCAACGGTTTAACAAACCATCGTGAAACCCTTTACGGGAAAGGGTTTAGCGGTTTTTATAGCGGTGGTTAATAAATACCATCGTTGAAGGTCAACACGTATGCCTTTTACCGGTGGTTAATAAAGGGCAATACCATCAATTTGTGATAATCTATAGCGGTGGTTTTGATCCGCCGCTAAAGGTTAAAGAATATAATTAATTAATTAGTTAAATCTTTTTGCAGCGTTATTAAACCGCCATTGGAATTAATTAAAAATTATTTTATTTTAATTATAGCGGCGGTGCAAAACCACCACTGAAGGCCTAGAATTAAGAAAAATTAATTATGAATATTAAGTTTTTTTTGTGCACATAAATAGTATATAATAATTCACAGTTGCCTATAAAACTAAAATAGTCAATCTCATAAAAAGAACAATATATATGCATGCTCATAAAATGTTTTACAATTAAAAAACTATGAAAATCCTATCTAGAAAGGGCTATGGGTGTCGCATCCCAAAATCCCCCTAGAAGTTTAAGAGACTTTGACTCGTGACCTACATTCAAAATCATCCTGCATGAGCATATATAAAGCATACTAAAAGCGGAAACTAAAAATTTTCTTTACTAACATGACTGTATTCCAAGTTTGTATAAAAGACAATAGAACAAAAGTGAGGTGGACACTCCCACTTCAATAAAATACAAAATGTAATCTCTCCCTCACATCCTCTCTCAATAGGAACCAAGATAAGGCCACCTATCAAGGTCTCTATCCTCCTCTGGAACAACTGTTGCAGGCTCCTCCTTGCTAAAATCCAATTTTGGTGTAAAAATAGGATGATTTCAGTCTCTATCATTCAAATGCCAACTTGGCACTCTCTGGCAAAGAGGGGCAGCTGTAAGCATCCAATTTTTACACCCCCTTAATCATGGTTAAAACTAACCGTGGTTAATCACCCTCAATCCTAGGTAAACCCTAGTCAAACCCTCAATCCTAAGTAAACCCTAGTCAAAACCCTAATCCCAGGTAAACCCTAGTCAAACCCTAGGTAAATCCCAGGTAAACTCTAGTCAAAACCTAGGTAAACCCTAGTAAAACCCTAGTCAAACTCTAAGTAAAACCCTAGTCAAACCCTATGTAAACCCTAATCAAACCATAGGCCTAACCCTATGTGAGCCCTGATCTAACCCTAGGGCCCAAGAACCACAAAATTAAAGTCAAACCTTCTGTGGGTCCAAACATGGGCCCACCTACCTTTAGGACCCGTTGGAGTGAGGCCCACACCTTGTTTTTGAATTTTTCAGGAATGGCGATAATGATATTACCGTCATTTCCATATATGGCAACATGCACAGTGAAATCAGACCAATGGTAGAAGGTTGGGCCCTGTTTAGTAGGAAACCAAAAATGACGGTAGAACTTCTACTGCTATTACTAAATTCTGTTTCAGACTGCAGTTGGCACCCCTTGCCTCCTCTAACCCTGCCCCCCTAGGGTTCTCAAGCTCCTTTTTAATCCCTAGTGTGCCCCTGGGTCCTTCTAAGCTTATAAATACTCCCCCCCCCCCCTCTATGCTTTATCCTCATTCCAAAATTCCAGCAGTGAAGCCCCTGTTGGATTCACTGTACAACTCGGCCAGCCCAACTCTAACCTCTGTCCTCCACCTTGAGTAGAACCTAGCACTCTAGGGATTAACCCAGGCCTGCTCCAGCACCACCACTTCGCACCACCACCTCCCCCACACCGTGAGCACCAAGCTATAGGGTAGGACCCCCTACCTTGTTTTGCACTCTTGTTAAACCTCTGTAAGACCCCTGGTCCTGATCCAGTAGTCCCTTTTTTTATTTTGTTCTTTTTAGCTGCTATAAACTAAGGATTGGGGTCCCCCTGCCTTCCTCATAGGCATAGGGGAACCCCCTTGAGGTTTTTGAATTCGAGTACAAGTCCCCCATAGCATGGAACTTCCTTGGACCTTCTCGGGAACCCTCAGGCCATGAGGGATCCCCCGGTAGTAGCCTAGCCCAGGTCCAGGAGGTACATCATTCATTCTTGGAAAATGCTAGGAATGGCGGTAAACTTAGTACCGCCATTCCTAAGGTTCTGATTAACACCCATTTTGGGTGGGTCTTGGTTTATTCTAGGGCCATGGTTAGAACCCTCAGACCTCTATCTCTCCACCCTGGTCTTTCCAGGGTCACCCGATATGCTTAACCATGGTTAAAGTGGACTTGAAAAGAAAATATCCATAATGGCGATAGATATTCTACCGCCATTTCAGTATTCTTTTTACAGTGAGTTCAGGCCTATTTTGCCCACTATTGACCACCCCCTGGGCCCACAACAAGCCCAGGACATTCTTGGGAGTCCCCTCTATCAACTCTATGGGTCTTTGACCATTGGGTTCATTCCTAACTCAAAAAACCCCAGGCCAGCAAAGCACCCCTGAAAAATGTTTGATAATGGCAGTAATCGGTTTACCGCCATTATCTATTTTCTGTATTGTAGGCTTTGCATAGGGCCCAGACTAGGTAGGAGGCCATTCAAGGCCTTACCAAGCTATCTAGGCCTACCCTGACTTGCCTAAACCTTTTAACCAGGGTTAAGTTAACCCTGGTTAACTTTTAACCATAGTTAAGTACCCTTAACCCTTGGAAAAATTTGAAAAAAATGCTCAAACTGTTCAAAATTTACTTAAGTATCCAAAATATTTTGCTTTGGCCCTTTTATCATGTTTAATAGCCCTAACCATGGTTGACTTCCCCATTTAACCCCGATTAGCAATCTTAACTCCGGTTAAACCCTTTTTTGCCTGCTGGACATAATCTTGTAGCCTATCGGGCTTATCCTTAGCCTACCAGGCCCAACATTGGCCTACCGGGCCCAAACCATGCACTTGACCAACCCGGTCAACCAAACCCTAACCTCTGGGCTAGACCCTTAGCCACTCTGGTGCACACACACACACACCCCCTTAGGCTGGGCACGGGCCTATGTGCCAGAACTACGCTCGGTTTGATCTCACCCTTGTGAGTACGTAGGCAACCCAACTCGGGTTCGACCCTGTTAGCTTTCTTTTTCTTGGGTTAGTATTACTCTAAAACACTTAGGCATTTGAATATAGTTTGATTTAATTTGACTTACACCTAAAAAGTAGGGAACCATTATAAAATGAAAGTCTCAGGGTGCCTAACACCTTCCTCAGACTTAACCGAACCTCTTACCCAGACCTCTAAAGCAGATTAAGACCTTATCCACAACCCGGGGATTTATCCTTTTTGAATTAATAGGTGACGACTCTCAACACTTACCTCTCGTCGTGAGGCGGAGTAAAATACCATGCTCACAGCTTTGGTGACTCCGCCAGGGAACGGAACTCAAGGTTCAACCTGAAACCTGGGTCTAAGTCAATTAAAAGTGAACTTGTTCAGATGCCTAAGTATTTAGCTTAATACTAAGTCTTTCATCTCTTTGGGTGCTTTGTGTATAGTGCATATCATACATAGTATAAGTAGTTTAATATCTTATTAAACTCAGTAGATAGGCTTATTACGCTTATGGCTGGTGGATGATCATCCTTAGTGTTAGAAGCTTAAAAGTCTTGACGTCTGCGGAATTACTCCTGTTGGGTGATTACCCTCAGGGAAGGATTTTGAACGCTCCTGCTAACATCAATCATCCCTTTTCAGTTATGTTCTATATCGGAGAGTCGTATATACGGTGTTAAGTGAACCCCCATCCTTCTAGGAACACACTTGCATCAACCCAGCATTCATACATATAGACTACGCTATGGTATAGTCTGCAAGTAGCCCACTCAGAGAGGGTTACGCTAAACCCTAACTTGCTTGCACCATATACCTATCCCCAATCATGGTTGATTATCAAAGCACATTCTACCCTGATAAGCACCCACCTAGGGGCATGTAATGAGTCAAACCTGTGCTTGTAGTAAAATACATCCAATACTGCATCTTGACATAGCATATGAGGTTCAAATCTCAGGCAGACAGGTCTTCACCGGACCTATCCCCAACCTTGACCTGATAGACCCCCAGTTCCCTAACAACTCGGGGTAAAGCACGTCAGACCTCCGTCTGTCTACCCTATTAGATCACATGTGCCTTGTCACACCCAATCAAAATCAAGAAAAATCAAAAAATGCAATCATCATCGTCTCTGCATTTTTCATCTGCATACACAGTACACTCACATAGAGTCTGTCTTTTGTCCAAGTAGATGGCAGGACCTTCAAGGATTGTTAGGTCAACTGATCAACCGTCACGACCTATGCATTTGACATCTCGGGCGGCATGTGACGATAATCTCTGGGAATCAATTGAGGCCTTCACCCCTTGTCAGCGTCTTGCTTACGCTCAGTGAGATCCCAAAGGCCATTTGCTTGATCTGAAGACCAAGGAGGAAACTCCACTCACCAACCATGCTCATCTCGAATTCATTTTTCATTTGATCAACAAATGAGAGAGCATGAGAGTCTGATGTGGAACCGAACACAATATCATCAACATAGATCTAGGTGATGACAATATCACTTTTCATAGTCTTTGTGAATAGGGTTCTGTCTACTCCCCCTCTCGAAAATCCCTTTTCCAATAGATAAGTAGTCAGTCTCTCATACCGAGCTCTAGGAGCTTGTTTTAAACCATAGAGGGCACTTTTTAATCGATAAACTTCATCAAGGTGATGTGGATCTTCAAACCCTCTCGGTTGTTCCACATAGACTTCCTCCTGCAGAATGCCATTTAAAAAGGCATTCTTAGCATCCATTTGAAAAAGCTTGAATTTTAAATCACATACCATAGCTAGCAGAAATCTGATTGATTCTAGCCGGGTAACAGGAGTGAAGGTTTCATCGAAGTCGATGCCTTCAATTTGGGTGTATCCCTGTGCAATTAACCTAGCCTTATTTCTTATGATAGTATCATTTTCATCAGATTTGTTCTTGAAAATCCATTTGGTACCTATCTCATTCGTATTCTTAAACCTAGGCACTATATAAAGTTCATGTTTTTGTGTTGGCTTATTCCGATGTCAAAATAAGTGAGTCTAGTGTATCTTATGTCATTGCCTTCATGCATCCACGACAAGTGAAGATTAAGACCGAAGAAGATCGGTTGAAGACTTGGTTGATCATATCCTTCGTTTCACTCATAGGATGGTAAGTGACCTAGATACCATGTTACCTTATGTGAGAATTGACTTAGAATAATCATAATATGATACCTTAGGTGGAAAGTGACTTAGACTAATCATATGGACCCTAAGTGATTAGATATGTAGCCCAAAACAAGTTAAAAGTTTTTAAAGTTCATAAAAAAACCAAGGTTGCTTGTAAGAGGCATATCTCTCAAACCGTATCTTGGATTTTGCTCCATAATATATCAAATCGACCGCGCTAAAGAGATCTCCAACTTTTGTGAAGGATGTAAGAGCTAAAAATGGGATTTGCGAATGAGTTTATACCTCAAGGTCTACCCGGAGCACTTTGGGTCGACCCTGAGTCTCAAAAATAATGTATGGATAAAAAAACATAGAACATCCAAAAATTGAGGGTCGACCCTGGAAGACACTTCGGTCAACCGAACGGCAATGTTGGGTTGACCCAAGTGACTCCTAGGGTCGACCCTGATATGGGATTTTTTCCTCTTTGGTTTTTAGCAATTTCTAAACCTTGGTTTTGATTTCTCTATTTAACTAGAACCCTTCTAATCCGAAAAAGTGACTTGGGGAGTGTGTTGAGAGTACTTTGGGGTATCTCTAGAGTTCATAGAAACTCTGGGAATAATTTTCTCTCATCCCCTTTGTTATTCCTTCTTCCATCCTAGATTTTGCAAGTCAATGCTCCACTCTTGCTTGCTTGGACTTTTCCATTGATGGAGTTCATCTAGGATTTGATTTTAATCAAACCATCAACCCATTCTGGAAAGAGCTACTTGGCTGAAGTGTTCCGGAGCCTTTACGAAGGAGATCAATTTGAGAAGAATCGTGGATGTGTGATTTGATCGGTGGAATCCAAAGCCGTCATTGACGGATATCAATCCGAAGATCGTGGTTATTCTGGAGATCTAAGAGAAGTACGAGCGGCTGCGGTTGATCACGGGAATTGTGAGTACGTGATGACTTTTCGTGGCTTGGAGGACTAAGAACTGAAGGATCGTAGTGTCGTATCCGAAGGAGTCAAGTTCGAGTCTTGTAAGTTCTTATTGACTTTGTCTTAGTGATATCTCTTGGCTGGACTAGGTCCCATGGTTTTTCCTGGAAGGGTTTTCACGTAAAAATTCTTGTGTTATGGTTTGCTTGTTTCTCTCTATTTTCACACTTTAAGTTAATAACTCAATATTTAAAATATAAAAAAAAAGAGTAGAAAGAATTTTAGGGAAACCTAGACATCCCCTCTTGGATTTGTGAGTTCTTGACTTAAACATAGATTTGAGATTCACCAGATTTATTTTTTCAATTGTTATCAGAGTGGGTTTACTAATTTTTTAGTGCGATCTCATTCTTGTATTCGGTGAATATGAATCTTCAAAGAGATGGAGGATCCATCTCTTGTCCCCCATTATTTGATGGGAATAATTATGCCTATTGGAAAGCTCAAATAAGCGTTTCTAAAATTATTAGATGAGAGAGTATGGATCTCCATTGAACAAGGTTGGACCCATCCAACAAAGACCATAGATGATCAAACCATTCCTAAACGTTCTTCTAAATGGACTAATGTAGATCTTGAAAGTTGTAGATGGAATAATAAGGGTCTAAATGCAATCTTCACTGCTGTCACACTTGAAGAATTTCGGCATATTTTTAAATTTGAAACTTCAAAGGAGGCATGGGACATTTTTCAAATTCCCATGAAGGGACTATAACTGTCAAGATCTCCAAACATCAAATGCTTACCTCTAAGTTTAAAAAGTTGATGATGGATGATAATGAAACTTTTGACAGTTTTTATGCTAATCTGAGTGATATTGTCAATTCTATTTTCAATCTAGGGGAAAGAATTTCTAAGTCCAAAATTGTTAAAAAAATTTGAGATTTCTACCTAAGAGATTTCGATAAAAGGTTACAGTCATCGAAGAGTGCAAAAATGTTGATGCTCTCAAAATTGAAGAGTTAGTTGGTTCTCTTCAAACCTATGAGTTAAATCTGAACCCATCTAAGAAATCAAAATCTATTGTCTTGAAATCTATCAAGGAATCCATAGATGATTCAGATAATGACTCTAAGGATGATGAAGAAAAGTTGGCTTTATTTGTAAATAAATTCAAAAAATTTCTGAAATTTAATAAGAGATATAATCCGAAATGACAAAAATCTTTTGAGAAGCCTAAGTCCAAGCACTTTGAAAACAAGAAAGATCTTAAAAGTGTTGACAGTAAATCCCAAGGTGTTCAATGATATGAATGTTAAGGCTATGGCCATATTGCCGCTAAGTGTTCTAATAAGAAAAGATTTAAGGATAAGGTAAAGGATGGCAGTGAATCTGAAGCTGAGGAATCAGATAGTTCTTCTTGTGAGAAGACTATAGGTTATATGGCCTTCACTGCATCTTTATCTAGGATTGAAGAAACTTCTTCAAATGTTGTGAGTGACCAACACCATAGTGATTGTGAGGATGATGAGAGTCAGAATGACTTAGATTCTGAGGGAGACCTCGAGGTAGTCTATGATGAGCTATTTCAGGAATGGCAGAAGCTAAAAAAAGGTTTAGTTTTTCATGACCAAAAAGGTCAAATCTATTGAAATGGAAAGAGATGCCTTAGACCAAGTGGCTTCAGGGTTGAAAGCTCTTGTGTCACAGCTTGAGGAAGAGAAGGCTTCCTTCCTTGTCAAGACTCAGCTTCTTGAATCTGATTTGCAAGTTTGTCTCAATGAAAAGATAAGTCTTGAAATCAAGTTGGCTAATCTTGAGCAAGATCAGAGGTATGGATATGAGAAGGGAACTCCATCCACCTCGAACATTGAGTCTGGTGCTAAAAGACACCCTCCTGAAAATAGGAAGGACCCTTCAACTCAGAAATTCATTCCTACATGTCATAAATGTGGAGTGAAGGGTCATATTAAGCTTCGATGTCCTAAACTTCGAAGAATGCCCATCATGATTTTGAGAACCAAAATAATCTTAATAAGAATCTTCAAAGGAGAGTTGAGGTCATAGTGGAGAAGTCTAGGAGTTTGTATTAAGATGTGATGAAAATCGCTCACAACTCCAGACAGTGGCATGGTCATGACACTCCTTATGCTAGATCTAAAGAAGGTAACGGGGAGAACCATAATGCCCGTCATAATTCTAAGACTCAATCCTAAAAAAGGAGGAACAGGAGGAAGAGGCAAAACGTCATACCTACCTCAACTGAAACGGTTAGAGACCAAATGGTCAATTAAATTGCTAAAACCGTTTGGGTGAGAAAAGAAGACCTGAAGGGCTTCACTTAGCCCTTGTCAGTCATAGCCTAGGGTGTGCTTTGTTTGCTATATTTTGTTCTAGTGTTATGCTTCTGTATTCTAGTAGTTTTCTATTTTTCTGTTTTGGTTTGTTTTTCTGTTTTATTTATTTTGAAAAATCCAAAAACATTGAAAAACTATAAAATCCAAAAATATTTTTGTTATGTTGCCCTTGTTTGACTTACATGATCTGCATTTCTTGTGTGATCTTTATTTCTATACTTGTTCAGGGTTGAACATGAGTTTGTTGCTGATTGAAGATATATCACCTTTATAGTCTCTTGGTTAGGCTGAAAATTAGACTCTTTTTTTTTGCACAATTAGAGACTTATTCATGTGTGTATGCTTTACAATTTGACATGCACTCTAACTGATTCTGTTGGGAGGTCTATTTTCCAATCTGTAGGTGCTTGACTTATCCAAAAAGTATAATCTTGCATTATCAATCTAGAATGACCATATTGTTAGTCATCCCTATTTTGTGTATCCTCCATGAGCAAAAAATTATTGCAATAAAAAAGGCTACCTACTAAGCTAATGTGAAAGTCACTATTGGATGCAAACAATATGAAATGGCTACCTAGGTGGATAGTAGGTATCTATCGTGGTCACTAGAGTGAAAGCCCCTGCTGCCAATAGCCAGGACTCCCTATCTGGATATTGTGAAAGACATCATTGCATGAAAAGATATGTTCAGATAAAGAACATCAAAAGAAATCTTACAATGTTCGGAGGTGTTTGACCATAAATAAAAGAAAAATAATGAGTCAAATAAAATAGATAAAGGAGCACTAAAATGTAAAAAAATAGCATATCTAGATCTAACTAGGTTTGACTTGTAAGATTTATGTCTTCGGGAGTCCCCTTAGTGATTAATGTCATATCCTTGAAAAGGGAAAGAAACCTTGATCTAGTATCTAGTCAGACCACCTCTACACACATATTGATTCACTTTTGAACTGTTCACTAAATGTGACTAAGTGAATTGGCTATGCTTTAGCATTCTGTGAGATTTAGTTAGATGTGTATCCTCAGTCGGACTAGCTAATCATGTTCTTCATTGGATTTGTAATTTTAAATTACTACTACTTGGAATGTTTTTGATGCATGTTTGTGTGGCACATGATATTTTTTTGTGTTTCCTTATTAGTTGGCATGGGCCTTTCTAGCTTAGGTGCCTTGATTTTGTTGGAGTCCTTGATCTTAGGGGGAGAAGATCAAGTTGAGCTATTGAGGGGGAGTTTGTGCTATAAATTGCTATTTTGTTCCCCACTCTTTAGTCCCTGCATTGTCTGCATTTACTGGATTGTATTGTGATTGCATTGATATTACATATGTGTTAAATTGGTATATCCTTTGTGATATTAGCTTCATGACTACCTTTGACAATTGTGCCAAAAAGGGAGAGAATGTTGGGTATTATTTCCCTAGTTCAATACATTCCTTGCAATACCAATAACTGTGGTTATTTATTTTCATATCTCACACATACTTCACTGGGTGTTTTGTTTATGAGCATGTACAGGTGCAGGGTTGCTGTAAATAGATCTTCTTGACAAGAGCTTTAGTGTCTTCATTTAAATTTATTTGTCAATTGGTATAATGTAATTGTGTTGGAGTCATGTAATGTCTTAATTCACCGTTCGATGTGTTTGGGTGAGTTTGTGTTAAGTCATGTACTTCAATTTGGTTTTTGCCACTGAATTGCCAAAGGGGGAGATTATAAAGTCCATGTTTTTGTGTTGGCTTATTCTGGTTTCAAAATAAGTGAGTAGTGTATCTTGTGTCATTGCCTTCACGCATCCACGACAAGTGAAGATGAAGACCAAAGAAGGTTGGTTGAAGACTCGGTTGATCATATCCTTCGTTTCACTCATAGGATGGTAAGTGACAGATACCATGTTACCTTCGGTGGGAATTGACTTAGAATAATCACAATATGATACCTTAGGTGGAAAGTGACTTAGACTAATCATATGGATCCTAGGTGATTAGATATGTAGCCCAAAACAAGTTAAAGTTTTTAAAGTTCTTAAAAAAGCCAAGGTTGCTTGTAAGAGGCATATCTTCCAAACCGTAGCTCGGATTTTGCTCCATAATATATCAAATCGACCGAGTCAAAAAGTTCTACAACTTTCGTGAGGGATACAAGAGCTAAAAATGGGTTTTTGAAAACGAGTTTATAATTCAAGTTCGATCCTGAGCACTTTGGGTCGACCCTGAGTCTCAAAAATAATGTATGGATAAAAAAACACAGAACATCAAAAAATTGAGAGTCGACCCTAGAAGACACTTGGGTCGACTGAAGTGCAATGTTGGGTCGACCTTAGTGACTCCCAGGGTCAACCCTGATATGGGCTTTTTTCGTCTTTGCTTTTTAGCAACTTCTAAATCTTGGTTTTGATTTCTCTATTTAACTAGAACCCTTCTAGTCCGAAAAAGTGACTTGGGGATTGTGTTGAGAGTACTTTGGGGTATCTCTAAAGTTTATAGAAACTCTAGGAATTGTTTTCTGTCATCTCCTTTGTTAGTCCTTCTTCCATCCTAGATTTTGCAAGTCAATGCTCCATTCTTGCTTGCTTGGACTTTCTCATTGATGGAGTCCATCTAGGATTTGATTTTAATCATACCATCAACCCGTTCTGGAAAGAACTACTTGGCCGGAGTGTTCCAGAGCCTTTGCGAAGGAGATCGATCTGAGAAAGATCGTGGATGTGTGATTTGGTCGGTGGAATCTAAAGCCGTCATTGACGGAGATCGATTGGAAGATCGTGGTTGTTTTAGAGAGCTAAGAGAAGTACGAGCAGCTGCATTTAATTGCGAGACTTGTGAGTACATGATAACTTTCGAGACGTAGAGGACTAAGAATTGAAGGATCGTAGTGTCGAGTCCGAAGGAGTCAAGTTCGAGTCTTGTAAGTTCTTATTGACTTTGTCTTAGTGATATCTCTTGGCTGGACTAGGTCCCGTGGTTTTTCCCGAAAGGGTTTCCATGTAAAAATCCTTGTGTTATGGTTTACTTGTTTCTCTTTATTTCCGCACTTTAAGTTAATCATTCCTTAAGTTAATAACTTAATTATTAAAATATAAAAAAATGGTAGAAAGAATTTTAGGGAAACCTAACCATCCTCTCTTGGATTTGTGAGTTCTTGACTCAAACATAGATTTGGGTTTCACCGGATTTATTTTTTCACACTAACTACCAAACATCATTCCTAGCAAAACTGAAGTACTCTTCTTGCATAGCATTTATCCAGTTATCATCTGCAAGAGCTTCAATTACATTCTTGGGTTCAAATGAAGAAGTATAGCAAAAGAAGCTAACCTCATTCTCAATTTGACTCCTCGTTCTTACTCCACTTTCAAGATCACCAATGATGTCAGAGGAGGAGTGAGGACTCATAACCCTAGGATGTGTAGGTTTTGATGGGGATGATTGCTTAACAGTTTGAGGAGTTGAAACAGTTTCAACATTCTTAATTTTAGCACTTTCATCATCCTCGGGTTGCACAATTTCAACAGTGGAGTCATCCACAACCACATTGATGGACTCTATAATTGTAGAGGTTCTCAAGTTATACACTCGATATGCCCTACTAGTGGTATAATACCCAAGAAATATTCTTTCATCACTTTGGGATTCAAATTTGCCCAATTGCTCTCTATCCTTAAGGATATAGCACTTACTTCCGAATTCTCGAAAATACTTGACACTGGGTTTCTTGTTATTCCACAACTCATAGGGGGTTTTCCAAGTTCTGGGCTTTAGGAAAACTCAATTCACAGTATAGCAAATAGTGCTAACTGCTTCAGCCTAGAAATGAGAAGCTAGATTGTTGCTACGAAGCATTACTCTAGCCATCTCTTTGAGAACCCTATTCTTCCTCTCCACAACACCATTCTGATGAGGTGTAATAGGAGCTAAGAATTCATGTTTGATGCCCGACTCATCAGAAAAGTCATTGTACTTAGATTTTCAAACTCTTTTCCATGATCACTTCGAATTCGAGTGATTAGGCATCTTTTCTCATTTTGAATTTTGAAACATATACTTTTGAAATTCTCAAAAGCATCAAACTTCTCTCTTATAAATGCCACCCATGACATTCTAGAAAAATCATCAATCATAACTAGGATGTATCGCTTCCCACCTAGACTTTCAGGTCTTGTTGGACCCATAAGATCCATATGAATTAATTCTAGTGGATGTGAAGTAGCAATACTTGAAGTCTTCTTGTGTGGGGTTCTAATTTATTTATCAATTTGACAAGGCCCACACACAGCAATAGAAGGCTTTCCTAGTTTGGGCACCCCTCTCACAAGCTCATGCTTTGAGAGTTTGCTAAGGTCTTTGTAATTCATGTGACCTAGTGTTCGGTGCCACAAATCTACCTCCCCAATTTTAGCCCTATTACAGACATTTGAGGGATTAGAACTAGGGATAAGGCCGTAGCAATTATCAATGGTTCTCAACCCTTCGAGAACACACTTACCTTTAGCATTAATGACTAAGCATTTATCTTGGGTAAAGTGCATGGCGTGGTTATCATCGCACAATTGACTTATGGAAATCAAATTAGCTTTCAGTCCTTCAACAAACAAGGCTTTTTTCAGTTTTGGTATGCCTGGTGCATCGATGATACATTTCCTCCTAACCAAAGACTTGCTTCCATCACCAAAAGTAACAGTCTCATCTAAACAATCCTCGAATTGAGTAAATAGGAACTTGTTACCTGTCATATGCCGAGAACACCCACTGTCGAAGTAGCACATTTATGTGTTTTGGGCTTTCAAGGCAGTATGAATGACAAAGCATTTAAGGTCATCCTTTCTCAAATGCACAGTTTTCAAAGTTTGATTGACCCTTAGGTCATTTTTCTGTGTAGGAGAGACATTTTTCTTCTTAGATCTCCTAGATCTCTTTCTCCTTTGCTGAGTTCTAGCATTCTGATTTGTCCAATTCTCTCCTTTTTGAAACTCATTAGGAGTGAACGGACTATTCCTAGTCCTGGAAAGTTGAGCAATTCTAGACTTCTCAGCCAGAACTTTAATCTGCTTTTGAAGATTCGCTTGATTTTGATTTTGGTTCCATGAACCATTTCGGGGATTTCTTTGAAAGTCATTGCAATGGGGTAGAAAGTGACTCTTCACTCCACAAAGAAAACATGTGGCTATGAATCTAGGGAGAGGAGGATTTCTTCTAAAAGGAATCTGATTCCTCATAACATTCACCCTTGGAGCTGCATTTCTAGGCCTTCCAAAATTTGTATACGCCTTAGTGCTTGAAGAAGAAGGTTCATTCACTTTAGGATCAGAATGAATTGGTTCAAACACTGCATTAGCCATTGTACCAATAGCTAGAGGACCAGCTAATGTGTCAACATGTCCTATCCCAGATCTATTTGAATTTGAACCATGTTTTCTAACTAATTCATCCAGACATCGAGTGTTTTCAAACATTCTTACTTCCTTCTCAAGAATATAGATCTTCTGAATCAAGTCTATCTTGTCTTTAAGGATATTATGATGTTCTTTTTCAAGAAATGTTACCTTATAAACAAGAGAATCTTTTAAAGATTCCAGATCCACATGCAGAGTCCTTGACTCTTCAACTTCTTTCTTGGAAGTGTCTCTTTCATATTCTAATTCTCTGACCACAGTGGTCAATGAGACATTCTCTTCCAATAGACATTGAACTTTCACAACAAAAGTTTCCTTTTCTTTTTCCAGCTGACTAACTAAAGTACACTTCTCTTCTGCTACTAGCTTACAAGCATCTCTTTCATTTTGAATGATCTTGAGTTTATTACTCAAAGAGATTTTTGCTTTAGTCAGCTTTAGACTTTCTGCATACAACTTATCATAAGTTGTTTTCATATCATCATCACTTTCAGAATCAGATTGACTTTTCTCAATGTCTTCACTAGACTCAGTGTGTACACTTTCATCACTTTTGTTCTTCGCATCAACCATTGAGGAAGTCTCAAGAATCCCAGATAGGGAGACAATGAAAGCCGTATGATTTTCAGTATCTTCACTTGAAGAGGAACTGTCTGATTCTTCATCCTCAGAATCACTGTCATCCCAACAGTCATTCATCACCTTGCCCTTACTCTTCTTCTTATTAGGGTAGTTTGGTGAGTTATGACCGAATCGATGGCATTCATAGCATTGAACACCTTGGAATTTCTTTTCACCACTTTTGGGATTTTTCTTGTTTTCCCAAGGCTTAGACTTTGACTTCTCAAAATATTTTCCTCCCTGTTTGGGCTTGAATCTCTTTTTCGTTCTAAAAAATTTTCAAAATCTTTTAACGAAGAGAGCCAATTGTTTCTCATCCATTTCTTCATCACTGTTATTGTCACGACCCGACTTAAACTTAACATTTCACTCATGAAATGTAAAAGTAATCCGTCCATGAGATCTTTTTTTCTCTTAAAATGCGGAAGCGTAAAATACCAAGGGAATTTAAACAAATTTAAACCCTTATCCATCCATACACAATAGCCATCATAACTATGTCCATAATTAAAGTTAAGGTTTACATAACCAATTTAATTATATCAAAATGAATATATAACAAATATAACAGTATAATCAAAAGTGACTCCGCCTTTTCTCAAATGTCACTTTCAAATTTTTCTTTCACTGATCATCTGACGACATAAAAAGTCAGTGAGCTATGAAGCCCAATAAGAATATTCTATAATATTATGCTAAACAATAAGTTAGAATAAGCATAATAAAAATTTTAGATAACAACTTTATCACAAGAATATAATATTAACCATTTAATATTACTTTTGACATCTCTTTAAACATCTTTTACTTTTGATCCGGTTTATCTTAACTTTATCTCTCAAGTTGATCACTGAAAGGTACCTCTTTAGACTCACCTCATCTTGGAGTTATCATTAACTCCTCATGAGTTTTTGTCTTAGGTTCACCCCGTCTTGGAGTTTTCATTAACCCTTCATGAGTTTTTACCTTAGGCTCACCCCGTCTTGAAGTTTTCATTAACCTCTCATGAGTTTTTGCCAAATGGTATCTCTTTGCCTTGCCACAATCTTGAGACATTTTTAAGATAAACAATTTTTATCTTTCCTTTATCTTTTCTTTTCTCATCCAAACTTATCTTAATTTTGCCTCTAAAGATAATCAATTTAAGGTACCTTTTTAGACTCACCCCATCTTGGAGTTTTCACCCCTCATGAGTTTTTGTCTTAGACTCACCCCGTCTTGGAGTTATCATTAGTCTCTCATGAGTTTTTGTCTTAGGCTCACCCCGTCTTGGAGTTATCATTAGTCTCTCATGAGTTTTTTGTCTTAGGCTCACCCCGTCTTGGAATTTTTACTAACCCCTCATGAGTTTTTGCCTTAGGCTCACCCTGTCTTGGAATTATCACTAACCCCTCATGAGTTTTTGCCTGATGGTATCATTTTGCCTTGCCACTATCTTGAGGCCTTTTTAAGATAAGCGTATTTATCTTTTCTTTGTCTTCTCTTTAAGACATTATAAGATAATACTTTCATATAAATCACAATATTATGATTATACAAATTTCATTCTAATTATCTTTATTATAGCTATCTCATAAAGATAATTTTATAATTTAGAATACTTCATTTTCGTATTTCAAATACATCATTTTTCTTATCATAAATTAGAATGTAATATACGTAGAAAATATAGTGCTAAAGTATCATTACTTTATATTTTTAGCACTTTACCATAGCATCGCATTTATTATTTTCAGCATAGTATTCTTCTACTATTTTTCAGCATTCCGACATAGCATCAACATAGTATTATTTTACTATTTTCCAACGTATCAACATAATATCATCAAATAATAATTTATTATTATTATTCAGAATATAATAGAATATTCATTTCTTCTCATAGTATTTATTTCAAAAATACTAACCTCAATTCTAAATCGTTATTTAGAATATTAATTCAGAATTTTACTTACTAACCTTCATTCTAAAATATTATTCAGAATAATATCATCGAATAAAACTTACACTTTTTACTGAAACCGAAGTAGGGCTTGGCACGATCCCTTTCTTCTTTCCTTTCTTTCTTTCTTCTTCTTTTTCTCTTCCTGTTTCCTTTATTCCTTTCTTCTTTCTTTCCTCTTTTTCTTCCTTGCTCTCTCACTATTTTCTCATGGGTTGGAACAGGCTTGGAGTGAGATACAAGGGGTGGGGCATGTGGTATTTATAGGGTAAGGAGTTCACTCCTCTCTTTAATAGATTCACTATAATAACTATATACATATTAATACTAATACATGCATTAGATTCATGTATTTTCTTAATTCATGTATTGCATTTATTAGGTTCATGGATTAGATTCATGAACTAAATTAAACCATGTATCCACCTAACCATGGTTCTCTTTTTAACCCATGGTTAACCATCTTAATGCATATCTCTTGGCTATTCAATTTTTTCCAGAAATTATTTAACTAGAGTAGACCTTTTAACTCATGGTTTAACCATGGTTTGATGTGTGGTATAACCCTATGTTTATCATGGTTCATGTATCACATCAATTCCATGAATTTCATTGATTAGATTCATAACCCTTGCTTAGGATCTTTAATTATTAATACATGAATCTCTTAAATACAAGCATTTACTTAACTCTAGTTGTATATATGTATTTCTTACATGTTACTTTATTTTCCAGCATTCTTTTAACTAAGGTAAACATTTTAACTCATGGTCTAACCCTGGGTTGGGCATGAGGCATCTCCCCATTCTAAGAATCTTATTTATCTTGTATTAAATTCTAGTAATAGGTGCATTCCCTTGAGTTAACACCATGACCCACCTTTAATACATTCATGTCTTTAATCTTACTTTTGTTAATGGTTAACTTCTTAACCAAAGGTGGTTTTAACTCAACCTTTAACCAAGGGTGCTTGGGCGTGAGATAGGGTTCATGCATTCACATGAGACTTTTGTTCTTCCTCTTGGTTTTCACTACATTGATCATTCTTAATGTATGCTCATGTGATACAGCCCATCTTGGACGTTCTACTTGAGGTGTTGCCACACATGATCAATTCCTTTTTTACTCATAAAAGGGTTTATACTATTAACCAAGGTCATTTCTTAATTCATGGTTAATTCCTAAAGTTAATCCTCTAACCATGGTTAATGAATCAAGATTCATGCTCTTAACTTGGTACATGATCAAAGGATTAATTCCTTTAATGCCTAAACTTATGGTTCATCTCCCTAAGGTTAACCTTCCCTAACTTGAGTTCACACCCCTAGGGTCACTAAAGTGGGCGTGAGCTTTGGTTCATCCCTCTTATATTTCTTTGATCAAATCCACATGATCATCATCACACTTTCTTAACTCCACTAGTTAACTCATGATTAACCCATTATAGTTAATTTACTCTAACCACAGTTAATCTTGGACATCCCTTTTTTATGGTGTTGACATGTGGTAGTTGCTATGTGTCCTCCTCTTAGCTCATGATCAACTCTTTCATTAAATAATTGGGCATCCACCCTAAGATATTGCCACTTGTCATGATCCAATTTACTTTAGTGTTAAATACTTATTTTAACACTAAGCTTTATACATTAAGCTTAATATATATTTCATTATCACCTAATTAAATTACTTTAGTGTTAAATACATATATTAACAATAAGCTTTATGTATTAAGCTTAATATACTCCATTATCACCTAATTAAGTAATATAATGACTTATAAACTTAAGTAATACTAGGCATTACTAAATATTCAATTATATACTGAATATATATAATATTTTTATTTCTAAAAAATATTCGGGTCATTACAGTTATCATCATCCAAAGATTCCTTGATAGATTTCAAGGCAAGAGATTTGTTCTTCTTGGATGGACGAAGATTGAGTTCATAAGTTTGGAATGAACCAACTAATTCCTCAATCTTCAGAGAGTCAACATTTTTGCTATCTTCAATAGCAGTGACTTTGGGTTGAAATCTTTTAGGTAGAGATCTAAGGACTTTTCTCACTATTTTAGTCTCAATTATTCTTTCACCTAAATTGAAACTTGCGTTGACAATGCACTAAGTTTGCATAAAATTCATCCAATGTGTCATTGTCATCCATTTTTAAATGTTCAAATTTGGTGGTTAACATTTGGAGCTTTGAGATCTTAACAGTGGTGGTTCCCTCATGGGTGATCTGAAGTATATCTCATGTCTCCTTTGCTGTTTCACATGAGGAGATTCGTTTGAATTCCTCAACTGTGACTGTAGTAAAGATTGCATTGAGACCTTTAGTATCCCACCCACTTGTCTCAAGCTCTTCTCTGGTCCATTCATTAGAGTATTTAGTGACAGTCAATTCACCAAGAGTTTTCACAGGTAAAGTCCACCTATTTTGAATATACATCCAGATTCTCTCGTCAATCGATTTGAGAAAGGCTCTCATTTGAGCTTTCCAATATGCATAATTATTCTCATCAAAAAGTGAGGGATGAGAGACTGATTCACCATCTCTTAGAGTACTCATGATCACAGAGTATACAAGATCACACTCAAGGATTTAGCCTTAAAGATGAACCCACTCTGATACCAATTGAAATTCCTATGATCAATGATCTCTAATGACCTAGAAGGGATGAATAGGTCTATTTAGGGATTTCTACCAATTTTTTAATTTGTTTAATTAATTAGTAGAATCACACAAGCAACCATAATTCAAACACACAAGATTTTTACGTGGAAACCCTTTCGGGAAAAACCATGAGACATCCTCCAGCAAAACAATCCACTAAGAGAAAGATAACACATACGACCTTACCCAACATGGACACGACACTAAGTTCCTTGATATAGGATCTTCATTGTGTAGACCACGAACAACCTGGTACGATCTCTACCGTAGTAACTCCGATTCCTCACTGGCCAAATCTTCTCAAAGTTTCTCAGCTCCACGATCTCCAAAGATCGATCTCCTTTTGTGAAGGCTCTAGATCACACACACCGGCCAAACACACTTCTCGTGTGTTAAAGGTTGATGAATCAATTTACTCTAGCAAATCTCTAGAGGGATCTTAAAAACATAAAGATCACACAATGCAAGATCTAAGAATAGAAAAATTAATCTTGCATTCTCTAGAGAGGTTGTAAGAGGAAGGATCACTAATGATGAAGAACAATGAAAACCCTAAGAAAGAGTTCTTTGGCCTCCATTCTCACAAAAAATCAAATCAACACGAATTGGGTCTTCTATATTAGTCATTCAAAAACAGCCATTCAAAATATTAGTCATTCGGTCGACCGGTTAAGCATACTTAGCCATTTTTTCAACAAGAATTTCACTTGGGTATTTTTTCATGGGTATAATACTAACCTCCTGGGTTCATAACTAGATTTTTTAAGTCAAAACCAACCTAGGTAATGGGTCACTAAGTCACTTACCTTCCTAAAACTGGAGGTGATGCTTGACGTAGATTTCTTTCCTCTTCTTCAGCTTCTTGAAGCTTTACCAAGCATGACAATTTGACTTAACCATGACTCCACTAAGACCTATGTTTTGATACAAAATTACCCAAGACATTTTGGACTTACAGGGACCTCGACGGGTCTCCTTATTATTAGATTTCTTATTCATTTTAAGAGAATTGTAATAGACTTTAGATGATGCTGCTTAGAGTTTATACCTTATGGATTTTAGTCATAGTGAGTTATGTTGGACAGATTACATTTGTGTGGGACAATTGGTTTTACATATCGAAATTTTATTATTCTAATTTTTGGTGACTCATGTTGGTATGCCTTGTATGTCATGGGATTTAAGCAGGATTAAGAAATGTGGTGACTCAAGGTCCCATTTTGGTCAAGGTGGGATTTGGGGTCGTTATAGAGGTAGTATCAGAGCCCAAGGCATTAGAGTCTTTTGGGCTAAGGTATTAAGTGTAGAATAAGGAAATTGACCTAAGTTAGGAAAGCAACATCTAGTTAGGATTTAGGATGAATCCTAGGCTCGAGTCCGTGAATTTAATACTCTATGAAATTTTTTCTAACAGATGACTGGTTTATGATTGACTTTAAGAGTTGGAAGTCATAAGGAGAGGTGCAAGGAAAAATAGACATGGAAGAGGCAGTGTGACTGATGGCGATAGCCTAGAGGGTACCCACAAGCCCAATATGAGTAGGGCTATGGAGGCTATTGTTGCAGCCATGACTCGATAGGCTGAAATTAAGGCTCAACAAACTGCCTTGCTAGTAGTCAGGCAAGCTAGGCAAGAGAGGCCAATTGAGATCCACCCAACTTGACAGAATGGAGTGGAAGCTTTTAACAAGATGGGTCCTCCAGGCTTCTATAGGAGCAAGAATGTAAAACCCCGGAACTTTTGCCCATGTATTGGAATCCGTGCCAAGGCTCTAAGCCTTTGTAATCTTCCATTTCTACGAAAGGAAAAATTTCAAAGAACTTTAAGTATTGAGAAGTGGGATTCCTATGTCGGATATGTTAAGCATCCGGTTTACTAAACTCCAATTGCGGATCAGTTAAATTTAAGGGCAATTTGGTCAATAAATAAAGAGAAAATTGAAAATTCTAAAATGTCAAAAATGTTTCTTTTCGAATAACGAATCCAACGCAAGTTGAATCGTCAAAATCCGACGAACAAGTCAAAAGTTATGACCGAAACACGAAAGAAGGAAAATCTAGAAATTTTCTGCAAGTTACGAATGATCGTACAGACCCTACGAACGATCAATCGTAGAATCTCAGAAATGGAAAAAAATCTCGGTAACGTTTACAATCGATCGTGGAAACTTACGACCGATCATAGAATATTTACGATCGATTGTAGATATGCTACGACCGATCGTAGATCGCGAACCCATAATTTTTATTCTGGATTTTTAGGGTTTCTCCTCCTTACCTATAAATATGGGATGGTATTTGGGGGTTTTGGTTTACCCTAAACCTAAAGGAGAGCCTTGGGAGATTGAGAGAGAAATGGAGGAAGATTTTGGGGAGTTGCCAAGAGAGTTGGAGATTGAGAGAAGAAGAGGGTTTCCAAGAGGGGTTTTCATCTTTGAGGAGAGATTAAGCAAGTGGGTGACCTAGATCATCCCCAAAGGCTTGGATTCTTCAAATCCAAGGCAAGGTTCATGACAAACGCCTCCTCCAAGCTCGGTAGTGCCTCCACCCATGTTTTGGAGGGTTTCCCTCATCTCATTGAAGGTCGGTACCCTATGCTACCCTTCTTGTCATATTTTCTTCCCTTTATTGCTATGATTCTCCATTTTTCCTTTCTTTTCCCTAAATGTTTCACATGATATGAGATGGAAATTGTGAATGAATGCTATGGATGGTTGAAATGTGATGGGGAAAATGGGAAGAGTATTTACACATAATGGATGCACATGATATGTTGGATGAAAATAAGAATAATAGATTTAAGGAAATATTGAACACCAAGTGTTTGATGAAATGTATGTGTGAGAAATTGAATCAATATTTCAACATTTTAATCTAGGGATAGCATGATTGTAGATTTACTCGCTTTCTAGAATAGCATGATTGTAGATTTACTCGCTTTCTAGAATGGCATGCTTGTAGATTTAATTGCTTTAATATTAAATGTTGTCTTTAATGATTTCGAGCCTACCATATTTATTAAATTTCATGAGTTAATTGTACATGATTTCACGAGCACGGCATGCATGACGTGGTTTATCGGATTTTTCAAAAGCAAGGGTTTTACACTCGATTCACGACCACCATGACAAGGCCAAACGTAAGGGTTGATAATAGGGGTAGGGCATATCCTAAGATATGCTTTGCTCCGATATCACAAGTCATGCATAGGGGATACTAGCTGCGACGGACTATGAACGACATCTAGGCATACCCAATCCAGCATAGGGGATACTAGTTACGAGGAACTATGAACGACATCTAGGCATACCCAATCCAGCATAGGAGATACTAGTTGCGACGGACTATGAACAGTAGCTTGGCCTACCCAGTCTAGCATAGGGGATACTAGTTACGATGGACTATGAGCGGCAGCTAGGCATACCAAGACAAGAAAACAAGTTTTCAAACATGACAAACGAGTTTTGAAATAAATACGAAAGACTATTTTCAAGAACAAGATATGATTTTAAAATACGAGTTTTACCGGAGTTTTCGCATTCATCCAAGCATGTCTAGATTATCACTTTGCTTTACTTTCAATTCTATGAATGTCTTATATTACTATTATTGTTTCAATTGATGTGATGAATTATATCTTGTTGCTTTTGTTACGAGTGTTATTGCTATTGTTAGCTAGTAGCTTGTACTTGCTGAGTATTCCATGCTCAGCCATACTTTTATGTTGACAGGTACCGTGGATGCCCTCGACCTTGAGCCTTGGGTCGAGGAAGAGTACATAGAGGAGAGAGTGCCATCTATCCCGATACAATTGCAAGCGGATAGAGATCTCGATGTGTGGCCCTACTTAGATTATTGTTGAGCAGAGAGAGAGAGAGAGTACCTCATTTTGTATTTTGTTTGGTGGGCATGTCCACCTTTACCTTGATATGTTTTGTATAAAAACTTGGAATACAAACCTAGTATATGGAAAGAAAAATTTGGTTTACGCTTCCGCATTCATGTTATAGCTTCCATACTCTGATTCATGTTATATTATGATATGTTCACCTTGTTCATTGCAGGATGTCAAGTATGCTTTATGTGTCATACAGGATGATTGACACGACGGTCACACCTAAAGTATCCCTTAACTCCTAGGGGGTGTTTTGGGGTGCGACACTATTCACCTAAGTTTCGGGTTCAACATAAACACTTAGGGTGTTCTATACTCTATGCTCTTTGACACTTAGAGTACTATTATACTTGTTTTGAGACTCCACATACCCATATAAAAGGACACATGGAAGGCCTTAGACCTTAATAAGAATGGTGTCAAGCACTATTCATAACACTATTCACTGCACTATTCATCGCACGGTGAACTTGGATTCCAGGGTTCTACATATTCAATGCCCTTTCTTCATTTTCCCATTTCCATAACCATATCAAAACTCATACATAACCCACATTCATCCATTCCAAACCCAACACTAATCCACACCTTCATAATCCATCCCTTCTCCATTTTAGCCCATCTACCATCATTTGCATACATCCGTAACCCATAAACATAATCCATAATTCAATTTAAGCTTCTAACATACAAATTCATCCATATCCTTACTTAAACATGCAAATCCTATACTAATCCATCATTTCATACTAGTTCAATAATTGTACTAATAATACAAGAGATAAATTAAATATGATATCAACCTCAATTCATATTTCAATTCCTTAATTAATGTATATTCATGTAAATATCTTGATAATCCAAACTTATTTTTATTTAAACATACAAAACATCTTAATAGGGTTAATTAGAAGGAATATAAACCTTAGGGATCCTTCCCTTGGATCCAAATCGCTAGATGGAGCTCCTTCAAGCTTTGGGGTTGATCTTCAAGCTAATCTTCTTCTTCTCCAAGAAAATTTCTTCTCCTCCAAGCCAAATCCTCTTGAAACCGTAAGCTTTTTTCCAAATCTCTCCCAAATTAGGTTAAAAACTCTTTACAGTCTAAAACCCTTGAATTAGAAATGTTATTTTTAGGCTAGGGGTTTAAAACCCTCATTTCTGTAACTCTTTTAAGAACTTGAATCATGACTTGCGATCGATCGTCATATTGGGTGATCGATCGTCACTCACCGGACAATCGATCGTCGTATCTGCTGCTATCGATCATCGAAGAAATAGAAGCTTTCCAAGTTTTTCTGGTTCAGGACGATCGATCATCACATTAGTGTGATCGATCGTCCCAAAAACAAGGGCTTACCCAGATTTTAGGTTCTTGGCGATCGATTGTCGCTGCACCTACAATCGATCATCGACACTGAATTTCATCGTATTAACACTTAAACATTTAAAGCACGCTACACCGCTTAGATATAATTAAATATGCATAAAAAAGCATAACAAAAGACTAATATACCCATATTAATTGGATTAAAGGTATGAAGAAGGTTCGATCTCTACATCCTCCCCCCCACCCTTATGAGAATTTCATCCTCAAAATTTATGCACCTTAGATAAACAAGTGCGGTCCCACATTCACATTGTGGATTTTTCAAGAAAATAAGTTTTTTGTAAAACATTGCTTCTTTCATTCATGTTAATGAGGCCCATCTCACTCTCTGCTCATCAGTGGCCTCAAGCATAGAAAATATCTTCTCCAACTGCATGATCCACAACTCTACCACTGACGGATTCTTTGTCGTGCCCCAAAACCCACCCTAGGAGTTAGAGTGAATCTTGGATAACTTATTATGACCTTCATGACATGCTTGACAAACCATCCTGTAAAACACACCAAGCATATACAATAGAGGACAAAATAGCGGAAGCATAAACTAACATGACACAGCGGAAGTCTTACAAAACCCTCTAAGTATATATACATGATCCAAGTTTTGTACAAAAATGGGAAACCAAAGAAATTGCGGACATGCCCGCCAAAATGCATGGTATGATCTCTCATGCTCACCCACAAGTCACTCAAAATCTACCACCTAATAATAGTCCTCTACATAAGGCTCCTCAGTAGGGATCTCCTCAACATACTCCTCATCCTCCCATGGACCGGGAGTGCAGATGTCAAAGGAAACGGGAGCTCTACTAACACTTGCCGACATTAAAAGTACGGCTGAACATAGAATACTCAGCGGGTACTAAATACTAACCAACAGTCATAGCATAATAATAAAAATAAAAGTAGGAAGCAGTTCATATAATTGACAGGAAAGATAAACAGTTTATAGTTCATTCTTGCATCATATCAAAATCGAAATCTCTTGAAAACGTCATGTGCTTGACTTGACTTAAAATACTATTTTCGTATTTAAAACTTGTCTTGTCCTGTTCTGTCTTGCTTGATCTTGTCATGTCATGCGTGTCATGTCGTATCATGCATGTCATGTCATGTTCTTGCTTGACTGGGTATGCCTAGCTGCCGTTCATAGTCCGTCGCAACTAGTATCCCCTATGCTGGATAGGGTATGCCTAGATGTCGTTCATAGTCTGTCATTTGTGAGAATCACATATGCTTGTCATGTCTTGTGTGGAATCACTTGTCTTGCTTATTCTTGTCGTGTTCTTGACTTGACTTGCTTGTATACTTGTGAGCCAGAGGTTAGTGCCCTTAAGGCAACTTGTGAGCCGGGAATGTAAATTCCATTCAGCGAAATATATATATATATAGAAAAGGTACACCAACCTCCTTGTCTTGTTTTCTTGTGAGCCAGGTATGACATATCTTGCGATATGCCCTACCTTTGACCGGCCTGATGTCCGGCTTTATCAATCATGTTTGTTTTCCTTGTGAGCCAAGTATGACATATCCTAGGGATATGCTCTACCCTTGACCAGCCCGATGTCCGGCTTTATCAATCGTATCGTAAATCACATTCTTGTTCTTATTTGTTTCATTCAAATACTTGTACTTTAAAAACGTCGGTTCATGCATGCATACGTGGATGTGTATAGCACTCGTAGTAATCATGACGACAATATGACATGAAGGATAGTGCATAGCATTTCAATTCATAGTATAAACATGTGAGAATTTAGATAATCTATATGGCATTTGATCAAGGTTATGAATTTGAAGGAAACTACACATATTTATGCTTTCATATTTTTCATTGATTGGGGAACTTCTCACTTAGGCATTTAATCAAACACAGGGCATGCAACATTTCAAAGTCGTTTCATTTCCTCTTGTTAGTGCATACATTCCACCAAAACATCAAGGTGTATTCATTATTTGTACGATAACCTTCCACCATTTTTCTATCACACACATTACACCACATCCACACGGCACCCAAATGCCTCAAATCCCTTATCCATCCATACATTCCACCATTCACATTATCTTGTTTATATTTTGGGGGCATAACATATTTCAATACAAATGAGATATGGGGGAGATTCAATACACATACACTTAAGAAATCCTACGTTATTACAAAGGTAGTTAGTAGGGTGTACTAACCTTTAAAAATTGGAAGAGAACTTGTGGGGACTTGAGAAAAGATAACCTTTGGCCAAACCCTCACCCACGAGTTGGGGCTTTATATAGAAAAAGGAGTGGTCAACTGACCATCCTACCCTTAAAATTTCGGCCAAAAAAGACCAAATAGGCAAGGTGCTCTAGGAGCGGTCGTCCGGTGGTGAGGAGCGGTCGACCAGTCCAAAATCCGCTCTCTGGAAAAATCCCCCATACAAAATTAGTGCGAGATCGGTCAACCGGTGGGTAGAGTGGTCGACCGGTAGGCGACAGATCGACCAATGGTGAGTGTGGTCGACCGGTTGGTCTATGTTTTACACATTTTGCTGATTTTTCTCATTTTTTCCACTTTGGTATTTTGGCCATATCTTTTTACTCGTTCGTCGGATTTTGACGATTTAACTTACGTTGGATTCGTCTTTCGAAAAGGAATATTTCTAGCATTTTAGAATCTTCAATTTCTTCTTTATTTATTCATTGGACTATGTGAAAGGCCGATTGGTTATAAGAACATTGTTCATTAAGTACGGAAAGTTCCAAGTTGCTAATAGTGCGGTGAATGGTGTATTTGGAGGTCAATGCCTATATGTATTGTCTTAGATGTTTTTCAGTGGTAATAAGAGTTTAACAACACCCTAAGTTTTTAGTGGGTGAGTATGGATGCGTGTGAGTGTTTGGGGATCACAAAACACAAAGAAGAGTAAAAATGGATGTTTTACCATACCCTCAACTTTAAGGAGCTCCAATTTTGTCACCGCTCATCAGAATCGAGTGATTTTTAAGCCATTAGAAAGATATCAAAACTCTCTTCGATGTTTATGTTTATCATTTTTTCATATTTTTAGTCGAAGTTAGGTTAAATGTTGGATTTCCAAAGTCTGGTCTACTGAAATTCTGGTCTACTGTAATCCATCACAGACTAGTCAGCTTAAGAGCTCATTTAGACCATTAAGAACTCAGAATTAGGATTTTTCTATCATTCATAAAATTTTTTTCTTTGAATGACGAGTCCAACACAAGTTGAATCGTCAAAATCTGATAAGTGAGTCAAAAGTTATGATTGAAATAGGAAAGCGGGGAAAACGGGAAATATAGAAGTAAACTGGCCATTCGAATGATGCCAGTAAATATCGAATCAGAAATCAGAAACCAAAGACAGTAGGTTCATTCGTTCAAATGATTGAACAACTGTTCGAACGATCACACCACCATTCGAACGATCAAAAGATCGTTTGAACGGTTATACCCAGTTAAGTCGCGAAAAAGCCCCAATTATGAGATTTTTAGGGTTTCAACCCCTTGGGCTATAAATAAAGACCATTTTGGGGGGGTTTTGGATAAACACTAAACCCTAAAAGAGATTTTTGGGAGATAATGGAGAGGGAGTAGGGTTTTGGAAGAGATTTTCTCAATTGATTCAACATACCTCAAGGAAGCGATTTTCTCAATTGATTCAACATACCTTAACACTCGTGGTGTGCTACTGGTCGGTGTAATCCAGAGTCTTCAAGGAAGGAGATTGATCTTTGGAGATCGTGGACTAAGAAGCTTTGAGAAGAGTTGGCAATGAGGAAACAGAGCTGGTGTGGCAGAGATCAAACCTTCTGGTTCGTGGACTTCAAGGCGAAGATACTAAGGAACGTTTTGTCTTGTCCAGGTTGGGTAAGGTGTAAGTCTTGTACTTAATAACTTTCTTATAGTGAATTTTGGTCTAAACTAGGTCCCGTGGTTTTTCCTAGACGAGTTTCCACATAAAAAATCTCGTGTTGGATTGTGGTTGATTGTTTATTTCTGATTAATTGTGTTGCTCAATTAAAATTGGTAGAAATCATTAGATAGACCTATTCACCACCTCTAGTTCAAAGGGATCATCGATCAAGAATATTTCATACGAAGCTTCTGCCTACCCGTGTGCCTGGTGACTACTTCTTTTCTTCTTTTTCCCCATTCTGGATCCAGCTAATTCCTGAGGAATTTCTTACCTAAATTCTCTACATAAAACAATATAAAAACAATTAGAATTTCTACTTCAAAAATAGGGAACTAAGCTTGGAATTCTCATCCAAAATACAAGAATTAAACAAATGCAATGGAGGAAAGCTACATAATAACAAGACTAGAGTGCAATTTTGCACACTCATCAATGCCCTTAAGATATTCATAACCACACAAAAACCCCTTTAACTGTCCTTGAATTATGGTAAGCAAGTTTTAATCGTTGTGGTCAAATTTTTCTATTTTTTATTTTCTAAAAGTCAAAGTTAGATGCTTTAACCCTAAGGATTAGTGAATCTTAACCACAATTAAAGGATGCTCTTAAGATATTCCATAACCTCACAATGCCCCTTTAATTGCCCTTCAACTATGCTCAACAAGTTTTAACTTTTGTGGTTAATTTTTTGTTTCTAAAAATCAAGGTTAGATGCTTCAACCCTAGGGGTTAATCAATCTTACCTATAGTTAAAAGGAGTTAAAATGGGATAGAGTTACAAGGGTATTATGGTATACTAAATATAACGAGGGTATTATAATCTAATAAATATCACAAAGGTATTATAGACATTTTTAGACATTTTTTTATGCAATTCAACAAAAGTCTAAGAACGAGGTTCTTTGTCTAACGGTTGAAATGGTGAGTTAATTTGCAAAACTGTTATGTATATAGCTTATTTGCAAATTAGGATAAATCTAACAACTGATATGCAAAAACACCTTCTTTTAATGATAATCCAAATTATTGAGACTTGGAGGAAAGAGGACTGTGATTATTATATCAGTTAAACACAAAGAGGATCTCTGCTTCACCGTGTTGAGCGGATCTCCCCTTTTTACTCTATGTCAATGGCAATCATGTAATTACGTGTGTTGCAAAATTACCCCTGTAACTTTCAGTAATTACAAACATGCCATAGACTTAGTTTAAAAAAGGGTGCTCCGGATGAAAATTAATCTCTTATTATATTGACAAACAAATGTCTATTTCAAAGTAGAAAAAAATACCTTTTTGAAAAGACAATCAAACAAATGTCTTTTTCAAAGTAGAAAAAAAATACCCATTTGAAAAGACAATCGAGACTAGGATGGTCCCTATTGGTGGGGGCATCTTAACTCACCGACCAGGTGACCACCTATTGATCCCGTTAAAATTTATTCAAGTTATTTTAACTGAATCAGTTAAAATAACGTGAATAACGTTATTCTAGATGAACCATGCAAAATAATTTATTTACGTTATTTTAACTGAATCAGGTAAAATAACGTGATTCATGTTATTTTTGGGTGAACCACACAAATTAACTTATTTAGTTAAAATAATATGAATCACGTTATTTTACTTCAAATCAAGTTACTTGAGTGAACCATAGAAATTAACTAATTGAGGTGAAATAACCTCAATAATGTTACTTAACCTGAATCACGTTATTTTACTTGAAAAGGAAAAAACTTTATGGGACGAATATGTAGCCGCTACCCAAATTTTTTGGTTGCCTTAGAATGCCAGCAAAATGTGAATGGTCTCGGTTAGGTCTGAGAGACCGTACGTTCTCCATAGGCGCGTTCTTTTAGAAATGCTACTTGGATGTCTTTAGAAAGAGCGTTGATTAGCTGACAATGCTAAGTCATGTATTTCACTGCTGTCACGTGGTCATGTTCATTTTAACATTCTTTTAACCCTAATTAAGCTTAATTAAATTAAAGTTTAGATATTTATTTATTTTTTCTAAAAACTAAGGTTGATTGTTTAACGTTTAACCCCTAAAAGTAAGTGAATCTTAATCACATTGATGAGTGCTAAAAGGTGGGGCGTGTACCAATGATAACCGTCACTTCGTTACATAGTGGATCCCTTTCGAAATAACATGATTTCTTTTCTTTTGTTTGGAAGGTAAGCTGTGAATAACATGATTTCTTATTTGTAAGTCAACCTATTTTAAATTTATTTTGGTAAATCAAGGTCTTGGGAAAAATCAGGTTGGTTTAACTTTCATTGAGGGCCACCAACTTTCTCTCTTGTTCAACTTGATGGAAGGGCTATATAATAAGAAGGTTTGTAAAGAAGAACTCAGGGGAAGTGAAAGTAATTAGGGAGCAGCTTGAAAGCCCTTTTTATTGTCTGAAGGAAAGGATTCTTTTGTTGGAAAGGAAGTTCCCTGCATTTTCTAGGAGAACCCAGTAAAGGATTCTGTATGAATTCACCAAAGGTATTTTCAAAAATAACAAGCCCATATATTTTTATGTTCTCATATCTCATCTCTCCTTCATACCTTGTTTCCTGAAAATCTCTCTGTTGGTTCTCATAAACCACATAATACATACAAACCAGGAGTAGCCCTTCTCTTGTCACCAATCAACCTTCCTCTTCTATTTCTTCATCTTTATTGTATGTCTTTCATGCCCATTTAAAAAAGACAAAAAGAAAAAAGTGGCTTGCTAGCTGTGGTCCTCTTCTGCATTCTTAGTGAGACAACTTGTTTTAGGTTTTGTTAAAAAAAAATAAAAAAATTCCCACGCTTATCTTGAAACTTTTTCCTTAGTTTTTATTTTTGTCCTCTTTTAGTTGTAATTAATTTTGGAATTTTTTCCTTGCAGAAGTCTCTCTAAGACCATCTTCCTCAAGATATCAGAGATTCAGAATAAACACAACATGGGAGTTGGAGGCACTTTAGAATATTTATCTGGATTACTGAGCAGCTGCCATAAGCACAAGAAAAAGAAGCAATTAAGAACAGTGGAGCTCAAAGTTAGGATGGACTGTGAGGGTTGTGAGCTTAAAGTGAAGAAAACCCTCTCTTCTTTGAGTGGTACTTTTCTTGGAAAATGCTACCCTAATCACAGCATCTATTAATCGCTCCAAAATAGGATAAATCAAACACATTTTGGGCATGTGACTCACCAAAAAGTAATTTAAATTTTATTGTTTCGAAGCGATTAATGGTTGATGCGACTGAGGATAACACTCCTGTTTTCTTTTCCCTTTTTCTAAAAGTCTGATTATCACTGTTTATTGTGATAATGGTCGTTAGGTTTTGTGTTTATGTTCTTGTCTTGTGCAGGAGTTAAATCAGTGGACATAAACAGGAAACAACAAAAGGTGACTGTAACTGGGTATGTGGAGGCAAACAAGGTCTTGAAGAAGGCTCAGTCAACAGGGAAAAAATCTGAGATTTGGCCTTACATTCCTTACAATCCTGTGACTCATCCTTTCACTGTTCAGGCTTATGATAAGAAGGCACCTCCTGGATATATCAGGAATGTTGAGAATACTGCCACCATCTCTGTGGGAAAGCAGGAAGACCAGTACACCACCATGTTCAGTGATGACAACCCAAATGCCTGCTCTATCATGTAGCTGAAGAAAAAAATAGAAGATTTTTTGTACACCCACTCATCTGATCAGTTGCCCACACCCACTACCACTGGGAAATTAGTAGGGCTAGCACTCCTCGATCGTTCAAGGATAGTTATTGAGATGCTTAATGGCTACCTATCTCTGAACTGCCATCCAAGCCTGTGCATGCAAATTAACGCCTTGTTTGACGTGCAATAGGTTATGTGGTGCCTTCTCAGTGATGACACCCCCAATCTCCTTGTTAATGGCATTTGTATTTGGTGCTCTTTGTAGTTTTCTTTGGAATGAGTCTCGTGTTCACATAGCTTTTGAATAACTTAGGTAATGATGGAAGTAGTGTTGATTGTGATAAGACAGCTATTAATACATACTTTATTCCATTTTCCTTTACGACTTGTTTGTTACGGGTTGGGACGGCTTTGGCTTGTCCGTACTTTCATAACACAAACCTCGCAACTTGGTATTGGCTCGTGCTTTGAAATTTGACTCCCACTCTTAAAACTTCAAACTTATTACAAATATCATTTTCTTTTAAGATTTTGCTATCTTCGGTCGCAAATCTTGCATAGACACAACTGTGTAGCGGCTACAAATATCAAATATTCTTTAAAAATAAATTATTATTTTCTTTTAAGTGTTAAATTATGAAACATCTCCACGTGTTAGCCCCAATCTTGCCTATGTGAAAATTTCTAGGGTAAATACGACTGAGAATATCACACCTCTTTCTTTTATGGGTACAAGATTTTTGTAAGGTTTATCAATTAATTATGATATCATAGTTAAATTTGGAATGATACATTTAATATATCAAGTTATCTAGAGTAATCTTATTTATTAAGGCTATAAATCTTTACTAATATAAAAAGAGTGGTACGTTTATTGAATTTTAATTTAATTTCAAAACCACCACTTTACAAATATATAAAGAAAATGATACTTAAAAAGATTAATTGAATTTCAGCATAATTCTAAAACTGTCATTTACTAATAAATTTATACTACTATAAAAAAAATAATTGAATTTAAAATATTGATTGAATTTTAGCTTAATTCCATAACTACCCTTTACTAAATTTAACTTTATTAATATAAGAGACTTCAAAAGTTGATTGAAATTTAACTTAATTTTGAAACTACCATTCACTAATATATAAAGCAATAATTTCATAACTTGATCAATCGTCGAACTGGCTCAGTGACTGGTTCGCAGTTGGATCGTGTCTTTTATTATTAAAAATATTTTTTTTTTCTTTTTCTTTTGGCTGATTTTTTCAGTTGTATCACTTGTTCTCGAGTTGAACAGTCCGATTCTTCCAGTTCCCGATTTTAAGGTCAGTTTTTCAAATAGTCCAGTAATGGTCATTTTGGGAAGCGGTTGATGAGCCAGTTCCCAGTTTTACGGGCTCAATCGGTCAGTTCGATCCGATTTTCAACACAATACTAACATGAAGAAAATGGGAGACTTAAAAATGTTGATTGAAATTTATCTTAATTCTATATAGAAACGTCGATTGAAATATATTTTATTCCAAAAATGTCCTTATTTTATTTCTAAAAATTGTCCCTTAATTTTTATACCCTAAATGCCCCTAATTATTTTATAGTCATATTGCCCCTGAAGTTTTTTATTTCTAAAATGCCCATAAGCCAGGTTTTTATACCCAAAATGCCCTCCATTTTTTTCCATAGTAAAAATGTCCCTACGATTTTTTGATTACCAAAACACCCATATGTCAAGTTTATATTCCCAAAATGCCCCTCACAAATATTTTACCCTTTCCTCAAGTTTGCCCATATTCATTGTCTTTATTTTAAAATGCCCTCAATTTTTTATCTACCTAAAATGCTCATAAAGCTTTTTGATTCTCAAAATGCCCCTAAGTCAGGTTTCAATATCCAACATGCCCCTCACAATTTTTTACCCAAAATGCCCCTCAAGTTTTTATACCCAAAATATTCCATAATTTTTTTTTCAAAATCCCCCTCAAATTTCTATATTAACTATGAACGCACATTGCACGTACACACTCACATGTACAAGGATATTATTTTGATGACATCGCATTTGCGGCCCACTATTAAATATCTTTACAACTATACAGAGAATTGGTCGGTTAAAATTGTTGATTGAATTTGTCCTAATAAAAAAATTGCACTTGTTCTTATCGTATACATTTACTATTATAAAGAAAATGGGTCGGTTTAAAACGTTGATTGAATTTTATTATAATGAAAAAATTACTCTTATATTTATCTTCTACCTTCTTTACTACTATAAAGAGAATATACTAGTTCAAAATGTTGATTGGATTGTCATAATGATAAAATTACTACCTTACTAGGGTCCCTCTTTCCACTTTCTTTCTCCCTCCCCTCTCTCTCACATGCATTGAATGTGTGGACAATTAGTTTGAATGATAAATGTTTTTATCAATTATTTCTTATAGTTTAGAAAGTGAAAATGATATATTAGTATCTAAAGTAATTTTCAAAAATTAAGTATATATTGGCACTCTTGACCTTTCTTAAATTGAAATTCGACATTCTCAGTCCCTCTCAGCGCTCTAGTTACTTAGTTATACCTGTATCTGCAGCCATTGCATGTAACTACATGCATGCCTATTAGACATATATGCCCACGAAAGCCATTCCGGAATTGTATTTATCTATTTTAATCAATAAATGCATATTTTACATTCACATTGGATAAATGCATATTTGTCTTCTACATTGGGTAATATATCAAAAGTATCTCATTGGATGAGACTACTTTGTCCTTTGGGTAACATTGAAGGAAAACCATCCAATTAGTTGATAACTGATTGCTAAGGAGATATGGTTTTCTAGTTCCTTGTAGACCTAAAATTGTTCTAAGTTAATCAAGATACATCTGGACAATGTATTTTTAATAGCCTATACATTGTTAGTTCCATATGATGGAGTGATGAATCTCAATCACTGAAAGAAGGGTCTCTTGACTAAGATGTGGATATAAGTAAGAAGTACTTATATTGCAACTGGATTGCTTAGTGGATAACCTTAGAAATATACTGTCTTTATATTTAGGGTAGTCCATTTGACAGATTGTCCTTAACCTGAGAGGTCGACATCTTCTCTAGTATTTGCCTACGTAACTTTGATGTAGCCAATCGTCAATGTCCAACACACCGGACTAAATACAGGCTCGTTGGGTTATGTATGCTGTATTAGAAGAAGTGTGTGTACGCTCAACAAGGATTTCACTACTCTTAACAGAGTAAATAATATTGAATTGATACTTGTCAAAACCGGACTTGAAAAACCCAGCGCTGGTATTTATCGATGAAATGGTTTTACTGAGGAGTTTATTTTTTGTATAAAATAAATGTAATTATAATTATTATTTCTTTTAAAGAATTTCTAAAATGTTTTGAAAGTCCAAGTTTGACTAAAAGTATCAAAAGATAATGGGTTCTCAACATAAGCCAGGGATTAAAGACAATATTAGATATTGTCCCGTAAGCTTATAACAATATTGCAAGTGGATGGACGAATCTGTAAACAAATCTTGGTATAGAAATACTTGCAAGTAATTCTCTATTTTCTGGAGGTTGATCACATTGTGTTAATGGACATTAATTGTGATTGGTGGAAGTCCAGGGATATAGATGACATTCTATAATCCTAATGGAGTATAGGAAAGGTGTTTCCTAGTAATAATGCTTTAACCAATAGGTTGAGTACTTGGTCCCACAACCGGAAATAGGAAATCCCTTTAGATCCCACACACAAGGACTTTCTTAAAGTATTCAATTTAATTAAATAATTAAATTAATTCATTTCTCTAAGTAATCACTATATAGTATAGTGAAGTTCTAAAAGGTGGAATCACATTAGATGTGAAAAATCAAATGGGTAGGACCCATTGGTGATTATTTTAAAAGAATAATTAATGTGACCATAAAGGGTTAGGAACCCTTGAGGACGTGTGGGAGTGGATCCCACCTAGGGTGGGACGCCCACTTCAAGGAAATTAATATTTGCTAATCTTTAATTAGTTTCTAAATAACTAACTACTTATTGGATAAGGTTAGTTATTTAGTTAGAGTTAGTTACTACTTAAAGATTCTTTGTTGGACAAGGAGTCTATTAGTTTCTTGCTAATCAAAGAATCCTAATTGGATTAGGATAAGAATAAGATTAGTTGGAAACTAATGGAGAAGATTGGTTTCTATTTTGATTATTCCTAATTAATTATGGAGAAACCAAATAGGAAACTAATTGAGGACTTCTAATTGGATTAGAAAGATGAGACTTGGATTTCAAGCAACCCAAGTAAAGCCTATAAAGAGGTGGACGTCCAAGGTGTTGGATACATTAATTAATTTCCAGAATTATCCCGATTTGGTAATATCTCTCCCCCCCCCCCCCCCCCCCCCGCTCAATATCTCACGCCCCTCTCTTCTATAAGAGTGTACGCTCAGCCCCCTTCCCCCTTTTCTTTTCTCTTGTGTTCCAAGTATTGAATATCAAGAAGAAGATCTACATTCTTGAATATAAAGATTGGATCTTTTAATCAATAATCAAGAGTTGGAATTTTTGGAAGGGTCATTAGATTCCATTAGAGAAAGCTTTAAAGAAAAAGAAGGTCTGTGTGGATTGCAAAGAAGACTTGGCACTTGTGAAGTTTTGCCGGTATCGCTTTTTTCGTGGATTTGACTTAACAATTTCAAAGTCCCAAAGGTGATTGTAAATTTAACTCTCATTGAATAAAATCAATTCAAATCTTAGTCAGATCTTGAGATTCGATGTATGCCCCCCAAGAACTATTTTTCTAAAATTAAAAAGAGGCATACTTTTAGTAGTATCAGAGCCTTGACTATGTTTCTCTTTGATTTTAGGGCATAACAAATTTTTATTAGATCATATTACCATCCCTATAGATTTCGGCTACCCCTAGTGATGAATCTTTTAGATTCTTGATTACTTCTTGATTATGAGATAATCATTAGTAGGGCTAAGGGGTTCCCATGTTATTATTGAGAGAATAAAAATTATGCCCTACAAATTAGTGTGATACTAATTTTTGTTTTGGATGATTTCAAAACATCTCTCAATTAATTTATGGATAGGTATATATAGATAAATAAATTTGGTTAAAGGCCTTAAGGATTTAGAGATCCTTTTTAGTAGTAAATTAAATTGTTCAATTTATTATGAGTGCCCCAGGCTAGTATAAATAATATATAATATATTTATCATGATAAATAAATATTATTTTATGTATTAGATGGGTTCCACAAATCATACCTCATTCTCTTTCCCCTCCCCTTTCCTTTTTCTTATTTTTATAATAGGGTTGCTGATTTATGGTGGACTAAATCAACCGAAGGAGATGCCTGGAGAACCATTGCAAGATAGCAAATTGTAGTAGGGCTTTATTTATTCTCCTGTTGTAATTAAATAAGGTCGTATGATTTTTGTAAACCCATTGTGTGATTATAATATGATTATAATTATTATATTATTATTCATGTGATGATTAATAATTTTTCCTTTAGCCTGGAAGCTGTGATAGTTGTGATTATCGCTTTTATGATAATTTAGGATAATTGGATTTTACTTCTATTAATGCATTGTGTTTAATTATAAATTGTTTATATTTAGATACAATACTTTACTAGTACTATTTTAGACGTGGAGTTTGTGACCCATGCGGAGATTTTTACTTAAAATCTTTGCATACGAGATTATTGGATAATGGTGTCTGAAAAGACAGTAATCATAGATGGATCACTAAACTGACATCCAATTACCCTAAGGTTATAGGGATAAGTAGGTTTTGATTATAAGGTGAAAACCTTAATGATTAAAACCCCTGTGAGGGCTAGTGGGAGTTTATCACTCCTTGATAATCCTATTATCGAAAATTTTCATAATTCATATAATGAATATTTGAATAATGATATGATCATGCCTGTTTAATATTGTTCCCTTCAAGAAAAATATTAAGTGATAGTAAATGGGATTATTAATCCTAAGGCCTTTTATTATCGATAAAGACTAGGAATTAATTAGCCTGAGTCTTATCTCTCGGATAGGAGTTCGACATAATTCAGTTTAAATTAAACTCCTAGTGCATTATTTCTATTGTAGATAGGATTGTATATGACCTGATAGGGAGTGTCAACTAGCATGAGGGCACATCTCTACTTGATCATATGACAACCGAGAATAATGGGTTTCACTTAAACAAGGAAACCTGGCGGCTGACACAGTGACAGTCATGTTGTCCTTGTAGGTCGCAAAAAAATTGGGAATCACTAATTTACATAAGGAGTTATGCATAAGATGCTTAGTGATGGATGGTTACTATCCACCTTCTAGTGCATGCGTGGTACTATCCTAGCATGGAAGATTACATGTGTGTTATGAGGATCCCAATACTCATTTGGAATAAAAGGTTTATTCCCTAATTTCATATACTGAAGGGAATGATGAAATTTGAAGAAAGATGAGAGGATCACCAGATTTTAAAATCTCAAAAATCCGATGAATATGTGTGAAAATAAATTTAATAATTTATGCTTATTTTATTGTGTAGATAAGTCATGAATCCCCTTTCCAAGATTTTAGAAGAGAATCGATTGATTGGTCCAAATTTTGTGGACTGGAAAAGAAACCTTGACATTGTGCTTATTTCTCAGAAGATAGCTTACGTCCTCACTTCCGACTATCCGAAATTTGATGAGGCAATTTAGACCCCTGAGGCAGTTGAGAAAGCCTCAAAGTGGCATTAGTCAAATAGTTTCGCCAAATGTCACATGCTTGAATCCATGTCAAATGTCCTACAGCAACAGCACGAGGGTTTTGCTACAGCTAAGGACATATTGACTAATCTAAGGGAGATGTTCGGGGAACAAAACAAAACTGCTAGGCAGTTGGCAATGAAAGGACTGATGGGGACCAAAATGGCTGATGGTAGCCCAATCTGGGAGCATGTTGTCAAGATGATGGAGTTCATTAATGAACTCTTGACCCTTTGAGCGGATCTTGATCAACAGAGTCAAACGGATGCGATCCTGAACTCTCTCCGGGATTCCTTTTTTGCTTTTGTGTTGAATTTCAGCATGAAAAAATTGGACACTTCTCTGCCAGAGCTCCTAAACATGTTGCAAGGAGCTGAGGACCTTCTGAAGTGTACTAAGCTCTATGCAAATGTGGTAGAAGGAGTTGGACCTTCAAGGCCCAGGCCTAAGGGCAAAGGCCAGAAAAAGAAGAAGTCCAATTTCTCCAGGTTCCTCAGAGGCAAGAAGAGTAAGAACAAGAAAGCTTCTGAGAAGAAAGACAAGTAAAATAATCAGAATTTTTGTTTCTATTGCAAGAAACCAAGTCATTAGAAGAGGAATTGCAAAGTTTACTTAGCATCTCTCAAAGAGAAGCCTTTGAAAGGTATGTCAGATTCTTGCATCATTGAATCCAATTTTATTATTGGTTCCTCAAACTCTTGGTGTGTAGATAGTGGATCTACCTTACATATTTGTAATATGTTACAGGGGTTTCAGGAGAGCAGAAAGCTCAGTGATGGGGAAGTCAAGATAAGGATGGGAACGGAAGCAAGTGTTGCTACAATTGCCATCGGAACTCATATTTTAGAATTTTCTTTTAATAGGATTTTGGTTTTAAAAGACTGCTTATATATGTCAAACATGCGCAGAAATTTGATTTCTGTTTCTAGTTTAATCGTTAATGGTTATTCAGTGCATTTTGATACTAATGTAATTATGAAATTCAATAATAGTTTTATTGTTTCCGACACATTGTCTAATGGTCTTTATTATCTTAATCTTATAAGAAATTCTGTAAATAACATTGAGGATAAAGAGTCGACCAGTGTGACACCTCAGAAAAGAGGTAGAGAGTCTGTGAATCCAACATACTTATGGCATTTCAGATTAGGCCATATTAATTTGGATAGGCTCAATAGATTGGTAAAGGATGGTCCTTTAAACCATTTACATGTTGAACCTTATCCAACTTGTGAACCTTGTTTGTAAGGTAAAATGACCAAAAGGCCATTTACAGGCAAACCTATGAGAACCACAAGTATATTGGAATTAATTCACACTGATATATGTGGACCCATGAATTATTCAGCCAGAGGTATCTTTGTCTACTTCATTACATTCATAGATGATTTTTCTAGATTTGGTTTCATATATCTAATGAAACACAAGTTGGAATCTTTTGAAAAGTTCAAAGAATTTCGGAATGAAGTAGAAAAGCAATCAGGTAAATGTATTAAAACTCTCAGATCTGACAAAGGAGAAGAGTACCTCTCGAATGATTTCATGTATTATCTTAGAGATAATGGAATTTTGTCCCAATGGACTCCCCCAGGAACACCCCAGCTTAATGGTGTTTCAGAAAGAAGAAATTGAACTTTATTGGATATGGTTCGTTCAATGATGATTAAAACTGAATTGCCAGTATCTTTTTGGGGATATGCATTAGAAACTGCAATCTATCTATTGAATAGGGTACCTTCTAAGTCTGTTTCCAAAACTCCATTTGAGCTATGGAATGGGCAAAAGCCTAGTCTGAAGCCTCTCAGGATATGAGGTTGTCCAGTTCATGTGCGAAAGCAGAACTTTGACAAGTTGGAAAGTAGGACTGAGAAGTGCCTATTTATAGTATACCCAAAAGAAACTCTCAGATACTATTTCTATAATCCTAGCGAACAAAATGTGTTTGTGAGTAGGAATGCCATTTTTCTAGAAGAGGATATGATCCTCAATAGAAAAGATGGATTTAGAATTGATCTTGAGGAGCAAAGTCAGGATAAAATGACCATGGTTAATCCCATCTTACCTGAACCTTTAAATACACAACAGCCCAGGAGAAGTGCACGAATCAGTAGACCTCCAGATAGATTGTATTATCAGCATGAGGTATATTCTATGGAATCGGATTCTTTAGACGATGATCCTTACACTTATCAAGAAACAATATGTGATATTGATTCTGATAATTGGCATAAGGCCATGGAATCTGGAATGGACTCCATGTACTCGAATGGTGTCTAGACCCTGGTTGAAAAGCCTGAGGGAATTAGACCTATTAGGTGCAAATGGATCTACAAGAGGAAATGTGGATCCGATGGAAAGGTAAAGACCTTTAAAGCAAGGCTTGTGGCGAAAGGGTATAGCCAAAGAGCTGGTATCGACTATGAGGAAACCTTTTCGTCAGTAGCAATGCTAAAGTCCATCAGAATTCTGTTATCATTTGTAGCCTTTTATGATTATGAGATATGGCAGATGGATGTCAAAACCGCATTCTTGAATGGAAACCTTCAAGAGGATATTTATATGGACCAGCCCGAAGGTTTTGAACTCCATGGCCAAAATAATAAAGTTTGCAAATTGATAAAATCTATTATGGCCTTAAGCAAGCTTCTCGGAGTTGGAATATCCGTTTTGATGAATCAATCAAATCGTTTAGTTTTCAACAAAACATGGATGAGGCATGTGTGTACAAGAAGGTCAGTGGAAGTGCAATAACTTTCCTAGTTCTTTATGTAGATGATATTCTACTCATTGGAAATGATGTAGGAATGTTATCAATGGTTAAAATCTGGTTGTCATGAAACTTTGCAATGAAAGACCTCGCTGAGGCATTCTATATTCTTGGTCTTAAATTGTTTAGAGATCGAAAGAAAAGGATGCTTGGATAGTCACAAGTCAATTACAGTGACAAGATCTTGCGCAAATATAGCATGGAAAATTCTAAGAAAGGGTTTTTACCCTGTAGGCACAGAATTAGTCTCTCCAAATCAAAGTCTCCAAAAACTGATGATGAAAGAGAGCAGATGAGTCATATCCCATATGCATCTGCAGTGGGAAGTCTCATGTATGCTATGTTGTGCACAAAGCCTGATATTTGTCACACAGTGAGTATCGTGAGTAGATATTAATCAAATCCAGGTCCTGAGCATTGGACAACAGTTAAGCACATTTTCAAGTATTTGAGGAGGACAATGCACCACTGTTTGATTTACAGTGGAGAAGATTTGACCGTTGTAGAGTACACAGATTCAGATTTTCAGGCAGATGTTGATGATAGAAAGTCCACCTCAAGAATTGTCTTTACTCTTGGGAAATGAGCATTTAGTTGGAGGAGTTGCAAGCAATCAACAATTGCTGACTCAACAACTGAAGCTGAATATGTTGTTGCATGTGATGCTGCAAAGGAAGCAGTATGGATAAAGAAGTTCATTCATGAACATGGTGTTGTCTCCTCAATTGAATCTCCAATCACACTTTCTTATGATAATAGTGGTGTTGTAGCTCAAGCCATAGAGCCTAGAGCACATCAGAGGACAAAGCACATTGAAAGGAGATTCCATTTGATTCGAGATATTGTCAAGAGATGAGACATTGTGTTATCCAAGATTACGTCAGCGGATAACATGGCGAACCCATTTACTAAAGCACTACCTCAGAAGGTGTTTGAGAAACATCTAGAGTCTATGGGTGTAAGATACATAGGAGATTGGCTTTGAGTGCAAGTGAGAGATTGTTAGACATATATGCCCACGAAAGCCATTCCGGAATTTTATTTATCTATTTTAATCAATAAATACATATTTTGCATTCACACATTGTCTTCTACATTGGGTAATATATCAAAAGTATCTCATTGGATGAGACTACTTTGTCTCTTAGGTAACATTGTAGGAAAACCATCTAATTAGTTGATCACTGATTGCTAAGGAGATATGGTTTTCCAATTCCTTGTAGACCTAAGATTCTTCTAAGTTAATGAAAATACATCTGGACAATGTATTCTTAATAACTTACATATTGTTAGTTCCATATGATAGAGTGATGAATCTCAATCACTGAGAGAATGGTCTCTTGATAAGATGTGGATATAAGTAACAAGTACTTATATTGCAACTGGATCGCTCAGTGAATAGCCTTAGAAATATACTGTCTTTACATTTAGGGTAGTCCATTTGATAGATTGTCCTTAACCTGAGAGGTTGACATCTTCTCTAGTATTTGCTTATGTAGCTTTGATGTAGCCAATCGTCAATGTCCAACACACCGGACTAAATACGGGCTCGTTGGGTTATGTATGTTGTATTAGAAGAAGTGTATGTATGTTCAACAAGGATTCTACTACTCTTAACAGAGTAAATAATATTGAGTTGATACTTGTCAAAACCGGACTTGAAAAACCCAGCACTGGTATTTATTGATGAAATGGTTTCATCGAGGAGTTAATTTTTTGTATAAAAGAAATGTAATTATAATTATTATTTCTTTTAAAGAATTTCTAAATTGTTTTGAAAGTCTAAGTTTGATTAAAAGTATTAAAAGAGACTGAGTTCTCAATATAAGCCAGGGATTAAAGACAGTATTAGATATTGTCCCGTAAGCTTATAACAATATTGGAAGTGGAGGGACGAGTCTGTAAACAAATCTTGAGATAGAAATACCTGCAAGTAATTCTCTATTTTCTGGAGGTTGATCACATTGTGTTAATGGACATTAATTATGATTGGTGGAAGTCTAGGGATTTACATGACATTCTATAATCCTAATGGAGTATAGGAAATGTGTTTCCTAATAACAATGCTTTAACCAATAGGTTGAGTACTTTGTCCCACAACCGGAAATAGGAGATCCCACACATAAGGACTTTCTTAAAGTATTTAATTTAATTAAATAATTTAATTAATTAATTTCTTTAAGTAATCACTATATGGTATAGTGAAGCTCTAAAAGGTGGAATCACATTAGATGTGAAAAACCAAATGAGTAGGACCCATTGGTGATTATTTTAAAAGAATAATTAATGTGACCATAAAGGGTTAGGAACCCTTAAGGACGTGTGGGAGTGGGGCCCACCTAGGGTGGGACGCCCACTTCAAGGAGATAAATATTTGTTAATCTTTAATTAGTTTCTAAATAACTAACTACATATTGGATAGAGTTAGTTAGTTAGTTAGAGTTATTTACTAATTAAAAATTCCTTGTTGGACAAGGAGTCTATTAGTTCTTGCTAATCAAAGAATCCTAATTGGATTAGGATAAGGATAAGATTAGTTGGACACTAATGGATATGATTAGTTTCTATTTTAATTATTCATAATTAATTACGGAGAAACCAAAGAGGAAACTAATTGAGGACTTCTAATTGCATTAGAAAGAGGAGAGTTGGGTTGCAAGCAACACAAGTAAAGCCTATAAAGAGGTGGACGTCCAAGGTGTTGGATACATTAATTAATTTCTAGAATTTTCCAGATTTGGAAATATCTCTCCTCCCCTCAATATCTCACGCCCCTCTCTTCTCTAAGAGTGTACGGTCAGCCCCCTTCCCCCTTTCTCTTCTCTTGTGTTCCAAGTATTGAATATCAAGAAGAAGATCTACATTCTTAAATATAAAGATTGGATCTTTTAATCAAGAATCAAGAGCTGAAATTTTTGAAAGAGCCATTAGCTTCCATTAGAGAAAGCTTTAAAGAAAAAGAAGGTCCGTTTGGATTACGAAGGAGACTTAGCACTTGTGATGTTTTGCCGGTATCGCTTTTATCATGGATTTGACTTAACAATTTCAAAGTCGCAAAGATGATTATGATTTTAACTCTCATTAAATAAAATCAATTAGAATCTTAGTCAGATCTTGGGATTCGATGTATGCCCTCCCAAGAACTGTTTTTCTAAAATTAAAAAGAGACATATATGGAGAATAATCTATGAGAAATACAAGTGCAAGTTGGCTGCTTGATTTAGCTATTATAGGGTGGGGTTGCTATATTAAATAACGGGTTGCCCCTTCTAAAGCAGAAGCAACACACAGTAACAAAGTTGAATAAAGTGCCAAATTAATGGGTTTTAGTTGTGAATCCTCATTCTGCAATCAGTGCAATGTGACAAAATAAGGATTCAGGAAGCTTCTTAGATCTGACATAAAGATGATTCCAAAATGTAGGGAGGGTTGGGACTGTAGAGGAACTTTACGCGCTTTGTTTTCAAAATCAACTTTCCAACTGAAGAATATATATAACAAGTATCCCCTCGTAGGAGGGTGGTCCTGGGATCATCCCACGTGGAGGGTGCGTTGCAGCCCTTTGCTAACCCCAGTGTAAATACTAACACCTACTAACCCAAAGTAGTGATATACCGAAAAAAACATTTGGAACTTGATAAAGGTGAAGATTAAGGATGTCAATGGGCCAGGCCGGTCACCTGGGGCGGGGCCAACATTCTTGCAGAGCGCCAAATTCATTGACCATAGTGTCTGTTTGTAAGAAATATATTTTTTCTCATAATTTTATGGGGGTTAAGTTAGAGCCCTTGTCTCTCTGACTCGGCCCCTCTCTCCCGGCTCTGCCCCTATTAGTACTGTAGGAATTTTTTTTCAAAATTTCAAGAGGGGCTTCAGTCCCCTTGGGTCCCATGTGGCTCCGCCCCTACTGGTCGGCAGGGCCGGCCCGTTCATTAAGCCATCAAAGCCCGTGCTTTAGGCCCCAAAAAATTGAAGGCTCCTAAGCATGGGCTTTTGCAGCTTAGTGAAAAGAAACCCTAAAAAGGCCTCATTTTTTTTTTTTTTTTTTTAAAAGCCCATTTTATAGTGAATCCAATTTTTTTGTAAAAAAAACTCATTTAGAATTCTCGCTTTAGGCCTCCAAATGGCTTGGACGGCCCTGCTGGTTGCTGGTCGAGGTCTATCTGTTAAATTTTGGCTTAAAACAAAACTTTGGGAAAATTGTTTAGTCCCACATCAGTTATTGATGAGAACGAAATTTTCTCTCAATCTCTCTCTTGGTCTTTAATACCTTTTTGAGAATAAAGCTTACCGTTTTAATCTCCATATTTTTTGTCAACCCTTTTTAATAATAATCGCTCTACTACTACCAGACTTCTTTTGGCTTACGTGTCACTCTCCCAATGCCACATAAGCACTATCAAAATTAATAAGTGGGACCCACTTCTGTCCTCTTAAACTTCTCTTAGTTAATGCTTAATTTACTAATATCTTCATCTCCCATTGCTCATTACATTTACTAGCATATATTGCACGTGAGTGTACAATGCAAAATAATAGACCGACTCTGCAAAATAATAGACAGACCGACAAAAATGAAAATCATGAATATCATGAATTTGAACTTCAAAAAAATAAAAATAATTGAAATCTAGTGTAAAGTACAAGAAAAAAAACAAAAACAATTATAAACTTTGGGATATCAATCCAATAGTCCTAACATTGATTATTTGTCAAACTAACTAATATAAAGAGACTAATACGTACAAAAAGAAATACAAATCCTATAATTTGGTTGCCATTTACTTATTTAAAAACTCAAACCCCAACTTTTTCAGGTTCATCCTAATTCCATCACGTAGGAAAACTTCAAGAAGAGGGAAGAAGAAGATGGACCCATCTAACCGATCAAAGGAAAGTCAACACCAAATATCTTTTTTGCGTTTTGATTTCAAATATGGATCCGGATATGGGTTTGGGGTTTTTAACCAAATCTATAAACCATTACTATTCATTATCTTCTCATTCGGGAACATGATACAGGAATAGCAATTAAAGGAATAGTATTTCCACATAATCGAGTCATCAACAGGCACAAAACGCCCAAAAGCTGACTTGCCGAAATCTGAATCTAGTACTTCCTCAAGAGGCACGGTTCTAACTTTAAACTTTCTCTCATCAATCCCTCAACTATATTTGCAAGGTGTGAAGGAGAAAGTTCCTCACGATCTCTTCTTCTTTACTATTTGTGAAATTAGGGGCAATGAATGGAAAATCTGAGAATCGTGAGGAAAAGTAAGGTTTATATGTGATTGCCAACAATTAATGATGTCTATCTAAACTCTAATATTATGGAAACGGATAAGGTGTGGTAGTTGGAGAGAGAAAAAAGGGGGGAGTTGAGGTGGTTAGAGAGGTTGGAGGGAGAGAAGGAAACATGTGTTGTTTGAGTTGAGAGAGAGGAGATAACATGAATTCCTGTTTGTGTTAATTATGCTGAAAAGTATTTTAATACCCTTAGTTATTTGCTTTTATGTTAGTAATAGGTGTTATAAAAGGATAACATAATTTGGGTGTTTTGGTCAGAAAAATTCAAGTAACACTATCCCTCCTTCTCTCATTATAATCACTAGTGGAAGGCACGAGCGATGCACGTGAGTGTACAGTCCAAACAATTATAAGACATTAAATTAAATGATAAATAAATTTTTATGTGAACGGGAAGTAACCGGAAACAATGAATTTAACTATTGTAAGATTTAATAGATTATTATTGTAAGAAAAAAATTAGGAGAGAATAATGGTAAAACATTTCCTTTGGAATGGAATCCTTATTAGGATAAGATCTAGGAGAGTTACCCTACACATTTAAAACACTCTCATGTCCTCTTATCCCAATCTCCTAAAATAGCTCCTAATTAGTAGAGATGTGGTTAGTTATTTTTAAATTAATATGATACCCTAAAATACTTATCTAATCTAGAAATATAATTTAAGGATATATTTTTAGGTAACGCTATCCACCCTTCTTGCATTATAATAGTAGAGATTATTATATAATATATATATGATAGTAGAGATGATGAAGTGAATCTGTTATTACCATGGCTAATCTTGAGGAGTTTAAAGGTTTTTCGTGCCACATGGTGCCTACATATTGGTTGTGAGGATGAGGATTAGCCGGTTGTTACAATTCTTGATAGGGTACAATTGATTGTGAGGATGAGGATTATGCCGGCTGTTACAATTTTTGATTTTTGATAGGATACAATTGATTGCACACGACTCTAAATTTATGGATGGGCACTCGACTTTGAATTTATGGATAGGCAGTTATAGAGTGCTTTTATACCCATGTCCAATGGAATTGGAAGCATTTTGTATCTCCACTCTTTATAAACTAATCTACTAATTCATAGGAATCTCTCACTCCCTCACTCATTCTCTCTCTCTCATTGAATTTGCAGCACCACTCCTTCCTCTTCTCTTTATATCTTTTTTTTTCCCTATTTGCATTCATTTGGATGCTTTGAAAAAGCTATAATCTACATATCCTATCACCTGATGCGCCTTGCTTAGCCTTAGTTAAAACTAACAAATAGTGGATTCCAATCCCCTGCACGTGTACCATGTTTATGGCATGGTAATCCAAAGTTGGGCATTCTCATCTTCTGAATAATGTCCACGTGAATTATATGTATCTCATTTCTAATCATAGTGTGGGACTTTTTTCCCTTTTTATATGTGATTACCCTCATATATAATGCAATATTCTGAAGTTGTTCATTTGTGTGGTTTGCTCTTGTGTATGGCTCCAATGGCAGCTTTGATATTGCTTCCGTTTACCCTTTACAATGAATAGATTTCTACTTCCAGGGTTTTGAGAAATCTCTTTGAGTGATTATGATTCAAAATTTAAAACCATCTCAATATATTATGCAATATTCTTAAATTGTTCATTTGTGCATTTTACTTCTGTATATGGCTCCAATGACAATTTTGATATTGCATCCGTTTACTCTTTACAATGAATGGATTTCTACTTCTTGTGTTTACTTCTGTTTTCTCTGTCATTTATTTGGGTTTTAGTTTCTTATGAAGATGGAAAGAGATCATACAAGATTGTCGCCGTGTCCTGAATTCATGTAAATTAAACTCAACGGAATCAACCTTTTGTCCTTTGATATGGTATGTGGTCATGTGTGACAGTTCCAGATAAGTGACTGTCATTGTTCCCGAAGGATTGGGTTTGGTTAGAGATTTAATTTTTTTTATTTTTTACCTTGAATGGACTGAAAATGATGAGTGACTTGAGAATCATGCATCTCTTCCCTATTACACTCACGCACACATCCAATCTTTTAATTTTAGATGTTCTCCAAACAACAACTGTAATAGACTATTATTTCATTCTTCATTTTTGTGTTTATTTTCTTCTTTAATAAGTTTTTTCATTAGGTAGTTAGGTTCTGTTTAAGCTTACAAAATCCATTCTAACTAAATCTATATAAGGGCGACCCCTGTTGAGAGGCTCTTACAATTCTCACCACCTCAAGGATGTATAAGATGTGAATTGATCCATCTAAGATAGTTGGATATCGTTCATTGATGATGATAGACCTCACACTTATCATATACAAATCCACTCATAAACTAATATGAGAAATACATGTTTAGTCCTTATTATTATACACTTAAAAATAAAATGATTAAAATATTTAAAAATAAAGGGATGAAAAAGGCGATGGTTGAAATAATACAAGATTCGATATACTCCAAACCAGCTGAGCCATTATGGCTATGTTATTTCCCTTTTCCTTTTTTTTTTCCCTCTAGGATTTGTTTTTAAAATGGTTGGATAATTTTTGCTATAAGAAATTGATGTGCTAATTCACGTCAACTAATTTCAAATGTTATGCTTAATCATGTTGAGTACTTATGTATTATACTTTTGTTTTAAATTATTTGTAGCTAATATTTAACAATTTTAAATTTAATAAACATATAACTCTTAGTTAATTATTTTTTTAAAAACCATTTTTCTTATTTTATGGTGTTGATTGTTTTTTTAAACCATTTTTCTTATATTATGGTTCATTCATGCATTCCTACCCGTGCATCGCACGGGCTACTTACTAGTAGTAAGTATAGTAATCAGTTTCAGATTCATGGGATTCATTTTCTCTTTCTAAAACGAGGGAGAATGCCATCAGACCATTGGGCCTTTATTCCTCCTTAATTTGGCTTAATGTCTGTATATTCTAAGTCTTGGTTCGCTCCCATAGAGCCGTCTCAAAATCTACGCGCGCACGGTATCTATTACAGCCTTTCATCTTTACCTCTATTCTCCATTCAAAGTTGCACGCATATTTCTGGTTGGTTTTTTATCAAGTTTTATTGGGTTACAAATATTTTGGGGCTAAATCACAGTCGAGTTCGTAGTGACCTAAGGAAAGCCAGTACTTGGTTCCTTGGGTGAGAACGTTGAATCCTGGGGTGGACACCAATTACCTGGGAGCATCGTGGTTTAAGAAAATCTGGCAGGGGCAAAATCTTCTTGAGGACAATGTCTACACGTGCCTTGGCCTCCGTATTGATAAGTGTTTTAATCTTTTTTTCTTTTTTTTTGAGTTTATTTGATCCTGGATTCACTACATAATTAAAGGTTTCTAGCGGCGGTTCCAAACTGCCATTGAAGGTTAGCAAATCGCCACTAAACAATAAAGCAACCGTTTAACAAACCGTCGTGAAACCCTTTTTGGGAAAGGGTTTAGCGGTGTTTACAGCGGTGGTTAATAAATACCATCATTGAAGGTCAACACGTATGCCTTTTACCGGCGGTTAATAAAGGGCAATACCATCACACTACAAAAATAATGGCCTACCACGGCGGATTTTTTGCGGCAGTATGGTAATACCGCCGCAACCTAAGGTATAAAACGGCGGTATTACTCATAACCGTTGTGGAATGATTTCCCTCCAACCTTTTGGATTCCCGCCTTTGCAATATGGCACGGCGGTTTTAAAAATAACCGCAGTTATATGTATATATATTATGGCGGTACTTTGAAGCCGCTATGATATCAATTAATATTAACCCCGATAATTTCTTCTTTCTTCCTCCCCTTCTCTCCTGCTCTTTGCTCTCTCATGCTCTCTCTGTTCTCTCCGACCACTCCACGACCACCGACCACCTGAAATCTAGCGAGTCCACGATCTCTGACGACCACCTCCGGCGACTCCACAATCTCCCTCATCTGCCACCTCCGGCAACTCCACGACCGCCGACCACCTGAGCACGTTCTGCCACATGCTCCACCTCCGGCAGCTCCACGATTTCCCTCTCCACGCTCAGGTAATGACTCTCTCTATGCATGCAAGCGATTCTTTTTAGTGTTTGGCTTTCTCTCTCTCTTTCTTAACTTTCTCTCTCTTAACTCCATCCACCTTCGGCCACCTCCAGCAGCTCCACTGCAACTCCACCTCTGACAGCTCCGGAAGCCACAGCAAGCTTGTAGACCTCCTTCTCCTCTCCGACAATAGTAGGTAAGTCCGTGAATGTTCATTCTCTTGCTTTTCATTTGTTTAATTTTGTTTTTTTTTCGGTTTGTACTTATTTTGTTCCATTATATTTTTTAGAATTTATGCTTTGTGATTAGATGATTATGGTTTCTTTTGTTAACTGGGGGTTGTATGAACTCTGTATGGGGAGGTGATGTAATTTCTGAGGAGATTTTTCTTGTTGTTTTATTTTTCTTTGTACTCGTGGTTGTTAAATTGAAGTTGAATTTGCTTAATTTTACTACTAATGATGAATTTTGTAACTAGGTCTATATTTTTTTCGGTAATCTTAGGATAAACTAGATGATTTTTAATTTTATATTTTTAGATTAATTCCTCTTGTTCAATTATGTTATAGGTAATTTTTTTAAGATCAAATAAATTATGAGAAATTATATAACTCATTTATGGATTGTTAAAGAGGTCCTATTTGACATTAGATTTTTACTATTATTGAAGTTGTGAATTAGTGTAGGGTAATTAATTTTAGGTTAATTTTAATTGCTTAATTTTAGTTCTAGGGAAAAAATAACCTTTGGTTATGTTTAACCGCAATTAAAGAGGGCTCTACAAGCCACCATGTATCACTTTTAAGACCCACTAACTATGGTTAAAATTCACTCAGCCCTAGGATTCATCCATCAAACCTTGGTGTTTAGAAAAAAAAACCTTAAGTTGTTTATGCTTAACCACAATTAAAGGGAGCTCTACAAGCCGTCACGTGTCCCCTTTAACCCACACTAACTATGGTTAAAATTCACTCACCCCTAGGATTTATCCATTTAATCTTCATTTTTAGAAAAAAAACCCTTAGGTTGATAATGTTTAACCACAATTAAAGGGGGATCTAAGCGCCGCCACGTGTCCCCTTTAAGACCTACTTATTTCTGCTTCAGATTCACTCATCCCTAGGATTAATCCATCTACACTTGCTTTCAAGAAAAAATAAAAATATTAACCTTAGATTAATTATGTTTAACCATAGTTAAAGGATCTCTAAAAATCGTCATGTGTCCCTTGTAATACCTACTAACTATGGTTAAGATTCACTTACCCCTAGAGTTCATCTAATCTAACATTGGTTTTTATAAAAATATATATACATACTTGATTTTGGAAATATATATTAACCTTAAGTTGATATTATTAACCTTGGTTAGAAACCAATAATCATTTATTTCATTGAATTAACTAACCTTGTGTTGAAAAAGGGTAATTTAGATATTTTAATATGTTTAAATGATGATATCATCAAAATTATTATTTACAAAATATACTTATTAGCTTATTTAAGATGTGGCCAACGCTGCATCTAGACTCGCCCCATATGTCGAATGTTTTTTTATGCAAAATAATCACATCTTCATCGGTGGAGCGAAGGAATGTACCTTCTCCCAATTTTATCGCCATGTGACCCCTTTTTAACTCTCTTTAATTGTGACTAAGATTCTCTAATCCTTTTGGGATATGCCCCATTTTCTCGCCATGTGACCTCTAGATTCTCTAATCCTTTTGGGATATGCCACAAAAATTCTGTTGTCTTTCCTAGAACATATACTAACTCTTAACCCTAGACTGTGAAAAAAATGTACTTAAATAATTTAGTATAAAAAATTATGAGTCCCGATCCTATCCAATTGTGATTGAATTCGGACAGTAACACTCACATAACCTCTTTAATTGTAGTTAAGAACTTTACACCATTAGAGTTAATATTTTTTTTCTAAATTGTTTAAGGATAGATTGTTAAACCTGTGGGTGTAATTGAACTCGGGGAAAGTTCAATCGTGATTGAATATGATTTCAACTCAAAAAAAAAAATTCAACAATCAGGGTCACCTACCCCCATTCCTAATCGTAGAGATCGAATCATAGCCAATTGTGATTGGATTTGGGGAGACTTCAAAAACACCCATCGGCCAACACGTGTCCCTTTTAACCCAAATCAATCATGGTTTTAATTAACTAACCATTAGGGTTCAATAATATCAACTTAAAGTTAATATATATTTCTAAAATCAAGAATATATATTTGATTTCTTAAAAACCAATGTTAGATAGATGAAATCTAGGGGTGAGTGAATCTTAACTATAGTTAGTGGGTATTAAAAGGGACACATGCCGATTTATAGAGATCCTTTAACTGTGGGTAAGCATAATTAACCAAAGGTTAATATCTTTAATTTTTCTTTAAAAGCAAGGTTAGATGGATTAAACCTAGGGGTGAGTGAATCTTAAGCATAGTTAAGTAGGTGTTAAAGGGGACACGTGGCGGCTTGTAGAGCCCCTTTTAATTGTGGTTAAGCATAAACAACCTAAGGTTTTGTTTTTCTTCTAAAAATCAAGGATAGATGGATGAATCCTAGGGGTGAGTGAATTTTAACCACAGTTAGTGGGCGTTAAAGGGGACACGTGGTGGCTTATAGAGCTCCCTTTAATTGTGGTTAAGCGTAAGCAACCGAAAGTTTTTTTTCTAAAAACCATGGTTTGATGGATGAACCCTATGGGTGAGTGAGTTTTAACCATAGTTAGTGGGTGTTAAAAGGGACACATGGTTGCTTATAGAGATCCTTTAACTGGTGTTAAACCTAATTAACCTAAGATTAATATTTTTCATTATATTTTCTTATAACCAAGGTTAGATTATTGAATCCTGTGGATAAGTGAATCTTAACCACAATTAGTGGGTGTTAAAAGAGACACATGACGGCTTGTAGAGCCCTCTTTAATTGCTGTTTAACATAACTAACCTAAGGTTATTTTTCACTGTGCTAAGGTTAGAAGGATAAACCCTAGGGGTGAGTAAATCTTAATCATAGTTAATGTGTATTCAAGTAATAGGGGCAAAATGGGAACATGATAACTTTAGTTAACAGTGTTAATATTAAGACTCTGACAGGGGAGGGCAGTGTAATTTCATAAACTGGAAGGGAGGTTTCTGAAATTTCATCAAACCTCAAGGGAGATGAATGTAATTTACCCTATATGATATTTCCTTCTGATCTCTATGTTATATGTCAATGTTGGAGCAGATAATGTACATATTACCCTATAAAGGACATTATCAGTGACTAAATGGAAATTTAAGTTCATAGGTTCATACTCATCCATGCATTGAAGCTTAGATTTCTCGTTCAACAATCATTGCGTGATAAGTGCATTTCTTGTATCACCTATTTAGATGGATTAGTTGTAAACTATGTTATTTAGTTCTCTTGTGTGGCTAAATGCAGGTTAACAACATTTCGGTTTTGTTTGTGATACAGTGTATTTGTCTGTATATGATTCTTGAATTGTCTGGTTGGATAGTTTGGGAATGCATAATTTCTAGTATATTCAATTGCTCATTGTTTGTCCAGATTGAGGAAAATTTTGGCAGTTGTTTCTCTTGTTCTCTGGGTACATATTTAGACTATGTGGCATGCTTGCCCCTAGTCTAAGTCGTGTGCTTGGAGAACCATAGGGAAATGCTCCCAAAATTTCCTTGAAATGGAACAAACCACTTGAATAAGTGAATATTGGAGATTATGCATTCCTAAATGGGATAGGAACACCCCACCCATTAGAAGAGAAGTTGAAAACGATAGGAAGCATGCATGCATACATATTGTGTAGATGGGGAAGTCATTTGATAGTTGTGTTATTGCAATTGACTGATGTGATCAACGTTTCCTATTTCTCAGAATAGCTAACGAAGCAGGACTTAGAAATCTCATCTCATCCCTCATGGATAGGAGTTGGATTGAAAAGTCAAGGTACTATTTGTCATAAGTTTTGACGAAACCCGGAATGATAAAATATGACCATCTAAGCATATGATATTTTTTTGGTTACATAGGGTTTCAAATGAATACATAGAAGGGGTGAAGAAGTTTATAGAGTTTGCATTAGCTTGTAGAGCGACTGATAACAATGGCGGTATAAAGTGTCTATGTCCCAAATGCAACAATGTCCTTTATCAAGAGAGAGGTACAGCATACGACCATATGATCTGTTATGGATTCAACTTTAATTATAAAATCTGGTGTTATCACGGGGAAGACATTTTACAACACACATCGGTTGGCAGAAGAATGTCTCAGAATCCTGACGTGCACGACAGACATAATGAGATGGAAGACCTGGTGCACGATTTTTTTGGGGTACCAAATCGAGATGAAACCGGTGCCAGTAGTCGGGATCCCACTCCTGAGGTGGATAAATTTTTCCAATTGGTAAGGGATGCAGGACAGGCTTTGCATCCAGGATGCCTGAATCACACGAAGTTGTCTGTCATCATAAGATTATATCACATTAAGTGTCTTAGTGGATGGAGCAACAAATCATTCACCTTGTTGCTTGAGTTGTTGAGGGAGATACTCCCCGAGGGATCAACACTACCAGATACGTACTTTCAGACAAAAAAAGTGATGTCTAACTTGGGGCTTAACTATGAAAAAATCGATGCTTACCCCAATGATTGCATACTTTACTGGAAAGACACCGTAAACAAGCAAACATGTGACATCTGTGGTGAATCAAGATGGAAGATAGGGGATGATCAGTCGGGAGGTAAGAAAAAGAAGACTCCTGCGAAGATTTTGCGTCACTTTCCGTTGAAACCCAGGTTACAAAGATTGTTTATATCGTCCAAGACTGCTTCTGAAATGAGATGGCATGATGAGGGTCGAACTAAGGATGAGAGATTAAGGCATCCTGCAGACTTACTGGCCTGGGAAAATTTGAACAACAACTACCTTTTTTTCGCTTCAGATGCTCGAAATGTGAGACTTGGGTTGGCGACTGATGGCTTCAATCCATTTAGAATGATGAGTATTGCTCACAGCACATGGCCTGTGGTTCTTATCCCATACGACTTACCACTGTGGATGTGCATAAAGCAGCCGAACCTCATTCTGTCCTTACTTATTCCTGGTCCCTTCGGGCCTGGAAATACCATTGATGTCTATATGATGCCTCTAGTCGAAGAGTTGAAGGACTTGTAGGAGAATGGTGTGCCAACTTATGATGCGTCAAAAAATGAGACATTTATAATGCGTGCGGCATTGCTCTGGACTATTAACGACTTCCTAGGGTATACTATGTTGTCTGGTTGGAGCACGAAAGGAAAGTTTGCATGCCCTTCATGCCATAAGGACACTTATAGTCGGCACTTGTCTAATAGTAGGAAACAATGTTACATGGGGCACCGTCGTTTCCTAAAGGTGGATCACAAGTTTCAGAGGGACAAACACTCTTTTGGTGGCACTATAGAGCTAAGTACTGCTCCAACTACAATGTCTGGGTCCGATGTGTACCGTCAATTGGAGGGGATTGCTTTCTGCCTTGGGAAGCAGACAGGGCAAAAAGGACGAAGGCAGGCTACCCAGGATATCATGTCGTATAACTGGAAGAAGATGAGTATATTCTTTGAGTTGCCATATTGGGAGCACAATTTGTTGAGGCACAACCTTGATGTAATGCATATTGAAAAAAATGTATGCGACAATGTGCTTGAAACTTTGTTGGGTTTGGACAAAAAAACGAAAGATAGCTTAAAAGCTCGACTCGACTTGGTTGATATGTGCATAAGACCAGCACTTCACCCTCAGTTGCAGCCGGGCACAAACAAAGTGTATCTCCCCCCGGCTTGTATTTCGATGGACAAGAATGAGAAAGACTTGTTTTGCAAAGTTCTGAAGAGTGTGAAGGTGCCAGATGGTTACTCGTCTAATAGTGCAAGACATGTCAATATCGGGCAGCGTAAAATTTATGGACTAAAGAGCCACGACTCTCATGTCATAATGCAACAATTTCTACCATTGGCTGTGAGGAAGACATTGCCGAAGAATGTCACTTCCATGCTAATTGAATTGAGCAACTTCTTTTTGGTTTTATGTTCCAAAGTCTGTGATATCGAGGAATTAAGACGGTTAGAGGAAAAAATTGCACTTACGCTATGTCATTAAGAGAGAATTTTTCCACCGGCATTCTTTGATGTTATGGTGCACTTGCCTATACATCTGCCAACAGAGGCAAGGCTAGGTGGACCTGTACAATACCGGTGGATGTATCCCATCAAAAGGTATGACTTCAATTATAATGTATCAATTGCTCAAACTTCTTGTCGTTATATGATTGTCTCATTGTTTTACCTAAATGTAATTCCTATAGGTACTTGTCGACGATGAAATCGTATGTCCGCAACCGAACTCGACCAGGGGGTTGCACAGCAGAAGGGTACTTGGCCGAAGAATGCTTGACATTCTACTCAAGGTACCTAAATAATGTTGAATCAAGATTCAATCGACTGGTGAGGAATGAAGATGAAAGTGTGATTGGGGGTGCGTAGCCATTTGCCTAAGTGAATTAGAATGGCAGCAGGCACATCGTTATGTGTTGTTCAACGATGAGCAACTCACAACATATGGAGAGTAAGACGAATACTATCATGAATTTTTTGTTAATTATCTTTAATTTAATTTTTATTTTTGATCGATTTGACTTTGAAAAACATGGATCGATTCGTTATCTGCAGTCAACACATGAATGTACTGAAGATGACCAATCCCAAACTAAGATCGTCTCCGCACAAACTCAACGAAAGCACAGTGATCAATTTGTTGAATGGTTTAGGAGTTATGTAAGTCATATGCTCTTAAATTCAGTATTTGCACAACACTTATACGAAGTTTTGCATATTGAACCAATCTTATTATGTAAGTCATATGCCTTTGGCCTTCAATTAGGTTGAAAGGCTGCGAGCGTTATGCAATTTGGTGTCTAACGAGATTAAATGCCTCGCATACGATCCATAGTCAGTCGCACAAAGTTTTAAGGGCTACATCATCAATGGATATAGGTTTTGTACTACAGATAGAGACCGCAGATGCAGAAGTCAAAATAGTGGTGTTACGGTCACAGCAACGACTCCTTGTTATGCATCTTCTAGGGACAGGATTCTCATTGCAGGAGATATAACCTACTAAAGTCACTTAACCGATGTTGTGCAATTGACGTATTCAGAAAACTTAAAATTTGTATTGTTTAAGTGCGACTGGGTTGATGTGACGTCACATAGTAGAGGAATAAAGACCGATGAGTATGGGTTTATGCTTGTGAACTTTACACACCTGCTCCTGACACACGCTGTGTCTCATGAACCATATGTAATGGCATCTCAGGCAGAGCAGGTATTTTAAGTAGAAGAGCCTTCTGACCCCAGATCGGTATGTTGTCATCATGACAAAACCAAGAAACTTTTTTGACATGAATGAAGAATCTACTGTGGACGATAGCGCATTCAGAGAAAACGAGTCATTCAACGACCAACATATAGATATCATTGAACATGACGATGAAAGTGATGTCAGTTGGGTGAGATTAGGGATTACCAGAACAACTGTAGATGCGCCCCCTCAAGTGCAACTCCACCAAAGTCCTTCGACCTAATCTAGTGAGGATGAAGTTGAATCGGACTATAACGATGAAACAGATTACAACGGATAATATGCACCTAAATATACAAACATAAACAATGTAAGTTTAATCCAATCATGGAGGTAAACGAGGTTATTTTTTTAAAGAACGTTGCTATCGGTTGTTTATTTGCTTGTTAATGGCGAAATCCAGATACTTTTATGTGTTTTAACCCTCTAAGTATGAAATTTCCTTTACTTGGTTAAGTGTTTATTTGCATATGAATGACGAAATCCAGATACTTGTTCTATATGTTTAAACTTTCTAAGTATGAAACTTCTTGTTACTTGGTTAAGTGTTTATTTGCATTTTAATAACGGAATCCATATACTTTCATAATTGAGAAAACTATCTAGTATTAAATGTCATTTACTTGGTTAAGTGTTTATTTGGATGTTAATGGTGAAATCCAGATGCTTGCTCTATATGTTGAAATGTTCTAAGTATGAAATTTCCTTTCACTTGGTTAATTGTTTATGTGCATATTAATGATGAAATCCATATACTTCTTAATTGAGAAAACTCTCTAAGTGTGAAATTTCCTGTACTTTGTTAAGTGTTTTTTTGTATGTTAATGACGAAATCCAGATATTTTTATGTGTTTAAATTCTCTAAATATGAAATTTTCATTAATAGCTTATTTATTTATTTGCATGTTCTTTTTCAGATGGATCCTACAGGACCTAGTGGTTCGCCACCACATGCTGAGTCCTCTGCACCTACGCCCGGGCCAACGAGGAAGACCCGAGGCCATACCAAGTTGCTAGGTATGCACACTGCCTAGCTAGGGGAGTTGATAGAGATTGAGATCTACGATCTTGTCCAGCCCGTAGGGTCGAGTGGCAAGACGTTAGGTCAGTTTTTGGGTACCATAGCTCGTGACCAACACCTTTTGCGCATCGATGTCGGTTGGAGGGACATCGCCACCGAGGCCAGGGCATGTGTCTAGCATCTCGTCCAGGTAAGACGCAAAAAATATGCATGTCTTTTAGTTTTCAATTTTGAATAGAATGACATTTGTTCTATTAATAGTTGAAAAAGTAAGCAATTGACAATGTGATTCAGGAACATTTCCGGGTCCCACCTAGCCTCGAGAAAAATGTCTTCCTCTCACTCGAGCATAAGTGGAGGGACTGGAGGTCGAGGTTGAAGATGAAATACATGATCCCAGAGCTTGGACCGGCGGGTGTCTATGCCAGATGCCCCTCAGATATTCCAGAGAGCCAGTGGCATGGCCTCGTGGATTATTGGTTCTCCGATAGGGGGATGGTATATCTTCATTAACTTCTTTATTCTAATATGTAATAGATTTCAATAATGTCACTTATTCATTTTAAACGGGAATAAATTTCAATTTTGCAGAAAATAAGCACTCAAAATAAAGAAAATCGGAAAAACCAGAAGGTGATGCACACTTCTGGGTCGAAGAGCTTTGCTCTCATCAAAGATGCGATGGTATGTTCGAAGAAACGTTTTCTAAATTTGAAATTTATCATTCATCTTTATGTTATGTTCACTGGTTGATGTTGTCATTATTTGGAGCATAGAGGAAGGCAAGACCGACACAGCCCCAGGGCATGCAAAGGTGTGGATCACACGCACCAAGACAAGAGTGGTACACCGGTGAACGAGGAGCCTGGAGAGTTGATGGTCGGTAATCTTTAGAAGTTCAAATATTCCATTATAGAAAATACTTCATTTTTTAACAAATGCGACATCCAACAACTGTTTCCAATTGTTTGTAGGGACGCACGAGGGAGCTCCTGGCGCAGCTACCGGATGGGTCGTAGGACAGCACGGCGCGAGATGATGTATTCTCCCAGGTCATACCGCCTGAGCATCCTGGGAGAATACGTGGTCTCGGATTAGGCCCGACCGCCACCCAGTTGGGCTGGTCATGATCGTCGAGCCATGCCGGTTCGGTGTTAGGAGCTGCTAAGACCCAGATGCTGAGGGATCAGCTCGTGTCTACACAGGCGCTTGTGGTGACCCAGCAGACTCAGATCGCTCAGATCCAAGCGACCCTCAATCGGGTACTACAGGGGATGGGGATGGGGCAGGTATATAATCGACATTAATTAAACATGTTTAATAATATGATCTTGAATCATTTATTGACTCAAATACATCACGAACAACATGCAGGTGAGCCTTCGACAGCACCACACGCGTCGGAGCAAGTAAATGTTAATTTTAAATGTTTTATTTTCTATTTAAACCTATTTAGTTAAGTATGTAAGTAATGGACATACCTCATTTTTGGCCGTTCGAACACTTTACTTTACAAATCTGACTCTTAGACCTATTTAGTTAGTATGTTAGTAATGGAAATACCTCATTTTCATAAGTTGGAACACTTTACATTGCAAAATCTGAATCTTAGACCTATTTAGTTAGTATGTTAGTAATGAAAATACCTCATTTTCATAAGTTGGAACACTTTACCAGGCAAAATCTGAATCTTAGACCTATTTAGTTAGTATGTTAGTAATGGAAATACCTCATTTTCATAAGTTGGAACACTTTACCTTGCAAAATCTGAATCTTAGACCTATTTAGTTAGTATGTTAGTAATGGAAAAATACCTCATTTTCATAAGTTGGAACACTTTACCTTGCAAAATCTGAATCTTAGACCTATTTAGTTAGTATGTTAGTAATGGAAAAATACCTCATTTTCATAAGTTGGAACACTTTACCTTGCAAAATTTGAATCTTATACCTATTTAGTTAGTATGTTAGTGAATGACAAACCTTACTTTTGTGAGTTGGACTCTATACCTTGCAAAATCTGCAATATATGTGATTGGATTAGCATGTGTTAGTGATAGAGATACCTCACTTTCCTGAGTTGGAACACTATACTCTACAAATCCGAGATTTAGTCAGATTAATTGGAGATTTCCTAAGGTTAAAACTTAAGGGTTAGCTTCCAGATCGGGAATTTGGCTTTTCAGTGCCCAAATCGGGCATCAAAAGGTGCAGATGTAACTCCAACACTAGCTAACACTAAATTCATAACAAGAATAAACTTTGACTTGCAGATTACATGTTATGCCTCGACGTACCACCCAGTTCCAGCACTGTTTATTACAACCGCATTTATGGAAGAAGATATTCGATAAATTTTCTTACTAAATGACCCTTAACAGGGGTCAGGAATGTTCTCATTCTTGGACTGCTCATGCGGACACTCTTTACAATAAAAAGTCTGGTGATGTTGAGGTAGGGGAGTTCATAGATATACATTCTTTTAGAACCTCATCCTTGACCAGACCTTCACGTGCGCATGCACACGGAATGGATGATGAAGACATACAATGACCAAAACAACATGAACAACAATATTGGCCTGTGATTATGTCGCTAACATTGTGGCGGGTTCCGTGTTACTGAACAACCACCAAACTACGTGAATTTGAATAACCTGAACTTTTTCATGTCGTTCTCTTCTTATCCCTATCTCCATTACCGTTCCCGATAACTTCATTTTTGGGATGAAGGTCATCTAACCCATTCAAAGATAGAAGAAATGACATCTCAGTGCCTAAATTGGGCTGACTTCCAAGAACTTAGTCTAAATCCAGGTATAAAATTAGTGGAAGACATAGTCGCTCACATCGGAAATTTTTGAATTCTAGATAGTTCTTTGAATGGATAGCCAAATGAAGTTGTCGCAAGTGAAAGGGATAAGTCGAGAAATGAATCCAAATTTTCAGCATATCCAAATTCAGGTATGTTGGTGGTCATTCAGTACGTAGTACAGATTCCTCCACGATGTTAATGACATAATTGAAAGGTGAATAATATTGTATAAGTATTGTTCTTGTCACCGTATGTTATCATCATCGATTATGTGTAGATGCTGACGTGAATGCCTGGTTCAGGAAAATGTCCTGAAACAATATATATCTAGCAATCATGAGCCTCAACATCATCGAATCTTTTATTGTATAGAGTGCCCGTATGAGTGGCCCACGAATGCAGACATTCCTGACCCTTGCAAGGTTCATTTAGTAAGAAAATTTATGACGTATATTCTTTCATAAATGCGGTAGTAATAAGCAGTGCAAGATTTACTGGGTGGTGGTGTGTTAGTGGTGGTTGGGTGGTTCTACTGGTGGTGGATGAGTGGTGGTAGTGCTAGTGCTAGTACTGAAACCAACTATGGCTTTCGGCCGAAGTATAGTATCCAATTATGGATTCCGCCGTCTCGGCACTCATATCGGGCATACGACCTCGGATTCGCTCGAAACCAACTCTAACACTTAGGATGTACTCAAATACAAGCGTTAGAAGAAACGGGATCAAAATTCGATCCCCGGTTTGGAAATGGCGGACGAGGTAGGTTTAGGCCGAAGTATAGTATCCACTATCCAAGTATGGATTTCGGCCGTCTCGGCCCCCATATCGGGCATACGGCCTCGAACTCGATTGAAACCAACTCAAACACTTAGGATGTACTGAAATACATGCATTAGAAGAAAAGAGATCGAAATCCGACCCCCGGTTTGGATATGGCGGGACGATGTAGGTTTAGGCCGAAGTATAGTATCCAAGTATGGATTTCGGTGGTCTCGGCACCCATATCGGGCATACAACATCGGATTCGCTCGAAACCAACTCCAACACTTAGGATGTACTGAAATAGACTCGTTAAAAGAAATTATATTGAAATCCGATCCCCAGTTTGAAATTGTGGGACGATATAGGTTTAGAATGAAGTATAGTATCCAATTATGAATTTCGGCCGTCTCGGCACCCATATCGGGCATACGGCCTCAGATTAGCTCGAAAGCAACTCAAACACTTAGGATCTACTGAAATACACATGTTAGAAGAAATGAGATCGAAATCCGACCCCCGGTTTGGAAATGGCGAGATGATGTAGGTTTAGGCCGAAGTATAATATCCAAGTATGGATTGCGGCCGTCTCGGCACCCATCTCGGGCATACGGCCTTGGATTCGCTCGAAGCCAGCTCAAACACTTAGGATGTACTGAAATACAAGCGTTAGAAGAAACGGGATCAAAATCCGACCCCCGGTTTGGAAATGGCAGGACCATGTAAGTTTAGGCCGAAGTATAGTAGCCAATTATGGATTCCAGCTGTCTCAGCGCCCATATCGGGCATACAGTCTCAGATTCGCTCGAAACCAACTCAAACACATAGGATGTACAGAACTACATACCTTAGAAGAAACGGGATCGAAATCCGACCCCCAGTTTGGAAATGGCAGGATAATGTCGGTTTAGGCTGAATTATAGTAACCAATTATGGATTCCGGCCATCTCAGCGCCCATATTGGGCATACAGCCTCGGATTCGATCGAAACCAACTCAAACACTTAGGATGTACTGAAATACACGCGTTAGAACAAATGAGATCGAAATCTGACCTCCGGTTTCAAAATGACGGGACGAATTAGGTTTAGGCCGAAGTATTGTATCTAAGTATGGATTTAGGTGGTCTCGGCACCCATACCGAGCATACGGCACCGGATTTACTCGAAACCAACTCCAACATTTAGGATGTATTGAAATACACCTGTTAGAAGAAACGGAATCAAAATCCGATCCCCGGTTTGGAAATGGCAGGACGATGTAGGTTTAGGCCGATGTATAGTATCCAAGTATGGATTTCGACCGTCTCAGCGCCCATATCGGGCATACGGCCTCGGACTCACTTGAAACCAACTCAAACACTTAGGATGTACTGAAATACAAGCATTAGAAGAAACGAGATCAAAATCCTACCCCTGTTTTGGAAATGGCGGGTGATGTAGTTTTAGGCCGAAGTATAGTATCCAAGTACGGATTACGGTGGTCTTGGCGCCCATATCAGGCATGCGGCATCGGATTCGCTTGAAACCAACTCTAACACTTAGGATGTACTGAAATACACGCGTTAGAAGAAATAGGATCGAAATCCGATCCCCGGTTTGAAAATGACAGGATGATGTAGGTTTAGGTCGATGTATAGTAACCAAGTATGGATTTCGACTGTCTCAGCGCCCATATCGAGCATACGGCCTCGGACTCACTTGAAACCAACTCAAATACTTAGGATGTACTGAAATACATGCAGTAGAAGAAACGAGATCGAAATCCGACTCCTGGTTTAGAAATGGCGGGACGATGTAGGTCTAGGCCGAAATATAGTATCCAGGTACGGATTTCGGTGGTCTCGGCGCCCATATCAGTCATGCGGCATCGGATTTGCTCGAAACCAACTTCAATACTTAGGATGTACTAAAATACACTCGTTAGAAGAAATGGTATCGAAATTCGAACCCTGGTTTAGAAATGGCGGGACGATGTAGGTTTAGAACGAAGTATAGTATCTAATTATGGATTTCGGCCGTCTCAGCGCCCATATCAGGTATACGGCCTTGGAATAGCTCGAAACCAACTCAAATACTTAGGATGTATTAAAATACATGGGTTAGAAGAAACGGGATCCAAATCCGATCCCCGGTTTGGAAATGGCGGCCCGATATAGGTTTAGGCCGAAGTATAGTATCCAAGAATGGATTACGACCGTCTCGGAACCCATATCGAGCATACGGCCTTGGATTCGCTCGAAACAAACTCCAAAACTTAGGATGTATTGAAATACACGCATTAGATGAAACAGGATCGTAATCCGATCCCCGGTTTGGAAATGGCGGAACGATGTAAGTTTAGGTCGAAGTATAGTATCCAATTATTGATTTTGGCCGTCTCGGCACACATATCAAGCATACGGCCTCGGATTCGCTCGAAACCAACTGAAACACTTAGGATGTAATATAATACACGCGTTAGAGGAAATGAGATCAAAATCCGATACCCGGTTTGGAAATGGCGGTACGATGTAGGTTTAGGCCGAAGTATATAGTATCCAAGTATAGATTTCGGTGGCCTAGGCACCCATATCGGGCATATGGCATCGGATTCCCTCGAAACCAACTCCAATACTTAGGTTGTACTGAAATACACACCTTAGAAGAAATGGGATCAAAATCCGATCCCCGGTTTGGAGATGGCAGGACGATGTAAGTTTAAGCCGAAGTATTGTATCCAATTATGGATTCCAGCCGTCTCAGCGCCCATATCGGGCATACGTCCTCAGATTCGATCGAAACCAACCCCAATACTTGGGATGTACTGAAATACATGAGTTAGAAGAAACGGGATCGAAACCTGATCCCCGGTTTTGAAATGGCGGGACGATGTAGGTTTAGGCCGAAGTATAATATCCAAGTATGGATTTCGGTGGTCTCGGTGCCAATATCAGGCATACGGCCTCGGATTCTCTTGAAAAAAACTCCAACACTTAGAATGTCCTGAAATACATGCGTTAGAAGAAACGGGATCAAAATTCGACCTCCGATTTGGAAATGGCGGGACGATGTTGGTTTCGGCCAAGGTATAGTACCCAAGTATCGATTTCGGTAATCTCGGCGTCCATGTCGGGCATACGACCTCGGATTCGCTCGAAACCAACTCAAACACTTAGGATGTACTGAAATACACCCGTTAAAAGAAACGAGATCAAAATCCGACCCCCGGTTTTGAAATGGAGGGACAATGTAGGTTTAGGCCGAAGTATTGTATCCAATTATGGATTTCGGCCGTCCCGGAGCCCATATCGGGCATACGGCCTCAGATTCGCTCGAAACCAAATCCAACACTTAGGATGTACTGAAATACACTCGTTAGATGAAACGAAATCGAAACCCGATCGCCGGTGTGAAATTACGGGGCAATGTAGGTTTAGAATGAAGTATAGTATCCAATTATAGATTTCGGCCGTCTCGGCCCCCATATCAGGCATACGGCCTCAGATTAGCTCGAAAGTAACTCAAACACTTAGAATCTACTGAAATACACGCGTTAGAAGAAACGAGATCGAAATCCGACCCCCGGTTTGGAAATGGCGGGACGATGTAGGTTTAGGCCAAAGTATAGTATCCAAGTATGGATTCCGGCCGTCTCGGCACCCATATCGGGCATACGGCCTTGGATTCGCTCGAAATCAATTCAAACACTTAGGATGTATTGAAAAACAAGCGTTAGGAGAAACAGGATCAAAATCCAACCCCCGGTTTGGAAATGGCTGGACGATGTAAGTTTAGGCCGAAGTATAGTATCCAATTATGGATTCCGGCTGTCTCAGCGCCCATATCGAGCATACAGCTTCAGATTCGTTCGAAACCAACTCAAACACATAAGATGTACTAAACAAAACGTGTTAGAAGAAACGGGATCAAAATGCGACCCCCGGTTTGGGAATTGCAGGATAATGTCGGTTTAGGCCGAAGTATAGTATCCAATTATGGATTCCGGCCATCTCGGTGCCCATATCGGGCATACGGCCTCGGATTCGCCCCAAACCAACTCGAACACTTGGGATGTACTGAAATACACGCATTAGAACAAACGAGATCGAAATCCGACCTCCGGTTTAAAATGACGGGACGAATTAGGTTTAGGCCAAAGTATAGTATCCAACTATGGATTTCGGTGGTCTCGGCACCCATATCGAGCATACGGCACCGGATTTGCTCGAAACTAACTCTAACATTTAGGATGTACTGAAACACACTTGTTAGAAGAAACAGAATCAAAATCCGATCCCCGGTTTTGAAATGGCAGGACGATGTAGGTTTAGGCCGATGTATAGTATCCAAGTATGGATTTCGACCGTCTCGGCGCCCATATTGGGCATACGGCCTCAGACTCACTTGAAACCAACCCAAACACTTAGGATGTACTGAAATACAAGCATTAGAAGAAACGAGATCAAAATCCGACCCCCGGTTTGGAAATGATGGGATGATGTAGGTTTATCCTGAAGTATAGTATCTAAATACGGATTTCGGTGGTCTTGGCGCCCATATCAGGCATGCGGCATCAAATTCGCTCGAAACCAACTCCAACACTTAGGATGTACTGAAATACACGCGTTATAAGAAATGGGATCGAAATCTGATCCCCAGTTTGGAAATAGCAGGATGATGTAGGTTTAGGCCGATGTATAGTAACCAAGTATGGATTTTGACTGTCTCAGCGCCCATATCAGGCATACTGCCTCGGACTCGCTTGAAACCAACTCAAACGCTTAGGATGTACTGAAATACACGCATTAGAAGAAACGAGATCCAAATCCGACTCCCGGTTTGGAAATGGCGGGACGATGTAGGTCTAGGCTGAAATATAGTATCCAGGTACGGATTTCGGTGGTCTCGGCGCCCATATCAGGCAAGCGGCATCGGATTCGCTCGAAACCAACTCCAGCACTTAGGATGTACTGAAATACACTCGTTAGAAGAAACGGTATCGAAATCCGAGCCCTGGTTTGGAAATGGCGGGACGATGTAGGTTTAGAACGAAGAATAGTATCCAATTATGGATTTCCGCCGTCTTGACACCCATAACGGGCATACGGCCTCGGCTTACATCGAAAGCAACTCAAACACTTAGGATGTATTAAAATACACGCGTTAGAAGAAACAGGATCGAAATCCGATCCCCGGTTTGGAAATGGCAGCCAGATGTAGGTTTAGGCCGAAGTATAGTATCCAAGAATGGATTCCGACCGTCTCGGAACCCATATCGGGCATACGGCATTTGATTCGCTCGAAACGAACTCCAACGCTTAGGTTGTATTGAAATACACGCATTAGATGAAATCGGATCGCAATCCGATCCCCGGTTTGGAAATAGCAGGACGATGTAAGTTTAGGTCGAAGTATAGTATCCAATTATGGATTTTTGCCGTCTCAGCAGACATATCCAGCATACGGCATCGGATTCGTTCGAAACCAACTCAAACAATTAGGATGTACTAAAATACACGTGTTAAAGGAAACAGGATCAAAATCTGATTCCTGGTTTGGAAATGGCGGTACGATGTAGGTTTAGGCCGAAGTATATAGTATCCAAGTATAGATTTCGGTGGTCTCGGCACCCATAACGGGCATACAGCCCCGGATTCGCTCGAAACCAACTCCAACACTTAGAATGTACTAAAATACACACCTTAGAAAGAAATGGGATCGAAATCCGATCCCCGGTTTGGAAATGGCTGGACGATGTAAATTTAGGCCGAAGTATAGTATCCAATTATGGATTCCGGCCATCTCAGCGCCCATATCGGGCATACGGCCTCAGATTCGCTCGAAACCAACCCCAATACTTGGGATGTACCGAAATACATGAGTTAGAAGAAATGAGCTCAAAATCCGATCCCCGGTTTTGAAATGGCAGGACGATGTAGGTTTAAGCCGAAGTATAGTTTCCAAGTATGGATTTCGAGCGTCTCGGCACCCATATCGGGCATACGGCTTCGGATTCGCTCAAAACCAACTCCAACACTTAGGATGTAGTGAAATACACGCGTTAGAAGATATGGGATCAGAATCCGACCCGCGATTTAGAAATGGTGGGACGATGTATGTTTAGGCCGAAGTATCGTATCCAATAATGGATTTCGGTGGACTCGGCGCCAATATCAGGCATACGGTCTCGGATTCGCTCCAAAAAAACTCCAACACTTAGAATGTACTAAAATACACTCGTTAGAAGAAACAGGATCGAAATCCGACCCCCGGTTTGGAAATGGAGGGACGATGTACGTGTAGGCCGAAGTATAGTATCCAAGTATGGATTTCGATGGTCTCAGCACCTATATCGGGCATACGGCATCGGATTCGCTCGAAACCAACTCTAACAGTTAGGATGTACTAAACTACACACGTTTGAAGAAATATGATCGAAATCCGATCCCCGGTTTCAAAATGGCGGGACGATGTAAGTTTAGGCCGAAGTATAGTATCCAATTATGAATTCCGGCCGTCTCAGCTCCCATATCGGGCATACAGCTTCGGATTCACTCGAAACCAACTCAAACACTTAGGATGTAGTGAAATACAAGTATTAGAAGAAACGAGATCGAAATCCGACCCCCAGTTTGGAAATGGTGGGACAATGTAGGTGTAGGCCGAAGTATAGTATCCCATTATGGATTACGGCCATCTCGGCGCCCATATCGGTCATACGGCCTCGGATTCGCTCGAAACCAACTCAAGCACTTAGGATGTACCAAAATACAAGCGTTAGAAGAAATGGGATCGAAATCCGATCCCCGGTTTGGAAATACCGGGACGATGTACGTTTACGACGATGTATAGTTTCCAACTATGGATTACAGGCGTCTCGGCCCCCAAATCAGGCATACGGCTTCGGATTCGCTCAAAACCAGCTCCAACACTTAGGATGTATTGAAATACACGCATTAGAAGAGACGGAATAGAAATCCGACCCCCAATTTGGAAATGGCGGGACGATGTAGGCTTAGGTCGAAATATAGTATCCAAGTATGGATTTCGTTGGCCTCGGCGCCCATATCAGGCATACGATATCGGATTCGCTCGAAACCAACTCCAACACTTTAGATGTACTGAAATACATGCATTAGAAGAAACAGAATCGGAATCCGATCCCCGGTTTGGAAATGGCAGGACGATGTACGTTTAGGCCGAAATATAGTATCCAATTATGGATTTCGGCCGTCTCGACGCCCATATCAGGTATACGGCCTTCGATTCACTCGAAATCAACTCCAACTCTTAGGATGTACTGAAATACACGCCTTAGAAGAAAAAGAATCAGAATCTGATCCCCGGTTTGGAAATGACGGGACGATGTACGTTTAGGCCGAAGTATAGTATCCAAGTATGGATTTCGGTGGGCTCGGCGCACATATCCGGCATACAGGCTCAGATTCGCTCAAAACCAACTCAAACACTTAGGATGTACTGAAATATATGCGTTAAAGAAACGAGATCAAAATCCAATCCCCGGTTCGGAAATGGCTTGACAATGTATGTTTAGGCCGAAGTATAGTATCCAATTATGGATTTCAGCAATCTCGGCGCCCATATCGGGCATACGGCCTCAGATTCGCTCGAAATCAACCCTAACACTTAGGATGTACTGAAATAGACGCATTAGAAGAAACGGGATCGAAATCCGATTCCCGGTTTGGAAATGGCGGGACGATGTAGGTTTAGGACGAAGTATAGTATCCAATTATGGATATTAGCCGTCTCAGCGTACATATCCGGCATACGGCCCCAGTTTGGAAATGGCAGGACGATGTAGGTTTAAGCCGATGTATAGTATCCAAGTATGGATTTCTGCCGTCTCAGTCCCCATTCCGGGCATACAGCTTCGGATTCGCACGAAACAAACTGCAACACTTAGGATGCACTAAAATACATGCGATAGAAGACACGGGATCAAAATCCGACACCTGGTTTTGAAATGGCGAGACGATGTAGGTTCAGGCCGAAGTATAGTATCCAAGTATGGATTTCGGTGATCTCAGTGCACATATCCGACATACGGGTTCAGATTCACTCGAAACCAACTCAGATACTTAGGATCTACTCAAATACACGTCTTAGAAGAAACGGGATCAAAATCCGATTCCCGGTTCGGAAATGGCGGGACAATGTAGGTTTAGGCCGAAGTATAGTGTCCAATTATGGATTTTAGCCATCTTAGCGCACATATCCGGCATACTGCCACGGATTCGCTCGAAACCAACTCCAACACTTATGATGTACTGAAATACACACGTTACATGAAACGTGATCGAAATCCAACCCCCGTTTTGGAAATTGTGGGACAATGTAGGTTTAGGCTGCAGTATATTATCCAATTATGGATTTCGACCGTCTCAGCGCCCATATCGGGCATACGGCATCGCATTCGCTCGAAACAAACTCCAACACTTAGGATGTACTGAATTACACGCGTTAGAAAAAATCAAATCGGAATCCGATCCCCCGTTGGCGGGACGATGTACGTTTAGGCCGAAGTATAGTATCCAATTATGGATTTCGACCGTCTCGTCGCCCATATCGGGCATACGGCCACGGATTCGCTCGAAACCAACTCCAACACTTATGATGTACTGAAATACACACGTTAGATGAAACGTGATCGAAATCCAACCCACGTTTTGGAAATTCTGGGACAATGTAGGTTTAGGCCGCAGTATATTATCCAATTATGGATTACGGCCGTCTCGGCGCCCATATCGGCCATACGGCATCGGATTCGCTCGAAACAAACTCCAACACTTAGGATGTACTGAATTACATGCGTTAGAAAAAATCAAATCGGAATCCGATCCCCCGTTTGGAAATGGCGGGACGATGTACGTTTAGGCCGAAGTATAGTATCTAATTATGGATTTCTGCAGTCTCGTCGCCCATATCGGGCATACAGCCTCGGATTCGCTCGAAACTAACTCAAACACTTAGGATGTACTGAAATACACACGTTAGAAGAAACGGGATCGAAATCCGATCCCCGGTTTGTAAATGGCGGGGCGATGTAGGTTTAGGCCGAGGTATAGTATCCAAGTATGGATTCCGGCCGTCTCGGCGCCCATATCGGGCATAAGCCACGGATTCGCTCGAAACCAACTCCAACACTTAGGATGTACTGAAATACACACATTAGAAGAAACGGGATCGAAATCCGATTCCCGGTTTAGAAATGGCGGGGCGATGTAGGTTTAAGCCGAAGTATAGTATTCAAGTATGGATTACGGGCGTCTCGGCGTCCATATCGGGCATATGGCCTCGGATTCGCTCAAAACCAACTCAAACACTTAGGATGTTCTAAAAAACAGGAGTTCGAAGAAACGAGAACGAAATCCGACCCCCGGTTTGGAAATTGCGGGACGATATAGGTTTAGGCCGAAGTCTAGTATCCTAGTATGGACTACGGTGGTCTCGGGGCCCATATCGGGCATACGGCATCGGATTCGCTCGAAACAAACTCCAACACTTAGGATGTAGTGAATTACACACGTTAGAAGAAATGGAATCGGAATCCGATCCCCCGTTTGGAAATGGCGGGACGATGTACGTTTAGGCCGAAGTATAGTATCCAATTATGGATTTCGACCGTCTCGTCGCCCATATTGGGCATACGGCCTTGGATTCGCTCGAACTAACTCAAACACTTAGAATGTACTTAAATACACACGTTAGAAGAAAAGGGATCGAAATCCAATCCCCGGTTTGTAAATGGCGGGGCGATGTTGGTTTAGGCCGAGGTATAGTATCCAAGTATGGATTTCGGCCGTCTCGGCACCCATTTCGGGCATACGGTCTTGGATTCGCTCGAAACCAACTCCAACACTTAAGATGTACTGAAATACACACATTAGATGAAATGAGATCGAAATCCAATTCCCGGGATGGAAATGGCGGGATGAGGTAGGTTTAGGCCGAAGTATAGTATTCAAGTATGGATTTTGGTGGTCTCGGCGCCCATATCGGGCATACGGCCACGGATTCCCTCGAAACAACCTCCAACACTTAGGATGTATTGAAATACAAGCATTAGAAGAATAAGATCGAAATCCGATCCTAGTTTAGAAATGGGGGGACGATGTAGGTTTAGGCCGAAATATAGTATCCAATTATTGATTTTGGCCGTCTCAGCGCACATATCCGGCATACGACCACCGATTCACTCGAAACCAACTCCAACACTTAGGATGTACTGAAATACACACGTTAGAGGAAACGTGATCGAAATCGGACCCCCGTTTTGAAAATTGGGGGACAATGTAGGTTTAGGCTGCAGTATAGTATCCAGTTATGGATTTCGGCGTCTCGTTGCCCATATCGGGCATACGACATCGGATTCACTTGAAACCAACTCAAACACTTAGGATGTACTGAAACACACACGTTAGAAGAAATGGGATTGAAATCCAATCCTCGGTTTGGAAGTGGCAGGACGATTTACGTTTAGGCCGATGTTTAGATTCCAAGTATGGATTTCGGCCGTCTCAGTGCCCATTCCGAGTATAGACTTCGGATTCACACGAAACAAACTGCAACACTTAAGATGTACTAAAATACAAATGATAGAAGACACAGGATCAAAATACGACCCCCGGTTTTCAAATGGCGGGACAATGTAGGTATAGGCTGAAGTATAGTTTCCGAGTATGGACTTCGGTGGTCTCGGCGTCCATATTGGGCATATGGCATCGGATTCGCTCGCAACAAACTCTAACACTTCGGATGTACTGAAATACACACGTTAGAAGAAATGGGATCGAAATCCTATCCCCGGTTTGTAAATGGCGGGGCGATGTAGGTTTACGCCGAAGTATAGTATCCAAGTATGGATTTCGGCTGTTTCGGCACCCATTTCGGGCATACGGTCTCGGATTCGCCCAAAACCAACTCAAACACTTAGGATGTACTAGAATACAAGCGTTGGAAGAAATGAGATCGAAATCCGACCCCCGGTTTGGAAATGGCGGGACGATATAGGTTTAGGCCGAAGTATAGTATCCTAGTATGGACTTCGGTGGTCTAGGCGCCCATATCGGGCATACTGCATCGGATTCGCTCGCAACAAACTCCAACACTTAGGATGTATTGAAATGCACATGTTAGAAGAAATGGGATCGAAATCCGATCCCCGGTTTGTAAATGGCGGGGCGATGTAGGTTTAGGCCGAAGTATAGTTTCCAAGTATGGATTTCGGCCGTCTCGGCACCCATTTCGGCCATACAGTCTTGGATTCGCTCGAAACCAACTCCAACACTTAAGATGGACTGAAATACACACATTAGATGAAACGGGATCAAAATCCGATTCCCGGGTTGGAAGTGGCGGGACAAGGTAGGTTTAGGCCAAAGTATAGTATCCAAGTATGGATTTCGGTGGTCTCGGCGCCCATATTGGGCATACGGCCTCGGATTCACTCGAAACCAACTCAAACACTTAGGATGTACTGGAATACACGCATTAGAAGAAACGAGATCGAAATCCGACCCCCGGTTTGGATATGACGGGACGATGTATGTTTAGGCTGAAGTATAGTATCCAATTATGGATTACCGCCGTCTCGGCACCCATATTGGGCAAACGGCCTCGGATTCGCTCGAAACCAACTCCAATACTTAGGATGTACTGAAATACACTCATTTGAAGAAACAAGATCGAAATCCGATCCTAGTTTAGAAATGGCGAGACGATGTAGGTTTATGCCGAATTATAGTATCCAATTATGGATTTTAGCCGTCTCAGCGCACATATCCGGCATACAGCCACGGATTCGCTCGAAACAAACTCCAACACTTAGGATGTACTGAAATACATGCGTTAGATGAAACGTGATTGAAATCCGACCCTCGTTTTGAAAATTGTGGGACAATGTAGGTTTTGGCCGCAGTATAGTATCCAATTATGGATTTCGGCCATCTCGGCGCCCATATCGGGCATACAGCCTTGGATTCGCTCGAAACCAACTCAAACACTTAGAATGTACTGAAATACACGCGTTAGAAGAAATGGGATTGAAATCCGAACCCCGGTTTGGAAATGGCAGGACGATGTAGGTTTAGGCAGATGTATAGTATCCAAGTATGGATTTCGGCCATCTCGGTGCCCATTACGGGCATACAGCTTCGGATTCACACGAAAAAAATTGCAACACTTATGATGTACTAAAATACACGCGATATAAGACACGGGATCAGAATCCAACCCCCGGTTTTGAAATGGCGGGACGATGTAGGTTTAGGCCTTAGTATAGTATCCAAGTATGGATTTCGGTGATCTCAGTGCACATATCCGGCATACGGGCTCAGATTCGTTCGAAACCAACTCAGACATTTAGGATCTGCTAAAATACACGAGTTAGAAGAAACGGGATGGAAATTCGATCCCCGGTTTGGAAATGGCGGGACGATGTAAGTTTAGGCCGAAGTATACTATCTAATTATGGATTACGGCCGTCTCGACGCCCATATCGGGCATACGGCCTTAGATTCGCTCGAAACCAATCACAACACTTAGGATATAACTAAATACATGCGTTAGATGAATCGGGATCCAAATCCGATCCCCAGTTTGGAAATGGCGGAACGATCTAGGTTTAGGCCGAAGTATAGTATCCAAGTATGGATTACGGGCGTCTCGACGTCCATATCGGGCATACGGCCTCGGATTCGCTCGAAACAAACTCCAACACTTAGGATGTTCTTAAATACATTCGTTAGAAGACACGGGATCGAAATCTGACCCCCTGTTTAGAAATAGCGGGATGATGTAAGTTTATGCCGAAGTATAGTATCCATGTATGGATTTCGGTGGTCTCGGCGCACATATCCGACATACGGGCTAAGATTCGCTCGAAACCAACTCAAACACTTAGGATGTACTAAAATACACGCGTTAGAAGAAACGGGATTGAAATCCGATCCCCGGTTCGGAAATGGCTTGACAATGTAGGTTTAGGCCGAAGTATAGTATCCAATTATAGATTTCGGCCATCTCGGCGCCCATATCAGGTATACGGCCTCAGATTCGCTTGAAACCAACCCTAACACTTAGGATGTACTGAAATACACAGGTTAGAAGAAATGGGATCGAAATCCGATTCCCGGTTTAAAAATGGCGGGACGATGTCGGTTTAGGCCGAAGTATAGTATTCAAGTATGGATTACGGCGTCTCGGCTTCCATATCTGGCATACGGCCTCGGATTCGCTCAGAACCAACTCAAACACTTAGGATGTACTAAGATACAAGCGTTGGAAGAAACGAATCGAAATCCGACCCCTGGTTTGGAAATAGCGGGACGATATAAGTTTAGGCTGAAGTATAGTATCCTAGTATGGACTTCGGTGGTCTCAGCGCCCATATCGGGCATACAGCATCGGATTCGCTCGAAACAAACTTCAACACTTAGGATGTACTGAAATAGATGCGTTAGAAGAAACAAGATCAAAATCCGATCCCCCGTGTCGAAATGGCGGGACGATGTATGTTTAGGCCGAAGTATAGTATCCAATTATGCATTTCAGCCGTCTCGTCGCCCATATCAGGCATACGGCCTCGGATTCGCTCAAAACCAACTCAAACACTTAGGATGTACTAAAATACAAGCGTTGGAAGAAACGAGATCGAAATCCGACCCCTGGTTTTGAAATGGCGGGACGATATAGGTTTAGGCTGAAGTATAGTATCCTAGTATGGACTTCGGTGGTCTCGGCGCCCATATCGGGCATACAGCATCGGATTCGCTCAAAACAAACTCCAACATTTAGGATGTACTTAAATACATGCATTAGAAGAAACAAGATCGAAATCCAATCCCCCGTTTGGAAATGGCGGGACGATGTACGTTTAGGCCGAAGTATAGTATCTAATCATGGATTCCAGCCGTCTCGTCCCCCATATCGGGCATACGGCCTCGGATTCGCTCGAAACTAACTCAAACACTTAGGATGTACTGAAATACACACGTTAGAAGAAACAGGATCGAAATCCGATCCCTGGTTTGGAAATGGCAGGGCGATGTAGGTTTAGGCCGAAGTATAGTATCCAAGTATGGATTTCGGCCGTCTCGGCACCCATTTCGGGCATTCGGTCTTGGATTCGCTCAAAATCAACTCCAACACTTAGGATGTACTGAAATACACACATTAGATGAAACGGGATCGAAATCCGATTCCCAGGTTGGAAATGGCGGGACGAGGTAGGTTTAGGCCGAAGTATAGTATCCAATTATGGATTACCGCCGGCTCGGCGCCCATATCGGGCATACTGCCTCAGATTCGCTCGAAACCAACTCCAACACCTAGGATGTACTGAAATATATGTGTTAGAAGAAACGAGATCAAAATCCGATCACAGTTTAGAAATGGTGGGACGATGTAGGTTTAGGCCGAAGTATAGTATCCAATTATGGATTTTAGCCATCTCAGCACACATATCCGGCATACGGCCACGGATTTGCTCGAAACCAACTCTAACACTTAGGATGTACTGAAATACACACGTTAGATGAAACATGATCAAAATACAACCCCCGGTTTGGAAATGGTGGGACAATGTAGGTTTAGGCAGTAGTATAGTATCCAATTATGGATTTCGGCCATCTCGGTGCCCATATTGGGCATACAGCCTCGGATTCGTTCGAAACCAACTCAAACACTTAGAATGTACTGAAATACACACGTTAGAAGAAACATGATCAAAATCCGATCACCGGTTTGGAAATGGCGGGACGATGTAGGTTTAGGCCGAAGTATAATATCCAAGTACGGATTTCGGTGGTCTCGGCACCTATATCGAGCATATGGCATCGGATTCGCTCGAAACCAACTCCAACACTTAGGGTGTATTGAAATACACATGTTGGAAGTAACGGGATTGAAATCAAATCCCCGGTTTGGAAATGGCGGGACGATGTAAGTTTAGGCCGAAGTATAGTATCTAATTATGGATTTCGGCCGTCTCGGCGCCCATATTGGGCATACGGCCTCAGATTCGCTCGAAACCAACCCCAACACTTAGGATGTACTGAAATACACACGTTAGAAGAAATGGGATCAAAATCCGATCCCGGTTTGGAAATGGTGGGACGATATAGGTTTATGCCGAAGTAAAGTATCGAAGTTTGGATTCTGGGCATCTCGGGGCCCATATCGAGCATACGGCCTCGGATTCGCTCGAAACTAACTCCAACACTTAGGATGTACTGAAATACACGTGTTAGAAGAAACAAAATTGAAATCCGACCATCGGTTTGGAAATGGCGGGACTGTGTATGTTTAGGTCGAGGTATAGTATCCAAGTATGGATTTCGGTGGTCTCGACGCCTATATCGGGCATACGGCCTCGGATTCGCTCGAAACAAACTCCAACACTTAGGATGTAGAACCCCGGAACTTTGGTATATGTCTTGGTATATGTGCCAAGGCATAAAGCCTATGAAATCCCGAATTCATGAAATGAGATTGGTGAAACCTTGAGAAATAGTTTCAAGCACACTATAATGAATTAAATAAATTATTTAATGATGCCTACAAGCTCTAAAGAGACCCTAGTTATGTTTAAGAAATGTCAAAAGGGAACTAGGATAGGTCCGAGTAGTAGAATGGGTTGAAAAATGGGCTTATAGTAGAAATCTACAGAGCACCGATCACTCGGTCCATTGCAGCGATCGATTGGTCCAAAACCGATCGATCGGAGGCTATCGACTGGTCAAGATTTTTGTATGGGGAAATTTTCCAGAGAGTGAAATTTTAACCGATCGCTCGGTTATAAAACCAATCGATCGGTAGGCAACCGATCGATCGGTCATTAACACCGATCGCTCGGTCTTCGCGTTTTTGCAGAAATTTCAGTAAGGGCTTTTTCGTCATTTGGGCATTTCACCCTTGCTTTATAAGCCTTGCACGAGCCTAAGGGTTTCATAAACCCTTAGGGCAGATATTTGAGAGAGAGTGGGAGAGGAGAAAGGGGTTCTAACCTAGGGTTTCAACTTGAGAGTGAATCAAGGGTTTAAACACCCAAGATCATCCCAAAAGGGCGTGGATTCATCAAATCCAACCTCAAACTCGTGTGGCATTCCCATTCCAAGCTAGGGCAGCGATCCTACGGCATTTTGAAAGGGGTTTCTTCCCCAAATCAAGCCTTCTTCAAGTAAGGGTTCTTCCCTACCATTTGAGGTTCGATTTCAAGGTTTCTTCAAGGTCAAGCCTTGATTTCAAGGTTAGTACACCCTACTAACTTCTTTAGCAATAACCTAGATTCCTTTCTTGAAAATGATGATTTTTGGATCTTGTGTTCTTTCCTTTCCTTGAAATGCATTATTTTCCCTAATTATAAACAAGATAATTAATTGTTGAATGGGATGTGGATTGTTGGACATGGAGGCGATTGGATGCCGTATTGTGTGAGGTGTGTGATGAAAAATGGTGGATGGGCATGGTACGAATAATGAACACACGCCTTGTGTATGATGAAACATATGAACATTTAAGAACTTGAAATACTATGGTTTGAATGTGTTACTCATTAGGTGTTTGACAAAATGGATGAATGAGAATGCCAAGAATAAAATGAAGGAATTGGGAAATATGACTTGTGTAGTTTTTCTTAAAAGGGTGATTTTAAAAACAAATGCTTTATATGTTTTCATTAAATTCCCCATGCCTATGCAATTACAAGAAATGCCATATTATGCCTTACGGTTTCATGTTAACATGATTAGGAAAAAGAGAATCGAAATGCAATATGTGTCCCTTGATTCATCTATGATAGTACGAGTGTCACGCATGCATGAACTAAACCTTTTGAATATAAGCATATGAAATAACAAGAAATAAGCATATGACAAGGAGGTTGGTAGCCCAGGGATGTGCGGGTGCTAGCCTCTGGCTCACAAGTTAAATTAACATGAATGTCAAGGGTAGGGCATATCCCTAGGATATGTCATACCTGGGTCACAAGAAAACACGATAATCAAGGAAATGAAGATGCTAATGTGTTCCGTTCCATCATAGTCCGGGCATTAGCTAAGCAAGTGAAACAAGTGAAGTTACTAATGTGTTCCGTTCAATTATAGTCCGGGCATTAGTAAACAATGATAACTAGTGTGTTCCGTTCAACCATAGTCCGGGCACTAGTCAAGTCAAGATAAGGATGCTAATGTGTTCCGTTCAATCATAGTCCGGGCATTAGTAAGCATGGTGCTAATGTGTTCCGTTCCATTATAGTCCGGGCATTAGCAAAGGAAAGCAAGAACCTAGTATGTCCGTCCAGTTCATAGTTCGGGTACTAGTTAAACATGACACGCAAGAATGACAAGAACCTAGTATGTCTGTCCATATCATAGTTCGGGTACTAGCTAAACAAGAATGAAACAAAGCATGTGTGATTCCCACGATGCAAAAATAAGATAAGAATAAGTTGTAAATACGGCAAACGAGTTTCGGAAAATCACAAGAAGTATTCTCAAGAACAAGTCATGACTTTTGAATACAAGTTTACAATGCATGAGTTAAAATATGTTGTTCATGATTTACTCTATATTATTATTTCTTTTTAGCTTGCGCACTCTGATTTTGTAGCCTTTGATGAACTGTATTATGTATGATATATTAATGTTATTACTATTGCTAGCTAGTAGCTTGTACTCGCTGAGTATTCCATGCTCAGCCGTACTTTGATGTCGGCAGGTACACCAGATGCTATCCAGGCAGTACATGGAGAGTAGGAGGTTGCTTGGAGTATCAATCAGATATTAGGGTTGGCCTGTGGCCCTACGGTTGGGTGGAGGATGAGAGACATGTATTTTGGGGTTCTTATGTCTGGGGAAAATTGTATCACTTGAGTTGGGACTCAAGTTAAGAAGTCATGTACATGTTTTATTTTCTATTTAGTTATTGTAAACCATTATGCTTGGAATACAGTTAAGTGATTAAAGAAATTTTTAGTTTACTATTTTGCATGCCTTGTACACTCTTTGCAGGTTTGATTTAAGGTTAAGTTACGTCGCCAAAGTATCCTAACTCCTAGGGGGTATTTTGGGGCGCGACATAGGATGTACTTAAATACACACGTTAGAAGACACGGGATCGAAATCCGACCCCCGGTTTGGAAATGGCGGGACGATGTAGGTTTAGGCCGAAGTATAGTATCCAAGTATGGATTTCGGTGGTCTCAGCGCCCATATCGGACATACGGCCTCGGATTCGCTCGAAACCAACTCCAACACTTAGGATGTACTGAAATACACCCGTTAGAAGAAACGGTATTGAAATCTGACCCCCGGTTTGAAAATGGTGGGACGATGTAAGTTTAGGCCGATGTAATACTGCAAACTATTAATATTTTGAGATGAGTTTGGATCTTTGCATATTTATTAATTATTAAAAACTCAAATTTTCTCATTTAGAAAAAATTAATGAATTGTGTATATTTTTTTTTTTGTAGGAGGGAGCCGGTAGCACGCATATATCGGGTTTTCGACCATTGCTAGGCGGGAGTTAGACGGCTACTTTTTGTTTCTTTTTTTTCATTTTTCATGATGTATACTTTTTTTGACAACACTTTTATGGGCATGTATATATAATTTTGATATTGCTGGTTTGAGGCATTTTTTTAATTACATGAATTTTTTATTCTTAGTTGGAATTAGATATTGTTACAGGTACAATACATGTTTATTTAGATTTATATTGCTCACAGGTACAGATAATACAGGAACAAAAATACTAAATTTTTGCAAAAATAAATTTTTTTTTTAAAATCTTTCAATATGGCGGCGGTTTTGACCGTCGTAGATTATAATAATAATTTAATTGATTAAATTAATATTACGGCGGTCAGCACCGCCATAATATATTACTGCGGTTCCAACTGCCTTAGATTCTTAACATATAACGGTGGTGACGAACGCCGTGATAGAATCAATAAAGAACGGCAGAAGAAAATTACGGCGGTAATCAACCGCCGTAATTTATTGATATAATACGGCGGTGCTTATTAACCGCCGTCCATACCCACCGTAATAGGAATCCCCGACAACATATTCTTCGATGGGTCAACTTACTACCGTGATACATTATGATGGTGGTAATTTTAGATAGTACGGCGGTTTAGAACCACTGTAAAAAAAAGCTCAAGTTTTGTAGTGTCAATTCGTGATAATCTATAGTGGTGGTTTTGATCCGCCGCTAAAGGTCAAAGAATATAATTAATGAATTAATTAAATCAATTTTTTTGCAGCGGTATTAAACTGCCACTGAAATTAATTAAAAATTATTTTAGTTTAATTATAGCGGTGGTGCAAAACCGTTGCTGAAGGCCTAGAGTTAAAAAATTTTAATTGTGAATATTAAATTTTTTTTTTGTACCTGTAAACGGTATAAAATAATTCACAGTTGCCTACAAAACTAAAATAGTCAATCTCATAAAAAGAAAAATATATATACATGCCCATTAAATGTTTTACAATAAAAAGACTATGAAAATCCTATCTAGAAAGGGCCTTGGGTGTCGTACCCCAAAATCCCCCTAGAAGTTTAGGAAACTTTAGCTTGTGACTTACATTCAAAACCACCCTGCAAGAGCATATATAAAGCATACTCAAAGCGGAAGCTAAAAATTTTCTTTACTAACATGACTGTATTCCAAGTTTGTACAAAAGATAACGTACCTTAATTGGCATAGATGTAAGTTAACAATATTCACGATTATGGGAAGTGCTTGATTGACACTTATAGACCCTAGTAGAGGTCTTAGATGGTTGTTTAGAGACTCCCATAATTTCTTTTAGACTTAGGGTTGGTGAACCATAATATGCTAAAACTAATTCGTAGAGAATTAAAGGATAATATAGTCCATTTTGACTTATGGGCTTTAGTGATCCACATGGACACTTTATAATTGTTATTTTGGGCTTATGATGCTTGGTATGACCAATGATTCACCATATGGATAAGTGAACCATCAAAAGCCCACTGATGTTAAAATGACCTTTGTACCCTTGGATTAGATCCATTAAGATTTTTGGGGCTAGTGGGAGTCCATTGTAATTAGTTTGATCTAATTAATCAAACTTTGTATTATTATCATATGATGATTTTGTATATTGTTTTATACATGTGATACAATGATATATATTGTGAATGTTTATGATATATGCATGAGATGTATAATTTGTTCATAAAATTCTATTTTCCCTCAAGAAAAATATCAAGTGAATTAAATGGGCTAATTTATCCTATGGGATAATTTGCCCTATAACCTTCCATCATCAATAAGACTAAGAATTAATTAGCCTGAGTCTTCTCTTGCCAAAAGGTTTTGATATAACTCAGTCTTAATTAAATTTCTAGAGCCTTATTTCTATAGTAGATAGGTTTATGTATGGCTTGATAGGGAGTTTCAACTAAAATGGGGGCATAGCCCTACCTGATCATATAACAAACCGAGAATGATGGGCTTCACTTAACCAAGGAACATAACAGCTGAAGCAGTGATAGTCATATCGTCTTTGGAGGTCACAAGAAAATTAGGAGTCATTAATTAACATAAGGAGTTATGCATGAGATGTTCAGATGATGGATAGTTACTATCCACCTTGTGGTGCTTGTGTAATACTATCCTAATATGGAAGATTGCATGTGTATTATAAGACACCCAATGCTCATCAGAAATATGAAGTAGCATATTTCCTAATTTTATAGATTGAGGGGTCTATGAAATTTGACTGAATGATGAGCAATATTATCAAATATTGAAAACCCTGATCTAATGATATTATAATGTGTAATATTATGATTTATGTTTTATTGATTATCATGTCATTCTATAACTATCTTACCAAGACTTTAATGAGAATCTCTTGAACAATTCAAAGTGTTTGAAATGGAAAAAGAATCTCAAGTTTGTGCTTACTATCTAAAGAATTACCCAACTTCTCACTACTAATGTTAAATCTCATTTGAGATGTTTACAGAATACAATAAGACTGCTAGGCAACTTACTATATAAAAGGACAAGTGGACACCAAGTTGACTAGGAAAACCCAGTCCCAAAGAATATGATAGAGATCATGGGATTCATAAATCCCAATTCTTGGTGCTGAGATAAATTTATGGGATCAGAGGATATGATCCTCAACTAGCTCCCGGAGTCCTTTAATATGGTTATGTTGAACAAGTAGGGAATCAAATTGTCTAAAATCCCACATGTTGCATATGGCTAAGAACCTTATGAAGAGTTCAAGGCTACTTGCAAAGATGTTCAAAGGAATTGGATTCTCTAAATCCTGAGCATTTATGCAAATAAAAGAAATCTAAGCTTTTCCAAAGAAAAGATATTTTGGTGGTATGGACAAGGGATCTTATGAGAAGAAAGGAAATTATAAAGAATGTGTTTCACAGTGAAGCAGTTGATCATTGGATATAGTTAAACCTTTGGAAAGTTTGTCTAACTTGTATACTCATCAAGTCTAACTTAATTGTTAGAAGCACCAGCTACTAATGCTTGGTATGACCTTGCATAAGTGCAATAGTTGCATGTTTGCTAAGGAGAAGGAGAAATCCGAGTAGATAAAACATCTACTTGGGAATGGGACAAAAGCAATAATTGTTATAGTCACCATTGGGATATTTTAATGAAAACTGGGATATTTTAATGAAAACTAGCTCAAAATAGGATTTTATTCTTAGAGACTATGTATGTGCCAATTACTCGTAGAAATTAGATTTCTTATATTGTTACTATTGTAACATTAATTTGTACCTGGCACATCCCTTAGTCTTTATGAACTTAATCTTATGAATAATTATCGTGGAGAAAGATGTGTCTTCTCGTATTGTATTAATACATAAGGATGATCATAGTCATATGAACCTTCCATTAAGAGGTAGCTAACTTTATTTCACCTTCTTCGAAAAGTTCAAGGAATTTCGCAATGAAATAAAGAAATAGCTTGGTAAGTCTTCCATAATTGAGAAGAGTACCTCTTAATAGAAATTTCATAAGTTACTCCCATTAAATCTTGTCTCGGATAATTCTCATAACAAACCATTGTTAGACATATATGCCCACGAAAGTCATTTTGGTATTGTATTAGTATACTTAATCAATAAAAGAATATTTTACATTCACACATTGTCTTCTGCATTGGGTAACATATTAAAAGTATCTCATTAGATGAGATTACTTTGTCCCTTAGGTAACATTGTAGGAAAACCATCCAATTAGTTATTAACTAATTGCTAAGCAGATATGGTTTTCCGGTCCCTTGTAGACCTAGTATTGTTCTAAGTTATTCAGGATACATCTGGACAATGTATTCCTACTAACTTACACATTGTTAGTTCCATATGATGGAGTGATGAATCTCAATCACTGAGAGAAGAGTCTCTTGACTAAGATGTGAATATAAGTAAGAAGTACTTATATTGCAACTGGATCACTCAGTGAATACCTTTAGAAATATACTGTATATATAGTTAGGGTAGTCCATTTGATAGATTATCCTAAACCTGAGAGGTCGACATCTTCTCTAGTATTTGCCTATATAGCTTTGATGTAGCCATTCATCAATGTCCAACACACCGGACTGAATACGGGTTCGTTGGGTTATGTATGTTATATTAGAAGAAGTGTGTGTACGTTCAACAAGGATTTCACTGCTCTTACAGAGTAATTAATATTGGGTTGATACTTGTCAAAACCGGACTTGAAAAACCTAGCGTTGGTATTTATCGATGAAATGGTTTTATCGAGAAGTTTATTTTCTGTATAAAAGAAATGTAATAATTATTATTATTTCTTTTAAAGAATTTCTAAAATGTTTTTGAAAGTCCAAATTTGACTAAAAGTATCAAAGAGAATGGGTTTTCAATATAAGCGACAATATTAGATATTGTCCCATAAGCTTATAACAATATTGGAAGTGGAGGGACACATCTGTAAACAAATCTTGTGATAGAAATACCTGCAAGTAATTCTCTATTTTTTGGAGGTTATTCACATTGTGTTAATGGACATTATTGTGATTAGTGGTCATCCAGGGATATAGATAAAATTCTATAATCCTAATGGAGTTGTAGGAAAGTGTTTCCTAGTAACAATGTTTTAACCAAGAAAGGTAAGCACTTGGTCCCACAGCCGGAAATAGGAGATCCCTTTAGATCCCACACAGTAGGACCTTCTTAAATCATTTAATTTGATTATTAATTTAATTAATTAATTTTTCTAAGTAATCACTATATGGTATAGTGAAGCTCTAGTAGGTGAAATCGCATTGGATGTGATAAACCAAATGGGTAGGACCCATTGGGGATTTTGATCAAAGATCAAATATGACCTAAGGGTTTGTGAAAACCTAGGGAGCATGTGGAAGTGGGACCAACCTAGGGTGGGATGCCCACTTCAAGGAGGAAGCCTTTGTTTAATTAGTTTCTAATTCCTAAAGTCCTTATTGGATAAGGTTAGTTAGTTACTAATTAAATGGGATTTCATTAGTTTGTTACTAATCAAGATTCCTTATTGGATAAGGATAAGGTTAATTTGTTACTAATGGATAAAGTTAGTTTCTTTTAAAGATTAATCCTAATTAATTAGGAGAAATCAAGAAATGAAACAATTGAGGAAACCTAATTAGATTAGGATAAGGAGTCTTGGATTACAAGCAATCCAAGAGAACTCTATATATAAGGGTGGACACCCACCCCTTAGGAGAATTAATTCATTCCAAAATTTTCTCTCCCTATCCTCTCCTCAATCTCACGCCGACTCCTCTCTCCCTCTTGGATAGTGTACGGTCCCCCTTTTCTCTCTTTTGGTTTAAGTTTTTCTCTTGAACAAAAGCATAACCAATCTTGTTAAATCAAGAAAGGATCTTGAGATTCAAGAGAAGAACCAAGATCATAGAGCTGAGATTTGGAAATGCCATTCGCTTCCATTAGAGAAAGCTTTAAAGAAAAAGAAGAAGGTTCGTGTGGATTGCGAAGGATACTTCACGCTTGTGAAGTTTTGCCGGCTTCGTTCTATCGTAGATTTGACTTAACAATTTCAAAGTCGCAAATGTGATTGTTGTTTTATCCTTCAGTGAATAAAATCAATTAGAATCTTAGTCAGATCTTGGGATTCAATGTAGTCCCCCAAGAACTATTTTTCTAAAATTAAAAAGAGGCATACTTTCAACCATAGCATGATGATAATGTTAAAATCGAACAATATTGGATATGATTCGATAGAAGATGAGCTTAGGATTCGCATTAGAGACACTTAGTCTCTGTTCCTGGACAACAAAAGATATTTGTAAATAAGAATACAAGTTTCCTAGAAGAGAAACTGAATCTAGAATTGCTCTAGAAGCGGAAGCCCAATAGATCGATAACTATGAGAATTGATAGAGATCAACTCTCTACTCTCACCATACCTAAATAGTACACTAGAACCCACAGGTCTCAGAATCTGTAGTTGGACTAAATTTTATTCTGATGAAGTAATCAAACTATTTGATTTTCATCTAAGAATGAAAGTGTCCTTTGTGTACAAACTAGTTAGTTGGAGCATGATTACTTTCCTGGCTCTATGCAAAGATAATATTCTATTCATTGTGAATGAAGTATGAATATTATTCTTCTCTCTTAGATGTGATCTAGCAATTTTGCAATGAATGACAAAAACTTTGACATCATGTTTTCTTAGTCCTAAATAGTTTAGAGACAAAGAAAAATGATATTGTTATTCTCGTAATAACTATCCTGTTTTTGTGCAAGTAAGATTCCAATAAAAGAGTTTTCTACTATTATGGAATGGAATCTATTTCTCTTAGATATATGATATCATAAAATAGTATACTTGTACTAGATCGGATATTCATCATATATTGATGTGATAATATATTGGTTAGATTAGTTCGGAGCATTGTACAATTATAAGTAAGTTAACTTCTGAAAATGACTGTTGGACAGTATCATTTTATTTAGTCTTTTAAGACTGTGGTTATTGATAATAAATCTACAAGAGTTGCAAGTATTATTATATTACTACAATAGTTGTAGTAAAGCAAATCTGACAGGCCCATATATTAAGTTATAACTCAGCTGGTATTCGAGAAACATCACTGAGAAGATGGGCATTACATCAAATTGGCTTAGAGTACAAGTGGGAGATTGTTGGACATATATGCCCTCAAAAGCCAATAAATGACTTTTCTATGTAGATTAGAAAAGTATCGTATTCACACAACCAACTATAAAGGGTATTGATAATAATTACTGTCTCATTTGATGACGACATAAATTTCATAGGTAACATTGTAGGAAAATCATGCAAAGGTTGCAAGGAGATATGATTTTCCAGTTCCTTGTAAATCTAATATTGTTCGAAGCCTCTAGAGTACTGGTTGGGCATTGTACTTCATCATGGCTTGCACATGTGTAGTTTTATAAGATAGTGTGATGAACCTCTTTCACAGAGAGTGTTAACTCTTGACTAACATGTGAATATATGTAGTAAGTACATAATACTGAACGGGGTCACAAGTGGATACCCTATGGAATACACTGTCAGATTGAATTAGGGTTATCCATTTGACAAATTATCCTTAGACCTGAGAGGTTAACATCTTCTCAAACATATGTCTATATGGCTTTGATGTGTCAATCGGCAATGTCCAATACACAAGACTAACTTCGGGTACGGTGGGTCATGTACACAATATTTAGAGAAGTGTGTAAACACTCAATAAGGAATCCACTACTCCTTAATTGGAGATAATTATATCAAGATGATACTTGTTGAACTGAACTCAAAATCCAATACTGGTGCTTTTCGGTAAAATGGTCTTTATCGAAGTTGATATTTTCAATATAGAAAAGTATATGTATATATCAGTTCTTTTCTAATGTTTCTTTGAAAGTGTTTTGAAAGTTTAGTTCAATGAAAAATTATTCATGAGAAAGAGTTCTATCCATAAGCTAGGGACTAGACAGTGGACTTGTTCCAATCCCGAAAGCTTATATGTGATATCGGATTGTGGGCTGATTTATTTGTAAATATATTGTGAGATAGTACTTACAAGCAACTCTCTAATTTCTGGAGGTTGATTACAATGTGTTAATGGACATTGTTGTGATTAGTGGAAGTCCAAGGACTTAGATAACATTCTATGATCCTAAAGGAATTATTGGAAAGTATTTCCTAGCAACAAGGCTACACCTTAAAGGTGATGAAGCACTTGGCCCAACAACCGGAAATAGGAGATCCCTTTAGATCCCACACACTGTTACCTTCTCAAGGCTTTTAATTTAATTTAGAATTAAATTAATTAATTTGTCCATATAATTTACTATATGGTATAGTGAAACTCTTATTAGGTGAAATCACATAAGATGTGATTAACCAAATGGGTAGGACCCATATGGGATTGTGATCAAGATCAAAAGGTGACAACATAAGAGGTTAGACCTCAAAAAGGGGTGTGAGATTTGTGGGGCCCACCTTGGGTGGGACGCCCACTTCATTGCTACATTATCTAATTAATTATTCCATACAAAGTAGGGAATAGATTAGTTGGTTACTAATTAATGATTTCCTATTACATAGGGAATGAATTAGTTTATTACTAATTGTTTCCTATTAAATAGGGAATAGATTAGTTTGTTACTAATTGTTTTTCCTATTAAATAGGGAATGGATAATGTTGGTTTTTATTTTGATTAAATTCTAATTTGATTAGGATTATCATTACAGAATCAAAAGAGAGTTCTAATTGGATTAGAATTTAGAAAGAGAAATTGAATTGAGCTATAAGATAGCTAAAAGGGGAGTCTATATAAGGACCCCCCCATAGTAGAACGTCCATAAAGAAGGTCTGTAGAGCCCTGAAATTCAATCACCTAGTTGATGAATAGTGTTGTGAATAGTGATTTTTAGTCAAAAGGATCTTCTATGTGTTATGATGTATGCATTATGAATAAAAGGAGTGTAACCAAAAATATATATATGTAAATGGGTGTTAAGCCAAGGAGTGTTACTGAGATACATAGCTTCCTCGATTTTGCACGCTACTATAGGAGATTCATAGAGGGATTCTCCAGCTTAGTGGCACCGCTCACGTACTTAACACGGAAAAATGCTAAGTTCGCTTGGAGTAACAAGTGTGAAGCGAGCTTCACAGAGTTGAAGAAGAGGCTTACTACGGCCCCATTCTCACAATGCCATTTGGGAGTGGCGGTTTTGTGGTTTACAATGATGCCACGAATATCGGGCTAGGATGTGTTCTTATGCAGCGTTGGAATGTCATTGCCTATGCTTCCCAACAATTAAAGGATCACGGAAAGAACTATCCTACACACGACTTGGAGTTGGCCACAATAGTATTTGCATTAAAGATTTGGTGGCATTACCTTTATAGGGAATAGTTTGATGTGTTCACGGATTACAAAAGCTTGAAATATCTATTATCCCAAAAGGAGCTAAACATGCGGCAGTGTTGATGAATGAAATTCTTAAAGGACTACGAGTGCTCTATCCAGTACCACCCGAGTAAGACTAACGTGGTGGCAGATGCTCTATGCAGGAAGCCTCCTAGACTTTTAGCCCACATGATGATTCAAGAGTCGAAGATGTTGGAGGTCATGGCAAACCTTGATACCAGCTTCAGTATTCCCACCTTTGGGCCAGTCTTGGCTAATCTTATAGTCAGGCCTTATATCCAAGTTTGGATCTAAGAGTTACAGGGTTAGGATGCGAAGCTAATTGCTTACAGAAATAAGGCAGTTAGCAAAGGGAGTGATGAATTCTCTTTGAATAGTGATGGAGTTATCACATTTAAGGGAAGGTTATGTGTGCCTATAGATGCAGAGTTGAGGAGCGAGATCTTAGATGAAGCTCACCGGTCCAAGTACACTGGGCATCCTAGTTGTACGAAGATGTACCAAAACCTGAAGAGACACTATTGGTGGCAGAATATAAAGAGAGAAGTTGCAGAGTATGTGTCTCGGTGCTTAGTGTGCCAACAGGTGAAGGCCGAACATTTAAGGCCAGTAGGTCTTTTGCAATCCCTTCCAATTCCCGAGTGGAAATTGGAGAATATTTGCATGCATTTCATTATTGGGTTGCCAAGGACAGTGAAGAACTCTGATGCAATTTGGGTAGTGGTTGATCGTTTGATAAAGTCCGCCCATTTCTTGCCTTATCAGACTACATTCAATATGAACCAGCTTGTTGCATTGTATATCAAAGAAGTGGTTTGGTTGCATGGAGTGCCAGTGAGTATTGTTTCAGATAGGGATCCGAAATTCACTTCTAGATTCTGGAAAAGCTTTCAAAGCGCTATGGGTTCCCGTTTGGACTTTAGCACCACCTTTCATCCTCAGACAGATGGGCAAACCGAGCGGGTGAACCAGATTATAGAGGACTTGCTCCGAGTTTGCATGTTGGACTTCAAAGGTAATTGGGAGGATCACTTGTCGTTGGTTGAGTTCGCCTACAATAACAATTATCAGGCGAGCATTCAAATGGTACCTTTCGAGGCCTTGTATGGGAGAAGTTGCAAATCTCCTTTATACTGGGATAAAGTTGGGTAAAGGAAAGTGTTGGGCCCTGAGTTGATTAAGCAGACTACAGATAAGATCAAGATCATCAGAGAGCGGTTGAAGACGGTTCAGGACAAGCAGAAGAGCTATGCTGACACTCGTAGGCGAGATATTGAGTTTAGTGTTTGCAATTTGATGTTTGTTAAGGTTTCACTGACAAAGGGCGTTATGAGATTTGGCAAGGGGGAAAGCTCAGCCCGAGGTATGTGGGTCCATTTGAAATCATCCCCCGAGTTGGTGAAGTTGCTTATCCAGTTGCTCTACCCACTCACATGGCGGCAGTTCAAAACATATTTCATGTGTCCTTGGTATACGGACATCAAGCGGTACTCGAGGATGGGACCTTCCCCCTCTATACTACCAAAATAGACCGCTAGTCAATCAGAAGACTGGCCATGCAGTTTTTCCTCTCAGGGGGAATTTTATACAAAAGATCTCCAAACATGATCTGGCTCAGATGCCTTGACACCAGTGAAGCAGCACAGGTAGCTGAAGAAGTTCACGAGGGAACTTGCAGCCCACACATGAACGGATTGATGTTATCCAAGAAAATCCTCCAGTTAGGCTACTATTGGTCTACCATGGAAGTTGACTGTTGCAGGCATGTACTAAAATGCCACCAATGTCAAGTCTATGCCTACAGAATCAACACACCACCGACAAGGCTCCATAACCTGACTGCTCCTTGGCCATTCTCAGCTTGGGGCATCAACGTTATCGGACCCATAACTTTGAAAGCATCTAATGGTCATCAATTCATCCTGGTTGTAATTGATTACTTTACGAAATGGGTTGAGGCAGGCTCTTATGCCAATGTCACAGCCTCTGTGGTCCAACGCTTTCTGAAAAAGATATCATCTGCCGGTACGGTGTCCCATATGAGATTGTAACAGACAATGCTCTCAACTTCTGCAACAAGTGGATGACTGACCTTTGTAAGAAATTCAAGATACATCATCACAAATCTACACCATACAGGCCACAAATTAACGGTGCAGTGGAAGCAGCCAACAAGAACCTGAAAAAAATCATTGAGAAGATGGCAACCAATTACTCGACCTGGCATGAGATGCTCTCATACGCACTCATGACCTACAGAACAACCATCAGAACCTCAACAAGGGTACCACCATTCTCACTAGCCTATGGTATGGAAGCAGTCCTCTCTATCGAAGTAAAAATTCCATCACTCCGGGTGCTAATGGAAGTAGACATCTTAGAAGCAGAATGGGCACAGACCAGGTATGAGCAGCTGAATCCGATTGAAGAGCGGCGACTGAAAGCCATTAATCACTCCCAGACCTATCAGTGGCACGTGGCTAGAGCATTCAACAAGAAGGTCCAGCCACAAAGCATCGAAGTCGGTGACCTGGTTCTCCAAAAAATGTTGTCGAACCACCCTGACCCGAGGGGCAAGTTCACTCCCAACTACGAGGGCCCATACATCATCTGAGACAAATTCTTCGACAGCGCCCTTTGATTTAGACATATGGACGAGAAAGACCTCCCAGAGCCCGTCAACATGGATAAAGTCAAAAGATACTATGCTTATGGTTTAGATCTGATAGGAGCTTTGCACTCTTAGTTTCTCCGGGAAATGACAGGAAGCCATCTTTGGCACACTCCTCATCCCCAACAATGTAACCCGCTTACAAAATCAATAAAATCCACTAGTTAGCCCCTCGATCCTAACAGCCTTTCTTTCACAAAAACTCTTCAGGGATACCCTCCCTCTCCAAATTATGGTAATTTGCTTGAACTACGTCACGACCTGATCCTGCAAAAGGTACGTAGGCAACCTGACAAATCAAGTGCGGTCACTAAAAGGGGATCACACCTCCCCCGACTTTCCCACTCAAAGTCAATCTCTTCCCAGTAAAGTCAAAATCTCTAAAAATGTCTCCTCGCAAAGTCAAGCTCCTCCCCAAGCAGAGTCCAACTCTCCTAACTTCCTTGGCGGAGTCAACATCAAAGTATACAAAAACTTTCATCAAGGGAAATCCGAAAATAGAAGTTGAAACATTCTCAAAAATAAGGGATTCCCAAAGCAGAACAATCCCTCTGGGCTTTATCCCCAGTAGAATCAGCTTCTTCCAAATCACTTCTCCTGTGGATTCGAACTTTCCCCAGAAAAGTCAACCTCTCCCTCAAATAGGGAATAATCCCCAGGAGTCAGCCCTTACCAGATAAGGTAATTCCCCTGTGGAGCCAACAAACCCCTCTAAAACCCCTCCCCACAGAGTCCAACTAAGTCAAAATCCTCTCAACTGCCCCAGATAAGTCGACTCTCAAGGGTACAAGATTTCTATCAAAAGAAACCCAAAATAGAAGTTGAAACATTTTCAAAATCAGAAACTCCCCACAGAGATTAAAAACTCTCCGGACTCTTTATCCCAGCAGAGACAACATCTCTCCCCAGTAAAGACAACATCTCTCCCCAGTAGAGACAACCTCTCTTAAATTCCCCGGCGGAGCTAAAAAAAAGCCTCCAAAGGAGTGCAAATCAACTACAACTCCAAGGTGTCCCAAACTTTGATCCCTTAGCCTACGTTTCGTCCTACTCTAAGTCCTTCTAGATCTCCTACGAACCATAAGTACAAGCGCAATATCACATCTACATCTTCAGTAGGAACAGAATCCTTATAATCCCCAGAGGAGCGTCATTCAGGGCAATGAAGGGAGAAGATCTATTTCCCAAAAAATTACGGGTATGAGAGAAAATCGGCAACAGCCTCATTGTGTAAAAATTACACAACCCCAGACTTAGTCTCGTGACTAAGGGCAAAAAAGGGACAAAAATCTTCAGCTTTGCAGGCATAATGAAAACCAGCAACGGCCTCATTGCGCAAAATTATGTGAATCCCAAGACTTAGTCATTCCAAGGGTAAAAATGGGAGTAAAGCTGAAGATCAGTTCGGCAACAGAATTCGGCTGGGATCAGGCTTACCGGACTCCCCAAATTATCCCCAACAATCGGCATCCTCAGCAGACAGGAACACCACGAAAACTCCCCGACAGTGGCCCACAGCAAAGGCCCACTCCTTAGCAGATCTCTAACTGCGGACAGTCCTCAAATCCCTAAGAAATCCCCAGCAAGAGCCTCTAATAGTCATCAGCAATACTCTCCCTAGCACGAGTTCAGAAGCTTTTAAAGCCCATCAGAAAGCTTCTCCTCAACCAAGGTCGACAACTTGTAACAGCGTTCGGACATACATGGCTATCCCCGACAGCATCTTGCTTTGAGTCATATTCTACTCTCCGAGAGTGAAAGGACAACCTACAACTCCCCTTAAGCCCTGGATAAAGACAAATCTAAAATCCAACTAAGAATTCTTCTGTCAAAAGAAAAAATCTTTACAAAAGGTCTTCTACACTTTTTTCTCAAAAAAAAAAATTTTCAAATGCAGCTTTTGGTATCAAAATTCATGGCACCAATCTGCACCAAGCAACCTTGGCAAGTAAAGCAAAAGCAACCAAGACACCGTAGCACTAGTCAATAGAGTCATGGGAAAACATTCTCGCCTTTATCCCTTGCATAACATTGTTTTGCATTAGCATCACACAACGTGATCAAACTCCAGTGCCTCTCGGCCATGTCAACATCAAATCTGGCATCATGCCTCAATCCCCTTTGTGAAACCCTCGTGTGTCATCGACATCCTATGTGCTCCATGATAGTCTCGTTACAAAACAACATTACCTCCTGCATGTCCCCCTTTTGTGACACCCCCATGTGTCCTCGACATCTTGTATGCTCTGTGACAACCTCATCACAAAACAGCATTACCTCCTGCATGTCCCCCTTTTGTGACACCCCCGTGTGTCCTCGACATCATGTGTGCTCCTTGACAGCCTCGTCACAAAATAGCATTACCTCTTGCATGTCCCCCTTTTGTGACACCCCCATGTGTCCTCGATATACTGTATGCTCCTTGACAGCCTCGTCACAAAATAGCATAACCTCTTGCATGTCTCCCTTGTGACGCATCCGTGTGTCCCTTAACACCCCGTGTGTTCCAACACCCTATGTGTCCCCTAACGCTCCGTGTGTCCCCTTTTAACACCCCGTGTGTTCCTGACACCCCGTGTGTCCTTCAACCAATTCAGTTAATCTGCTCCAAGAGACACTGATTCGATCAATCTTTTCACCACCTCCGAGTGACACCTGCTTTTGGCTAAGCACCTTCGGGTCATGCCATCTCTACACCCATTTTCTTCCCCAGCTACTCGCTACTCCCTAGCAATGGCGATAATCTCTTCATGACACTCACCACTTGCATGGCACACATCTTGCTGCATCCAATCTCAGTGTAAAAATAGGATGATTCCAGTCTTTATCGTTTAATCACCAATCTTGGCACTCTCCGACAAAGAGGGGCAGCTGTAAGCACCTAATTTTTACACCCCCTCTTAACCATAGTTAAGGATTCTTAACCATGGTTACCCCCAGCCGAGTCCCCTAACCATAGCTTAAACCCTACGATAAACCCTAGTTGAACCCTAGGACAAACCCTAGTTAATCCCTAACCATAGGTAAACCCTAGGCGTAACCCTAGCCTAATCCTAAGACCTAACCCTAGTCAAGACCCTAATCCTAGGTAAAGCCTTAACCATAGGTAAACCCTAACCAAACCTAGGACCAAACCCTAGGTCCAAAACCCTAGCACAATTAAGCCCTAGCTAAGCCCTAACCCTTAGAGCTTAAACCCCAAGGTCCAAACCCCTTAGGGTCCAATCTATCGGCCTAGGCCCAAGCCCAGACCCAAAATTGAAATCTTTTCCCCCATACCGCATGCGAGCCTGGGCCAGGCCTCTGTTCGGCAAAAACCAACTTTGGTGGTAATTTATTTATTGCCATTTAGTTTTAGCCTAACAGGGTAATGGCGGTAATTATTCTACCGGCATTACTAAGTTTCGTGTTTGCAGGCCTATAACCTCCCCCTGCGCACTCCACTGCCTTCCACTGTTGCACCAACCCCTCGAGGTTGCAGCAACGCTCCTGCCCATCACCATGCTTCCTCCAGAACTACTTTTCAATCACCTTGGTGTCCCCAACCCTTGGGCTATAAAGCCAACACCCCCATAGCTTTCTTAACAGATGGAAAGCCCCTTATCTGAACCTCTGCCATGCTGCCAAATCCCATAAAGACACCCCACCTCAGCTCCACAAAGCCCCCAACAACACCACCGTGCTCCACCACCACGGCCAGCAGCCTCCACCGCCTGTGAAGAGTAGCAGCAGGGTAGGGCCTTCCCCTACCCCTTGTTCATTTACTTTCGAGCACTCTTGTGAGCCCTTGGTCTTTCCAAAGGACTTAATTTTTGCTCTTTTATTGTAAAACCCACAGCTAGGGGTCTCCCCCACCTTCCCCATAGGTGTGGGGAACCCCTCGAGGGTATACCACCATCTTAGGCCTGCCTCAGGGTTTCTGGGGGCTCTATGAGGGAACCCCTGGAGCGCCACAATAGCATCTCCATAGGGCAATCTCATTTTCTGGAAATTTTCAAGAATGGCGGTAAATTCAGTACCGCCATTCATGGTGGTTATTGTTGTAGGCTCTGTGGCCCCCACCTGGTGCAGTCTTAGTCCAGTCCAAGGCATAGTTCAGGTCCCTAGCCCCCCCTTGACTTAACCTCAGATTTTCAGGCCTCTCCCATTAGCATTACCATGGTTAAACTACTGAAAAATAGAAAGTTTCAGAATGATCTACCGCCATTCTATTATACCATGTACAGTATGTTTGGGCCCACACCAAGCATGGCTCAGGGCCCACAACAGGCCCAGGGCCTTCCCTGAGGAATTCTCTTCATCCGTATAGGTCTAAGACCCGTGGGTCCCCTCCTAACTTGAGTTATAGAGGCCTAAATCATGTTTTAAAAATAGTCTGTTATAGCGGTAGATTGTCTACCGCCATTCCAAACAGAAAAATGTTTGGAATAGCGGTAAACAGATTACCGTCATTCCCCTATTGCTTGTTTTTAGGCTTTGCAGAGGCCCAGGCCTGGTGGAAAGCCCCCTAAGTCAGCACCCCTAGGCCCATTCCAGACTGCCCCATACCTTAACCATGGGTTAACCCAACCCTGGTTAAGAGTTACCCATGGTTAGCTGATCTAACCACCTTAAAAAATTCTCAACAAAATCTTAGAAAATCCAAAATAATCTGGAATGATAGAAAATGTCAAAATAAGACTGTGCAAGCATGCCTAACCACGGTTAAATGAGCTTAACTATGGTTAACACTTGGTTTAACCATGGTTAAGCCTATTTAAACCCTAAAAAATCTCAGAAAATCAAGAAGAATCTAAAAAGGTAGTGTGATTCTAAATCTAACTTTGACACTGCCTAATCATGGTTAACCAAAATAACCATGGTTAAACTCATGTCTTACCCATAGTTAACCCTACTTAACCTTGGAGAAATTGGGACAAAATCCCTAAAAATCATTAAATAATATTTAAAGACCATAAAACTAATGTTGGACCTTACCCAACCATGGTTGGCAACCATAATCATGGTTAAACCCATTTAACTCTGGTTAAACCAATCTCGGCCTACCGGGCCCAACCCTAGCCTACCGAGCTCACACTTGACTTACCGGGCCCAACCCAAGCCTACCAGGCTTACCCTTGGCCTACCGGGCCCAATCTCTTGGCTTACCGGGTTCAAACCTTAGTCTACCGGACTAACCCTAAGCCTACCGGGCTTGAACCACGCACTTGACCAACCTCGATCAATTTAATCCTGGTCTACCGGACTAGCTCATTAACCACCCTTGTTGCACACACACACACCCCTAGCCTCGACATGGGCTCATGTGCCAGAACTACGCTCGGTCTGATCTCACCCCAATATGAGTACATAGGCAACCCAACCCGGGTTCGACCATAGTTTAGCTTTTCCCTTCTTCGATTAGTATAAACTAAACCTAATGCATTTGATTAATAACTTGAAATTAATATGGCTTAAACCTAGTAAGTAGGGAACCATTGCAAAATAGAAGTGTCGGGTGCCTAACGCCTTCCCCGGGATTAACCGAACCTCTTACCTAGACCTTTAAGCAGACCAAGACCTTATCCATTACCCGGAAACTAATCCCTACTCAATTAATAAGTGGCGACTCCTAACATAAACCAGTGAATAAAAAAATCTGTGCTCACATGTCTCTCCTATCATATTGTTCATAACTTGCATTCTTTATGTTTCATAATTGATCTATCATGTGTTCAAGGAAAATCACAATCTAGGATTGAGGTTTTATGGATAATGCACCTGTTTATGTCCTTTGGGTGGTAAAATTAGGCTATCTCACTTATCATAAGTTAGAATTCAATAATTCATGATATGCTTTGTATTTTAGTACATGCACTCCAACGAGACTCTGGTTAAAGCTTTATATTCCTATGTCATAAAAGATTGTGTTATCCTTCTATGGTTCATTCGGTTGATCAATTCTGGATTAACCATTGCTTATGTTACCATTTACTTGTGTCCTCCATGAAAGATAAAAGAATGAGGCAATGGGAAGGGTTACCTATTGGGATAGTGTGAAAGTCACTATTGGCTACAAATAGTATGTAATGGCTACCTACGCAGACAGTAGGTATCTATCTGGGTTGCTATTGTGAAATCCTCTGTTGCCAATAGCCTGGGCTACCTACCCAAATAGTGTGAAAACCACCATTGTAAGAAAAAGATGAAAAATGAAAGCCAATAAAAAATTCTTACAATTTGGCTATATTTGTCTGAAAAAGAAAAAGAAAGAAAATTGCATAAAGACAAACAATGGAGATTGATGCACTTAAATTCAAAAATTATGCTTGATTTGGATCTAACTAGGTTTGACTTCTATTATTGAGATTCTTGGAGTTTCCCTAGTGGTATAATGTCAAATCCTCACTAGGGATGAAAACTTGAAATTGGAGTCCAGTCAAATCCCCACTACACACTTGACTGAAAAACATTGCACCAAATGTGACCAAGTGATTGTGTCTCTGCATGACTACCCTGTGTGATTAAAATTAGGTAGATTTATCCAAATTTTCTTTAATCAAAAATTGTGATATTTTATTGGACATGTCATAATTGTTGTAGCTTGGAATGCTTTTTATGGACTTATGAGCAACATGTACCATTGCTTGAACTCATTGGGGAGTTATTGCCAAAATTGGGTAATTTCATCAAAAATATGTAAATTAATTAATTTGTGATGACAGGACAATGGTCATTGAATCAAAAATTTATTGCATGAATCTCAGTTGAACCAAAGGTGCAAAATCCCAAAAATAAGAAGAAAATGGCATTTATGTAAATAATTCAAGGGGGCGTTAGAACGCCGCCCTTGGTCATTCGAATGACCCTTCGGGTTGGGCATTAAAAACCCCCCCAAATTGAGTTTCATTTTACTCTCTCTTGCCCTAGTTCATTCGAACTAGCTCAATCTCTTGGTTCCTACTTCCCATCTGTGTCCTCCATAAGGTAAATCTTCCATCTTTTTCTTGTTCATTGCATCTAGGAAAAATCTCTAATGTTGAAATTTCATAATATTGTTTGAGAAAGTTTTTTGTATGAGCTAAAATTTGAAAACACTTATGGATTTTGTTCCTTCCATCCTTATTCTTGTGTTCCTCCTGTCGGGGAGTTCTAATAGGTGCTACCTTGCGCAACCCGACTCCAATGAGGATTTCGTTGTTGAAGGAACCTACATTGGTCATGGAATGATCATTGGGAATGCTCCCCCTACTAGAAAATCTTCCAGAGGGAAAGGAAAAGCCTCGACTTCCAAAAGCAAGGCCTCGGCAAAGGGCAAATCCAAGATGTCCGCTCCTAGTGAACCTAGTCTCCCCGTGAGACTTCCTCGATTTGTGTCTCCCGCTTATGAAAACCTATACATGAGGTCTATGCATCGTCACCCAGTTCATGTTGAGAGAGAGACCATCCTCTCAGATTTCACTGATTATGAGTTATTCCATATTGTTCATGCTCATAGATAGGAATGTGCCATTAAAATTCATGGTCAGTCTCCGGTAAAATTGATTCATAAATTTTATGTCAACATCTATGATTGCGACAATAATACTTGGCTTCCAAAATCATGGGTTCTTGGCCGGTCTGTTGAGATTCACCCAGATCATATCGCCGTCTATCTTGAGTGTTCCCGTGTTCCTGATGCTTACAGTAGAGACCCCGAATCTTTTTCATGTTTTTACTTCATTGTATTAGGGGTATTATAGTCCTTGTGATGTTTTGATGTTTATTGTATTATATATTTATTTGGTGTGGTGTAAACTAGGCTTAATCAAACTTGTAACGGAGGGATGTCATATTACACCCTAAACTTTAGGAAGCTCTATTTTTGGCACCGTTTACTGGAATTGAGTGATTCTTGAACCATTAGAAAGGTGTTGGAACCATCTTCGAAGTTCATGTTTAATGTTTTTCCTTATTTTGAGTTTAAGCCAAGTCAATGGTGGGTTTTATCTAATGGAATTGCTGATCAGTCAACTTTGGGAACAATTTAGTCTATTAATTAAGTGGAATTTAAAAATTCTAAAATGCTAGAAATGTTCGTTTTCGAGAGACGAATCCAACCCAAGTTGAATCGTCAAAATCCGTCGAACGAGTCAAAAGTTATGGCCGAAACAGTAAAGCGGGTCAAAAATCTGTAGGCAACCGATCGCTCGGTCAGAAGTAGCGATCGATCGGTCCAAAACCGTTCGATCGGTATCTATCGACTGGTCCAGAATTTTGTATGGGGAAAATTTCCAGAGAGTGCTTTTTTGACCGATCGACCGGTCAAGAGCACCGATCGCTCGGTTGAGAACCGATCGCTCGGTCATAACCACTGATCGCTCGGTCCTTCGTGTTTTTGCAGAATTTTAGTAAGGGCTTTTTGGTCTTTTGTTCTCAGACCTTGGGGCTATAAATAGGGGGTCCTACTCGAAATATTAAAATACTCTACCTATTTCTAACCTAATTTGGCAAAAAGGGGGAGAAAACCTAGGGTTTGAGGGAGAGGGTTGCTTGGAGAAGAAGGAGGTTACTAGAAGATTGAGAGGAAAGCTTGGGAGATCGTCCTCAAAGCTTCCCCAAATCACTTCGGGAGCGTTTTGAATCCAAGGGAAGGATTCCTAAGGTCGATATACTATCCAAATCAACTCTATTTTAATGTTTTGTGAATATTAATTTGATAGAAATGATAGAATGGAGATTAAATGCATTTTTCTCAAATTTTCTATGAAGTAAGCTAATTATTGATGGAAATGTGGATGGAAATATGGATTGGATGTGGATAGAATATATGGAGGATGGGAAATGTATGGAGGATGGGATTAATATGTGGATGTGAATAGTGAATTGATTGTATGGATGAATTATGGTTTGATGAATGCTTGAAAATATAGAGGGGAAATGGATTCATATTATGCGTACACAAGGTGTTTGTGAAAATGCTTGAAAGGATAAATGCTATTATACTCTTATGAAATGGTGGTAAATTGATTATGAATTGCGATATGAATTATGATAAGATATGTATATGTGAATTGTTTGTTAAGTATGTCTAATTATTTGCATGGAAATTGATAGTCGGGAAGGTAAGAACTTAGAGGAACATCTCTCAAACCGGGAATTCTCTAACTATTTGGTGTGGGACAGTATAGTGGAGTTTCCATGGTGGGAGATCGGAATCTAAGCAATTACCAACTCGAATGTTAATTTCGACACTTAAGCACATATGCACGTGTATGTTAAGATAAGAGTCTCACAAGTCACACATGTGGACCACAAGCATGAGCATGGCATACGTATGACATTCTGAATAAGCATAAGCATGGCATGGTCCGTATCCGCCAAGAACGGCATGTCAATTACATTTGATTCATAGGCATGGTCCGTATCCACCAAGAACGGCATGTCAACCATTTGATTCTTAGACATGGTCCGTATCCGCCAAGAACGGCATGTCACATCATTGTATGATCTGAATAAGTGCATAAGCATAAGCATCTCACAAGCACGTGGTCTCATAAGCATAAACAACTCATAAGTATATTGTCTTCCAAGTCTAAGATTCTCACAAGTACACGAGTCAAGGTGATGATATGATGTATATGCGCACACGTTCTTCCACACTCTGATTTTGCTATTATGTTATTGGATATGTTTCTAACTAAGTGCAGGTATATTATTATTGTTGGTTGGAATTTATATACACTGAGTACCTTTGTACTCAGCCAGACTTCGTCTTGGCAGGTTTTGAGCAGGAGTACACAGCGGAGCCGTGGGTTGAGGAAACATACGCAGAGGAAGGAAGTGAAGGTGAGCCTTCTGAGGAGGGAGCCAAAGACTTGGGTGGCTACACCTCTTAGTTTTTATTTCATTTGATTGAGAGAGTGTATTAGACTTGAGTAGATGTTGCTTAGTAGATTTTTTTTAGTTATGTATCAGACTCTTTGGTTTTAGAGTGAGTTGTATATGTTTACCGTAGACTTTTGCTATTTGATTATAGTTTATATATCGGAAATTTTATTATCCTCATTTTTGGAGACTCATGTTAGTGTGCCTTGCATGTCATGGATTTTAAGCAGGTTAAGTAATGTGGCGATCCTAAAGTCCTATTTTAGCCTTGTAGGATTTTGGGGTCGTTACCCTTACTACCCCAATCGCTATAGGAATGACCAAACTCTTGATTCTCTTGATGTTATTACTTCTTTTTTTGTGGCTATCAAACTCAATGGGAAGGATTCCACTTAGCACAATCCGGTTTCAGCATACAAGCCCATTTTGTTCATATAGTCATGAGTTCAAACATTCATCCAAAGAACCACACCACTGAACTTCGTTCAAATCATGCTCAATTCCTATACATCCTCATGAGAGGCCATGGGATTGATTTAGCTCCCACATCATTAACATGATTCGGAAAACACACATAGCTGAATCCGCGAATACGGACTTCCTTTTGGAGAACTACTATCTGTCCTACTAGGAACCTAGAATGTTCGAGCTTCCCCAAGTGACGAATTCAAGAGATCCATAGGCACATCACTGCTAAAAATCTCAAGAGCAGTATATCTCATGCAACTACACGTGTAACACCAGGCATTGATGCTCCAGATCAGGAGGATACTCCAGAGATGCCTGCACCCATCACCTTAGAGACCCTTGCTACCATTATGGGAGATATGTCTACTCGGATTAATGCCCGATTCGACACGTTCGAGGCGTCAGTCACCTCCCTACAGTAGGATGTTCGTGCCTTTTGGAGCCGTTATGATCAGGATTATGATGCCCCATGATAGTGTTGATAGCTACTGTTGGATTAATACTTCTTGATATGTGTATCTTAAACTATCTCTCTTTGTCTATAATTCTTGATAAGTTTCCAGACTTGTCTTATGTACACTTTCTATCTCTCTTGACTATGCTTGTGCTTATACTTGGATTACTTTTTGTGTTCTAGGTATGTATCCAGAATAGGTTGTTGCATATCATTTGTGTCATTCTATATATGGTTTTTTGTAATTATATCATATTATTGCATCATCTTGATTTGAGCCTTATTTTTAGGATATTTTTGTTGTGATGCTACATGATATTTAGATGAATGGGTTACTATATGCTTTGATGGTAATGCTATATGATATTTGCTGGTTGTTAATTGATTGTCTATCTATTTCCTACTCATTGTATTCCCATCTATCCGATGAATTACTGGTGTTCATTGATCTATAGATGCTTGGTTTTGCTCTGATTGTGTATTTCCCAGATTCCCTTGGCAATTCTTGCCAAAAAGGGGGGAGAGGTTTCTCACATAGATGTCTCTCATGGAGAGAGAACTCACATAGGGGGAAAGCAATTGAACTTTTAACATGATTGCATCACATTACTCACATAGGGGCAGAGCACACTGTGTTGCCTTGTTGATGCTCCCACTTCACTTGTCTAAGTGGGGTAATGATTATGATTAGTGCACTTATTGTCTGGCTTATAAACTTGTATGTTCCCCATGCTCCACCGGTATTTTGTCGTTAGCATGTGCAAATTTTCAAGAAAGCAAACAGCGTTAGTTCCTCATCTTCATGACAAGAAGTCGCCGATTGGTTGAATAGCAAAATTTTCAAGTCATGTAAGATTCGAGTTTTGTAAGTCTTGGCTGTTTTCAAGCTTGGGTCATGTAAAATTCATAGTCTCTCTATTTTGTTATTCAGTTTAGGACAGTATGGCCCTTGTCATGTTCGTAAGTGTTGTTTTGTCACAAAATTGCCAAAGAAAGAGATTGTAAAGTCCAGATTTAGATTAGCTAATTCCGTAAGACAAACCATGGTTAAAGGGTGTCTCAGTCCAAGAAGCTTTAAGCGCCAAAAGCCATGAAAAGATGAAAACAAGTTGTTGATCATGAGCTATATACGTGCCTAAAAATGGTAAGAGACCTAGATGACATTTACCCGAGAAGGAATTGACTTAGACAATGTTTGATATTCCCTGGGTGGTTAGAAACAAGCCAAGATAGTTAAAAATCAATTTCTGGGCGATATTCATGTTGGTGGTTCGAACCATAAAATGGTTATTCGAATGACGCAACCAAAAATGTATGAGTGAAAAAACCAGAGACTTAAGTTATAGGGTGGTTCAAACCACCCCATGGGCGTTCGAATAACCAAGGGGTGGTTCGAACAACCCCCTTCGGTGTTCGAACCCCCATGTAGGAAATCAGCTTTTAGAATGTTTCTTTTTTCCCCTTTTTGGTTGCCCATATATTCTATTGATCCCTAATCCGAATTAGGGCTTTTGAGACTGAGAAGAGAGGCTCTCAAATTTGTTCTAGGTTTCCCCAATTGTGGATGATTTATCCCTTTGAGCTATCTCTCATGTTCAAGATTAGAGTGCAAGTTTCTATCGAAAATCCTTTCAACTTGCTTTGTTGATTCTCACCGTTAATGAGATCACTCTAGGTCTATGTTGAAACTGAATTAAACCCGTCAAACTCCTTCATGAGTATAAACTTAGTTGACACATGCCAAAGCCTTCATTGAAGGAGATCAGTCCCTGTAGTGGATCGTGGTTGTTGGGGTCGGAGAAATCCAGAGCCGTCTTGTCGGAGATCGATCAAGAGATCATGATTACAGAGTTTTGAGAAGAGCACAATCAGCTGCTGGTTGATCACGTTGGCTTGCGAGTGTATGATTGCTTATTAAGGCATTGAGGATAGGTTACCAAGGATCGTTGTGTCGAGTCTAGTTGGGTATAGTCCAAGTGTGTAAGTATTTGTTACTTTTGCTCTTAGGTAAATCACTTTCATTTGGACGAGGTCTCATGATTTTTCCCGAGAGGGTAAAAATATTGGTGTTGTGGTTTATGTGCTTGATTAGTTGTTTACCGTTCCGCAACTTTAATCGATAAAATTTAAATTGGTAAACGGACCTTAGAAAACCTATTCACCCCCCCCCCCCCCCCCCGCCCTCTAGGTCTTGTTGATACATAAAAGGGGTAATTTCAATTTGGAAGTTACTATACGAGCTATTGTTCATAGCTCACTCGAGGGTGAGTCACACAGATTTAAAACTAGAAAGTGTTATCTTCCAATTCTGAGATTGTTTGGGGATTCGTATTGTAGAACCCCGAATCTTGATGGTATATCGCTTGTGAATAGTGTCTAAGGCTTAAAGCCAATTGTAATGCCTTGAAGAGTTATCAAGCTAATGAGAACCTTAGTTTTAATATATTTCAGGTGTATGATGTTTGATGACATGTATTAAAGCATTAAGATATACTTTCTTAAGTTATGGGTGTTTGGAATGAAGGAGTAAGAATATAGAATACTCTTAAGTGTTAACGAAGGTTATGCCTTAGCATTACCCTCCACTTTAAGTATCTCTAGTTATCTCACCGCTTATCAGAATTAAGTGAATCTTGAATTTTTGCAAAGCTATTGGAACCCTCTTCGAGGTTCATGTTTATCATTTTTCCATATTCTTCATCTAAGATAGGGTAAACATCCAATTTCCAAAGTCGGATCTACTGAAAATATGAGTTGCTGAAATCCATTTCCAAACCAGTCAACTTTAGAGCTCATTTAGGTAATTAAAAACTTAGAATTAGAATTTTTCTATTAGACACAAAATTGTTCCCCTTTGAAAAAGATGAGTCCAACGTAAGTTGAATCTTCAAAATCCGATAAGTCAGTCAAAAGTTATGCACGAAATATCAAAGCGGGAAAATTTTGGGAACATACTGTCAAAGTTACGAACATTCGTAGGGAGCCTATGAACGATCGTAGAAGCACTACAAACGTTCGTAGAAAGCCTACGAACAATCGTAAAGCCCTAGAAATTTGGTAAACTCACTGGACAACCTACGATCGATCGTAGAAAGCCTACGAACGATCGTAAAGCACCAGAAATTGGGTAAACTCACTAGACAACCTACGATCGATCGTAGGCGCGCGAATCAACTTTTTTAGAGCATGATTTTTGGGGTTTTAACCCCATGGCCTATAAGGAGGAGATCATTTGGGGGGTTTTGGTTTACCCTAAACCTAAAGAGAGACCTTGGGAGAGAAAGGGAGAAGAGTAGAGATTTTCAAAAAAGGGTTTTGGATTTAAGATCAAGAGGAGCACAAATCAAGGTGGTGTCTCCTCAATCAAGTTTGCGATTCTACTCAAGGGTTTTCTCCAACGTAGGAATTGATCAAGAGGTAAGTACCTACTATTATCTAGCTTTGCTATGATACAAAGATGGAATGAGATTGAATGTATGGGTTGAATGAAAATAGTAAAAACGTCCTATTATCTAACTAGGTTATGACGTAAATAGTAAATGTAGGATTTTGGGTAAACTACAATATGATCAAATGAGTAAATAGGGATTTAAGAGTTGGGGCTTTTCAATACAATGATGAATATAGTTATACTCGTAGGTGAGTATTATTATTTTCAATAAACCATGAATGTAAGCATGATGTGATGAAATAGGCATAATGGCCAAGAATGGAGTGACGAAATGCTATGAATGAGAATATCCCATATTTTTAGAAATAGTTCAAGTATACTACAATGATAATATGTCTTGTATGAAACCATATGAAATGTTTAAAGCTTTCCATATATACACGATGATGCTCACAGGCACTCCACGCAATTTATGTTTTACATGACCGAGTTTTTCTCATAAGCACTCAGAATTGAAATAAATAAATGAAACTCCTATGAAAATACAAGGACAATCTCATATGCACGATTTCGGTGATTTTTCAAGGATGTTGGTAGCCCAGGATAGTTCGGGTGCTAACATCTTGCTCATAAGCTAATGCATAGAAAATGATCATAAGTTGAAGGATTGTCAAGGAAGTTGGTAGCCTAGGGTTTTGCAGGTACTAACCTCTTGCTAACAAGAAATTCTCATAAGCTAGTGGATTGTCAAGGAGGTTGGTATCCCAGGTTTAAGTGTACTAACCTCTTGCTCACAGGAGGTTCTCATAAGTTGGGTGGTTTGCCAAGGAGATTGGTAGCCCATGTTTTAAGGGTACTAATCTCTGACTCACAAGAATCTCGCAAGGAAGCCTCATAAGAAATCTCACAAGACTCGTAAACTCAAAAGGAACTCACAAGGATTCATAAGCTACTAAGAACTCATAAGAACCATAAAAGGTGTTTTGTTTTTCACAAGAGATGAGATTGACGAATGATTGTCTATGTTGGCTTTAAGCACAAATTATGAATTGTATTTCTTTTAAATATTTGCATGTGATATTATTGTTGTTATAAATTGTTAGTTAGTAGTAGGTATACGCTGAGTATTCCATGCTCCGCCGTACATTTTATGTCAACAGGTGCACGTGTTCCCTTTGACATCTGTGATCAGGGTCCTTGGATAGAGGAAGATTATGGTGAGGAGGAGCCATACGTGGATTCGGTAGTGCAGCCTCAAGTGGAGGCAAGGGACTTAAACTATTGGCCCTTTTCAGTGTGATTATTGAGAGAGAGAGAGAGAGAGAGAGAGAGAGAGAAAGAGAACATTATATTTGTATTTTGATGAGTAGGCATATCTACTCTTATTTTAGGTTTTGTATTGTACAAACTTGGAATACAGTCATATGTATAGAAAAAAAAATTTGCTTCACACTTCCGCACTGTATTATGATTCCGCTATGTGTTGCCTTGTGTATTCTTACAAGATGATTTAGTATCGGATATGGCACGCCCGAGCCAAAGTATCCGTAACTCCTCGGGGGTATTCTGGGTCGCGACAGAGGTGGTATCAAAGCTTAGGTATTAGGTTTTCTAGGGTCATTAGAATACGATACCACACTTGAACCAAGGCAATAGGTCCGAATAGAGAGTTGTATTCCAAGTATAGACTAATTGTTTAGTCTTAGTCCATAACCGGTTTTAACTCAACTGATCTAGTGTCTTAGCTTTAAGAGGTTCCTAGCGAAGCTAACCTCAAGTGTATTGTTATATTATGGTGTGTGTGTCTGATGTATGCTCTATTCCTATATGAATGGTTGATGTTGTTGAACTTCAATGCTTTAATAAATATGGTTTCCGAGTTAGACTCATGTTTTGCTATTGTTCTCAGGATATAGTCATGAGACGTGGCACATGGGGTCATGGACACCATACTAGGAGTAGTGGATCATCCCCTCCTCCATCGAGTGATGCACAACCCGATTTTGCTCAGGCCTTTGCATCCATAGCAGAGACCTTGGCGATGTTAGCAGCCAGGCCTACTGCTGCCACTACTCCTATGCCTACACCCACTCCTGTCCATCACACTGCAGGACTTGAGGCGTTTAGGAGACTGCATCCTCCTACCTTCATCGGCACTACTGATCCCATGGTCGAAGAGGCATGGATCATGCAAATGGAGAAGATATTCAGAGCACTCCGCTGTACAAATGAGCAACGGGTCGACTAGGCCACCTTCGTGATGGAAGGTGCGGCCGAGATTGGTGGAGGGCTACACTGAGGCAAAGAGATGCCTCTAAAGCAGGTGATCCATGGTCATGGGGGGAATTCTTAGACGTCTTCTACAAGCAGTAATTCCCCATGGCTGTTAGGGAACAGAAGGAGATGGAGTTTCTCACCTTAGTGCAGGGAGATATGTCTGTGGCAGATTACGAGGCCACATTTGTGGAATTGTCTCAATTCACACCTCATTTGATTGCTTCGAAAAATATGTGAGTCAGAAAGTTTCAGAGGGGACTAAAAGACTCCATTCGAGACCGGGTCTCGATGTTCCAGGTGGGCACCTGGGAGAGGTTGTGAGCAAGGCAAAGCTTCCAGAGAAGAATTCTTCAAGAGGAGAGAGATGACTTGAGGCTGTTCTAGTGGTTCGGGGCCACCAAAGAAGAGGGCTAGGATAGCCCTATATCAGGCATCCAGGCCGATGCAATCACAGAGGCCTCCCTTGGTACCACAGGCGTCTCGCCCGACTACTACTTCACAAGTGTCACGCCTTGCTTTTTCACAGGCCACCCGATATGTGCCACCTACATCCTCATCGTCATTTGAGGAATGCCCTTATTGTGGCCGAAGACACAAGACCGGAGAGTATCGCAAACTTTCGGGTGGGTGCTTTCACTGTGGAGATGTGAATCACATGATCAAGGATTGCCCTCGTAGGCAGTTACAAACTACCCAGCCTCAGGGATTAGTCCCCCAGTTCGGTAGACATCTTAGCAGGGTTCTTTACAGGCTTCTGCATCTAGACCCTCACGACCCACACAGCCCTTGCCACCACCTCGCAAGGCAAACCAGGGTCGGGTCTTTGCCTTGACGGAAAGGGACGCACAGGCATCTGACGATGTTGTGCAAGGTACGCAACAATTGTAAATTCTTTAAGTAGGAATTGATGGGTATTATATCGTATATGTTTGCTTATGTGTTTATCATGCAACCTATACTCTATGTGTGTTCTGCAAATTATTGACTTTAATTAATGATAATGCACAGGCGCTTTACTAGTGAACGAGTGTTTAGCTCACGTGTTGATCGACACGGGATCGACACACTCTTTTGTGTCACCTAGTTTCGCCAAAGTTTTCTCTTGTGAGCCCAGTCGTCTATGTCAGGAGTTGACCATTTCAACTCCACTTGGCAAGTCAATTGATACAGATAGAGGATACCGGGATTATATAGTCCAAGTTGGGCAGCATAAGTTACCGGTCGATCTGATCATCCTGAGTTCCAAGACCTAAACTTTGATGTCATTCTCAGGATGGATTGGCTTGCTGCACAGCCCGGGCACGTGGCTTTCTTCGAAAAGAGAGTGGATTTCAAACCACAGGGTGCACGAGATTCCTCAGCCATCCCGGTTGTGAGTGAGTATTTGGATGTATTTCCCGAGGACTTACAGGATTGCCTCCAGATAGGGAGATAGAGTTTACAATAGAGCTTACCCCAAGAACGACTCCAATTTCTAAGGCTCCATACAGGATGACCTCAATTGAACTGGAAGAATTAAAGGAGCAGATAGAAGAGTTGCAACAGCTTGGTTTCATCCAACCAAGTGTGTTACCATGGGGAGCACCAGTACTCTTCATAAAGAAGAAGGATGGGTTGATGAGGATGTGCATCGACTATAGGCAGTTAAACAAAGTCACCATCAAGAATCGTTATCCCTTACCATGGATAAACGATTTATTAGACCAACTGAAAGGTGCAAGATTCTTCTCCAAGATTGATCTCCGATCAAGCTATCATCAGTTGAAGGCCGAAGATGTTCCAAAGACTGCCTTTAGGACTCGGTACAGGCACTACGAGTTTCTAGTTATGCCTTTTGGCCTGACGAATGCACCGACTGCTTTTATAAATCTGATGAATCGGGTGTTTAGACATTTCCTTGATCATTGCGTCATTGTATTCATCGATGCTATCTTAGTGTATTCCCCAACACAAGAGGATCATGATCGAGACCTTCGCTTTCCACTTGAGACTCTTCGAGAGCATAGACTATATGCCAAGTTGAGCAAGTATGAGTTTTGGTTGGAAATGGTGACATTCATTGGCCACGTAGTATCTACCAAGGGTATCTCAGTCAATCCGGCGAAGGTAGAGGCAGTGATGAGCTGGGAAAGACCCAAGAGTGTTACCGAGATTCGCAGTTTCCTATGTTTGGCAGGCTACCACCGGAGATTCGTAGAGGGGTTCTCTAGCTTATCGGCACTGCTCACGTATTTGATACGGAAAAATGCTAAGTTCACTTGGAGTGAGAAGTGCAAAGCAAACTTCACGGAGTTGAAGAGGAGGCTTACTACGGCCCCCGTTCTCACTGTGCCATCTGGGAGTGGAGGTTTCGTGGTTTATAGTGATGCCTCAAATATTGGGTTAGGATGTGTTCTTATGTAGCAGGGAAATGTCATCGCCTACGCTTCCCGGCAATTAAAGGACCATGAAAAGAACTATCCTACTCATGACTTAGAGTTGGCCGCCATGGTATTTGCATTGAAGATTTGGCGGCATTACCTTTATGGGGAAGAGTTTGATGTTTTCACAGATCACAAGAGCTTAAAATACCTATTTTCTCAGAAGGAACTAAATCTAAGGCAACGTCGATTGATGGAATTCTTGAAGGACTATGAATGCTCCATTCAGTACCACCCGAGTAAAGCAAATGTGGTGGTAGATGCTCTAAGTAGGAAGCCTTCGGGACTTGTAGCTCACATGATGATTCACTAATGGAAGATGTTGGAGGTCATGGCACACCTTGATACCAGCTTCAGTGTTCCTACCTTTGGGCCAGTTATGGCTAATCTTACAATCAGGCCTTATATCCAAGTTCGGATCCGGAAGTTGCAAGATTCGAATGCGGAGCTACTTGCTTACAGAGATAAGGTGATTAACAAATGGAGTGATGAGTTCTCTTTGAATGGTAATAGAGCAATCATATTTAAAGGAAGGTTATGTGTTCCTGCAGATACGGAATTGAAGAGCGAGATCTTGGATGAAGCTCACCGGTCCAAATACATTGTGCATCCTGGTGGTACAAAGATGTACCAGAATCTGAAGAGGCACTATTGGTGGTGGAACATGAAGAAGGAAGTTGTGGAGTAAGGTCAAGATGCTTGGTATGCCAACAAGTGAAGGCCGAGCATATGAGGCCAGTATGGCTTTTGCAATCCCTTCTGATTCCCGAGTGGAAGTGGGAAAATGTAGCGCCCCGGATTTTCTACAAGCACTGTTCATGTGGAAGTGTTGTTCATGTCAGTGAATAGTGCCGAGGGCACTAGTGTTGGAAGGGCCAAAGGCCTTTATTATAAGTTCGGTTGTAATTGAAAAGTGAGGTGAATATTGCTAGTGCACGAGGCATAAAGAGGCTAGGGCCTTTCATGCTGATGGGTGTGAATTCAATGATCACCTAGGTGGGATGAAAACCTATGGGAAATGATTCATGAGGTGTGAGTGAGATGTTGGACCTAAGGAAGAAGAGTGTGAAGCACTCAAATATTCTAAGTGCCAACAAGGGTTATGCCTTAGCATTACCCTTAACTTTAAGAAGCCTTATTTCAATCACTATTGATTGAAATCAAGTGATTCTTCAAGTTTTGGAAAGGTATTGGAACCCTTTTCGAGTTTTATGTTTATCATTTTTCACGATTTTGAGTCGGGGTTAGGTTAAAAGTGGGATTTCCAAAATCGGGTCGGCTGCAAATCTGGGCTGTCGCAACCCATTGCAGACCAGTCAGCTTTAGGGGGATTTTGGTCCACAAATATAGAAGAATTTTAATTTTTCAAAACATGAAATTTTTTCCTCTTCGAAAGAAGAATCCAACGCAAGTTGAATCGTCAAAATCGGACAAGCGAGTCAAAAGTTATGGCCAAAATACCGAAGCGCATTTTTGTAGAGCACCGGTCACTACCGATCGCTCGGTCCACTACCGGTAGATCGGTCATAAGCACCGATTGATCAGTCCACTACCAATAGATCGGTCATAAGCACCGATCGATCGGTCCACTACCGGTAGATCGGTCATCTATCGGTCCTACGTGTTTTGCAGAAATTTTATTAGGTTTTTTGGTCTTTTGGCCACTCCACCCTTATTTTTAAGGGTTGGCTCGAGCCAAGGGTGTTCACAAACACCCTTAGCAATATTTTGAGAGAGAGTAAGAGGGGAGAAAAGGGGTTTTCTCCTAGGACATCAATTGGAGAAAGATCAAGGGTTTAGAAACCCTAGAGCATTCCCAAAGCTTGGATTTCTCAATCCACAGCTCAAGCACGTGAGGAGCACATTCTCCAAGCTCAGCAGCATTCTTCCTCGACATGTTCAAGGGTTTCTTCCCCTATTCAAGGTTAGTACACCCTACTAACTACTTTAGTAATAACCTAGGTTTATTTTAAAAGCATACTTGTAGATTTCCTTAGTTCATTCTTTTCTTGACTTGTTTTATTAAATCCCTAAATTTAATCAAAAAAAAGAAGATATGATGAATGTGGGAATGTGTGGTCAAGGCGATGGATGCCATATAGATATGATGGGTGTTATGTGATGGAAATGGTGGAAGGGTATTGTATACATAATGAACACACTTGAATATTGATGAAATTACAACCATAAAAAGAGGCAATCAAATGGTTAGAAAGGAGTTGTGCTCTATGTGTTTGATAAAATGCATGAATGAGATAAAAACCTATGGCTAAGAAAAAATTAAAGAAAATGAAGAAAACGTGGCATGTAAGATGTTTGATTAAATGCTTGTGTAAAATGTAAAACCTAATCTATGAGATATGAGATAGGGATATTTCTTCAAGAATTGTAAAAATGATGATATGCTTTATGAATTCCTTAAATCTCTCATGTGCCGATAATTGTTCAAATGCTATCTATTATCCTCAATTTTTCTATGCTATTATTATTATGTTTACAAACTACACCCACAAGTACACATGCATGCATGAATCGGCTTTTCAAGTATATGTATACAAGAAAACGACACGAATAAGAAATGTGAATAAACAAGCATAAATGTCAAGGGTAGGGCATATCCCTAGGATATGTCATACCTGGCTCACAAGTCAAACAAGCATGAATGTCAAGGGTAGGGCATATCCTACGATATGTCATACCTGGCTCACAAGTTAAGCAAGACAAGCAAGCAAGAATAACTAGTGTGTTCCGTTCCACCATAGTCCGGGCACTAGTCAAGGCAAGGCAAGGAGACTAATGTGTTCCGTTCCATTATAGTCTGGGCATTAGTCAAGCAAGAATAACTAGTGTGTTCCATTCCACCATAGTCCGGGCACTAGTCAAGTCAAGACACGAGGCTAATGTGTTCTGTTCCATTATAGTCTGGGCATTAGTCAAGTATGACAAGAACCTAGTACATCCATCCATTTCATAGTTCGGGTACTAGTTAAACAAGACAAGCAAGAATAACAAGAACCTAGTATTTCCGTCCATTTCATAGTTCGGGATTAGTTAAACAAGACAAGCAAGAATAACAAGAACCTAGTATGTCCATCTATTTCATAGTTCGGGTACTAGCTAAACAGGAACAAAACAAGGCATGTGTGATTCCCACAATACAAGAATAAGACAAGAATAAATTGTAAATACGGCAAGCAAGTTTTGGAAACCACAAAAAGTATTTTCAAGAACAAGTCATTACTTTTGAATACAAATTTACAATGCATAAGTTAAAATATGATGTTCATGATTTACTTTGCGTTGTTATGTTGTTGTAGCTTCCACACTCTGATTATGTATCTTCTGGATGAACGGTATCTTGTATTACATATTAATGTTATTACTCTTGTTAGTTAGTAGCTTGTACTCGCTGAGTATTCCATGCTCAGCCGTACTTTTATATTGATAGGTACACTATACAACATATGGACTCTGGTCCCTTGGACTGAGGCAGCTCAAGGAGAGCAGAAGGTTATTCGGATGGTTAGCCAGATGTTAGGATTGGCCTGTGGCCATAGGTTGGGATGAGAGAGAGAGAGAAATGTATTTTGGAATTTCCTTTTGGGGATTTTTCATGTGAGCTTGAGTGGGTAACTCAAGCATTTGTACCCTTGTGATTATTGTATTTTATCCAGTCATTGTTTTACGTTGGCACTTGGAATTACAATTATGTTAAAGAAAATTTTTCGGATCACTATTTGGCATGCCTTGTATACTCTTTGTAGGATTGATTAAGGTTAAGTCACGTCGCCAAAGTATCCTAACTCTTAGGGGGTATTTTGGGGCGTTACAGAAAATATCTCCATGGATTTCATCATTGGATTGCCAAGGACAGTGAAGAACTAAGATGTCATTTCGGTGGTGGTTAACCGTCTAACGAAATCCGCCCATTTCTTTTCATATTGGACTACGTTCAACTCGAACCAACATGCAGCACTATACATCAAAGAAGTGGTTCGGTTGCATATGGTGCTAGTGATTATTGTATCAGATCGAGATCCGAGATTCACTTCCAAGTTCTAGAAGAGCTTCTAGAGTGCTATGGGCTCCCATTTGGACTTTAGCACCGCTTTTCATCCTCAGACAGATGGGCAAACCGAGAGGGTGAACCAGATTATAGAGGAGATGCTCTAAGCTTGCATGTTGGACTTCAAGGGCAGTTGGGAGGATCACTTGTCATTGGTTAAGTTCATCAACAATAAAAGTTATTAGGCAAGCATCCAAATGACACCTTTCGAGGCCTTGTATGGTCGAAGTTGTAGTTCTGCTCTATACTGGGATGAAGTTGGGGAGAGGAAAGTATTGAGCCCCAAGTTGATCGAGCAGACCACGGATAGGGTCAAGTTCATCAGAGAAAGGTTGAAGATAGCTTAAGATAGGCAGAAAAGCTATGACTACACCCGTAGATGAGATCTTGAGTTCCATGTTGGCGATATGGTATTTGTAAAGGTTTCGCCGACAAAAGGTGTTATGAGGTTTGGTAAAAGAGGAAAGCTTAGCTCGAGGTATGTGGGTCCATTTGAGATCATCACCAAAGTTGGTGAGGTTGCTTATCGGGTTGCTCTACCCACTCACATGGCGGCAGTCCACAATGTATTTTATGTGTCCATGCTTTGGAAATACATTTGAGATCCTTCCCATGTTTTAGATCTTGATTCGTTAGAAATCCGAGAGGATCTCACATTAGTGGAAGAACCGGTTCAGATTTTGGATCGTAGAGATCAAGTTTTGCGAAAAAGGTTATCCCCTGTGTTCTCGTTCGATGGCAACATCATGCAAGAGAAGAGGCCACATGGGAACGTGAAGCCGAAGTAAAAGAAAAGTACCCTCATTTTTTTGTACAAGTGATGTTTCATGTAAATTTTGTTCCTTATTATCCCCATGTATCGTTCTAATTTCGAGGACGAAATTTCTATAAGGGGGGAGGATGTAGAACCCCGAATCTTGATGGTATGGCTTGTGAATCGTATCTATGGCTTAAAGCCTATTGTAATGCCTTGAAGAGTTATCAAGCTAATGAAAACCTTGGTTTTAATATATTTCAGGTGTATGATGTTTGATGAGATGTATTAAAGCCTTAAGAAATACTTTCTTAAGTTATGGGTGTTTGGAATGAAGGAGTAAGAGTTTAGAATACTCTTAAGTGTTAACGAAGGTTATGCCTTAGCATTACCCTTAACTTTAAGTATCTCTATTTTTCTCACTGTGATTCTTGAGTTTTTGGAAAGGTATTGGAACCCACTTCGAGGTTCATGTTTATCATTTTTCCATTTTCTTAATCTAAGATAAGGTAAACATCCGATTTCCAAAGTCGGATCTACTGAAAATATGTGTTGCTGAAATCTATTTTCAGACCAATCGACTTTAGAGCCCATTTAGGTAATTAAAAGCTCAGAATTAGGATTTTTCTATTAGCTACATAATTGTTCCCCTTTGAAAGACAAGTCCAAATCAAGTTGAATCGCCAAAATCCGACAAGCGATTCAAAAGTTGTGCGTATAATACCAAAACAGGAAAAATGTGGGAACGTATTGTCAAAGTTACGAACGTTCGTAGAAAGCCTACGAACGATCGTAAAAACCTAGAAATTGGGTAAACTCATTGGACAACCTACGATCGATAGTAGAAAGCCTACGAACGATCGTAAAGCCCCAGAAATTGAGTAAACTCACTAGACAACCTACGATTGATCGTAGGAAGCCTACGAATGATCGTAGGCGCACGAATCAACTTCTTTAGAGCGTGATTTTTGGGGTTTTAACCCCATGGCCTATAAAGAGGAGATCATTTGGGGGGTTTTGGTTTACCCTAAACCTAAAGAGATACCTAGGGAGAGAAATAGAGAAGAGTAGAGATTTTCAAAAAATGGTTTTAGATTTAAGATCAAGAGGAGCACAAATCAAGGTGGTGTCTCCTCAATCAAGTTTGCAATTCTACTCAAGGGTTTTCTCCAACATAGGAATTGATCAAGAGGTAAGTACCTACTATTATCTAGCTTTGCTATGATACAAAGATGGAATGAGATTGAATGTATGGGTTGAATGAAAATAGTAAAAACACCTTATTATCTAACTAGGTTATGACGTAAATAGTGAATGTAGGATTTGGGGTAAACTACATTATGATCAAATGAGTAAATAGGGATTTAAGTGTTTGGGGTTTTTCAATACAATGATGAATATAGTTATACTCGTAGGTGAGTATTATTATTGTAAGTCCAAAATATCTTGGCTAATTATGTATCAAAACGTAAGTCTAAGTGGAGTCATTTTTAAGTCAACTTGTCATACTTGGTAAAGCTTCAAAAAGCCGAAGAAAAGAGAAGAAATCTACATCAAGTATCACCTCCAGATCTAGGAAGGTAAGTGACTTAGTGACCCATCACCTAGGTTGGTTTTTGACTTAGAACACCTTTTTATCAACCTAGGAGGTTAGTATAATTCCATAAAAAAGTTATTGTATTCAAGTCATTCGAAATATTCGAAATTGGCTAAGTATAGAATGAAAGATTTATCCTTCTCTATGTTGGATAGATCGGTGGTGAAAAAATATGTATGAGGATTTTTTCCAGAGAGTTATGTTTTGAAGGATCTATCCTTGGTAATGACGTATAGATCGATCAACATATGGATAGATCTATCCTTGGTGTGATAGATAGATCGGTGCTAACTTGGATAGATCGGTGCTTACATGAATAGACTTTGAAGGATCTATCCTTAGTGATGACGGATAGATCCGTGGGCAATGGATAGATCCATCCACACCATGGATAGATCCATCCTTGCTAAATAAGAGTTTTATTCACATGCAATCTCTTTGGAATCTATAAATACGAATTCTATCGACCTAATTCGTGAAGATCTTATTAGTTTGTGAGAGTAGAGGCTGGAGAACTCTCTCCTAGGGTTTCTTTTATTCTTCATTGATTATACTTGATCCCTCCTCTCACAACCTCTCTAGAGAATGCAAGAATAACTTTTCTATTCTTAGCTCTTGCATTGAGTGATCTTCATGGTTTTAAGATCCCTATAGAGATTGTTAGAAAATTAATTTGAACATCCCGACACGTGTGTGTCTTTGGCCGGTGTTTGTGATCCGGAGCCTTCGTAGAAGGAGATCGATCCGAGAAGGATCGTGGTTGTTGTGGAGATCTAAGAGAAGTACGAGCGACTGCGGTTGATCACGGGACTTGCGGGTACATGATGACTTTTCAAGGCGTGGAGGACTAAGAACTGAAGGATCGTAGTGTCGAGTCCGAATGAGTCAAGTTCGAGTCTTGTAAGTTCTTGTTGATTTTGTCTTAGTGATATCTCTTCGCTGGACTAGGTCCCGTGGTTTTTCCCCGGAAGGGTTTCCACGTAAAAAACCTTGTGTTGTGGTTTGCTTGTTTTCCTTTTCCGCACTTGATTATTATTTTTCCTTAGTTAATAATTTAATTATTAAATCTTAAAAAGGGTAGAAAGAATTATAGGGAAAGCTAGCATCCCCCCTTGGGTTTGTGAGTTCTCAACTCGAATATTTTATTTGGGGTTCACCGAGTGATTTTTCAATTATTTTTCAGTAAACCATGAATGTAAGCATGATGTGATGAAATAGGCGTAATGGCCAAGAATGGAGTGACAAAATGCTATGAATGAGAATATCCCATGTTTTTAGAAATAGTTCAAGTATACTATGATGATAACATGTCTTGTATGAAACCATATGAAATGTTTAAATATTTCCATATATACACGATGATGCTCACAAGCACTCCACACACTTTTTGTTTTACATGACCGAGTTTTTCTCATAAGCACTCAGAATTGAAATAAATAAATGAAACTCCTAAAAAAATACAAGTACAACCTCATATGCACGATTTCGGTGATTTGTCAAGGATGTTGGAAGCTCAGGATAGTTCGGGTGCTAACATCTTGCTCATAAGCTAAGACATAAGAAATGCTCATAAGTTGAAGGATTGTCAAGGAGGTTGGTAGCCCAGGGTTTTGCGGGTACTAACCTCTTGCTCACAAGAAATTCTCATAAGCTAGTGGATTGTCAAGGAGGTTGGTAGCCCAGGTTTAAGGGTACTAACCTCTTGCTCACAAGAAGTTCTCATAAGTTGGGTGGTTTGTCAAGGAGATTGGTAGCCCAAGTTTTAAGGGTACTAATCTCTAGCTTACAAGAATCTCACAAGGAAGTCTCATAAGAAATCTCACAAGGCTCGTAAGCTTATAAGGAACTCACAAGAACTTAAAAGAACCATAAAAGGTGTTTTGTTTTGCACAAGAGATGAGATTGACGGAGATTGTCTATGTTGGCTTTAAGCACAAATTGTGAATTGTATTTCTGTTAAATACTTGCATGTGATATTATTGTTGTTATAACATTGTTAGTTAGTAGTAGGTATACGCTAAGTATTCCATGCTCAGCCGTGCATTTTATGTCGTCAGGTGCACGTGTTCCCTTTGACATCTGTGATCAGGGTCCTTGGATAGAGGAAGATTATGGCAAGGAGGAGCTATACTTGGATTCGGTAGTGGAGCCTCAAGTGGAGGCAAGGGACTTAGACTATTGGCCCTTTCAGGGTGATTATTGAGAGAGAGAGAGAGAAAAGATTATATTTTTATTTTGATGAGTAGGCATGTCTACTCTTATTTTGGGTTTTGTATTGTACAAACTTGGAATACAGTCATATGTATAGAAAGAAAATTTTAGTTCACGCTTCCGCACTATATTATGATTTCGCTATGTGTTGCCTTGTGTATTTTTACAGGATGATTTAGTATCGGATATGGCACGTCCCGAGCCTAAGTATCCCTGACTCCTAGGGGGTATTCTACATCCTGACACCTATAAATACTAAGATCCTTAAACACAATTTAAGGGTTAGAACACAGTTTGAGCGTAGAGAACACATCTCTTGAAAAGGTGCTCTTGGAATTCACATCATCTTTGGTGAATGTCCAATTGAGATAAATCATACTCTTCCAACTATAGCATGCAAGTGTAGTAAAACTTAATCATCTTCCTTGCTGTGATTTTCCCTGATTGAGGAATCCCTCTAATGATTAGTGGAGTTTCATATAATTCTGTTGGTTACCCTTCTTTTTCAAAGACACTCGACCAGTGTACAATCCAAAGTCACTATGGTGGAGATCAAATTTGCGGATTCGTGGTTGCTATTGAAGCATTGTTGAAGGGAGAGTCAAGTCAGTGAGGAGCCAGAGCCACTACGGTGGGGATCTAAATTGCGGGTTCATGGTTGTGCATCCATTTACTGTCCTTTGTCACGATGCGTTGAGTCCAATTATAGCTGAGGTTTGATTCTGTACTTTTTGTTATTCTCTTAGTAATTGCTATTTGCTGGATGAGGTCCTGTAGTTTTTCCCCGTGAGGGTTTTCCATGTAAAAAATTGTATATCTTGACTCTGTGTTACTGTCATCTTTTTGGTATTCTCTTAGTTAGCCATCTTTTTGGCATTTTACTCTATAGGTTTTCCATTTTCATCGATCTTTACCTTCAATCTTTTTCTAGAGGTAATTTATGCAGTTCGAGGCACATATGGCCTCTCGTACCTTCCTCGAGGGGCTTGCACTAGGTATGGAGCCAATAAAATCCATCTACAAAATAAACTAACACATGTATATGATATTGAAGAACTGCAAATGACGTACATATTTTATTCAAAATGAAACTTAGATGCAACTAAGAAACAATGATGGATTAAATTGTAATGATCATATAAGAAACTTAGCAAGAATGATGTGTCTATTCTAGGTTAGTATTCAAGAATCATTTCTTGTTTATTTTTGTAAGGTCATAAATTGTATTGGCTTAATTCTGATGTCAAAATGGTGTCAATGTAAGTCTAGTGTCGTTCTTCCTTTGGTTGATGAAGTTCGGTGAAGATGAAGCTCTAAAGACTCAAGTTAAGTACATTCCGACTTCAAGCATCACTCACACTCTTAGGATGGTAAGTGACATAGATACCTAGTGGTTACCTTAGGTGGAATTGACTTAGTAAACTTTAACCATATACCCTAGGTGATTAGAAATTGACCCAAATAAGTTTAATAGCCTTTGGATGGTCTTTATAGAAGATTGGATGGAGTGGTAGAGGTCTTAGTGCAAATTATACAAATTGAGCACAGGCCATTCGAACGATCAGCAGGGTCATTCGAACGCCCAAGAACGGCCTGCTAGCCATTCGAACGGGCATATATAATGCAAATTCCAGTAGCTACTCTGGCGACCCCTTTTTGTCCAAATCAATCCAATCTCAGGACCGTTCGAACACCCCTCATGGTTGTTCGAACGGACCTCGTATTTTCTATTTCTAAAATCATCCGAACTCTATTTTGGCAAGTACTATTACCTTGGCTATTTAATTGGTAATTGTTGGACATTATGCCCTGAAAAGTCATTTAGATTGTAAGATTCTTATTGATTAGATTAATAGACATCTTCGTTATCTATTGTGAATTCATTATAGGTAATTGACCATGATCATGAGATGATCTATACGATATAAGATATCGATCAAGGTCCCTAGGATATATTGTAGGAAAGTTATGTGATAGGAATCAAACTATCACAGGCAGATATAGCTTTCCAGTTCCTTATACCTTATAGAGTCACAACTATGGGTGAAGTTGCGCACTTCACTTATATGGCTGCCACAATGCTAAGATGTTCTCATTGGTTGAGATACAGTTTTATCTCAAACTATTGTAGTGGAGACTACATATCAGCATATGGGTGCTTAAATGTACATGGACTGATTGCATATAATGAGAGACCACTTACATAAACATACTATCAGATAGTTGGTCTCTCATTCACATTGAACAGTTTTGATGATCCTTAGATCTGATGAGTTCATTTATAACTGAGCAGTGATCTGGTTGTTTTGATTCTACCTAAGTGCTCTCTACCTGAGTGACTATGATACGGTGACAGTTGGATGGTCAGAAAGCTGTTTGAGTCATGATGAATTTCAAATAAGAAATTCATGCTCATTAAATTAAGAGATTATCTAAGTTCCGAGTAAGACAGTCGATTAAGCTTAAATCTTGCACAGGTGATTTTGAAATCAAATAAGTTTAAAATATATTTTTAATAAAATATATTATACTTAATAAAAAAATTTCTCAAAATGTTTTACATAGAAATGGTTTCTTATGACTTAATCAAATGTCTTGGAAACCCAGATGATGTACAATGGGCTATGAGTTAGATAGTATATTAATCTCGAAGGCCCATTAGGGATAATGTTATTGGAATGATCAATCAAATTAAAAAGTTCATGTGGCAGGATCCTTATTAGTTAATGTTCTTACACTGGGATTCAATTGCAATATAGATATCTCACGTCACTTGCAATTCCGATGTCATTCCTACTTAAGGGTTAATGGGATAACATCGGGTAAGCCAGGGTTAGAATGTCTCAGAGCAATCTATGGAGATGCTCATATAAAAAATACAAGCTCAAATAATAGATTAAATGTTAATGTGGGCAGTGAAAATCTCACCGTCCATTGTCCAGGTGTGTGTACAATAGCACACACCTGATCTCAGCTTCTCGGAGAGACGGTTTGGGTTCACGCATGCCTGTGGCATGTGCAGTACCTTTAGCTGTCAGCATTAAATGCTGATGGCTGGCACTATGTTACCCAGCTAAGCAAGGGTAGGGTTGATCCGTAAAGATAAACCTCACGGATCCATCCTAAGTGGTAACTCCCAAAAATGGTTGATGCATACCCCATCCGTGAGGACAAAACCTCACAGATCCAATATTAAGTGTTGGCCTCTGAGAGGCTGACACATATTCATCCGTGAGGACAGAACCCCACGGATCCAACTTTGGTGTTGGCCTCCGAGAGGCTAATACATATTCATCCGTGAGGACAAAACCTCACGGATCCAATATTTGGTGCCAGCCTTCATAAGGCTGACACATGTTTATCCGTGAGGACCAAAACCTCACGGATCCAACCTTCAATGTTGGCCTTCATTAGGCTAACACATGGCATGTCCGTGAGGACAAAACCTTACAGATCCAACACAAATCATATTTAGTGCCAGCCTCCGAGAGGCTGACACGTGTCTAATTCCGGAGGATAAGTCCTCACTGATCAAATATAATGTCCTGGATCTAACCCAGACCACAAGTCTCACCTTGTGGTCCGTGGTTGAAACCTATGGTCTCACCTTGTGATCCGTGGCTGAGACCTGTGGTCTCACCTTGTGGTACATGGTTGAGACCTTTGGTCCCATCCTATTCCGTGGACTGGCCTAGGCCAATCTTTCCTAACTGACAGTCAGTATTTGACTGGCATAGGGCAGAGAATCCTTTATAAAAAGGATTCTCTGTCAGGCTGTGGGGGGATCCCAAGATAAGGACCCCCTCTTTTAAAATCTCATGGGATGCCACATGGCACCCCATGATTGTTTTAGGATTAAGACTATGTCATTTATCTTAGGAAAAGATGTGATTAAACATCCTCCTTTCCGAATTGTACTAGGATTCCCCCCAAAAGAGGAAAACTGGTACAAGAGTCCCCAAAAGAAGAGGATTCTCTTGAGCTTCAGGACTCTCCCAGATAAGGGAGAGCCGTAAGCTGGCATCCTCTAAGAGGAAAAACCCTTTTGACATTCCTAAAATAAGGGAGTCGGAGAGGGAGTCCCAAAAAGGACTCTCTCAAACCAATAAAAGGTTTTTCTCACAAGAAACACAAGAGGAGAAGACAACATAACAAAAACAAGAAAAATACGAAGAAAGACAGGAAGAAAGAGAAAACTCTCTGCTCCTTTTCAAGCAAACAAGCAAGTAAGTGAAGAAGAAGACTCCACTATATGAAGAATACAAGGTGAGCCCTCAAACATGGTCACCATTCTTTTTCTTTATTTAAAAAGACCTCAATGAGGCACTTGTAACGCCTATATGGGAATTGGCCAACCCCATATGAATAAATAAAAATAATTTTATTCAATATCTGGTTCTTCTTTTAGTCTTCATCTTAATCAGAGGTTCTTCCCCGATACAGGGAAGGTAATTTAATAGTCTGAGTTTACTCAGATTGGAAGGATAGTCCCCCACAACAAACAATAAACTCCATACAACAATAGAAGAAATTTGAAAGCAAAGAAGATGAATTTTGCGATCACAGTTAATCTATAATTTAATTGATTAAATGTTAATCTTTAATAAATAGATTAAATGTTAATCTATGATTTAGATTAAATGTTAATCTAAATTAAAGGATAATAATAATAATAATAATTTAAATAACCCAATATAAGGGGATATGGGTTTGACCCATATCCATGAAGACCATTAAGATGGACCTTAAAGGTAGGCCCAAGCCCATGGGATAGAATCCCTAGGTGGCCGCCCACCCTAACTTCCCTAATGTTATGGAAAATTTGGTTAGTAGATGTTATTAATAATTAGTCCTTATCTAATGGGATTAGATACCTTACTTAGAAAAGAAGAAACAAAGAGATAAGGATTAAACATTATCCTTAATCCTTACTTGGAGCTCAAGATTCCCTCAAGCTCACAAACCGCTCTAGCTCAGGCCTACCACTTTGAGGAGTTTCTAATTTGATTAGAATCCCTATTATTTAGGGATTTGATAATATCCCTAATAGTTAGGGAGTTGGTTAGTATCCCTAGATTCTAGGGAGTTAGTTACATCTCATTAATTAAGAAATCCTTTTAGGAAAAAGAATCCTAAATTAGAAAGTTTGTTATAACAAATTAGTTATGGATAAACATGAAGTTTAATTAATGATAAGAGTTATCATTATCTAGAAACTCTTAGGGATAATGATCATTATTGGATAATGATCAAGATATGGATAAGATCCATATCCCAACCACATCTATAAATACTACAACACCCAAACCGTGGGGGCTAAGTGAATCATTATTTTCATTCTCCAAATTTCGTGAGTTTAGTGAGGAGAGAGGAAGAAAATCCCAAAGGGATTTTCGTGAAAATAGGGGAGTGTCCTCTTGGATTTTCGTGAGCTTCAAGGGAGAGCCTAAGGGTATTTTCAAAGGCTAGGGTTTTGAACCCTAAAGGTTTTGTGAGATAGAAAGTCTACTTCATTCTCTCCTTCATCTACTTTTGATCCTAGGATTAATTTTCAAGGATTATTTTGTTCTTTAAAGGTCAAGAATAAATTCAAAAGCTTCGCAGGGATAGCAAAGAACGAGGATCGAGCTTTGAGTATTTCTTCGAGAAATCTCTACAAAGAGTTCTGATGGTTCATCCTATTTTGTGCTTCACCGATGAACATCATTCACCGAGGTTATTATCTAAACATATAGTTAATATTATTTGTTATCTATAGTGTAAAGATCTTCGGGATCCAGTATTACGTATAAATTTGTTGTCTGATTCTCATCAGTAATCTCTTAGCTCGTTCTAAGGAAGTTGAAAGAGTTTTTAGAGACTACCTTAAAGATTTTAGGGTTCTAAAATCCTCACTTGATGGATAACATTAGCTCTCCTCTCTCAAGCTCTAATTGATGCAAGATTGAATTGTTCTATCTTGGAAGTGCATCGGTTGATCTCTACTGTTATTGAGATCCCACTGGAGCTATTTTATACCTTCAAATTAGTTTGAAAACTCTGTATGAGTGTTGGTTGGCATTGCCAAAGCCATCAAGGACGGAGATCGATTTTTGGAGATTGTGGTTGAAAACTTTGAGAAGAGTTGACCGGTGAGGAACCAGAACTGCTGTTGTAGGGATCGAACGAGGAGTTCGTGGTCTTTTAAGATGGAGAATCTATACCGAGCTAGGAACAGTGTTTGGTGTCAAGTTGGGTAAGATTTGAGCCTTGTGTTTGATAACTATTTTCTTAGTGGATTTTGTGCTGGACTAGGTCCCGTGGTTTTTCCCGGAATGATTTTCCATGTAAAAATCATGTGTGGTGGATTGCTTGTCTTCTATACTTTTCGCACTTGTTTGTTTTGTTTTGTCATAATTCTGATTAATAATTCGATAAAATTAAAATTTGTAGACATTGGTAGGAAGACTTATTCACCCCCCCCCCCAAGTCAAAGGAATCATTAAATATGGTATTTCAATTTTCAGTAAATTCAGATATCTGTAATTCAAGTTTAAACACCATTAAAGAACAAGAAATAATAATTATTTCTTAGTGATTAGTGGTATATTCAGATGCATAAGAGTGACACTAAGGTCTTGTCAGAGCTGATTCATACAACCAACGTATGTAAACTTGGACCCACTTAAGTTAAGCCTAAATGAAGTAGTAGTACTAAAAATTTGAATGTTGAAGTAAAATCCCCTCATCTTGCATCAACATGTCATTTTCAGTTTTTCTTCATTGTCAATGTTGAAGTAAAACCCCTCATCTTGCATCTTCATGTCAAGATCTTAGAGATGGCAAGAGAGTGCGACTCCTTAGACACCAAGTTATTGTGTTTGGAAAATATTCAGTTAAGGAAAAATTTGCAAAAAAAAAAAATTTGTAATATATAAAAATAAAATAAAAAATTAATTACTAATTAATAAAAACTTTAAACAAGCATCTTTTATATTTTAGATATTTATTCATGAATTTTTCAAAAAATCATTAAAATATATATATATATATATATATATATATATATATATATATATATATATATATATATGCGTTTAATTTATGAAATTCATGATTTTTTAAAAAAATTCAAAATTCTTCTATAATCAAGAATATATAATGAATTAATCGTTTGACGAAAAAATGGTGGCTTAAAAAAAAATAAAAAAAGTCAAAAGGACTTTGTTTCTTGAATATGCCTGTTACAACCTCCAAACGATAAAACTGCTCAACCCGTTGTCAACGAATGAGCAGCAGAGTTACCCCGCTCCCTGCTGTTGTCTGTAGGGATCTCTCCAAACCCTCATTACGTCCCAATTCTGGTTGGTGATGTTGCTGCAGCAACTGCTATTGCTGCTTATTGTCTTTTATTTATTTATTTATTTATCTTTTATTTTTGGGTATTACTGTGTGTGTTTGTTTCAGCCATCTAAGTTTTTTTTTGGGTTAAGCCCATCAAAGTTAGATAGTGGTGTTACCAAATAAATCTATCTTATCCATTTTTATATAAGCTACATGTAGGGAGAGTGTTTTTTTTTCCCCTTTCCCCTTTCTTTTGTAGTGCACCATTGGGCCTATAAATATTCCTTCTTCTTGTCCTTTAGTCTTTCTTTTTCATTTTTTTCAGTATTATTATTGTTTGTTCAAATGGAGATGATTTTTTTTTAGACTCGTTATTCTCTCCAGTTGTAACCGTGGGGGAGTCCGGTTACCCTACTGACGCTGCCACATGTCCCTTTTGACACCCCTTAACTGTGGTTAAGATTCACTCATTTCTAGGGTTCACTCACCTATTCATGGTTTTTAGAAAAAAATATTAAAAACTAAATTTAACCCTGGTGAAAATTCACGAATTACTAGGGTTTAATTTTTTTAAATATTTTTTTCAAAAGACACATGGTAGTGTCAGTGGCGTAACCGGACTCCCTTGAGTCTGGTTACAACTGGAGATGATGACGAGATTTTTTTTAATATTCTTTTGTGCACCTAAAAAGGAAAAAATAAAGCAGATGATTTTTGAGCAATTATGAAAGAAAACCTACTAGGTTCCACGAGAAAGGATTGAGAAAATCTAAGGAGATTGTATGACCTAATTTCCTTGATTGGAACAGGTTTGTTCTCTATGTATAGAGCGATAGTCCCCTCGTCGGCTAAGGAGGGCACTATTCCTCCTCGCTCTCACATAGCCGACCCATCAACTCCTATTAACTCGGGTTAGTTTTTTTTAACCCTCAAGTTAACTTTTTTATATTATTTTTCTAAAAACCAAGGGTAGATGGGTGAACCCTAAGGGTGGATAAATCTTAACCACAGTTAAATAAGGTTAGAAGGGAAACACATGGCTAGAAAATGGAAGCCGAGACGCCCCTCCTCGCATCGCCGACCGAGGAGACGATTATTTTTCATATATATATATTGTGTTGAGGAGTGCTAGCCCTACTCTCATGGCTTTTCTACTCTCACATTCAATCAACCTGTTCATAAAGTGAAAAAGTAACAAGATAAAGCATACTCACATGGTTAAACCACACACTTTATGGACAGGTGGTTAGATGTTGCTTTTTCAAGTTATGGACAGGTGGTTGACTGAAGAGAGTAGGAAAGCCTTAACAGTAGGGCTAGCCAGGGGTAGAGCCAGGTGGGGGGCCTGTGGTGGCATGTGCCCCTACTCAAATTTTGTAAAAACTGATTTATTTATTTTTTTTATATTGTCATATGAGTGGGAAATCAAATCACAACCAATTGCGATTGAACTCAGAGAGAGTTTAATCGCACCCACAACACATGTCCCTGTTAACCCCATTAACTATGGTTAAGATTCATTAACCCTTAGGGTGCAACAGTCTAACCTTGGTCTTTAAGGAAAAAATATTAACTTTAAGGATTAAAAATTCTTAGTGCGATTGAACTCTCCCCAAATTCAATCATAATTGGTTTTGATTCAATATCTAGGAATGGACTTAGCTTTGAGTCAGAATATATCCAATTGCGAGAATTTGAGATTGCGCTCATAACAGGGCAGGAATCAAAGTTGGCGGGTTAATATTTTTCTAAAAACCAAGGTTAAGATTGTTGAATCCTATGTATTAGTGAATTTTAATTATAATTAATCGGGGTTAAAAGAGACACGTGTTAAAATATGGGAGTGATTGAATTCTCCCGAGTTTAATCGCAAGTGACTATGATCTTAACTCTTGAATTTTTTTTTTTAAAAAAGTATCTTTTATACTAAGTTGATTAAGTTATTTAATTTGGAATAATCATGGACAATGGATAGTCATCTCCTAAAAAAAATTATACTATATTATTTAATTATTTAACATGACATATTTATAGAGTAGGGGGACAATTGTCTCGTAGACAAGGAAAAACAATACCGGTAAGATATGTGCGAAATGTATGGATGAAATGATCCAAGAACTTAGTCATCAAAAAAAAATTTGGGACTAAGCCCCGAACCCATAGACAGAAAATATTTCATACCCACCTAATAATTCTTCATAAATCTATCAATAATTACCATCACATTTCAATTAACCACCATGTCCCCCACTACTAGAAAATCCTGGCTCCACCCCCGGGGCTAGCACTCCTCTTATTGTGTTTGTTACCCGCATAGAAAAACAGTCCAAAAGGCACCGACCCTTTTGCCCGGATCTTTATATTGCATGGGCCAGTATCTTAAATGACCACGACCCTGTTAGGTGGTGGCAAGCCACTTCTTCTCCACCTACATTTCATATAGAAAAGATCCAACGAGCTATGGTCTACGAAATTAATGGCAGGTGAGCAATGATCAGTTATTGGTGAACTTGAGCACCGAAATTCAGTGGGACCAAAGAAAAAATAAATGTGAGCCGGGAGCCATAGGTACACGGAAGTAATGTCTAAGGTAAGATCCTAGCTTCTCGTGAAACTCATGTATTATTTAGTGGTAGAAGATAGCTATATGTGTGGGACATTATGGGATGGACATGATTTTATACTACGTAGAAGGTAAATTTTAAATGAATATTACAAATATCTTATGTGAGACAAAATTTAAGGTATGAATGCTGTTTTTTTGTTTTTTTTTTTTTAGATATCATTTACTTAGAATAAAGCTAAAAAAAATTCTACATGCAAGGATTCTTCTGCAGGAGTGGGGATTGAGGATCCAAGCCTCTAGAACATTTGACTCCCCAGGGATTCTGCCAAAACACGTCAATTTATGTTCAAAGGTATTGGCCGATCTAGAAACAGAAGTGAACCGAAGGTGTGGGATTGTTGTAATCAGGGCTTTGATGTCGGCGATGATCGCCAGAATATCCCAGTATGGAGAGTCTTGGTTGTTTGTTAAGCAGTCAACCATTGCCAGAGCATCACTCTCAATAATTATTTGAGGCCAACCATTTCTGATTCCCAGCTCCACTGCACTCTGTTAGCACCCCATTTTTACATCCCCTTTAATCATAGTTAATCAACTTAATCATGATTAATACAACCTAACCTTAGATCAATCCCAATATTCTGACAAGAACAATGGCCCTCGGAGTGGATCTGACGCCTATTGTTGGAACTTGGAAATGCAGTTGTGTGATACAAACAGATGTTATTGCAAGTTGAATGGAGCTACCTGCCTCTTCAATGAGTTTAATAGGGAAAATCTCCATCCAAGGATTCCAGTACACCTCCCGGTTTGTTCCAGTAGTAGGACCTATGTCCCCCTTTCGGGGAAGACTCGGATTTGAGTCTGGGCATTGTGGTGATTGAGAGGCTCATCATTAATTTGTACTAACCTAATTCCTAACATAACCCTATTAACCCAGGACTTAGGATCTTCTTCAATTGGTGTTGGGAGTAGATGGCCAGCACCAATTGGAAGCCACCGCACACCTACTTTGCACGCTTGCCATGACATGTAATCAGAACTTTATGCATTGATTGGCGTGAAATGCTTGTGTGGCAAGCTTCTAATTGGATGGTGGTTGTCTCCTCCCCAGCACCAATTCAAGAAGATCCTAAGTGTTAACCTAGATAAATAATGGCACCTACAACCCCCCCCCCCCCCCCCCCCCCCCCAAAAAAAAAAAAAAAAAACAAAACAAAACAAAACAAAAACCCAATTAGGTATGATAAATTTACTTGTATACTTGGAAAAAGTGGTGTACATGTAGAGCCATGATCTTAAATGATTTACCATTTCTACTTCGTCTATCAACAATAGATATAATAAAGAGTAAAGGCAACTAAGAGTAAATGTAAATGGAGGCAGGTACATGTTTATCATCTTTTATATTGTCCATCTGACGAAATTAGGTAGGAGATAAAACCAAATCTGTTTTTAATGGATTTGAGGTCCCCATCACTCCACCACTTCCTTCCCTCTCTCTTAAATCTTTCCAAGTCCTCTTATATAATTGTTGCTTCTGATTTTTAACCTTTTTCTTTTTATTTCTTCATGCAGGCAGATTTCATCACCAACACACGTCATACATGTATTGACCATATATATGAGTACATGTATATATACACCTGCCAACCTAGGTTTGGTTGTTCGGATCTTGTTATAGATTTGATTTCAATTCCGCATTCAATTCCTACTTGCAAACATGTGATAGTTTCACTACAGATTCAGCATTAAATTGCGAAAGCCTCGTTTGGTTCAGATTTTTTACAGCCATTATTGATTACACCATAAACATGAATAATCTTGTTTAGCTAGCACTAAGTTGATAATAAATTATCTAATCTTTAAAAAAAAAAAATTGGTTATTTCAAAAAAGAAAAGAAAATTTTGAGTCTCTCTCTCAAGCTTAGGGGGTTATGTCTGCCTTACAAGGTATAAAGTCCAGTGTTTACAATAATTTTTACAATCCAAAAGGCACATAAACGGTTATGCTCCTCCTAATTAATCACTTTTGACGAGATTATGGATTCATCAATTATTTATATAATTGGTCATTACAATGGTTTATGACAGATCAAGCCAAATGCTATTATTTCAACATAATCCAAACATAAGTGATTTAGTTGGATTCGATAATCCAAACCATCAACCCCTAATTGAAATTGCTGCTTTCTCAATATTGTGAGTGATGATTCAATATTACACACGTCTGCTTGTGAAGTGAGTGTGTGTGTAGTGACCCTAATTTAAATTAAATACACTCAGGGGTAAATTAGTAAATTATACCATGAGGGTAATTTAGTAATTGACTTTTGGTGTTTGATCATATGGCTAACCATGGTGGGGTAGGGCTAATCCAATGATTGAATTTAATGAGTTAAATTAATTAAATCTAAGTTATAAACAAACAGGCCTTAGTGGGGGTATATTATTAATTCTCTAAATAGAGTTTAGTATAAATAGAATTGTTTAACCTAATAGTCATATTTTTGCTAAACCTAAATTAGGAGAAGTGAGATACGATCATTTTGGGAGGAGAGGAGGAAAGCGGCTGTAGAGTTTGGAATTCTGTCGGATCCTATGGAGAACCAAGTGATGGGAATTGGATCATCCAAGTTAGCTTCAAAGCTCTCCTAAGCAATCAACCTCTTGCATTCTTCTCAAAAAAATCAGATCTAGAGGCAAGTGAATATTTCTATAGTTTAGATATAGGGTGTATTGTGATTACACAAAAATTTTAATGTGTTTTTCTTCTTATGTTAATGATTGTGTGTATGAAAATATGATAAATCAGATAAATATTTTATACAGGTATTATTTTGATTTATTAAATATGTTATAAGTGATTTTAATAAATGATAGAATAATATATTAGATTTTAGGGAAGAAAATATGAGAGATCTAAGAGATTAAAGTTAGTGATTTTCGGAATTGAGTTAATTTAAATGAGATTTACTCAGTTTCGGTATATGGGTCATAACTTTATGACAATAGGTCCAATTTTGGTCCGATAGTATATCGTTTCGAAGAGCTCGAAAAGATCTACAACTTTCGTGAAGAAAGTTTTCCAACGGGAAAAATGATATTTTTTTACATTAATTTTCCTAAGATACTTTAATTAAATGTATATATATATTATTTGAGTGTGTGAGCATTGTTTTGTTAAGATTTTTTTATAACTAATTAATTACTTTGTCAGATGGTTGAAAGATATCTCTAACAAATTTAAATAATTAGTTACTAAATAATTTATTGGTAACTTGACTTATATTTTATTAGTTAATTTGTTGAGTGGTTGAAAGATACCCTTAACAAACTTAACTAATTAGTTACTAACCAATTGGTTAGTCACTAAGCTCATTTATGCTAGTATAAGAGTTTTACTAAACTCACTAGCATAAAAAAGGGTTTTTCAAAACCCTTGGGGGTTTGTGATACCCTGAATCCCTTTATCATGGGAGATTGAGAATTTATAGGGTTATAAATATGTGTTATTTATAACTAAAGTTTTAGTTGTAGGAACACAGCTTAAACCTCTTTTGAAACAAAGTATGTTATGTCTGCCAAGATATTAAATTGTAAATTATAGCATTGTAGATTTTAATTATGATTATGACTGTTATAATTGTCATGTAATGTCTTGTTATATTTTTATAATAGTTGGAATTCATCTTCTAAAATAATGGTAATTCAATAAACATTGTTTTAACCTTGGTTAAGGGTCATTCAAGAAGTAAGTTGTGTAAGACCTCCTTAAATTGATTCTAGGGTGATGTTGGGTACCACCCAATGATGGTTTTATGGTGGTGTAAAGTAACTACCCAGAAACAGATGATTGAGTTGAGTTGTGTAAGATACTCAATTCTCAGATGGGTAAACTGTATGAGACTCAAGGGATAGGGTAAACTGTGTGAGACCCCAAGGATTCCCTTAGTCAATAGGGTAAGTTGTGTAAGACCCCTATTGACCGGACTGAACCATAAGTAAAGACTTAATTGAATAATATGCATAATTTGTTAGTCATCTTATCATATGAATTGTTACTGTATTTAAATTATAGTGTATTCTCTTGTTGAGCTGTGGGCTCACCCTTGTTAATTCTTCTCTCTCAGGTGGTGATTAAAAAAAATAGGAATTGCTCTCATTTTAGCAAGTAAGACCAGCCTTAAAGTTTTCTTCCCTGTTAGAGTGTGAGAGAACTGTAGTGAGGTAAACAATATGAAATCTTTGGATGATTTAGTTTTTGGGAGAACTCATGTTATTGAATCTTTTAGTTATGCTGGTTATTTAAATCTGTTTATTGGGGTATTAAATTATTTTAATTTTCATTAATATTAGAATTTTGTTTCCGGTTCACGCCTTGATATTTATACAAATATTAGTACTATTGTGTATAGGTTTCGGGGCGTGACAATGTGTCCCCGTAGACGATCTGGGATCAATTCCTATGAGTTGTGGTGTGATGGGTGATATGCCCATCATTTAACCCAACTTCAAATGATAGACTTTTAACCCACTAACCATGAACAGTATTGACACAGCTAATCAGGATTGCGGCCTAACCACACTTTCCATACCAAAAACCAAAAGTGTTGCTTCAATATTGTAAATGACGGATGAAAAAATGTTTTGGGATCTAGTAGAATGATCCTAACCATCAAAACCCATTCAAAAGGAATACATAAATCAGGTTATTGGAGTATGGTAAATTTGAATGGGCCATATGTATGTTAAAGAGGTTAACAGTCAAGGTTAGTGGTTAGTATTCCAGTAACCCATGGGCGGTAGGTGTATGGAGTAGGTACGAATAGTAAAGTATTTTATTGTTCATGTTTCTTTTAAGAAACTCTCTAGCAATTGCAAGGATCCTTTTAGCAGCTAAGATCATATTCATTTAATATTATCAAACATCAAATCTTATCACTTAAAAGAGATGATCACTATCAACCTATCAATCCATTGCATCAAATCATAGTTAATTATCAACTAATCAGATTTATTTATGTAAGATAATTAAGATCATTGTATCAGTTTGATTCTCTTGTGCTATGACTATGACCCCATTGTAAGCACCCAATTAGCAAAAACATGGTTAATGGCGGTAGACTGTCTACCGCCATTCCTGCTTTCTGTATTCATAGGCTTGGTACAAGGCCCAATCCTGGTAGGAGGCCATTCTATGTCATGCTCTTTAGGCCTACCCTGACCTGCCTGGACCCTTAACTAGGGTTAACCTAATCCTAGTTAGCATTTAACCATGGTTAAACAGCCCTTAACCCTCGGAAAAATCTCAAAAGTTCTGAAATATTGCTATCTTTCCAAAATGTTACTGCTATGGCCCACTCACTATGGTTAGCAGTTCTAACTATGGTTACTTTATCCTTTTAACCCCGATTAGCAACCCTAACCTCGATTAAATTGATTTTGGCCTACCGGGCCTAATCTTGTAGCCTACCGAGCTCACCCTTAACCTACCGGGCCCAATCTCAACCTCCCGAGCTAAACCATGTTACCTTTAACTGTGGTTAGCAATCCTAACCATGGTTAGTTTGACCCTTAACCTCGGTTAGCAACCCTAACCTTGGATATTTCTGATTTTGGCCTACCGGGCCTAATCAACTGTACCGAACTTACCCCTTTGGCCTATCAGGCCTAATCCTTAGTCTATCGGACTAATCCTAAGCTTATCGAGCTTAAACCATGCACTTGACCAACTTCGGTCAACCAAACCCTAGTCTACCGAACTAGTCTATTAACCACCCTTCATGTACACACACACCCCCTAGCCTCGACACAGACTCATATGCCAGAACTACGCTTGGTCTGATCTCACCTTGTGAGTACGTAGGCAACTCGACCCTAGTTAGCTTTCCTTTCTTAGATTAGTATTCTCTTAAATACTTAGGCATTTGAACAAACAACCTTGATCTTAATTGGCTTATACCTAGAAAGTAGAGAACCATTGAAAAATGGAAGTCTCGGGTGCCTAACACCTTCCCTGAACTTAACCGAACCTCTTGCCTAGATATCTACCGCAAACCAAGACCTTATCCACATCCCGGGGACTTATCCCTTTTAAATTAATAGGTGGCGGCTCAACAACATTAAATCACGTAAGATTAATAAGGGAAGCGAAATCCCGTGCTCACACCCATGTTGACCAATCTGAATTCATGGGTTTATATAAAAACTTAAAAGTGATTCGCTAATCGAATCCATTAACCTTGGTTAACTAATCAATTACTCATCTTTCTAATAGAGTCCTCTATATGATAGTTGTGGGGTTTTTGGTTCGAATTAGAGCAAACCCAACATGGCCGATCGATCGATGGTCGATGCGTTTTAGATGGTTGGATTTTGAGTTGCATTTTGGAGACTTCTATTTTAAAATAAGAAGTTGCCTCTGCCTCTTTCATAGAGATGAGTTTTGAGAAAGTCCTAATTAGAGTGAGATTGTTTTGTGGCTATAAATAAGCCTAGGTTGGAGGCTTATAGAGATAACTTAGAAATGAAGAACCTTACGAGGGAAAGAAAGCAAATGTGAGGTGTGGGTTGAGTTGGGCTTCCATGGAGAACGGGAGATCTCCCATGGAAAACCATTGTTAGCTCTCAAGAGGAGAGTGTTCTCACGGCTTTATCCCGATGTGCTCTCATGGTGAAGAGTATTGGTTCTGTTTTGAAGGGTTTGGGTTTTTTATTTCCTTTTTCCTAAAAGGATTCGGGTTTAGGTCAAATTTGGGTTGAGAGAGTAAACAAAGAATTGTGGGTTGTGTGAGAACCTTTCAAGGGTTGTGGTAGAGTCCTTGAGTATGAGTATTCTTGTTTATTTTCTCTCTTGTAATCTTCTCTTTAATTAGTAGAAGTATATCTGGACGGTTTTTAGAGTGGATATAGCCTTGGATTGGGTGAACCACTATATATCTTGTGTATTGTGTATTTGTCATATTTTTCTCGTGAATACCTCTTGATAGCAATCGCTTCCGCTCATCTTTTTCATCAACAATAGTATTACTCTCATCAAGATAAATCTCCTCCATCGTGATTATCCATAATTATCTCTATTGTAATCTCCATGTATCTACACGTTGTAACAGCAACAATATATAATGGAGAACAGAACCCAGATTTGGGTAATCTAGTTTTCCTTTATGGTACCAGGGCTACTCTAACACAAGCTCGATATCTGTTTCATGGAAACCTAATCATCTATGAGGTCTCTCTCTTCTACTTGTGTTAAGAATATGGAGGTTGATTTCTGGTGTTGGCTCGAGCAAGATAGTTGACTTGAGCGAGAATGTCTTCGCTCATTATTACCTCTTTCTAAATGCAACCACAAAAGAAAATCTCTCCCTATAGCAATATAGGGTCATGGGTATATAGGTGGAGGATATCTCACTTTGACTCGTGAAAAGGTCTATTAGATGTTTGACCAAGAAACTTCAACATAGGATGGGTATTAGTAGAGGATAATGATGGGTCTATTGTTGGTGTGGCGGTAAACTCCCATCGATATACTCCAACAAAACGAGGCTTTTAATTAGAGGCAATAGCTGCGTTTTCTACAATAGATAATTTGTAGAATTTAGCTTGATCCATACCAGGTTAGAGAGAGAAGCTAATGAAATATGAGGAGAATGGAAACTTGATGAAGCCATTGAAACATGAATGAGATCTTCATGCCCTAATACCATAAAGAAGAATAGAGAGAATACTGTCTCTTTCTCATTCATTCAGGAGAGTGTTACGTATATAATTTGCAATAGATGACAAGAATATTTTGGAAGATTTAAATTATCTGCACAACCCACTAAAATTCAAATTAATTTGAATTCTTTCCTTGTTTGAATTGTGTTTAGAGTAGGAGTCCTCATTGCCACCTGAACCTCCTGGCTGGTCATCTTCAATTTTTTTTATTCTCTGAACAACATCTTGAACTTTTTTTGTCAATCTAAGACAAACAATAATATTTCCACTTAATATTATGCTATTGCCAGATCCAACATCATGAAGTATCCAAAAATAAATATAATAGTCAAAAGAAAACATTAAACCTGAATTGACACCTAGAAAATCAAGAAATGAAACTTTAGGGATGGATCAAACAAACAGTGATAGAGCTCGATTTAAGAACAAATAAATAGAAACTTACCTAGTCAAAAAAACAAATCTCGAGTGCAAGGGATCAGAGATGGGTGGCCGCTAGGCGGCCTCTTTGTGGAGGAGCAAGCTTGGCTCGAGCGCAAGGTTGGAGAGATGTAGTTAGAGAACCAATGCTAGAGAGGAAGAATATAGTATGAATGAGAAAGAAGAGGAAAGAAAAGGAGTCAGGTCAATTAGGTTTTGGTTGAAAAAAATGATAGCTACAATCTGTTGTTTTTCTTTAAAACCTTATACCACGGTTAAAAATTGTGGTTTTTAGCAACAAATTTACCCACAGCTAATATTCGTCATTCTTTGTGTGCAATTTGTATCCTTCTCGGAGCCTTTTCATGTAGTGAAGCAAATATGGAATTCCAATAAGTGTGAAATTCGATTGTGCGATTTTTGACTTTGGGTTTTGTCAACCTCGCTCGAGCAAGTGTCGGAGAATTACAATAGTAACATACATCTGACGGGACGCCAGGTTATAAACATCCGATCGAGCTAATTTTTGTCATTGTATCTCAGGTGATTTAATTGACATCTAATGATCACAATCTCAAACAAGTTGGCGTGTGTCCACTTTTCAAGGGGCAACTCACTACAACTTGTAGTGAGCGGAGTCAACCAGAACCAGGTGGTAGGAAGACCCACCTGTTATAAGTTATAATAGGCACGAGGGAAGAGTTAGCCTCAATGGATATTTCTAGACAATCTCATTAGACACTAATTTGTTAATATTAACCTTTTAAGATTCATTAGACTCTACTCAGATTATAAAAATTTCTGATTTTCAAACCACTTTAATATTCAATCGTCCAAATAAAAAGGGAAATGATTGAAAAGACCCCATAATACCTTCTATCGAGAGCATGGTCGTTAGATTAACAATCCAACGGCTTAAAGTATCAAGTTGAGCCCGTCATTTAATGCACCAAATAAAAAAAATAACCTCCCTGGAATAGAGTTTTAATGGGACACTCATTATCAGTAAGTGGCAAAAAATTAGCTCTGGTGGTCATCCACAAGCCAAAGGACATGTGATTAAAAGTGGGGAGATATCAAGTGAAGAGAAATAAAAATCATGAGGAGAAAATGAAATGACTTCTTCCCAAATCATCGTCAATTGCCTCTTAATTTGTGTATGCGCTCTGGGACAACCGAAGCTAATTTTTTGCCCCAAGTAAGCACCGCCGTTCTTCATTTTCAATGAAATTCCCAGATTCGGAAGCAATTCTAAATTTACCAACAACTTTGAAGGTCCGTAAGATTGAGTGTGGCTCCAAATTTAAATCCATAAAGAAGGTATCCTAGGAAGCAAGGATACTTTGAAAATGAAAACGGATCGTATCGCCGTACCTGTATCGCCGTATCGGATACATATCGGATATGGCTCTCTAAAGTAAAACTTAGTTGTTTTTCATAATTTCTACCCTATCACCGTATCCGTATCATATCGTATCGCCGTATCTAAGTATGGCTGCTTCCTAGATGTATCAATTAAAATACTCATCTACCAGCTTTCTGCCATCTGTCTCAGCAACCAAACGCATCCCTCTTTTTTTTCTACACTCCCACCACCTAATCCACCCCAAAACAGTTAACAAAATGACAACCCACTTTTAAACAACACCTTTTTTAACAGGTGCCACGTATCACCAACTCCATTGGCAGTTTCTTGTCAAGTGGCACTACCTTATGCAGTGGCAGTCCCCTCCACACGTGTCATCCAGATCATTTGAAACGTGGCACTGTTGATGTCATTCAAAACCTGCTCAACGGCTTCTGTTTAACTTTCAAATAAGTCTTTTTCCACAAGCAATGCTTTCTGATTGTACAGTTACCCACAGCTTTATAACACCCCCCAAAATGGTGAATTCTCTCTTAACACGCAAAAACCAAAGGACACCATATTTTAATGTGTTGGTGTTTTTTGGAAGGTAAGAAACCACGTTAGAACATTTCTTTTTCTTTTTTTTTGTGTCCGGTACTCTTAAATACACCCCCTAATCCTACCATTTATAACTAATCACTAAGGTTTAGAATTTGAATCGTCTTATTTTGTCATTTCTAATGTCACGTCTATTTTAATCCTATTTGTTTAATAATTAAGGTAATCAGTTAGAATTTGAGACTATAATCAAGAGTACATTTTAGAGTATCTCTGGACAAATTCTTTAATCCTTTGGTTGAAAATGTTAAGAAATTGAAGTGTCCTTTTTAAACTATTTATTTAGGCATGGAATTGTCTATATCAAAAGCTAGAAAATTGGTTTAGGATCCCATACATCATCTAACATGTGGCGATAAAAAGAGAAGTCATTTCGTTTTCTCCCATGTTTTTTGATTTCTCCCCACTTGATATCTCTCCTCCTTTTTATCGCCACATGTTGGTCCATCTACCAAAGACACCCATGCCATTTATTTATACCCGGAAATAACAAGAAGTATCCATTATTTACATGTTATTTATGAAAGGCCAATTCTCTTATTAGGCCTAACATTTTTTATCGGTGAAATGCTCATTCAATGCAGGTACATCGTAAGGAAAGTGAGTTAGTTCTATTGTTAGTTATTCTAATTCTAGTTGAAAATTGAAACTAAGCCTCAGTTTGTCGGCACTACAATTTTTTAGACTCAAAAAAAATTTTGAATTTTTTTATAAATATATTACTTTACACATGGCAGCTTATGATTGCTTGTGCATACCAATTTTAAACTGAAAAATAATAGAAAAGGTTTTAGGATCATCATCAGTTGGTGCAGGAGACCACTAGCGCCAATCGGACGGTGCCACACACCCATTTTGCATGCTTACCCAAGCGTCTACAAGCAAATCAATGCCTTGATTAGTGTGAAGGGGTGCGTGGCTCCTTCCGATTGGGTTTTGGCGGTTACCTCGCCAGCACCAACTTGAAAAGATCATAAGTCGTAAGAAAAGTGACCATTTTATGAAGTGATAAAAATATCCCTAACCACAATTTTTCTTAAATAGACAAAAATGTCCTAAATAGGAAGTAGCAAAAATCATTAAAGGGGTTTCTTTTGAGAATGGCATTTTTATCTATATTGTAAAAGACATGAGTTAAGGAGTACTTTCGTTATTTTAGGAAATAATGTAAATTAGGGATAATTTTGTTAATTTTGGGAAATTAATTTTAATACCCATTAGTCCATATAATGACAGGACTCATTCATAAAAATCCCAATAATTTGGGTTACCATTAAAAGAATAATTTTAGAAAGGGTACTTTGAATCCTCTACGGTGATAACCGGATTTAGCAAATCCGGTTATCACCCCTAAAGGTTGCCACGTGTCTCCTTTGACTCCCCTTAACCGTGGGTAAGATTCACTCACCCCTATGGTTCACCCACCCATCCTTGGTTTTTTTTTTAAATATTAATTTTTTTTATATTCAAAAACTGTTTTCAGAGTTTTTTTAATATTAAAAACAGTTTTTTAATTTTAAAAATATAATTAATTTTTTTTTTTTTAAAAAGGATGGGTGGATGAACCCTAGGGGTAGGTGAACCTTACCCACGATTAAGGGGTGTCAAAGGAGACACGTGGCAACCTCTAGGGGTGATAACCGGATGTGCCAAATCGGTTATCACCGTAGATGATTTGGCTCCATTTTAAATTAGTTTTTGGTAGACCAAAGTCTTGGGCAAATACAGGTTTATTTAACTTTCTTTAAGGGGCCACCACCTTTATTTCTTCTTCAACTTGATGGATGGGTTATATAATAAGAAGGTTTGTGTGAAGGGAATTAGAGAGCCTTCTTTATTTGAAGCTTCAGTTAGAAAGGAAGTTTCCTGCATTTTCTAGGAGAACCCAGTTCAGTTCAGGAATCTGTATGATTCCACCCAAGGTATTTCAACAAATCACAAACCCATCTGTTTTGTTGTTCTCTCTTCTTTTCTCATTTTTCCTTCATGTTCCTGAAAATCTCTCTGTTGGTTCTTGTAAACTGAGCAATACATAAAAACCAGTAGTAGCTCTTCTCTTGTCACTCATCAACCTTCCTTCTCTATTTACTCTTCTTTGTTGTATGTCTTTCATGCCCATTTAGAGAGAGAAAGAGAGAGAGACTAGCTAGCTGTGATCTTTTCAGCAATCTTAGTGAGACAACTTGTTTTGGGTTTTGTATCTTTCAATCAAAATCCATCAAATCCCTAGCTTCTCTTGAAGCTTTTGCCTTAGTTTTGTTTTACTATTCCAGTTGTGATTACTTTTGTAATTTTTTTTTTTTCCTTGCAGAACTTTCTCTTAGACCCATCTCTTCCTAAAGATATTAGAAGAAACACAACATGGGAGTTGGAGGCACTTTGGAATATTTCTCTGGCTTACTGAGCAGTGGCCATAAACACAAGAAAAAGAAGCAATTAAGGACTGTGGAGCTCAAAGTCAGGATGGACTGTGAGGGTTGTGAGCTTAAAGTGAAGAAAGCCCTCTCTTCTCTGAGTGGTATTTTTCTCAGAAAATGTTAATCTCAATCGCGTAAACCATTAAGCCCCTACAAACAGAAAAAGTTAAATACCTTTTTTACGCGGACCTTAAAAAAAAGTGACATGATTTTTTCTGTTTTTGGATAATTAATGATTGTCGTGATTAAGGATAACACTCCCATTTTTCTTTCCTCTTCTATTTCTCTCTCTGATTGTTATTATTTTATTGTGATGATGGCCATTGAGTTAGTTTTGTGATTATGTTCTTGTCTTTTGCAGGAGTTAAATCAGTGGACATAAACAGGAAGCAACAAAAGGTGACTGTAACTGGGTATGTGGAGCCAAACAAGGTCTTGAAGAAGGCTCAGTCAACAGGGAAAAAATCAGAGATTTGGCCTTATATTCCTTACAACCCTGTTACTCATCCTTTCACTGTTCAATCTTATGATAAAAAGGCACCTCCTGGATATATCAGGAATGTTGAGAACACTGCCACCATCTCTGTGGGTAAGCAGGAAGACCAGTACACCACCATGTTCAGTGATGACAACCCAAATGCCTGCTCTATCATGTAAAGGAATTGAAAAGTTTTCCAAAAAAAAATTAGAAGGTTTTTTCTGCAACCACTCATCTGCTCAGTTGCCCCACCCACCACCAGTGTGAATTAAAATCTAACTTTTTGGGCATTTAAGGAAAGTCAATGGGTAGCTCAGGGTTCTTGTAATGGATTTTGATCAGTATTTGGTGATCTTTGTAGTTTTCTTTGGGATGATTCTGATGGGCAGATCTCTAGAAAGGCCTTAGATATTTATGGAAATAGTGCTGGTTGTTATGAGACATCTATTAATATCTACTTTTATTTTATTGTCCTTGTGACTTCTCTGTAATGGCTTTCCTTCATTTTTGGGAATTGGAATGACTTTTGATTGTCCATACCTGTATCTGCAGCCCTTGCATGTAACTACATGCATACTACATGGCTACATGGCCTCACATGAAGAATATTCTAAGAAGAAAAAAAGAGTGCAAGCTTGCCACTAGATTAAGTTAATATATGGTGGGTGCTATATTAAATAATGGGCTGTGCCTTCCAGAGCAGAAGCAAGAGTGCAAAACACAGTAACAAACAAAGTGGATAAAGGGCCAGAAAAAAAAGGGGGGACCAGATTAGAAAGTTTCTTTTTTTTTTTTTTTTAAATCTTGCATTTATTTAGAGATGCTTAGTGGGGTTTAGGTGTGAATACTCATTCTGGAATCTGACAAAATTAGGATTCAGGAAGGTTCTTAGAACTGACATAAAGATGATCCCAAAATGCAGGGAGATGTAAATAATCCAGACTGACTTGTGTTGGGAGTGTAACTTTACTGTTTCACTTGCCCATTACTTCCAAAATCATCTTCCCAAGAGAAAGTAAGAATATATACCACAAAATGGAACTTGATAAGAGTGGAAAATCCAGAGTGTCTGAAGTTGAAGAGCTGAAATTTCAGAAAGCAGATCCATCCCCTCAATCCCACCACAGAAAGAAGCAATAAAAGAATATAAAATGAAAAAAGAAGAGAAATGTCAATCATTAAAGCACTCACATTTTAAAGCCATTTTACATTATCCTGTTTATGGGAACATTTAGTTGAGTGATTTGACATTAAACAAGCAACTATGAACATAATTTATAGGAAGGTGATAAAAAACTCTCGATAGTAACCATTGGATTTAATATCCAATGGTGCCATGTCTACACTTGCTTTAAATGATGACCCCACTTAATGGTTGACATCATTAGATTTTGAATCCAACTGTCCAGCTCTCAATAGTACATACTATGAAGAGTTTTAAATTACTTCCCTAATTTTTAATGATTTATTAAATAAAAAGATAGCCTTTATAGTTCGAGTATATCTACATAGATCATCATCATCCCAAATATTTTGAGTCAGCAACAAAAAGCCTGTTTTGTCCTATTAAAAGCTATAACTCAAGTAATGTGTTATCAAATATTTTTTTACCAACTCTATCAACATTATCTTTGATTTTTGCTCATCTTTTTAGTCTTCAACTTGCTTCAATTCACTTGGTCTTCACAAACAATTATTATTGAACAAAGGGTCGTTTTTGCTCATCATTCAATAATAATTCTCAAGTAGAAGACCATCAATTAAGAATTATTATTGAAAAATGGGTCATTTTTCTCATTATTCAATAATAATTCCCATTTCTAAGAACATCTATTAGGTAATAGATCCAATTAGATAATAGAAACCATTGGACTGTTGGATTTAAAGAGTATTGTGACAAACCATCTGGGAAAAAAAGTCTACTAGCAAGATGATGATTCTCATGCAATGGTGGGCCTGAGACTTCTAGCACATGTTTGGGTGCTGTGTATCCTGATTCCCCTTCACGTACCTGCGTAGGCGGCCCATATTCAGGCAGCAAACCATTTGACATTATAATAATATATAGCACTCCAAAACTCAAGCTCCTGGAATAGTCAATCCAATCTATGGTCTAGGAGAATGGTGGATCCCACTTTCTTGCATGTCTACTTCTCAATGCTGGTATTGAGATGGCGGGTATGGGGATGGCGAAGTATCGAGTATTCTTCAGTAAAAAGAATTAAAATTCCCGCTAGTTGCAAGGATACGAGATTATTGATTAATTCTTAGCAAATCCAAAGGGGAGACATATATAGAGAATTCACACTTATAAAAAATAGGACTGATGTAGGAAACAACTAAAAGAATCACATACACATTAGCTAGCCGTGTCTTCAAGTTGTACAATATCTGCAAATCACAAATCCAACGAGCTCCCATCGATCAGGATAATCAAGGATCTGTTTGAGGATGAAAAAATTCACAGCTCCAACCAAGCTGGCTGAGTTAGAAAGCAACCAGCTCTTTTCTTTTCAATCAAAAGATGACCTGTATGAGGCACATGATTCAACTTAGTTTTTGATTCAGAAATTCAAAACCAATCTGCACTCCCCTGCACTATATTTTAAGTATCCAGACTATTTCAGTCATATCAAGTGTTTCTAAATATGGAAGGCATACAAGTAGTGGCTGCGCCAAGGTGCCAGCCAATGCCAGAGAGAGCTAATAAAAATATCTAAGGTTTTTTTTTCTTCCTGGCAGTCTGTAACAGCATAACATATATATGTTCCCATCATGATGTGGGAGCCACCCACCATCTGATAGTGTTCCCACTGGGCACTGAGGAGATAGATCTACATGGCCAAAAGGCCCAACCAAAAAATCAAACTAACCATCCAATCAAAGCACTAAAAGGATTACATGCATTCCAGCAAAAAAAATGGGTGATGGATTGGATGATTAGGAGTGATCTGTGTCAATTTTTGGCCTAACAGATCTCTTAGCTGGGACCCATTTTATGTGGTTCCCTCCTACCTTCATTGGCAGCACGTGTACTGTAATGTCCTTATTTCTATCCAATGGATACCTCAAACTCCCTCTTAAAACCTCATGAAGAGTCATTTTAAAGACAGAAAATAGGCAAGAAGAAGCTCACATAAACCCTATTGCCGCAGCCTTTTCATCTACTTGGTATAATAAAAACTGGAGCTCCTCCAATTGGTGTTTCACTTGTAAACTGCAACAAATTTAATGTCATAGACAAGAGTCGCATTCGCGGGTATGTTGCAGTCACCTATGTAAGAGAAAACAAATATGCAGGGAATCAATATTCTTATAATCCTCAAAATAGTGATTGTTTACATCTAGAATTTATGTTTCTTTTGATATGCATAGGGATCAACACAAAATCTTTTAAAAAAACTGAGCAATCATATTAGCAAAATCAGATAAAGTATAATTAAGATTTAAGACCACTTAGTCCAATTTAGGTTTATTCAACCCAACACTACCCAATCAACTTTTTTTTTTGATCAGTACCCAATCACCTTGCCAAAACTCGGTTTGATGAAAACTAGGTTTTGAGAAAAGTTAACTAGTTGGTATACAATCTTATTTGCCAGAATTATGTTTTATCCAAACATGCCCTTGTGGTTTGAAGGTTACAGAATGTTTTAGCTCAGGACTTAAAAAGTTATTAAGTTCAGCCAATGGTAGAAGGATCTAGGGGAATAGGGGGACTTCAGTTTGTCAGAGTCTCACCTGAAAAGCACCCTGCAGGTTCAGGCCCATATGCTAACTCAGGAGGAATCTGAAGTTTACGTTTTCCACCTGTGGACGATAAGCCAAAATGACTTATACTCCCAGGTAAAGAAGAAACAACATTAAAAACTAGCACCTACAAACGTCTATAGAACATAAGATGCTATTACTATATGTGTAAATCATACCGACGAGCATGGGTGGTACACCTTCGCCCCCAAAAATTCCCTGATCCAATCCCTTAATGACCTGTACATGATGTAAAACCAAAATTATTATAAGTGGGTGTTGTAGAGACACAGACGATATCTTACTAATCTCCCAATTCTTTTCTTATTTTTCCTTTTTTATATCCTCATGAGGAGAACAGGGAATCATGTAAGCTAGGGTTCAATCTAGATTCGGTAAGCACTGTAAAATGTTCGACCAACTGAGCCAAGGGTTCAAGTTTTAACCCCACAATTGTTGGTTATGCTAAGCGATAATTTGTTAGCATGCCAAAGAAATATAAGGAGGCCTTCTGCTTATTGTAATTAAAACATAATGAAACTACTCTTCAGCGAGTTCTTTTGGGTGAACTAGTTGATACATGCTTACACACATGCATTTAAACAAGAATCATTTTTGTGTACCTAGATAGGATTTGGGTGTGATAACTTAGAAAAGAACAGACTATCAAGACAGGATTTTAGTGTGTACACCTCTTCATTTATATCCATTTCTATTTATTTTAAGTACGTGTACATCATTTATCGTGAGGGGCAGATACGATTTGTGGGAAATGTAGAATAGAAAATGAAGAGAAGCATTTTTAAGGATAATTCAGATGCATATAGTGGCATTCTAGATATAACTCTTCTCCTTTATATCAGATGTACGGTTACCATAGTATCTTTAAGCTTAATCAATCGCAAAATATGATGTGCTTATTAAATGTTTCCAGTCTAATAATCAACATGCACTTGAAGTATGATTAAATTCAAGATACAAAATAATCATCATTTTACTCATATATGCAATTTCATACCTTGCCGACGCCAATACGCATCGTGAGCGGTCTAGCACGTTTATAGCTGCTGTCAAAGACTCTTCCATCTGCAAACCTTGCAGTGTAGTGAATCTGTAATGCAAAAAGCATAATTCATACAGTTTCAATTGGCTATCCAATTGTAATTATTCCTGTAAGTTTTCAACGAAGTAACCAGTATCACTTTTTTTTTATTGGAAGGCTTGTCACAAATTCTGAGTTCTGACAAGCCTAAAGATTTTAGGTCTGAAAGCCTGACTAGTCAATTAGTACTCAGTCTAGTCAACTTGACTTGTCCTGGAATATAGTTAAGCAGCCATTTGCCATCACTCTTGGGGAGTAATTTTCTCCGAGGAATAGAAAATCAGAAACGACTTAGAACAGAGTGATTTCTACAAAAGTTGTGCTTCTGGGGGGAGGGGGAGGGGGAGAGGAGGAGGGCAGTCACTTATGAGAATCAATTCCCAGAAACTGAAATTCTATGACTTCCACCACCACCCCCACATCACTGCCACCCCACCACCTCCATGGTCCATCATGACCACTCCCTACCCCCACCCCCTTCACACACACTTTCAACCCCACCCCTTTCACACACACATCAAACTCCAACCCCCATTCTCACTTAGTCTACATGAACCTACTTTTTTCCATGATTCTATTCTTCAAAATGGATTGTATCTGAATGTTTCCAAATGGGTTCTCAGCATAAAATTGATTTTGAGAATTTAGGAATTTGGTTATTGATCCGTTTTAAGAAATAGAGAATCACCAAAATTGATCACAAATGAGCCCTACATCACTTAATAGATTCAAAGATTAACAGATTACTTATGAATGGCTTCCTAAATACTCATTACTCAAATTATATGGTGATTCAATTGGTCCTACTATTGATCTTCTCCAAAATGATTAAAAATCTCGAACAACGCTAAATGGAATTGTCTCAGATCTATCTGCAACTAGCACAAGTCACTTGTTGTATACGGTGTTCAGGTGGTATACGCAGATCACACTCGAATTTGGATGAGTTAGTCCAAAGCAACCCTTGTGATTGAGCCCCACTAAGGTTATCAATTTTGACAAAATTTTGAGACAAGGTTTCTTTTGGTTCTTCTTCATTGGTAGGGCCTACCAACTATATGGGGCCGGCAACATGAATCTTGTATTATCCATTTGGACAAATTTCAGGTAGATTATGATGGCGATATCTCAAACAAATTTGAAATTTTGGTATATTGTTTGGATTTCAACTATGTTCTAAATTAACCGAAATAGATATCTTAACTTTGATTCACAATAATTCATCTGAGTGATCCATTTGAGAACATCTTCAGGGTATTTGTCTGGGAAGTTATTCTTATTTCATTACGGAATAAGACTGCATTTGGGTTCTTGTAACGATCTTTTTTCTGAAGGCAATAATGCTACAAATGGTTATATCTTAATATCATAGTTACCTAGGAGAGAAGCGAAAACGAGAAGCAAAGCGAAAGCAGAAGCGAGGCTCAAAAAATCTTTAGGAAATGAGAAGTGAGAAATAAGATATTTGTGTCTCATTCCCATTGTACTAGGATGACCAAGCATACCTTTTACATGATATATATGTGGAGAAGTAGGTGCCTTAGGTTTCAATCCAACGATACTTGTTCGGGATCTGAACGCTAGGCCTTAGACTCGGATCTATCCAATCACTTCCTACATAAATAGTCCATTTTTACCACTAAGTGGAACATAATGGAAGTGGGCTTACTGAGAAGTGAGTCTCGGAAATGAGCTTCCCACCTTGTGCATAGCTTCCCTCTAACTATGCTTAATATAGAATAGGAAATTGCAAAAATTTGTAATTATACGATCGATTTGATCTATTACAACATACCATAATTCTAGCTAATGAAGAGGATATAGATGGCAATCCCTCGCTAGGGACTTGGGATACTTGAAGAACATGGATTGTAATTAATTTTTTTGTGTATACGTACCTATATTTTTCCACCACAACGTACATATCGTGTCATTGCTCGTCGCCCTGCTTCTATTTGTCTAGATGTGATCCAAGTGGGTTCAAGTGCCTGAAGAGCATATCTACCCCGTGTCCATTAGCGCTCCTGTCCAAAGCGAAGAGAAGGCGAAAAAGGCCTTTGTTGCCCCTCGGTAGAGTGAGTCTACTTAGCGAACTGGCAGGACGCAGAGATCGATTGATCAATATGAATCTCGAGAGTTGATGGTTGACCGCCGCCCCCCTTGTCCTGGAGGCTCTCCGGCCGGGGAGGGGCTTGCTATCGTCACCCTTACCTTTCCCTCCCGTAATGGGACCTGGGCTGAGTCAAGGGGGTGAGAGAGGCGACAGGTAGCTTGCTTCCAAGCCGATAGGATAGGCGGCGGGCCGGGGGATTGGAACAAAAAGATTTTCGGCAATTTCTTTCAAAATATTAGAGCTGCTGAGGATAAAGTACCCTTTGACTATCTGTACTATCTTGTTAGAACCTTCCTACTAGGATAGGAATGCCAAGCGTTCTGCAGCTCATAATCATATTCTGGAAAATGAGGCGTGGGAAAACGGCAACAATTCTGTCCAATAACACCAAAAACATCATTCCAGTCCTTCGGCCTTTGTGTTCAAAATCCAGATCACTCAATAATGCTGGAGCTAGACGGTTCTCGAAACCGTCACACAATTATGCAACTCACTTTGCCCTCATGGCCCGCATACACATATACATCTTGCTGGATCGGGAGATCGCATCTCCTCCAAGCAAGAATCCCGCCCTATCGAGTGGATCAACTGCTTAATCCGTCGTGGATTGCCTTCATGTAATACTGCCATGGCTTCAAGAAAACTAGTGTTTCCTGAATTATATGAAGCCAGTAAGCAAATAGCAAATCCATGGGTATTTGAACCCAAGTATCCGGGAAAAAGTTTTATCCTTTTTTATCGACGGAATGATTCTTCAAAGAGGCTCTCTATCTTCTGTCAGTCCTAAACACTTCGTCGCGGGTTTGATGACAAATCATTTCCGTGGTCCTTCTAGATCTGGAAAAGACCCTTGTCTCTTTTTTTTTTTTTTTTGACGGGCCCGCCGAATCCTGAAAAATGGGTCGATCGCTCCCTTGAGTGGGCCGCTTATATTGGACATTATTATGTTCACGGCATCATTCTCTGTGAGCAGCGGTGTAGCATCAGATCCCAAAGATAGTAAGTCTACTATTGGTCGTCCTTGTGTGAAATGGGCGATTCCATGCGCTATATGGACATTTTTCCCCCATCCATCGTTTACGGCTAGGACTACTGGGGTATCTAATCCCATTCGCTCCCCTAGCGCCGCTTGAGGAAGTATGTGAGAGGATCGATGTTGAGCAGAAGTGGGGTTGAAGCAGCCAACAACACATCCAAATAAAAGGATAAGTACGATCGAAATGTCACGAAAGCCGAGAGTTACGACGACGGGAAGAACACCACAACTCTCTTCAACATCACTATTCTCCCCCTTCAGAGAGTCCAGTCTCGAAAGGTCACAACTCTCTTCAACATCACTATTCTCCCCCTTCAGAGAGTCCAGTCTCGAAAGGTCTTTGCATTAATTCTATGGAGTCTATCCATTGTCGGTAAGGAAGGTTCGGTCTGGTAGGTAGGTGCCACCTTGCAAGGCTAAATACTCCTGGGTGACCGATAGCGAAGTAGTACCGTGAGGGAAGGGTGAAAAGAACATGGGGCCAACCACTCAGTCAAGCAAGAGCAGGCATTAACACCGAAAACATTGTTAAAATACTTCTACGAGAAGGTTTTATCGAAAACGTGAGGAAACATCGGGAAAGCAACAAATATTTCTTGGTTTCAACCCTGCTTCGCCCCTATTCTCTAAAGCTTCTTTAAAGGGGCCTGAGCTACCGCTCCCTCATACCAAGGACCATTATTCCAACAGTTATACCTTTCTTTGATGAGGCGTGGGGAACCCATAGACCCTTTACCTGGAGCCTTGCCTGCCATTGGAAAACAAAAAAGAGAGGGAATACATTGTGCCGATTTACAACTGATGTTGTTTAGTTTGAACTTTGAATAATGGGTATGATTGTATCCACTCAATTGGTTGATTTTGGTGTTGGACTCAAAGGATCAAAACGTGAGTCTCATCGATAAATTATAGGAGTAGGTTTCTATGCAGATTCATGGCTGCAAATTTATATTAGGCGGTTTTGTATAAACAAGAAACAAATCACTTTCTCAAATCGCCTCCTTCCAAAAGGAAACAAATCACTTTCTCAATATATTTAATCAACCAAACTACAGAAAATCAAATTCTTTCCTCATATAACATTAACATCTAAACTAAAATTACCAAGCAAGAATTTCCCATCAGGGCTAAAACAACATATAAATAAAAATTTCAAAAGGTGAAATAAGAAAAAAATCTCAAATTCAGTTAAAGTGCCAAAAAATGAAATAGAATTTAAAAAAAATCACCCATTTAATTTCCAAACTCACATTGATAAGCTCTCCATAAGGGGCCTCGACACCAGTCCCAACCGCAACGTCGCAGAAACCGAGCCCAGACCGAGCAAAGCTGAGCTCACAGGAGGGCTCCCCAACAGTGGCGTAGTACTCAATCCTAGTCGCATTAGCATCCAAAGGCGACGAAATTACCATCGACGCTGCTAAAAGGCCAATACCCAAATCAAAAAATCGCCTTTTAGTTGCAGGAATCGATTCTAGAGGAAGCTTTGGTTCTCCATTAGAACAAGAACAAGAAAAACAAGAACTGCTTGTTTTCAAGGCAAATGAAGGTTTGGGTTTGAAGGGTTGAAGGAGGAGATGTGGCTTTACTGTTGCGACAGTTAGTGTCGAAACCGCCATTTTGGATTTCTGCCTATCCAGAGCTTGTGGCCGGCCTAATAAGTTATCGTATATATACGAGAAGATGGCACTGATTTAGTGCAAGCCACGCACAATCAAGTATTAGTGTACCCACTCTTCCATTGATTTGAACCGTTCAATTGTTAGATTGAGCCTTGATCATGATGCTTAGTTGGATTTCTAATTTATCAATTTTTGAACGGTTTGGATTGATTGAAGGTGCACATTGGATTGGTGGCCCAGTGAGCACTCGAGCCCGGACTGGTTTGGGCCAGACCATGGGGGCCGGGCTTAGGACTTAGATTGGGCTATTATACTTTTAAATTATAATAATATTTAATTTTTAATAATTATGTAATATTTATGTATGGTAAATTTTAATTTTTTTTCTTGTATCATATCTTCATATATGTTTATTATTACATTTTGAATTATAATAATACTTTAAACATATATTTAATATTAATAACTATATTATGTACATAAATAATATGTTTATTATTATATTAAGTTTAGGTATTATGAATAGACAAGCTGTTTAAAGACTAGGACTGCTCTTCTTAGGATAGAGCGCTTTCCCAACCCTACCGTGGGTCTCCCACTTTTTTTAGTTGTGCTCCTCATCTCTCTCGAATCTTTCCTTTTATTCTCTATTCTTCCGCTCCTTCAGCCGTATTGTTCCACCGTCTTCCTTGTCCTTCCAACTTTTCATTCTCAGTCCATCTACCCTCTTTTTCAATTCCTCATTTCTTTCTTTCTTGAATTTCTTCTCCCCTGAATCCCATTTCTTTGCTGCTTTCCGTCCCAGCCCCCGAGGGTGCCTCTGCTTCTGTGCCTATATTTTCTGATTCTCGGTTCCCTCTTGTTTATCCGTAGGCCTAGATGACGGATAATCCAATCGAACCCTCAGATTCCGAGGTCTTAGCCAACGAATTGAATAGGTGATTATATCTACGGCAGCTTACTGAACCTATTCGCTTATCCCCTTCCGTGGTGAGTGCGGGGGCTAACGCTTGCAAGTTTAGCATCGGAAGGTTTTTGACTAATAGACCGATGAACTTTGCAGCTGCAAAGAAATCGACCATTCGTGAATGGAACATCTAGTCTCCGGTAAACGTGGTGGACCTCGCTAACAGTTTCTTTCAATTTTTGTTTTCATCATAGGCTAATGTCCAAAGAGTTTTATAGCATCAACCATGGTCGTTCAATGGACACCCATTAATGATGATGAGGTGGAGACCTAATGTGCTAGTGGCCAATCTCAATATGTGCGTTCTTCCTCTCTGGATGCAAATTCATGGGCTCCCTCCAGAGTATCTCACGGCCAAGGTGGGCCGCTTGGTGGCAGAGAGGGCTGGATTTTTTGATGAAGTAGATACGTTGAACAAAGGGGAGACTAAGGGGAAATATCTACGGGTGAGGTTCCGGCACAATATCAAAACTCCTCTATGGCCTTATGTGGTGCTAGATATGCCTGAGGGTGAACTGGAATCCAAGAAGGTCCCCTTCCCTCTTACGTATGAACGTCTTGCTATATACTGTACTGGGTGTGGATGCATCGGTCATGAGGAGAGATACTGTGACGGAGGTGGTCGGACTCATCTACCGGGGTAGCCTCAGTTATTTGGCTCGTGGCTACAGGTAGAGGCGTTCCACTTCTCTACTTGGCCGTTGTTTCATTATTGGTCGGAGTTAGGCAATACTCTAGCGTCTGCTATTAGCCCATCCCCACCAGTAATGGCAGTAGCTCCGGCACACGTGAGCAGGCATGTAGGGGACAATGGGTCACATACTCCCGTACCACTGCAATCGAGCCAGAAGAGTGGAGTAGTGGACCAACCCTCCGTACAGGTGGTTGACGAGAGCGTAAGGATGGAGCTGTCGCATGGCGTTAGTACTGATCAGTCTGATTCGCTAAATCCCAATCGGATGTCTCTCATTCGTCCAATCCCTGAAGGCAAAAGGACTCTGTCGCCGCCTTCTAAACGTAGGAACCAAGGATCGGGTGTCCCCTTGCCATTATCTTTTTCACTAGAGGTCTCTTCGCCTACTAGTTTCAAGCCTGTGGCAAACTATTCGACGAGCCCACTTGGGCTTGACAGGGCCCAACCCAGCCCATTTATCCAGGACGAGGTGGGCTCAGTTGATGATGCTATTATAACAACTCAGCCCAATTCTGGTGGTTTGTGGAGTAGCAGTCCAGAGATGAAAGGTATACAACCTAAGCTTGGGGGTCTGTTTGGCAGCAGTCAAAAGATGAAAGGCATACAACTTCAATATCTCTCTCAGTCCTCATCAGGTAAGAAGAGGCGTCAATACCAAACCTTTCATTCGCCGGTGGGTAGGGAATCCTCTTCGGAAGATCTGACTGAAGTTCCAATTTTTGTAAGAAGGGAGTCTGAATCTCCAGGTGCATGGCTGAAGTCTGTGCAAGGAAGATCAGTTTCTTTCCAGTCCGGGTGTCTGCCGAGGAGCAACCACCCCACTCACAATGAAAACCCTAGCCTGGAACTGTCAAGGGTTGGGCCGACCTCTAATAGTTCACATGTTGAAGGATCATATCCTTCGGTTTCGGCCAAAGTTAGTCTATCTCATGGAAACCAAGAATAAGCTATCCAAGGTTCAGGTGGTAGCAAGAAAGTTGAAGTTTGATAATGTGTTTACAGTAGAACCAGTGGGATCGTCAGGAGGTCTCGCCTTATTATGGTCTAATGAAATTACAGTTACGGTTCTCTCTATTGATAATTATCTCATTGAGGCTCGAATTGAGGAACTTCAGTTGTCTCAAACTAGGAAGGCCTCCTTTGTTTATGGTCCAATTGATGAATGTCAGCGACATGCTCTATGGAGGAAGTTAGCCTTGACAAGCCAGCAGATGCATACGCCTTGGGCTTGTCTAGGGGACTTCAATGATCTCCTTAGCCCTCAAGAGAAATACGGCGGGCTCTGTCCTTCGCTCAATCACCTCCATCCTTTTCGAGATATGGTGTCTTTACCTAACCTAATGGATTTGGGGGCCCAGGGAGATGCGTACACCTAGACTAAGAAACGTCACCACCCACATCAGATTGAAGCAAGATTGGATTGGGTTCTGACAAATTTCCAATGGCGAGATGCATTCCCTTCTACGGTGGTTCGGGTGCTCCAACTTATCGGCTCAGACCATGCGCCCTTATTGATCAATCCAGATCATCCTTATCGTCATCGAAGGAGGGTCTTCCGTTATGAGGCTATGTGGGACCAACATGAGGATTGTGCACGAGTGATTCAATCGGCTTGGAGTCATAATTATCAAGGGCCTCCCATGCTTCAAGTGTGCCACAAAATTCATAAATACAGGCAGTAGCTTCAGCAATGGAATAGATTGTCATTTAGGAATTTATCTACTAGAATAAAATGTCTCCAAACCCAAATTCAGAATATTCAATGATCCCCTATAGCAGATCAAGTGTGCACGAAAGAGACCCTTCTTGTGGCAGTGTTGGAATCGACATTTAAACAAGAAGTATTCTAGCAGCAGAAATCTCGAGTGAGTTGGCTTGCTTCAAGGGATAAAAACTCAAGATTCTTCCACACAACAGTGGTGTACCATCGCCAACGGAACCGGATCTTAGCCATCAAAACTGATGACAACCATTGGTTGCATAGGAAAGCGGAGATGTGACCTTATATCGTCTCTCATTTTCAGTCTTTATACTCGAGTTCTAACCCCGCAGGTATCGCTGAAGCATTTTTTCCAATTTAGCCCAAGGTGACTCCACTTATGAACGCCCAGCTGTGTCGTGATATCACAGGGGAAGAAATCAAGAAGGTAGTGTTCCAATTGGGTCCGCTGAAGGCTCCGGATCCGGATGGCATGCCCGCCTGATTCTATTAAAAACATTGGGACACTGTGGGTCCGCTCATTTGTGAAGTTGTCTAGAGTTTCTTTTCAGGTGGGGCACTTCTTAAAGAGGTCAACTACACCCATATTGTTCTCATTCCGAAGATGACACATCCCGAAGGAATCAACCATTTCAGACCTATAAGTTTGTGTAATGTCCTATACAAAGTGGTAGCTAAGCTTCTAGCCAACCGGTTGCGCGAGTGCCTCCATGAGGTGATTGATCCATCGCAATCGACATTTCTCAGGGATGGCAAATTTCCGACAACATCTTAGTAACTCATGAAATTAGTCACTTTCTTCGGAGGCAAGGCCGTTGTACGACAAAAAATGATGGCTATAAAGTTAGATAGGAGTAGGGCATATGACCGGGTTAAGTGGCCCCTTTTGTTCGCTACTATGGAGAAACTGGACTTTTGTTCTAGATGGATCAACCTCATCCGCCAGTGCGTTACCACAACTTCATTCTCTGTTTTAATCAATGGGGAACCAACTGGCTGCATCACTCCTACCCGTGGCCTACAATAGGGGGATCCCCTGTCACAGTACTTGTTTCTTTTGTGTGGAGAAGTGCTATCAGGTTTAATTCAACAAGCTATCCACAATAATCTTTTAAGCGGAGTAACGGTGGCTAGGGGGGGCCCAATCATCTCTCACCTGTTGTTTGTAGATGACTGTTTGATAGTGATCAAGGCGAACATGGAAGAAGCCTACCAGTTAGTGGACATCCTCAAGCAATATGAGCTAGCTTCGGGCCAAAAGGTAAACTTTCATAAATCAGGCATTTCTTTTAGCAAATCTACTCCATAGCGATTCCGACATATCCTTGCTCGTATCTTCAAGATTCGACATGTATTGCCCTATGATATGTATTTGGGGCTTCCAGCTAAAATTAGAACTTTGAAGATTAGAACTTTTGATAACCTTAAGCAAAGGATCCTAAACCGGCTTCAAGGGTGGAAGGGTTCTTTGCTAACCCAAGCGGGGTGAGGTGTGTTAATGAAGTCAATATGGCGGTAGCTAAATTTTGGTGGAGTAGTGATCTCCAAAAACGTATTCATTGGGTAAGTTGGAGAAAGTTATGCATTGCCAAAGACAAAGGGGATTTGGGCTTTCGCGACCTCCATGCTTTTAATCTAGCTCTTCTAGCTAAGCAAGGTTAGCGGCTGTTGACTCAACCTTCATCCTTATAGGCAAAAATGATGAAGGCCCTTTATTATCCTCGGTCCTCATTTCTGTTGGGAAAGATTGTTCATCGTCCCTCTTGGGGGTGGCGTAGTCTTTTGGAGGCTCGTTCCATTCTCAATTAGGGCATTCGGTGGCAAGTTGGGTCGGGTGAGCGTGTGAAAGTAGGGTTTGATCTGTGGATTCCCACATTACCTGGTTTTAAACCAGTTCCTCTCCCAGGGGTATCTTTAAGCCAAAATGGTGGTGACTGATCTGATAAACCAGAATGAGGGATGTTGGAACCGTCCGTTGCTGGAATCGCTATTGTTACCTCAGGTAGTGATGGCTATTTGCAAGATCCCCATTAGCTTATAGAATATTTCAGACAGGTTAGTCTAGCACTATTCCAAATCTGGTGATTTCAAGGTGAGATTCACGTCCCATCTGGCGAAGCGGGTCTGGATGCATCTAGGCCCTGCCCTAGTCATGCAACATCAGTCCTTGAGGGGAAATTTTGGACACTTATTTGGAGGATTCCGGTCCCGCCCAAAATTCAGACTTTTCTTTGGCAAATGTGTCATAATGCGCTGGCTATGGGAATGAATTTGAGGAGGCGGAAGATGGAAGTAGATGCTCTATGTCCTTTCTGTAAATTGGAAGAAGAAACGATTGATCACCTCTTTCTCCAATGCCCTTGTGTGCGGTGAATCTGGTTTGGCTCTTCCCTTTCTCTCCATATTCCCCTAGACCAAGTTTCTTTGTTGGATTGGTAGTCTCGATGGCCGGAGCATCCTCACTTTTCTCACCCCAGTAGTCCCCTTGCAATTTGCCTAGCTATTACTTTGTGGTGTATATGGAAGATGAGAAATGAGGCCAAATTTAATCTCGTTCCTCCTGATCCGGTATCTGCCATTTCAAGGATTGAGTTGGTTGTAGGCGAGCTAATCTTGGCTGATAGAGGCCCTGTCCCTTCTAGCTCGTGTCCCACTGGCTTAGCTCAGGGTGGTGATCCGCCTCAGGCCTCTTGGACTCCCCCTCCTGTCGGCTGGTTCAAGATCAATACAGATGGGGCATCCTTGCCAAATGATTTGGCAGCTGGTGCAGGGATAGCAGTGAGAAATCATCGGGGCCAGTTTATCCGTTTTTGCCTTCGCCCTCTTGCTGGGGGTTCTAGTAGGGTGGTTGAAGCTAAGGCAATTAGATTGGGGTTTCAAGTGGCTAGTCTGGCTCAATGGAGTAATGTTATCCTTGAATCCGACTCTAAGGAGCTGATAGACTTTCTTCATGGCTTTTCTCCTCATGTCCATTGGGAAATCTCTGCTATAGTTAAAGATATCAAAGTTTTGTGGCAGCTCAATAGGCAAATTCTGATACAATTTGTTCGTAGAAAGGCCAATTTGGAAGTGCATCAGGTGGTGCAAGTAGCCCTAAATGTTAGTTTGGGCCTTTCCCCTTTCCCTTATGTCTCTTCCTGGCAGGAGATCCCTTGTGGATCTAGGCAACGTTCTGTAAGTTGTGAGTAATGGTTCTATGGCATTCTCATTACCAAAAAAAAAGAAGGTATTATGACATGTAGTCTTTAAGAGCTAAATTCAAATCCAATTCAATTATAAAATGCAGGGCAACATGGGGCTGGAGCCCCCCCCCCAACCAACTTTAGGAATTGTTTTTTTTTTTTTGTTATCCAGTCAACATGGCAGCCTGGGAGCAAGGACGAAGCCAGGTAGCTGTGGGAGCTCTAAGCCCCCCTAACTTTTGAGAAGAAAAAAATTATACTTATATTATAATATAATTTAAGAGGACATACGCATGGGAAGCAAGGTTTAAAATTTCACGAAATTTCAGTTTCGGACAACCCCAACGACATCGAAACTAGGTTTATTTCGAAAATCAGATTTCGGCCGAAATTTTGGAATTTCGGCTGAAATCTGATTATTATTATTTTTAAATAGTTTTTTTTTATTAAAATTCCAAAATATTTCAAAATTTTTACTGAAATTTCAAAAATTTATATATCAATTTTAAAAATAAAATAATAATATTTGTATAAATATATAAAATTTTAATAAAATATTATTTTTTTAACATATATATTAATAAAATATATATAAAATTAATATTTCGGATTTCAAAATTTCGTCGAAATCCTGCAATTTTTCGATATTTCAGTTCGGGTTGGCTGGCCGAAATCATCGAGAATCTTGAAATTAAAAACCTTGATGGGAAGGGAGCAGTTACACCCTCCACTTAAAAAAAATAAGTTTTTATTATATTATTTAGTTTAAGATAACATAGCCATTAACGTTAACAAATGATCAGTTGTCCCTAACTGTAAAACAATATAGAAAAATACTTAATTTACCGACAGTTTCTATCATGTAACAAAATTGCGTCCTTAATAATCTATGCCCCACTTTTTAACACTCACCAATTGTAGTTAAGATTCGCTTTTCCCTAAAATTAAGCAATCCCTTGTTTTTTTAGAAAAAATAAACAAAAATCTTAACTTTAATTTAGTTAAGCTTAATCGGGGTTAAAGAAGTGTTAAAAGGGATACAAGGACACATAGGTAAGTTAAGCAGTGGATCCCCGCTAACCATTGTTCAAAAATATATTACATACAAATAAAGAGACGAGATGACCCACAAACTTGTCCTTAAAAAAAATTTCAAAGGGTTATGACCCCGAACCCCACACCTCATTGTTAGCCCCCTCGGATGAAATTCTTGGATCCGCCCCTGATAAAATGGAATGTAAAAAGTAAAATCCAACCATGGATTCAAAACCCTACATCCTAACCGGTGAAAAGTTGGACTAGATCTGCAGGTTGATGGGATGGGTTGAAAATTGTCAACCCTAAGCCCAACCACTATTACAATACTTAGATCCAATTATTAATGTATATTAAAAAAAGGAAAATAATCAACTCTTTGGTCGGTGACGTAAAGAGGGTGTCTTGTCTCCCTACATACCCCTTTTTATCTTTATTTAATAGTGGTTAAAATTCACTCACTCTTAAGGTTCAGCCATCTACGTACCCTTACTCTTGGTGTTAAGAAAAAAAATATAAAATAATGTAACTAGAAAGGTTTAAAAAATTTAACCATAGTTCATAGAAGTTGAATGGGCTTTGTAGCGAGGAGCAATCATTCGCTCCTCTCCCATGGACCAAACTATTGCTCTAACTTAAATTTGTCTTTACAGTTTTATTTTTAAATTTATCTGAGGTAATGCATTCAAAATGTCAAAAATCTGGTCTCTACAAAATTTCAGTAATTGGTCTTTAATTCCATAAGACTCAATTCTTTGGGTGAATTTCAATTTTACAACTCCAAATGCACTCGTAGGTCATGACATTGATTTTCTCAGTTAGAGATCTGAAATGCTTTGATGTATATCCATAAACTTATTCCTCGAATGGCCAATGCAGGGTGGGTAAGAGAATCTTCCACTGGGCAAGTCCCTAGTCCTAATGCTTTGATATATATGAGAATTGGTTATAGGGCTGGTTATTGGGAGCTCATCTTGAGTTGTTTGAGCCGAGCTCAAGTTGGCATGTCAAATAGGATCGAATCAAGCCAAGCTTTTATTTGGGTTTGAATGTTTAAACTAGCCCATCTTAAGCCAAATCCTATTTGATTCGGCTCGACTCGAAGCTCAGCTTGTTTAGGGTTTGATTCAACTTGAACTCAACTTGATTTGAAATATTTTATATATATATATATATATATATATATATATAATATTTTTTGGTAATGTTATTTCTCTTAATACAAAATAACATTTTTAACTTTTTTTGTCAATGCATTATAATAATTCTTAGTTTTTAATAAATAAGTTTAAGTTATAATAATAACAATAAAAGTTAAGAAGTTAAAAGCAGATATCCTGATTTAACTCTCTACTCTTTGGACTGGAGGACTAACCGACAAATCCCAAATATTATGTTTGTATTATTGTATTGTGATTTATTAATAAACATTTTTATTAAAATCATGTAAAATTGAACAAAACAATTCCTCAAATCAAGCTTGAGCCAACCTAGTTCGCTGAAAAAAATTCGAGCTTGAACGTAGCTCGAGCTCAATCAAGCTTATTCAAGACAAGCTCAAGCCTTAACATTTGAGCTCGAATCAAGATTGAGATGAACTCGGGCATATCCAAGCCAAGTTCAGCTTGAATACACCCGTAGTTGTTTACTTATCCTCACTTGGTGCAATCTGACCACAATGACCTAAAGCCCGGTGAGCGATTTGAGAAATGCTTGAATGTGGATACTCTTTTTTTTTTTTTGGGGGGGGGGGGGGGGGGGGATTAATTCCATATTAGAACCTATGTGATTCAATAATGACTTCAAAGTGCTCCTTTTAAGAAAAAAATTCTATTCCTAGTCCTCCATTTTAAAATAATGGACAAAGAGAGACCTCTCGTCACATTCCGTTATCAGGGTTAAATATTTTTATTGAAATGCCAATGTTACCCCCAACTGAAATAATATTTTTAAAATGACAGTATTCTTTCGTTACAATACCCTTCATGTATCCCTTCATGTATCATCAAAACAAAAATCCTTCTGCCTTGGATTCTCTCCGGCGAAGCCAAAAAAGGTGTGGCTGGAGAAGTCATTTCATGGGCCTCATGATTTTGATTTCTCCACGCATTAATTGAAACATGGTGATAAAGTAGTGAGAGAAGGAGGGAGAGATATCAAGTGGGGAGAAGTCAAAATCATGGGGAGAAAATGAAATGATTTATTTTCTTTTTATCACCACATGTCCTTTATTTTGTGGTTGCTCGAGACCACCTTTTTGGCTTCGCCAGAGAGAATCCGAGGTCAAAATCTTCATCTATATTAATTTTTATATTGTAGTTTATATACACAGAAGCAACTGGGTTGTTGTTTTGGTGACCTTGTTAAATCTCGGTAAATCTGAAGACACCTACGTTTTTTTTTAAGTCATGTCGAACCCAAAATGCCGATTACGAAAACGGCAATAGTGGACGGGCTAATTCAACTTGTGAATGTACGTAAATTAGTATTTGCCGGGAATAAAGGTGTGCGACTAAGAGAGAGATATAGAGATAGAGGGTTGTTAGAGATTACCCTGGTAAAGTTGAAAAATATAGGGTTCGTGAAGTAAAGAATCTTAGCCGTCCACTTTAATGATCTAGACCATTCATTCAGATTAGTTCGTCTCTTGAACTGATAAGCCAAAAGATCATATATATATATATATATATATAACAATCTTGTAATCTGAACCATTAACCATCTCTCCTTAGGAATTTTGATCATATAGTGTTATGAGGTTTGGCACTATAATAGGTGTTCAAGAGAAAGAGCGGTGGATTTGGGCTGATCATAGGTTTGAGAATGTAGTTGATCCAACAATCAAATTGTACAGGATCATCTTACTTTATAGATTTTAGTTTTCTAATGTATTTTAGTTTTCTAATGTGGAGCTCATCAGGGATAATTTACCAATGGGCTCGTGATAGGTCATAGGTGTTTTATTCCAGTAGGGTGTGAGAGATTGAGATGAGTTATGTATTAAGAAGGGTAATACTGTTATTACCTAAGTTGGGGGTAATATCGTCATTTCAATGCTATATTTAACTCTTTTAACGCCACACGGGAAAAAAAAAAAAAAAAACTCTAGTAACGGAATGAAGGGCAGATTTCTGTTTGTCCATAATTTTAAAAATGTTGCAAAAATCATGTAGTCGTGAATGAGAAATTGACCTGACAAAGATACCCGATGTCGACCCGATTGACCCAACGAATAGGTTTGACCCAAACCAAACCGAACCGAACCGAATCAGGCCCCAGTCCGGGTCTGGGCTTGGGTTATACGATGTATATTCATTTTGGACAAATTCCATTTATCTTGGATCAGGTTACCGTTGGTGTTTCAAATTTCCTGTAACTGGTTTCTTTGCCCTTTTTGTGTCTCTTCCGAACAGTCATCTCTGTTCGAACAGACACAAAGAAGTCTATAAATTCAGATCTCTATTCATGCATTTAATCAATCGTATTTAATATCTCTCTCTTCTGCGTTGTTATTGGTTCGAGTACAAGTATTAATCGATTTGTTGGGTTCTGCAGATTGAAGTGTTTTAAGGAAAATGTGATTCATAGGGTTCGGATTTGTTTTTTATTTACTATTTATTTGCTATTTTAATTTGTTGTTTATTCACAGTTAGTTCTTTATTTACTATTTCCTTATTGATACATTTATATTAACTAATTATTTTCTAAATAATTAAAACTACAAAAAAATAGGTTTGAGAACATAATTTTTTTTTAAAAGAGGTACTTTAAAGTTATTTTTAGATAACATAGGTTCTGATATAGAATTAACTTTATTTTTATATTTTTTTTTATATGTATCCATGGAAACTGCTTTTTCATTCGGACTAATAAAATGCAAATAGTCGATTGTATTCAGTAAACTTGTTAGTCGTGACATTGAATCCGTTCAAGTGAATCTAATACGTTGTTCATGGCTTATAATTGTATGGTGTGTTCATATCCAGTTCTTACTTCTATACTATCAGGCGGTGTTTTAAGAACCCGACCGGACTGGCCGGTTGAGAACTGGTAAAATCGGAAACCAGTTCCTTAAACTACCAAAATGGGGAGTATTTTAAAAATGGTTTTAAAATAAATAACTGGAAAAACCGGTGGTTTCAATTGGAGAACTGTAAAACCTGTGCTCATTGTTTTCAGAACCGGGCATCGAACCTGTAGCGGGTTCGATCGTGCCATTTATTGTAAAATTATAATTTTTTTCCCTTTTCTCCCTTTCTTGGCCGATTTACCAGTTTTTAACCCCGGTTTTGCCGGTTGAACCGAACCAATCTGACCGGTTCTGCCGATTTTTAATCCAGTCCGATTTTGGGAGTTTTCATAACCAGCGACCTGATCAATTCCCGGTTCAACGCTCGGTCCGGTTTTAATAACATTGCTTATGCTTGATTCCATCAGAAAACCGTAAGAATTGGCCAAAAAAATAAAAATAAACAATTAAAATTAAAAGACCACAAATCATCGTTGAACTAGAAACTAGAGACCCAATCAATTCGACCTCCGGTTCAATTATGAAAACACTGCTGTCAGGTATCGTCTAGTGCCAAAGGCTGTGGACATTCTTTAGAAGGCGCCAACGGTTTCATATAAGAGAAAGGTCGGTTTATTTCATGGGGAAGGCAACCGAGACAGAAGACGACACATTGGAATTGGAATTTTGGAAGCGAAAACTCATTTTGATAGTGGAAATCCTCTCTTTTTCATTAACCAGGGAGGAAATATGGTCGGCACAAAATTATTAAGCATATGAAACAACTTCACACGCACATCAAAACAATAATGTGCCACAGAATCTTATATTTCCATCTCCATTGAACAGCATGGGATGTTCATGACCTGCTAAGTCTTATTTTTGTTAAACGTGGGTATCACTCCGACTAATCTCACGTTATGCATAGGAAACTCCTACCCCATACATCCAATACTAAGGAGAGCCCAACATTGACCTTGAGACCTTCGAATTTACGGTTCGTCCTTTGGCCACGGGCTACACCCCATGACTGGCTAAGTTGGTGATAGCAATATTCTATCTATCTAAGGATTTTGCTAGCCCCAATCGGAAATCTTCCATAGACTTAACTCGGACACTACAAATGTCAAACATTCTCTTACTTTTGCTTTTTAAACTGTTAAAATAAATAAACATCTTCACGTGTTAGGCCCATCTTGCGTCTATAAAAAAATTTGGAGTAAATGCGACTGGGCTAGCACTCCTCTCTATCTAATAGTGATAGGGCTCCAGTAATATATATATATATATATATATAGGCAAAAGATTAGCTCTGGTGGACGTCTAAGCCAAGCGCTCGGGCATCCACAAATGAAGGGACATGTGGCGTTTTAAAGGGAGAGATATCAAGTGGGGAGAAGTCAAAATCATTGGGAGAAAATGAAATGAATTCTCCCCCAAATTATCGCCACGTGCCCAATCATTTGTGGATGCCCGAGCGCTTGGCTTGAGCGTCCACTAGAGCTAATCTTTTGCCATATATATATATATATATATATATATATATATATATATATAATTGAACAATTGGTCTTTCATACCATTCGTTTGGTATGGGTTGAAAGTGTCTCAAACCAACACAAACCCAAACCTATTGTCACCCTAATCACCCACAAGAAGGAGCATCGAGATGCGTGTAACTAAACGTTAGATGTGCTTGAATTTTGATCCAATAAACCATGGCATTGAATCCCTAGAGTTCAGGCTGCCCTTATCCAAAGAACCCAAACGAACCCAAAAGGTCGGTGTGGAGACCGAGTGAATTTCGTTCCTTCACCATTTTTCAACCGAACTTCTCGATTCCCTCTTCAAGGGGAGATTTTCACTTTTATTACCATTAAATCCCTTCTCAAACTTCCACCTTTAATCTATCCATCAATCTCTCCTTCTTTCTTGCTCCTCTTGTCCCTCCCTTCAAATCAAAACCACCTCTCTCTCTCTCTCTCTTTCAAGGCTATTTAAACGTTCCCTTCTTGGGATGTTGTTTTGCTAAAAATTGTTTATAGTTTTTGTTCTCCGTTTACCCGACAAACCCATCTTTTCTCAGATCAAAATGGGTCGTGTTAAACTCCAGATTAAGAGAATAGAAAACAACACTAATCGACAGGTTACCTTCTCTAAGCGTAGGAATGGACTCATTAAGAAGGCCTATGAACTCTCTATCCTTTGCGACATCGATATCGCTCTTATCATGTTCTCTCCCTCCGGTCGTCTTAGTCACTTTTCCGGCAAGAGAAGGTGCAACCACATCAATTCTTCGTTTCTTTCATGAACAACCCATCTATATATCTATGTGTTATAAATCATCTGCCACCTTTTTTTTTCTTCCTCAAATTTTTTCTTAAATTGTTTACTATGGGTTTGTTTTTGTATATATATCGTCTTTTAATAGGATTGAAGACGTGCTCACTCGCTACATAAGTCTCCCTGATCATGATAGAGGAGGGTATGATCTCTTTAATTTTATTTCTTTCTTCATTCTTTTTGTTGTTTTAATAAGATTTTTAATGAATTTTTTGTCTCTTTTTTGCAGTATTTTTCCAAATAGAGAGGTAGAACAATATCTTTATTCTTGTCTTCACTTTTAATTTCCTCATTTAGTATTTGTTTCCTGAAAGAAAATCGAAACAACCTTACGATGCACTTGTCGTCTCCATGTCCATGCAGTATTTGATCAGAACCTTGAAGAAACTCAAGAGTGAAAGCGACATTGCTCTTCAACTAGCCAAGTTTGTCCCTTTCTTTCTTTCTATCTATCTAATATGTTATAATTATAATTCCCTAATTATATTTATGTGTTTTTTTTTTGTGTAATTTTGTTTGTTCTAATGAAGACTGTTTTTCTCTTATAATCCATTAATGATGCCTTGAACCAGTCCTGTTGCTGTTAGCTCAAACGTGGAGGTAAAGAAAAAAACATTTTTTTTCCTCCAATAACTTTGATTACACCTTAATAATATCTCAAGATGTCTAAGTTCAAATAATATTTTTGAATAATTCTTTGTACATATTTATGTCTCTTTTTTAGGAACTCCAACAAGAAATCAGTAGGTTTCAACAACAACTTCAAATGACTGAAGAACAACTAAGGTCGGAAAATTTTACAAACATTGAAGAACTTTTATTTTCCTTGAATTTCCATTTATGCTGACTAGTTCTCTAATTTCTATGGTTTTTGAGAAACTTAACAGGATTTTTGAGCCTGACCCACTAAAGATTACATCAATGGGGGAATTTGAATCATCTGAAAAACACCTTGTTGAGGCGTTGACACGTGTTATGCACAGAAAGGTCTCTTGTGAGCGTTCATATCAATTGAGTTTCTTCTTTATTTTAATTAATTACTTTATTTATTTATTTATTCTTTTGCAGAAACATTTATTGGGTAACCATATATCTTCTTATGATCCATCCAGTATCCAGGTAATTAAATGGAAACATGAAAAAAAAAATACTTTATTATATTCAAATTTTGTGGGTATTTAAAGATGATTAATTAGGAAATTAATTAAGATGCTTAGATGCAGATGTACTTGGATTCGCAAGAGGGGATGCCAACCTCATTCGAGAACGAGGTAATCAGTTGGTTGCCCGAGAATGCACACAACCCGACCCAAATTTTCATTGGATCTGACCCCTTGATTCCTATAAGGTATACTTTCACTTATCTCTAACATGGCTCACATAATGATGCTCCTCAATGTATTGATCAAATCACATCCAATTGCGATTGAACTCAGGGAGAGTTCAATCACACCCACGGGTCAATACGTGTCTTTTTTTATCCTTATTAACTGTGGTTAAGATTCATTACCCTTAGGGTTCAACAATCTAACCTTGATTTTTAGAAAAAAATATTTTTTAAAAAATTAACCTTAAGAGTTAAGAAATTTTAACCTTAAGGTAACATTTTTTTAAAGAAGAATTTCTAAAAACCAAGTTAAATTGTTAAACCCTAAGGGTTAGTGAATCTTAACCATGGTTAATAGAGATTTAAAAGGACACATGTTAACCTATGGGTGCAATTGAACTCTCCCTAAGTTCAATCATGATTTGCTGTGATTCGATCTCCAATGTCATATACTAATTGTAGAGAATGGAGTAGGATAATAAGATCTGATGAGATATAATGTATCACTACATGGCCCCACATACCTGATAGAGGTGATTTGATCAATGGCCATTTATTCTAGCAATCGAGTTTTTAGCCAAAGGGAAGAACTTTGAAGGGGAATGATAGGTGAATCCCTTGTTCCTTGAGGGCCAAGCCCAATCCAGAGCAGTGACCCAAGGAAAAAGTTGAGGCCCAAATATGTTCCATGCTAAGATATTTGAGCCAAACCTAAGCTTATATTTGAAAATCAATGTCCAGCGCTTATGTTGGATATAAAGGACAAGTCGAAGAGAACAAGACAAACTCTTCCACTTTTTTAGTGGGCTTCAGGCCTGGGCTCAGGCTTCCCTCAGATGACCAATTAATCTGTCTTGCCTAACTTCTGGGTCAAACAGAGCCCATGTCTGGCCCAGAGGGTGCTAAGTTCAGGTGGCCATCAGGCCCGGCCCTTAAACACATCCTTTTTGTACGTGACTGCATGGCTCCATGTAACTTCGATCCTGGATAGATAAAATCCAGGATAGGAGCTATTCCTTGTTTGGCTTGCAAGGAATAAGGTACTGTAGAATGCATTTATCCTCCGTAAAACAAAATTTTATGTATTTATTTTCGAGTGTAACCTTTATTAGATTTTCTAGAGGGTATCGCCTTATCGTCGGTCTGTTATTAATAATAACTTGGGTTATATCTTCAGGGATCAATCATCCACAATGTATGATCCATTGTCGCATGGAACGAACTTACATGTCGATCCACGCAGCATGGGAGAGTGTCATGTAAGCAATCAAAGTGATGGGAGCTTTCAATCATGGCACCATGCCTACACATCGACTGAGCTCCTGGCTGCCCTCATGCCACCACCATCATTCCCTCTAATCCAGGTCCATTTCTCACCATAATCCCAATTTAATATTGTAGTTCATGTGAATGAAAACTATATGTTTTTGAGCTAGATTCAGCTAGTTTCGAGCTCTACTAGGGCACAACTGTGGACCTAATTGTAATGGGCCCAAAATTGGGCCAGCCTGGTCGATTACCTGCTAGATCCACGGTTGGATTTCAAGTGGGTTGGGTCTAGAGCCCATATATTGTTTGTCTATATTGATTTTTATTGCGGGGAAATCATTTATTTAGGTTAGTAAATTAGGAGTTAGGTTAGTTCAAGTGGTGCCTCTCAACTGCTACACCTTATACCCGAGTCTTTCCCTCAAAGGGGACACATGTCGTGAGCAAACGAGGAGATGTTGTGTGAATAATTGATCACAAGTAATTTACAATACTAGCTGATGATAGAAATAACCTCTTGGATTAGGGTATTAACTCTAGATCTTGATCTTCATGCCAGCATGGAATGGCGGGCCCAGATATGTCGTCGATGATGCCACGTGAGCAAGAGGATACCCCACCGAGCTGCTCGCACGTGCCTCCCAATAACAAAAGTGCAATTTACGAGAACGGTGCCACAGCTTAAGATGGAATGATTCATATATGTACTAGCTGAACTCGGATGAGCAACAGCGCTTGCTATTGCCCATATGTGTCTTATGAAATGAGGGCCCACATACTGTTTACATGGGAATCACCAAATGATAAAAATGGGGCCCATTTTGCAAGACACATATGGGAAACAGCGCAACAACGAGCGTTGTTGCCCATCCGAGCTTGTACTAGCTAGTTTCGTTTTGAATTTTTCACAAATATACATCAATTTTGTTGAAAGCATTCAAATGAACACTTTGCTTGGTAAGAGAGCAGTAGAAGGAAAGGGAGGGTCTATGCTACACTACGCTGGGAGGTGATGGGTTGTTACAATTACCTCCTACGTAATGATGTAACAGCTTATGCAAAAGCCTAAATCCTGTATTATTCATAGCATTTAAAACAAGTATATATGTATGTATGAAAGAATATATAATTGCTTACAGGGGGGTCAGTTGTTTCAAACTTTGGAAGAATGATCATTACTATATGGAATACATTCTATCTAGATGTTATAAAGTTAAAAGACTCGGGGGATCCTCTCCACTAGTAGCTACAAAGGCACAACCAACTTTATTGTGTCCATTGCCCATGCCATCCACGTATTCTTATGCACGAAACCCAACATTACTCGGCACCGTTCCCAATGTTGAGAAATAGAAAAAGACACTACTGTCTTTTAAAAACGCCCTTAAAATTTCAAAGCTAGTGTACTGTCATTGCCACCTACCACTGAAGGGGATCATGAGTCAAAGTAACATAGACGGGGGCTTCTTTCAAAAACCTTCTTAAAGGGCAGGAGGCGGTGCAGCCGGAATAACAAAGGTTCTATTGCATCTTCTATGTGAGACCTTCCTACTCTATGGCCGAAAAGGTAGCTCCATTAATGGATGGGGTAATGTTGGACCATTTGTGATCAACTCAAGAAACAATTAAAAATTTACGAATCCAACCAGGGATGTGTATTGTATATATTGGAGGTTTATAAGTAAAATAATTGGAAATTTGGGAGAATTATCGTTTTGGGATGAGGCATGCCAATAACCATTACCCTTAAGAGTAGATTTTGCCTCCTAGAGTGGAACTCCGGTGAGCTGGGGCGATGATCGCCAACTTCAAGACTCAATCTTAGCTCTCTCATCCTCGATAATTGTACCCTCACAATACAATTGAATGATTTAATGTATCTCATTCACTTGTCATAATACTCTTCTATATTCTCTAATACTCTCTTGAATATATAGAGATTGAAAAATCTCGTCAATCCATAATAAGAAATTGTGCTGCCAAAAGAAGTAGCTTATTACTGGGTGACCTAATTTTCAACGACCGTAATTTGACACTCAAACATTAGAATATATATTATTATATGGTGGTAAAGCTATCAACGGACTCTACAACGATCATGACACCATTGCGGAAAGAGGGTGTTAAGAGGGTCAAAACACAATTTGAAGCAAAATGTTACTATTTTTTGGTCCATTTTGGGTTCCAAAAGTTTAGCTTGGTCCAAAAACCTTAATTAAAAGTTTATCAAGCATTTGAATCATTTTTAGTTTTTACTAGTATTTAGAACTTAATATTTTTGATAAGCTCGTCTTTTAGGGAATTTGGATCAATTAGGATCTTGGATGTATTTAAGCTATTATTTTAATATATTTTTCAGTTTTTGATCAAGGGCGATTCACCTAAAAGGTCATGCTTTCCATTTTTATTAACTAAAAGGGCATGCTTTTAACATATTTATAAAAAAAAGGCATACTTTGTATTTTTATTACCTAATAGGGTATGCTTTTGACATATTAACCCCATAAAATCCAACACGGATAAGGGTAATATTGGAGTACATACCCTATTTGGTAAAACTTTTCAAGGCATGTTCTTTTGGGTGATATTTTTGATTTAGGGTGACTAATCGGTACTTATCGAATTAAGTACTGTTTTGTCACCCTAAACTTAAAATATTGGGCACTTCACCTAAAAGGGCATGCTTTTAACATATTTATCAAAAAAGGCATGCTTTGCATTTTTATTACCTAAAAGGGTATGCTTTTGACATATTTACCTCTTAGCTATGCATATAAAACCCAAAAATTAATAAGGATAATATTGGAACACATACCCTATTTGGTAAAAAAATTCAAATCATGCCCTTTTAGGTGATATTTTTGACTGAGGGTGATGAAATGGTACTTATCCCTAAAAATTTTATATTCTTAAGTTAATTTGTCCATTTTCCTTGTGAATTCAAAGTGGGTTTGTAGAGAGAGACAATGAGACAATGATCTCTTCTTTCGAAATTTCCGGTTAGTATCAAATTTAACCAATTAAGGATTAATAAATTCTTAACTAGAGTTAGAAAAATTAATTCAGAGGAAATCTTCTTTATGGGTGGCGTAAAAAAAATTTCCCCTAAAACTATATAAGCATACAATTAGGAGTGTAAATGGGCTGGTCCGACCCACGACTTGGCCCAATTACTTAGATGGGAGAGTTTGCCAGCTTGGGTTTAGAAGCTTAGACCCGGTGGCCTGCTAATCGGGCTTGGCCAGTCAAGTCCAGCCATATTAGGCCCGATTAATAAATCACAAAAAAAAGCCTTGTTTTGCCTTAGCCGCCCCGTTTATTAATTGGGCCTAGTCGGGTCCGGACCGGTTCGGCCCGTTTCCCTCGTAGTGGTGGACCTTCTTGGTAGTTCTTTCTCTTTCTCTCTAAGGCAAGCTATGGCTTATAGCATATAGTATCCTCTCACACCACCGGCGCATTTTAACGCAACCCAAGAACGAACGCTTTGACACAGCGAGATGGACTTGGAATCACACGAAGAACAAACCCTAACATCCAATCTTCAAACCCTCTCGATCTCCGATCCATTAACGAACCAGTTCAATTCATTGAACGATCTCGGCTACGAAATCTCCTCTCTGCAAGACCTAGCTTCTCGAGGCTCATGGCGATCGATTCTCGACAAGATCGCTCGAGCTCGAAAGCTCTCTCTCCTGCAAAAACCCCATGAGCACCTGATCTATCTCTGCTTCAACGTTCTTGCCCTTACAAAGCTTCGTAAATATGGCGATGCTGCAGAAGAACTCGACTCTCTTGAAGATTTCGACAGTAAGCGATACAGGTACGAATCATTCCCAGAACATTACCCTAACCGATCTGGTTCTATGGTTCCATTTACTCTCCGATGGCTTCACGCGGAGATCCCACAGAGGTTAGGTAAGCGGCAAGAAACCCTAGATAGATTGTATTTACTGCTTGATTTTGTGCGGATGAAATTGAAGGAGAGAGAATCCAAGAATTTGGATGTTTCTATAGATCAGTGGAAGAAAAGGGAATTCTTTGTGATAAATTCCATCTCAAGTCACCATTTGATTAACAAAGAATTCGGTGTTTGCTTAATGTTGCTCCGTGATTTGCTTGCTCGTAATTCTTCGGATCCAGTATTGATATCAAAGCTTGGTTACATACAAATGCAACTTGGAGATCTGGAGGGATCAAAAGCATCGTTTAATCGAGTTGAGAGCTTGATGAAGGAAGGTAATTTAAAGGGGCTATTGAATGAAACGGAGTTTAAGAATCTTGTTAACCGGAATAAGGCTTTGATTTATATGGTGGGGAAGGATTATGTATCGGCGGTGAGGGAATACGAGGAGTGCATTGAGAGAGACCCTTCGGATGTGGTGGCAGTCAATAACAAGGCTCTTTGCTTGATGTATTTGAGGGATCTCTCTGATTCAATCAAGGTGCTTGAGAGTGCATTGGAGAGGGTCCCTACGGCGGCTCTGAATGAGACACTCATCGTGAATTTGTGCAGTATGTATGAGTTGGCCTATGTTAACCATTCCGATATCAAGAAGACGCTCAGTAATTGGATTGCTCGAGTTGCTCCGGATGATTTTGATTCATCTTGTACTAGAATTTAAGGTATCTTGTGGGTCTAATACCTTTTCTCCTTGAGCTTAATTTATTAATGGGTGTTGTAGATATTATCCTTATTGAACACTGGTTGTTGATTATTTAGAGAGCATTTTGAGGGGTTTATTTCCTGATCTTTTAACCTGCTTTACAAATCTTTTTCCTTAGATAATAGTCATTTTTGTTTGTCTTGTCTCTTACCCGCATCTTTGGTGTCTTTTTTTTTTGAACGGTAAAAGCAATCTCATTAAAAGAAGGAAGATTCACCAATAGTGAATCTCCAAGGCACACAACAAACTGCAACACAAGAAACAAAACCAACAACACTCATACACAAGACACCTCCCTAACACCTCTATGCAATCAACTCATCTAACCCTATCTCCTCCCCATTTGCTTTGGCGGAGATCCAATCCCGCAATAAGGCTCGCGAGCAAGAACAAACTTTCTCCAATGACGATATGGAATTGTCAAACACTCTCTTGTTCCGCTCTTTCCACAAAGACCACGATACCACCCCTAGGAGAATAGCCCAAACCAAATCCAGCGGACTATCCAACGACACGGAGAGCCAACCGGATAACAATGCCTGATAGGACGAGGGAAACACCCAAGCAACCCCCATCTGAGACAGAAAATACATCCAAAGCCTCCTCGCCACCGTACAGTGAATCAACAGATGGTGTCTTGTATCTTGCATTTAAGCTTCTCAAGTAAGTTATGTGCTTATAATGGCTTACTTCCATTGAATGAGAAGAAATACCTGAGTCAGGGATCCTTTTGGAGTCCATGCCAAGGGGAGTTTAATATTACTCCTGCAAATCAGATACAACTCAGTGGTGTGTCCTTGTGGATTTGTAAATTATTGGACTCTGAATGACACGGCCTAACTCAGCTGATACCAAGTGTGACTTGAATGATAACTTGCACCACAGTATGATATTGCTGGCGGATCTGAGGTTTGATGAATATGGTATATTAAATCTTGCTTGTGATGCCAGGGCACTTCGATGTAGGTGTTGTTCTTACTAATACCCCTTTTATTCGAAGAAGAATCTGGTGAGAATTCTATACCATTTAGTATATGCTGCTAATATTACAATAGTTAGAGTCTTGATATCAAGTATCAACTCTGTCTGATGAGGGACCACCTCTTGGAACAGCTGATCATAGTTGCTGGTACGGATACTGGTACCAGTATTGGTATGATGTAGTCAGAGTAGTTTTATATATGTTTTCTATTGGTACAGCATATAAACAGTACTGGTACGAAATTAATACAAGATTATATAACATAGGTGCGCTATTGGTATGGCATAGGTACAAACAAGGTTACGAAAATCGACAATATCGGCGATATATCGCCGATATTTGTCGTTGTCGGTCATGGCCGACACACCTACACACTTGATGAATTTTTTTACATGTTATCGTGAGTTGTCGTCGATATATCGACGATATCGGCGATATATCGCCGACAACACACCGATTTCGACCTACAGAAGTTTTTTAAAAAAAAAAAAATTCGGATCACGGGAAAGCAACGTCTACCCTCTTATGTAGACATGCAGGGCTAGGGCATCCATCCAAAACACTCAATCGTGAACAGAAGACCCGTGACAGTGTGGGTTCTTCATTCCGTTTCTTTAAATCCCACTTATCATTCATCTAAATTTCAAAAAATCAAGAGATTTGAGAGTGGAGATTGAATTTATTTTAGATTTAGAAGGAAAAAAAAAAAGGGGGCAAACTTGAGAGTAGAGAAGAAGAATAAGGAAGAAGGAAGAAAAAGGAAGAGAGGTGTACCGTGGGTCGTTGGCCATCCACCGTCGCCGTTGTTGTTGCCGATCTGTTTGCCTTCGCCGTCGACGCCCAAGCAAAGCAGCAGGTTCCTCCTCCTCTCTTTCTCCTTTCCTCTATGCTGAAATCTTGAAATGCCTGTATGCTGGAATCGTGAAATGAGACTGAACAGTGTTTTAACTTAATACCCTAATAAGAGTTATGTTAGCCTCACTCTATTTTAAAATCACATGAACCTTTGTTTTAACTTTAAACCCTAATAAGGGTTATGCTAGCCTCACTCTATGAAATCACATAGCCTTTGTTTTAATTTTAAACCCTAATAAGGGTTATGCTAGCCTCACTCTATGAAATGACATATCCTTTGTTTTAACTTTAAACCCTAATAAGGGTTATGCTAGCCTTACTCTAGTAAATAATATTTTATTTGTTTTAACTTAAACCGGAAACCCTAACAAGGGTTATGCTAACTTCACTCTTAAATAATATTTCCTTTTATTTGTCGTTAAGTGGTTTAAACCCTAACAAGGGTATACTAATTTCACTCTTTGTTTATAAAATCCCCTTTTAATTGTTTTAACCTTTAAGTAGTTTAAACCCTAACAAAGGTGAAGGATAATACTAATTTCACTTACTATCAAGGTTCTAAATGTAATCAAGTAAAGCTAGCATAAGTGCATAACCCTTATATGAGGCTATCCAATTAGGGTGAGGCTATCCAATTATCCAACATGATATCGGTCAACTTCAGGACCTGCATGTATAACAAATTACAGATAAATAGATTATAGATGAACTAATGAGACAACATGATATCTATAGGTTTTTATTTATTTTGTAAAGATTTATCATAAGCAATGTGTAAGTATCCGAAACTTAAGGATAAATTTACACAGTAATTCCAGCATACGAAATATAAAGACGCCAACTTTTATCACATTTCCATGACTCATCTGACCTTATATACTAGATAAAGATTTAAAGAAGCCATTAACTCATTCTAACCCTGAATTAACACACCAGACATGGAATACCTTTGGCTGACAATTGAATATCAAAACCTATTAGTCAAAGTTTAAGTTATCATATCTTAGAAAACATTCTTAAAGAGCATTACAGGACTATGACTGAATGTTTGGCATATATCACATTCGAATAAGTAACCTTCGTAAAATAATCTTAAACCTTTTTTTTTTTGCCTTTTCTTCTCTGTTCATTTTTTCCTAGTGTTGGAAGGATTTGAAAGTCCAGGATTTCAAAGGAAGTTGACTCCGAAAACTAGATACATTTTATTACACAAGAAAGTGGATAATAAGAATTATTTCATTTTTGCTAACAAATGAAAAAGAGGGAAAAAAAATCCCCAAAACTTCCCAGGACAAAATCCATCCACATTCCAAAAGTGCAAAAGTACTTATAAAATTTTCTGATCTTGCAAAAAGATCGATACAATTTCTCAAGATCCCAGCACAAAAAGTAGCAAATTTACTACTAATCTTTTTCAGAATTACAAAGGAGCTTTATTTAGAAAGTACAGATTTTTCACTTGATATTCTAGCCATTAATCAATCTCTGCCTTGCGTAACTTTAGAAAGAGAGAATTTCAGTACACTTTAGTTAATCCACAAAACGAACACTCATCATCAATACCTCCGCATTAGTTTCCCCTCCTTAATTCACATAGCCTTTGTCCGATGTATTTTGTTTTTCGACATAAAAGTCTTACTTAATTACATTAAACTTGTAATCACCTAAATAACACTCAATATACCTATATTACCTCAAAATAAAATTTCTATATATTTAAAACTTAAACAGGAGTCCCGCACATTAAAATAAAATTGCATCTTCTTTTTATATAATTACATCCACTTCATAGTCAAATAAAATTAAATCCACTTATTTTTATGTAATTACATCCACCTCATAGTCAAATAAAATTAAATCCACTTATTTTTACATAATTACATCCACTTCATAGTCAAATAAAATTAAATCCACTTTTTTGTAAATAATTACGCCCACTTCATAGTCAAATAAAATTACATCAACTTCTTTTTACATAATTACATCCACTTAATTGTCAATAAAATTACATCAACTTCTTTTTACATAATTACATCCACATGATACTCAAATAAAATTACAGTCGTCTTCATTTTCTCTTGATGCAGGATCTTCGATCATGTAACCATCTCCTTTTATTTCCATATTGATTTGGTCCTGTAAAAACATTAAGCTCATCAATTGCATATACAAATAATTTGAAAAACTAAATTAAAATTCAATTATTTATCATATAGAAATAATTTGAGCAACTAAATTAAATTTCAATTATTTATCAACTTTAATGCCCATTTATAAGTTTTTCATATTTCTAAAACAATTAACATGGATAATCATTTAAAAAAAAAGAATCATAGGTTTTGGTGCTTAATTATATTATCTGTTTGACATTAATATTTTTTGGTGATCCACTAGGAAGTATTTTTCATTATGGTACGGGACATAGGTTGGTTGCATGGAAAACCAATGGAGGGGAACAAGTTTGGATCAATATGTAATTATTGTGGCAAAAAAATAAGGAGCGGTGGAATTACCCGGTTAAAGTGGCATCTTGCTGGGGGTGATTCGAATGTGGCAGACTGTCCAAGTTGTTCGATGGAGGTCAGACAAGCTATGAAGACTCACCTTACCACTGGGGCTAGAGAGAGGCAGGAGCATGTCGCGCAACAAAAGGCAATCCGTGCGGAATTGGGACGTGGTCTACAGCCACCAATAGATGTGGATGATGATAACGAAGATGATACTTTATACCCAATTGACTGTATTGGAGTTGACGAGAGGGTAGCATATCGACAAGCCTATCGTCAATCTATGCGCCAACAGTGGGACAGGGATCAGGAGCGTTCATTTGCAGCTCGCATGCAGCCTGCCGATTTCAGAGGTAGTGCCGGAGCAGGACCATCAGGTTCGATTGGAAGGAAATCTGATTTTGGGACTGGGACACAACCACATGGTATGTTTGGCCGCTCCCAGAGCATGAAAGTCCCAGATCTGCCACATGATTCATCTTTGTATAAAAGTCGAAATGCAAAACAGAAGCGGTTGAAGGAAATGTGGAGTGGGGGAAGTCTGGTGGAAGCGCTTGGAACAGCTGTATCCAAGTTTTTTATACATAGTCATGTGCCTGCTAATGCCGCCTCAACCCCACAGTTTAAGAACATGATTCACGAGGCAGAACGGGTTGGGCCGGGGGTAGAGCCTCCTTCTCCATATGAGATTACAGGTAAATACTTAGACGCAGAGGAGAAGGAGATGAGAGACTATATTGACACTCTAAAGCCAACGTGGGAAAATTTTGGTGTCACTATTATGTGTGATGGTTGGACAGGACCCACTAGGCTTTCGATCATCAACTTTATGGTGTACAGTCAGGGAAGGACAATATTTTTAAAGTCGGTTGATGCATCTGACAATATAAAGGATGCAAAATATATATATGACTTAATGAAGGGTGTTGTAGAGGAAGTGGGAAAGAAAAATGTAGTCCAAGTGGTGACTGATAATGGGAGTGCCTTCGTGAAGGCTGGGAAGATGCTTATGAAAAAGTATCCCCTATACTGGACCCCTTGCGCAGCCCATTGCATAGACCTGATGTTACAGGCGATAGGAGAAAGGAAATCTGTAAAGGAGGTTATTGACGAGGCAAGAACGATAACCAACTTCATATACAACCACAGTTGGGTTCTAGCGAAGATGAGAGCTTTGTGTGGTGGTGAAATAGTACGGCCAGGGGCGACGCGCTTCGCCACCAATTTTATTGCCTTAGAGAGTTTGTCCAAACATAAAATTGGACTAAAGGCATTGTTCACTGGGACTGATTGGGCAGAATATGGACAAAGGCGCACTGTTTTGGCAAAAAAAGTCGAGGACATTGTCCTTAACAACAAATTTTGGGACAAAGTGGATGATACGGCTGCCATACTAGAGCCTATTTACCGTGTCTTAAGGGTGATAGATGTAGATAAGTGGCCGACTATGGGTTCCGTGTACGAATTAATGCGGGTAATGAAGTTGTCGATCAAGAATGTGTCCCCTCGTGGATACAAGTGGGTCCACAAGATTATCGATGCTCGTTGGGATAAGACAATGGAGCATCCCCTTCATGCTGCTGGTAAGCTTGATGTTTATTAGATGTTTACATTGAAGTTATTGCATGCTTGTAATACTAATTGTATGTCGTATAACTTTCACGTTTCAGCATATTATTTGAACCCAAAGTATCACTATAACCACAAATTGGGGAATCGGGATGACTTAATGAAGGCTGTTCACGACGTCTTCGAGACGTTGGACCCGAAGTGTAAGAGAAAGGGAGACTTCGGGAATGAGGTGAAATGTCTTTATCTCGTTAACTATAGGATATTTATGTGCATTATTGCATTCTAATATATTCTATCTAATTGGAACATATTTTCTCAAAATCTACAGCTAGTGCGCTTCAGGGATGCGCGTGGGAGCTTTGGAAGAACTGCTGCTAAGGAGGGAAGGTCTAGGATGACGCCGTGTGAGTAATTTCTTCCCAATAAAGTAATTATATTTTATTTCTGTACATCAAAATATATATGAAACTAATGGATAACATCGTTTAATTGTCAGCTGATTGGTGGCAAATGTACGGAACCGACTGTCCGACCCTCAGAAAATTGGCGGCTCGCGTGTTAGCACAGACTGCTTCATCTTCAGCATGTGAGCGAAACTGGAGTACATTTGCCCTCATCCACACAAAGCAGCGGAACCGACTTGGCTACAAAAAGCTGCAAAAACTGGTCTTCTGTCACTATAATATGAAACTACGACTCAGACAACTGCAGATTGACACTGGGAAGCAACCTGAGCAGGATCCTTTAGACCTGATGTTAATTGGTGCCACTGAGGATCAAGATAATCCACTTTCTGAGTGGGTTAAGGTTTCATCACTTGATGAAGATGATGGGCGTCCGAACGCAGTTATAGCTAGCGCGGCCGTTGAGATGGGCATCGATGTAGAAAGGGTTATTGCTACAGAAGTGGGATCTAGCACTAGCGGCAGCAGGAGCAGCTTTAGCACAGAATCATTTGATGAGATGATCAGAAGTCCAAAAGGTCCTGGGACTTCGGGTGCAAGAACCGCTGGGACAAGTAGATTGTCCAATAGTAATAGTGAGGGTGGTGATGAGTCTAATGACCATGATGAGAGTGATGGAGGCGGCGACAGTCCTGGGGATGGAGGTAACATCGGAGTTGAACCAGAACAGAGGCCTCTGAGCCCATTCACCGCAGAGGCTGACTTTGACCATGCCACACAGGACCAAGATCATGGTGCCCCACTTTCACATCCAGCAGAAAGCCAACCGATTCATTACGTCTCTCATCGAGGAAGCCAGGGCAGGGGCAGGGGCAGGGGCAGGGGCAGGGGCAGGGGCAGGGGCAGGGGTCAGGGCAAGGGCAAGGGCAAAGAACGAGATGTGGGACACGATGCTTGGTTTGGGGGCACGGAACATTCGGGCTCTAGTTCTAGAGGGTCTCAACATACATGGTTCTCCAGCCATGACCAGGATACACAGTCTCAGACATCAGGCTCTCAAGAACATAGTTATTCACATTCCACACAAGATCAATATCCTTATGGATATGTCTCAGGATATGAGCCACCTCCATATGGGCATGGAGGAGACAATTTCCAAATCCCAATGCCTGTGCCAGTTGTGCCCAATCACCCACAGTATCCACCAATGGGCGTGTTACTACATCTTAGCCCAGATTACTACCAACATTATGTACATGAGTATACATCCATGTACCATAATGTGATGAGCTGGGCACAGTATTGTACGTATGTGGAGAATCGGCACTATAGTCAGTCAAGTCAAGACAGAGATGATGACATCGAACCTCCGCGTAACTCCTTCTGGTGGTGATTGTAGGTTTTTTGGTGGGTTGTATTATGTATGTTTGTATTATTATGAATCTTATAAATTATGAATTTATGATTGAATGATAAATGAATGAAACATGAATCAATCATACATTATTGTCACTCGTCAGCGCACATCTTTGCTCTCTTCTTATTGCATCTCTTATCTACATTGTTGTTTTTTTAAATGTTTTTATTCTAAAAGGTGTATTAACATCTATTTTAACATTTTCTCAATTTTCACTATAAAATTCCATATTTTGCCCTATTTTTTTACCATTTTTTCCAAAAATCACCGATAAACGATATATCTTCCGATATATCTCCGATATATCTTTTTTCCGCGTCTCCGACATGTCGAGCGATATCGACATTTAGAACCTTGGGTACAAATTAGATACGACATTGGTACAATATTGGTATCCCATATATAAATAAGATGAAATAGATATGATGTTGATATTGATACAACCTTGATTCTTTTATTTGTTTTTTCTTATGTGAGTATTTATGATGGCAAGTATTGTATTTATGCTATTGAATTTTAATTTATAAAATTGATGACATCACACTGAAATAGATATAAGTAGATAGTTCTCAATTGATTGCATATGAAGTTAATACAATGATTGCACAATATGAGGTCATGAACAAAATAAAGATAACCCTAAAGTAAGAGTTTCAATTCTATATTATAACCAATGGGGTCATGACGTCACCTAGGCATTTTTGAACCATCAATTCATTGCATGAGTTCCTTATAGGCTGGCGGAAGTCACCTAGCCCTCTTAGCTGTTAGCCTATTGAAAACTTATTTACATAAAATATCATTTAAGTAAATGATTTCATTTACTCAAGATATTTATATGTAAATTATCATTCCCTCCATTTGAATTTAGTAAAAATTATCCTAGATCCAATTTATTGAAAAGTAAAAAGTAACTTTTCAGTTTAAGAACAAAATCCACTTTTTAGGGATTAGATCAAAATTTTAATTTGCAACTGCTAAGGTATTTCTCAAATCTTAAAATTTTATAAATCTACAATATCAAAATATTACTAGAACTTAAAAGTTCGGTAAATAAAATCTCATATTTTAGTCTTCAAAAATGTTTTCATCTACGGGGTCAAAAAGTTAAGTTACAACTCAGCATAAAAAGACTTACATACTAGAGCCACAATCGTAAAAGAAAATAAGCTTGCTACTAAGATAAACGAGAAATAAGGTAAGCTATTAAATCTTAATGTTCCTAGATTATTGTTAATCCTGGAAGGTTTGAGTTGCTATTTGCATATATTAATATTACATATATGTATATATATATTTATATATATTTATTTGTTTATTTTTATCGCCTAGGCAGCATCTTGGCCTAATCGCCTAGGCATCGGTTAGACTCCTTGACTATATTGATTATAACCTTAAAATAAGTTTATTTAGAAAACTAAGTTTCCTAAAAAGAAATTCAGTATCTTTTAATAAATGAAACGAGTTTATTTATTAGTAGAGACGAGTTCCTTTTTTAAAAGAAATGAGTTTTTTTGTGAAAGGAAACAATTTCTTTCCATAACATTTCATACCAATCTCTGGTACTGGTAAGCATTGGGATTGATATGGAGAGGTAAACTAAATTTCTTGGTAACTTTGCAGCTGATACTGCAATATCTTGCGAATAAGACGATCCTAATAATCTGATCAGTGAGCTCGTTCTCTGGACTGCATCTTGTAGCTGTAGTGACCATACTAGTTCAAGAAATAAGCAGATTGTAGATTGCTAGGTGTGTTGGATTGTTCCTATTTTTCTGCTAGTAGTCCATCCAAGTAGTCAATTATCAAATAGATGGTTTGGATCAAAGGCATTTTCCCATTTCATGCTAATAAATGCCTATTTACCATCTTTAAATGATTAAAAACTCTGTAGGGTGTTGGGACCTTTGCTTCTCTTTCTCTCTCTTAGTCATTTATAAAAGCTTGTTGGTGATATACATAATGAATTCCACTTAGAAATAGGTAAATCATTGGGAAATGTTCCAAGTTCCAACTAAAATAAATTATGTAGTGGGATGCATTGTCGTTAGTATTTTGCAATTCACGATTGAATCCCACAATTCAAATTGGAAAGGAATACTACGAATTTCATCTGAATCTTATGATGCACGATTTGTATCTTTTTTCATATCAATCTTACGATTTGAGTAGAAAACAATAGTCACTGTTTTAAGTAAAACAATTTATATTCCTTTCTCCCATCTATGTGACTTTCTTAATGGAAAAGTGAGTATCACTTTGGGAGCAATACCCTGAAATACATCTCAAGTATAAAACGACCTACAAAGTTATCTTTCTTTTGTCAATAAAGTAGGAATATATTAATAGAAAAAGGATTCTGCAAAAAAGTCCAAAAGTTTGTAGAGAGTGAACCAAGAGGCTAGGACTACAAAGTAGCAAAATCAAACATTAAAGCTAGCTAGAGGAGAGGCCCATATAAAAAAACAATCAGACTATCACTCCTCACATTCAAACAACAGATTGGACACCCCCAACTCCACATCCTCCTGGTGGAGCACCATGTTAGTAATAGATGACGAACTCTTATCCGAACCTTAGATTGGGGAGAATAGTAGTGTCAAATATGTGCATGTTTCTCCCCTTCCAAATGGACCGTGTGATAGCCTAGAAGGCATGGTTCAAAATATCGGTATCGGTCGTCGTATCGGTAAGTCCAAAATAGGATACGTATCGGCGTATCGGTACCGTATCAGTTGGATATGGCGGAAAAATTCAGGATACGCAAAAAAAAAAAACTTGGATACGCAAGGAAAAACTTGAATATCTTGCATAAAACATCATTTAATGCAAATATAAGCTAAAAACAAACTAAATGAAGGTCTCCAACTACATTTAAATATGTATGAAAATACAAACCACAATTACTTAACCAAGTGATAGAATCTCACTTGCATTCGTAAATCAAAAATATGAAAATACGTAGACCCTTGTATTCACAAATCAAGTTACATACATGATAGAAGCTCAATACCACGTTGAGCTTTGTGCTGGCTCATACTCTATCATTGTGGGATTAGGAATTGAGTAGTGATACATTATAAGTGGTCCAGACATGATGACATCATTGTGTCCAAGTCATTATCGTGCAGCCTGCTGCTGAGTCGTGATCTGTCCATAATTGTCAGTCGAAGACTGGGACTGAGCATTATAACCAGTCGCTCCTGATAAGTAGGTTTGGCCTAGAGCATCATAACCAGGGGGATAACCTTATTTAACCTTATTTACATATTAATAACTAAAGTAAATCAAGTTAATATCATTTACTTAAATAATATATTATGTAAATAAGTTGTGTGTATTAGGTTTGTATTGTGAATCCTAGTGTAAATGGAAAGAGAAAAAAAATTAACTGAAAAATCTCCGTATCGAGTGTATTGGGCCTGTATCGGCCTGATACAGTAGAGTTTTTTTTTTCCAACGTACCAGTGTATTGGGTAGCTCCAAATAGGATACGTATCGGTCCGTATCGATCGATACGTATCGATATTTTAAACCATGCCGGAAGGAGAGCTCATGCCTCAGTAAGTAGAAATCCCAGCAAGCTGACATCTAGCAAGAGAAGAAGCTTTGAAAGGAATAGGGAAACACCCATGCGATACCAAGTAGGGGAAAAAGTAGTTCCATAGTCCAGACGTGAAAGGGCAATGCAGGAGTAAATGATCCACGAATTCCTTCGCTACCCTAGTTGTTATTAGTTATCACAGGATTTCACCATCAATATGTTTTTGCGTGAAAATACCACAATAAACAATTCAAACACGTGTTATATATATTTATGAAAGCAATTCTAATACGTGTCGTTCAAGTATGTCCGAACAACATTGGTACTTTTTGTGCCTTGAGTAGGAGGAATCCGTGGATCGCCTCCTTTTGCATTGCCCTTTGCTTCGAGCACTTGGAGTTACTTTCTCTCTTGCTTGGGTCCCTTGGGCCTGACCTTGTTCCTTCTAAGACTTCTTATCTTGTTAGGTCACGGTTAATTGGGAGGCTCCATTATCGGTTGTATGGGCCTTGCATCTTGGGGCTACTATAGATTGGTCAATCTGGAGGGAGAGAAATCGGCTTGTGTTTGATGATGTGACTTCTTCTTCGGAGCGGGCTTACCGGTAGCGTCGCTTGTTTCTTATTTCGTGGTGCTCTACTTTTTCTTTTTTTTATTGGTATATCGTGGTGCTCTATTAACAGTGACTTTGACGATCTGAGTGTACAGTTCATGTTTTGAGTCAGGCCTCATTTTGCGATTTCTGGTTCTTTTCTTGTTACTGCTGTTTTTAGTATTGTTTTAGTGTACTGCGTTAGTTGTTACTTAGTTTTGTCCACTCTTCTTTGGTTCACTCTCTTATGAACCTTGTCGTTGTTTGCTTTGTAGGGCCTGTTGGCCCCTCTTTTTTCTATTTATCTCTATCTTCCATTTGCTGATAAAAAAAAGAGTGTTCGAAAAATGTGATGTAAAGGTTTAGAAAGACCTAGCGAGTCATAAGGAAGATATATATATATATCGAGAGAGAAAGAGAGAGAGTTAAAGTATGAGATGAAAGAGAAAAGGGAAGAAATTGGGATGATCAGGTCCAAATAAAGCCTGGGGAAAAACTGATTATAGTATCAAAATTTTTGAATGATAAGAAAGTTGATATTTTGAGTTGATGAGGGGATTTCCATACTTTCTCAAACTTGTTCAAGTCAGAATTAATGAAAGTCTATTTATTTGAGAAGCAGTTAAAACTAAAAGTCTTGCTTAAATTAGATGTTTAGTTTGTATACAAAGTTAACCGAACTTTACGGCAAGAAAATGCTGTTACGTATTGATGGAACGGACAAATTATGGTGGTAGAAAGGCATGATGAAAGAATTTGGTGCTATGTACCCCTGTTTTTAGAAATTTTGCATTTATCAAATCCTATGATTTACAATCACCTCATTTATGCTTCAATGGTATGATTCTACTTCAACAACATTGCTTAATAAATGAAGGCAGTATGTTAGGATGTACGGAACAGAAATGCTCATTATTTGATTTTCGACCTAAATCTGCTTGTTTATATAACCTAAATCTGCTCCACATATATGCCATGGGGGTATGTAGTCCTGTTATATTTTGACAAACTGATATTTTGAGTTTCTTGCTTTCTATTTAAGGTTCTTAGCTTATATCAGATCCTTTGTGGCTATTGCATCCTTTCCTCTAACAAACTGCCTCTCTTGCTTTTTGGGTTTCTTATCCTGGTTCCACTTTTGTTTCCAATTTTTCACTTCCTTTAACCAAGTATTGTACAGTGATTTTTTTTGGTGAAAACTTACCTTGAGCTATATCAATCCTGAATTACTTTCACATTCCATTATTATTGAATCTTAGTTTCTAAAATTAGTTCAACTTGACCATTACAAAAGTTTTTTCTATATCTACTCGAGTTAATTAATACATCTTCTACGCATACTGCATGCATTGCTACTGTGGTCATTATCTATGAACTCATAGAACTGTGACGTCATGTCTGATCAAATTAGGAAGAAGAGAATAAAAAATACATAAAAAAAGCCAGCGACATCAGTCTCTTTCACCCAATTTTGCTCTTATTTCGTGCATTCAAGATATGCTGCACAGCTGTTGCCTGTTGCTATATAACTGCATGCTCCTACAAGCCCCATTTCCCCAATTCTGAGTTAAATTCGTTGAGTTACTCTTTAGCGGACATGTGTTGAGAGTCTGGCAAGCCAGCCCCACCAAAAGCATCCTCCAGAGATTCTGAACTGTCAAACTTCTCTAGGGTACTCGTATTGTACTTATTCTAAATGCATTAGATTGACATCCATTCTCTTGTTATAGTTTCTCTCTGATACATGAGTCGAAGATCTAGTGAACCCCAGCTGAAAATTTTCAAAATTTAGTTCTCTGGACTCTGAAGCTAATGTAGGTGCTAATCTTAAAAAAATTATCCCATCATAACGTTTTATGTGAAATGGTTCAGATTCCTTGTTACCAATAGAAAAATAAGTTCAAATCCCTTCACCTTCACCTTCACCTTCCCAACCATTTATCCAGAGCTGGGGAAGAGAACATTTAGTTTTGCTTGCTTCATTCAATTAGATATTTATTATTTTCCAATATTCTTGTGGTAGGTAAGATGATTTATAACCCGTGGGTTGGTTAAGACTCTATGGATCTTCCAGTTGATCTATGCATGATAGGCACTCGAGCGCAATTTAATCCCTAAAATAAGTTCTTATATGGATACCATCTTTCTAGTATGTGATAATTTCAGATGAATCATCACTTCTCAGGGTACAGGGGGTGATTGGGATAGACTTGTAACTGTAGCAGAAAACCCTAATCAACCTTTCACATTTCTTGTTGATGAAAGAACCCATTGTTTTTCTAGCCTCAGTCATCACTATAACTGTGTGGGTGCTACATCTAATAACAAATTGCATTTCCCTATCTATCCCCTTCACCCAAACTCCAAACAAATCGGAAAGAAATAAATTGGTAAATGAAGAGTATTTTAGGGAATTATATTTTTGGTCTACACCTTGGAGAAGAACATTATAGGAAAAGTCAGTGCTTTTATAGTGATGGGTCCTAGTCAATGACTGTATTTCCTGGTCCACGCAAAGTAATGTACCAATTTGCTCCAATTAAAAACAATACTCTGAAGCTCTCCATCTCACCTAGAATTACTTCTTCTTTTTTTTTTAATTTAAAAAAAATAGCTCAAAGGCTTAGTTGGCCAAGGGTTTTGATTGTTCTCATCAGGTTGTTGCTTCAAAACTGGAAAAATTAAACAAGTTGCTTTCAAAACAACTGAGGGCCTGAAGAAAAAAGCTCATCAAGATTCATAATCAAGAATCTGCTCGGTTTTGTCAAGGCCTATGGACTATGGAGTGAGTCTCGGCTGGCTAAAGGTTATTTGGGTGTATTGTTTTCGTCTAAATTGGTTTTACGTTTTTTTATTTTTTTTTTATTTTGGGTAGGTCCTAAGTCATATATCTAGCTAGGTTAGGTGGTTAGCAGTTAGCACTCATGGTAGGCGCTCAAATGCCAAATTAAGACTCGAACTCGAGTTACACCTCCCCAAAGGGAGATACACAACCACTGGGACAAGCCATGGTGTGTTTAATTGGTTTTATGAAAGGGACGTATTCTTCTCCAGTTGTAGCCGGTTTTGCCAAAACTGGTTATGCCTCTGAGATGGCAACATATCTCTTTTGACACCTCTTAACTATGGTTAAGATTCACTCACCCCTAAGGTTCAACCACTTATTCTTGGTTTTTAGAAAAAAATAATAAAAGAAATTGTTAACTGTGGTTAAAATTTACCAACTCCTAGGGTTATTTAAAAATAATATTTTTTCTAAAAACCAAAAATAAGTGGGTGAACCCTAGGGGTAGGTGAATCTTAACCACAGTTAAGGGCTATAAAAAGGGACATATGGTGACCACAGCTTGTTACCGGTTTTGCCCAAAACCGGTTACAACTGGAGAAGATCACCAGTCTTTACGAAAGGGTACAACTCTATATCAAGAGGATGTCTCAAAGCATTGCCATTGAGTAGAACCGTAGTAGTGGTACTATACTTGGGTGTCCAACTTCTTGCACGTGCACTAACCCACCTACTGAAATTCTTCTTGCACCGTTGCACGTGCACTACCACATCTACTGAAATCCTATTGAAATTGTACGAGGATGGTACATTATTCTTAATTAAGCAGCGACTTGGGGGAAAAAATAGAGCTTTGCTATGAGGATTGCATTTGCGGCCTAAAAAAAGTTATAACCTTTTTTTTTTTTTCCTTATTTTTGGTAAGCGTGGGTATCCTAGCCCAGACTAAGACTATTCGCACGATGTATTAAACCCCCAACCCATACATCTTATATTTGAGGGTAGCCCAAATTCGATATCGAGACCTCTGGGTTTACGGTTCGTCCTTCGACCATTAGGTTACGCCTAGCACCATTCATAGTTAATCCAACTCTTCTTTCTCTCTATTTAGGGCCGTTCTTTTGTTGAGACTTATAAAATAAGGCACTTTGCAAGTTTTGTCATTTGACAATATGTATTTTTTTTAATAAAGTAGTTAAGACTTATAAGTCAATGCACTTTGCAAGTTTTGTCATTTAACAATATGCATTTTCTTTTAATGAACTAAATATATCATGTTTCTCATCTCTTGGGTTGTAATTCTCGTAATACTTCAAATGCAGCAAAATGAATGATTTGAAGTCTCATAAAAAAATGATAAAGATTTGAAATCTCAAGACGGTATGAATTAATGTTGTTAAAAACATTGATAAAGTGACTCAAATTTTCCAACTACCTTTACAAAGTGCAAGTGCCAATCTTTAGAAGTCTCAACAAAAGAACGGACCCTATTGCCTATCTATTTCATTGATTTAATGAAATGAATAAAAATTAAAATTAAAATCTGCATACAAAAAATTGAATTTTTTAACACTAATTGATCCAACAAAAAAAATCCAAAGCATTTGAAAAGTCATATTACCGAACTCATAATTTGAAACTGTCATCTCTTTTGAAAGAAATAGAGATGATGACAAATGCGTGATAATATGAGAGGTGGTGGAGGAACAAAATAAGGAAGAAGTAGTTGAAGAAGAAAAGGGGTGTACTTTAAGAGAGAGTAAAATTTAGAGATAATATGAAAAGTGGTGGAGGAGCAAAATAATGAAGAAGTAATTGAAGAAGAAAGGGGGTGCATTTTAAGAGAGTAAAATTTAGAAATAAAAGAAAATTTTTAGAGGAGTGCTTAAGCATATTCTCACAATTCATAAGTTTTTGGTTGGGAGAGTGGCAAGTGCTTGAGAGTAGGGCTAGCATAACTTATTATTATTAATATTATTTTTGTTGGCATTATCATTTACCAACTGGCAATATTATTCCTTGGTTAATCATTAATAGTAAGGAGTAGAACTCTTGTACGACATCACTCACTGAATCTATTGTAAGACAGTAAGACCACATATTGAAAATAGATTGAACCTCTCTCACAAGAGAGACCGCTCCCTACTTATAAAAAAACAAGAATAAAATCATCATGAATAAGAACTAATAATGACCTGTCATTGTTATAAGACATATTTTATGTTGCTCCGATTATCTCTTCAGCCGAGCACCATTCATAGTTAATCTCTTTAGCTATTTAAAAAAATGAGGGGGTTAAAAACACGAGGGGTTGGGATTCTGGCCAAGAGGCCCAAGACCATGCCTCAAGAAGCGGAGGTCTTAAGTTTGAGTCCTTTGCCTTTGTTGACAACCTTTCAGGATTTAAATTGGTTTAACCGGTTGTGTGATATAAGGGGATCTGCACGATCGAGAGACATAGTCAGGTTCTCTAAGAGACCTTCGTTCCAAAAAAAAAAATGAGGGTGTTAAGAAATGTAATTATACTTAGTAGTCCTCAAATTATTTTTTTGTCCTCTAATTTTTAGTCATGAAATATGGTGTGAGCCTAAACCTAACCCAATGTTTAAAATTTCGAAATTTCGGTCGATTTCGGATGTCCCAGTCGAAACGAAATTTTTCGAAATTTCAGAATTTTGGCCAACATCTCACCGAAATCGCATTTAATAATAAAATATTATTCCGAAATTTTGAAATATTCCAGAATTTTTATTTTTATTTTATATAATTTTGATTATATATATATAATTATTTATTTTTAAAATTAATATATAATTTTTTCGAAATTTCACAAAATTTCAGTAAAAATTTTGAAATATTTCGGAATTTTAATTAAAAAATAATTAATAAAATTTATTTAAAAATAAAAAATCAAATTTCGTCCGAAATTTCGAAATCTGAAATTTCACCCGAAATTTTCGAAATTTCAGCTGCAATCTGATTTTCGAAATAAACCCAGTTTCGATATCGGTGGGGTTGTCCAAAACTGAAATTTCGCGAAATTTCAATGAAATTTTAAGCCATGCCCTAACCCAAGGTTTAAAATTTTGAAATTTCGGTCGATTTCGGATGTGCCATTCAAAACAAAATTTTCTGAAATTTTGGAATTTTGACCGACATCTCACCGAAATTGCATTTAATAATAAAATATTATTCCGAAATTTAATTAGAAATTTCGTCGAAATATTATGAAATTTCGGGTCCGAAATTTCGAAATATTTCAAAATTTTTATTTTTTTATATAATATTAATTATATATTTATTATTATTTTATTTTTAAAATTAATATATAAATTTTTCAAAATTTCAATAAAAATTTCAAAATATTTCAAAATTTTAATTAAAAAATAATTTAAAAAAATTATTTAAAGGCCAAAATTCTGAAATTTTCGAAATTTCGGCCGAAATCTGATTTCCGAAATAAACCCAGTTTTGATATTGGTGGGGTTGTCCGAAACCGAAAACGAAATTTTAAACCATGCCCTAACCCACTTTTTTCTTAAATTTTTTTATTGTCGTTATTTTTCTGCTCACGTTCCTCCCCACGGACCCCAAACCACCCTCCTGTCTAATAGCTCCCCTCCAACTCACCAACCACCCCCCCTCGTCCTTTCCCACCTAACTCTTTCGAAATTGGATCACAATCAATCCCTGATTGAATTCTCTCCGAGTTCAATTACATCCATAGGTTAATTCGAGTTCTTTTATAAACCCCTCTTAACTGTGGTAAGATTTACTAACCTAAGGTGTAACAATCGGTTTGAGAATTTTTTTTAAAAAGTAACCCTAAGTTTAAAATTTTTTAACTCTAAGGTTAATTTTTTTCATAAATCAAGTTAGATTGTTGAACCCTAAATCTTAATCATGGTTAATAGGGTTTAAAAGAGACACATGTTGACCTGTTGGTATGATTGAACTCTCCCCGAGCTGTGATCCAGTCTCAAGTCTTTTAAGTCTCAACTCTCTCTCTCTCCCCCTTTAAATTGCGTCGCTGATTCGGCCCGAGTCGATCGACTCCCATATGCCATATGGCAGGTTCGCTGCAAGGTTCATTCTCTTCGGACATTTCTCTGAGAGCTGCCCGTCTTGGTCTTCGAGATCGAGCTCTCAGCTCTTTCTCCTCCCATCTACACGATCTCTCCTTCAAGTAAACTCTCCTGCTTGTTTTTTGAGGGTTTCTGCTTCTCTGATTTCACTTAGTTCTGTTCCACTGCCTTTTCTGATTTGCATTTCGCAATCTTTGTTTATTAAGCTTTTGTTTTTGCTATATGTGATGGTCTTCAAATTGGGTTCTATTCAGTTCCCCAAGTATTCTTCTAGTATCTGATTCTTTGGAATTTAAAGTTGGAATCTTGCGACTTTTCTGAAAGAACTCTGATTTATTGAGAATAACTTGGATTACAATGACCCATAGAGGGTTTTAACTTGGAAAGACAATATTAAAGATAATCCTAATATACTACATATACTAATCTAAGATTATCTATGAGATCCTGGGCATCTCATAATATTACATCACTATTTCCCTAACATAATATTTCCCTAAATCAAACCATTCCTAATCAACATCTCAATCTCATTCTAAATTCAAATCCTTCCAATTGTGATGATGGTAATGATATGGTGCATCTCATGCATATCATAACCATACATGTACTCTATTATTTTCTTGTTGTGGGTATGTTTAGTTGATTGATTGAATGAACGTATTAGTCAAATATCGCGAATCATGGCATGATTTTAGATTCTGGAGTATTTGGGATGAGGCATTGATGCTTATGATGATGACTGCTAGAAAAGTAAAATTAATCTTGAAAACTAAGTCCAATTTCATGGATAAAAACTCCTTAGTAGGAGGGTTCATACTTGCAAGAAATCCCAAATAAAGTTAGTAATTTTACAAGAAAATCGCTATGAATATTTAATCTAAATTTAAGTATTGCTGCAGATCTCACTTGGGTATTGGTTCTAAACCTTATATTTTCATTTTCTTTGCATATCAAACATAATTTTTTTTGTTGTTGAAAAATTTGTCGATTTCTGATAGGGTTTTAGAGAAAAAGGGGAACTTGCAGTCATTAAGAATGTCTGCCATGGTTAGAGCAGATATCTCTGAGCAAGTGCATGTTGACATCTCGCTGAGTCCGAGAGTAAATTCTGTTAAGCCTTCAAAGACAGTGGCTATAACCGATCAGGCGACTGCTCTTTTTCAAGCAGGAGTGCCCGTTATACGGTTAGCAGCTGGAGAACCTGATTTTGATACCCCAGCTGTAATCGCCGAGGTTATTTTTTTCACTTTCTCCCTGTTTGGCCCCAATTTTTATTTATTTATTATTAATTTTTAATTTTCATGTTCATCATGATTCCTAGTTTTTTCTAATCTATTATCTCTTGTATACTCTGGGAAATTTAGGCTGGGATTAATGCAATCCGTGAAGGTTACACAAGGTACACCCCTAATGCGGGTACTCTAGAGCTCCGCTCAGCAATTTGTCATAAGCTGAAGGGTTAGTTATGATGTTGTACTTCTAAAGTTTCAGTTTGGTAAAACTAAGTATATCCTTTGAATTTAGCTGCAATTTGGGAAATATACAATTAATTTTCTTTTGGCAGAGGAGAACGGGCTCACTTATTCACCTGATCAGATTTTGGTCAGTAATGGAGCCAAGCAGTGCATCCTGCAAGCTGTGCTCGCAGTTTGTTCCCCAGGTGATGAGGTAAAGTAGTCATACCTTCATATCATTCAGGATAGATAACTCTCTGATTCCTTTCTAGTGACACTCTTGGGTATTTCTTGTTGTGGCTATTGGAAGAATTTATTGTGCTTTCCTTACATGTTATATTGGCTCTCCGCTTTATATGGATCTAGTCAGCAGTTTTGCATCGGTTCCATAGTAGAGAACTGATGACTTCAGAAATCATAACTGATAGTAAACCTTTTTACTGGTTTGTAGTTTAAATTGATTGTGAGAGAAAATTCCAATCAGAAGTTTGCCAAAATAGAATATGATAGTAGTAATAATCTAAATCCACTATTATGTATACCTATATTTCTATAGCTTGCCTCATAACTATTTGTTGTGGTACTAACTTGCTGCAGTTACAAGGAAAAGTGATGTTCAAGTTAAAAATAATTATTCCCAATCCATAATTCCGATTAAAAAAAAATTCATTCCCAGACCATCTGCATCAGTAGACCAAAGGCCTGTAATCATGCTTGATTATCAAAGATTTTTTCTAAATACCGAAACTGCATTCCTCCAGGTTTCAGTTTGATGTAGAACTTTACACATTCATTTTGAGAAAAAATTGTGGTCAAAGCGACGACTAGTCTTTTACCTATCAAACAATTTGGAAAAAAAAAGATGACTAGTTTTTCACCAGTAAGGTAAAATTTGGATATTGTGAGAGTACATACTGTAGGCACTTGCTTTGTGATACTGATTGAGGATCATTCAAATACTTTCACCTGTGATTGTGCTTCAGGTTATTATTCCAGCTCCATTTTGGGTCAGCTACCCAGAAATGGCTAGGATGGCAGATGCAACGCCCGTGATTCTTCCTACACCCATCTCTAAAAATTTTCTCTTAGATCCAAAGCTGCTTGAATCGAAACTCACTGAAAAGTCAAGGATACTGATTCTTTGTTCCCCATCCAATCCAACTGGATCTGTCTATCCTAAGAAGCTGCTCGAGGAGATTGCTAATATAGTAGCAAAGCACCCAAGGCTTTTGGTAGGATCACAAACCCCAAATTGCACTTTAGATGTTCTGCTAAGATCACATTTGAGTCCTGAACTTTCTGTTGCTTCTCTGTTTAGGTATTGTCCGATGAGATTTATGAGCACATTATTTATGCACCAGCGATTCACACAAGCTTTGCATCTTTGCCTGGCATGTGGGAGAGAACACTGACAGTCAACGGGTTTTCTAAGGTAACTTAATTGCACTGCATTCATGTATGGATCCCAAAAGTCTTATTTTATTGGGGCTTCTATTTAATTCTTGCAATGGCTCCTTATTATGAAATCTTGATATGTTGGTGAATCATACACCATTACACCTCATGAGGCAACCAAGCGAATAGCCCTTAACATGTGATTTAAAATCTCTGACCACACCATGCCTAACGGCATGTCAAAGGTTACTAAATGAGATGAGATGTATCTGTGAGATGTGAGGATTGACATTTAGATGGTGGCACATTTGTAGGCCTTTGCAATGACTGGTTGGCGACTGGGATACCTTGCTGGTCCTAGACACTTTGTTGCAGCATGTGGGAAGATCCAGAGCCAGGTAAATCATCTCTTCTCCTATCCACATCCATTATTTCTGATATTCAAACTATCCTACTCACGTTCTGTATGCCCTAATGGCGGCATTACTTATGTATGTATGGACTACTGAGGTTTAGGGAACCACAACCCTATATTGAGGAGATCTATGTGGCTGGACTCTCGATTACTTGATTGGGTTACGCATTGGATCATAGATTATTTTCCTCTGTTTGCTGTACAATTTTTAACCTTCCAAAGAACATGATTTCTCAAATGGCTATAATTATTTAATTGCGTTTGAGTTTTGGAGTAGGAGATCTCCTAGATGGGACCCATCAAATGGTGTCAGGGTGTTAAGACTTAAGACTTAAGACCCACCATGGATAGATCTGCCCATCAGATATCATTCTCCAAAAGTTGGTTTGAATGACATGATTCTTATACTTAGATTTAGTTTCATTCTGCAGATGGCCAGAAATTATGGAAAACTGTCCAAATAACTCCATAAATTGGATGGTTACAACTATATGTAGGATCATTATTTGGCCAAGGAGATCCCAAGTGGTACCAACTTACTTGCATGTGTGTCACATGCATGAGATTATCAGATAACTGGGTAGACCCGTGGAGCATTTCAGATCTAATGCACTACTGATGTTTTATTTTCCATTTTTCTCTTGATTAGGCCTAAGTTTATAGCTTTTGAATATTTCATTAAAATTTTATAAGACAACAATAAGACTAGCCATGCTTTATGAAGAAGAATGTTGAGCAACTAAGAAGCAAAATGTTCATAAATTGAGCGTAGCTGAGACGAGGATGCGAAGATGGACAAAATTGCAAGTCTAGGAAGAGCAAAATTAGAATTAGCACGTAAGAGTAGCCCCACTAAGTGATGAAATAAGGGACAGCCGTTGAGATAGTTTGGTCATGTGCAATGTAGACCTAATATGAAATTAGTGTGGGAAGGAGTTCTTTCGTTCAGGTTGGAGGTTCTAAACAGACCAGCAAACGACCAAAAAAGACATGGATGATAGCAGTGAGGAAGATGTGAAGGCTCAGGTTCTAAAAAAAAAACTCTAGATAGAGTGGGATGGTGGTTCAGCAGCCAACCCCAAATAGTTAGGATAAGGCTTGAATTTACTGAAATTGTTCTGGGCCTTGTCTTGTCTGAAAAAAATGTGAACTTCAGCTGATTTTTGTGATCCATTATTTTCTTCCAGTCCACTTCAGGTGCTAGCAGCATTTCTCAGAAAGCAGGATTTGCCGCTTTAGGACTGGGATATGCTGGAGGAGAAGCAGTTACTACCATGGTAAAAGCCTTCCGGGAGCGGCGGGATTTCTTGGTTAAAGGCTTTAGCGAATTGGAGGGTGTTAAGATATCTGAGCCCCAGGTACCAGCTTGCTTTCTCCTTTCTTGTTTTTGAGCTATTTTTCTCCTTCCTCAACTCATTCTAAATCCTTTTATTTTTGCAGGGTGCTTTCTATCTCTTCCTTGATTTCGGCTCCTATTATGGAGCAGAAGCGGAAGGATTTGGCATCATCAAGGATTCGGAATCTCTCTGTCGTTATCTGCTGGATAAGGCACTGGTAAGTTTGGATGATGTTTTTATAACGAGGGATGCCATGATCAGCATGGGTGGCCAGGAACAAGCTTTATGTCCCTACTCACTGCATACATGTAATAGGGGCAGAACTCAGGATTCTAAACAAAAGAAGTCGACCTAAGAGTGATCCCTCATATCGCTTTATTATTCTGGACCATCCAGAAGAATGATGATCTCCCTGATTGGGTCGCTGAGATCAGTAGGATATCTGATTGGGTCGATACCTAGAAAATCTCCAATAGAAAATCCCATTGGAGGGGCCTAGCATATGCTGATTTTGACACCCCTGCCATTCTTCATTTTGAAATTCTCATTAATTATTCATTTGGGTATGAGCAATAATCCTCTCCTCCGGCGAGGAGTGAACTATTGCTCCTCACCCTCATAAAGCCCCTTTGACTGCCCTTGAACTATGGTTGACAAGTTTTAACCCCCTTGGTTAATTTTTTCTCTAAAAACCAAGGTTAGATGCTTTAACCCTAAGGATTAGTGAATTTTAACCACAATTAATGAGAGTTAAAAATAAGAAACATGGCGAGAAAAGTGGGGACGAGACACTTTCCATCGCTCCACCAGTGAGGCAGTGATTTTTTCCTCAAAATATAACCTTGAAGCAACATCTTCATTTATGAGAAGTGGGCTTGTGTTTTATTCACAGGTTGCACTCGTCCCAGGAGATGCATTTGGGGATGACAGATGCATCCGTATCTCCTATGCTGCATCCCTGTCGACCCTGCAAGCGGCCATGGAGAGAATCAAGCAAGCCATGGCCATACTCAAACCGGCAGTTCCTGTTTGATATAGTTAAAAATTATGCAAATGGATTTGGTTGTTGTAGTAATTTGCAGTCCAATGTCGCATCATGTCCCAAATCGCTGTATCCTTATCTTTCGTAGTATCTTGATTAACTGGTACTGTATACTATTTGTGGGACACCAAGATGGTAGTTTTTGTCAGCATTTCTTATTTCAAGATTATGGAGTACTATTACAATGAGCCTTTTGATTGTACTTTTATTTTCTGTTTTTTTGTTTTTAAAAACAAAAGTTGAGATTTTTTTTTTGCATAAAAACATCTGGTAAGTATGTTTTTGTTTGAGACGGTTGAGTGGGTGCACTAGGTCTTGTGCCATGGGGTTGGGTGTGTGATTGAGTGTGTTTGCGAGTTACAAAAAAAAAAAAGAATATGTTTTTGTTTTTAAATCTAATACTAAACTTTTCGTAAATCAAGGTAACAGAAAATTCTTAGTTATCTCTGTTTTTAGAAATAGAAAACAAAAGTAGAAAACATGGAGTGCTCTATCTCTGTCAACGACTCTTGTTCACCATCATAGCGACAGCAATAACAAAATAACATTTTTGTTTATAGTTTTTCATTGTAAACCCTTGAGCTATGATAAGTATGGAATTGTACTGATCGAGTATTTAGAGTTTTGGAAAAAGTTTTCTAATAATAAATTTAACACCTTATTTTCATTTGTTAACCAAGCCAAATTAGTTGTAGCAAACCACATTATTGGTATAGAACCAAATGATTTGCTAATGCAAGAGATGGATCAAGACTTATAAAATCAAAAATTAGGATTATATATGACACAAAGATTAGCATGCTAAGTGATTGAGTACAAGGTACGAAATGGCTGCAACCATGTATTCAGATTTTGGATGTGATCACAAAAATTGAGTGAATTTGTTAGGTTATGTTATTGTGTTAAATTTATAAAACTTTTTTGAACATGTTATGTAATTGATTAAACTTGTTACCTTCTATTTGGATATTTGTAAAAATTAAGGAGAAATCTTTGCTTATATAATTAAGTAAACTAATTTTCTAATTGAGTATGAATTAGTTAATAAATACATGTTAATTGACTCAATTTAATTGTGTTTGATTTATTAATGTTTATTATTATTCATTTTACTTTCTTGCTATCTTATTTATATTACACTAGTTGAAGGTGTGTGCGATGCACGTGAGTCTTCAGTCATGTGAACTTTTATCTATGCTCTAATAAAAAAAATTTAATTCTAGTATAGAATAAAGTACACAATATACAAATTTAATAACTTAATATTAGTATTTGAAAAAAAGGAAGATAATCACCTCCTCGGTCGGTGACGCGAGAAGGGCGTCTCAGGGCCCTTTTTTTGCCAGTGTTTTCTATTTAACTCCTTGTAATTGTGGTTAATATTCAGTCACCCTTATGGTTCACCCATTTACCCTTGGTTTTTAGAAGAAAACAAAGTAACCAAAAGGATTAAAAAAAATTAACCAGAGTTCATGGCCATTGAAGGGGCTTTGTGAGAGCGATGAGCAATGAGCAATAGTTCACTCCTCTCCCCTTCAGCAAACTATTGCTCTTGAAAAAATGGCCTTCCAAACCTCGGTTTATCCAAATTAATTACCACAATATTGTTAGACTAATATCTATTGAAAAAAATACAGGATGTTACTAATATAGTAGAAAATTTGAATCTACAAATTCATAATCCATTTGGATTCAAACACTAATCAGGAATAAAGAATACCTTTAATTGGCACGTATAAAGAAAAATTAAAATAAATGAATAACTACAATTTCATAAAATTAATTGGTACAAAAATTACATAACACACATATGATAATGAGAGTTGTAGCCTAAAAATTTAATTACTCCAAAAGCCAAATACAGGAAAATGAAGAGCCATATGTAATGCCTTCTCTACAATCAAGATATCTCATCATACAGTAGGCCCTCTTATAATTAATATTTTATAACTTAATAATCTCTAATAATTAATAAATTTATAAGGAACCAACTTGGTTCCATAGTGTATAATTAATAATCTCTTATACTTGCTATTTAATAATTTTTTAAGAAAGTTCCAGTATATTATTAATTATAAGAGAGATTTTTATACTATACTAATACATAGTTTTATGAATCTTATAAACACTTTATGGTTTAGGTATCAAAAAGAGAAATGGATAAAATTATTTTAGATATTCTGCCTATGTATAATAAATTATCATATATATGGTATAAAGTTCTAGATATTTTAGAAAGAAAAACTAAAAAAATCATTTCATGAGGACTTCAAAATAATTAACAAAAGTTAAAGTGATAATCCCACGACATAATTCAAAATGAATTTTTCTCTTACCAAAATAAATGATATTTTTTCTTCTTTTTGAAAAATGGGTTAAATTTACTAATTTTTTGTTTTTGGTAATAAACTTTACCAAACTTAAATTACCATATACTAGTCTTATACATTTGTATCTACATGAAGCTTATATGGAAAAATACAATACATTCAAAAGAAAATTTTTGATGGACCAATATAGTAATTCTTATATATAATATTTTCTTATAATTAATATAATTTCATTCCACCAAGGTTATTAATTACAAAAGAGTCTACTGTATCTATACGTGCCCATTGAGTTGGTAATTATGTCTATACATTTTCTAGATGAATCCCTACTATAGGAAAAATGATCTGTAAGGTCTTCTGCCAAATGGACTACCCAATGGTAAAGTGACACTTATTTATTTAACTCGGGTTAACAATTTTCAACCTTTAGAGTTAGATCTCTTTTGAAATTGAGGAGTGCTAGCCCTAGACGCACTTGTGCCATTTGACTTGTAAAGGATAGATAGAAACTGGTAGAAATGCAGTGAAGTTCCATCAAAGGGCCAAGGATTGAAGAAACCATAAATCCATACCAATTAGCTCGATCGGTAATACCTAATTTTAAATTGAGATAAGAAAATGGTTACTGTCGTTCTGTATTTCAAAATTTCAAAAAATGAAAGGCGACTAATCAAAGGCTAGAAAGAAAAGCCTTTACCAAAGGATCATTAGGAATAGTCTAAAATGATGGAGATTTATAGAAATTAAAATTAAAAATAAACAACTGATTAACCGAGGCGGCAACAGTAAGTCTGGGCAGCAAGCATAAGGGGCGGCAAAGGATAATTATGGGACCTCCGTGTTGAAGAAATTGAAACTCAATTTCGAAAATTGCAAAGCGAGAGTGTGAGAGAAGACAGAAATACGGTTTTGAGGGAATCGTGATCTCTAAACAATTTATGGTTAAGTTATAATTGAAATGATATCACTGTTAGACATGATGCCCAGAAAAGTCATTTATATTGTTAGACTCTTATTAATTTGATTAATAAAGACTTTTTCTTAATCTATTGTGTATTCATTTTGAGTAATTGACCAAGATCATGAGATGATCTATACGATATGAGATATCGATAAAGGTCCATAGGATATATTGTAGGAAAGTTATGTGATTGGATTATCACAGGCAGATATAACTTTCTGGTTCCTTATACCTTATATAGTCACAGCTGTGGATGAAGCTAGACACTTCACTTATATGGCTGCCAGAATGCTAAGATATTCTCAATAGTTGAGATGTAGTTCTATCTTGAACTATTGTAGTGGAGACTATACATTAGCATATGTGTGCTTAAATGTACACTGACTGATTGCATTCAATGAGAGACTTCTTGCATAAACATACTATCAGATAGTTGGTCTCTCATTCATATTGAATAGTTTCGATGATCCTTAGATTTGATGTGTTCATTTATGACTGAACAATGATCTGACTGTTTTGATTCCACTAACGTATTTTCTAACTTATGGAATACAATACAGTGACAGTTGGATAGTCAGAAAGTTGTTCGAGTCATGATGAATTTCAAACAAGAAATTCATACTTATTAATTTGAGAGATTATCCAACTTTCGGGTAAGATAGTTGATTAAGTTAAATCTTGCGTAGATAATTTTGAAATCAAAATAAGTTTTGAAATATACTTTTATTAAAAGATATTATACTTATTAAAGAATTTTCTCAAAATATTTTTCATAAGAAATTGTTTCTCATGACTTAATCATAAGTCTTAGAAACCTAGATGATGTGCAATGGGCTATGGGTTAGATAGTATGTCAATCTTGAAGGCCCATTAGGGATAATGTATTTGGAAGGATAAATCGAATTAAAAAGTTCATGTGGCGGGATCCGTAATGGTTAATGTTCATACACTGAGATTCAATTGCAACATGGATATTTCACGTTACTTGCAATTCCGATGTATTTCCTGTTTAGGGTCAATGAGATAACATTGGGTAAGCCAGAGTAAGAATGTCCCAGAGCAATCTGTGGAGATGCTCACATAAGAAATACAAGCTCAATAATTGATTAAATATTAATCAATTATTTAAGTGATTAAAAGTTAATCATTAATTAAATAGATTAAAAGTTAATATATGGTTTAAATTAATTGTTAATTTAAATCTAGGGATTATTTTAATAATTATTTAATTAACCTAATTAAAGGAGAAATGAGTTTGACCCATATCCATAACTCATTAATATGGACCTTTAATATGGGTCTAAGCCCATGAGTTTAAACCCTAGGGTGGGGCGCCCACTTTGGAAATCCTAATTGGATCGGGATTTGGTTACTTGAATAATTATTGAGTAATAACTCTATTAATTATGGAATTAAAATCTAATGGTTAGATTACAATTAGGATTAAGATGAGAAGGAATTGGATTGCAAATAGGAGTCTAAAGCTCCTCAAAGTCCACGCCCCCTTGATGCTCACGCTCCCCCATGGTTGTTTAGGTTTCTTAGTTTGACTAGGATTCCTCTATGTGTTGGTTGTTGACTTATCCCTATTAATTAAGGAATCCTTATTTAATAAGGACTCTTTAATTAGTAGGATTACTATAACTAAAGTAGTTATAGTTAAACTAGGATTTTATTTAAATTAATAATAAGAGTTATTATTAATAAATGACTTATTAAAGGATAAGTTATAGTTGGATTAGGATTGGAATTGTTCCAAATCCTATAAATACCCCAACACCAAAATGTGGGAGAGGCTAATCACAATTCTCCATAATTTTTTCACTCTCCCTCTCCTCTCTCTCAAAACCGTGAGCCCCTAAGGGATACCCCTAGGGAATTTTGTGAGCTATAAGGGTGTACCCAAGTTGGGTTTTGCTACTTTAGGGTTTTGAACCTTAAGGTTGTTGGTGATAGAAGGTCTACACCATTATTCCATCTTCTTCCTCTTGCTTTAACAATTCCAAAAAGAGATTCTAAAGCTTCGTGCGGATAGCGAAGTACAAGGATCGAGCTTTGAGTATTTTTTAGAGAAATTTCTATAAAGAATTTTGATGGTTCGAGTGGATTAAGCTTCACCGGTGAACATTATTCACCGAGATGATATGACTAAAACTCTTAGATAGTTTTTGATGCTTTCTATGATGTTAAGATCTATGGGATCCTGTTTTCCACATAATTTTTTATCCGGATTCCCCTTCAATCCCCACCCTTGTAACCACTTCATATATAGTAAAGAATAATAATACAATACGGTTTTATGATTGTTGCCCAAGGATTCAACCTTAGGGGGGAGGGGGTGACTAGGGTCTGACAAATTAAAAATTATTCCTATTCCCTTAAGTGGAATTTAAATTTTACTAATTAGAGGGGAATGAAAATTAGCAATACCACACAAACAATGCAAAGCAATAAAGTAAAAGAGAATAGTTAGATAATGTAAACATAAAGATATTGTTCACGAGATTCGGCAATCCCACCTATGTCCCTGCTTCAAGCTTTATTCGCTAGAGGATTCACCACGATTTTACTCGCACAATCTTCTTATGGGTGAAGACCAAATCTTTTACAATCTTTTCCAGGTGAAGATCAAACCTTTACAACCCCCTTACTGGTGAGGATCAGACCTTTACAATCTTCTTACGAATGAAGATCAAGCCTATTTGCAAGAGAACACCCTCTCTTGACTTTACAAAGCTCCCCGCTTCAAGGACAAGAATCCACCGATTCTTGATTTCAATACACTTGGATGAGAAGTGTTTTACAATCATAATTTACTCTTAAAACGAGCTGAATGATCTCTCTAAAGTTCACTGAAAATCTCTTAAAGATAGGAGTTAAATAACTCAATAAAACTGATTTGGAGATTTTAGGTTTAACTCAATAGATTTGGAAATCTAAGTTTTTGAGTGAATGATTGGATTGATATATCATTACGTTATAGATCATAAATCATCTATATTTATAGCTCTTGTAAAGATATAGCCATTGGAGGCATATTAAATGCAAAAAAGCTGTTGAAAAATAGCCGTTACAAGCATATTATGTATCCCGCAAAATTTCGTCAACGATATTAGAGTGACTGTATAAATTCATCGACGAAATAAAGACAGAATTAAAAACAGTAGCTCTACAGCTAATTTCATTGACGAAATTGAAGTTCCTCTTCAATTTCATCGATGAGATTTCCTGTTTTCTTATGGAAATCTCATCTTGAGTTGACTTATATGATGAATATGACACTACGTGAAAAAGTGCTAAAAAGACGGCCGAAAGCCGTTGTTTCAATACATTTATGACTGCTATTGTCCGTCACATAGGCTGTCGGGTTTTGAGATGTAATTTTCAAAAACAACGGCCTATCGCAGTCATTAAATGATCGAAACAAACGATGGCCTATAGCCGTTGTAAAAATACATGACGACTATGGGCCGTCGTTTATTGCGATATTTTATTTTTTTAAAAAAATTATTAATATTAATAAACGACTGTCATTAGTTGTCATTTTTGACGAATTTTTTTTTAAAAATAATTATTTTATCCCTACTGAACCTGTCTTTTTTCCTTGTTATCTTCTACCTGCAAATTCACTTCTAATAAATTCAAACCAATCACATCCAACTTTCTTCTATACACAATAGAAATGCATATTAAAAACTAACTTAATCATCTGTACATAATCATCAATGACACAGATAATTTAACCACAAAACATTATTACTTAACAAATTTACATGTCAATACATCTTGTATCTAAATACCATAAAATAATATGATTTCAAAATGACAAATCAAATAAATTTTATAAAATTTTTGGGCCAAATAGTAGTATCGTCAATGGTAACATCTCCAAGTGTTCCCTCCCTTTGATACAAATCTGTATTTGGATAATAGATGTCATCTATTATAATGTTATATATTTCGGGATGTTGTGCCGCATCTCCATGAATCCGTCCCAATGTAACAATAGTCCCCCTGAAATTTTTTAATAAACACGCCGTGGAAATTGGGGGTGACTCGGGGAGAGCTGGCGAATGCCGCCTTACCTACAAACATTAAGAAGAGTCGATTTAAAAATAAAAATCGAAAGAAATCAATCTACGAGATTATTTAGCAAAAATACCATAAGATATTAGACAACAACAAATTTACTATTTGAGAAGAAGAATACATTTCTAAACATGCTTTTTGTGTTTGCTTTTGCTAGGTAAAAACCTGTTATGTTGTTATTACTTGCAGGACTTCCAAAGTCAATAGATGCCTTGGCCTTGCTTGTAACAGTAGTTCTGGTGCTCTGTTTCCTAAAAAAAAATTGTGCCCTCTGTTTCATCATCTTATGCCTACTCTAATTACATCTCTATTTAGTTTTGGGCCTTTTGGGCAACAACAGCCTCATGAGAATTAAAGTAGGGTGTTTATTAGGGTTTTTTGGTAGTTTAAGGATCTGTTCTCGTATTCTTTTAACTTCAACACCAAAATTGATATAAAGAAAAACTTCAACAGCAAACTCGTATTCTTTTGACTTCAATACCAAAAAAAACTCAATTGATATAAAGAAAAAATTCAACACCAAAACCCATCAGTAGAAATCTCAAAACCCTTTAAACCCAACACCATAAACTCGTAAAAATGGAAATCTCTTCAACAGAAATCACAGAATATGGGAAAAGTGACATCTAAAAGCAATGCTTATGAATAGAAGAGAAATTGGGTGCAATTTATAAGGGTTTTAGAGAGTCCAAAAGCAACACTCATACTTGCAAGGACGGCCGAATTAATTACTATAACTACCCCTGGCGTACACCATTGAATGCAACTTAAAGCTTGCTTGTTAGTTACAGTCACTCCTTCCTAATCTTTCTACTCCAATGCACTTAAAGCTTGCTTGTTAGTTATATGCTTTCTTAATATCTGTTTCTGTGTTTTGTTCTCTTGTTGCTTATATGCTTTCTCAAGTGCCAATAAATAGGACATTGCTTGTCGAACTGTACTAATCAATACGTTTTACTATTCTTCTTTCATCATAAGGCTCCTTTCACAGTGGAACTTGAAGAGAAAATGCAGAAATTTCACGAAGAACGTGCATAAGCTATTTTAGAAAGAAGAGCCACTGATAATGCTGATGAAATGATAGAATTAGAGATTGCCCATCTTCCTTTATTGAACTGTATTGGTAGATTTGATTGGCATTTTTCCAACAGGGGACTGCAATGCCAGATTTGTTTGCTATATATGATTTCCTTGAATTCTAGAATATTTGAGTGGATGAAGGTCCACTAGAAAGTAGAAACAACTTTTTCGTTTCTGGCAACTGAAGTGAATTATGTTTTTGTGATCCTTTTGATGTTTGCGAGGTTCAAATGACAAAATCCGGGAGGTATTTTAGGTATTCATGTTTCTTGTTGTACATGGAAGGGTTTGATGTTCAACAAAAATGAGGTCCTTATGGGGGTGCAGATCTTGGGCTCAAAACCCCTTAGATAAACATAATAGAAATCCTAGGAAATCCTGTACGCTAACACCCATCCACACACACACACACACACACAAGGGGGAAATAAAAAAAGAAAAAAAATAAAAAAAGAGGCTAAATTAAGTGATTGAAGGCAAAATGGAGCGCTAGTCTACGAGTTAGTGTCTCTCAAAATATGGTTTCACACCAAGAATTTGGTGAGAGACTCCTTCTTTGATAGTATTAGATGCGAAAAACTTAGAAAAAGTTCCTCAAACCCTCAAACACTTTTGGGCGGGGAGGGCTGTTCCTTCTATGAAGAAGCCTTTTTATACCTTTCCATGTCCAAGTTCTACGTGTTTGAAGATATCATCTATGATTTCCAAAAGGGAGGCAAGAAATCATGATCAGAATGTATTAGAGGTAATGGATGTAGCTACATTTCAAGCAGGAGTACTTGGTTATGAATAGCGTATAAGGTGGATTACTATTCCTACTTTGAAGAACCTGATATTAGATCCTCCGTGAAATGAGTGCAGAACCTGCATGCAAGATAGTTAGTACTATCAGAACACCTATAGTTCCCTACTTCACTCTAGCCTCTTACAAACCGTATACAAATATAAACTAGCAGTAGTTCTCTTAATTTTTTGGAAGAAATTAAAGTGAAAGTATTAACTACATACCATGCGGGACACCTGGGAGTTTGGAGAGGCCAAACAATCTTGTACTCAAAATTTAAAAACTTAGGATGAATATGGGATATGTATTTGTTGATTTATGTTTAGTGTATTGTTTAAGTGGTCAGTTATTAGCACGTATGTATCTTCCTTTTATGTTGGGATGCTTGTTACTTGTTGATTTAGTCTTTCTACTACTTTTGTAGTAGTTATTAAACGTGGCCTATGTTATTGCTTTCAATTTTATTTTTAGTTCTCTGTAAGGCAATTTAACAGCCAAGTTGGTTATTAAATGAAGTAGACGATTTCCTCCATTCTATCTGTGCAATCTCTTCAATCTATATTTCTTAACAATTGGTATCAGAGCCCTGTCATAGGGACCTGATTATTTAGAAGCAACAGTCTTCTATGAGTGGTTTTAGTTGAAGGATGACGACAGAAGGTTCATTCGTACAACAACAGTTCCAAAGTTTGATGGCTATTATGATCACTGGGCAATGCTCACTAAAAGAAATATTATTTTTTGCAGCCAATGTTTAGCGGCGGCTAATTAAAATTGACACTAAAAGGTATATATAGTGGTGGCCATATGTGGCTGCCGCTATAAAAGTGAAAAAGTGGGTGGGAATTTACGCGGGCTGGTGTTAGTGGCTAAATAAATCGTACAGTGGCGGCCATTTTTGGCCCCCGCTATGTTTTTCACTTACTCTACCTCTCCCGGGCTTTCTAATTTTTGTGTGTGTAACCTTTAGTGGCAGCCACTAAATACATAAGAGGGCTTCAAAATCTCTATTTCCTCTCACGCGAAATCCCTATTCCCTCTTCTCTGCGAAATCACCACTATTCCCTAAATTGAATGTGAAGGTTAGGGATCGTATCTTTGCGTTCTTACTAAGGTTAGGGATCTCGGTTAAAGCACGACCTTCGTTTCTTCAATCAAGAGAAAAAGGTAATTTCAGATGATCTCTGTTAACGGTTCTTCAACCATAGATCGTATCTCTATGTTTAACCTAATTTTCTTTTCCCAATATTCTGATTTGTTCTTCAATTTTCTCATGTTTACATTGTATTTGATTTGGATCTCTGTTAACGGTTCTAAATTCTAATGTTTACACTCTATTTGTTCTTCATTACACTCTATTTGTTCTTTGGGTTCATATATTTTGTTTTCCTTTTCTTCTTTAAGGTTTCTAAATTCTCACAGCCATCTATTCCCTTATTTTTCCTCTTTTTTCAAAGATCGTGATGGAGCCACTTTGATTCCAGTCAGTTAGTGGTCCTTCCACATTGCGATTGCAGTCAGTTGGTTTCAGTCTTTGTTTTTTCCTGTTTTTTTTTTTTTTTGGGGGGGGGGGGGTTTGTTGCTGTGCAAACTAGACGCCACATGATTTGTGCCCAATTACGGCACCAAAGCAGCCCAGTCCTAGCTTGGCATGCAGTCGACCATTGACGTGCAGCCTCGGTCCTGGTCCAGGTCGCCTTGTTTTGTTGTCCTCTTGTTTTTCTCTTTAACTTCAGCTCTTTAAGAAAGAAAATGAGATTGATGACTGCCACTCTCACCAATAAAATAGACTTGGAATCCTCCACCATTATTAGAATTTAGAGAAGTGCTAGCCCTAGTCGTATTTACTCCAAATTATGATTAGATTTCTAAAAGCTTTAAAGGGTGTCTACTTTTTTTCCATTCAATACTCCTTTCTTCAGGTTTGGTGTGCACGGATCTATTTCATTTTATCTATCATTTATTGTTAATTTTTGTTTCGAATCATCCATGCCTTTCACATGGGTTTAGAGCCCATTAATAAGTCCCATGGTGACTAGCATCAAAGTTAATGTAGTAGTTTTTCCCCTTTCGTTTAAGTATATCCAAAGTTAAATCTGCCCCAATTTTTTCATCCAAAAATTCAATATTCCTTTATTTCTTCAGGTTTAGTCGTGTGTGGATCTATTTCACTTTGCCTATCATTTATTGTTAAGCTTTGTTTTGGATCATCCATGCCTTTAACATGGGTTAAGAACCCATTAACAAGTCCAATGGCTACTACCAATAAAGTTAATACAATGATTACAAGTTCTATCATCACAGTAGTATTTTTTTTTTTCATTACTTGACATTGAAGTGCAATTGTTCCTAACCCATTTAGGTCAATGCTTGAATCTTTCTCTCTAAAATGTCTCAACTTGGTCGCTTGCACTTTTGAGTTGTACCTCACAGTTTACTTTAGGTTCATTCTCAAAATTTCTATTTAAACATAACCTTAGGTTCATTCTCAAAATTTCTGATTCCATCCAACATGTTTTTAAGTTCACAGCAAGTTTTCTAGTTAACACTTTAATACTGCTTGTTAATATAAATAATTCTCGAGCTTTCATCTACAATGGATAGGCACACTTCATTGTGTCACTTTTGGAAAGTAAAGCTAGTGGCTCCAGCAATCAAAGGTGGGCCCATAGTTATGGGACCCACCTCAGTTTATAGTACTACATGGCTGCTACATGTAGAACTGCACATTTCGCCATGTCCAGGTTTGTGATTGCTTAGTTCTAACGTTGCTATGTAAGCAGTAGTCTCATTTCTGTAATGCTCTTTATGATTTAACAGTATGTGAGAGTTAATAGCAACTTATTTTCCAAAAGAGGGTGTTTTGTTCACATTTTGGATCTATGACATGACTTCTGAGGAATATTCTATTAATTTATTGGAGTAAATCAGTTTCCAAATTTAATTTGCTTCTTAGTAAGTCAAAACATTTCACCTTGTCATAGTTTGGTTTCCCTTTCATTTATTGGAGTAAATCAGTTTCCATTCTTCTAATGCCTTCAGCAAGGACTGAACTGGCTTGTGATCTCATGGCATTTTGGAACAATAATCTGGAAAATAATGTCCCTAGTTTAGCTATTGCATCATTCAAATCTGAAATCCCATCAATTCTTAACTTCTATTGTCATTTTGTCAATATTCTGATTCAATTAGCCCTTCCCAAGCTTTGGATTAAGACTCTTTTGATGCTGGATTTTGGAGTTTTGGACACTGCCACATAGGCTCCATCTCCGCACCCAGTAGCACTGCATTACTTTCCTATAAGTTGTTGGCGATCTATGCAATATTTTTTTGTTTTTACGAGGCCTCATTTGGTATTTCGGGCAATATCACCCAGCGTTGTCAATTCTATGGCACTCAAGCCTTAAGCTTTTATGGTACCAACCAATATCCTAATCCAAATAATTTTCACCGTATGGAGGGCTGACATATCGATATCTAATCCTCCTTTCGATAACAGAGGGGCAGGTGGCCTATTATGAATGAACTATGTATATCTTTTATTTTACTTGACATATATATCTATAATCATATTACCATTGAATCCCAAAATTGCGTTTATAATCGCAATAACTTCTAGCGACTTTGAGAGTATGAAAATCTAGAGTTTTATCAAATTTCTATTGTTGTTGGATCTGTTTTTCTCTTTTGGTAAATTGATATTGCTAGAAAAAAAACCTCTCTTATTTCGATTACAGAATACTCAAAATAATGAGTTTTCTTGGTATAGTAGATATGTCGATGGATAAAAGTTGGATGCAAAAGGATAGAGCGAGCCCTAAGTATTTAAACAGAGTTGTAGAGTTTTTGAATTTTGCATTTGCTCGTACAAGGTATGACAACAAAATCCTGTGTCCATGTACCAAATGCAGCAATAGATTCGTAAAGAATCGAGAAGAAGTGCATGGTGACTTGTTATGGAATGGGATAATAGAGCGTTACATACATTGGACAAGTCATGGAGAAGATATAAATGAAGGACATGTTAGTGATGAGTCTGATGAGGACGATGATATGGACGAAATGTTACAAGATGCATTTGGAATGTCGAACTTGGATGGTGAGGAGGATGGCGATCTGAATGGGCACATCACAAATGAACCAAACAAGGATGCACATAAAATTTATGAACTGTTGAAGGATGCTGAGATTAAACTTTATCCGGGTTGCACTAAATTTTCAAAACTATCTTTTCTTGTACGGTTGTTTCACTTGAAGTGTCTTAACGGATGGAGTAACAAATCTTTTGACATGTTGCTAGAGTTGTTAAAAGAGGCACTTCCTGAGGGTGAAATGTTGCCCAAGAATCACTACGAATCAAAAAAGACTCTTCGGGATCTTGGCTTGCATTACCAGAAGATACATGCGTGCCCGAATGATTGTATGTTATATTGGAAGGAATATGAAAATGTGAATGAATGTGTCGTATGTGGTGAGCCTAGGTGGAAATCGGTTACATGTCAATCAACGGAAGAGGCCTCCACTTCGTCTGCAAAGGATAAGAAAATAGCCGCAAAGATTTTGCGTTACTTTCCGTTGAAACCAAGGCTTCAGAGGTTATTTATGTCTTCAAAAACATCCGAGGACATGAGATGGCATGCGGGCCGTACAAAGGACACTGTGTTGAGGCATCTAGCAGACTCTGAGGCATGGGAAGCTTTAGACAAGAAACACCCATCATTTGGTTTGGAACCTCGTAATGTTAGACTCGGATTAGCGAGCGACGGCTTCAATCCTTTTAGTACTATGAGTATTGCTCATAGCACATGGCCTGTCGTTCTTGTTCCATATAACTTGCCTCCATGGATGTGTACAAGGTTCTAAATGTCGATATCGCTCGACATGTCGGAGACGCGGAAAAAAGATATATCGGAGATATATCGGAAGATATATCGTTTATCGGTGATTTTTGGAAAAAATGGTAAAAAAATAGGGCAAAATATGGAATTTTATAGTGAAAATTGAGAAAATGTTAAAATAGATGTTAATACACCTTTTAGAATAAAAACATTTAAAAAAACAACAATGTAGATAAGAGATGCAATAAGAAGAGAGCAAAGATGTGCGCTGACGAGTGACAATAATGTATGATTGATTCATGTTTCATTCATTTATCATTCAATCATAAATTCATAATTTATAAGATTCATAATAATACAAACATACATAATACAACCCACCAAAAAACCTACAATCACCACCAGAAGGAGTTACGCGGAGGTTCGATGTCATCATCTCTGTCTTGACTTGACTGACTATAGTGCCGATTCTCCACATACGTACAATACTGTGCCCAGCTCATCACATTATGGTACATGGATGTATACTCATGTACATAATGTTGGTAGTAATCTGGGCTAAGATGTAGTAACACGCCCATTGGTGGATACTGTGGGTGATTGGGCACAACTGGCACAGGCATTGGGATTTGGAAATTGTCTCCTCCATGCCCATATGGAGGTGGCTCATATCCTGAGACATATCCATAAGGATATTGATCTTGTGTGGAATGTGAATAACTATGTTCTTGAGAGCCTGATGTCTGAGACTGTGTATCCTGGTCATGGCTGGAGAACCATGTATGTTGAGACCCTCTAGAACTAGAGCCCGAATGTTCCGTGCCCCCAAACCAAGCATCGTGTCCCACATCTCGTTCTTTGCCCTTGCCCTTGCCCTGACCCCTGCCCCTGCCCCTGCCCCTGCCCCTGCCCCTGCCCCTGCCCTGGCTTCCTCGATGAGAGACGTAATGAATCGGTTGGCTTTCTGCTGGATGTGAAAGTGGGGCACCATGATCTTGGTCCTGTGTGGCATGGTCAAAGTCAGCCTCTGCGGTGAATGGGCTCAGAGGCCTCTGTTCTGGTTCAACTCCGATGTTACCTCCATCCCCAGGACTGTCGCCGCCTCCATCACTCTCATCATGGTCATTAGACTCATCACCACCCTCACTATTACTATTGGACAATCTACTTGTCCCAGCGGTTCTTGCACCCGAAGTCCCAGGACCTTTTGGACTTCTGATCATCTCATCAAATGATTCTGTGCTAAAGCTGCTCCTGCTGCCGCTAGTGCTAGATCCCACTTCTGTAGCAATAACCCTTTCTACATCGATGCCCATCTCAACGGCCGCGCTAGCTATAACTGCGTTCGGACGCCCATCATCTTCATCAAGTGATGAAACCTTAACCCACTCAGAAAGTGGATTATCTTGATCCTCAGTGGCACCAATTAACATCAGGTCTAAAGGATCCTGCTCAGGTTGCTTCCCAGTGTCAATCTGCAGTTGTCTGAGTCGTAGTTTCATATTATAGTGACAGAAGACCAGTTTTTGCAGCTTTTTGTAGCCAAGTCGGTTCCGCTGCTTTGTGTGGATGAGGGCAAATGTACTCCAGTTTCGCTCACATGCTGAAGATGAAGCAGTCTGTGCTAACACGCGAGCCGCCAATTTTCTGAGGGTCGGACAGTCGGTTCCGTACATTTGCCACCAATCAGCTGACAATTAAACGATGTTATCCATTAGTTTCATATATATTTTGATGTACAGAAATAAAATATAATTACTTTATTGGGAAGAAATTACTCACACGGCGTCATCCTAGACCTTCCCTCCTTAGCAGCAGTTCTTCCAAAGCTCCCACGCGCATCCCTGAAGCGCACTAGCTGTAGATTTTGAGAAAATATGTTCCAATTAGATAGAATATATTAGAATGCAATAATGCACATAAATATCCTATAGTTAACGAGATAAAGACATTTCACCTCATTCCCGAAGTCTCCCTTTCTCTTACACTTCGGGTCCAACGTCTCGAAGACGTCGTGAACAGCCTTCATTAAGTCATCCCGATTCCCCAATTTGTGGTTATAGTGATACTTTGGGTTCAAATAATATGCTGAAACGTGAAAGTTATACGACATACAATTAGTATTACAAGCATGCAATAACTTCAATGTAAACATCTAATAAACATCAAGCTTACCAGCAGCATGAAGGGGATGCTCCATTGTCTTATCCCAACGAGCATCGATAATCTTGTGGACCCACTTGTATCCACGAGGGGACACATTCTTGATCGACAACTTCATTACCCGCATTAATTCGTACACGGAACCCATAGTCGGCCACTTATCTACATCTATCACCCTTAAGACACGGTAAATAGGCTCTAGTATGGCAGCCGTATCATCCACTTTGTCCCAAAATTTGTTGTTAAGGACAATGTCCTCGACTTTTTTTGCCAAAACAGTGCGCCTTTGTCCATATTCTGCCCAATCAGTCCCAGTGAACAATGCCTTTAGTCCAATTTTATGTTTGGACAAACTCTCTAAGGCAATAAAATTGGTGGCGAAGCGCGTCGCCCCTGGCCGTACTATTTCACCACCACACAAAGCTCTCATCTTCGCTAGAACCCAACTGTGGTTGTATATGAAGTTGGTTATCGTTCTTGCCTCGTCAATAACCTCCTTTACAGATTTCCTTTCTCCTATCGCCTGTAACATCAGGTCTATGCAATGGGCTGCGCAAGGGGTCCAGTATAGGGGATACTTTTTCATAAGCATCTTCCCAGCCTTCACGAAGGCACTCCCATTATCAGTCACCACTTGGACTACATTTTTCTTTCCCACTTCCTCTACAACACCCTTCATTAAGTCATATATATATTTTGCATCCTTTATATTGTCAGATGCATCAACCGACTTTAAAAATATTGTCCTTCCCTGACTGTACACCATAAAGTTGATGATCGAAAGCCTAGTGGGTCCTGTCCAACCATCACACATAATAGTGACACCAAAATTTTCCCACGTTGGCTTTAGAGTGTCAATATAGTCTCTCATCTCCTTCTCCTCTGCGTCTAAGTATTTACCTGTAATCTCATATGGAGAAGGAGGCTCTACCCCCGGCCCAACCCGTTCTGCCTCGTGAATCATGTTCTTAAACTGTGGGGTTGAGGCGGCATTAGCAGGCACATGACTATGTATAAAAAACTTGGATACAGCTGTTCCAAGCGCTTCCACCAGACTTCCCCCACTCCACATTTCCTTCAACCGCTTCTGTTTTGCATTTCGACTTTTATACAAAGATGAATCATGTGGCAGATCTGGGACTTTCATGCTCTGGGAGCGGCCAAACATACCATGTGGTTGTGTCCCAGTCCCAAAATCAGATTTCCTTCCAATCGAACCTGATGGTCCTGCTCCGGCACTACCTCTGAAATCGGCAGGCTGCATGCGAGCTGCAAATGAACGCTCCTGATCCCTGTCCCACTGTTGGCGCATAGATTGACGATAGGCTTGTCGATATGCTACCCTCTCGTCAACTCCAATACAGTCAATTGGGTATAAAGTATCATCTTCGTTATCATCATCCACATCTATTGGTGGCTGTAGACCACGTCCCAATTCCGCACGGATTGCCTTTTGTTGCGCGACATGCTCCTGCCTCTCTCTAGCCCCAGTGGTAAGGTGAGTCTTCATAGCTTGTCTGACCTCCATCGAACAACTTAGACAGTCTGCCACATTCGAATCACCCCCAGCAAGATGCCACTTTAACCGGGTAATTCCACCGCTCCTTATTTTTTTGCCACAATAATTACATATTGATCCAAACTTGTTCCCCTCCATTGGTTTCCATGCAACCAACCTATGTCCCGTACCATAATGAAAAATACTTCCTAGTGGATCACCAAAAAATATTAATGTCAAACAGATAATATAATTAAGCACCAAAACCTATGATTCTTTTTTTTTAAATGATTATCCATGTTAATTGTTTTAGAAATATGAAAAACTTATAAATGGGCATTAAAGTTGATAAATAATTGAAATTTAATTTAGTTGCTCAAATTATTTCTATATGATAAATAATTGAATTTTAATTTAGTTTTTCAAATTATTTGTATATGCAATTGATGAGCTTAATGTTTTTACAGGACCAAATCAATATGGAAATAAAAGGAGATGGTTACATGATCGAAGATCCTGCATCAAGAGAAAATGAAGACGACTGTAATTTTATTTGAGTATCATGTGGATGTAATTATGTAAAAAGAAGTTGATGTAATTTTATTGACAATTAAGTGGATGTAATTATGTAAAAAGAAGTTGATGTAATTTTATTTGACTATGAAGTGGGCGTAATTATTTACAAAAAAGTGGATTTAATTTTATTTGACTATGAAGTGGATGTAATTATGTAAAAATAAGTGGATTTAATTTTATTTGACTATGAGGTGGATGTAATTACATAAAAATAAGTGGATTTAATTTTATTTGACTATGAAGTGGATGTAATTATATAAAAAGAAGATGCAATTTTATTTTAATGTGCGGGACTCCTGTTTAAGTTTTAAATATATAGAAATTTTATTTTGAGGTAATATAGGTATATTGAGTGTTATTTAGGTGATTACAAGTTTAATGTAATTAAGTAAGACTTTTATGTCGAAAAACAAAATACATCGGACAAAGGCTATGTGAATTAAGGAGGGGAAACTAATGCGGAGGTATTGATGATGAGTGTTCGTTTTGTGGATTAACTAAAGTGTACTGAAATTCTCTCTTTCTAAAGTTACGCAAGGCAGAGATTGATTAATGGCTAGAATATCAAGTGAAAAATCTGTACTTTCTAAATAAAGCTCCTTTGTAATTCTGAAAAAGATTAGTAGTAAATTTGCTACTTTTTGTGCTGGGATCTTGAGAAATTGTATCGATCTTTTTGCAAGATCAGAAAATTTTATAAGTACTTTTGCACTTTTGGAATGTGGATGGATTTTGTCCTGGGAAGTTTTGGGGATTTTTTTTCCCTCTTTTTCATTTGTTAGCAAAAATGAAATAATTCTTATTATCCACTTTCTTGTGTAATAAAATGTATCTAGTTTTCGGAGTCAACTTCCTTTGAAATCCTGGACTTTCAAATCCTTCCAACACTAGGAAAAAATGAACAGAGAAGAAAAGGCAAAAAAAAAAAGGTTTAAGATTATTTTACGAAGGTTACTTATTCGAATGTGATATATGCCAAACATTCAGTCATAGTCCTGTAATGCTCTTTAAGAATGTTTTCTAAGATATGATAACTTAAACTTTGACTAATAGGTTTTGATATTCAATTGTCAGCCAAAGGTATTCCATGTCTGGTGTGTTAATTCAGGGTTAGAATGAGTTAATGGCTTCTTTAAATCTTTATCTAGTATATAAGGTCAGATGAGTCATGGAAATGTGATAAAAGTTGGCGTCTTTATATTTCGTATGCTGGAATTACTGTGTAAATTTATCCTTAAGTTTCGGATACTTACACATTGCTTATGATAAATCTTTACAAAATAAATAAAAACCTATAGATATCATGTTGTCTCATTAGTTCATCTATAATCTATTTATCTGTAATTTGTTATACATGCAGGTCCTGAAGTTGACCGATATCATGTTGGATAATTGGATAGCCTCACCCTAATTGGATAGCCTCATATAAGGGTTATGCACTTATGCTAGCTTTACTTGATTACATTTAGAACCTTGATAGTAAGTGAAATTAGTATTATCCTTCACCTTTGTTAGGGTTTAAACTACTTAAAGGTTAAAACAATTAAAAGGGGATTTTATAAACAAAGAGTGAAATTAGTATACCCTTGTTAGGGTTTAAACCACTTAACGACAAATAAAAGGAAATATTATTTAAGAGTGAAGTTAGCATAACCCTTGTTAGGGTTTCCGGTTTAAGTTAAAACAAATAAAATATTATTTACTAGAGTAAGGCTAGCATAACCCTTATTAGGGTTTAAAGTTAAAACAAAGGATATGTCATTTCATAGAGTGAGGCTAGCATAACCCTTATTAGGGTTTAAAATTAAAACAAAGGCTATGTGATTTCATAGAGTGAGGCTAGCATAACCCTTATTAGGGTTTAAAGTTAAAACAAAGGTTCATGTGATTTTAAAATAGAGTGAGGCTAACATAACTCTTATTAGGGTATTAAGTTAAAACACTGTTCAGTCTCATTTCACGATTCCAGCATACAGGCATTTCAAGATTTCAGCATAGAGGAAAGGAGAAAGAGAGGAGGAGGAACCTGCTGCTTTGCTTGGGCGTCGACGGCGAAGGCAAACAGATCGGCAACAACAACGGCGACGGTGGATGGCCAACGACCCACGGTACACCTCTCTTCCTTTTTCTTCCTTCTTCCTTATTCTTCTTCTCTACTCTCAAGTTTGCCCCCTTTTTTTTTTTCCTTCTAAATCTAAAATAAATTCAATCTCCACTCTCAAATCTCTTGATTTTTTGAAATTTAGATGAATGATAAGTGGGATTTAAAGAAACGGAATGAAGAACCCACACTGTCACGGGTCTTCTGTTCACGATTGAGTGTTTTGGATGGATGCCCTAGCCCTGCATGTCTACATAAGAGGGTAGACGTTGCTTTCCCGTGATCCGAATTTTTTTTTTTTTAAAAAACTTCTGTAGGTCGAAATCGGTGTGTTGTCGGCGATATATCGCCGATATCGTCGATATATCGACGACAACTCACGATAACATGTAAAAAAATTCATCAAGTGTGTAGGTGTGTCGGCCATGACCGACAACGACAAATATCGGCGATATATCGCCGATATTGTCGATTTTCGTAACCTTGGATGTGTATGAAGCAGACCTTTTTCATGCTATCGTTACTTATTCCTGGCCCTAAAGGTCCTGGGAACGACATTGATGTGTATTTGCAGCCATTGATAGAGGAGTTGAAGGAATTATGGACAGATGGAGTTGAGACATACGATGCCTATTCAAAACAGAATTTTCAAATTTACCTGGTGCTTTCTTGTGAAATTTTGCTTTGCTAATTATTGTCTTTAATACAGTCCAAATGTGGTCGGGACAGCCCGAGAATGGATCGTGTAGCTCTATCGGCGATGACATCTATACTCAGGTGATGGGTCCTGAGAGACATGGTCGTGTACGTGGCTATGGTCTAGGTTCGACACCTTCTACAGTCTTTGGCTCTACATCAAGCCAATCTAGGGCGGCTTATGTGGAGGTGCATACTCAACTTAACGATGTGCGTCAGCAAATGGAGGGCTTGAAGACTAAGCATTCAGAGGAGCTGCTTATGCAACGAGAGGAGATGCAGAGGGAGATGCAGAGGCAGTGAGAGGAGATGCAGAAAAAGCAGGACGAGATGATGGAATTGGTGCGACGACTGATGTCTGACCAACATTAGCACTGTTCTGTCAGGGTAAGTCAAACTAAAGTATTTGCAGGTGTGGATTTCTGCATCTTTTGGAATCTATATATTTAATGTTTTTGCAAGCAACAAGATATTTTTCATGTTATTTAACTATATGTTTACATGAATTGTTAAAAGATAATCTAAATCCTAAGATACTTTTCATGTTCTTTGATTATATGTTTACATGAATTGTTAAAAAATAATCTAATTATTTTATCATTTTTTGTTTTGCAGGAAGCAAATGATGTTCAGATGGAGATGGAGTTTTTTGTTTTTTGTATAAACAATTGACATGGAGATGGAGTTTTTTGTTTTTTGTATAAACAGTTGACATGGAGATGGATTTTTTTGTTTTTTGTATAAACAGTTGACATGAAAATTTCGATATACATATCTCGCATTTTTCCATATGGGTATTTCTTAGGTCGTATTCCTTTTTGCCATTCTTCTTCTCTTTTGTAGCTCTGGAGCAGTTGTTACTGTTGATGTTCATGCTGCTACGGATCTCATCCGTTCAGGTCACCGTTCTCTTGACTTTAGGTGAAGGGTTCTATCCACAAATTTCCAATGATTTCATTTTTTTCCTTTATTTTAATTCCTGACAACCACCGTTGAATTGCTTTATTGTTACCAATAAAGCAATCAAAAGAAAAGCTAGCTTTTCGCATTTGAAATGATAGAGTGCATCTAATCCTTTTCCTTAATACTTGGTGACTTTGGTAGGAAGTGATGAAGATCAACAACATGATGATCAGTTATTGCAAGCAATCAATGAATATTTGAAGCCAAAATGCCACTCGCCAGACTCAAACGTTGTGCACAGGTAGATTTTTACACATCAATTGTGTTGTATTCTCTTTTACTTACTGGATAAAGATTTCATTGTCATCAATTTCTATCTTATAATTGTTTTGTTTTTTGGATTTATCTTGTAGTGAAGGTTGGACAATCTCTGCTGCTCCTGTGAAATTGCATGAACCTTGTCTCTTGGCAATGGCAGTAGCAGAATGCCGTTTTTTGGAGGCTGAATATGACAAGTATGCCACAACGAATGCCAGTGGAGCTGCATTTTCCCACTCTGTTACTCTAATTGTAAGTGATAACAATCATTTTTACATAAATATAAAGTATCTGTCTATGCTCATTTTGGTTAAAGTTGATTTAAAAATGGCATTTTGTTGATGCTTTTATATTCATTTTCAATTTTCTCATGCCCCTGCCCCGTGGCTTTGTTGTAAACTAATTTTTTTTGTTCTCTCTTTTTGCCTCTTTTTTTTTTGTCAGTTAATGGCTCTTCTGCTATTGAGACATGCATTGATGCTCAACAGATTTTCTAGCTTCGGACTGATGGTTTTCTACTGCCGTACTATATTATGGCATCTTGCAGCGTCGAAGGCAAAGGGAGGTTAGTGGTTTTTTTTAATAGTAGTTGCTTATTGTAACTTCTTTCTTACACTACATTCATTATGATGTCGAGCTTAAGACTGGTGTTTGGCTTCCCATGGGTGGTGCTGCCACCATAAAGCCAACATTGTACTCATTTTGTGATGTTGCTGAACTTAAGCATCATATGGAGGTGTTCTTTTGTTATGAATCCTAAGCTGAAAATCACATGGAAATTGAAAGTTGTTTGAAAGCTCAGTAAATATGCAGTTACGAGAAACCCCACACTCAATTCTGGATGTTTTCAAGATTTAAATGAGCTTGAGGGGATTGGTGGAGCTTATAATTTCTTACATAAAGATTAATGGGTATATGAGGTAATGTGCCTGAAAATTTCCATTCTTGGCTTACCAATATTTCTGATTCCAATAGGAGAGGTTGCCCCATATTCTGAGGCTAGGTGAAATAGCTGATGCTCTCTAAGTCTATTAATTCTAAACCATGGGTTTGAAGCATAATAGCTTTGTACTTCCACACAGATCACTTTTACTTCCTTTGCTTATCCACTTTAAAGTTTAAAGTGAGCTTGGTTGAGTTGCTGTCTAATATTAATATATTAGACACTTCTAGACGTTCTGTTTCGCCTTGCTGTTGTTATATATATTTCTTGATGACTGATCCAAAAAACATATTGGTGGTTTTGCGTTAGTGAATAACACGCGTACATAGATGAGTACAGGCCTCCAAAATGACATACATATTGTTTTTCTCTATCATTATTTGTGATATACAGATATAGTTCCAAATTTTGTGAAATAGCCATTTGAGGACTCATGACTTTGTGTTGTCTTGGATTTGTTATCCCAAGTATGGTCACAGCTTGCATTAGGATTATAAGAGTCCTGTCTTTGGTTATTTAAACAACCGTTATCCTTCTAACACTACGTGAAAATAGGCTGAAAACGACATTAAAAGTCGGGAAAAATGACTGCTTAAGGCCGTCGTTAATTATCCGACGGCCGGTGTCAATTGTTTATGCGTGACGCAATAAACGATTGCTCAGGGCAGTCGTTCTTTGTGAAATAACTTTCCCCTCTTCACGTGAATATAACCCTAACCCTAACTCTCTCTCTCTCTCTCGGTTTCTTCCTCTCTCTCTCTCTCGGCTGCTCTGCTCTCTCTTGGTTTCCCCTCTCGCTGCTGCTTGCTCGTCGACTTCTCTCTCTCGCTGTCCCTCTGGCCTCTGGTCGCCGGCTGTCTTCTCCTCTCTTCTTTTCTTCTTCTGAGTCAGGTACTTCTCCCCTCTTCTTCTTATTCTTCTTTGATCATATCTATTTTAAAAGAGCATGGCAAATTAACTTGACTCACTGAAATTTAAACTCAGTTTTTCATGAATCCCAAGAACACTTAAAAGTTTAAACTCACTTGAACAGTCATGTTTTGATGCCTTAATGCACCAGACACATTTTTGCTACTTGATTGTGTTTTTTTACCTTTTTCTTTTTGTACAAACACTCAATAGAGATTTTTGAGCATGTAGTTTATGGATAGTGCTCTGTGTTGCAAATTTTAGGTTGCAAGACAGCAAGAGTGGTTACGGATTCCCTGTACTGAAAAAAGCGATACTTGGTGAGAGATGAAATTTCGATATTGATGTGCTGCTAGAAGCTTTTTTTTTCCCAGTATGACCCCTCGGTTCACCAATCAGTGAACATGCTTTTCTTTCCTTTTATTAAGCCATATCTGATTTATTGTAAAATAATTGTTTTCCAAGATGGAGGAATTCAACTTCTTTTTCTTTATTTTTTGTATATGTATAGGCATATTCGTTATAATGGCTAAAATCCCAATATTACCAGAAAAAAAATTGCATAGGGATGGAAGTGTAAAGATTCAAAGATACAAAGGAGGTGAACTAGATGGATACGACATAAAGGGTAGTCCAGATATGAGCAAAAAGGGTTCTACTCTATTTTCTTTGAAGTCCTTGAAAGCATGGGACCAAAACAAAGAAACCAAGTCTTATGCGTAGGTATATATAAAGGGGGCTGGTCAGAAACATCGAGTAACTAGGTAGAGTTATTCTTTCAGTTGGGATTTCTTTGTTGGAGGCTCTGGTTTAGATTTGCAGGTAATAGATCTTGACGTTTCCCCTATTCATGACTTTTTTGACGTTTGATTAGCCCAATTTCAATCTCTAATGGTGTATGTTGCTTTTTTAATGATAATTCTTTGTGGGTTTTTGGTTGTAATTTTGATTTTGTTACTAGTTTTGGGGTTTATCATTTTAATGTTAAGAGATGCTTGATTCTGGGCCTGAACAGGGTTTGGTGCTTTGAGTCAGTGGGATTGATGGTATGTTTAATTATGTTGTTCTCTTCTCAATGGTTTGAACTTTGAAGTGGGTTGGGAGATTTGGCCATTTTTCTTACTTTTTTTATGCCTATTAAGTCATGAATTGGGTTTTTGAACAGTTCTTTGGGATGGTTGAAAAGGGTTTTTCGCATCTAACCGGTTTGAACCATTTCAATTGAATTATAAAGGAATTCGTGTGCATATTATCAACTTTGAAAGCTTGGTATTTATAATTCTTCAAACTTTTTTTTTTTTCTGATTTTACTGAAAAATGCTGAAGAAGAACTAATTATATTGTTTCATACCTTTTGAATTTCATCAAGTTTTCCTTCATAATCTCTGTATTCCATTATTCTTTCATCTAATGAAAACTTGCAAAGGCTTAATACTAAGATCATTCTTTGAATCTTGTTGAGCAGGTTAATCTTCTTTAATCAAACAGTGAAGTCTTGCTGCTTGTAAATCAATGGGTCTATCAGTTTCTTTACTTTTGTCACCCTAGAAAGAAATCCTGAGACACAGAATTCTTCGTCTTAGTTTTCAATCTCTAGGATGCACAAGTTGTGCTCGGTAAAATAGGACCGGTTAACCATGCTCATACTATTTGGAAGTACCGAGTTTGGTCCAACTATATTACACTAGAGTGAGCAAATATTTGCATGTGTTTAGTATATGATAGGATAGCATATTAGGCATTTTATTTTGTCCTTATTGTGGCCAAGCTCAAGAAGACTAATTTTGTGACTTTTGTATAAGTGCAGGCTATAATTAATGACAGAGTATAAGGCCTATCAAGAGCAAGTTCTCAGTAATTGCTCAAATTTCACCCAGGTATGACCAAAAGACTTGTTTCAAACCTTGGTACTGAAGCAAGTTGTTCTGGATATGATTTTCTCTTGTTCCCCATTTTTAACTAATACTTGGTGTATTCTCATTATTGCTAACTTTTTTTCTTCCAGTAGTTTAAGCTGATTTTCTTCCAGTAGTTTGAGCTTCTAAAGCTACTACAAATAGTCCCTACTGTTTGACCTATTGGCACTAGACTCAAAATCCTGGATCAACCAACCTTGTTCCTCTCGAACTCTCCTCTGCTTATCGTCTCTGAGATCACATGATCTGTCTTCATGAGTTAACTCATCTAATGGGCTATTTGTATATGAGTCAGGCCCATTCATAATATGTGCCATCTTTGAGTATCTGCATAAGAATCTCAAACATAGTATTTAGCTCAGATAAGGAGAAGAGTGATATCCCCAGTCACATTTACTCCAAAAGTTTCCATTGACGCAAGGTAAGGCATATCACGTGGACATGTTTGATATTTTGACACATTAAAAAATATAAAATAGAAAATTTGTGACATTTGTAGCCACCAAGTTGCATCTGTGGAAGACTTGCGACTGGGGCTAGCAAAATCCTAAGGAGAATCATAAGAACTATCATAAATAAATAAAAAATTCATAAAAATATCCATTCAAGCAATCGGATTGAATGGATAATTCTATTTAGTGTTTAGAGAGAACATAATCATTTTTCTCCCAAAACCACAAAAGGAAGAGAGAATCTCTCTCCCTAAGCCCCTAAAATGAATGGACGAGCAGGAGTTTCTCATTCTGCGTGGATGGCTAGCTTTCCTCACTTTGATTTGGCAGCATCATCCTCAATGCTCCTTAGAGCACCATAAATTTCCTTCCAACTACCCCTTTCAGTTCTTCTCTGAATATATACAGTAGAAGCAAGATGTCATTTGATATATAATGTTCAGTCCCCTCAAAAGAACTCCACAAAACAACCACCATTTCCATTTCCTTCTTAAAGCCCCCGCTAAAAGTCTTTTTTCTTGTAGTGGCTTATGGAAAATTTCCTATGATCAAAGGAGTATTGGGGTCTGGTGGAGAATGGTGTTCCTGCAGCAGCAGAAGGTGTTGTTCTTACTGAAGCACAGAAGAAGCACATTGAAGATCAACAGTTGAAAGATTTGAAAGCTAAGAACTATCTATTTCAGGCATTAGATCGTTCTATTCTAGAGAAAATTCTCAACAAGAACTCTTCAAAGGATAACTGGGACTCCATGAAGTAGAAATATCAAGGCACAATGCGAGTGAAGCGTGGAAACTTGCAAGCTCTTAGAAAGGAATTCGAAGTTCTTCACATGAAGACTAGCGAAACTGTGAATGAATATTTTGCTCGCACTCTTACCATAGCCAACAAGATGAAAGCAAATGGAGAAGATAAGGGAAGTACTGCTGTTGTTGAAAAGATTTTAAGATCCATGACTCAAAAATTTGATTATGTTGTATGTTCTATTGAGGAGTCTAAAGATATTGATACTTTAACTATCGATGAGTTGCAGAGCAGTCTGATTGTACATGAACAATGCATGAGTTCACATGTTGAAGAAGAGTAGGCTTTGAAGATCACTCATGGAGATTCCTAAGGAGGAAGAGGTCATGTCATGGAAACTACAGAGGAAGAGGAAGAGGACGCAACAACATGTCTTTTGATAAGACCACAGTGGAGTGTTACAACTGTCACAAGCTAGGACACTTTGCATGGGAATGTCCAAGTAAGAACATAGAAACATATTAAGTCGAGAATCAGGAAGAAATGTTGCTGATGGCATATGTGGATACCAACAAAGTCAGTCGAGAAGACATGTGGTTTCTTGATTCTGGTTGCAGCAATCACATGTGTGGCAACAAAGAGTATTTCTCAGACTTTGATGGTATTTTCCGAGACTCTGTGAAGCTTGGCAACAACACAAGCATGGCTGTGTTGGGAAAGGGCAATGTCAGGTTGCAAGTAAGTGGTCTAATACAGATCATTATAGGTGTGTTTTATGTACCTGAATTGAAGAATAATTTGCTAAGTATTGGACAGTTGCAAGAAAAGGGAAATACTGCTTTGTTTCAGCATGGCAAATGTAAAGTGTTTCATTCTCAAAAAGGTTTGATTATGGATACAAAAATGACTTCCAATAGAATGTTTGTCCTGCATGCTATATCCCAGCCTATAGCATCCACTTGTTTTCAAACAATAACCGAAGACATTGAACAGCTTTGGCACTATCGATATGGACACTTGGATTTTAAAGGGTTACAGACTCTTCAACAAAGAGAGATGGTGAATGGCTTGCCAAATTTTCAACTTCCTTCTAAGCTTTGCAAAGATTGTTTGGCAGGGAAACAACACAGAAGCTCATTTCCTAAGAAGACCACCTAGCGAGCAGCAGAAATTCTTCAATTGGTGCATGCAGACATTTGTGGACCAATTAAGCCCATCTCTAACAACAAGAAAAGGTATCTGCTCACTTTCACTGATGATTTTAGTAGAAAAACATGGGTTTATTTTTTGATTGAAAAATCAGAAGCTTTTGGTTTTTTCAAAAGTTTTAAGACTCATGTTGAGAAAGAAACAAACTGTTTTCTGAGAAGTCTACACACTGATCGAGGAGGCGAGTTTACATCCCAGGAATTTGTCAATTTTTGTGATAAAAATGGTATATGGTGACAGTTAATAGCTGCATATACGCCACAACAGAATGGAGTTGCGGAACGAAAGAATAGAACCATTATGAACATGGTTAGGAGTACGCTTTCAGCAAAGAAAATTCCAAAGTCCTTCTGACCTGAAGCAGTCAACTGGACTGTACATGTTTTGAATCGAAGTCCCACTTTTGTAGTGCCAAACAAAACTCCAGACGAAGCTTGGAGTAAATTTAAGCCTTCAGTTGATTATTTTAGAGTGTTTGGATGTATTTCTCATGTCCATGTGCCTGAAAATAAAAGAAATAAACTCGATGATAAGAGTTTCAGTTGTGTTTTATTGGGAGTTAGTGAAGAATCAAAGGCTTATAGATTGTATGATATTATTTCACAAAAGATCATAATTAGTAGGGATGTTGTATTCGAGGAAAACAAGAATTGGGACTGGGATAAGAAATATGAGGAAGTCACTATATGTGATTTAGAATGGGGTGATTGTGAAGAAAAAGTAACTGAGAATGAGGAAAGAAGTGAAACTTATTCTAATCCTGATATAGAAAACAATACAGCAGACAGTACAGTTGATGTTATTGCTGAAGCTACCGGGACAGGTTCTTCAATTCAGAACACAGATAGCCTTCAAAACTTGAGTGCAACCAGAAATCGAAGAATACCTATTTGGAAGAGAAATTATGAAACAGGAGAGGGACTTTCTGATGAAGAAAATGAAGGGGAACTTCCCATGTTTACAGCTGTTGAAGCTGCTGATCCTATTCATTTTGAAGAAGCTGTGAAAAGTGAAAAATGGAGAACAACCATGGATGTGGAAATGGAAGCAATAAACAAAAATGGGACTTGGGAATTAATAGAATTACCTAAGGGAGGAAAGACAATTGGAGTAAAGTGGGTGTATAAGACCAAGTTGAATGAAAATGGAAAAGTAGAAAAGCACAAAGCTCAGTTTGTAGCAAAGGGCTATGCACAGCAATATGGAGTAGACTATACTGAAGTTTTTGCACCTGTGGCACGAATGGAGACAATTTGTTTGGTAGTAGCACTTGCAGCTCAAAGAGGGTGGTCCATTTATCAACTAGATGTGAAATCTGCCTTTTTACATGGTGAATTGAATGAAGAAGTTTTTGTAGAATAGCCTCGCGATTATGTACAGAAAGGAAGTGAAGAAAAAGTTTACAAGCTAAGGAAGGCACTTTATGGACTTAAACAAGCACCCCGTGCTTGGTATAGTCGTATAGAAGCTTATTTTATGAAAGAAGTTTTTGAGAAATGTGATTATGAGCCCACTCTGTTCATCAAGATTAACAAGGAAGGTAAAGTCTTAATTGTGAGCTTATATGCGGATGATCTAATCTGTACTGGAAATGATGAATCAATGTTTGAAGAATTTAAACATTCAATGAAGCATGAGTTTGATACGACTGATCTTGGCAAGATGAGGTATTTCCTTGGTCTTGAGGTGTTGCAAAAGTCTGATGGTATTTTTATTAGTCAAAAGAAATATGCCTTGGAGGTACTACACAGGTTTGGAATGGATAAGAGCAACTCTGTTTTCAATCCTATTGTTCCTGGTTGTAAACTTGTGAAAGATGAAGGAGTTAAAGTAGATAAGACTTACCATAAGCAGATTATAGGGAGTCTCATGTATCTCACTGCTACACGGCTAGACCTAATGTTTATAGTAAGTATGATTAGTAGGTATAAGGAGAATCCTACTGAATTACACTTGCAAGCAGCAAAAAGAGTGATGCGATATCTAAAAGGAACTTTTGATTTTGGGATTTTCTATAGGAAGGGAGGAGATGATGAACTTATTGCTTATACTGACAGTGATTATGCTGGAGATTTAGAAGATCGAAAGAACACTTCAGGTTATGTTTTCTTATTGAGTTCAGGGGTAATTTCTTGGTCATCAAAAAAACAACCTGTAGTGAGTTTATCCACCACGGAGGCAGAATTCATTGCTACAACCTCATGTGCATGTCAAGCAGTTTGGTTAAAAAGGGTGTTAAGAAAACTGGATCAAAATCAAGGCAAGACATGTATTATTCAGTGTGATAGCAGCTCTGCAATCAAGAAAGGGTGTTAAGAAAACTGGATCAAAATCAAGGCAAGACATGTATTATTCAATGTGATAGCAGCTCTGCAATCAAGAAAGGGTGTTAAGAAAACTGGATCAAAATCAAGGCAAGAAATGTATTATTCAGTGTGATAGCAGCTCTGCAATCAAGTTCTCAAAGAATCCAGTGATGCATGGTCGAAGCAAACACATTGATGTGCGTTTTCATTTTCTTCGAGATCTTACAAAGGATGGAACTATGGAATTGGTACACTGTGATACATAAGATCAGTTGGCTGACATAATGATAGCCACTCAAGCGAAACAATTTTGTCATGCTAGGAGAACACTTGAGAATTTGTTCAGAAACTGATGTAAACCGAAGTTTGCAGCATTCAGTTTAAGGGAGGAAATGTTGATTTATGTTTAGTGTATTGTTTAAGTGGTCAGTTATTAGCGTGTATGTATCTTCCTTTTATGTTGGGATGTTTATTACTTGTTGATTTAGTCTTCCTACCACGTTTGTAGCAGTTACTAAACGTGGCCTATGTTATTGCTTTCAGTTTTATTTTCAGTTCTCTGTAAGGCTATTTAATAGTCAAGTTGGTTATTAAATGAAGTAGAAGATTTCCTCCATTCTATCTGTGCAATCTCTTCAATCTATATTTCTTAACAGTATTAAGTATTCAAAGCCAATATATATGGTTGAGAAGAGAGGTAAGAGTATTGGGTTTTTCATCATTTTTTCGTGCATAAGCTATTTTAAAAAGGTAAGTGGTAAGAATAGTTAGTACTATTCTTCTTTCATCATAAGGCTCCTTCCACAGTGGAACTTGAAGAGAAAATGCAAAAATTTCAAGAAGAACGTGCATAAGCTATTTTAGAAAGAAGAGTCACTGATAATGTGGATGAAATGATGGAATTAGAGACAGCTATGAATGCACCAATGTCGGTCTCCAGTAAAGGTGGTGGTTGTTCTGCAATGGTTGCTGCCACCACCATTGCAGCACAAGCTGCATCTGCTCTGCCGAGAGAAGGATTGTTCCAACATAAGAATGTGCAAGAAGGAGGATTGTTTAAGTATAAAGAGTATTGTCAATCCAGGATATTTGACACATAGTATGACGGACAAGGAGCTCTTTTGGGGGGCTTCATTGGTACCAAGGAAAGATGAGTATCCATATAAAAGAGTGCCTAAAGTGGCATTCATGTGGCCTAGGCGTGTGTGTTTGGGTGTGTGTGTTTTGTATAGTGTGTTTACTATGTTACCACTTGGCTGTTAGCTTTGTATAGGAAGTTAGGAACCACGAAGGTGGTTCAAATGGGTGGAAATCAGACTAAATGGTTGTTAGCTCTGTATAGGAACCATTTGGCTGTTAGCTCTGTATGATAAAGTAATTCTTTCCTATAATCCAATAGGGAAATATGCATGCTACTTCTAGATACGAAGGGCACCAAAAACTAACTAATAAGGCTTGCTACTTCTAGATAGATGATATTGAAGATGAAAAGTTAGAGGGTTATACTTGCGAAGTACTACAAAAATCTGAGGAAGATGAACCCCTCATGTTCTCTTCAAAAATTGAAAGTCGCTTGCTAAGGTCCTCAATTTTAGACTCAAGTGTTTGCTTCTCCCATTTAGCAGCCTCCTTGTAAGGAGCTGACGCACGAATAGTGGTCTTAGAGACACCACAACCCATTCCCCGTACACGCCCCCTTCCATCACGACCACAAACCTGATCAAGTAACAAAAATTTATATTAAACGAGAAATTACACTAGGAGGAATACAATACAAGAGGGGAGGAATGAATCACATACTTGTGCAACAGGGTTATTATCTAAATCTGCATATCCTAGTGATGGATCCATGCTAATAATTTGTCGTCTTTCATCCTACAAAACTATATAATTGGCTAGAAAACTTATATTACTTGCTTATTGATATTAAAAACTAACTAGAGTTTTTATTCTCACTATTTGTTGGCTTGTGATAGGGAAATGGCAAGTCCTATCCTTCTTTGTGTGGGTGGCCACGTATACTTCTGTTCTTGTTAGTGTTCCACTAGAGCTCTTCCTTTTCTGTAAAAGAAAATAAGTAAGCATTATGATCTTATTTAATGAATTATAAGAAATTAACAATATCTCAAATTATTACCAACTCCTCAGCAGTCCTAGCTGCTCCTTGTCTACCAGACGTGTGCGGGCTCATCATATGCTTCCTAGAAGACTTGCCCTTTGCCTGGCGAGCCTTGTCTTCATTTGTTGAACTTATATAAACAAATTTCTCCCAATCTTCTCACCAAATGATGGGGATTTCTTTTTCGTTCTGCGTTGGTTTCAAATTTGTCACAATGTTTGTGGAGCTCATGTTTCCAATTCTTTCAGGCAGAGTTGGCTTTCGCTAATACTGAACCTTTGTGTGTGATTGAAATATTATACTCAGACTGTGATCAAGATTAGAAGATAAATCAAATTTATCAGTATAAAAAGAAAGTAAATTCTAATTACAACCACATGCACTCACCAAGACAAGTCTCCAAATGAGTTCCTTGATTTCATCTGGCACTACAAGCCAACTAGAGTATGTAGGTGGACAATGTGTACTCGTGACCCTCCCCAAAAACGTCGAAAATTTTGGGGAGCCAATGAGCTGCCCATCCTCATTAAATTCATCTAGCCGACGTTCGTCTACCCAAATAGTATAGTGTAGTGTTAATTAACCATTAATGACAAATACTAAGCAAATGAATATAATAAACTCACGTGGCTGTGGTGTCCCGCTCTGTCCAGGCCCACTAGGTCCAGAACCACTAGGTTGAGACTCACTTGATTGCTCTTCACTCATTACTTCAATCTTTTATGACAAAACTAATACAAAAATTGAAAAACGAACACTATGAGATTAATAATTAAATGCTACAAATAATTCTGAAAATTCACTGACATTAATGATATAGGAACAAACTTATATGTATCCAACAACCAAACAAGTACATAAATTAACTATGGAAATGAAACCATTCTGTAGGAAATGTGTCAAAATTTTAAACCATAATAAAGAGTGTTGAGGGTTGGCATATTTGATTAGGGTAAATATATGTTTCTTGTTAGTTTTGTTTGAACCTAGTATGAGTCATTCACTTGATGTTAATTTTAAGTGTGAGGTCTGTTGTTATAAAATTGATGGGTCTGTCATTCCCAGGATCATTGCCATTTGCTATTTGATGGGAGTGCTAAGGTGTTCATCTTTCATAAAATAGCTCAGCATGCAACATAATATTGCTACTTAGCCCCAATTTCATCAGTTATGGCCAGATTTAGAATAGCAGAGAACAAGATTAATGCTGCATCTCCAGATATCCAAAACATGCTGATAATTTCCAAAATCCGAGTAAGAAATGCCGGATCTTTGGAAGTAGCATAATGGTCTAAAAGTGAAAGTCCATGACAGAATACATATAACAGAAAAAAAAAAAATAGGCTAGTAAGAATACATACAAACTTGATTAACCCACAATGTGTGCATCAGCAATACTGTGTATATCTGTTATAGACATGCTTAAGAGGATGTAAATTCAAAAATAACTTGTCATTGCAATGGATCTACTCTGGCAGATTTGGCTACAGATTTAGATTTAGATTTTCGTTCTTAGGCAAACAAAGAGGAGGCTATAGACAAAAAGCTTCTACCGTAGAGGATAGTTAGGGTTGAAGGGGAAGAGAAGAAAAGAGTAACATAGTGGAAGCTTGTGATGGGTAGGATATATGTAAACAACTTGTTAATACCAATCAAAGACAAGGCAAACACATAACTAAAGCCTTAGATCAGATATATAAATTGTCAATCAAAGAATATTGAATAATCTCATTCTATTGATAATTCCAATCAAAGATGTTTACATTCAAAATAAACCTAGAGTTTTCAACCCATAAAAAAAAAAAAAAATGCCTCACAAAATCAAATGCTAGTACATGCATGCTATATAAATAAATTTTCATCATCTTCTACTACATCAGCGACTAATGCAGATGTTAAAGTATCTACTTTTGTTCTTGCTTCAAACACTAAGGGATCTTCATAAGCATCCACACCTCGATGCAATCTCTTTTGAGCATCTAAGACAACATACCAATTATCCCTAGTGTGATCCTTGCAATAAAAGACCTGAGTAGCTTGAGATGCAAGAATAAACGGCTCATCATCTTCCATTGAATTTCTTCTGAACCTGCCTGGGTTAGCAAATACCAAGTTCGTTTCTGGATCAACTTAACATCCATTTGATTTATCTTCTATCCGAACCCAATCACAAAAGAAGACTATTTCTTTGAAATCATTATAATCCAATTCAAGAATTTGTTTGATGATGTCATAATAAGTGAATTCTTCTTCCACAAGATTTTAATCTTTAGCACTTGCCCTGAAACTAGTAACAGCCTTTATAGAGACCCCACAATTCTGTATCGTCGTGCTCATTTCCCAATCCACTGTACAAAAAACATATTCATTTACAGCATATGCATTATATGACAATGCATTAAAGTCTGGACCATCAGCAAGCCTCTTCAGGGTAGATATTTTTTCTTTTTCTAATTGTTGTCTTAACCAAGGAATGTAATCCATCGCCTTTTTTGTTTGTCGATTGTCCCTTTGACTTTTATCACTAGACATATGGGATTGAAGGTATGTCTGATACTTCCCGTGAATGTCATCATATTTGCATTCGCATTTGCATACACGGTGCACTTACACAGAGTTTGTATATGTCCAGGTAGATGGTAGGCCCTTTAGGGACTGTTTCGTTAAGTGGTCAACCGTCACAGCCCGTGCACCTGACTTCTTATGGAGAATGTGATAACAGTCTCCAGAAGTCAATTGAAGCCCTCACTCAAAGTCAGCGTATTGATTGGGCTCGACACTATAAAATGGGCACCATCTTAGACCTATCCATGGTTAAACTAGACTGGCGCTTCTTAAATGTTGCTATCCAATGTTGGAACCCCTCATACATGGTGTTCCATTTTGGTAAGAATGAACTATGTCCAACATTGAAAGAAATACAGGGCATTCTAGGCTTAAACATGGAAGGCGAAGCCATAGTACTGTGTTACAAGACAACATACCGGGCAGACCTCTCAAGGTTTTTGCATATCAAGCCTGACTGCTTGCAGCATGATCCTAATGGCACTTATGATCAGGTGCCCATCAAATATCTTGAGAAACAATACAGCCGCAAATGGAACCTGACGCCCTCACAATTGAACTTTCCGGCCTCAACGCCTTTGCACTGATAGTCATGTCTTAGTTGGCCCTACTGAAGTGCCACACCCTCGCCGACTCAGTGTTGATGGGGATTATTGAAGATATGCGCAGCTCCAAAACGGTCGTCCCGGTCATCCTTGCAATGCTTCTCAGGGATCTCAATCAAGCTGTAAACCGTAGAAAGGGCATCTTACATGCCAGTGCATCGCTCTTACACTTATGGTTGTTATCACACCTGTTTATAATCATACCGGTGCCCGCCGATCTCTGAGATGCATATAGCCTGCCCAGGAAGATTTCTCAGAATTAGGGTCAGATAGCGACTACAGATGTCAGAACTCTTTACTAGCTTCTCTAGAACCTGATAGAGGAACAAATCACATGGGAATGCGAGTGGCTAGTTCGAAAACAGCTACCTCGCGTCGTCATAACAGGAAGACAGTGCATGATCCTAACAGGTTTAACAGGTTCAGCAGCCTATGTATCACTCTGAGTCCTACGCCAGTTTGGACTCCCTTAGCGCATCCCGGTAATAGACAGACTAGGAAATGACTTCGCCGACTTCACAATGCATTCTGAACGTCTCACTCGCCGCTTTCAGGCAGATTGGCGAAGCTGCAGAAGAGAACAGTGGCTAGACTTCATGGTTACAATAGGACCACTTACTAATTCAGCATATCGATTATGGGTGGAAGACTCTGACATTCCATCCAGTATGTCGGCACTAGGGGAATTGCCTACACTAGTTTCAGCTCCGTCAAGAGGAATCATACCCATAGCTAAAATGGTGGTTCCCTGGAGAGACATCTTTCTGGAAAGACAGTTACAGATCCAGGAGAAGGAAAAAAGGCTAGGGAAAGCCTAATGAGCAGTCAGGCAGCAGGAAGCTGAGCAGGGTCGCAAACTGCAAGCCATGCAAGAATAGGTAGAGCAACTCGAACAAACAGTCCAATCTTTTTAGAAGAGACACAAGGGAGATGCCAAAGAAATCGCCGTCCTCAAAGCCCAACTGCACTTCTATCAAGAACAGCTTGATAGTGCAAAGGTTGAGATGACCGATCAGATCCGACAGTTTGGATTCCGAATGTTCAATGCTAAGGAAACAATTGATAACATGGAAGTTGAGATTACATCCCTCCAACAACAGATCATGGACCTCAACGGCGTGCCCCGACCACTTGACTTTGCCATCCCTGATGGACCTGCTTAGGATCGAGGTTTTTTTTTTACTTTTTCCTTAAGTCGCACAGTCCTGTACTCATCAATCATACATCAATGAAAAATCTTTCTTGCATACTCTGTTTTGCAAATTATGCAAAATCATGTTTAGCCGTTGCATTCTTTTCAGTTGCATGAGCCGACCCATGACTCGTTCTATGACTGCAATTCTCGCAGAAGCAGCAGCACTTGAGGCAGTCCTGACAGATGTACTAGTTATAGAAATAGTATCCAGCAGTGCCTTATCAGAAAACAGCTCAGATACAATGGCAGAACTAGCAGACCAGCAGCAAAGAACTAGTGAGATTCTACAAGCTCATGATAGAGACATCACGGCTATGCAGGCAAAACTTGACAGTGTTTTGGAATCTCTGAAGATTCTCATCAGCACCCGAATCGACGAACCTTCTACTCGGGTCCCTACCCGCGAATCATCCGAGCAACCAATCCCTGAGCCTCACCCTATTCCAATTATCATCCCTAACCATGGGCCCGCTATAGCGCGGAGGTGACATGGAGTATGAGCATTTTGATGGGGCAAAGCAGCCCAAGGCCTCACACACCAATCAGGACAGGCCGTCATCTTCATATCCTACACCGTCCCTCAGGGACCAGCACGAAGAAATCAAACAAATGAAGAAGGAGATGAGATGAATGAAGGGTGCATCTACCAGCAACAATCTATCATTAGAGAATCTAACTTTCTCGTTCGAGGATGTCGTTCCCGCAGGTTTCAAAGTACCAGACTTTGACAAGAACGATGGCACAGGCTGCCCGAAGCAACATCTACAGTTTTACCTGGGGGACATGCTTCAGCATAACAAGAATCAGTTCTCCTCATCCAGTACTTTCAAAAAAGTCTAAAGGGGACAGCCCTTACATGGTGGATGTCAATGGACAAGCAGAAAATCAAGACTTGGTAGGATGTCATGGACAGCTTTGTGGAACAGTATTCCTTTAATTAAGAGCTCTGATCTTAAAGGACCCAGCTCGAACAGATGAGCCAGTGCAACAATGAATCATTCTTGGAATACGCCACCCGATGGAGGGAAATGGCAGCAAAAATTCATATTCCGATTCCCAAGGAAGAATTGGCAAGCATGTTCATGGGCAACTTGAAGCAGCCCTACTCCACTTTGATGGTGACATTACCAGTGGTAGATTTCTGCACAATCGTCAGGAAAGGTATCCGTATAGAGACTGCCATCAAGAGTGGGGCCATCCATTCCAGTCTTGTGCTTGCTCCCCCTAAAAAAACAGCCTCAACCAGCAGGAACAGTGGTCCCCAGGACCGTAAAAGAAAAGAAGATGTACGCATGGTGGTTTCCACAACACCCATCAGATTACCAACTCTAACAGCTCAGCCACAGCCAGCCGTCAGGAACACTCGACCAACCCGGCCTAATCAAGGGCAAAACCGTTAACAGGACAGGCCCCCCAGAAACTTCACCCGTCTCCCCTATACCCTCAGTCAACTTCTGGACTTCCTGACCAAGCAGGGTCTTCTAACCTTGAGAGGCCCTACCCCTCTCCTACCACCCAACAAACAAAGCAAAAATTACAATGTTGATCATCACTGCGCCTTTTATCAAGGCCCAAACAATACAACTGACTATTGCATTGGTTTGAAGTGTGCCATCTAGGATCTCCTGGATGAGGGTAAGGTTGAACTGGCCCCTGGCAATACTAGTATCAACCCGGCGCCACTGCCCCCACATAACAATCAGGTTAATTTCATTCAATGGGAAGAGCCCGGGGCAGGGCAGTCGAGACCCAGCGCACCTGCAGTCGATGACGACATCATTAGACCCTTCTACCGACCTCTAGTTATAATCCATCTTCCTCAATCAAATGACCAGGACATCCAGGCACCAATACAAATCCCTACTCGTGAACCAGAAGAAGAGCAAATCGTCTATACAATTCCCTATCCCACCAATTGGCCTACAGCTCCAGCCCAAGCCTCCACCTCTTCTAGCCCCGTCAGGATCCCTTACATCCCTCTTTCACCTTTTAGCCTTAACCACGTACCCGCTCCTCGCTCTCTTATCATTGACAATGAAAGCATAGCCAACCTCACTCGATCCGGTCGGGTGTACCAACCTCCAGGATCTGACCTAGCAAAAGGAAAAAGGAAAGAGAAATAAAAAGCACGGGTGTCAGACCTAGAGAAGGAAGCAGCAGACTCTGTAGTTCTGCTAAAAATCTTAGAAAAGGCTAAAGAATTCAACATAACACAGCAGTTAAGTAAAGTCCCAGCATAGATTTCCATATTGGATCCTCTTCTAACTTCCGAGCATCATCGGAAGCAGCTGCTCCAGGCATTTAACAATGCCATGTAACACCAGACATCCCGCCCGAGAAACTAGGGCATATGGTTGGTAGGTACTCGAATCCAAAATTATCTCCTTCATAGAAGAGGAAATACCGAACAGCGCCAGAGATCACACCCGGGCTCTCTATATTACAGTTCAGTGGATGGACAAGACATTATCATCAGTGCTAATCGACAACAGCTCCAGCCTGAACGTCTGCACCTTATCAACACTACAAAGCCTGATGCTAGATCTCAGTCAGGTGAAGAAGAGACCCATGATAATCAGAGCTTTTGACAACTCTACAAGACAGAATCTAGGCGACATTAACCTGACCATCAGGGGCGGACCTGCTCAATTCATTACAAATTTCCAAGTTGTGTATGGGCCAGCTTCATTCACTCTACTCCTAGGAAGGCCGTGGATCCACTCGGTCGGAGCCATTCCCTCCTCTCTTCACTAGCAAATCAAGTTCATTCAGGATGACCACATGGTCGTGATCCCATCGGAGGAGTTAGCAAGTTCTTTTCGGGACATCCAGGAGTTGGGGCAAGGCACTGCCTTCATGACTTATTAATTTGAGCAGGTCAGTCCTATCGCCCAGATAGAAGAACAGAGCAAGAAGCAGCTACCGCCACTTGTCAGGATGATGACCAAGATGAACTATCAACCAAGGTCAGGTTTGGGAGTTAGAAATAAAGGGATAAAGAAGAGATATGTACCACCTCGCTACACTCCACCTTTCGGACTGGGTTACAAGCCCAAATTCGAGAACTATCTCTTTAAGCTTACAAAGAAGAACAGCTGGGTGGTGAGACCAGAACCTCAACCTCATATATTTGTGACCTTCTGTGTTGGAACCTTCCAAGCTTCCCCTGAAACCCCTCTTACACCAGTTGCCGATATATCAAACCCCTAGCTTGATGACGAATCTTCAGGGATTTCAGATCTAGAGGTTTTCAGCATGGCTCAAATGTTCGACGAGCTCACTGTCGAAGATACCATAGAAACAGAAGATCCAGTAGGAGAGCAGGTCTGTATCCTCTCCAACAGTGTCGAAGCATCATCAAGTTGCCGGCCACTAATCCGTTGGTTGACCGAGGCTCTCACCATTGAGGCCATTCAGGGCTGGGGCAAACACAGTACAGGACAAGTCTGTCAGATCAAGCAGTGATGAAGCATCACCTTTCTCCTCCTTCTATTTCTCTTTCCTCCTGTTGTAAAATCCAAATGTCGGCCATTGTAGGCCTTTTCTTGTTGAGTCAACTCTTTGTAAACAACAGTCATCTATTTTTATAAATAAAAAACTTATATTTTGAGTCAAAATCATGTTTTGCATAAACATTTTGGTTGATGACGAAATCACACGGACTCTTCCCTTGGAAGGCCTAGTGTCCTGAAGCCACCAAAAACAACATAAGTATACTAAACTAAGCTTAACTGATTTGCCAGGAAATCACCTCTTACAGGGCTACCCCTGAAACCCTCCTTGAACTCTCAGAAGTTGAGTATAACACAAAGCAGGAAGAGGAACCGCCTCAAGAATTATTGGATCTCTTAGAACGCAACGAAGGGATTCTGCAGTCTAACATTGAGGACACGGAAACCATCAATCTTGGATCCGAGGACAAGCCTCAGCTCATCAAAATTGGCACAATCATGAGCCCATAGCAAATAGCAGACATGATCAGCTTTCTGAAGAGCTACAATGACGTCTTCGCCTAGTCATATACAGACATGCTCGGCTTGGACCTAGTATTGGTGATACAACGACTGTCCCTGAACTCTGAAGTCAACCCAGTTAAGCAAAAACTAAGATGAATGAGGCCTGAATGGTCACAAAAGGTCAAGGAAGAGGTTGAGAAGTAGATCAAGGCAGGCTTCCTAGCAGTAACTACCTACTCCGAATGGTTAGCCAACATTGTACTGGTACCCAAGAAGGATGACAATGTCCGAATGTGTATCTAATACCGAAATTTGAACAAAGTTTGTTTGACATTTGTAGCCACCTAGTTGTGTCTTTGAAAGAATTGTGACTGGGGCTAGCAAAATCCATATATATATATCTAAAATATATCGGTGATTAGATTCCTAAAAGGTTCTCCTCATTGATATGTAGAAGAAAATAAAATTTGAATCTACTATTAGTGAATTCTACTAATATTATAAATCTAAAATACTAGAAATTAACAACTTATAATTTTTCACACTACCTCGTACATATCCATGTGATGAACTATTAGTAAGTTCCATTACTAACCTTTAATTTTTACTAAAAAATTATTTATTCTAATTAAAAAATAAATTAGAAGATATTATTTATCAATTAAAAGATTATATAGATATTTATTTTAGTAAAAATATGTAATTAAAAATTTAACATAAATAAACTACTTATTTTTAAATTATATTATTTTTTAATATCATTTGATTGAAGTCATAAATCTATAATTTTTAACAATATGAATTTTTCATTTTTTATTTTATTATATTTTTTAATAATTAAAATAATTCGTCCAAAGCACGTGAACCTTTACTAGTACTAATAAAAGTACGAGCATACAAATTTTTATGTAGATGTAATTATCATTCACCTTACTTTATTATTGAATTATTGAGAAGTAGAAGTGGATTACAATTATAAGAGTAATTCACCACTTCATATTTATCAATGAGAATAAAGTGAATCTTATTAGTAGGACCCACCAACAGATTCTCCCAAAGAATACGTAAGAGGTGGTCTTAATTGAAATTTCAAACACCTCTTTTAAATTGATTATGAGTACTTACTAGCAATAAGGAATTAATTAGTAAGAGTCATTGTTTTGTATACATCTATATATGTGGGATCCATAAATAATTAGCTATTAGCAACTCTTATTAAATTTAAATTAAAATAAGAAAATTTAAATTTAAATAATAAAATATATTCTATAAAATATACTAATTTATTATCAAATTAATTAATATTAAGAGAATACGTATGAAAAAAATTAAATTAAATTAATAAAAGATATTCTATAAAATATATTAATATATTGTAATAAATTAATTAATATAAAATAGTACGTATAATAAAAATGTTAGCCCCAATTGCAGTCTTCCCCAAATGCAAGGTGGTGGCAACAAGTGCTAGTCCATCTCCTTGTTATATGTTAGCAACACCACGTGTTGCACCCTCACTCTGTCTGTGGAAAAAATTGACTTAGTGTGTCGGGCTAGTACCCTTCATAAAAATATATTAAAATTTAAATATTTTTTTAAAATTCTTAAAATTTTATATTTTACGTTAATAATGAAAAAAGTATACGTGCAAAGCACATATACCTTTATACTAGTAAAGCTACACGTGCTTTGCATCGTATAATTTCTCATTATTATTAACTAGCGGGTGGCACGTGCGATGCACGTGAGAGTGAGGGGAAGGAGTTAACCACAATTAATAGGAGTTAAAAGGTACACGTGTTAATCCGCGGGTGCTAGAACTCTTCCCGAGTTCAATTGCGATTGACTGTGATTCTATTCTTTAAATAGATAGATGAGGGTAGTTTGGGAATTAAAGTAAAACATTAAATTAAAATTTTGTTTTATATAAGGGTAGTTTAGGAATTTCGGAAAATTCAGGCTACACCCGCCTCTCCCATTATAATAGTAAAGATGAAAAAAGTAAAAAATTTAAGATTTTTCAAAAAACTCTAATTTTTAATATATATTAATTAGGCGTTACTCTCTTTATATAATTAATTTTACAATATATTAGTATACTTAATAGAAAATATTAGAATAATTAAATTTCAATTTTCTTATATGAATTTAAATTTAATATCAAGAAATAGTTACTAAGAGTTGATTATTTATGGGTCCCACTTATAAATTCATATAAAAAACAAGGACTCTTTCTAATAGAGTCCTTATTGATAGTGAGCACTTCTCACAATCAATTTATTCTTACAATCGATTGAAAAAGGTTCCATTAGAAAAGAGTTACTAATAATTTTTTTTTATGTATAAGAAGACTAAAGATCCTCATTAAGAGCTAGTTTAGGATTGAGTCCCACCAATTAAAGTATTAAAAGCCTCAATAATAAAGTATGATGAAAAGTAATTACGGTATACTCCTAGTTTTATTAATAGAATGATATGTGTGTGGGTGTGTATAACATTAAATATATTAGTACAAAGTATATATATATACTAGTAAGCATTGCACGTGCAAGGCACGTGCGCGCCTTGTTTTTCTTCTATGATGATATCCACTTGATCACAATTAGATACAATAAATAGTAAATGAAAGTGAGATTTAGAAATTTGAGGTGAATCAATTGTAAGCATGTCCCAATTTATGTAACAAAGCTATCAATTGCTTAAATATGCAAAGCTTCATTCTCTAGATCTTATATCTATCTATATGAAGGAGTCATATAAAGAATGGTACAACAAGGATTTAAATATAGAGATATGAGCTTTAATACTTTTAGTTTTTAATCTAAATCCTAATTTAAAATTTCATGCAAATGTAGACTCAATAAGCCTAATACAAGAAGAGTATCAATCATGTGCAAATTTTATGGTGACAATGAAGACATTATCCAGCTTTAGATCCTTTTAGATTTCAAATCATCATTTTTTTCCTATTCATATCCATTTGGATGGATCCTGGAATGTCGAACCCCAAGAGTGTAGTATAGGTCTTCTAAACCAAGAGTCGATGTTGGAATTTTTTAAAGATCTAACATTACATAACATGGATTTCATCCAAGTCACTTCACATATCAGAGTAAATGAGATCAACCATCTAAATTTTCCTATTTAAAAAACTGATAAGAAAATACCTATAAGGAAACATTCTCAAGTCAAGCCAGCTATTTAAAAATTCTGAGTCATATGTAAGAAAAAGAATGGACCAAGATCCAAAGGGACCACAAATAAAACGATCTAAAATTAATCATTCTACTAATAAAAGTACAAGGAGTAACCTAAAATTTACTTGGACATAAATACCCTTATTTTATCAATAGAATAACCTAACTTTAATAAGTGCAAAAATAAATTAAAAACTATTTAAAGAAAATATAGCTCACGTAGAGCACTCTCATCTCCAGAAGAATTCATTCTCCAGCTCACGTAAAGCACTCCCATCTCCACAAGAACTCTTTCTCCACAAGAACTTTTCCTCCAAAGAACTTCCTCCTTTCTTCCTCCTTTATCTAAAGAGCCTGTGTCCTAAAGAAAAACTTTCAAGCTATACAAGAACTTTCTCTGACATAGGTTTCCTGAGAATTCTCAATGTCTATTTGTCAATCTCCATCGCTCAGCCCTGATGGAGCGTTAATCGTGGTTGGTGTTGGTAAATTACTGCAGATCATATGGCGATGTCATGGGTTTCAAAAAGAGTTTTTCCCGTTTTAGTTGTTTCAAACTTTTGATGATTGTCATGCCACGGTATGTAATTCAATTCCTGATTACGTATTAAACAAAAGATATGCTCTTTGTTGTATGGAATGTGAAAGATATTAAAGTACTTGGTTAAGAGTTTTGCCAAAATAAATATACAACATGTCTGCTTTTGTGTTTGTGGGTATCTGTAGGTGACTCCGTGCAAGTAGTGTGGCAAGTGGGAGTCTTTCAAACCCCCCAAGTAAGGAACAACATTGTGATTAACTTTTGTTTCTAGCTTCAATGCACAATGGCTTTGATATATGGAATGATGTTGCATTTTTTTTATAAAAAAAAAAATTCGGTATGTATGCTAGGTGTGATAGGATTAGTTCAGTATTGATTTGTCTTATTGACAAGTTAATGAGATTCACTACAGCATATGCATTGAATCCACAAACAATGAATTCCGGGAGACTCATTGGTTGCCAATTTATTGGCTATACTCTCGGTGCTCCTCAAAACATTAGAAGGGACAACATCCAATTTTTAACCCTTATTATGCAAGTCATCTCTAACTAGGCCATGTTACAAAGGAAGTGTGATTATATCATTTTAAGTCGTCACAGTTAAATTAATTGGTGCAATAATATTATTAGTTATGCATTACTAAATATAAAATAATATTATTTGCAAAACTAATAATTAGAATTTGTATTTAAAATATTAATTAAATCAATAAATAGGTAAATACATATAATTAACTTCACTAAATATAATAAACCCTTCAATTTATTTTTAAAATACAAAAATAATTTATTAATTTTATATTATAATGAAATAACTTAATAAATAGATAAAATAATTTTGTAAGAATATTTAAATGAATTTCTAATTATCTAAGGTTACTTTTTTAGTAAAATAATAAATAAGAGTTCACTAAAACCTATAGTAATTAGGAGTTAAGTATTTTAACTAACTAAATAAATAACTTTTAAAAATCTAACAATGAAATAATTAAAACCTCAGGTTTTGTCTAAAACTTTCACTAATTAAAAGTTAACTCAAACTCGCTAAATACTCATTACTAAGTTTTAAAATTAATGTATCTTTTGCAAATTTATATTGAGTTTTTTTAAAATAAAATTAATCATTGAATATTTCTACGTGCAACACACGTATATTTTTACTAGTGTATACAAAGTTACAATGTGACACTAAGTAATTGCTCAATTATGAAACTAAAAAAAATAGACACATAACAGAACTCAATGGCAAACCATAAGAATAACTTAATTACAAAACTCTTCTAGATGACTAACAGTCAAATATGGAGTGAGGAATGTACACTGTCGTAAGACGTTTCAACCATCCAATTTGAAAAGGAGTGGGCCAAATCAATTGTTTATGAAATATATGTCAGCTTAAGAGTTACGCAAATCAATTCTAGTTTGAAGAGGATCAATGATGACCAAGAGCTGAAAGCCTATATTGTTGAAAACCATCTTGTACTTTATTGAAAGTTTGTAATTAGTACAAAGACTTCAATCTCAATCAGGCATGAATTCATAAATTCAAATCTGACCCGACTAAAATGAAGAAAATCAAAACCAAAGTACCCAAAACTCATCACAAAATCTCATTAATTTTTTAAAGTTTGTAATTAGTACAAAGATTCCAATCTCAGTCAGCCATGAAATCATAGGCTCAAATCCAACCCAACTAAAATGAAGAAAATCAAAACCAAAGTACCCAAAACTCATTATGAAATCCCATAAAAAAAAATAAAGTTGTAAGAAATGTCAAAGAAAAAACCTTTTTGAAAGAGAGAAATAGGAACACAAGCAAAAAAGAAATAAATTCTTTGAAACCACAATAAAAAAAAATTTAAAAAAAAAACAAAATTCAAAGCTCCATTTGCATCAATCCAAGAAAAAAACCTCTAAAAAATAGGGGGAAAAGGATATCATTTACCTACAGCTAGTATCAATGGTTAGTGCTTAGTGCACACGTACCCGCATCTGGTTACTGATTCTCGATTGGGTCTCCATCCGGAATGGAGGGGTTGATTTGATCCCCATGTTGGGAGGACATACAGCATAGTGCAAGATCTCATATGTTATCTTACAGATTTTAGTTTATGGCATTGTAAACTATGTTGTTCACGTTTTTGTACTTGCTCATTTTGTTTAATTTATCCCTGTTGATTACTAATAATAAAAAAAAAATGGTTATTGCTTAGCATTGGGGATTGGAGTTCTTGCTACTCATCACCCGGGGGAATGGATCCCAAAGACTTCTCTATTGAGTGAGGCCACAACCTACCATTAGAGCAAGAGGCGGGGTGTACTTATGTTTGGTTTACAATTATGAAAATCTACATACATATATAATTACCTAGTCCTATAATCTAGAATGATCAACATCAACATGGCAATATTGGTATCATCTCATAGCAACAAAAAAAAATCAAATAAAAAAAACTGTCAACACGTAACTAAGCAAGATGGGTTGTGTTTCCAATTTTGGGCAGGTTCTTGGTTAGTGACAAGAAATAATCAATTTGTGTTATTTATTACTTGTCAACATGTAATTGGAAAATCCCTCTTTATCAACAACCAAGGAGTTCTCTCATCTTCTATGCATGTGACAATTGGATGGTGATTTTTATTTTGTTCAAGCCACAGCTTGGACCGACTACGCCCCCCAACTTTTAGTTTTAGTAGGTGATGCGTCTTGCTCCTCATCAGAAAATTGGATGGTGATTTTAAACAATGACTTTGTTAACAAAAATCGATTTAAGCCTATTTTATTTTTAAATAATAAAATAAAAAATCAGTTAGTAGCAAGTACACTTACCCTTAGACCTCACGCACACAACACAATTTACAACCTTAGCCTTTTCTAAAACTAGCTAGAAGGAGATGCATTCACATTAGAGTCAGTGCTGACGTGTCAGGTAGAGGGGGCACATGCATGTGCACGAGTTAGGGTTTTCATTCTCTCTATCATTTTTCTTTAAACAATAATTGGGTACTTTGATCACAAGGGTTGAAACAATAATTGGATACTTTAACACTCACAAAATTCTGAAACGTGGAAAGAAAAGGAAGTTGGATATAAAGATGGCGATCGTTGGGTGAGGTTCAGGTTCGACGGGCTGATGAATCGGGTCAGAAATTATCAACACTCATACTATCACTCACAGAGCAGAGGGTTGGTGGACCATAGCCCGAATATGACATCCATCTGAGTCATTGAATTTATCTACGATTTTTTTTTTTTTAATCATATCACATTCACATCCAAGTATCCAAGACTGGCTTCATGCATCAAATGGTTTCTGATGATCTTTTTGACCCGGAACACATAACCATTTTCGTCAAACGAGTCCCTCCTCCAATCTCAAGGAGCCTGAAAGGTGATGTGGACTCCAACACCTCTTTGCATATAAGGGCATCGGATTATCTCTGCGGACCCGTGTCCACACTTCATCCCCCATTTGGCGATAAAATGGGGGAGAAGTCATTTCATTTTTCTCCCCATGTTTTTGACTTCTCCCCACTTGATATCTCTTCCCTTTATAACGCCACGTGTCTCATGATGTGTGGACGCCCATGCCCGAGCGCACACCAGAGGTAATCCGATGCCGCATATAAGAGTACTGACTGTCAAGAATACTCTCATCCCACCCCCTCTTTTTGAGGGGTGTGTGGTTAAAGCGGAGATTGAGGGGAACCAAATCCTCTACGGTTATAACCACCAACTCAAGGGAGTCTAGCAGAGGTTGTCACGTGTCCCTTTTGACACCCCTTAATTGTGGTTAAGATTCACCCACCAGCCCTTACTTTTTTTTTATTTTTTAAATTAATGTGGTTAGAAAAAAATATTAAAATCTTTTAAATTTTCTTTTAATAAAAATCAAGAATATTTGGGTGAACCATATCTTAGCCACAATTAAGTGGTTTCAAAAGAGTCATGTCGTGACCTCACCTCAGCAGTGTAACTGACTTCCGGTTATAATCGTAAATGATTTGGTTCATTTTCTACTATGGTTACGGCACAAAAGCCTTTTAAATATTCTTTTAACTCTATTTAACAATTTTAACCTTTAGAGTAATTTGTTTTTTAAATCCAAGGTTAGATGGTTGAACCTAAGGATTACTAATCTTAATCACAGTTAAGAGATTATTAAAAAGGACACGTGTTGGCCTATGGGATGTAACCGTACACAATTCCAAGTCTTTTCTACTCGGATACCCATGTCTAAGTACTATATGCTTTTTAACCCATTTTTATAGTTGATATTGCAAAACCACTAAAAGAAGATAGGATCACAACCAATTACGATTGAATTTCATATGTGGCTCATGTTGATCCAAAGAAAAAAAAAAATCATATTTTGAATTTCTCGATTTTTTTTCTCTTCCCTATGGAATTTAATTCTCTTGGATGCAATTGAAATTAGTTGTGATCCTATCCCTACTGAAGACGTTGAGATACTGATCCTATCCCTGACTGAAGACGTTGAAAGTGACTAAAGAATCTCAGTCACTAAAGAATCTCAGTCACTTGCAGTTGTGTTCCTATCCCTTGACTGAAGACGTTGAAAGTATTGTGGTCCGTTCCTTTTTTTTTATAATATGTCTCTAGCTATAGCCAGAGAGACATCACTGATTTTTTGGCACAACTCAACAGCTATTGCCATAGGGGATATTGTAATAGGTAAAATTAGAAATTTAAAAATTATTCATATTTCCTTACGAGAAATTTCAATTTTACTAATTAAAAGGGAATGAAAACATGTAATTCTACATAATCAATAAAAAGTAATAAAGTAAAGAGAATGGAGAAAGAATGCAAATACAAGATATTATTCACGAGGTTCGGCAATCCCGTCTATGTCCCTGCCTCAAGTTATACCCGATAGAGAATTCACCACGATTTTACTCACACAATCTTCTTACGGGTGAATACCAAACCTTTTACAATCTTCTTCTGGGTAAAGATCAAATCTTTACAATTCCCTTAAAGGTGAGGATCAAACTATTATAATCTTCTTACGGGCGAAGATCAAGTCTATTTGCAAGAGAACAATCATCTCTTAACTTTATAAAGCTCTCTACTTTAAGGATAAGAATCCACCGATTCTTGATTTCAATATACTTGGATGAGAAGTGTTTTACAATCATAATTTGCTCTTAAAACGAGTTGAATGAACTCTCTAAAGCTCACTTAAAATCTCTCAAACATTAGAGTTAGATAACTCAATAAAACTGATTTGGGGATTTTAGGTTTAATTCAATAGATTTGGAAATCTAAGATTTGGAGTGGATGATGGAAAGATTTGATTGATAGATCATCACGTTCTAGACAAAAAATTATTCTCATATTTATAGCTCTTGCAAAGATATAGTCGTTTGAGGCACATTGAATGCAAAAGAGCCGTTGAAATATAACCATTACAGAGTTAAAAAAACTTTGTCCCGCGTTATCTAGTCAACTGGATGGGTCATCTAGTCGGCTGAATGATCACAATAGCCAGATTAACATTCTGACCTTCATCAAGTCGACTGGATGGCTCCATCTAGTCGACTGGATGATGCATTTTCCGCCTAAAATCCATTTTCCAAGACCTTAATGATGGGATTTGATTCCAATGTCTTCTACCTTATCTTTATCAAGATAATTACCATCTTTTTATGTCTTTAAAGAAATTTTAAGTTAGGTCTTAAGGTACCTATGGTCATTCTAAGTTTGTGAGTTTTTCAACACCAAACTTTGAGGACTTTTTACATAAGTCCTAAAACTCTCATACTAAAATGTAAAACATTTAAACCTTTTAAAAGAGTCTTTATCTTCAACTTGATCTTGGGTCTTGATTTAATCTTTAAACTTCTTTAAACTTCATCTTCAGATCTTAGACTTTGATTGATCTTCAATATGATCCAACTTGATCCAATAGCTTGCTTTTGACTTGATGATGAATTTTTCTCATAGATAGTGTCATTTTCATCTTCAATGGTTTGCTAATGTTATCCATAAACTGAATATCACATTAACTAAATATAAACATTTGTAACACAAATCTCATTTCATTATTATGTTATCATTAAAATCACTAAGGAGACCTATGATGGACATCTATAGGTTAACAATCTTCCCCTTTTTTATAATGACAAAATAATGGAATGGAATGGAATGAAATGAAAATAAGATTCCCCTCATTATATAAATTCAATACAATTTATGAGGTAAGTTCCCCTTAATCATATGCATTAAAATAAAATTTGAATTCAATTCATTTGCATATAGTTTAGATAAACCATTCACTAGTTCATGAAACCATTATTTAATTCATTCAAAAAATTTATTACAAGCAATTGAAACTAGAGTCTCAGACCTTTTTTCCTTGTTTTTAATCTTGTGCAGTAAGGGTATTATTATCATTTTGGTGTTCTATGCATGTGTGTGTTAAGTCAAGCAAGTTCGAGGGTAAAAGATGTTGAAAAATACCAAATTCAAGGCCCCGATTAATCGGACCTCGCAGACCGATCAATCAGAGGGGTAACCAGTGATCGCTCAGGCATTCTAACTCAGGCCGACCGATCGGCCCTCCCAGACCGATCGATCGGTCGACACCAGAAAATTGCCCTGTTTTGCCTGTGTTAGCCCCGATCAATCGGAACTAACCCCCGATCAATCAAAGCGCATGATTTTGATTTTTAAAACCCCTCAAATTACGGATTTTAGGGTTTTTAAACCATGAGACTATAAATAGGGGTTCTATTTCAAGGTTTTAGAGTGTTCTAACCATTTCTAACCTAATTTGGCAAAGGAAGAGAGAAAACCTAGGGTTCTAATTAAGGGAGATTTAGCTTGAAGATTAAGGGTTTTGTTTGAAGGAGAAGAAGCTTAGCTTGGAGATCATCCTTAAAGCTTTAAGGAGCTTCATCTTGCGATTTGGATCCAAGGGAAAGATCCCAAAGGTCAATATGTCTTCTAACTTACTCTATTAAGTAATCTCTAAACTTAAGTATGTTTGATTAAGAGTTTTCTTGTATGATTTTTTCATGGAAATGGGTATATAATAATGAATGGGAGATTCTATTCATGAAATGAGAATTTTGGCATGTGTTTAAGATTATGAAAATTAGTAGTTTATGCTTTATGTTTTGTTAATTGATGAATTATTTGAAATGGTGGAAGGGAAATAATGATGGATTGGGTTGGAAAAAATGATGATGAGAGTGGATGTATGTCTATGGTGATGTAAGTTTGAATGGAGGATGAGTTAGATGAAATGGAGGAAGTGTGTTTGTTTTTATGTATAAATGAGAATGAAATGAATTTAATGAAATATGGAAATGAGTGAATTATGCCAAAAATGTTAACCATGATTCTTATGCTAAATTATGCTAAAATGTTAATCATGATTCTTGTGTTAAATTATGCCCTATGTATATTGATTGGTGATGGATATTCGGGTAAACCAATACTTAGAGAAAATCTTCCACACCGGGAATTCTCTAACTATATGGTATATGACAGTATAGTGGAGTTTCCATGGTGGGAGATCGGAACCTAAGGGATGACCTACTCGAATGTCAATTGCGACACTCAAGCACACATCCACTTGCATGGTAAGTCTATAAGTCTCATATGTTCAGATGTCTCACAAGCATGCATACATGACACAATGAAGTATTGACCCGTGCATGAGTATGGTTATGTTGAAAGTATTGGTTCGCACATGGGCATGGAATCTCATAAGAAATATCTCGCAAACTCATAAGAATTATCTCGCAAGCTCATAAGAACATGCATCATGTAAGATCAAGTCTAAGAGTCTCTCATGCTTACAAGTCCGCTCAAGTCAAAATGAAGATATAATATGTCTTGCATGCTCTTATGTACTCTGATTATATGTTTACGATATGATTATGTTATTAAATATGTTCTAATGATATCATGTTGTGGGTTAGACTACTTATCCGCTGAGTATTTTCAATACTCAATCGACCTGTTATTGTTGGCAGGTTTAGAACCGGAGTTGATTACCAAGCCTTGGATAGAGGAGGCATACAGAGTTGAAGGAGAAGATGATCTCTTTACCGAAGAAGTGAGCAACCTTGACCGGTCTCCTTATTATTAGATTGTTTCTTCACCTTAGGAGACTTGTAATAGACTTCAGATGATGTTGTTTAATTGGTCACTTTATACTTGATTATCAGATTACCTTGGTTTATGCGGGGATTGTGTTTATATTGGTGCAGACTTGTGCAGGATGGTTTGGTTCATATCGAAATTTTATAATTCTCATTTTTGGAGCCTCGTGTTCCATGCCTTGTATGTCATGGGATTGAAGCAGGTTTAAAAAATATAACAGACCCAAAGTCCGATTATGTCCAAGATGAGGCTTTTAGGTTGTTACATATTTGAATATATCATTTAGCACATAAATTCAATTTAAATACATAGGCATTACATCATATATATCACCTATTTATCAAGACATCTATTATTCATTTCATATATATATATTTTTCATTAAAATATCATTATAACATATTGTCAACATATTAGATCCATCAACCAATCATCAAAATTATAATCAATACACATTGAGCATAACATAATTAAGCATCTAATCATCCAAATTTGCCAAAAAAATATTTTCTCTAAGATGGTCAAATCTTTTAAAAAATAGAGACCTAGGCTCTGATACCACTTATTGCCCAAGGATTCGACCCTAGAGGGGGGTGAATAGAGTCTATGACAATTTAAAAATTATTCATATTTCCTTAAGCGGAATTTCAATTTTACTAATTGAAAGTGAATGAAAATATGAAATTCTACACAATCAATAAAAAACAATAAAGTAAGGAGAATGGATAGAGAATGTAAACATAAGATATTATTCACAAGGTTCGACAATCCCACCTATGTCTCCGCCTCAAGCTATACCTGCTAGAGAATTCATCATGATTTTATACGCACAATCTTCTTACGGGTGAAGACCAAACCTTTTACAATCTTCTTTTGGGTGAAGATCAAATCTTTACAATTATCTTAAAGATGAGGATCAGAACATTACAATCTTCTTACGGGCGAAGATAAAGTATATTTGTAAGAGAACAATCATCTCTTGACTTTATAAAGCTCCCCGCTTCAAGGAAAAGAATCTACCGATTCTTGATTTCAATATACTTAGATGAGAAGTGTTTTACAATCATAATTTGCTCCTGAAACGAGTTGAATGATCTCTCTAAAGCTCACTTAAAATCTCTCAAAGATTAGAGTTAAATAGCTCAATAAAACTGATTTGGAGATTTTAGGTTTAACTCAATAAATTTGGAAATCTAAGTTTTGGAGTGGATGATTGGATTGATATATCATCATGTTCTAGATCAAAAATCATCCATATTTATAGCCCTTGTAATGATATAGCCGTTGGATGCACATTGAATGCAAAAGAGCCATTGAAATATAACCATTACAGAATTAAAAAAAAACTATGTCCCGTGTCATCTAGTCGACTGGATGGGTCATCTAGTCGGCTGGATGATCACAGTGGCCAAATTAACATTCTGGCCTTCATCTAGTCGAGTTGATGATGCAGTTTCTGTCCAAAATCCATTTTTTAAGACCTTAATGATGAGATTTGATTCCAATGTGTTCTACCTTATCTTTATCACGATAATTACCATCTTTTTAGGTCCTTAAAGAGATTTTAAATTAGGTCTTAAGGTACCTAAGTTCATTCTAAGTTTGTAAGCTTTTCAACACCAAACTATAAGGACTTTTTTCATAAGTCCTAAATACTCTCGTACTAAATTGTAAAACATTTAAACCTTCTAAGAGAGTCTTCATCTTCAACTTGATCTTGAGTCTTGATTTCATCTTTAAGTTTCTTTAGACTTCATCTTCATAACTTGGACTTTGATTGATCTTCAATATGATCCAACTTGATCAAATAGCTTGCTTTTGACTTGATGATGAAATTTTTTAATAGATGGTGTCATTTTCATGTTTCTTATCTTGAATTGTTTGCTAATACTCTGCATAAACTGAATATCATATTAACTCAATGGAAATATTAGTAACACAAATTTCATTTCATTATTGTGTTATCATCAAAATCACTAAGATGACCTGTTGTGGACACCTATAGGCTAACAAGGATGAGTCTGACCTGTTGAGAGGACGAACCCTACCTGATGACAGGACGAGCCTGACTTGATGTGAGGACAAATCTGACTTGGTCTAGTGGTGAATTCGAGCTCACCTAAAGACGTAGCTATTGCCAGGTAGTTGTTTGTCAGAACATTAATGAGACACTCATGGGTAAATATTGTTTTTGACCTAACATATCTGATTTACCATAAATGTGCATTAAATGTTGGTCATCTTGGATCATTTCATTGACAGAACCAACCTGCAAAGAAGAGATGTGCATTTAATGAAGGAATATTTATCTTATACTAATGTAATGAGTAGCTCGGATGTATGGTCATCTCACAAGCATGGATGGACATTTGATCTGGGAGCCCATAAATACTCCCAGAGCCTTAGTGAAAAGTGGGCTGATCAATTTGACAAATCTAAAATTGAATCCTTATCTCCAAGCTTAAGAACAAAGAACCTATCTCAAGCACTCCCTATCATTATCCTCTATATTTATCTTTGATCTTCTCTCCCAGTTATTGACTTGAGCTTCGGAGTGTCTTGACAGGGCGGAAGGCCACTCCTCGAATACTCTAGGGCTACCTAGCTCAGCAACCTTCATCCTTCTACCAGTAAAGTAGTGTCACGTGGAGCTCTACCGGAAACCACAGATACTATCAATCGAGTTAGAAAACTTATGTGGCGAGGCAGTAACCAAGTAGTGGAGGCCATCAGGTTGTGTCTTAAATAAGCGATCAAAATCAGATAGATACAGGCAATTCTAAAATTAGATTCAAAAGAATCAATTGATTATCCGAAGGACATTTCAAACTTTCCTCAATACCCTAATGGTATAGATATCTAATAGCGGAGGAAAAATTGCCGATAAATGGAGTGAGATTCGTTAGTAGACAAATACATTCTCAAGCGCATATAAAGGCACAATGAGCTTTCAATGAAAGTATTTCATTGTAGTTCAGTTTCTATTAACTTTAATAGAAATAACCCTCCACAGGAAGTCAATTTGGTTTTCTTGTATTTTATTGAACTTACTTTGAAATGAAATAAGAGTCATTCTTTGGGCACTCCAAGATGGACTCAGGATTGTCTCTGGCGATGCCATAAAAGTGGTCTCGGGCTTTCACACATTATGCGATATATGGCGATAAAAAGGGAGAAGTCACTTCATTTTCTCCCCCATAATTTTGACTTCTCCCTGCTTGATATCTCTTCCCCTTTTTACCCCCTTTATATAGCCGCATGTGGCATAATATATGGAAGCCCATGACCACTCTAGCATCACCAGAGACAATCCTAAGCCTCCCAAATAGACTTATTTTGTCTTTTCAAATGCCACATAAGCTCTAATCCTATCTGTTCAATAATTAAGTTTTTTTTTTTTAACTTTGGAATATCGTTTATCTAGGTTAGTACAGGTTAATGGTTAGCTTGAGGATTGGAACTCTTGCAACTCATCACCCGGAGGAATGAATCTTAGGACCTTTCTACTAAGAGCAAGAGGCGATGTGCTGTTTAATAAGATTTTAAAGTATATTTGGAAGTACTTTTGGGAGTACCCGATCATGAAATTATTTCTTTAACCGATGGAAAATAATAATAATAAATAAGCCAAAGTCTTCCTTGCTAGCATTTTGGACCAATTAAATGTGGATCCTTTTAACTCAAAATTAAGGAACTTAACACTCAAGTTATATCTCTACCATAGAATTTAGAATAAAAAAAAATTTAAAAATAAAAGTGTCACTCTCTGCTGCTGGCAAAGATGATCCGGACTCTCATTTTCCATGGGGAAGCGTCTCCGTTTTCTTTTTGACATGGGATCTTCTTAAGTTGATGCTGGGGAGAAGACCACCGACACCCACTCCCAAGGCGCCAGCTAAGCTTTTCACTGATGTGCACAAACTAAGGTGGCGCCTAAGGAGTGGATACTGCGTTCTCCCCGCCAGCTTCGACCGGAGGAGATCCCAATTCTTTTTACCTTTTTTATTTTGGTGGTAGCGTATGAAATAGGAAAAGCGTCTCCGTTGAAAATTGCACTAATAAATGGAGACCGCAGACAAATCCCTACCCTCCATCATGGGACCACTGAACCTGCCCGTAATCACGACCAGATTATATTTTTCAACGTGTCACTACAAATACGTGGGGTCCACCACCAAACGACTGCAACGAGAACCAGAAGAAATATGGTACTTTGTCGACAAAAAAAAAAAAGGCTAAAAAGTCGTTTATTATCTTTGACTTTTAAACGTGGAGACTGCATGGCAGTTTCGTAAATAATTGAGATCACCAAAGAAGCAACAATCTATTGAAGATTGTCCTGAATTCTGAAGTATTCCCTCCTTCCGATAGATTGTGGTCTGTTTGTAGTTCTCTCTGTTTGGGATTTCTTTTTTCCACAAAACTCGTTATTTGGGAAAACCAAAAAAGGAATGTGAAGGGAAAAATAGGAAATTTTCATAGGCATTGAACCCGGATGGGACTCGAGTTTCTCTTCTCATGATCGTCTTTATGAAAATTCCAGAAATACGAGGACCGTCGAGTGTGGCAAACGAAAAGGGGTGGTGGTAACGGATATATATTTTTTCAATATTTTTTTTGATTTTTTTTAAAAATATTTTCTGTGTTTTTATGGAGATTCTGAGATAATGGCGATTTTCTAATAGATGACTTTTTTTTTTATAGGTGTGATCTTGTTGGCCACTATCGATGGTTTTCATGTAAAGCGTAAGAGCCAAAGGAGTAGAGGAGGTGAGAGAATTTGTTATAGCCTTTATTCTCATTGGACATGCAAAGTGAAAAAGATCCATTTGCAGAAAAGTAGATTGAGTTTGTGGGTTTTGATTTATTTATTTTTAATAATTTCATCTTTTTTTAGTCTTTTTTCTGCCATGGAAGTGTTGGTGCTAGATTATATACTCAATTGTCGTATTAATCAAAACCAGAAAGCTCAATCAAATTTTCTATAATGGGTTATGATGTGTTTGATTCATGAATTAGTCAAGTTGGCTTTTAGTTTTTTGGGAAGGGGAATTGTTGGTTCTGTAATGCCAATGAGAATTTAGCCTTTCTATTGTATTTGTAATTTATTATTATTATTATTTGAATTTTCTTACACCATTGGATTCATTATTTCTTACTTTTTCTTTTTTTAAAATTTTTTTTTTTATACCATATAGACATCCCATTAGAGTTATAATCTTACTTTAAAATGGGTAATGGTGTTTTTATCTGTATCATCTTTAAACTAGATATTCAAAAGAAATAGAGAAAATGGGTACTCTTATCCTATGAAGTGGGTACAAGATTGTTTGTAAATTTATTTATTTTTCTATTTTTTGTTGTGGAGGCCGGAGGGGACATTGGAGTAGAGGGTTTTTTATGATTTTATTTTCAATTTTATGTTCTTGGAATTCACAATTCATTGTAGAATAGCTAAAAGATTAATATGAGTGTTTCTTACACAGTTCATGGCTTCTCCTCCTGTAGACTGAAACATTTCAACTGAGAAGCTTCACAGTCTAGCAGTATTTTTCTAGTAGATGCTTAAAAGTGGTAAGAATATCAAAATGGCACAATGGTTAACCTGTCATTAATAAAACACTATAATCTATGTCGTGTTTCACAAAAAAGAATCAGAGATATGGAATTCTGATGGCTGCGTGCTGAGAACCGAAGTCGCATTTCGCTTTTTGCCCTTTTCGAATTCAACTTCTAACCACTACTACTAGCACCATCAACGGAGAATCATCTCATTATGTGAACTTTCCATGGAAGACATAAAGGTGAAAAAAAATATTTAAAAGAGAAAAAAAAAAGATTGATCTATACTTCTAGTAGGCTTCTAGCCGTTGCCATTAGAACTCGAAGTCAACACCTCCCCAAAACTATATTTTTAAGCCATAAACATAATGGTTATGCAAGACATGATCACCTCCTTGCATCAACCATTGGGTATTGAATAATCCAAGTGTCTGGTTAGGCAGAATTTTAAAATTCTAACCTTTCTTTGATTACAATCTTGTATGTGGCATATAAAAGATCTAGGTTCATACTTCATAGCTATAAATTAGGCCCTCCTTCAGATTGAGAAGTTTGACCTGTAATTCCTGTTAGAATTTATATATAAGCAAGAAGAATTCTCTAGTTCCTTCCTAAGGCTTTAACAATTTGAAGCATATACTTTCTAACACTTCTTTGCGTTAGCAGTGAGATCCCGGTAACTATCTCTTAGCTGAACTCAGTGCTATCTTGCTAAGTTAGTTGCTCTGCTTATTTTTCTATTCCATGTGATATTTGAACTTCCAAGCTGGCTATTATTTCATTTGAATAAATTTAGATCCATTAATCAAATGGGAAGACGGGTTCTTGAATTTTTGAACTATGAAGGTAGTGGTTATATGATCCATTATTTGCTTATTGAAGATGAACCCCATTTTCTCTGTTTACAGTATTTTAAGCTATTGCTCCAACAAGTACCAAGTCGTAAGTCAGCATTATATCCTTTCTGATCAAGATTATCTGGTTTTTGTTGCATTACAGGTGAATAACCAGTCTCTATCCCCGATGGGCCATTCTAGTGACGAGGAGCTGGAAATGAAAGAGGTGGATGTCACAAGCCTATCATCCTCACACCGTCATACAGAGAACTTGCCGTATGTTCACAAGGTGGGATTGCCCCAAAAACAGAACCTCTTGAAGGAATTCAAAAACACTGTGAAGGAAACATTCTTCGCAGATGAGCCTTTACGCCCTTTCAAGGACCAGCCTAGATCGAGAAAGTTTATCCTAGGAGTCCAGGCCATTTTCCCCATTCTCGAATGGGGGAGAGACTACAATCTAACTAAATTCAAAGGAGATCTCATTGCCGGACTAACCATTGCAAGTCTCTGTATTCCTCAGGTACGTAAGATTCTTTAGAAAAAATAAACACGAAAAAGAAAACCAATTTATTATGATAATTCTAACAATTCTCTAACTTGCAAAACAGGACATTGGGTACTCAAAGCTAGCAAATCTGGATCCCCAGTATGGGTTATGTAAGTTTTCATATTGCTGATCCAAACCTCGCATTGACTTATAGTGTCTTTCTGAATTCTGTGATAAGCATATCCTTATGTTGTTTGAGGACTGTTACAGATTCCAGCTTTGTTCCACCATTAGTTTATGCATTCATGGGTAGTTCGAGAGATATTGCCATAGGACCAGTGGCCGTGGTGTCTCTCTTGCTGGGGACTCTGCTCCAGGATGTGATTGATCCTACTAAACATCCAGCTGAGTATCGTCGACTTGCATTCACAGCTACTTTTTTTGCTGGGATCACTCAATTCACACTTGGGTTTCTCAGGTATTCAATATTTTATTCTACTCGAAGTACCTTGTGTCTGTATTTTCTGCGGCAATATTTCTTTAGTTGTTTGCCTTCTTTTAATTCTGCATCACCTTTATTTACTATTTGAAGCTTTTCAAATGCCTTCTGTATTTGATTCTTTTTGAAATTTATGTTATTAAAATGGCGGTTCCGGTTTTGTTTCCAGATTGGGTTTCTTGATTGACTTCCTATCACATGCTGCCATTGTTGGGTTTATGGCCGGAGCTGCCATTACAATTGCTCTTCAACAGCTTAAAGGTTTTCTTGGCATAAAGAATTTTACAAAGAAGACGGATATTGTTTCTGTTATGCACTCAGTATGGGGCTCAGTACATCATGGGGTAAGCAAATAGTAATGTCCTTTTAATCTTTCTATGAGATAAAGGCTGCAACCTTAACACACTCATGGAAGGGTGATTAAGGGCACTCCCTCTAGGGGCAGGCTTTGGGTTCAAAACACCTTTAGTTAAGAAGTGAAGGCCTAGGAACTTCTGTTACCATTAAAAATAAATAAATAAAATAAAGTTCGCCTTCAAGTATGAAGTTACTAATCTAGATTCACTATGTTTTGCAGTGGAACTGGCAGACTATAGTCATAGGAGCGGCGTTCTTGGGTTTCCTTCTATTTGCCAAGTACATTGTAAGAGTCCCTACTGCTCAGCTCCATCATCCTTGAAATTTATGTGGTTGAGGTTTTAGTATTTTTCTCACATCCTTACATGATTTGGAAAATAGGGAAAGAAGAACAAGAAATTCTTCTGGGTCCCCGCAATTGCCCCATTGATTTCTGTCATTCTGTCGACCTTTTTTGTGTATATTACCCATGCCGAGAAGGATGGTGTTCAGATTGTAAGTACTCATATTTATACTGAATTCATGACATAGAAATAATTATAATCATGGTAAACTAATAGAATTGATGATGTATGAAGGTGAGACATATAAAAGAGGGCATAAATCCGCCATCTGTGAAAGAAATATACTTCACTGGTGAATATCTTGCCAAAGGTTTTAGGATTGGCATAGTGGCTGGTATGGTAGCATTGACGGTAAGCTAACTCACACAAATCTCCCATTTTGTTAAGAAAATTTTCGTTATTGATTCTCTCTTGTATCTAAATCCAAATAGTTTGTATTTATCAGGAAGCTATAGCGATTGGAAGAACATTTGCATCCATGAAGGACTATCAACTGGATGGAAACAAAGAAATGGTGGCACTAGGAACAATGAATGTTGTTGGTTCAATGACTTCCTGTTACGTCGCTACAGGTGATAAAGAAGAAACAATTTAAGCCATCTCTATCTAATCACACTTGAATGAGGATAATCGCTACGATATGAACATATAATCATATTGGGAAATTTAAGGTCCTTGTCAAGTAGACCATAAAAGAAAGTCATCACGAACCTAGGATATCCAATTCTTTCACATTCAGAGATCAGAAAAATACAGAAAATGGTGCAGAAAGTCTACCAATTGGACGGTTATATTCTTCTGATCAGGTCAAAATTTGGCATGAGATGATGTAATTTAACCCCTATATGTATAACATGAGGACAGAATTCCTGAAATCAATAAGGCTAGATTTTTTATTTATTTGACTTTTTGTGGATTAGATGAGTTCCTCCTCTATTGCAGGTTCCTTCTCTCGCTCAGCAGTGAATTATATGGCGGGCTGCAAAACTGCCGTCTCCAACATTGTCATGTCCGGTGTTGTATTCCTAACATTGGAATTGATTACACCCCTCTTTAAATACACCCCAAATGCCATTCTTTCTTCTATCATTATAACTGCCGTGATTGGCCTAATCGACTACGAGGCAGCAATTCTCATATGGAAAATCGATAAATTTGATTTTGTTGCTTGCATGGGAGCCTTCATTGGTGTGATTTTTGCTTCTGTCGAGATGGGCCTCTTAATTGCGGTAAGGAATGAAATTGCTATCAACTTGAATTTCATTTTTCCTTACGCATCCCCTTGATGCATTTCCTCTTTTTATTATTGCAGATCTCGATATCCTTTGCTAAAATCCTCCTACAAGTGACGAGGCCACGGACTGCAATACTTGGGAATCTCCCCAGGACAAAAGTTTACAGGAACATTCAACAGTATCCGGGTGCAACAAAAGTTCCAGGTGTTCTGATTGTTAGAGTTGATTCTGCAATCTACTTTTCCAACTCTAACTATGTTAAGGAGAGGTAAGGATGCTCTTATAGCCTTTTTGTCAATTTTGATGCACCAGATTCCCTATATAAACTTTGTACTTCAAATAATGTAATCCTTAGACTCATTATGAATCTCTAAGAAATTCTAGTACTATTAGAGCGTGAATCACAATCAATGAGGATCTTGCATTGAAATTTGTTTTTGGAATCCAAAATCCGATTCCAAGATATGCAAGAATCATGAAGTTCATTACTGAGCTAATTAACAATATGGTCACAAAGATGCCACTTCTAGAAGCTTAACAAAGACATTTGGGTTCTTTTCTTGCTAAGACATTCCGGTTCTTTTCTTGCTACAACAAGAATAATGAAGTTTTTTTTAATTTTAATTTTTGCAGGATCTTGAGATGGTTAACTGATGAGGAACAACAATTGAAAGCAAAAAGCCTACCAAGAATCCAGTTTTTGATCGTTGAGATGTCACGTAAGCAATTTCGTTTTGATTTTGAAGCATTTGTATGTTACTCAACTTTGTTGAACTCATCTACAGTCTAACTCATTTTCATTAATTTTCTTTACAGCCGTTACTGACATCGACACCAGCGGCATCCATGCCTTGGAAGAGTTATACAGGAGTCTCCTAAAAAGAGATGTTCAGGTAACCCAACCAAAACCAACCTATGTTATAAATTGTGCTATATATATATTTACCTGACAGCAATCAGCAAGAGAATTTTTTTTTTTGATAGTTTCCTATATTTTAGGTGTAATTTTAAAATTAAGAAAAACTAAATAATATCTAGTTTTTGTATATAGTGCCCCCCCAAAATTAGGACGTAATTAATTGTTGATTGTGTGAGAAGTTTGGCACTCTCAAAATTTGTAATTTTTTTTATATGTATAATATAAAAATTAGAAATATAGTTAATTTTATTTATATAATGACTCAAAAAGGAGGGCCCTTATTTTCTTGTATGTTGGAGTTTTATGACCACGATGAACCCATTTCTAAAAGAATAAATTTCTCAGGGTTACGTCCCAGATCTAGGCCCAGTAATATTTCATGTACACCTATCATTCTCCACAAAACCCATTAATTTTCTTGATACACCTACTTCGACACCCCAAGGAAGTTCACCCCTGCAATCAGCATTGGTTACTGCATTGCAGTAGTGCCATTTTCACCACTATCACCCTTCGTGGAAACTCACATAAGATGGAGCTTCAGCACTAGTGCAGTGCAGTATGCATGAATTACTAAAATGCCACTGAAAATCTAAATGTTGATGATAATGATTATAACGAGACTTTATAGAGCTTAGAATACCTTATGAACTGGATGTTGTTCCACAGCTTGTTTTAGCAAATCCCGGGCAAGTGGTAATCGACAAGCTCCATGCATCAAACTTCGCAGGCAAGATCGGCGAGGACAAAATCTTCCTGACGGTCGCAGACGCGGTTCTAACATGCACTCCAAAGATGGTGGAAGAACCTTGAGAGGATCTATGAGAGACTGCCTGAAAACCTTGAAGAGAGCAAACACTGGTAAAGAGATTCAAAGCTACTGTTTGGAGAAGTTTCAATAAAAGAGAAATAAAGAGCTTTTGAAGTAGTGTATGAAGAAGAAGCTGAATGAGAATTGAGAAACAGAGTGTTTAAATGAGAGAGGGGGAAGGAGAAGGTGGAATTAGTGGGTGGTAGGGGCCATTTTGTAAAGGTAGTTTGAGTGGAGATGCTTATCAGAAATAAAGAAAGGTGCGCACCGTGCACCCCAAAAAGTTTAGATAAGATAAAATGCTCATATAAAAATCGTTTTAATAAGATTGTGAAATGACAAATGTATCCCCTATGGGTCTGGGATTATGTGCCATTTGGACTCATCTTAGGGCTGTAAACGGATCATATATGGACCGGATCTGCCTAGATCCGAATCCGATCTGATTAAGAATCCGACATATCCGAATCCGATCCAAGATCCACCGGATCATGAATTAATCAATATGAACCGAATGAAAAATTCCCTATCCGCTCAACGCCATGATGTGGAGCTCTTCTTTGTATTTAAACTGTATTATCTTCCATTGAAATAAAAATAAATAAACTATATTATCACCAATCAAAGCACAATTGGGTGTGTTCGGTTGGGGTGAAAATAGATGAAAGAAACGACTGAAGTTTCTTTTCTCTCATTATTTCGTGGTTTAGGTGGAATGAGAAATAGGTGAAATAAAAAATAAAGGTTGCACTGTGAGAAAAGTTAGCATTGAAATTTGCGCATTTCTTGCTTCCAGAACACCCCAAAAGGTAAGAGAAACTGAAGTTTTCTGTTACTTTACCCCCCGTAAAATGTCGTGAAACAAACACAGTAAGTGCATTATGATGCATACCTCCCTAACAATGCGCAACAGCTTTGCACTTTCATTTGATGGCCACGTAAGCACCAACAAAATCGATTAGTAGAATAGAAAGGACAAGGATAAGTTACAAAAAAAGATCATAGGAGTGTGAGTGTGAGTGTGAGTGTGAGTGATGCAATTGTCCTGTGCGGATATACGGTGGTTACCATACAACGGCTATCCAAGCCCTAGTCGCTTAATATAAAAACTTAAGGTGACAGTTTGGATCAGATTTTATTAGCCAAAATCAATTGTTATAAGAATTGAATGTATAGAAATTAATTGTCAACAGGGGAATACAAAGTTTGAGAGACTCAAACACTATTATTGATTAGTTGTGGGGAGTTTGGATTTGATTTTTTTGGCCAAAAATCAATTCTTGTAAAATTGATTGTGTAGAAAGTAATGATTAAATAATCATTTTTTCAAATAATAGTGTTTGGAGAATACGTAGGTAAGTATCTCAACTTCGTATTCTCCGAACACTATTATTTGAAAAAATGATTATTTGATCATAAATTTCTACACAATCAATTTTATCAGAATTGATTTTTGGTCAAAAAAATCCAATCCAAACGCCACCGATAATTAACTCCTACACAATCAATTCTGGCTAATAAAATCCGTTCCAAATGCCCATAAGAGATCAGATCATAGACAATTGCAATTGAATTCAATTTGCATGTGTCACATGTGTACGGCTTCAGATTTTTTTATTATTTTTATTTCTCACCAGTTTATTCCTCATCCAATCCACCACTGACACATGCAATTGCAATTGGCTTTGATCTGATCTCAAAAAACTAAAAACCCCTATGATCAACAATCCAGGAGATCAAATTATAGCCAATTGTGATTGAACTTGGGGAGAGTTCAATCGAGCCCACAAGTCAACTCGTGTCCTTGTTGACCCCTATTAACCGTGGTTAAGATTCATTACTTTGGGTTCAATAATCTAACATTAGTTTTTAGAAAATAATATTAAAAAAAATTAACTCTTGGGATTAAAAATTCTTAACTAGAGTCAAGCGTTTTTTAAATATTTTTTTCTAAAAACTAAAGTTAGATTGTTAAACCATAAGGGTCAGTGAATCTTACCCACAGTTAATAGGGATTAACAAGGACACGTGTTGACTTGTGGGTGTGACTGAACTCTCCCTGAGTTCAATCACAATTGGCTGTGATTCGATCTCCCAATCCAGTAGATGGGTCATGGTCCAGAAGCAGCCTGAATTAGCCCGACTGAACCCTTAACCATTAAAAGGCAAAATGAATTACTGTAGTTTTTATGATTTTAAAATAAACGGACTATATAAGATTGGCCCAGCCCAGTACTATAGTTTTTATGCGTTTTAAAATAAACGGACCATTTAAGATTGGCCCAGCCCAGTTTAAAGTATAGTATCACAGCCACTGGCCATAGGCTCTAGGCCCAAGCCCCTTCAACTATTTAATCAGGCAGTACCACAATTACCATCTCAGACTCTAATATGGTATCCATGCTTTACATCTAGACTGCACATAAGATGGGCTTCTTCCCCCATCAATTGACTCAGAATTTTTTTGGGGAGTAAGTTATTCTAGGTGGTGTTAGGCACACCTCAATATTTAACGATTTTACCCCATTAAATATTTAACAATTTACCTATTTACTCCTCAAAAATCAAATAACCCTTAAAATAGGGTCCCTTTTGAGACTTATTTTTTTAGGTCTATACACGTACAACCCAATCACATGTGAGCTGAAAACCAAAATACGTCAATCCCTCACTACATAACCCCAGAAATGGGAATGTTTAGTGTCAAGTTTCACCATGAAGAAGAAGAAGAAGGGCATTCCATTGTCTGTTGTCCATGTCCTTAGTACAATGTATTATTTTTTTAGATGGACACATTGTAATTTTTTCATTTTTAATTTAGATTTTTAGTCTACTACCTCCACTCTATGATTAGATCGAAACTGTTAGTATAGATATGAAAATTTATTCAATTTATTGCAGTTTGGAATATGATTTTTTTTCTACGATTACAATCTTGATATGGATAATTTTTTTTTTTTTTTTTTTTTTTTATGATAATCGGAACTGTTAGTTTCTGGGTTTAGAAAATTTTGATTTGGAATCCCGACACTTTAAAATTTCAATTTGGAACCTTTAACAGTTTCGATCTATTAGTTTACAAAAATAATATTTTGATAAATAAAAAAACATAAATAAATAAAAAACGATAAATTGATTTTTTTTTTCGATAATTTTTGATAAATCAAAAAAAATAATTACGATTTATGAACTTTTTTCGATGAAACACTCTTGAAATTTTTTTATTAATTGGTTGCTATTGTATTTACTTTTTTCAGGTTCAAGATTCTGAAATTGAAACAAATTGCTAAGATAAAAGGCAAAGATAAATCGAAGAAAAAGACAGAGGCAAGCAAACCCTTCTCACTTCTTCCTTCTCTATCTTTCTTAAATTTTAGGATTGAGAGTAAAACTTACTTAAATTATAGAATTGAGAGTAAAACTTTCTCTTTACTATCATCGATCATAAGATTCTCAAAATGAAATAAACCATTAATATAAACTCTGACCAACTTTAAACTTAAACAATCTGGATCATTCATAATGATTCCATATCAAGTTCCAAACCTAAGCAACATCATAGTGATGCCCAGATAATGGACCCTAGAGGGGGGGGGGGAGGGGGGTGAATAGGGTTTATGGCAAATTAAAAATTTACTCTAAGTGATATTAGCGGAATTTAAAACTTATCCCAAAAGCTACCAACTAAAATCAGAGATGATAAAGGAAAGAGAGGAATAGAGATACCAGACACCAGATATGTTATCGGGGTTCAGCAACTTGCCTACGTCCCCGCCTTTCAGCTTTCCCGCTTCAAGGATTTTCACACGATTCACTAATCATACTCTTCTTTTCCAACAGAGAGCAAGTCTTACACTCCTTTTACAGGGTCAGGAATAACCTCTTACAATCCTTTTGCAGGCTAAGGAGTAACCTCTTCAAGAGAGACTCTCTCTTGGATACAAGAAGACTATCTTCTTGACAGGGTGCAAGAATTCCTGACTTTTCACTTTCAATGAATACAGAAATTTGTGGATTTTTAATCCGAATTGAAAGCTCCTTAATTGAGCTAGATAAGAATTGAATACAATGCTTACAATCTCTCAAGATAGATTGGAATTGAATGCTCAAATGAGTGAGGGATTAGGTTTCAGGATATTCAATACAAAAATAGAGTATTGATTGCTAGAGGTTGGTGAGTGATGAATGATTAATAAAACAGTGATTAGAATCCTTAGTTATGTATATTTTTATCATAAATCAGCTCTAGTTATAGTTGAGCAATCAATATGGGCATTAGGAGAAGTATTGAATGCGAACTAGCCGTTATAGGTTTTTCTCGTAGGCTTTTGTCGACCAGTGGGAGAGAATCAGGCTTGATTCGTCGCCGAGTGGAGACAGAAGCAATTGCTTCAATTTTCTGTCACCCACTCGTCGACGAGTCCCTTGTACTCGTCGACGAGTCCACTGAAAATTTTTCAGTAAACTCATCTTTATGAGACCAAAAAGGAAGGAAACATGTTAGGACCCTTAGGCAATGGATTTAATATTATTTTAATCATTTTAGGGCCTTAGTAAGATGTTCATGTTATACTAGGTCTCCTAGGGTCAATCTAGGTAGTCTTTGAGCAATTTTTTTCCAATGTCTTGAGGACTTTTTATAAGGTCCTAGACACTTTTAATTTTAGACACCAATCTTCATTCTTGATTTGAGAAGCTCTACTCTTGATGGATCTTCACGAATTTGTCTTGAGCTTTTGGGGCTTCTAGCACTTGAACTTTGACCTTGATGACTTTGAAAATGAATTAAGCTCTTCAATTCTTCATATCTTGAATCTTTGATCTTAATAGGCTTCTTTTCTGAAATTTCACATGCTCAATGAAAATATTAGTGCAACTAGAGTCATTTCATTATTGTGTCATCATTGAAACTAGTAAGGGTACATAGAATTGTAACCTTGAGGCTGACACATAGCAATATGTCTATTACAACCATTTAATTAAATAAAGCCTAGTAAAAGGGAAAACGATCCAAGTCTCTCACTTCCTATTCAAGGAGGTCACATTCTTCTTCTTCTTCTTCCCGATACTCCTCTTCAACCCACGGTTCGGCAGCACGCTTCGAATTTAAACCTGCCAACATCAAAAGTTTGACTGAGTAACAAAAATACTCAATGGATATAATAAGGTCTAATTAACAACATAATATCACATGTACATAATCAGTATCGTCATTCATATCGTATTTACATAATCAGAGCGTGGAAAACATTTGAGCATACCATATCATTACCTTGACTCATGTACTTGTGTGACTCTTGGACTTGTACTTGTGAGAAACATATTCATAAAAAGTTACATGTTAATGATAAGATGCATGTTCATGATAAGTGGCATGTTCAACAACGCATGATAAGATGCACATTCCAGGTGAATCGCATTGTTCAACAATGTATGATAAGATGCACATTAATTGCACATTCGGCAACGCATGATATGATACACATTCATAAAGAATTGCATAATTGACAACACATGATAAGATGTTTGTCCATGATAAGTTTCATATTCGACAAAGGATGATAAGATGCACGTTCATGATAAATGCATGTTCTTGTGAGACACGTATACTTGTGAAACTTATGGATTTACCATGCATGTGAATTTGTGCTTGAGTATCGTGATTAATATTCATTTAGGTTATCCCTTAGATTTCGATCTTCCATCATGAAAACTCCACCAAAGCTTCCCATATCACGATGGTTAGAGAATTTCGGGTTAGAAAGACCTTCCTCTAAGTCTTGGCCTATTTGAATTTCAATCACCATATAAGATTAAACACCTTATGATTTATCATACAAATCATACCGATATATTTTTTCACACATTCATAAATTCAATAACACGCTCATAACATCAATTGCCCTTATCCATCCTCATCATACCCATCCGCCTCACAATCATGCATAAAATGTCCTTCGTCCAACATACAAAATCATTCCTCATTCACATTCATAATCAAAACCCTCTAAATCCATCTACCATAATTTCTCATCCTCAATTTCATACATCATTAGGGTTAAACATCAAATATCAACACCATAATAGTCAAAATTATGTTTACCAAAACACATAAAATCCCTATTTCATCCTCAATAATTAACAATCCATACATAATTATTTGTAATATACCTAATATTTAGTGTTCAATCTATTTAAACATGCAAAAATTAAAATAGAGCTAGGTTAGACAGTATATCAACCTTTCAGGATCATTTTCCTACGATCCTACACTTGTGAAATGGCTTTTGGGACAATATCCAAGCTTTCCTTCTCCAAGCAACTCACCCTTGAAAACCTAGGATTATCTCTTCACTCTCCCCAAATTAGGTTAGAACTCTAATAAAACCCTAAACCCACAAAATAAGAACCTATTTTTTCTAAGGATCATTAGAATGGTTGATGGCATCGTTCGAATGATCTAGCATCATTCGAACGGTTGAGCATTCGAGAATCCACTGTGATACATGTTCGAACGGTCTGGGGATTGTCTGAACGGTTCCCCCTATTTTCCCTTGTTTTTTTACATTTTTTCATATTTTCTTCATCTATTTAGTCGCTTACACTTTTTAAACACTACATAAACATTAATTAACATTGAACACATTATAATACATATAATTGACATTTTTACCCATGTTAATCACATAAATGGCATGAAAGTAAATTTGGGTCTCTACATATAGTGTCGAGTCATATACTTGATCAGTGTGAGTTTTTGCCACTAAATTGTCAAAACGGGAGATTATAAAGTAAACATTTGTAATTAACTAATTCTTCTTCCAAAATTGAGTCAACTTCTTTGTCATTAGTGTAGCACCCCGGACTTTCCATACTTAATGAATAGCACTTTCGTGCTTAATTGGTCTTTCTCGTAATCTAATTAATAAATAAAGAAGAAAGTGGAAATTTTGAAATGTTAGAAATGTTCGTTTTTGAAAGACGAATCCAACGCAAGTTGAATCGTCAAAATCGGACGAACGAGTCAAAAGATATGGCCAAAACAGTTCTGACCTGCAGAGCATCGATCGCTCAGTCCATTCAGCGATCGATCGGTCCAAAACCAATCGATCGGTAGCTATCAACTGGTCAAAAATTTTGTATGGAGAAATTTTCCAGAGAGCAGGTTTTTGACTGATCGCTCGGTTAGGAAACCGATCGATCGATAGGCGACCGATCGCTCGGTATTAAACACTGATCGATCGGTGTATCGTATTTTTCAGAATTTCAGTAAGGGCGTTTTCGTCTTTTGGGTATTAAACCCTTACCCATAAGGGCTTGCCCGAGCCTTTAGGGTTTCATTCACATACTTAGAGGATTTTGGGAGTTAGAGAGAGGGGAGGAGGAGACTCTAACCTAGGGTTTGCTTTTGAGAAGAAATCAAAGGGGTTTAAGAACCCTAGCTCACCCCAACTCGTTTTGCTTCACGTTCAAGGCTCAAGCTCGTGTGGGGTTCCCTTCTCAAGCTAGGGTAGCACTCTCTACGGTATTTTTAAGAGGGTTTCCTACCTAATCAAGTATAGTTCGAGTAAGGGCTTTCTTCTTTCAAGTTGGAGCTTCCATCAAGGTTTACACCAAGGAGCAAGCCTTGATTCAAGGTTAGTATACCCTACTAACTTGCCCTAGCAATAATCTAGGTTTTCTATGTGATATATGATTCTTGCTACTATGTATTCTCCCTTATGAAATGTATCATATTCATCAAATATAAACAAGATAAGGAAAATGGTATGGATGCGTGGATGGGATGTTGATTGAGGCGAATAGATGCATATGTGTATTGTGTGTGAAATAGAAAAATAGAAGATAGGCATTGTATAAATAATGAACTCACTTTGGATGGAAAATATGCACTAAAAAGAAGAAGATTAACTATGGAGGAACCTTGCATGTTATGTGTTCAACAAATTGCCTAAATCATGAATAAATGACTTAAGTTTAGAAATGGAAGTAGGTTTTATGCATGTGTTCTTATGAATGGTGAATTGATTTAAATATCATGTTAATTACTCAAATGACCCTATGCATGTACTACAAATTGAATGAATTGTGATGTCATATCTCTCTTGTTATCCTCATTTTCATGATTGTACTATTGACACATACACGAGCACGCATGTTGCATGAACTGAGATTTCAAGAGCATATGCATATAATAACCAACAAGAAAATATTGCATGTCAAGGAGGTTGGTAGCCCAGGGACATTCGGGTACTAGCCTCTAGCTCACAAGAAAACCCAAAACACATATTGTCAAGGAGGTTGGTAGCCCAGGGACATTCGGGTACTAGTCTCTGGCTCACAAAAAAACTAAACAAGTAATAAAAATCACATATTTTCAAGGAGGTTGATAGCCCAGGGACATTCGGGTTAGCCTCTGGCTCACAAGAAAACCATACATCAAGGAGGTTGGCAGCCTAGGGAGATTCGGGTGCTAGCCTCTGGCTCACAAGTTACAAGATGCAAGTTTACAAGATGATGACAAGGCATTCATGCATGCACACATACATGATTTCTACAAGGCATACCGAGATATGAAACGGGTTTTCAAGCACGAGTTTTATCGAAGTTTTCGCATTCATGCACGCACGTCAAGATGATTACATTGTATCGTGTCTTATGTTATTTCTTTTGTGATGTTCCTATTTCTGCTTTGCATTGTACTATTGTTGTTGTGTGTTCTTATTGTTATGGTTAGCTAGTAGCTTGTACTCGCTGAGTATTCCATGCTCAGCCGTACTTTCATGTCGGAAGGTACTGAGGAAGCCCTCGACCTAGAGCCTTGGGTCGAGGAAGAGTATATAGAGGAGAGAGAGCCATCTATCCCACTACAGTCTCAGGCGGACCGAGACCTCGACGTGTGGTCGTACCTCGACTACTATTGAGGGGAGAGTACGAGAGGGTTTTATGTAGTTTGACATTTTGATAGGTGGGTCTGTCCACCTTAGTCTTAGGCATGTTTGTATATTTATGATCACTTAGAATACCATTCTGAGAACTATAGAAGAAATGAAAAGTTAGTTTACGCTTCCGCATTTATGTTTAGCTTCCGCGCTCTGATTATCATTGTTTTAGTACTGTAATTATCTTGTTCATGATAGGATGGTTTGGCAGGTACGTATAGTCACGCCTAAAGTATCCCTAAACTCCTAGGGGGTATTTTGGGGTGCGACAGAGGTGATATCAGAGCTATAGGCATTAGAGTCCCTAGGGTCGCTTAGTACTCGATACCACTACTGAACAAGGCATTAGGTATTAGGAAGGAGTCGTATTCCAAGTATAGACTAACAAATTGGTCTTAGTCAAAACAGGTTGAACTTCGACCGAACTTAGAGTCCTACGCTAGGAACACGGATTGTATGCTATGATATTGTAGGGTATACCATGTTTGCATTATTGGTGCTTAGTGTGTTAGCCTCAGGGTTACAACCATAAGTACCCCTATTAATTTTGATAATAACATAATAATATAATGAAATATTTGGTACTAATGAAACCATTTAAGTGTGTGAACATTTCAGATTACATAAGTTGATAGCACTCCAATCATGAAAAATGATGGAAATTACCCAAGAGGAAGTTCAACTCACTGAATACAAGATGAAGATCCAAGATAAGACCTTAGTCCAAGTCAGGTCCATTGAAGACAAAAGGCAAAATCACAAGATCCAAGTCAAGCCAAGATCATCTCTCATCATTTTTAAATATATTTACTTTTTATTATGAGAATGTATAGGACTTATGTAAAATGTCCTCAAAAGGATGGTAAGTTGAAAAGCTCAAGAATCATAGATTGACCATAGGAGCCTAGGACATTTTTGAAGATCACTCCAAAAGCTCTAATTAATCATAAAATTTTGATAAGAGTATAGGTAATTGACCTAGGAAATCAATCATATCCCTTCAGTGTGATCCAGACTGAATTCAGAATTTTTACTCTGAATTCGTCGACGAATTCTCTGGGTAGATTGAATTCGGCGACGAATTCTCTGGGTAGATTGAATTCAGTTCTGTTTCTTGATTTCAGTGATGAAATCTTTAGTTGGGTTAACTTCGGCGACGAAGTTATTATAGGATTTTTTTAAAATTAAATTCCATTTTTGAATTCGGCGACGAACTCAAGTGGGAACTCCACTTCGTCGACGAAATCATGTCTGAAACTGAAAAATCTTTGCAACGGCTAGTTTGCAACGGACCTAAAAGCATTTAATGCTACCCCAACGACACTATTGGATCAAATGGTATAAAAGGAGTTCATTTATGAACTACAAACAACTCTTGATCACAGCAATAACTCTCATCTATCACATATTCACTGCTATTGATTTTCACTTACTCTCATACTTAGAAAATCCCCAAAAATTCTCTCTTGAGCTTACTTGACTCCTACCTACTTTGAGAGACTTAATTAGAGTTTGTATTTCACTCTTATTCAGCTCATTTAAGGAGCTTTCTTTTCGGATTTTTAATCCAAAAACTCATTTATTGAAAGTAGTCAAGAATCCAGGATTCTTGCACTGAAGCTATTGCTTCAGTTATTTCAAGAGAGGGTTGTCTCTTGAGAGGTTTCAGCTCGGCCTAAAGGAGAGCTTGTAAGGTAATATCTCGACCTGTAAAAGAGATTGTAAAGGTTTGGACTCCACCTGTAAAGGAGCCAGTGCGATTAAGGAATCGTGGTGAATCCTCTAGCTGGAAGCTGAGGCAGGGAGTAGGCTGGATTGCTGAACCTCATAAACAAATCTTGAGTTTGCATTCTCCTTATCTCTTCTCTCTTTCCTTTAAATATTCTACAGTTCAGCTTGTTGCATATTTAACTTTATTCCGCACTTTTGAATTTGTAGTTCATTTTCTTTTTAAAAAAAGTTGCCATGGACCCTATTCACCCCCCTTTAGGGTCATTACCTGGCCAACAATTGGTATCAAAGCCTAATACTCTAAATAGATCTAAACAATCTGAGTAATCGAGTTTATTATGACAAACAATGTTTTTGCAACAAGCCTAGGAGAAGGTAGTCCACCACTAGACCACCTCTGTTTAATGGAGAAAATTATAACTATTGGAAAACTAGGATGATGTATTACATTCAAGCTCTAGATTATGAGTGTTGGAGAGTAATAGTCAATAGCCCTCATCTTCCCACAAAAACTGTGGATGATGTCAGAATTCCTAAGGTAGAGGAAGAATGGAATGAAGCTGACATTATGCTCATTCAAATCAATGCTAAAGCTATTAGCAACCTCTACTGTGCTTTAAGTCCCCAAGAATTTAACAGAGTTTCTGGATGTGACTCTGCTAAAGAAATATGGGATAAACTGAAAGTCACCTATGAAGGGACTAATCAGGTTAAAGAAGAAAAGATTAGCATGCTTGTTCACAAGTATGAATTATTTAAAATGGAAAAAGAAGAATCTATCGGTGATATGTTCATCAGATTTACTAACATTTTAAATGGTCTTAAATCTCTGGGTAAAGTGTACTCTAATGCAAAAAATGTGAGAAAGATTTTAAGATCATTGCCCAAGGAATTGACTCCAAAAGTAACAGCAATCCAAGAAGCTAAGGACCTCACCAAACTGTCTATGGATGAGCTGTTGGGATCTTTTATGACTCATGAAGTCATAATGAATGATCAAATGCCTTATGAACCTAGAACCAAGAAATGGCTGGCTCTCAAGTCTACTCAAGTTGAAATCAGTGATGAGGAAACCAGCAATGATGATGAAGATATAGCCTTGATGGCAAAAAGGTTCAAAAGGTTCCTCAAACATAAGAAGAACTTCAAAAAGAGACCATATAAGAATGAGTTCTCAAAAAAAGTGAACAAAGCTGAATCTAGCAAGAAGGAACCTCTCACCTGTTATGAATGTAAGAAGCCAGGCCACATAAGGACTGACTGCCCTCAACTCAAGAAAAGCCAAAAGTACAAGAAGAAGGCTATGATGGTAACTTGGGATAACTCAGAAGGAAGCAAATCAGGAGATTCAAGTGATGAAGAAGTAGTAAATTTGTGCCTCATGGCAAATGAGGATGAGGTAACTTCTTCCCCAAATGATTCTCTCATATGATGAAATAAGAGAAGCATTTGATGAACTTTATATTGAATTTGGTAGAATAGCTAAATTAAATAAATCCTTTAAAAGGGAAATCCACACTCTCTCACAATCATGTGAAAATCTACAAAAAGAAAAGAGTGTGTTAGCCATTAAGAATGAGGAATTGAGTAAAAAATTAAATGATACTGAAAATGCTCCTCATAACTCACCATGTGAATGTGATGAGTTAAAAGTTAAAGTCAATGATTTGACCAATACTGTCCTCACATTCACAAATGGTCAAAAGAACCTAGAAAGACTTTTAGGACAGCAAAGATGTGTTTTTAACAAGGCTGAACTTAGTTATAATATTTTTTCAAAACAAAAAGATTATCAAAACTTCTTTATAAAATTATATAGTCACCAAACTTCACCATCTACCTCATTTTATAATGGTAAAATAATTAGAAAAGTTTGGGTTCCAAAAGGAACATCTTCTATTTCAAAAACTAACCATAAAGGACCAAGAATGATATGGGTTCCCAAGGGAACTAATCCTCCCAAACCACAACCCAGATCACTTTGGGTACCATCCAAAACTATTTGGGTATCGGGGGGAAAGTATCTTGGAGTTACTTGAATTGGATGTATAGGTATGCTTCAAATCAAGAACTTCTAAGACAACATGGTTCTTGGATAGTGGATGCTCAAGGCATATGACCGGGAACAAGGAACTATTTGCATCAATCACTCCAAAAGATGGTGGTCATGTGACATTTGGAGACAATGTCAAATGGAAGATCATCGGCATAGGTAACATTGATAAGAATAAATCTGTTTTTATAGAGAATGTACTACTCGTTGATGGTCTTAAGCATAATCTCATAAGTATTAGTCAACTTTGTGATAAGGGATTGAATGTTTCATTTAAGTCAAATATCTGCATGACTAAGGATAAAGATAATCTAAATACTTTGTTTGTAGCACATAGGAATGAAAATGTTTATACCTTAGATTTTGATGAACTTAAATCTCAAAACTTGATATGTTTTTCTGCTATAGATGAAGCAAGTTGGTTATGGCATAGGAGACTAGGACATGCTAGCATGGATCTTTTGTCTAAACTCTCTAAAAATGAATTAGTTAAAAGATTACCTAAAACTAAATTTATCAAAGATAAAATCTGCGATGCTTGTCAACTTGGAAAACAAATAAAATCTTCATTTCAAACCAAGAAAATGATTTCTACCACTAGGCCCTTAAAATTTTTGCATATGGATTTTTTTGGTCCAAATGAAATAGCTAGCCTAGCTGGAAAAACTTATGCTTTTGTTATAGTGGATGATTTTTCAAGATACTCATGAGTACTATTTCTTTCTCATAAAAATGAAGCACATTCTCTATTTAAAAAGTTTTGTAAAATAGTTCAAAATGAAAAAGATTATACTATTAACAACATAAGAAGTGATAGAGGAGGAGAATTTAAAAATAAAGAACTTGAATCATTTTGTGATGAAAATGGTTTTAATTATAATTTTTCAGCACCTAGAACTCCACAATAGAATGGTGTAGTAGAAAGAAAGAATAGATCTCTTCAAGAAATGGCTAGAACAATGCTTAATGAAAATAAATTACCAAATTATTTTTGGGCTGAAGCCATTAACACATCATGTTATGTAATTAATAGAGTTGTTATAAAAATCAAACTAAATAAAACTCCCTATGAGCTTTAGAATGGAAGAATCCCTAATATAAGTTATTTTAAGGTGTTTGGATGTAAATGCTTCATACTTAATGATAAACAACATCTTAAGAAATTCAATACTAAATCTGTAGAAGGAATCTTCTTAGGATACTCTACTAATAGCAAAGTTTATAGAATATTTAACAAGAAATCATTAATTGTTGAAGAATCAATTCATGTAGTTTTTGATGAATCAAACTCTTTTAACAAAATCAATACTGATATGGATGATGAAATTGACAATCTTCCAAAAGCAATATCAAATTTACAAATCAACAAAGACAATAAAAATGATCAAGAAAAAGAAAAATCAAGTAACAACTCCATTGAAATAGATAATAAAGAAATTGAAAATGAAGAATCCTATCAACTTCCTAAGCTTGGAAATTAATAAAAGATCACCCTAAGGATCTAATACTTGGTAATATGAAACAAGGAGTTAGAACAAAAAGAAATCTAATGAATCTTACTTTCCTAAGTCAAATTGAATCTAAAAATGCCTTAGAAGCTATTGAAGATGACTTGTGGGGCATTGCTATGCAAGAAGAGTTAAATCAATTTGATAGAAATCAAGTTTGGGATCTAGTACCTAGACCAAATGACAAATCTATTATTAGAACAAAATGGGTCTTTAGGAATAAAAATGATGAAAATGAGAATGTAGTTAAAAATAAAGCAAGATTAGTAGCTCAAGGTTACAACCAAGAAGAGGGGATAGATAATGATGAAACATTTGCCCCGGTTGCTAGACTAGAAGCTATAAGAATGTTAATTGCATTTGCTAGTTATAAAGAATTTAAACTATATCAAATGGATGTAAAAAGTGCATTTCTAAATGGGTATATCAATGAGGAAGTTTATGCAAATCAACCTCCTTGTTTTGAAAATCATGAATTTCCTAATCATGTATTTAAGTTAACTAAAGCCTTATATGGATTAAAGCAAGTTCCAAGAGCTTGGTGTGATAGGCTAAGTAGCTTCTTAATTGAAAACGGATTCACAAGAGGTAAAATTGACACAACTTTATTCATAATGACCAAAAATGATGATATGCTAATAATCCAAATCTATGTAGATGACATCATATTTGGATCAACAAATGAATCTCTTTATAAAATGTTTGCTAAAACAATGCAAAAAGAATTTGAAATGAGTATGATGGGTGGTGAATTAATATTTTTCTTAGGACTTCAAATCAAACAAACCAAATAAAGAACTTTCATTAATCAAGCTAAATATACTAAAGAACTACTGTAAAAGTTTGGAATGGAAAACACTAAAATAATGGATACTCCAATGAGTCTATCAACCAAACTTGATAAGGATGAAAAAGGGAAAAGTATTGATGAAAAACTCTATAGAAGAATGATTGGAAGCCTTTTGTATCTCACTATAAGCAGACCTGACATTATGTTCAGTGTTTACATTTGTGCAAGATTCCAATCCTGTCCAAAAGAATCTCACTTAACTGCAGATCTTTAGATACTTACTTGGAATAATTGATTTAGGCTTATATTATCCAAAGGACACAAACTTAGATCTTATAAGCTATTCAGATGCAGACTTTGCTGGATGCAAGGTAGATAGAAAAAGTACTAGTGGAACTTGTCACTTTTTAGGACATTCTCTTATTTCATGGTTTAGTAAGAAACAAAATTCAGTGGCCTTATCCACAGCTGAGGCTGAGTACATGACAGCTAGACTTTGTTGTGCTCAAACTCTGTACATGAAACAACAGCTAGAAGATTTTAAACTTATCTATACTAAAATTCCTATTAAGTGTGATAACACAAGTGCTATTTGTATGACTAAGAATCCTATTCAACACTCAAGGACTAAACGCATAGAAATAAGATATCACTTTATTAGAGATCATGTGCAAAATGGAAATGTTATCTTGGAATTTGTTGATACTATTAATCAGCTTGCTGATATCTTTACCAAACCTCTACAATCTGACAGGTTCAGTGCTTTGAGAAGAGAATTGGGAATGACTAGTCTAAATGATCTAACTTAATCAAGATCAAAAGTAATCAAAAATTGAAATCTTTGATTTGATCTGCCTATAACTTGCTTGATTATTTAATAGATTGATTTGAATACGTTATGATAATTTTAGAAGTCTTGATGAATCTTTGACTTAAAGGAAAACATGTAGAAAACTAAAGAGAAATCAATTCTTCATATTCAGAACTGAATTCGGCGATGAATTCAATCTAGAATATGATTTCAGCGACGAATCTTTGGGTAATATAGAAAACAGAATGTTTTCTGTACCAATTTCGGCGACGAACCTAAATGAGTCATCCATTTCGTCGACGAAGTCAATCCGAAATTAAACACATTAGGGCTCCTAACTCAACTTCGGCGACGAACCTAAATGAGTCATCCATTTCGTCGACGAAGTCAATCCGAAATTAAACACATTAGGGCTCCTAACTCAATTTTGGCGACGAAATCAGGGACGAAACCCATTTCGGCGACGAATTGAGTCGTGTGTATAAATAGTAACCCTCAAAATCCAAACGTTTTTCAAACCTAATCTTTCCCTCCAAAGTCCCTATTCCGTTGCTCGTACACCCTTCTTTGTTCCAAGATCTAGCAAATCTTTCCAAATCTCTCAGAAAAGGCCTCCTAGAATGAAGAATGCATTTGTGGAGCCACCAAAGAAGAAATCAAGAACTGATAAAGTAAAAGAACGGCCTCAAGTTCAACTCCAGTCCCAGTAAAGTTCAAGGAAGTAAAGTTCGAGAAATTATTCAAAGAAAAATTCCTATCTCTTTCCCCTCTGTACGGTAAAGTCGTTAATTTCATTAGTTTTGATGCCTATGAGCTCGAACCCATAAAAACTTTCTTTTCTGCCCTAAAATGGGATAAGTTTCTTGAATCCAACGAACCCATGTTTCCTGAGTTGGTCAAACTCTTTTACACTCACTTCTATTTCAATCAATCCGAATCACTAATTACTTCATTTGTCTTAGGTAAAAACATTTCTTTTCATTTAAATCAATTGCACTCAATTTTAAAAATCCCTCAGTGTACCCTTCAAACTTTTGTGAATGGTCAGTGGACCAGTCATGAAGGATTTGATGTGGTTGAAGCACTAAAAATGATGTGCATAAACCAAGATTTCACTTTTGTCATTTTCAACTTAAGATTAAAGATCTTACCTTCACTGCTAGACTGATTCACCACATAATCACTTATAACCTAGTTCCCAGGGCTGGTGGTTGGGAGTATCTCACCTACTTCGATGTATTCCTTATGTGGTGCATCCTTACCTCCACACCCATTGATCTCTCCTACATCATGGTCCATTGTATGGATGATGCATTTAAGAGAAAATCAGGGTGTCTCCCTTTTGGTCAGGCTCTGACTAAAATCTTTAAACACTTCAATGTTCCTTTAGGCTCTCAAATAGATATTGTCACCCCTGATGATTCCTCCATTTATAGCAAAGCAACCATTCAAAGAATGGGCTATATCTGGAATGACTCCCAGAAGGTTTGGACTCCCAAACCCTCTGCTTCTCAGTCCTCCTCCCTTCCTTCCAGTACCCCAGTTCCTATTCATACTTCATCTATACCTTTTTCTGCTCCCTCTTCATTTATTCCTTCCTCTTCATCTGCACCCCCAGAGGAGGAACCCCAGGTTGAGCAGCAGCCAGTATCAGAAGAGGATCCTGCAGATGAGCTTCAGGGTGAGCAGCACCCCAGAGATGAGTTGCCTGACTGGTCTGATTTCGTGGATGCTGGAGAGATTCTCGAGAGTTCTCATAGACAGGTGTCTCCTCATTTTGAGGACCCCGGTCAGATCTATGAGGTGCTCAGCAGGCCAGCAGCTTCAGATGAGCAGCTGAACAGCATGGCAGGGCAGATTACCTCCATGTCCTCCAGCTTGGAGCAGTTTCAGTTGGAAATGAGGATGAGCCAGCAGGCTTTTCAAAAGGAAATAAGAGCATCCCTGCTCTCCTTCATGATAGAGACAAGGGAAAAGCTTACAGCCATTTAAATCGAATCTAGAGAAAATCTTCAGAATCTCCATTCCTCTACTCTCTCCCAGTTTGCAGCTCTTGAGTCTGAGATGAGTAAAATCCCCAAAGCAGTCCAGTCTTCTCTTGCCACGGTGCATAATGATCTTAGAGAGTGTGCCAATGCCACCTACTCTGTTTTAAGAACAATTAACATGGATACCTCAGTCACCAAAGATAGAGTTGACTCTGTGTCTTCATTTCTTCATAGATTGGGGGCAGAACAATCCGAAGAAAGTATCCGAATGGAGAAAGTCACAAAGACAATCCAAGGAATTTTCGAATCATCAGCTCTTCAGTTGAAGACTCAAGGCAAGTTTCTTTTGGATATGGCAGAGCATGACTCCATAACTGCCTCAATTACCTTGCGAGCCACTGATGAGTTGAGGAAAATGAATAATTTTCTGGTGAGTCTGGCTAGTGGAGCCACTCCCTCTCAAGCTCCCTCTTCTTCCAAAGGCAAGAGACCAATAAAGGTAACCCCCTCCAAAAGGGGTCAAACTACTGATTCCCCTATCATTTCCCTTCCTTCTGACTCAGATTCCATCTCCTCTTCCTCAGACTCCCATGATGACTCCGATCCAGCTGAACCATCAGAAGAAGTCCTCTCAAAGGTTGCAGACTGACATTTGAAATATTTGAAATATGATATTTTTTTTTTGCATCTTTGGCAGTACACACATAATATGTCTTTTGCTTATGCAATTCTATTCTTGTCTGGATCTAATATGTTGTAAAGAGAAATTAAAATTGAAACTTATCTTTGTGGAACTTTTCTTGGTACATAACCAGGGTGATATATCCTTTAACTCATCATAAATATACATCTAAATTATAATTGTGATTATTTTTACAAATGCATATGCGTAGGGGGAGCTTACCTCAAAGTTTTTATGAAAAACATGTCGTGAGGGGGAGCTCAACCCAATTTCATTACATTGTTATGTCATCATCAAAAAGGGGGAGATTGTTAGCCTCAGGGTTACAACCATAAGTACCCCTATTAATTTTGATAATAACATAATAATATAATGAAATATTTGGTACTAATAAAACCATTTAAGTGCGTGAATATTTCAGATTACATAAGTTGATAGCACTCCAATCATAAAAAAGGATGGAAATTACCCTAGAGGAAGTTCAACTCACTGAATACAAGATGAAGATCCAAGATAAGACCTTAGTCCAAGTCAGGTCCATTGAAGACAAAAGGCAAAATTACAAGATCCAAGTCAAGCCCAGATCATCTCTCATCATTTTTAAATATATTTACTTTTTATTCTGAGAATGTATAGGACTTATGTAAAATGTCCTCAAAAGGATGGTAAGTTGAAAAGCTCAAGAATCATAGATTGACCATAGGAGCCTAGGACATTTTTGAAGATCACTCCAAAAGCTCTAATTAATCATAAAATTTTGATAAGAGTATAGCAAATTGACCTAGGAAATCAATCACATCCCTTCAGTGTGATCCAAGACTGAATTCAGAATTTTTACTCTGAATTCGTTGGCGAATTCTCTGGGTAGATTGAATTTGGCGACGAAGTCATTACAAAAATTTTCAAATTCAGTTCTGTTTCTTGATTTCGGCGATGAAATCTTTAGTTGGGTTAACTTCGGCGACGAAGTTATTACAGGATTTTTTTAAAATTAAATTCCATTTTTGAATTCGGCGACGAACTCAAGTGGGAACTCCACTTCGTCGATGAAATCATGTCTGAAACTGAAAAATCTTTGCAACGGACCTAAAAGCATTTAATGCTACCCCAACGGCACTATTGGATCAAATGGTATAAAAGACGTTCATTTATGAACTACAAACAACTCTTGATCACAGCAATAACTCTCATCTATCACCTATTCACTGCTATTGATTTTCACTTACTCTCATACTTAGAAAATCCCCAAAAATTCTCTCTTGAGCTTACTTGACTCCTACCTACTTTGAGAGACTTAATTAGAGTTTGTATTTCACTCTTATTCAGCTCATTTAAGGAGCTTTCTCTTCGGATTTTTAATCCAAAAACTCATTTATTGAAAGTAGTCAAGAATCCAGGATTCTTGCACTGAAGCTATTGCTTCAGTTATTTCAAGAGAGGGTTGTCTCTCGAGAGGTTTCAGCTCGGCCTAAAGGAGAGCTTGTAAGGTAATATCTCGACCTGTAAGAGAGATTGTAAAGGTTTGGACTCCACCTGTAAAGGAGCCAGTGCGATTAAGGAATCGTGGTGAATCCTCTAGCTGGAAGCTGAGGCGGGGAGTAGGCTGGATTGCTGAACCTCGTAAACAAATCTTGAGTTTGCATTCTCCTTATCTCTTCTCTCTTTCCTTTAAATATTCTACAGTTCAGCTTGTTGCATATTTAACTTTATTCTGCACTTTTGAATTTGTAGTTCATTTTTTTTTTTAAAAAGCTGCCGTAGACCCTATTCACCCCCCCTTTAGGGTCATTACCTGGCGAACATAGTGAACATGCTTGATGAATATATATGGAGTGAATTGTGAACTATTCCTAAATGCGTATCCAAGGTAGACTCATGTTGTATTGTCGTTCTCAGGAGAAATTATGAGACGCAATACTCGGGGTTGCGGGTACAAGACACGGGGCAACGAAAATGATGCTCCATCGGGTGATGATCAACCCGATTTTGCCCAAGCCTTTGCTTCAATAGCCGAGACTTTAGCTATGCTAACAGCAAGGCAACCGGATACTCCACCTAATGCGACACTTATATCGGCTCCTCCTAATCAAGCAAAAGCCGGAATAGAGGCTTTTTGGAGGATGAGGCCTCCAACATTTTGTGGAAGCATTGATCCACTTGTGGCCAAAGGATGGATTCGGCAATTAGAAAAGATATTTTCGGTGTTGGCGCCTACTGAGGCGGAAAGGGTTACTTGGGCCGCCTTTATGCTTGAAGGTGAGGCCGATCATTGGTGGAAGTCCGCACTTCGAACCCGAGAGTTGACCCGACAAGGTCAAGACTGGACTTGGGAGGAATTCTTGGACGTTTTCAACAAGAAGTACTTTCCGATCGGGATGAAAGAGAAGATGAAAGTTGAGTTTATTACCTTGGAACAAGGTAACATGTCGGTAGCGGCTTATGAAGCCAAATTTTCGGAGCTATCTCGGTTTGCTCCACATATGATAGCGACCGAGACTATGAAAGCCTGAAATTTGAGAGGGGGTTGAAGGCCTACCTCAAGGACCGAGTCTCAATGTTTAGACATGAGACATATTCAGAAGTTGTGGACAAGGCACTTTTGGCCGAGTCGAATTCCGAAGAGTTCTTCAAAAGAAGAGGAATGAAGAAAGGACAGTCGAGTAGTTCAGGGGAGAAAAGAGCAAGGACTAGCTTGTATCAGTTCGCAGGGCCGGCTCAGTCACAGAGGATATATTCTACACCACAGGCTCCTTGCCCTTTTACTCCACCGGCTTTTCGCCCAGCTTTGGCCCAGACTTCTCGCCCCGCAGTGACGCAGGCTATGGGATATGCTCCTCCCACCTATTTGCACGATATATGCACCATTTGTGGAACGAGGCATCCAGCGGGAGAATGCCGGAGGGTTACAGGAAGTTGCTTCCATTGTGGTGACCATGGTCACATGGTTAGAGATTGTCCCCGACGTCATCTGCTAGCTCAGTCTTCAGGGAGCAGGCCCCCGATTAGGCAAATATCTCAGCCTAGCTCTTCCCAGGCGTCGAGGGCCTCACAGTCTACACGGCCTCCTTGCCCAGCCACACAGGGCTGAGTCTTAGCTCTGTCAGAGAGAGACGCACGTGCATCCGATGATGTCGTGTAAGGTACGCAAAAATCCTAGAGTTTAAGTTGTGTAAGATTTCTATGGTTGGTTATGTGACTATTATTAAGGGTTACCTATGTATGATGCTTGTTACTATTTGAAATCTACTGATATTAGTTACTTAATCACATAGGCGCTTTATTAGTGAAAGAGTGTCTCGCCCGAGTGTTGATAGACTTAGGATCTACTCACTCTTTTATCTCACGAAGTTTTGCAAAGGGCTTTTTGACGGAGGCTACTCCGTTAAAGCGGGAATTGACCATTACAACTCCACTCGGCAAGTCAGTTGATACCGATAAAATATTTAGAGATTGTGTGGTGCAAGTGGGGGAGAATGAACTGTTAGCCGATCTTATCGTCCTGGATTTCCAAGACTTGGATTTTGATGTCATCATAGGGATGGATTGGTTGGCAAACCACCACGGTCATGTTGCGTGTTTTGAAAAGATGGTGAATTTCAAGCCGGAAGGAGTCAAACCTTTTCACTTCCGAGGATTGAGAGAAAAGGATATTGCTCGCTTGGCAGCTTTGAGCTTAGCGAACTCCGAAGCACAAAACTCCTCGACTATTTCGGTCATGAGTGAGTACTTGGATGTGTTTCCGGAGGAACTTCCCGGGTTGCCTACTGATAGAGAGATTGAATTCGCTATAGAGCTTGCTCTGAGTACCGCTCTGATTTCAAGGACACCATATAGAATGACCCCTATAGAGCTTGAAGAATTGAAGAAATAGATTGAGGAGTTACAACAACTTGGTTTCATCCAACCAAGTGTCTCACCATGGGGAGCTTCGGTTCTCTTTGTGAAGAAGAAAGACGGGTCGATGAGAATGTGTATAGACTCTCGTCAGTTGAACAAGGTAACTATCAAGAATCGTTATCCCTTGCCGAGGATAGATGACTTGTTCGACCAACTGAAGGGAGCGAGATTTTTCTCCAAGATTGATCTTAGATCGGGGTATCATCAGTTAAAGATCAAATCGAAGGATGTACCGAAGACGGCTTTTAGGACTCGGTATGGGCATTACGAGTTCCTTGTCATGCCTTTTGGGCTGACGAATGCACCAGCGGCGTTCATGGATTTGATGAACCGGGTGTTCCGATCATACTTGGATCGATGCGTGATTGTGTTCATCGACGACATTTTGGTGTATTACCAAACGCGGGAAGATTACGCACGAGACCTCCGCCTTGCCTTGGAGATGTTGAGAGAGCATAGGCTATATGTCAAATTGAGCAAGTGTGAATTCTGGTTAGAGAAGGTGGCATTCCTAGGCCACGTAGTGTTGGCCGAGGGCATTTCTGTAGACCCAGCCAAGATTGAGGCAGTCATGAGTTGGGAGAGGCCCAAGAGCGTCGCGGAGATACGTAGTTTTCTCGGGTTGGCAGACTATTATCGAAGATTTGTGGAGGGATTCTCTAGTTTGGCTGCACCTCTCACTTACTTGACGAGGAAAAATGCCAAGTTTAGTTGGAGTGACAAATGTGAAGTGAGCTTCTAGGAGTTGAAGAAATGCCTCACCACGGCCCCCGTCCTTATTGTGTCATCCGGACATGGTGGTTATGAGGTGTATAGCGATGCTTCGCACATTGGACTTGGGTGTGTCCTTATGCAGCACAAGAAAGTCATTGCCTATGCATCAAGGTAATTGAAGGAGTATGAAAAGAATTACCCTACTCACGACTTGGAGCTTGCTGCGGTCGTGTTTGCACTCAAGATTTGGCGACATTATCTTTATGGAGAATAATTTGAGGTATTCACAGATCATAAAAGCCTTAAGTATTTGTTTTCCCAGAAGGAGCTGAACCTGAGGCAAAGAAGATTGGTAGAATTTTTGAAAGACTACAAGTGCTCCATTCAATACCATCTGGGCAAAGCGAATGTTGTAGCCGATGCCGTTAGCCGGAAGCCTACTGGACTTTTGGCGCATATGATGCTGAAGGAGTGGAGGTTGCTGGAGGATGCATCCAACCTCAACATCAGTTTTAGTCTCCCTACCTTTGGGCCGGTAATGGCTAACATCACAGTTAGGCCATATATCCTAAGCATGATCAAGGAGTTGCAGGGAATGGATGCCAAGCTACTTTCTTGCCGAGATAAGTCAGTTAAGAGTGGTAGCAAGGATTTTACGGTGAGGGATGATGGGATTATCACTTTCAAGGGAAGAGTATGTGTCCCAGCCGATGAGAAACTTAAACGAGAAATCTTATACGAGGCTCACCGGTCCAAGTACACCGTTCACCCCGGAGGTACCAAAATGTATAGGGACTTGAAAAAGCACTTTTGGTGGCGGAACATGAAGTGAGAAATAGCGGAGTACGTGTCCCGATGCTTGGTGTGTCAGTAAGTCAAGGCCGAGCACAGGAGACCAGCTGGACTTTTACAGTCTTTCCCTATTCCCGAGTGGAAATAGGAGCACATATCTATGGACTTCATTGTGGGGTTGCCGAAGACGGTTAGAAACTTTGATGCTATATAGGTTGTGGTCGATAGACTGACGAAGTCCGCCAATTTCTTGCCATACCGGACTACCTTCAATTCCAATCAGTTGGCTGCATTGTATATCAAAGAAATAGTTCGGTTGCACGGGGTACCAGTGAGCATTGTCTCGGATCGGGACCCTAGATTTACCTCCAGGTTTTGGAAAAGCTTTCAGAGTGTCATGGGTTCCCGGTTGGACTTTAGCACGGCTTTCCATCCACAAACGGATGGGCAAACCGAGCGAGTGAATCAGGTTATTGAAGATATGCTCTGGGCATGTATGCTAAACTTCAAGGGAAGTTAGGAAGATCACCTACCTTGGGTGGAATTCGCCTACAACAATAGTTACTAGGCAAGCATACAAATGGCGCCTTTTGAGGCTTTGTACGGAAGGAGTTGTAGATCCCCGTTGTACTGGGATGAAGTTGGGGAAAGGAAGGTGTTGGGCCTCGAATTAATTGAACAAATGGCGGATAGATTCAAGCTCATCCTGGAGAGGTTGAAGACCGCACAAGATCGACAGAAGAGCTATGCCGACACCTGTAGGCTGGACCTTGAGTTTCGAGTTGGCGACTTTATTTTTATCAAGATTTCACCAACTAAAGGTGTTATGAGATTCGGGAAAAGAGGCAAGCTTAGCCCGAGATATGTGGGCCTGTTCGAGATCATAACTAGAGTCGGTGAGGTGGCTTACCGTGTTGCTTTGCCCGCTCATATGGCGGCGGTCCACAACGTGTTTCACATCTCCATACTCCGGAAGTACATCTCGGACACTTCCCATGTTATAGAGCTTGATTCGGTGGAAATCTGAGAGGACCTTACACTAGTTGAGCAACCGGTGCAGATCCTAGACAGGCGAGATCAAATCTTGCGCAACAAGACTATTCCCTTGGTCTTGGTAAGATGGCAACACCATTCAAGGGAGGAAGCGACATGGGAACGAGAAGCAGAAGTGCGAGAAAAATATCCTCAGTTATTTGTTTAGGGCTTTGACATTCCCTTGTATTTGTTATGGTTTTGTGCTTGTATGTATCGTCTGAATTTCGGGGACGAAAATTTTGTAAGGGGGGAGAATGTAGCACCCCAGACTTTCCATACTTGATAAATAGCACTTTCGTGCCTAATTGGTCTTTTTCATAGTCTAATTAATAAATAAGGGAGAAAACGGAAATTCTGAAATGTCAGAAATGTTCGTTTTTGAAAGACGAATCCAACTCAAGTTGAATCGTCGAAATTGGACGAATGAGTCAAAAGATATGGCCAAAACAGTTCTGACCTACAGAGCACCAATCGCTCGGTCCATTCAGCGATCGATCAGTCCAAAACTGATCGATCGGTAGCTATCGACTGGTTAAAAAGTTTGTCTGGGAAAATTTTTCAGAGAGCAGGTTTTTGACCGATCGCTCGGTTAGGAAACCGATCGATCGGTAGGCGACCGATCGCTCGGTATTAAATAGCGATCGATCGGTGTATCGTATTTTTCAGAATTTCAGTAAGGGCGTTTTCATTTTTTGGGTGTTAAACCCTTACCCATAAGGGCTTGCCCGAGCCTTTAGGGTTTCATTCACATACTCAGAGGATTTTGGGAGTTAGAGAGAGAGGAGGAGGAGACTCCAACCTAGGGTTTGCTTTTGAGAAGAAATCAAAGGGGTTTAAGAACCCTAGTTCACCCCAACTCGTTTTGCTTCACGTTCAAGGCTCAAGCTCGTGTGGGGTTCCCTTCTCAAGCTAGGGCAGCACTCTTTACGGTATTTTCAAGAGGGTTTCCTACCCAATCAAGTATAGTTCGAGTAAGGGCTTTCTTCTTTCAAGTTGGAGCTTCCATCAAGGTTTACACCAAGGAGCAAGCCTTGATTCAAGGTTAGTACACCCTACTAACTTGCCCTAGCAATAATCTAGGTTTTCTATGTGATATATGATTCTTGCTATTATGTATTCTCCCTTGAAATGTATCATATTCATCAAATATAAACAAGATAAGGAAAATGGTATGGATGCGTGGATGGGATGTTGATTGAGACGAATGGATGCCGATGTGTATGAATGTGTATTGTGTGTGAAATGGAAAAATAGAGGATGGGCATTGTATAAATAATGAACTCACTTTGGATGGAAAATATGTACTAAAAAGAAGAAGATTAACTATGGAGGAACCTTGCATGTTATGTGTTCGACAAATTGCCTAAACCATGAATAAATGACTTAAGTTTAGAAATGGAAGTAGGTTTTATGCATGTATTCTTATGAATGGTGAATTGATTTAAATACCATGTTAATTACTCAAATGGCCATATGCATGTCCTACGAATTAAATGAATTGTGATGTCATATCTCTCTTGTTATCCTCAATTTCATGATTGTACTATTAACACGTACACGAGCACGCATGTTGCATGAACCGAGATTTCAAGAGCATATGCATATAATAACCAAAAAGAAAATATTACATGTCAAGGAGGTTGGTAGCCCAGGGACATTCGGGTACTAGCCTCTGGCTCACAAGAAAGCACTAAAATGTTACCATGTTCAAAACACATATTGTCAAGGAGGTTGGTAGCCTAGGGACATTCGGGTACTAGCCTCTGGCTCACAAGAAAACTAAACAAGTAATAAAAATCACATATTTTCAAGGAGGTTGGTAGCCCAGGGACATTCGGGTACTAGCCTCTGGCTTACAAGAAAACCATATATCAAGGAGGTTGGTAGCCCAGGGAGATTCGAGTGCTAGCCTCTGGCTCACAAGTTACAAGACGCAAGTTTACAAGACGCAAGTTTACAAAATGATGACAAGGCATTCATGCATGCACGCATACATGATTTCTATAAGGCATACCGAGATATGAAACGGGTTTTCAAGCACAAGTTTTATCGGAGTTTTCGCATTCATGCACGCACATCAAGATGATTGCATTGTACCATGTCTTATGCTATTTCTTTTGTGATGTTCCTATTTCTGCTTTGCATTGTACTATTGTTGTTGTGTGTTTTTATTGTTATGGTTAGCTAGTAGCTTGTACTCGCTGAGTATTCCATGCTCAGTCGTACTTTCATGTCGGTAGATACTGAGGAAGCCCTCGACCCAGAGCCTTGGGTCGAGGAAGAGTATATAGAGGAGAGAGAGTCGTCTATCCCACTGCAGTCTCAGGCGGACCGAGACCTCAACGTATGGCCATATCTCGACTACTGTTGAGGGGAGAGTACGAGAGAGTTTTATGTAGTTTGACATTTTGATAGGTGGGCCTGTCCACCTTAGTCTTAGGCATGTTTGTATATTTATGATCACTTGGAATACCATTTTGAGAACTATAGAAGAAATGAAAAGTTAGTTTATGTTTCCGCATTTATGTTTAACTTCCGCGCTCTGATTATCATTGTTTTAGTACTATAATTATCTTGTTCATGACAGGATGGTTTGGCAGGTACGTATAGTCACGCCTAAAGTATCCCTAAACTCCTAGGGGGTATTTTGGGGCGCGACACTTAGTCTTGTCTATCCTGTTTGTATTATTTGTGAAGATGAAATTGAAGAAATTCAACTAAAGAACATTTCGCCTGAAGCTTTGTTTGCACTTAGGATGATAAGTGACTTATATACGTAGTCTTGTGTCACGCCCCAAGACCATACACACATAATAACTCATTATTGTGCAGATCCCGAGCATGAGCCGGGAAGACGTCCCAATATCAAAATGGAATCACCATTTATGACTGATTCAAACTAGAATTAGTATTGAGCATAACTAAAACTCTCTAATAAAAGTGCTAAATCAAAGAAATTAAGTGTTTAACACAATGGAGTCTCGCTACAGATTCACTCACGAAGCAAGAAGAAAACAACTAAGTTCCTACTATTGAGCTCCACTAATAGCCTTTACTCTCCTCAGACTCTTCCTGAAAATGATGACATAAACAAGGGTGAGCTCACAGCTCAACAAGAGATTTCATCCATTAGGTGCACATACAATTATCTAGAGAGTGTGTGCAGCAATTTATAGCAATCATCAAGTCATTTTGCATAGCTAAGCAAGTAACCAACAATTATTTACAGGGATAGCTTATTTTTGTTATCTAATTATCATTTTCATTTATTACCATTGGAGTATAACATATCCCACTCAAATGATAAGAATTAGGGCGGCTCATAGCTCACCCAGATGAAAACTCGAGCTTGTACACTATGACACCCGATATCCATCACAACATGGAAAATTGGATTTGTACACAATGGCATCCAATCAACCATCACTTGGGATCACACTCTTGGATCACCCAATTGAGAATTCAGGCTTGTACATAACGGCACCCTATTCCCCAATCCTGGGGTTGTACACAACTTCACCCAAGGACCCCATTTATGGAGGTCGTACACAACTATCCCCCTTAATGGACGCTATCCAGTTTTTTTATCTTATTAATTTGTTATGGTTTAGCATGTGCATGTCTTAACATAGGCATCAATATAAGAGTATGCATACTCATACTCATCACATTCTAATATCAATGTAACAAAATTAAAACATGTAGTGAAATCAATAACAATAAGGCATGCATCCATTGTTATATCAAAATCAAACACCAAAATTAACGCATGCTGTGAAACAGTAATTTCTATCAAATGTTGCATGCATTCAATGATATATCAAGATCAAGACCGTAGATAACACATGCTGTAAAAAATTGAAATTCAATCAAACATAGATTTATTCATTCAAGGTATTAACAAGATCAAATTCATACTCAATAAAAAAAAAAACTATCATATGCATAAAAATCCAATCATGGTCAACATACAAGTGGGGGATTCTACTTGCACATGCACGTTCCAATCTGGTTCCACAACGAATTTATCAAATATGTAATATTAATAATAATTTCAATTACTAATGGAGGAAGTCTACTTGCACAGTCACGTTCCAATATGGTTCTACCATAAATCTATCCAATATGAAATATTAATAATAATTTCAATTACTAATGGAGGAACTCTACTTGCACAGTCACGTTCCAATATGGTTCTACCATAAATCTATCCAATATGAAATATTAATAATAATTTCAATTACTAATGGAAGAACTCTACTTGCCTTAAACTTTAGTTAACTTAGAAACTCCTTGGAGACTTACAGCAGCACTACGATCCAAGGTCTTACACGCCCAAAACAAAAATTTGTTTGATCCTCCTGGATCCTCTTCTTCCCAAGGAGTAAAACTCCTCTAGCCTCCAAGCACGTTCTCTCTTCCCAAAATTAGGTTTTCTCCTCTTTAATTAGGTTTAGCTTTTTATTTATACTAACCCTACATGCAAATTTACAAAAATACCATTACTTTGTTTGTCTCTACACTTTAGGCTATCCGGATTAAAGCTACTCAAACTTGATTTAGTTTAACATTATGGAAAACACTGGAATCAAAATACAAAAATACCCTTACACATATTATTTAATTTAACAATTTATCCGAAAGAAATTAGGGCCGCTACATCTACACCTTAGGAGGATTGACCTACATAATTGTTTTTACCTAAGATGATTAGCTAGGGGCTTGACTATGTTTAGGGAATTTCAGTCAAAACATATGCTATTCAGTTTGCAGACTATTTTGGTTGAGCGATCGCAAGTCTGGCTTAAGCAAAAGTTTGCTGGCTTGAGCGAATTGCTCTCGGACTTGATTGTCAGTAATGACAGAGCAGTTCTTCTGAATTTTTGTAGCCATCTTGCTTGAGGGAGAGAAAGTAGGCTCAAGCAAAGGTGTTTTTCAGTTAATAAAAAGCTGGTTGGGTTGTTTCTAATTTTGTCTCGGATCTACATCTGGCTCGAGCGATTGCCGCATAGACAGAGTAAAAACTTTGAAACTCCTTTTTTTTTTTTGCTACCTTATTTAATTTTATTATTTTCTAAAACAAATTGGAAGTTTTAAGGATTATATTTTGTGATAATTGAGATAGCTTTGAGGGATCGAAGGTTTCTCACACCTCTTGGTTGGGACCCTATTAATTCTTCTCTACCTTTCTTCTCTAGAGATGCAAGTCTTAACTCCATTTATCGTATAATTGTTTGATGAGATTTTTGATTGTGCTGAAATCCCTCTAGAGAGTTTAAAATCATTTAAACAAATAGCTCAATTTATTGAGTGTTGGTTGGCGTGAGTCAAAGTCGTCGACATAGATCGATCATGTTGGATCGTGGTTGATGGTGACTAAGTGTGTCGCGACCCAAAATCTCCTATAGAAGTTATGGAACTTTGGCTCGTGACTTATACTTCAAACCATCCTGTAAGAGCATTTAAAGCAATGCTAAAAAGCGGAAGCTAAAATTTTCTTTACAATAAAGCATAAATCGAAAATTGTATAGTCATATCCTAAGTTAAACCCAAACTAGCTAGTATTATAAAAACTCAATAGAAGGAACCGATGTAAGTGGACATGCCCACTTTGAAACCAGTCTAAGACAATATATACAAGTCACTCCCTGTCCTCACTTGACAAAAGTCAAGGTAGGGCCACCTATCAAGAGCCCCTCCTTCCTCCGGATGATCTACAACCGGTGATTCCTCAGCATATTCTTCCTCGACTCAGGGACCTAAGGCACAAATGTCAAATGGTGGACCTGCCGACAATAACAGTTCAGCTGAGCATGGAAGACTCAGCGTATACTAACTACTAAATAATGAAGTTATAAAACAATAACCGGATTTCATATGCAGTTCATATATCTCAATCATCAAAAAACTATAACGGGATTTTATATGCAGTTCACATATTTCAAATATCAAAACACATGCATACTTCCAATTGGACATGTGGAAAGTCATAGCTTCGATATCAATGTGCATACTTTTCAGAACTATATATTTTACTTTCTTCAAAAATCATGTTTGTTGCCCAGCTAATGGACCGTAGAGGGGGGGGGGGTGATTAGGGTCAATGGCAATTTAAAACTTTTTAAAGAGATTTATACGGAATTTAAATGAATTAACAAAAATGCTACAAGCAATAACAAGATAAACAGAGAGAGAGAGAGAGATAAAAGATACCACACACGAGATTGATATCGGGGTGTAGCAACTTGCCTACGTCCCTACCTTTAAGCTTCCCGCTTTAAGGATGTTTACACAATTCTACTAATCGTACACTTCTTTACGGGCAAAGAGTAAGCCTTTACAATCCTTTTCTAAGGCTCAGGATAAAACCTCTTCAAGAGAGTGTTTCTCTTGGCTACAAGAAGAATTCTTTATCAAAGGTGCAAGAATCCTTGATTCTTGACTTGGCTTTTTACAATGAGTGGTTGGATATTGAATGATCCTTGATGAGCTAGATAAGAGTGAAAAACAAATCGAATAATCTCTCAAAGATGATTGGAATTGAATGCTCAAGCACATAGGGATTGAGATTCTAGGATTTCAATGAAAAAATAGAGTATTGATTGCTGGAACAGATTGGATAATCAATGAATCAATGAATAGTGTAAGATCCTTGTGTTTGTTCATAAATAAGCTCTATTTATAGTTGAGGAATCAATTTGGCCGTTGTGAGAACATTTAATGCGAAATAGCCATTGAAAAACTAGCTGTTATACTCAGTTCCCGCAAGCACTCGTTAACGAATGAGTCTGGAAAAATACTAGAGTCGTCGCCGAGTGAAAACAGTGAGTAAAATTGAGTTTACTGTCATGCCACTCATCGACAAGTCTCTTCCACTCGTCGACAAGTTCTCTGAAATTTTACAGAGAACTCATCTTACAGAGACCAAAAGATTGGAATGATGACTTGGCCATGGGCATACATAAAATCAATATTTTAATCATTTTTAGGGCCTTAGAATGATGTCCAAACTATTCTAAGTATCCTAAGGTCTATCTAGGTATTTTTGAGTAATCAAGTTCCAAGATCTTGAGGACTTTTTCATGGTCCTAGATACTCTTGATTTTAACACTAGACTCCTTCAAGAGTTGGTCTTCTTATGGAACTCATGGAGCTTCAATCTTGATGAGTCTTCTTTTGATTTAGCTTGAGTCCTTGAAGCTTTTTCCTTGAAATGAATGATACTTGGCTTTTGACTTGGATTCTCTTAAATGTTTGATTTCTTCAATACTCCATGTAAGCACCCAATTTTTACACCCCTGCCTTAACCATGGTTAATATCATTAATCATGGTTATCCCCACCTAAACCCTAGGTAAACCCTAATAGCCTTAGGTAAAACCCTAAACCCTAGCCAACCTTAGGTAAATCCTAGTGACCCTAATGACCTTAGGTAAAGCCCAATCCAAACCTAAGTCTAACCCTAGGTACAACCTTAAACCCTAAAACAAACCCTAGGTAAACCCTACTAGCCCTAGGTAGAACCCTAAACCCTAGGTAAACCATGGTTAAACCCTAGGGTCCACCCAAGCCCATCTCAGGCCCAAAACTAGCCCAGAACCTTTTGTGGGCCCACACAGGGGCCCACAATACCCTAGAGACCTTTGGTGTGGGGACCAATATTCAAAAATTCAAAAATCCTAATTGGCGGTAATCCAATTACCGCCAATTCCAATTATAGCAAAGGCTACAGTGCTTTCGGCCCGCTTGTGTGAGAGATGGGCCCAAATTGGCAAAACTCCTAAATGGCGGTAATTGGATTACAACCATTTCCCTTTTGGCCTAGTTCAGGAATGGCGGTAATCCAATTACTGCCATTACCTGATTCTTGCAGAACGCGTATTAGCTCCCCTCCCGGCCTCTTCCAGTCCTCTCCAGCTTGTCCCCCACGTGTATTTTAATCCCTTAAACACCCCTAGGGTCTTCCCCTCATCCTATAAATCCCCCACCTCCTCCACAGTTCAAACGAATCCTCAACACCCATAGAGAAACCCTACTCCACTTCAACCAGCTCTGTTCCAACTTATCCAGGCTCTTGCCTTCCATCTGAAACCCCTCCAGGCACTATCCCAAGCCTCCACCAGCTCCCCCAGGATCCACCATAGGCTTGCTCAGTCGCCACCAAGCTTACAGCCACCGTAGAATGGTAGCATACCTACCCCCTGCATTTCTTTTAGTCATTTTAAGGGACCCCTGGTCCTATTCCAGGGGTACCATATCCCTTCATGTGTTTAGCATAGTTTCAGCCCAAGACAGGGGCCCCTAGCCTTCCTCATAGGCATGGGAGAGATCCCCTTGAGTTATAGAGCTCGGGTGCAACACCCTATATGCGTGCAGGCTCCCTTTAGGTTTTGGGGGTTCCTCAGATCATGAGGTACCCGGCTGGTGCAATCCCCAATGGGGAAAATAATTTCCTGGGCAAAACTAATAATGATGATAGAATAATTACCGTCATTACTGGCATTTTCCTTTGTAGCACCATTAACCATGGTTAACTTAGGTCTTGGTCCAATCTAGGGTCATTATTAGGACTTCCAGACCTCCCTCTAGCTGGTCTGGTCTTTCCAAGCCCAACCCTGTAACTTAACCCTAGTTAATTCGGCCTTAATCCCAGAATTAGTTAATGGCGGTAGACTATCTACCGCCATTTCAGACTTCCAAATAATACACCTTTAGGCCACTATGGAGCCCACACCTGACCTCCCCCTGGGCCTACTAAAGGCTCAGGATCTTCCTTGGACTTCAAGCTATACTCCTGTGGTCTCAAAACCCTCTAGGTCAGTCCCTAATCCCAGTTATAGCCCTGCAAATCATGGTTAAAAGAATCTCTGATTTTTGGGCTTTGCACAGGGCCTAGACCAGGTAGGAGGCCAGTCTAGGCCCTACCATGCTCCCTGGGCCCAATTTTGACCTAACCAGACCCTTAACCATGATCAAACTCATCTATAGTTAATATTTAACCATGGTTAAGCAATCCTTAACCTACAAAATTCTGAAAAAATGCTTAGGAAATAAAAAATATTTTGAGAAGCCTCAAAATGGTCTATTTCAGACATTTAATCATGGTTAGTAGCCTTAACCATGGTGACCTATCCCTTTAACCATGGTTAAGCAATCCTTAACCATTGGAAAAAATCTCAAAAAATATAAAAAGATAGAAAAAGCAGTTTTTAGACCTTTTTACCATGGTTGACAGCTCTAACTATGGTTAACTCTCATTTAACTCCGGTTAGCAACCCTAACCTTGGTTAAATCCGATTTGACCTACTGGGCCTCATCCCTTAGCTTATCGGGCTCACCTTTGGCCTACCAGACCCCACCTCAGCCTACCGAGCTTGACCATACATCTTTAACTATAGTTAGTAATCCTAACCATTGTTAGTTTGACCTAACCTCGGTTAGCAATCCTAACCTTGGTAAAACTCCTCTTTTGGCCTACCAGGCCCAAACCCTTGGCCTACCGAGCCCATACTATGCACTTGACCAACCTCGATCAACTCAACCCTAGTCCACCGGACTAACCCATTAGCCACCCTTAGTGTATACACACACACCTCCTAGCCTTGGCTCGGGCTCATGTGTCAAAAGTACACTCGGTCTGATCTCACCCTAACGTGAGTACGTAGGCAACTCAACCCGGGGTTTGACCCTAGTTAGCTTTTCTTTCTTAGATTAGTCTTACTTTAAACACTTAGGCATTTTGACATTAATTGGCTTAATCATAGGGAGTAGGGAACTGTTGTAAAACGGAAGTCTCGGGTGCCTAACACCTTCCCCAGGCTTAATCGAACTTCTTACCCTAATCTCAATCGCAGACCAAGACCTTATCCAACTCCTAGGGACTTATCCCTTCTGAATGAATAGGTGGCGACTCTAAACTCCCCATAAGATTTTCCAGGGTTCCGAAACTCGTGCTCACACTCCATAGCTCGAATGATACTTGTAATGTTCTTATTCTCTGAAAGTACACAGACTGAATGGAAACATTAGCATCATAATGATCATTCCATTATTGTATTATCATCGAAACTATTAAGGATACTTAGAGTTGTAACCTTGAGGCTAACAATATTTTTATCATTTTCTTTGTGTCTTTTACTTTCCGATTTTTATCTTTCATTTCTTTACTTAACTTTAGCCGAGTTGTTCCTTTTTTACTTTAGATCAGGTAATTAGTGGTTGTACTTGGTTTAAGCATACCAACACCCTCCTAATAACATTCTTGTTCATTTTTTTACTTGGGATCAGATGACTAGTGGTGTACCTGTACTAAACACACTATCATTATTCCAATAGCATTTTTTTCCTTTGTTTTACTTGAGATCAGGTGACTAGTGGTGTAACTAATAGTAGTCACCTGATCTAAACACACTAGCACCCTCCCAATAGCATATTCTTCATTTTACTTGAGATCAGATGACTAGTGGTGTACCTGGTCTAAACACACTAGCATCCTCCCAATAGCATATTCTTCTTTTGTTTTACTTGAGATCAGGTGACTAGTGGTGTAGCTGGTTTAAACATACTATCACCCTCTCAATAGCATCTTCTTTCCTTTCTTTCATCTCCTTTACTTTACTTTTTAGATACCCGTACTTATACAAAATCTCGATCATGCAATTCCAGTGCTCATATAACATTTGTGTGTGACATATAGGCAATAAAACTTCAATAACATGATGCATGCATGTCGATTATCGATCCGTAGTTCTAAACATATTCACATGTAGTTTAAGCATATAATTCCACTTATTAAACATGTTATTCATCACTATTAGGACATCTTACCTCTCTTTTCATCAAGAATTCCCCACATGAACCACTTAGTGAAAAGACATGCATAAGGCATTTCATCAAAGACATTAACTTCATCATTTAATCTCATGAAGAATAACACTAGATCACTTAGTAGAACTACACTACTTCATTTCATCATTTACATTTTCATTCCTAATTAGGAAATTACCATAGAAATCAATAACATAGGTAAATTTTCAACACATCGTAGAATAACATAGTTTTCATCTCAATTTAGGCTAACGAATTACAACAACATTAGTTAGTAGAGAGTATCAACCTTACAAGATTGAATCCCTGCAATCTAAAGCTTGAGAAAGAGTTGAGAAGGCTTGAAAGATGAATCCCAAGCTTGAGAAGAAAGATCCAAGCTTCCTTTTGCTCTTCCAAGAGTTTGCCCTTAGAAAACTAAGGGTTTTTCTCTCTTCTTTGCCAAATTAGGTGAAAATGACTTATGATATCTTAAAACCCCGAACTAAGTGTCCTATTTATAGTCCAAGTGGGTTAAACCCCGAAAATCCTGATTTAACACATTTTTTAAAAAAGAATTGTTTTAAGAACATTCGTTCGAACGAAAATATATTCGTTCGAACAAAGTCAGCCCATTTCGAACGGAAATGGCTGTTGATTTCTATTTTTGGGCCATTTTTCTGGTTTCGTTCGAACGAATGGGACATTCGTTCGAACGAAAGTCCCAAAACCCTATTTTCTTACTTTTCTTCCAACTTAGCTTCTTCTACTTAGGCTTATATCCATTTTAAACATTCTAAGACACATTTTTAAATTTAAACATTCGTCCAACCGTTTTATTAACCTTGAGCACGACACTCATTTTAATATTGACCATTTTACCCTTTTGACTCTTAAGTCATTTCCTCTTTTCCCTTAACTTTTAAGCACCTATTAGGCCTAATCTCGATTGTTGTAGGATTCACATGAGTGAAATCCGAGTCTCTACAAAGAAAAAAGTTTGAGGAACCAGATCCACTTCGAGGGAGAGTGAACTTGCGGGTTCGTGGTTATTACAAAGCGTGAAGAATTGGGTACTAAGGATCATAGTGTCGAGTTCAGTTTGGTACATTTCAAAGTTCTGTAAGTTATGTTCTTTACTCTTAGTGCTATATTTTGCTAGACGAAGTCCTGTGATCTTTTCGGAAAAAGGATTTCATGTAAAAATTTGTGTCTCATGGTGTGAGAATTGTGTTGATTTAATCTGGATAAAAAAAATCGGTAGATAAATTAAATTAGACCTATTCACCCCTCTAGGTTCAGTGATCTTATAATTAAAAGAATTTCAATTTCCTAGTAGAGGGACATACGATTGCTGATGGATTTGTGGAGAATGATTAGACAAGTATGAAACATTATGGGTATAAGGGTGGGGGCCAGAGGCATAGTCCCCCACCCACCCCCTAAATATTTTTTTTTTCATGACTAAGCTTGTGCATACAATTCATACATATTTTACTGGTATTGTTTCTCCTGATTTACGGGACAGTTGGCCGTTTGTCCCATGGCTATGTCCCGTTAAATAATTAATTAACATGATATAAAAGATATATTTTATTTTCAAAAGTTTAGGAAACAATTGCCTCCTTGCCCATTAAATAATATAGTATTTAGGGGAAGACTACTGGTTATCCCAAAGATAGGATCACAGTCAATTGCGATTGAACATGGGGAGAGTTCAATCGCACCCATAGGTTAACACGTGTCCCTTTTAACCCCAATTAACTATGATTAAGATTCACTAACCTTTCGGGTTCAACAATATAACCTTGGTTTTAGAAAAAAAAAAAATTAACCTGAGGGTTAATTTTTTTAACCAGAGTTAAATATGTTTTAAAAACCAATGTTATACTATTGAACTTCAAGGGTTAGTGATCCTTAACGACAATTAATAAGGATTAAAAGGAACACTTGATGACCTGTAGATGCAATTGAATTCTCTCAAGTTCAATCGCAATTGATTGTGATCCGATCTCTTTATCACACCATGATTATGCTAAACTAAATAATTGAATAATTTAATATAATAAGATAAAAATAATTGAACTACTAATAAATATTTTTTTCCCCAAAAGTTCAGGTCAAAATGCTATGTCCTAAAGAAAATTTTCCAAAACAAAATCTCTTGTTTTTCAAAATTTGAGGGGGCACGTTCCCACCTTGGCTCCACCCCTGTCCGATCTATCCGAATTACGGGAAACACAATCATACCACACTCGCGGTGGATGGATGTAAAGTTGACAAGTTATCACTATCAATTAAAACCAAAATTGCATTGTGCTTTTACTCTTTGGATTCTTTCCATAAACGAAACAAATTTAATTCTTAATTGGCAATTTCAGTAGAACTCTTTAGAGGCATGGGCTTTTCAAAGGTCACATTCATTGCCTTTCATGCATGATATGAACTGTTTGTTTTGTTTCACGTGTACTTAGGTCAAGATTTTAGGTTATTTTGTTTCCTTGTTTTGTTGTTACAGTCTTACTAGTCGCTCGTAAGTTCGGATGGAACTCGTGAACTCAAAGTTTTGTGACTCATAGCTCCATCCAATTGAACTACGGCTCTATTAAATTTGGCTTATTAATGATGAGAATGACTAGGATCTACCACCGACGATGACAGTAGAACTATGGAAAATGACTATGAAATTATTGGTGTGCTCATCTAGAAAAGACACAAGGATTAAAATTAAGCTTAATTTTATCTAGCACAATTGTAACATTCATGTACGACAATTTCATGTCCCCTTCACAAATGGCAAAAATGGGTTATTCATCAATGAGCTAACACCCCCCTCTTGCGCCAGTGGTAGGGTGTGGCCTCTCTGTTGAGGGAGGTCTGGGGATCCAATCCTTCAGGGTGACAAGTCCAGCAAAAAAAAACAATCAATGAGCTAGGCTAATATCCCACCGCTTGCTCCAATGGTAGGGTGTGATCTCTATGAGAGAGGTCTAGGGATCCTTCTCACTGGGTGACGACTAGCAAGAGCTCTACTCCCAATGTTTACCACTAACCAATACTAGAAAAAAAATATCAATGAGCTGGGCTGACCTAATGACCTTATAGGCCTCACCCCTTCCCTTTGGATATTTTTGGAAGAAAATTTTGGCATGCAGGCGGAGATTGTACCAATTATCAAGATAGCCCATAAGTAAATAAGAATAGAACTCTAGTTAGGCCCTAGTGAAGCCAGATTGCTGGCCCATTGTATTGACCATAAGGTTTAAGGTCAACTTGGCCCTTAGCAGTAGGAGTGCAAACTAGGCCTGTCAAACCGGCCCTCTGATTAGGGTACCTGGCCCGAGCTTTTGAGGTCCTTAAAATGGAGGTTTTTATTTATTTATTTATGGCTATCTAAGGCCTCGAGGCATGGGTAGGGCCCAAAATCTATAGGCCCTCTTACATGAGTACTGTTGGGCTTTAGATACATCCTGTAAGGCTGTAATGCGTGGTCTAGCCTTACCCTTTTACTAAAAACAAGGTATATTAGTTATTTCATATAATGTGATAAATCTACATATATACCCTCACTAAGCACTCACTAACCAACAAATAATGAGGGTATGGCTGTAATTTTGCTATCATACCCTATGTTATATAAACCCTCAACCCTCACTCTCTATCTCATTTTCATTTTCCTCTCTCTTGTCTCTACGGCTCTACAATTTACATGCTTCAACAAGTTCACCCTCTCTGCCTCTCGCTCTCAACTCTTACAAGTAGAAACAATCTCTTTAGCTCTCTCTCAGCCCACAAGTTACAACATCTCTGCTCACTCTCTGTAGTGAGCTCGCAATCACAGCACCCAGGGGCTAGAGTTGGCCTGTCACAGAGCAAAATGGGGCTTGATTGGGCAGCCTCTCAAGTTTTCACATGCACCTTCGATGGCATCATCTTTTCATTTGTGTCGCCGACAATGTAAGGTTGGTAGCCAGTGGTTGCTTTAGGAAGAAAAATTCTCCTTCAATTATTTTTATTTCTCTATCCTTTTATGATTCGACCAAGGCTTGGCTCTTAGAGATAGGGCTTGGGACTAGCTAGTTCAAGCTCTCTGAGAACATGAGAAGGCTAAGGCCCCACCCTTATAAGTGGGAGTTGGGCTTGAACAAGTCGAGCGTGGGCCCATTGACAATCCTAGTGTCAATGATGGAGTCGTAGAATATGGAATTCCTAATAGATTGATAGAAGTTTTCATTGATGATGTGACTAAGAAGACTCATTGACACAATTACTTAGTATCATCATCTACCTTCACGGTTTATTAACCAACAAAACGACTAACCAACTAACTATTATAGTCGTACCAGCAACAAATAATACAGTAAATCTTGTGCACGTTTGGTTAAGTGACAGAAAGTTTACTAAAACACCTTGGCCACATATATGGGTTTGTTAGGCAAAAGTGAAAAGACATCATTTACTAATAGAAACCAAATCCTCTCGGGTGATAATCGGATTTATCAACCATGAGGTCGCCACGTGTTCCTTTTGACACTCTGAAAGGTCACCATGTATCCCTTTTGACACCCCTTAAATGTGGTTAAATGTGGTTAAGATTCATCTATTCTTAGGGTCACTCATCCATCTTGGTTTTTAGAAAAAATTATTAATTCTTTTTTTTAATATTAAAAACATATTTTAAAGTTTTTTAATATTAAAATATTTTTAAATTTTTTTTTTATTTTGTCTAAAAACCAAAGAGGTGGGTGGATCGCAGGGGCGGTGAATCTTAACCAAATTTAAAGGGTGTCAAAAGGAACCCGTGGTGACCTAGGGTGTTGCCATATCAGTTATGACCGTAGAAGATTTGGTCTCTTACTAATATAATAGAATTAGTAGGTTAGTGACTTAGTGAGTGGACCTTTGCTTGTCAGTTGTCACATCAAAGAGGAAAAACTTTCACTCCCTTGGGCTTAATATCACCACTCTAGATATCCTTGAGGCCTTGACATCTGCGATAGAGGAGCGTGTGTGCTTTGGCCATCTGTGACTTTCAACTTATATTTCTCACTACCGGAGAGAACATCTTTGATTTTTTGCACAACTTGACATTTGTCCTTTTAACTCTAGTTAAAAAGCTTTAACCTTAGGATTGACACTTCTAATTCTGATTTCTAAATAATTTTTGTTAAGAAAATGTCATTCCTACTATCACTCTCCCTTTACCAGGACAAGAACACAGAATCTCTCTGGCTTTTAATTCGGAGAGGTTATCTCTGGTTCTACCAAGAGGATACATATTCTTCTCACAGCATGGTTAAAAATATGAAGTAGAACACCCCCGCCTCTTGCGTGAGTGGTAGGGGTGTGGCTTTTCATGGAGAAGGTTTGTGATCTAATCTCACCTGAATATGAGTTGCAAGAGCTCTACTATTCAAGTTAACTTCTAACCGTCTCACTCTACTAATGTAGGTAAATGATATCTCTCCTAAAAAGGATTATGAAACAGTTATTTTTTTCATAGAAAAAATAAGATTTTGCTAACTTCACTCTCTCATATTATATTATACTTTGTTTTACTAGGACAAGAAGACAGTTTTTGTGGTGGGGTTCATAACTGTGACACAAAATTCTTTTTCTTCTTGACCCTAAAAGGGAAGAGTGCAATATAAAGAGAGTAGCACATGAGAAACACACTTAAAATAATCGAAATAACATGAAAATAGGTGAGATAAACAAAACATAATAAAAGTATGAGTATTTTATGACACTTACAAATATATTGGTCAAATATAATCATATTTAATACATATAATGATCATGGTCTTATTCAAATGTAAATTTTATATAATTAATTTTAATTGAGAAGTCATCACACATTTTTTACAAAGAGTTAATTATAAGAAATAAAATTTATAAAAATCAATTATTTTTTAAAATGCAAGAATCTGAAGAATTGATGCCTAAAGCCCATTAGCCGAGTCTCCTTCACTCATTTTAGTTTGACGGTGTCACTATATTTCTCGAGGACCTTCTCCATGCTGGACCCACAACACTAGGCCCACTTAACATCTGGCAGTCTATAATCCAACCACGAGAAAAGCCCAGCACACACGTCCTTCTCACCTCGACCGTGTCCCCCATACGTGCGGTCTAGTGGACACGATCAACTTCCTCTACCCACCTTAATACGATATCAAGGGACTCCGTATCCATAAACTTCTCACCACGTGTCCTCTCTGACCCTCCATTTTCGTTATAAATACAACGGCATTGGTAGCCAATCAAGGCGTAAACACAGGAGATAGAGATAGAGATAGAGAAAGAGAGAGAGAAGTTTTCTTCTTCCTTCTTCACATTTTTGTGCAAAAAAAATACAAAATGTTTATTGAGAATTTTAGGGTTGAGAGCCCTAACGTGAAGTACACAGACAATGAGATTCAGTCCCTGTACAGTTACGAGACCACTGAGCTTGTTCATGAGAGCAGGAACGGTTCATATCAATGGATTGTCAAGCCTAAGACCGTTCAATACGAGTTCAAGACCGACACGCGGGTCCCCAAACTAGGGTTTGTTTTCTCCTTTTTAATCGTTTTTTTAAACTTATAATATGATAAAATCGATTAGAATCATGAATTGCTATCTGGGTTTCTCTTGAAATCTCATTTTCTTTAATCTTTTGTTGATTTTGGTAGAGTTATGCTTGTGGGGTGGGGAGGAAACAACGGTTCAACCCTCACTGGTGGTGTTATTGCTAATCGGGAGTGAGTTTCTCCATTTCTTGAACCCCTTTTGATTTATTTAACGTTCTTGTTTGCTTAGTAAGATCTTTGGTTTGGTATATTAATGAATAATTTTATGATTTTTAATATCTGGGTCTTTGATTTTCTCAGAGGAATCTCTTGGGCTACTAAAGATAAAGTACAGCAAGCCAATTACTTTGGCTCCCTGACCCAGGCCTCAACTATCCGAGTTGGATCCTTTAATGGGGAGGAGATTTACGCTCCTTTCAAGAGCTTGCTCCCCATGGTAATTAATGAATATTTATTATTTTTAAATTTAATTTTTTTTTCTTTTTTTTTTAATTATAATATTTTTAACAGGTGAATCCGGATGACATTGTTTTGGGGGGTTGGGACATAAGCGACATGAACATAGCAGATGCCATGGCCAGAGCTAAGGTCTTGGACATCGATTTGCAGAAGCAACTGAGACCCTATATGGAATCTATGGTCCCACTTCCTGGAATCTACGACCCTGATTTCATTGCAGCTAATCAAGGGTCTCGTGCTAATAACGTGATTAAAGGGACTAAGAAAGAACAGGTTCAACAAATAATAAAAGATATTAGGGAGTTCAAGGATGCTAATAAGGTAGATAAGGTGGTGGTTCTGTGGACTGCAAACACAGAGAGGTACAGTAGCGTAATTGTGGGTCTAAATGACACCATGGAGAATCTCTTAGCTTCTGTGGAGAAGAACGAAGCTGAGATATCTCCTTCCACGTTGTTTGCTTTGGCTTGTGTTTATGAGAATGTTCCTTTCATCAATGGAAGCCCACAAAACACCTTTGTTCCAGGTTTGAAGCCTTTCTTCTAAGCTTTGATTAGATCTCCATTTGGATCAACAAATTTACATGAAATTTATGTTTTCTTTTTTATTAATGTTTTTATTTCCTTTTTCAGGGCTGATTGATTTGGCTATACAGAGGAACAGTTTGATTGGTGGGGATGATTTTAAGAGTGGTCAGACCAAGATGAAATCTGTCTTGATAGATTTCCTTGTTGGAGCTGGCATCAAGGTAACTATCTAAAGTAGGGCTACATTAAGCCAAGCTGGCGTGTGAGCTCGGCCCGTTCAAGCCAAGCTCAAGATGGCACTTTAGGCTCGAACAGCCAAATCAAGCTTTTACTTGAGCTCCACTATGTAAACAAGCTTAGACAAACTTGTTTGATTCGGCTCGAAACTTGGCTTGGGTTCGCTTCGGCTTGACTCAACTCGAAATAATATATATATATATATATATATATATATATATATTAATTCTATCATTTATATTAATATATAATAGGGAAATGGAAAATGGACCAGTGTCACCTTAGAAGCTCACCCCATGATCTGATTGGTCCACACCACTTTTTTCCACTTATTAATTGTGATTAAGATTCATTCACCCCAAGGGTTAAACAATCTAACCATGATTTTAAAAAGCAAAATTATTAATTTTAATTTAATTAAACTTAACCATGGTTAAAGAGATGTTTAAAAGGACACGAAGACACTGCGGTCAGCTTAGAAGTGGACGGGTCCGCTTCTCATGACTATATAATGATACCTTTTAACTTGTAGTAAATAATTTCAAGAATTATAATAACAAAAGAAAGTTAATGAGTAAAGCAAAAATCTTAATCCTAATTCTTATTTTTGTGAATTATTAGATTAATTATATGTATTTTTTTGTAATTCAATATTCAATAATAAATAATTTAATTAAAACCATGTAAAATTGATCAAAATAACCTTGTAAGTGGAAAAAGCCTTAAGCGTTTTGCGCTTGCCTCGACTAGAAAGCACGAGCTCAAGAAGCTTGTACAAGCATACTCAAGCTTGAACATTTAAGCTCCACTGAAGCTCAAGATGAGCTGGAGCATGTTCAATATGCTAGGCTCAACTTGGCTCGAATGATGGTCTCACATGAGCTATGAAGTTTTCAACCCCAATGGGGTGTAGTCCCCATTTTAGGATTTATTGTGGGGTTTCAAGACCCGTCATTATAAACAAATCTCTTTTGATATAATGGAAAGGAACTGTATGGTCTTTAATGGGGTTTTGGTTTTCTTCTTAAGGGTTTGTATTTGTTTTAAAATCTTTGGTGATCAGCCAACATCCATAGTAAGCTACAACCATTTGGGAAACAACGACGGCATGAATCTCTCAGCCCCTCAAACTTTCCGGTCAAAAGAGATCTCAAAGAGCAACGTGGTCGACGACATGGTCTCTAGCAACGGCATTCTATACGAGCCCGGCGAGCACCCCGACCATGTCATCGTCATCAAGGTAGCACACACGTCCAACACTGTCTCTTATGTAGCTTTTGAGTGATTCTAAGTGGTGCATTGTGGTAATGTAGTACGTGCCATACGTGGGAGATAGCAAGAGAGCCATGGACGAGTACACCTCCGAGATATTCATGGGTGGGAAGAGCACCATTGTTATGCACAACACCTGCGAGGACTCCTTGCTGGCCGCTCCCATCATCTTAGACTTGGTCCTACTCGCTGAGCTTAGTACCCGAATCCAACTCAAAGCTGAGGGAGAGGTTTGCCACTAACATGCGCTATGTCTTTTATGTTTTAGCATTCCGTTTTACAAGGAGTGCTAGCCCTACTCTCCATCAACCTCTACTCTCACTTTCCACGAACCAGTACTTGTCCATTATACGTTGATTAAAACACTTTTTCACAAAAAAGTAATCAGGTAGTTGGTAGGGGGTGAGAGTATGGTTTGACTGAGAATAGGCTAACATTCCGCTTTACCTTATTGTGTCTATTGTGTCAAGTGAGGCTAACTTGTTTTTGTGGGTTTGGTTTTGCAGGGAAAGTTCCATTCTTTCCACCCAGTGGCTACTATCCTCAGTTACCTCACCAAGGCCCCTCTTGTAAGCAAACATGCTTTCTTCATTTTAGAAGTATATTAGGAGAAGTCACTTTAAGTGGGGTGCTAGTTGGGGTGCACTCAAGCCGAGTTGGCTCGTTGATTTTGCTCGGCTTAATCAAGCAGAGTTCAAGCTGATATTTTTCTCTAAATTGAGCCAAACCAAGCTTTTATATAAGAGCTTGAAATTGTGTTCAACCTGAGCTTGAACCAGGGCAGTTGGATTCAGCTCTACTCGAATGAGGCTCATTTTGGTTTGAAGATTATAATATATATATTAAGAAAATAACAATAAATAGTACTTATAAGACTATTAATAATATCATTATTATTATTTAAAAAAATGTCTTTTAATGAATCAAGCTCGAGCTCAAGCCTAGCTGAGCAATTCTATTTGAACCAAGCTTCAATCCTAACTTTTCGAGCTCGAGCCGAACCATTCGATTTCAGCTCAAGCTCAGTTCGACTTGAACGCACCCCCCAGGTGCTAGTGTCACTCACTAATCCCCTTACATCATGTATAACTTATTATAAAAACTTATTGCTCATATTTATACAAATTAGGGTTTCTTTCTAGTTTTGGAAATGGATATATGATTGGTTGTTGTGGTGGTGACACAGGTACCCCCAGGCACACCGGTGGTCAACGCCCTGTCAAAGCAGAGAGCGATGCTTGAGAATATATTGAGGGCTTGTGTTGGATTGGCTCCAGAGAACAACATGATTTTGGAGTACAAGTGAAATGGAGATCATCAAAATCTAAGAATCCCCTTCTTTTCTTTTGCCCTTTCTTCTAGGGAATGTACAAGAAGAAAGTAATGCATTTGTGAGAAATGTTCTTTCTTCTTCACATCCCCTGCAAGTAGTAATGTTGAGCAGGACGTTGTCATGGGTTTGTGGCATTATAGTGTGTAACAGTTGAGTAATGAAAGTTATAAACGTGAAGGAATTCCTTTGAAATATTTCTACTCCTGGGCCTAGGTTTAGCTAGCTTCCTATGGCCTTTCATATCTCTGTAGTTGTTGGAAAGCTGCACCCACCATTCCCATTCAAATACTCTTATTTACAGAGTTGTGGGAAGTAATAATTAGAGGAGGAATTTTCGTTTGTGTTAGAGATCTTGTATTTGGAAAAACTTCATAAATAGGTCTAGAGTATTGGCTTTTTGTATTGTGACTTGAGCAAGGCAAGCAGAGGGGATGGCTCAGGATAAGCGGGTGGCTTTCAAGAACTAAGCGTGTTCATAAGTAGAGGTGTATTCGATCTGAGCCGAGCTTGGCTTGAACTATGCTCGAGCTCGGCTTGAGCTTGAATTGAGCTCGAATATGTAGGCTTGAGCTTGGCTTGAACAAGCTTGATCGAGCTCCATTCAAGCTCAAACTTTATTCAAGCCAAGCCGAACTCGGGTTGTATCAAGCTTGATTCATAAAATTATTTTGTTTAATTTTACATGATTTTAATAAAATGATTATTGATAAATTATAATACAAGAAGCTATTGAAAATTTAATATATTCATGTACCAAAAATAAGGTTTGAGGCTAGTCCTTCGATCAAGAGTTAGATCAGAGTTTCTACATTTAAGTTCTTAACTTTTATTGTTAAGGCTATCTCTTAAACACATCTCTACTATTATGATAAGAATTGGAGGGTTGAGGCGTTGATTGAATTTTTATTTTTTAAATCTCTGAAAGTGAGAATTGGTGGGGCTGAGGCGTTGATTGAGTTTTAAAATTTTAAAACTCTTAAAGATAACACATAACTTAATAGTAGAGGCGTTGATTGAATTTTCATTTTTTAAATCTCTTAAAGTGAGAATTGGTGGGCTGAGTCGTTGATTGAGTTTTAAAATTTTAAAACTCTTAAAAATAATACATAACTTAATAACTATATTCCTTTTATATAGCACTCGGATAGAGCATGATTCATCAATTAAAATATCTCTCCTTATCTAACGCCCACCTAATCTCTCTTTCTCATTCTGCCAATTGTGATTGAACGGGAGAGTTCAATCTTCACTCTCACGTGCATCGCACGTGCCACCCGCTAGTATATTATAAATTAAAAATTGTTAAAATCTATGATAAAAAAATATACAAATAATATTTTGTATTAACACAAATAACTTTATCAAAAAATATTGTGAATATATATAATATTTCGAGTCAAGCCAAGCTAAAGCCTAACCGAGCCCTAAACGAGAGAGAGAGAGAGAGAGAGAGAGAGAGAAGGGTTCTGATTGGTTTAGCTTACGAAAGATTCTAGTAAGCTACGCAATCATGACCGTTAGATCAATACTATTTTCAAATCCAAGAGATGAAATTAAAACCATTTTTTTTGTGAAAAACCACCCTAATACATAACCAACCTCCCCCCTTAAATAGGAGTTTTTTCCCTTGTTCTCTCTCCTAGTCATACACACTCTCTATCATATTACTTTCTAAAATCATATTTGGTTGAATCCCAACCCAACACATGTCCTTCTAACCATGGTTAAGAAGATACTAACTCAAAGTTTCGTCTTTTCTCTAGAGTTCAACCTCTTCTCCCTAGGTTTTTAGAAAAAAAAATTAAAGTGAGAATGAGAGGAGAGAGATAGAGAGAGAGAGAGAACACCTCTCATGTGATTTCCTAGAATTAAGTGGGTAGTTATTAAAAAAACCATTTATCTTGAATGTATGGTGAAATTTAAATAGATTTGTAGTTTCCTAGAATTATGGAGAGTAGTTTTACAAGCCTATCTTGGATGTAGAGTTGGATTTAAATGAATTTATGATCTAACAATTACAAGTACACTGCTTACTAGAGTCTCCTCACAGTTTAAGCTAAGTTGTTAGGAATGTTACTCTCTATATATGCTAGCGGGTGGCACGTGCGATGCACGTGAGAGCAAGGGGAAGGAGTTAACGACACCCAGTTGAACTCGATAGTGGCACGTGAAATGCACATGAGAGTGTGGGGAAGGAGTTAACCACAATTAATAGGAATTAGAAGGGGCACATGTTAACCCACGGGTGTGATTGAACTCTCCTCGAGGTCAATCGCGATTGGCTGTGATCTAAATAGATAGATGGCAAGGAGTGCACGTGTAATGCAGTTGAGAGCGAGGGGAAGGAGTTAACCACAGTTAATAGGAATTAAAAGGGGCACGTGTTAACCAACGGGTGTGATTGAACTCTCCCCGAGGTCAATCGCAATTGGCTGTGATTCTAAATAGATAGATGGCAAGGGGTAGTTTAGGAATTAAAGTAAAACATTAAATCAAAGGTAAGGGTAGTTTGGGAATTAAAGTAAAACATTAAATTAATGTTTTGTTTTTAAATAAGGGTAATTTCGGAATTTCGGAAAAATCATCTACGCATGCCTCTTGCATTATAATAGTAAAGATAAAGTCTAAACTATTAACCTAAAAATGATAACCATAGGTACCTTTAATAATTTTGATGATAACACAAATAATGAAATGACATTTGTATTATTAATGTCTCCTTTAAATGTTTATGAAAAACTGTGTATAAGATTTATTCAAGACAAAATGAAAAAACACAAAGCAATCAAATTCAAAAAAAAGATACAATCATTTAGAAGATCAAGTTGAAGTTCATGTTAAATTTCATAAGAAGATGAAGTTTATCTAAGAAGAAATCTTGAAAGATCTTAAAGTTGAAATCATCATGGAAGATCCAAGATCAAGTTTGAAGACTCTCAAGAAGATTTATAGTTTATTTTTTATCCTTTCAGAGTGCTTAAGACTTATGTAAAAAAAAGTCTTCAAAAGTTGGTTGTTGGAAAAACTCACAAACATGGATTGATAATAGGTGCCTTAAGATCAAATTGAAAATCATTCTAAAGACCTAAAATATGGTAATTATCTTGATAAAGATAAGGTAGAAAACCTATGAATTCATTCTCATCATTCAGGTTAAGTAATAAGAATTTTCTGATGAAAAACAGGAATCCAGCCGATCGGATCATCCATCTAGTCGACCGAATCAAGGCACAGGAATTTTATTTGGTCACTGTGTTCATCCAGTCGATCGGATCTCCAATCTAGTCGACTGAATCCTTCGGGATGTGCATTAAATATACAGTAATGACTATTTTTGCATTAAATGATACTCCAACGGCTATAAATCCTCTTGGACTATAAATTGGGATCATTTATGAATGAATAATAACTCTTGATCAATCTATTAACTCCAATCAATCACTACAAGTTCAAATTATCAAATCCTTTATGAAAAACCTAGAATCCTCAAATTTGTGTTCTTGAGCTATTTAACTCCAACCTTTGGGAGATTTTTATAGAGCTTCAAAGAGATCTTTTTCAACTCATCTAAAGAGCAAATTTCAAGATTGTGATCTCTTCATATGCTTTGTATTGAAAAATCAAGAATTGTGAATTCTTGTGATTGAAGCGGGAAGCTTCGTGAAAAGTTAAAAAAGAATTGTTCTCTTGCAAGAAAAGGTTTAATCTTTACCCGTAAGAAGATTGTAAATATTTGGTCTTCACCCGGAAGAAGATCGTGCGATATAGTGTATTGTGGTGAACCCTCTAATGGGAAAGCTTGAGGCGGGGATGTAGGCGAGAGTACCGAACCTCGAAAACAATTCTCGTGTTTGCTCTCACTTAATTTACTGTTGTATATTAGATTTCATTCTCTTTTAAATAGTTTAATTTAAATTTCGCAAAAAGGAATTAGGAAGAAATTTAAATTTGCTAAGACCCTATTCACCCCCTCCCCCCCCGATATGTGTGAGAAAATAGAGGACCATAATCCCTTAAAATCTCTGAAAAGATTTTTGAATTGAGAGAGAGACGTGTGTTAGTGAAATAGTTAACGGTTAAATATTAAAGAAGTGTGTCATGTGACATTCTTAAAAATTATTTTGTAGGATTCATGGGATTGAAGATTGAAGAGCAAAGAGAGGGGGTTAGGTGGCACATATTTCTTTATATTATAGATATATATCATTCTACTAATAAAAGTATAAGGAGTATGCAAAACATTACTTTGATGTAAATACCCTTTAACTTAATTTATTTAAAACATAACTTATAATATAATCAAACTTTAATTAAGTCACTATTTAATATTATGTGGGACCTATTATTAAAAGAGAGTTGGTTTAGGACCCTATCATATTAGAGAAGAATCTTAAAGGAGAGTTGGTTTAGGACTCTACCATATTTTAGAAAAGAATTTTATTTCTATAGAAAGAGAGTCTCTCAGAAAGGTGTAGAGACCCGAATCTTTTTCATGTTTTTATTGCATTGCATTAGGGGAATTATAGTCCTTGTGATGTTTTAATATTTATTGTATTGTATATCTAATAGGTGTAGTGTGATTAAGGTTTAATCAAACTTCTAGTTCAAGAATGTCATATCACACTCTAAACTTTAGGAAGCTCTAGTTTTGGCACCGTTAATTGGAATTGAGTGATTCTTGAACCATTAGAAAGGTATTGGAACCCTATTCGAGGTTCATGTTTAATGTTTTTCCTTATTTTTAATCTAAGCTAAGTCAAAAATGGGTTTTCCGAGGTTTTGTCTGATGGAATTGCAAATCAGTCAACTTTTGGGAGTTTTTGGTCCATAAATAAAGGGAAATTTGGAAATTCTAATGCCAGAAATGTTCGTTTTTGAAAAACGAATCCAACGCAAGTTGAATTGTCGAAATCCGACAAACGAGTCAAAAGTTATGGCCAAAATAATAGAATAGGTCAAAAATCTGCAAAACACCGATCGCTCGGTCAGAAGTAGCGTTCGATCGGTCCAAAACCGATCGATCGGTAGCTATCGACTGATCCAAAATTTTGTATGGAGAAATTTTCCAGAGAGTGTTTTTGACCAATCGCTCGGTCATAAACACCGATCGATCGGTAGGCGACCGATCGCTCGGTCATAACCACCAATCGCTCGGTCTTTCGTGATTTTGCAGAATTTTAGTAAGGGTTTTTTGGTCTTTTGATTCTCAGACCTTAGGGCTATAAATAGGGATTCTATTTCGGGGTATTAGAATACTCTATCTATTTCTAACCTAATTTGGCAAAAAGTGAGAGAAACCCTAAGGTTTTGAGAGAGAGTTTTCTTGGGGAAGAAAGAGATGGCTTGGATAGTGCAAAGAGAGCTTGGAAAGCTTCCCCAAATCACCTCAGGAGTGTTTTGAATCTAAGGGAAGGATTCCTAAGGTCGATATACTATCCAAATCAACTCTATTTTAATGTTTTGTGAATGTTAATATGATAGGAATGGTAGAATAAATATTAGATGTATTTTTCCTAATTTTCTATGAAGTAAGCTAATTATGGATGGAAATGTGAATGGAAATGTGGATTTGAATGTGGATAGAATATATGGAGGATAAGAAATGTATGGAGGATGAGATTAATATGTGGATGTGAATGGTGAATGGATTGTATGGATGGATTATGGTTTGATGAATGCTTGAAAATGTAGAAGGGCAATGGATTCATATCATGCGTACTCAAGGTGTTTGTGAAAATGCTTGAGAGGATAAATGTTATTATACTCTTATGAAATGATAGTAAATTGATTATGAATTGTGATATGAATTATGATAAGATATGTATATGTGATTGTTTGTTAAGTATGTCTAATTACTTGCATGGAAATTGATAGTCGGGAAGGTAAGAACTTAGAGGAAAATCTCCCAAACCAGGAATTCTCTAACTATTTGGTATGGGACAGTATAGTGGAGTTTCCATGATGGGAGATCGGAATCTAAGCAATTACCAACTCGAATGTTAATTTTGACACTAAAGCACATATGCACGTGTATGTTAAGATAAGAGTCTCACAAGTCACACATGTGGACCACAAACATGAGCATGACATACGTATGACATTCTGAATAAGCATAAGCATGACATGGTCCGTATCCGCCAAAAACGGCATGTCAATCATTTGATTCTTAAGCATGGTCCGTATTCACCAAGAATGGCATGCCAACCATATAATTTCTTAGACATGGTCCGTATCCGCCAAGAACGGCATGTCACATCATTGTATGATCTGAATAAGTGCATAAGCATAAGCATCTCACAAGCACGTGGTCTTATAAGCATAAGCAGCTCATAAGTGTATTGTCTTCTAAGTCTAAGATTCTCACAAGTACACGAGTCAAGGTGATGATATGATGTATAAGCGCACACGTTCTTTCGTACTCTGATTATATTATTATGCTATTGGATATGTTTCTAACCAAGTACAAGTATATTATTATTGTTGGTTGGATTTTATATACACCGAGTACTTTTGTACTCAGCCGGACTTTTGTCTTGGCAGGTTTAGAGCAGGAGTACAAGGTGGAGCCATGGGTTGAGGAGACTTACATCGAGGAAGGAGGAGAAGGTGAGCCCATCGAGGAAGGAGCCGGAGTCTTGGGTGGCTACACCTCTTAGTTTATTTTTCGTTAGTTGAGAGAGTTTTGTATTAGACTTTCAGATGATGTTGCTCAATAGACTTTTTATAGTTGTGTATTTCATACCTTTTGGTTTATAGTGAGTTGTATATGTTGACCGTAGACTTGTGTAGGTTGGTTATAGCTTATAAATCGGAATTTTGTTGTTCTTATTTTTGGAGACTCATGTAGTAAGCCTTGAATGCATGGTCTTTAAGCAGGTTAAGTAATGTGACGATTTCAAAGCCCTATTTTAGCCTTGTGGGATTTTGGAGTCGTTACAAAAGGAGAGTTGGTTTAGGACTCTACCATGTTTTAGGGAAGACAACCATTATCTTCCTATAATCTCCACATCCCGATTGATTAACCCTTATGAGAAGGATCGTAGAAATTCCAAATTGGCACCTAAGGAGCATCCAAGAAAAGATAAATAATTTTTCTAATATTAAATTTAAATTAATATAAGAAATATTAAATTTAATTACTCAATTATATTTATATAAAATATAATATTATATTAAAAAATTATTTAATATAAAGAGAGTAACATGACGTCTAATAAAAATATATTAAAAAAGTATATATTTTTTGTAAATTATATTTTAATAATGAAAAAATTAAACGTGCAAGGCACGTGTGTGTATATATATATATATATAATGTAATATAAAAATAAAAAATATAATAAATTTTATTTGAAACAGTAATTAATTTTATTTAAAGCTGTGATTACTTGGACTGCACATTCAGTTAGATAATCAAATGTCGGTCCATGCCTCCCTTTTAACACTCCTTACGCTGAATTAAATTAAGGTTAATATTTTTTGTAAAAATTAAGGTTGGATGAATGAACCCTAGGGTTAGGAATGGCAATGGGGCGGGGCGGGGCGGTTTTCTACCTCCCCGAACACGAGCCGATTATAAAGCTGTCCCGCCCCGCTCCGCCCCTACTGCCTTTATATATATTTTTATTAAAGTGGTTCCGGGGCGGGGCGAGGCACTGGAGCAAGGTATACTAAAACTGCCCCCGCCCTGAAACCGAGTCGGGTCTTTATTTTTTATACCATCCCCGTCCCGCCCCAGATTTATTTGAAAAAAAAAGCCCCTACAGGGGTGGGGTGGGTCGAGGCCCCTACGGGGGTGGGTCATATTGTCATCCCTACCTAGGGTGAGTGAATCTTAACCACAGTCGATGGGTGTTAAGAAGGGGTCGTGGACCAATGATGACGGGCATTTAGCTTCATAGCAAAATGCTGAGTCCACTATCCATTTTCCATTTTATAACAATAAGAAATTTCTTGAAAGAACACTAATTTAAGTTGCTTGGACTTACCCTTATGACATCTTAGCGGCTACCTTAGGTCTAGCTATGTGTGCGTGTTTAAGGTGTATGTGTGTATGTTATATGATAACTTTACTACCAAAAAAATTGGATCATTATTGGAATGTAACATTAATAAATTTTATGACCACGATAGACCCATTATTAAAAAAAAAAAAAAATACTCCTAAGAACCATTACTCAAAAAAAAAAAAAAGCTATGCCCCTGAACCCCAAGCCCCATACTCTCAACCTGTTAATTTTCTTGATACATGAATTTCGGCCCTACCAAAGAAAAAATCTTGGCTCTAGTCAAGAAAAAATCTGCCCTTCGTCGGGTGATAAACTAAGCATGCAGACTGTGCCCCCACATCTCCAGTGGTACGCTGGTTCAAACTGATCTGAAATCAGAGTTATATCACCTCCAATATTGTAAAAAAAAGAAAGGTGACACAATAAAAGTGTATGTACTTTAGATAGGAAAATAGTCACCTCGGTCGGTGATGTGAGGGCCGTCTCGACTCCATTTTCTTGCCATGTGTCCCTTTTCTAACCCCATTTAACTGTGGTTAAGATTCATCCACCCTTAGTGTTCACCCATCTACCCTTAGTTTTTAGAAAAATAAAATTAAAAAATTTAACTAAAAGGTTAAAATAATGAAACCAAGTTAAAGGGAGTTGAAGGGTTAGCTATGTGAGAGCGAGGAGGAATAATCCCCTCCTCGGACCGACGAGGGTACTATTGCTCCTTTAGATAATATCCAATTGAAAGTGAAGTCAAGCACATTGCTCTCTCTTTGTGGCTCAGCTTGGTTAACTCGACTCGTATCTGACTTTGCACTTAATGACTGAAAGCTTTTTAACTTGAGTAAGCACTTCACACCAAGTCACCAAGCTAAAGCTCATACACTGTGTTAGAGGCCTCAGATTGTCTCTGGCGAAGCCAGAAAGGCTTGTCTCGAGCAACCATAGAATAGGGGACAAGTGGTGGAGGAGTCAAATGTTGGAAACGGAAAAACAAGGAAGATGATGGAGGGGAAATGTCGTGAGGCTGGTGATCGCCGGAATGAAGGTTTTCTCCACAACCATGCATTAGAGTTATTGCTTACCCATACCAAGATTAGTATAGATCTGATCTATATATAGACTAATTCATAATGGTCGAATGTCCCTATTCATTCTGGAGAAACGCCCCTCCATCAATGTGGTGACAGTTACAAGAAGGAGCATTCAAACGGAACGTTATTTGGTTTTATGGCCATAACATTTCCTACATCTCCCACTTGGCCATAAGAATCAAATATCTCTTATTGCTTACCCATACAGTATAGATCTGATCTATATATAGACTAATTCATAATGGTCGAATGTCCCTATTCATTCTGGAGAAACGCCCCTCCATCAATGTGGTGACAGTTACAAGAAGGAGCATTCAAACGGAACGTTATTTGGTTTTATGGCCATAACATTTCCTACATCTCCCACTTGGCCATAAGAATCAAATATCTCCTACTTGGTCATGTGGGAAATTACATATCATAAAACTCTTCTCATTTGGAAAAGTTATCCACTATGAATATGTCAAAATCATGAGGTTCTCACAACATCGTTGCATATGTCCTTCATGTTACAATCATGAGATTTTCCCAATATACATGGATATGCCCTTCATGTTACAATTATGATGTTTTCCCAATGTACACGGATGTACCCGTCATGCAAAATCTCAAGTTTAGATAATAGTCAAATATACTAATGTATCTCATAAGATTTACCCCCACTAATCAATGGATTTACCAATATGAACATACATACCTTCATGAGATTTTACACACTTTCTATGATTATCCACTCATGATAAAATAATGTGTCAAATAAATATATAGATATACAAATATATATCATATGTCATAAGGTTTTACACATATTTATCAATGAATTTCTCATTATGAACATATACATCAAAGTTTTATATGCATTTGTGGTTGTGCCTTTCATGATAAGTGCCTTAGAATTCACCAACTTAGGTGTCCCTAAGTCTTATAAAGCCAATAAACTTTAAAATAATTTTGCACTTTATCCTTATTCTCAATTATATCAGTTTAATGTAAATATTTTATATTTACATCAACAATATCTTAAATGTAATTTACATATATGTCTTTGAAACTATTAACTTCATTTAAAATCCAATCTCATAGCAATTTGATGATTATTATAAAACAAATGAACTAGCCCGTCGATTTTTCCAATCTTCATATTTTCTGTGAAGTGTTTTATCTAAACGGTATTAAAATGAGATAATATTAAAGGTATAAAGCAAAATTTATATGAATAAATAAGCATTACATATTTGTTTCTTACTTTACCAAGAAATAACAACTCCTCCGAAGAGAAAAACAAAACCTGAGGTGGATTTTTATCATCTTTATATATCCCCAGTAAAATTAGAATCTGTATATCCAAGAACTTTAAGTTCTTTTTATTTTTGGGTGGGCCAAGAGCTTTAAGTTCAAAAGCTTGAACTATAGTTTAAGATGTGTAATTCCTATTAATAGCAACATAGGATTCTTTGTACCACTTATTAATAAGGCATCGCATACATCATGCTTTCATAATTTTGACAAGCCATGAAATTTTTTAAACGAAATACATGTGATTTACCATCACACTTACCTTTTCAATATATGATTATTATTATTTTATATTATAGGTTTCATCCTATATTTCAGCATGAGGTTATTATCATATATTTTCCTCCATCAAATTTATCATACTTGAATTCAATAGCCACAATAATCTAATTCGGGAGTTCTACACTATATGCTCCCACTATTCTATACATGCTTAATTATACCTGTTAATTATCAAATAACATGGATTTAAATCTAAGATTGCTAGCCTTTTTAACCAATGTCATTAACTATATTATTTGTACACTCTATTTTCATACTTGTGTCCAACACCTTATTTTTAGTGTACTCTATCTAGTCATAAAAATTTTATATATATGACTAACTAGCATAGCATGCAATATATATCACAAATTATTAACAGATAATGTATAAAGGTTTGGATTTTAGAAATCTGACCAATAATTTGTAGTGTTACCGTAGCATATATGCACCCAAGATTTCTTAACTTCAACCCATTCTTTATTGTGCTGTCCGCATTTCCTAGAGCATGACTGTATTCAAAACAATGTGATCGGCTTGTTTACGCCTCTGGTTTATATACGGCTCCTAACTTGGTTCGAGTTGGGTCGGCTAGTTGGCTTGATTTTGAGTTTAATTGAATCTAACACACAAATGACTTAAAGACAAGGACAACATCAAATCAAAGCCTTTAATGACTCCAACCCTTCTTTCTTTATTCTCTGCCTTCAACCCTTTCCCAAGACTTCAACGGCTCAACCTTAGTATTTCAACCGATGTGTGGTAGGAGGAAAGTCTATGGCTCTTCTGTTCCTATGGTGAGTAGCACAATATCAAACCTTTAAGAAAATTTTCTGATTTCATCAAAGCTACTTCATGATATATTCTGTCATAATTTCCTTCTAAAGAAATATCCTCTAATAAATTGCTTGAGGTCACTTTCGGAAAAGGCAAGACTTTGATCACTCCAAAATTTTCTCCAAAAGCCAGCATCATCGTCTCAACCGTGAATCTCTAGCTATCGCAGAACAGGTGTCATGTCTCCGAATCTTCCTATCACTGAACATCATACCGAGATTGCCAAATTTCCGGCCAGAAGACACAGTCTGCCTTGCTCATTTTCAGGTCGCAATGCTACCTTGTTGAAGAATCATGCGATTGATGAACTCTAGCCCAAACAAATGGGTTTCCTCACGGCAAAAAATTCTTCCTCTCCACAACCAAGCTTTGATACCAATGTTGGAACGAAAAAACAAGGAAGATGATGGAGGGAGAAGGCCGTGAGGCTAGTGATCACCGGAATGAAGGTTTTCTCCACTACCATACATTAGAGTTATTGCTTACTCATACCAAGATCAATATAGATCCAGTTTATATATAGACTCATTCATAACGGTCGGATATCCCTATTCATTCTGGAGAAACGCCACTCCATCAATGTGGTGACAATTACAAGAAACAGCATTCAAGTGGAACGTTATTTGGTTTTATGACCATAATGTTTCCTACATCAAAATAATGGGCTCCATGATTTTGACTTCTCCACACACTATATGACACATGGCAATAAGGTGTTGAGATAAAGGAGAAGAGATATCAAGTGGGGAGAAGTCAAAATCATGAGGAGAAAATGAAATGACTTCTCCCCTTTTTAACGCCACATGTCCCTTAATCTATGGTTGCTCGAGAGCCCTTTCTGGCTTCGCCAAAGACAATCTAAGGCCTATGCTAGAGCATTCCTAGTAACCTCACCGAAATAACCAAAAAGTTATTTTGGCTTATTTTGGTATGTCAAAGTATTAAAAAAATGCTTTAAAAGGAGCGTCCTCTTTAAAATAACCATTTCGGTTTGGTGAGTGTACAGTACTCACCAACTTGGTGAGTACTGTGCACTCACCAAAGCTAAATATTTCTCTCCCCTCCTTTGTTGTGATCCTACACAAATAATAAAATAAAGGTTTCTCCATTATTATTATAATCCCACACAAATAATAAAATAACGTGAGTTTTGACTAATTAGGTGAGACTGTTGAAAATATTTTTAAAAAGTGTATAACCAAAATAGGAAAATGTGAGTTTTAGCTATTTTGGTGAATTTTGATGAGGCTGCTAAGAGCATTCCTAGCAGCCTTACCAAAACAACTTTTTGGTTATTTTGGTGAGCCAAAAGACTAAAAAGGTGCTAAAATGACTCCCAACAGCCTCAACAGAATGAAGAAATCCCTTTGGTGAGTCTACAGTACTCACCAAGTTTGGTGAGTACTGTAGACTCACCAAAGTTAAATCTTCTCACCCTTGGGCCCACACAAATAATAAAATAAGGTTTCTCTCTCTCCCTTTCTTTTTTGTGGTCCCACACAAACAATAAAATAATATTTTTCTCTTTCTTCCTTTTTCGTTTTCCCACACAAATGATAAAATATTGCTTCTCTCTCCTTTTGTTTTGGTTAAAATGGTGAGGTTGTTGGGAGTGTTTTAAAAAAGTGGCTCACCAAAACCACTTTTTGTGGGTTTTGGCTATTTTGGTGAGTGAAATTTGGTGAGGCTGCTAGGAATGCTCTAAGAGTGCTCTTAGTGTACAAACCCAACACCATATTCCACACCAAGTGACCAAGCTAAAGCTAAGGTATTATGTGGAGCAAGTACAGTACAACACGTCTTGTTCCATACCCTTTTCTTTCCTAATTCTAATCTTCGTCCTTCAACTTCATACTCATCTTGTGCAAGACGAAGTGAATAGAAGATTAGAAAGCCCCGCTGCCACTCACCAATTTGATGTTGGCTGAAGGCGGTTCAGGCGGCGCTTCGAGCGCATCAACCCCTTTCCCTCGGGTTGAAATTGATCTAAATCTGCCCCCATGGGAAGAAGTGGAAGTTCCGGTGGAGGAAGCTCCCAATAGGAGGGAGGTGGACAGGAGGGAAAGGTATGCTGCCTTTGAAAGGTGGTACGCTGCCTTTGAAGTGCAACCCGCTTCATACTCAACTTGTGCCAGACGAAGTGTATAGAAGATTAGAAACGCTCTCCAACGTGCACATCAACACCCAATGGCTCAACCTTTTTTCAATGAATTTATCTAGGGATAGTCCCAAAGTACTCCTGTATATACTCCCTAATCCTAATCATTTATCTCAATTATTATACGGATAGGATTTCAGCTAGGATTTCAGCTGATGTGGCAATTGAAAAGACAAAATAAGCCAACTGAAATCTTGGCCCTTACTCAACCTAACTCTACTCTACGGACGGAGAACCACCACTGTTATTCAATGTTTCCGGTAACAGTAACCTTCGACACCGCTGTCAACGATCTCATGAAAATTGGAGTGGTCATTGACTTGCTTCGTCGGAATAACCCTCCACTGCACATCACCATCATATTTCAAGACCTCGCCGACGAAAAGCTCTGTATTGTCAAGGCTCAATCAGCTTCAACGGAATCTAACGTTGTTCTCTGCTATTATACCTCCCCTTGCAAGGAATCTAACATTGTTCTCTGCTATTATACCTCTGCTTGCAAGCTTTCCGGGTTCCCACCGAACCTAGTGATCTGATCAGGGGCTAATATTGATCGGTTTCTTATTGGGTTGCTGGTATTTTTAATGTTGATGATGATTCTTTCTTCAATCAGATAAGAATTTCTTGTGGGGAGGAGAGTGCACTATGTGAGGAAGTTATTGTGGGGAGGGGAGTTCGGGAGTGCTCTACATGATGGTTAAATAACCCAGGAATTGCAAACAAACTATTAATTATTTATTAAAGTTTTTATTTTTATTTTTATCTAATTAAAAAGTTTGATATACCCTAAGTTATTTATAAAATAAAATAAGTTACAAGGATAATTATAGTTAACATAAAGTTTTGCATACTCTTTATACTTTTATTAGTAGAATTATATATACTGGTAGGTGGCATGTGCGATGCACGTGAGAGCGAGAGGAAGAAGTTAACCATAGTTAATAGGAGTTAAAAGGGACATGACCCACAGGTACGATTGAACTCTCCCGAGTTCAATCACGATTGGCTGTGATTCTATTATTTAAATAGATAGTTGAGCAATGGGCAGTTACCCCTGCTTCTCGCATTATAATAGTAAATATATATATATATTAAATCAAGACAGAGCATTGTGATTCCCATTCCATGCATAACAGAAGGTTAACTAGATAATCTGATGATAAATAGACAATATAAACCTAAAGATACCAAGAACCTAAAAACCATTTAGAGATAAAACCCATTCATAATCATGTCAAAGAAATAAGTGACTATATATAAAAAAAAATGCCGAACAAAGAATGCTATCTACTTGGGTCCCATTAAGAAGTATCAAATCTAAAAACATATATCATAATCATCAATTAAACCCGAACTCCCAAAATGTCAAATAATAATATCATGGCCTAATCAAAATCCCATGCTTATTAGAAGTAAGAGAATGAAGCAACCAGACCAACAAGAGCTGCAAACGAAATCGATATTGCAGATGCACCAGAGCTGGCTGGAGCTGGAACAGGCGATTTAGAGATCGTTGGAGAGTGAGCTGCAGGAAGATCACAAAAAGAAGATGGATTATAAAGAATCATTACTTGAAGAAACTTTATAGTTTTCATGAAAAATGCAAGACTATCACAAAATTGGTGAATAGCTTACTAATTTCCCCCTTTTTGCTTTCAGTTTACCATGTTTTTATACAGAGAGAACAACACAAAAATATGTATAAAAATGAAACAAGGAAATTGGGGGAAACTGCTTTTTTCTTTTTTTCCCCCTGTTGCATAAATCACATTAGAGGTTAATCTGAAACGAAACAGGTAAGAACAGATTGGGTTTTAAAACTCCTCTGCTATCTTCCATTTAAAATTCTCGTAGGACCTAATATTAATTTAAATATTGGCTCAAATAATCGTAAGGCAAGGGAAAGACACGAAGAGAACTTGGGGTTTCAAGACAAATCAAAACCCATTGACCATTAAAGACTTGATTTTTGCAATATACAAACAAGAGTCTAGTTTAAAAAAATAAATTAATCACTGCATGCATTTTGATGTAATATAGTACTAAACTGAGAAAGAAAAACTCATTCCAACCAACCGATCAGATCTATATATTTCTGCACCCCTCAATTTTAAATACAAACAATCTTCACCTTTTATACAACCTTCTAAAAAAAAATTATAAAACAGAAGAAGAAGCTAATAAGAAACCATAAAAGAAGAAACAGAAGCAGTACAGATTAGAGATTCAAAACATACCAGGAGCAGCACCAGGAGTAATAGAAACTGCAACAACAACAACAAATACCCAGAAACCCCATCATAAAACAAAAATTTTAAAAAAAAATCCCATATCAAAACAAAGAAGTAGAGAAGAGAAAATCACTCACGGCCGCAATTAGAGATGGAAGGAGCAGAGACACCACATGAAGCAGGAAGAGAAGAGGCCTTTGTAACATTCAAAACAATACCCAACTGAGCACTGCTCTTGAAGGCCTCACAGATACACTCAGCATCGGTCTTCAAGACCGTCTTCAACCCAGAACAGCAATTTCCCTGTGGCTTCGATTCTTTGCTTCCATTACTCACAAATGACAAACAGTCCACCATGCTGAAAATCAGCGTCGAACAGTCCACCACCGGTGCCGGCGCCGGCGCTGCGCAGTTCACCGTGGCAACAGCCCAGATAGCCAAAACACAGAGTAAAAACAAAACCTTCACCATCTCTTATATTTTTTGTTCCTTCAAAAAAACAGAGAAAACTAAACACCCAGAAGTGGCCTTGGTAGAGGTTTTAGAAGGTAGAGGCAGAGGAAGGGGTGGTACTGGTAATGTGAATGGCGCAGAAAGGAAATGATATGATATGACTTAGGAGTCCAACTTTTCCAAAACACGAGAGGTGCGCCATGTGCGCATCGTATTCCCATTCCATTTGACACGTGTCCTCTTTAAATATATGCATTCTGCCTGTTTGTTCCGGTTCTAACTTAGCTGGCGCACAATAGCCATTCCTTCCTTCCTTAATTATGACAAGCCAGACGAATATAAAGGGGTATACATATACGTACTGTATGAGGCGTGCTAACCCGATTCTAAGAATTCCTTACTCTCTACTAAAAATCAACACACGTGTTAAAGTTAAAGCATAGAGATGTTAGTTTCTTACCCCCAAACAAAAATATATATATATATATAAATTTTGGATTTTGACATAGAGTAGAGCTAGCACTACTCATATCGTATACAAAACAGAGACTCCGCGTTATCGTTATAGCAGGCGGAATTGATGGAGAGGAGATGAAAAGCAGGCGGAATTGATGGAGGAGATGAAAAGACAAATCTAGGATTGTGATTTTCAATCACATACCCTAGCTTAGCTCATCAAATTGCTCAACAGGCTCTAAATGATAGTATTACCAGTCATGTATTTGCTCACTCAAGTCTGGTATTATTTCTAAGAGCCCATCTTATGAGATTTCATTCCCCTGATGTATCTCCCTTCTTGATTCGATGAATATCTCTTAACCAAAGAAAAAAAAAAGCCCTTTTGGATTGAGTGTGTGTTGATCTACCCTTAAGGCACCTTAGGGGCTACCTTAGGTCGAGTTGTGTGTGTGTTTATAGTAATGTTATCTAGTTTGTCGATTCACTCAGTTCAAATTTGCCATTTTAGAGTGTACCCGGGTCACTAGGGATAGGATGAGACAATTCGTTTTCTCAGTTCGCTTAGGTTCTTCAGTTTGGTTCGCTTATATAATATTAATACATATATATATTTTAATCATGTAAATAAATATATTATAAATATTAACTTTTTTTAATTAAAAAAAAAGCATTAAAAATAGGTTTTATGGCCAGTTCGCGAACCTAGAAGATAAATGTGTTGAACTCAAAGTATAGTTTGCCAAACTTAAATGAACAAATTCATCAAACCCGAAAAGTTTGTTGAACTAAAGCTATTGGATTTGGGTAACGGGTTCACTCATTTTCACGAACCCAAACGAACCAAACCACGAACCGTTTGTGGTTCGATCTAGTAGATAGAGAACTAGGTAACACTAGTTTAGAGTATTAAATGATACCTTTTACCCGGAAAATGATAAAAAAAAAAATATATATATATATATATATATATATGGAGAGAGAGAGAGAGAGAGAGAGAGAGAGAGAAGGGTTCTGATTGGCTTACCTTGCTAAAGATTATAGTAAGTTACGCAATCATAGCCCTTAGATCAATACTACTTTCAAATCCAAGAGATGAAGTTAAAACCATTTTTTTCGTGAAAAACCACCCTAATGCGTAACTAACCTCCCCCCTTAAATAGGAGTTTTTTCCCTTGTTCTCTCTCCTAGTCACACACACTCTCTATCATATTACTTTTTAAAATCATATTTGGTTGAATCTCAACCCAACATGTGTCCTTTTAACTGTGGTTAAGAAAATATTAACCAAAAGTTTTGTCTTTTCTCTAGAGTTCAACCTCTTCTCCCGAGGTTTTTAGAAAAAAAAAATTACAGTGAGAATGAGAGGAGAGAGAGAGAGAGAGAACACCTCTCATGTGATTTCCTAGAATTAAGGGGGTAGTTATAAAAAAAAACCATTTATCTTGAATGTAGGGTGAAATTTAAATAGATTTGTGGTTTCCTAGAATTAAGGAGAGTAGTTTACAATAGGGTTAGATTTAAATGAATTTATGATCTAACAATTAAAAGTACAATGCTTACTAGAGTCTCCTCACAACTTAGGCTGAGTTGTTAGGAATGTTACTCTCTCTATATATATAAAGTCTAAACTATTAGCCTAAAGGTTACAACCATGAGTTAGTCTATAGGTACTCCCAAATATACTCTCTAATCCTAACCGTTTATAACCAACCACTAAAGACCAGGATTTGAGTTGCCTTATTTTTGTCTTTTCTAATGCCACATCAGTTCTAATCCTAACCGTTTAATAACAAGATAAATGGTTAGGATTTGGGAGCACACCTTAGAGTATCCCTAGACTAATTCTACAACTATAGGTACCCTTAATAATTTTGATGATAACACAAATAATGAAATGACATTTGTATTACTAATATCTCTTTTAAAAGTTTATGAAAAACAGTGCACAAGAGCATTAGCCAATCATTCAAATAATAAAGAATGGAATTGTCATCTAAGTTGGAAAAAGATTCATTCAAGTCAAAATGAAGAGACACAAAGCAATCAAATTCAAAAAAAAGATACAATCATTTAGAAGATCAAGTTGAAGTTCATGTCAAATTTCATAAGAAGATGAAGTTTATTTAAGAAGAAATCTTGAAGGATCTCAAAGTTGAAACTATCATGGAAGATCTAAGATCAAGTTGAAGACTCTCAAGAAGATTTATAGTTTATTTTTTATCATTTGAGAGTGCTTAAGACTTATGTAAAAAGTCTCCAAAAGTTGGATGTTGGAAAAGCTCACAAACTTAGATTGACAATAGGTGCCTTAAGACTAAATTGAAAATCATTCTAAAGACCTAAAATATAGTAATTATCTTGATAAAGATAAAGTACAAAACCTGTGAATTCATTCTCATCATTTAGGTTATGTAATAAGAATTTTCTGATAAAAAACAGGAATCCAGTTGATCGGATCATCTCTCTAGTTGGATCAAGGCACATTTTTATTTGGTCATTGTGTTCATCCAGTTGACCAGATCTCCAATCCAGTCGACTGGATCCTTCAGGACGCTCATTAAATGCACAGTAACGACTATTTTTCAAACGACTATTTGTGCATTAAATGCTACTCCAACGGCCATAAATCATCTTGGACTATAAATTTGGATTATTTATGAATGAATAATAACTCTTGATCAATCTATTAACTCCAATCATTCACTAGAAGTTCATTTTCTCAAATCCTTTATGAAGAACCTAGAATCCTCAAATCTGTGTTCTTGAGCTATTTAGCTTCAATCTTTGGGAGATTTTTATAGAGCTTTAAAGAGATCTTTTTCAACTCATCTAAAGAGCAAATTTCAAGATTGTAATCTCTTCATATATTTTGTATTGAAAAATCAAGAATCGTGAATTCTTGTGATTGAAGCGGGAAGTTTTGGGAAAAGTCAATAGAGAATTGTTCTCTTGCAAGAAAAGGTTTAATCTTCACTCATAAGAAGATTATAAATGCTTGGTCTTTACCCAGAAGAAGATCGTGCGATAGTATATTTGTAGCGACCCCAAAACCCCACATTGGTCATAATGAAACTTTGGATCCGTCACATTACTTATCCCTGCTTAACCTCCATAACAATAAGGCAAAACTAAAAGATAATTCTCCCAAAATAGTGACTATAAAATTTCTTTCGATATATATAATCCTAACCATCCTAAAAAATCTGAAATGAACCCATATAACTCACCATGATCGGGTAGAATAAAGTCATCAAATAACGGTAAACAGTCTAAGCAACATCCTGAAATAACATAGGTCTAAAACAAACAACTCAGAAAGCAAACTACGATCTACTAGTATGGATAACTATCAACATCCCTAGCTCCCTCCTATAGAAGCTCACTTGTTTCTCCTTTTTCAAATTACTTTGTAAATACCCAATTTTTACACCCCTATCTAACCATGGTTAGGGTCTCTTAATCATGGTTACCTGCTACCAAATCTCCTAAACCCTAGGTAAGCCTCTAATTAGTCTTAAGCCTCACCCTGAGTCAAACTCTAGAAAAACCCTAGTACTAAACCCTAACCCTAGGTAAACCCCAGCTATACCCTAGCTAAACCCTAGACTCAACCCTAGTTAAACCATAAGACTCAACCCTAGTTTAATCCTAGTTAAACTCTAGTACAAATCCTAAGTCAAGACCCTAACCCTAGGTGACCCTAAACCAAAGCCCTAGCCTAGCCCTAGAGCCCTTAGGGCTTAAACTCTAAGTCCATGGCCCCTAGAACCTGAACCTTGGATTTAGGCCCACAAGACCCAAAAACCATAAGCCTAAACCCCCAAACTTGTGTGTGAATGAGCCAAACCCAAATCAAAGCAAATCTTGGTTTGGCGGTAGATGATCTACCGCCAATTATTTTTGGCCTATTTTGCTAAAGGCGGTAGATGATCTACCGCCATAATATTTTTTGCCTAGTTTAACATTGGCGGTAGACTATCTACCGCCACTGTCTGAAATCGGGTTTGATCCACTGCAGACGCCCTGCACACTCCACCATCCACTCCACTCTCCCATCACAGCCCTCACTCGACCTCCAAAGGGTCCAACCATGTTCTTCCCTATCTTTGTAATCCCCCATAAGTCCTCAAAGATTTATCTATAAAATCCCAGTCTCCCCACTGTTAACCGGATCCAAAAACCTTCAAAGGTGAACACCTGTTGCGAAAAGCCCTCACCTTAGCTTCTTCAACACCCTAGTTAGAATCCCAGGAGTTCTCTGAGATCCCACTGTTCGTACAGCACCACCAGTGTGCTCCATCACCGCACACAACCTCCACCACCTTTGGCCAAGAGCAAAGCATTCAGGTAGGGTGCTCCCTACCCCATTTTTCTTTGCTTTATCAATCCTGTGAGCCCCTGGTCATCTCCAGGGGACATTTTTATTCTTTGTTGTGCTTGCATTTGGTTTAAATCCAACACAGGGGATTCCCCCACCTTCTTCATTAGTGTGGGGAACCCCCTACGGGTATAGACCATTCCACTGGGCATGGCATACCACCACAGACCTTCTGAGGGTCCCTCAAATCATGAGAGAGCCCCTGGTTACCTCTGTGCATAGCCCCATAGACAAAAAATCAAACTTTGCAAAATGATCTACCACCATTTATATTTTTGCTTACTGTGCATAGTGACTGTAGATGATCTACCGCAATTTATTTATTTGCCTATTTTGAGATTGGCGGTAGATCATCTACCGCCAATAAGTGATTACAGGTACAGTGCCTTTGACCTCTGTGGGACCCACTCCAGGCACCCCCTAGGGCCCACACCAGGCTCAAACTCTCCCCTAGACTTCCCTCTTCGTCCCCATGATCTCAGATCACCCAGGGTTAACCCTTAACCCTTGTTAACAATGTGCAAAACCACAGTTAAAATACTGTTTTAATGTCGGTAATCAGATTACCGACATTAACTTTATTTTTAATCTTGGGCTTTTACAGGGGCCCAGGCCCGGTAGGAGGCCACTTTAGGCTCTACCTGGCCCCCTAGGCCCACCTTGGACTTGACCATACCCTTAACTACGGTTAAATACACCTCCGATTAACATTTAACCACGGTTAAGCACCCCTTGAACCATAAAACTGACTTTGGCCATTTCCTAACCTTGGTTAGCAATCCTAACCACACTTAGATCAGCCTTAACCCCGATTAGCAACCCTAACCGCGGTTACTTTTGGTTTACGGCCTATCAGGCCTATAAACCAAGTCTACTGGACTTATCTACGGCCTACCGGGCCCCGCCTTAGCCTACTGGGCTAAATCTCATATCTCCTTAACTATGGTTAGCAATCCTAACCATGGTTAGTTTGACCTAACCCCGGTTAGCAATCCTAATCCTGGCCAAACTCCGCCCTAGTCTACCAGACTACTCCTGAAGCCTACCAGGCTTATACCTTGCACTTGACCCTCCTCAATCGATCAAGCCCTACTCTACCAGACTAGTCTATGTTAGCCACCCTTGGTGTACACATACACGCCCCTAACCTCGGCACAGGCTAACGTGCCAGAGCTACGCTCGGTCTGATCTCATCCTGTAAGTACGTAGGCAACCTAACTCATATTTCGACCTCAGTTAGCTTTTTCTTTCTTGGATTAGTGTTAACTTAAACACTTCGGCATTTTGAATAAGATTAATTTTAATTGGCTTATACCTGGGGAGTACGGAACCGTTGTAGACTCGGGGTGCTTAACGCCTTCCCCGGACTTAACTGAACCCCTTACCCTGATCTCACTCGCAGACCAAGATCTTATCCAAACCTAGATGACTTATCCCTTCTGAATGAATAAGTGGCGACTCTTAAACATAACCTTTCACACCTGTGAGGGTACAAGTATATACACCATCCTAATTCCCTCGTGAGTGTCACGGAAATCCATGCTCACAGCTCTGGTGACTCTGTTGGGGATCTCCTCGGAGGTTCAACTAGGAACCCAGGTTTAAGCTAACTAAATCTTAATCTTGTTCAAGATGCCTAAGCGTTTAAATTAACACTAATTGTTTTACGTCTTTTGGTTAATTGTATATTATGCATCCATACATGTCATAGTAGTGTAATTATCACACTCAATCCAGTAGACAGGCTTATTACACTAACGGCTGCTGGATGATCATCCTCAGTGTTAGTAGCTTAAACGTCTTGGAGGTCCGCGAAATTACTCCTATTAGGTGATTACCCTCAGGGAAGGATTCTGAACGCTCTCGCTTTCACCAGTCGTCCCTTTTCAGGTATGTTCTAAACTGGGGAGTCGCATATACAGTGTTAAGTGATCCCCCTATCCTACTAAGAACACACTTGCATCAAACCAGCATTCATGCATATAGCCTAGGTTAGGGTATAGTCTACAAGCAACTCACCCAGGAAGAGCTACTATAAACCCTAACTCGCTTGTACCCTATACTGGTCCCCAATTATGGTTGACTGCCGGGGCATATTCTACCTAGATAACCACCCACTCAAGGGCATGTAATGAGCCAAACCTATGCTTGTAATAAATTACATCCAACCTTGCTTCCTAACATAGCACATGAGGTTCAAATCCCAGGCAAACAGGCCTTCACTGGGCCCGTTCCTAACTTTGACTTGATAGGTCCCTCGGTTTCTAAAAACTTGGGCTAAAGCACATCAGACCTCCGTCCGTCTGTCGTATTGGATCACATGTGCCTCGTCAAACCCAATTAAATCAAAAATCAAAAATATTGCATCATCTTTTGCATTTCATCTGCATACACAGTGCACTCATAGAGTCTGTATATTGTCCAGGTAGATGGCAGGTCCTTCAGGGATTGTTCAATCAATGGGTCGACCGTCACGACCAGTGCATCTAACTTCTCAAGGGGCATGTGATGACAACCTTCAGAAAGCAATTTGAGCCTTTACGTCGAGTCAGCGTCTCGCTTGGGCTCAGTACTATAAAACCGTGACTAGACCTATCTGTGGTTGACCCGAACCCACGCCTCATGAACACTGCTATCCAGTGTTGGAGCCCATCTCACATGGTATTCCAATTTGGTAAGAACGAGCTTTGCCCAACAGTAGAAGAGATTCAGGGCATCTTAGGGTTAAACATGGATGGTGAGCCATAGTATTGCACTACAAGACAACATATCAGGCAGACCTATCCAGGTTCCTGCATATCAAGCCTGTCTGCTTACAGCCCGACCCTAGCGACTCTTTTGATCGGATACCCGTGTCTTTCTTTAAAAAGAAGTACAAGCGCAAGTGGAACCCTGATTCCATTTCAGTGGAACTTCCCGGTCTCAACACCCTTGCACTGATAGCCATGTCTCAGCTGGTATTCCCGAGGTGTCGTACACTTGTCAAATCAATTCTCATCGGGGATCATCGAGGACATGCATAACTCCTACTCAGTAGTACCAGTCATCCTAGCCGAGCTTCTCAGGGCTCTCAACCAGTCGGTAGATCACAGAAAAGGCATCTTCTATGCCAGTACACCTCTCCTACACCTTTGGTTGGTAGGACACCTACCTACAATCAGATCGATACCAGATGGTCTCTGTGAAGCCTACAATCTACCTCCGAAGATTTCTCAGAATCAGGGTCCGATAACTACAGATGTTGGAGAGCTCTACCAGCTTCTTCAAGCTTTGTCAGAGGAAGAAATTATATGGCAATGCAAGTGGCTTGTACTGAATAGGCTACCTCGTATCGTCATCACCGGCAGACGATGCATGATTCTTGCTGGTCTAACAGGCTCCCCAATTTATACACCACTCCGAGTCCTCCAACAGTTTGGACTCCCTCAGCGCATCCTAGTGATAGACCAGTAGAAAAATGATTGGATCACTTTCTCAGTGCACTCCGACAACCTCACCCGACGCTTTCAGAAAGCTTGGTGTAGCTCCAGACGAGTCCAGTGGCTTGACTTTGTGGTTACATCAGGGCCACCGACCAACTCAACATACCAACAATGGGTGGATAATCCTGACATTCTACCAGGCATGCATGTACCTAGGAAATTATCCACACCAATCGCAGCTCCATCATGCGAAACATACCCCTAGCTGAAATGGTGGTTCTATGGACAGACTTCTTTCTAGAGAGATAGCTCCAGATCCAGCAGAAAGCGAAAAGGCTACGGAAAGCCCAGCAAGCATTCACGCAACAGGAAGCGGAATAGGGCTGCGAACTCCAAGCCACACAAGAGCAGGATGAACAATTGGAGCAGACAATCCAATCTCTTTGCAGGAGGCATAAAGGCGTCACCAGAGAAACAGCCGTCATCAGGGCCCAGTTGCAGTTCTACCAAGAGCAGCTTGATAGTGCAAAGGTGGAGATGACCTCCCGTATCCAACAATTTGGATACCGCATGTCCAACACTACTGAGACCCTTGCAAACATGGAGGTTGAGATTACATCCCTCCAGCAACAGATCATGGATCTTAATGGTGTGCCTCAACCACTTGACTTCGTGATCCTTGATGGGTCTGCCTAGGATTGAGTCTTTTTCTCTTTTTTGAGTTGCACTATCTTGTACTCGTTGCACTCTTCATGCATCAATGAAAAATCTTTTTTCTAGTATCTGCCTCCTATCATCATGCATAATCATGATTAGCCGTTACATTATTTTCAGTTGCATGAGCCGACCTGTGACTCGTTCTCTGACTGTGATTCTCGCAGAAGCAGCAGCCATAGACACAGTCTTGATAGAGGGACCAATCACAGAGATAGTACCTTGCACAGTCCAATCAGAGAGTAGCTCTTACACAGCCCAATCAGAGAGTAGCTCTTACATAGCCCAATCAGAAAGCAGCTCAGACTCAATGGCAGAACCTGCAGATTAGCACCAACGAACCAGTGAGATCCAACAGTCACATGACGGGGACATCGCAGCCATGCAATCAAAACTTGATAGTGTTCTAGAATCCCTGAAGATTCTAATTGGTGCCCGAACCGAATAACCCTCTACTAGGATCCCAACCAAAGAACCAACCGAGCAACCTATGCCAGAGCCTCGTCCTCCCCCTTCATCATACCTGACCCTATACCTGCAACGGGCGGAGGAGAAGAGTATGACCAATACGAAGAGCAACCTAATACCTCACACGTCAACCAAGACCGGTCATCATCCTCAAACCCCACTCCATCCTTACAAGACGAGATCAAGTAGATGAAAGAGGAAATGAGAAGAATAAAGGGTTGCATCCACCAGTACCAGTCTATCACTGGAGGACTTAACTTTTTCATCAGGGGATGCTATTTTCGCAGGCTTCAAGGCCCCGGACTTTGATAAATACAATGGCTCGGGCTATTCGAAGCAATATTTACAGTTGTACTTGGGGGACATGCTCCAACACAACCAAAACCAGCCTCTACTCATCCAGTACTTTCAAAAGAGTCTGAAGGGGGCAGTCTTAACATGGTGGATGTCTGTGGACAAGGAAAAGGTCAAAACTTGGCAGGATGCCATGGACAGTTTCGTAGAGTAATACTCTTTTAACCAGGAGCTCCGTCCCCAGAGGAGCCAGCTTGAGTAGTTAAGTCAGCGTAACAATGAATCATTCCTGGAATACGCTACTCTCTAGAGGGAAATGACAACTAAGATTCCAACACCAATCCCTAAGGAAAAACTGGCAAGCATGTTCATGGGCACTCTAAAGCAGCCCTATTCGACACTTATGGTGACCTTACCAATAGTGGACTTCAGCACCATCGTCAAAACGGGTGCCCGTATCGAGACTACCATCAAGAGCAGGGCTATTCACTCCAGTCTGGGACTTGATGCCCCCAAGGTAACTACCTCATCCAGCAGAAACATCAGTCTCAGGGACCACAGAAAGAAGGAAGACATACATATGGTCGCTTTTACAGCACCCATCAGATTACCAGCTCCAGTAGCTAAGCAACAATCAATTGTCAGAAATACCCGGTCAGCCCGACCAATCTAGGGGCAAAATCATCCTCCTAGAAACTTTATCCTTCTTCCATACACACTCAGCCAGTTATTAGAATTTTGACCAAGCAAGGCCTTCTCAAATTGAGAGGCCCCACACCTCTCTTACCTCTAGACAAATAAAACAAAAACTACCATGCCGATCAACACTGTGTCTTTCATAGAGGCCCAGGTCATGCTACAGACTACTGCATAGGCCTGAAGTGTGTCATCCAAGATCTCTTGGATGACGGAAGGATTGAGCTGGCCCCCAGTAACACCAACATCAATCAGGTGTCACTGCCCCCACATAACAATCAAATCAACTGTATTCAGTGGGAAGAGCCCGGGGTAAGGCAGTCAGGACACAACACACCAGTGGTCGATGATGGCATCATCAGGCCCTCTTACCGATCCCTTGTCATAATCCCCTTCCCTCAGTCAAACATACAGACCATTCAATCTCCAATCTAGATACCTATCCCCGAACAAATCATCTATACTATCTATTGCCCTGCAAATTGGCCTATAGCTCCAGCTCAAGCCTCAACCTCTTCAGGCCCTGTCCGGATCCCCTATATCCCAGAGCCGTCTTTTAACCTAAATCGAGTACCCGCTCCCCGCTCTCTCATTCTTGAGAGGGAGAGCATAGCCAACTTAACTAGATCTGGCCGGTATATCAACATCCCGCGGCTGAGCCAACAAAGACAAAGAGTACAGAAAAAGCAGGAGTGTCAGACCCACAGATGAAAGTAGCTGATTCAGTAGTCTTGTTGAAGATCCTAGAGAAAGCAGAGGAGTTCAATATTACTCAGCAATTGAGCAAGGTCCCATCACAGATTTCTATCTTGGGTCTTCTTCTAACATCAGAGCACCACAGGAAGCAACTGCTTCGAGTATTCGGCGACGTCCACGTAACACCAGACATAACGCCCGAGAAACTAGGGCAAATGGTAGGGCAAGTCCTCGAATCCAGAATCATTTCCTTCATGGAAGAGGAAATACAGAACAGTGATAGGGATCATACCCGCGCTTTGTACATAGCAGTTCAGTACATGGACAGAATGTTATCATTAGTGTTCATTGACAATTTCTCCAGCCTGAATGTCTGCACACTTTCTACACTGTAAAACCTGGGCCTAAACCTCAGTTAAGTGAAGAAGAGACCCATGACCATCAGGGCTTTTGATAATACCACCAGGCAGAACCTAGGAGATATCGATTTGACCATCGGGGTTGGACTAGCTTAGTTTACAACGAGCTTACAGGTTGTAAATGTGTCAGCCTAATTCTCCTTGCTCCTAGGGAGGTCGTGGATCCACGCAGCCGGAGCCATTCCCTCCTCTCTGCACCAGAAAATCAAGTTCATCCAGGATGACCACCTAGTCATCATTCCTTCTGAGGAGTTGGCAAATTTCTTCGGGGACGTCCAAGAGTTGGGGTAAGGCACTGCCTTCATGACATTCTAATTTGAGCAGGTTAGTTCTATCGCCTAGGTAGAACAGCAAAGCAAGCAAGCCGTGCCGCCATTTGTCAGAATGATGGCCAGAATGAACTACCAGCCAGGGAAGGGTCTGGGTGCCAGGAATCAGAGCATGAAGAAGAGATACACGCCTCCTCACTACACATCTCCCTTCGAATTGGGATACAAGCCCAAATACAAGGACTACCTCTACAAGCTGACCAAGAAGAGCAGACAGTCGGTAAAACCTGAACCCGACCCCACATCTCTATAACCTTTCCCATGGGAATCTTCGAAACCTACCCAGAAACCTCTATTGTACCTTTTGCCTTAATCCCTCAGCCAAGTGACGAATCTTCAGGGATTCCAGAGCCGGAAGTGTTCAGCATGGCCCAGATGTTCGATAAGCTGACTATCGAAGATGCTATTAAAGCAGAATATCCAGTGGGAGAGCAGGTCTATACCCTCTCCAACAACGCCGAAGCATCCTCCAGTCGCCAGCCACTGATCTGTTGGTGGACTAAGGCTCTCACTATCGAGGCCGCTCAGAGATGGGGTAAGCACAGTGCAGGACAGGTTGGTCTTAGACAGCAGTGACCAAGCATCACCCTTCTCCTTCATCTATCTCTCTTTGCTCCCATTTGTAAAATCCAAATGTCAAGCCACAGTTGGCCTCTTTCTGTTTGAGTCATTTTTTTGTAACAAGTCATCATTTTGTCAATGAAAATCAGATGTTTTGGCTCAAACATCATATTTTTGAAAAAACATTTCATATCGGCTGATGATGAAATCACACAGACTCTTCCCCTGGAAGGCCTAGTGTCCTGAAGCCAAAAAAGTCATAAGCATGTTAAACTAAAGCTAATTGATTTGTCAGGAAATCACCTCTGATAGGGCTACCCCTTAAACCCTCCTTAAACTCTCCAAAGTAGAGTATGACTCAAAATAGGAAGAGAAACCGCCATAGAAAATTCTGGACCTCCTTAAGCACAACGAAGGACTTCTAAGTTGAACATGGAAGACACTGAAACAGTCAATCTGGGATCCGTGGACAACTCACAGCTAGTCAAGATCGGCACAACCATGAGCCCGCAGCAGAGAACAGACATGATCAGCTTCCTGAGAAACTACAGTGACGTCTTTGCCTGGTCATATACAGACATGCCCGGCCTAGACCCAACATTGGTGGTACACAGACTGCCCCTGAACCCCGACGTCAGACCAGTAAAGCAGAAATTGAGATGGATAAGGCCCGAATGGTTACTGAAGGTCAAAAAAGAGGTTGAAAAGCAGATCAACGCAGGCTTCCTTATAGTAACAACCTACCCTGAGTGATTAGCCAACATTGTCTCGGTGCCCAAGAAGGATGGTAAGGTCCGAATGTGCATCGACTACCAGAATCTGGACAAGGTAAGCCCCAAGGATAATTTTCCTCTCCTGCACATCGACATTCTGGTCGATAATACTGCAGAACATGAGATACTCTCATTCATGGATTGTTTCTCTGGATACAACTAGATCAGGATGGCAGAAGAAGACATGGAAAAAACTTCCTTCATTACACCTTGGGGCACGTTCTACTATAAGGTATTGCTTTTCGGACTCAAGAACTCATGGGCAACCTACCAGAGGGCCATGACGGCACTGTTCCACAACATGATCCACAAGTCAACTGAAATCTATGTGGATGACATGATTGTCAAATCTCCAACTGCCAAGCAGCACCTTGAAGACTTGAAAAAACTCTGCGATAGACTCCGAGAGTTTGGCCTGAGACTGAATCCAGCCAAGTGTGTCTTTGGAGCCTCATCAGGAAAGCTCATTGGCTTCATAGTCAGCAAAAGAGGCATCAAAATCGATCCAACCAAAGCCAAGGCCATCATCGAAATGCCAACTCCCCAAACTGATAATGAAATCCGAGGGTTCCTGGGCAGAATTTAGTACATCAGCAGATTCATTTGTTAGCTCACTTCGATATGCGAGCCAATCTTCAAGCTCCTCCGGAAGAACACACCGACAGTCTGGGTAACTCAGCGTCTTCGGCACTATCTGTTTTCCTACCCGGTAATCCTAATCTCCCGAATGGATCCACTCAAGTACTTACTAAAAAAGACAGCCACCACCGGAAGAACCTGATGGCTCATGATGTTATCTGAATTCGACATCAAGTACATTTCTCAGAATTCAATCAAGGGGCGGCGATAGCAGATCACCTGGCCCTCAGCCCAGCATAAGACTATGTTGCAGTACATGATCAATTTCCAAACAAAGTCATCCTATATGCAGAAGCAGATGAATAAGAGTACTCCAGCTGGGAATTGTACTTTATAGGAGCTGCTAACAGTCACTTACATGGGGTAGGAGCAGTCCTGATCTCACCAAAGAGAGCACACCTCCCGATCTCGGTTAAGCTGATGTTCAAATGCTCCAACAATGAAACAGAATACGAGGCATGCATAGCCAGACTGAAAGAAGCCCTAAACATCGGGATCGAGGAGGTTGACGTCTATGGTGATTCATCCCTGGTAATCTTTCAAGCGAATGAATCTTGGGCCATCCGAGAAGCAAGGCTAGTCCCGTACTTGGCCTACCTCAATCTGCTAATCACACAGTTCAGAAGAATCAGCTTTAGCCATAGGTCTGGGAACCAAAACAGATTCGCCGACGCACTGGTCACTCTCGCTTCTATGGTACCGATCCCTACAGGCATTATGTTCTGGCCGATCGAAATTCAGCAGCAGGATCAGCCTGCTTACTGCCATCAGATAGACGAGGTATCAGACAACAAGCCGTGGTATGCAGACATCAAACAATATCTTGAAGACGGGACCTTCCCACTCGACGCTACCAAAATAGATCGCCTGGTAATCAGAAGGCTGGCTATTCAGTTCGTCCTATCAGGGGGCATCTTATATAAAAGGTCATCGAACCTACTCTGGCTCAGATGCCTTGATACCAGTGAAGCAGTGTATGTAGTCAAAGAAGTTCATGGGAGAACTTGTGGCCCACACATGAATGGGTTGATGCTGTCTAAGAAGATACTCAGACTGGGTTACTACTGGTCCACTATGGAATTTGACTGTTCCAAGCATGTATAGAAGTGCCACCAGTGCCAAATCTATGCCGACAGGGTAAATACACCGCCAAACAGGCTGCACAATCTCACTGCTCCTTGGCCATTTTCAGCTTGGGGAATCGACGTAATCGGACTCATAGCTCCGAAAGCATCTAACAGGCATCGATTCATTCTGGTTGTAATCAATTACATCATCAAATGGGTTGAGGCAGCCTCTTATGCCAATGTCACAGCCTTAGTGGTTCAGCGTTTTCTAAAAAGGGATATCATCTACTGATATGGGGTCCCGTATGAGATTGTAACAGACAATGCTCTCAACTTCTGCAACAAGGGGATGACTAACCTCTGCCAGAAATTCAAGATCCAGCATCACAATTCTACGCCATACAAGCCATAGACCAATGGTGTAGTTGAAGCCGCCAACAAAAATCTGAAGAAAATCATAGAAAATATGACAATCAAGTACTTTGTCTGGCATGAGATGCTACTATATGCACTCATAGCCTACAGAACATCCATCCGAACCTCAACTGGGGCAACACCATTCTCTCTGGCCTATGGTATAGAAGCAGTCCTCCCCATCGAAGTACAGATTCCATCACTCCGAGTGTTAATAGAAGTAAAGCTCTCAGAAGCAGAATGGGCACAGACCCAATCAGAGGTGCATGGCTAGGGCATTCAACAAGAAAGTCAAGCCGAGAAGCATCGAGATCGGTGAACTAATTCTCCAGAAAATGTTACCAAACTGCCCTTACCCTAGGGGCAAGTTCACCCCCAACTACGAAGGCCCATACATCGTCCGAGACAAATTCTTAGGCGGCACCCTTCGACTCAAACGTATGGATGATGAAGACCTCCCAGAGCCTGTCAACATGGACAAAGTTAAACGATACTACGCTTAGGGTTTAGATCTGATAGGCACTTTTGCACTTGTAGTTTCTCTGGGAAATGACAGGAGGCCATCCTTGGCACACTCCTTATCTCTCTTTCTTAGTAACCCGTTTACAAATCATTGAAATTCGCTAGTTAGCCCCTTGAGCCTAACAACCCTTTTTTCATTACACCTTTTCAGGGACACCCTCCCTCGTCATTTACGGCATTTGCCTGAACTACGTCATGACCTGATCCTGCAAATGGTACATAGCTAACCTGACAAAATCAGGTACGATCACACCCACACAAAAGGAGATCACACCTCCCCCAGCTTTCCCCACGAAGTCAACTCTTCCCCAGAGGAGCCACACGCCTCCCCTGAATTCCCCATACAGAGCCAGATCATCCCCAATGGAACCAAAGCCTCTCTAAAAAACCAATTCCCACAGAGTCCAGTGGAGAAAAAATCCTCTCAAACTCCCTAGATGAGTTGGCTCTCGAGGGTACAAAATTTTCATCAAAGGATATCCCAAAACAGAAATCAAAACATTTCAAAAGCCATAGACTCCCCACAGAGACAATCTCTCCGGACTCTTTTCCAATAGAAAAATCTTTCAGGGACAAACTCAACCTCTCTATCCTTAGCAGAGACAACCTCTCTCACCCTCTCCGGTAAAGAGAACCTCTCTATCCCCAGCGGATCCCAAAAAAAAAAAATCAAGAAACCAAAGGTACAAGTCTTCAACAGAAGAGTTTCCCCAAATAGTGAAAATCAATTGTATCCAAAACCAAAACTTCCAAGGGAGTGTAAATTAACAACAATAGGAGAAATCCCAGGGTATCCCAAACTTCGGTCCCCCAGCCTACATTTCGTCCTACTCCAAAGTCCTTCAAGATCCCTTAGAAACTACGAATGCAAGTACAATATAACATCTATATCCCTAGCAGAATTATCGTCTCCCAATCCTCAGAGGAGCACCATTCAGGGAAATGAAGGGAGAACATTCATTTTCCCCATCAAATGAAGATTTTCCCAGTAATCGCGGGCATGAGTGAAAGCCGGCAACAACCTCATTGTGTAAAAATCAAGCAATCCCCAGACCTAGCCTTGCGACTAGGGGAAAAAAAGTGACAAAATCAATCAGCTTCGCAGGCATGAGAAAAACCGGCAACGACCTCATCGCGCAAAAACTATGCGAACCCCATGACTTGGTCATTCCAATGGTAAAAAAGGGAAAAAAGCTGAAGAGTAGTTTGACAACAGAATCTAGTAGCAGTCAATCCAGCCAAATAAGTCCCCTGCAGCAGGCCCTAGTAGATGACATGTAAGAACAGCTTCCCCAACACTAGTCTCCAATAGAGTTCAGATCCCCAGCAGCGATTTGTGACAGTGTCATATCCCCTAGCGGATCCCCAGTAGCGGTCTACAATGGTGTCATACTCCCAAGCAGATCTCCAGAAGAAGCTTCCCCTCTACTCTTTACATACACTCTGCCCAGCAAGAGTATAGAAGCATCCGATTTACTCTCCAGCAAGCTCCTCCCCAGACAGAGTCTAAATCTCCATTAGGGACAAGACAAACAAGTCTACCCATGAACATCCCCCAGCGGTAACAAAACCTCTTCTGGGTCATACTCCGCTCTCCAAGAGTGAAAGACAGATTACATGATCCCCAAGCCCTGACTAAGGTAATTTCCTGGCAAAACTAAAACCTAGTTGAACATTCTTGTTGTTAAAATTAAAACCTTTTACAAAATACCAACACTTTTTTAAAATTGTTTTCAAAAGCTAGACCTTTTGGTATCCAGACCTGGTCATACCAGCCTGTATTGAGCAGCCCCGGTAAAATATAGCAGAAGAAGCCGACACCATGCATCCCCGCGAGTCGCAGTCAACAGAGCCTTTATCCCCTGCATGACATCCCTACATGGCATCACACCCGGTGTGACCAAACTCCTCAGCATCATACTTGATCAAAACCAAGCGCCTCTCAGCCATTTCAAATCAATCCGGCAAGTGCCTCTCGGACATGCCGCAACTCTTTCGACACCCCCGCATGTCTTCGACATCCGGTGTGCTCTTTGGCAATCTCGTCATACCGCAACATTACGACATCCGGTGTGCTCCTTTGCAATCTCGCTATACCACAGCATTATCTCCTGCATGTCACTCTTTCGACACCCCCGCGTGTTCTCGACATCCGGTGTGCTCCTTGGCAATCTCACCATACTGTAGCATCATCTCTGGCATGTCACCCTTTCGACACTCCTGCGTGTCCTCGACATCCGGTGTGCTCCTTGAAAATCTCGTCATACCACAACATTACCTCCTATTTGTCACCTCTTTCGACACCCCCGCATGTCCTCGATATCCGGTGTGCTCCTTGGCAATCTCGTTATACCGCAGCATCACCTCCTGCATGTCACTCTTTTCGACACCCCCGCGTGTCCTCGACATCCCCGTGTGTACCTTTACAGTGTACACCACCTGCATGTCCTCTTTTTGACACCCCTTGTGTTCTTGATATTCCGTGTGTACCTTTACAGTGTACACCACCCATATGTCACCTTTTCTAACACCCTATGTGTTCTCGACACCCTGTGTGTCTTTTCAATCAACTTGATCAGATCCCTCCAGCTAGCGCCTCAGGGTCATGCCCTCCTTACATCCATCAATCTCTAGTGAGTAGACTGTACTACTCGCTCTCCCTTAATAGTGGCCGTACCACTTCATTGCACTCATCATTTCTTGCATTGTATGCATACATACTGTCATATCACATCTGAGCTCAGTGTAAAAATAGAATGATTCCAGTCTTTGCAGTTCACAACACCAACTTTGGCATTCTCTAGTAAAGAGGGGCAGCTGTAAGTACCCAATTTTTAGAACTCTGTCTAACCATGGTTAGGGTCTCTTAACCATGGTTACCCGCTGCCAAATCCCCTAAACCCTAGGTAAGCCTCTAGGTAGTCTTATGCCTCACCCTGAGTCAAACTCTAGAAAACCATAGTACTAAACCTTAACCCTAGGTAAACCCCAACTAAATCCTAGGTAAACCCTAGACTCAACCGTAGTTAAACCCTAGGACTGAACCCTAGTTAAACCCTAGTACAAATCCTAAGTCAAGATCCTAGCCCTAGGTGACCCTAAACCAAAGCCCTAGCCTAGCCCTAGCGCCCTTAGGGCTTAAACCCTAAGTCCATGGCCCCTAGAGCCTGAACCTTGGATCTAGGCCCACAATGCCAAAAAACCATAAGCCTAGACCCCCGAACTTGTGTGTGCATGGGCCAAGCCAAAATCAAAGCACATCTCGGTTTAGCGGTAGATCATCTACCGCAAATTATTTTTGGCCTATTTTGCTAATGGCGATAGATGATCTACTGTCATAATATTTTTTGCCTATTTTAACATTGGCGGTAGACCATCTATCGCCATTGTCTGAAATCGGGTTTCCAGCACTGTAGATGTCTTGCACACTCAACCATCCACTCCACTCTCCCATCACAGCCCTCACTCAACCTCCAGAGGTTCCAACCATGTTCTTCCCCTTCTATTTAATCCCCCCTAAGTCCTCAAAGCTTTCTCAATAAAATCCTAGTCTCCCCACTGTTAACCGGATCCAAAAACCTCCAAAGGTGAACCCCTGCAGCGAAAACCCCTCACCTCAACTTCTTCAACTCCCTAGTTAGAATCCCAGGAGTTCTCTGAGATCCCCTTGTTTGTGCAACACCACCGGTGTGCTCCACCACCGTACACAACCTCCACCACCTTCGACCAAGAGCAGAGCATTCGGGTAGGGTGCTCCCTACCCCATTTTTCTTTGCTTTATCAATCGTATGAGCCCCTGGGCATCCCCAGGGGACATTTTATTCTTTGTTGTGCTTGCATTTGGTTCAAACCCAACACTGGGGATTCCCCCACCTTCTTCATAAGTGTAGGGAACCCCCTACGGGTATAGACCATTCCACTGGGCATGGCAGACCACCACAGACCTTCTGGAGGTCCCTCAAATTGTGAGGGAGCCCCTAGTTGCCTCTGTGCACAACCCCATGGGCAAAAAACAAAACTTTGCATAATGGCGGTATATCATCTACCCCCATTTATATTTTTGCTTACTGTGCATAGTGGCGGTAGATGATCTACCGCCATTTATTTATTTGCCTATTTTGAGATTGGCGGTAGACCATCTACCTCCAATATGTGATTACAGGTACAGTGCCTTTGCACCTCTGTGGGACACACTCCAAGCACCCCCCGGGGCCCACACCAGGCTCAAACTCTCCCCTGGACTTTCCTCTTGGTCCCCATGATCTCCGATCACCCAGGGTTAACCCCTAACCCTAGTTAACAGTGTGCAAAACCACGGTTAAAAATACTATTTTAATGTCGAAAATCTGATTATCGACATTAACTTTATTTTTAATCCTGGGTTTTTGTAGGGGCCCAGGCCTAGTAGGAGGCCACTTTAGGCCCTGCCTAGCCCCATGGGCCCACCTTGGATTGATCATACCCATAAGTACGGTTAAATACACCTCCGGTTAACATTTAACCACGGTTAAGCACCCCTTAACTCCACAAATCTTGGGAAGATAATCAAAAATCTTAAAAATAAACTTGGACCAGAAAATTGAATTTGGTCCTTTCCTAATTCTGGTTAGAAAACCTAACCACAGTTAGATCACCCTTAACCCCGGTTAGCAACACTAACCATGGTTACTTTCGGTTTACAGCCTACCAGGCCTAAAAACCAAGTCTATCGGCTAAATCTCACATCCCCTTAATTGTGGTTAGCAACCCTAACCATGGTTAGTTTGGCCTAACCCCAGTTAGCCATCCCAACCCTGGCCAAACTTCGCCCTAGTCTACTAGACTACCCCCGAAGCCTACCGGGCTTATACCTTGCACTTGACTCTCCTCGGTCAATCAAGCTCTAGTCTACCGGAGTAGTCCAAGTTAGCCACCCTTGGTGCACACACACACGCCCCTTAGGCACAGGCTCGCGTGCCAGAACTACGCTCGGTCTGATCTCACCCTATGAGTACGTAGGCAACCCAACCCGGGTTCGAAACCCCAGTTAGCTTATGCTTTCTTGGATTAGTGTTAACTTAAACACTCCGACATTTTGAACAAAATTAACTTTAATTGGCTTATACCTGTGGAGTACGGAACCGTTGTAAAACGGAAGCCTCGGGGTGCCTAACACATTTCCTGGACTTAACTGAACCCCTTACTCTGATCTCACTCGTAAACCAAGACCTTATCCAAACCCAAGAGACTTATCCCTTCTGAATGAATAGGTAGCGACTCTTAAACATAACCTTTCACACCCGTGAGGGTGCAGGTATATACATCATCCTAATTCTCTCGTGAGTGTCACGGAAATCCGCGCTCATATACTCCTCTTACACCCAAGGAGTAGTTGTATGCGCACAATTTTTATACCCCTTCTTAACCATGGTTACCCCCCTAACCGAGTCCCCTTAACCCTAGGACTTAACCCTAGCATACCCTAGGTATTACCCTAGTCAAACCCTAGGATTTAACCATAGTTAAGCCCTTAACCCTAGGTGAACCTTAGCCTAACCCTAAAACCTAACTCTAGGAAGACGCTTAGTTAACCCTAGGTAAACCCTAGCCTAACCCTAAGACCTAACTCTAGTCAAAACCTAGGAAAACCCTAATCTAAGTCAAGCCCTAGCCAAGCCCCAAGTCCTTAGGGCTTAAAACCCACAGCCTAAAAACCCCCTAGTCCCTCGGCTTGGGCCCAAGCCCAGGCCCAAAATTTAAAATTTCCCCCTCGTACCGCGTGCCTGCATGGGCCAAGGGTCTGATGGGCAAAACTCAATGTGGGCGGTAATCTATTAACCGACACCCATATTTTCTCAAGCTTGGGAATGGCGGTAAATATATTACCCCCATTCCCTGTATCCTGTTCCAGCTGTATAACCACCCCCTCCTATGCACTCCACTGCCATTCCCTATACACCAACTTCTCCAGGGGCAGGCACGCCTCTGCCCACACTTTACCTCCTCCAAACCTTCTCTATAATCCCTAATATATCCTCAGCCTCTACCTATAAATCTACAGCACAGCCACCTCTCTAAAAAAATCGAAAAACATGCACTCCGAACCCTTGGTCAACTTCTGAAGCCTTAACCCTCTTCCCAGGCCTCCGAGCAAGCTCCGGTAGCTCCACGAAGCTCTCAGTAGCTCCCCAGTTCACCATAATCCCCTATGCAGCACCACCGTGAGCCACCACAGCGTCACCCCCACTGTTGCAGCCCCCCAGCACCTCCAGCAAAGGGCAGTAGGGTAGGGCATCCCCCTACCCCATTTTTTTTCTTGTTTTAATGCTATTGTGAGCCCCTGGTCCTTCCAATGGACTGTCGTTTTCAGTTTTGCAAAAAACCCAACATAGGGGTTCCTCCACCTTCCTTATAGGTGTAGAGAACCCCTCATCGGTATAACCACCCTCCCTGGGCCAACCTAATATCTCTGGGGGTCCCTCAGTCCATGAGGGAACCCCTAGTATCCCCCCAAACATCATCCCCATAGGGTAAAAGCCTTCTTTGGAAATTTTCAGGAATAACGGTAAACTCAGTACCGCCATTCGTGGTGGTTCTGATTCCAATCTCTTGGTCCCCACCAGAGCACCTCATGGCCCACCCCAAAGCATGGGTTCACACCCTGACTTCCCCTTGAACTAACCCTAGTCTTTCCAGGGTTACCACAACTCATTAACCAGGGTTAAATGAACTGAAAATAAAAACTTGTAGAATGGCGGTAGATACTCTACCACCATTCTAATATTTCATGTGGGGTGTTTTCAGGCCCATACCGGGCCCATATCAAGCATAGCCCAGGGCCCACAACAGGCCCAGGGCCTTCCCTGAAGTCCCATCTTCCTCCCTATGGGTCCAACACCCCGTGGGTTCCCTCTTGTTAAAATGAGCTTAATTAAAGTGGTAGTAATTCATCTACTGTCAATTATGATCTTGTGCATTTTTGGTCTTTGCAGAGGCTCAGACCTGGTGGGAGGCCCCTCTAGGTCATCCCTAGCCCCCTGGGCTCACCTCAGATCACCCCAAGCCTTAATCATGGGTTAACCCCAACCTTGGTTAAGAGTTAACCATGATTAGCTGATCTAACCACAGTAAAAAAATCTCACAAATCTTTTAAAATCTAAAATATTTTGAAAATATAGAAAATGATCCAAACCATACCCTGGACCTTGCCTATCCATGGTCAAAAGAGCTTATCCATGGTTAACACTTGACTTAATCATGGTTAAGCCCATTTAAACCTTGAAAAATCCTTAAAAAATAAGAAAAAATCTAAAAAAGCAGTATAATTCCAAATCTAACTTTGTAGATTGTCTAATCATGGTTAACCAGACTAACCATGGTTAAACTCATGTCTTAACCATGGTTAGCCCCACTTAACCTTGGAGAAATTGGGACAAAATCTCAAAAAATGATAAAAAAAATATTTAAGGAGCATAAAACTAATGTTAGACCTTACCCAACCATAGTTAGTAACGCAAACCATGGTTAAACCCGTTTAACTCCGGTTAAACCAATCTTGGCCTACCGGACCAAACCCTAGCTTACCGGGCTTACCCTTGGCCCATCGGTCCCCTAACCTACGTTTCGTCCGACTCTAAGTCCTTCTAAATCCTCTAAAAACTACGAGTGCAAGCGCAGTATCACACCTACATCCTCAGCAGGAACATGGTCCTCATAATCCCCAGAGGAGTGTCATTCAGAGCAAAGATGGGAGAAGACCAACTTTCCTCAACAAATCGCAAGCATAAGTGAAAATCGGCGACGACATCATCACGCAAAAATTACTCAACCCCAGACTTAGTCTCGCGACTAAGGGAAAAAAGGGACAAAATTCTTTAACTTCGCAGGCATGAGAAAAACTGGCAATGGCCTCATTGCGCAAAAATTATGCGAATCTCAAGACTTGGTCATTCCAATGGTAAAAAATAGAGAAAAGCTGAAAATCAGTTTGGCAATAGAATTCGATAGTGATCAGGCTTATCGGGCTCCCCAAATTATCCCCAACAATTAGCATCCTCAGCAGACAGGAATACCACGAAAATTCCTCAATAGTGGCCCATAGTGAAAGCCCACTCCCCAGCAGATCTCCAACTGCGAACAATCCTTAAATCTCTAGCAAGAGCCTCTAATGGTCATCAGCAATACTCTTCCCTAGCAAGAGTTCAAAAGATTCTAAAGCCCATCAGAAAGCTTCTCCTCAGCCAAGGTCGCCAGCATGTAATAGCGTTCGGATATACTTGGCTATCCCCGACAGCATCCTGCTTTGAGTCATATTCTCATCTCCGAGAGTGAAATGACAACCTGCAACTCCCCTTAAGTCCTGAATGAAGGCGATTTACTGACAAATCTAAAAGCTAACTAAGCATTCTTCTATCAAAAGCAAAAATCTTTACAAAAGGTCTTCTACACTTTTTTCTGAAAAAAGATTTTTCAAAAGCAATTTTTGGTATCAAAATTCAGTGTACCAACCTGCACCAAGCAGCCTCGGCAAGTAAAACAGAAATAGCCGACACCGTAGTACCAATCAACAGAGTCATGGGAAAGCATTCTCATCTTTATCCCCTGCATGACATTGTTTTGCATTAACATCGCACAATGTGATCGAACTCCAATGCCTCTGGGCTATGTCAACATCAAATCTGGCATCATGGCTTAATCTCCTTTTGACTTCCTTGTGTGTCCCCGACATCCCGTATGTTCTTTTACAGTGTACATCACTTGCATGTCCCCTCGTGACACCCCCGTGTATCTTCGACATCCCGTGTGTACCTTTACAGTGTACACCACTTGTATATCCCCTTTGTGACAACCCCATGTGTCTTCGACATCTCGTGTGTACCTTTACAGTGTACACCACTTGCATGTCCCCTCTTTGACACCCTCGTGTGTCTTTGACATCCCGTGTGTACCTATACAATGTACACCACTTGCATATCTCCTCTGTGACACCCCCGTGTGTCTCCGACATCCTGTTTGCTCCATGACAACCTTGTCAGACAACAACATTATCTCTTGCATGTCTCCCTTGAGACGCCTCCCTGTGTCCCTTAACAGCCCGTGTGTTCCGACACACTATGTGTCTCCTAACACTCCGCGTGTCCCCTTTTAACACCCTGTGTATCCTTCAACCGATTCGGTTAATCCGCTCCAGGAGACACTGATTCGATCAATACATTTGCCGCCTCTAAGTGACACCTTCTTTTGGCTAAGTGCCTCCAAGTCACGCCATCTTTGCATCCTTTTTCTTCCCCAGCTACTCGCTACTCCCCAGCAGTGGCCCTAATCTCTTCATGGCACTCACCACTTGCACAACACACATCTTGCTGCATCCAATCCCAGTGTAAAAATAGGATGATTCTAGTCTTTATCGTTCAATTGTTAATCTTGTTACTCTCTGACAAAGAGGGACAGCTGTAAACACCCAATTTTTACACCTCCTTTTAATCATGGTTAAGGATTCTTAACCATGGTTACCTCCCTAACCGAGTCCCCTTAATCCTAGGATTTGACCCTAGCAAACCCTAGGTATCACCCTAATCAAACCCTAGTTAAGCCCTTAATCCTAAGTGAACCCTAACCTAACCCTAGAACCCAACTCTAGGAAGACCCCTAAGTAACCCTAGGTAAACCCTAGCCTAACACTAGGACCTAACCTTAGTCAAAACCTAGGAAAACCCTAGTCTAAGTCCAGCCCTAGCCAAGCCCTAAGCCCAAACCCCCTAAGGTCCAATCCCTCGACCTGGGCCCAAGCCCAGGCCCACAATTCAAAATCCCCCCCCCCTCCCGTACTGCGTGCCTATATAGGTCAGGGGCCTAATGGGCAAAACCCAATGTGGGTGGTAATCTATTTACCAACACCCATATTTTCTCAGGCTTGGGAATGGCAGTAAATATATTACCACCATTCCCTGTATCCTGTTCCAACTGCACAACCACCCCCTCCTGTGCACTCCACCACCATTCCCTGTACACCAACTCCTCTAAGGGGTAGGCACACCTCTGCCCACACCTTACCTCCTCCAGACCTTCTCTGTAATCCCCAACATATCCTCAGCCTCTCCCTATAAATCCACGGCACAGCCACCCATTAAAAAAATCGAAAAACATCCACTCCGAACCCCTGGTCAACTTCTGAAGCCCCAGACCTCCGAGCAAGCCCCAGTAGCTCCATGAAGCTCTTAATAGCTCCCCAGTTCACCCCCATCCCCTGTGCAACACCACTGTTAGCCACCACAGCGCCACCCCCACTTTTGTAGCCCCCTAGCACCTCCAGCAAAGAGCAGTAGGGTAGGGCACCCCCTACCCCATTTTTTTTCCTTTTTTTAATGCTATTGTGAGCCCTTAGTCCTTCCGGGGGACTGTCGTTTTCAGTTTTGTAAAAAACCCAACACAGGGGTTCCTCCACCTTCCTCATAGGTGTGGGGAACCCCTCACGGGTATAACAACCCTCCCTGGGCCAATCTGATATCTCTGGGGGTCCCTCAGTCCATGAGGGAACCCCTGGTATCCCCCCAACATCAATCTCGTAGGGCAAAAGCCTTTTTTGGAAATTTCCAGGAATGACGGAAGACTCAGTATCGTCATTTCTTGTGCTTCTGATTCTAGCCTCTGGGGGGCCCACCGGAGCACCTCATGGCCCACCCCAAAGCATGGGTTGGCACTCTAACCTCCCCTTGAGCTAAGCTTGGTCTTTCCAGGGTTACCACACCTCATTAACCAAGGTTAAATGAATTGAAAATAAAAACTTGTAGAATGGCGGTAGATACTCTACCACCATTCTATTATTTCATGTGGGGTGTCTTCAGCCCCAAATCGGGCTCACATCAAGCATGGCCCAGGGCCTTCCCTGAAGTCCCCTCTTCCTCCTTGTAGGTCCAGCACCCTGTGAGTCCCCTCCTAACTCGAGTTGCATAGGCCTAAACTCTTGTTAAAATGAGCTTGAATTGGCGGTAATCCATCTACCGCCAATTCTGATTTTGTGTATTTTTGGGCTTTACAGAGGTTCAGGCTTGGTAGGAGGCCCTTTTAGGTCATCCCTATCCCCTGGGCTCACCTCAGACCACCCCAAGCCTTGACCATGGGTTAACCCCAACCCTGGTTAAGAGTTAACCATGGTTAGCTGATCTAACCACAGTGAAAAAATCCCACAAAATCTCAGAAAATCCAGAATATTCTGAAAATAAAAAAAATGTTCCAAACCATACCTTGAAACTTACCTATCCACGGTCAAATGAGCTTAACCATGGTTAACACTTGGTTTAACCATGGTTAAGCCCATTTAAACCTTGAAAAATCTCCAAAAATCAAGAAAAATCTGAAAAGACATTGTGATTCCAAATCTAACTTTGTAGACTACCTAATCATGATCAATCGGACTAACCATGGTTAAACTCATGTCTTAACTATGGTTAACCTCACTTAACCTTGGAGAAATTGTGATAACATGCTTAAAAATCATTAAAAAAAAACATTTAAGGACCATAAAACTAATGTTGGACCTTACCCAACCATGGTTAGCAACCCTAACCATGGTGAAACCCGTTTAACTCCAGTTAAACCAATCTTGGCCTACCGGAGCCAACCCTAGCCTACCGGGCTTACCCTTGGCCTACTGGGTCTCATCTTTAGCCTACCGGGCTTACCCTTAACCTACCGGGCTTACCCTCGGCCTACCGGGCCCAATCTCTTGGCTTACCGGGCTCAAAACCTTAGTCGACCGGACTAACCCTAAGATTACCGGGCTTGAATCGCACACTTGACCAACCTCGGTCAACTTAACCCTAGTCAACTAGACTAGCCCATTAGCCACCCTTGGTGCACACACACACACCCCTAGCCTTGGCACAGGCTCATTTGTCCAAATTACACTTAGTCTGATCTCACCCCAATATGAGTACGTAGGTAACTCAATTCGGGTTCAACCATAGTTTAGCTTTTCACTTCTTGGATTAGTATAAACTAAACCTAAGACATTTGACTAACAACTTGACATTAATATGGCTCAAACCTAGTAAGTAGGGAACCGTTACAAAATGGAAGTGCCGGGGTACCTAACACCTTCCCCGGGCTTAACCGAACATTTTACCTACACCTTTAATGTCGCGACCCAAAACCTACCCTAAGAGTTAGAGTGAATATTGGACGACTTATCATGACCTACATGACGTGCTTGACAAACCATCCTGCAAAAACACATGGAGCATATACAATAGAGGAAAAAATAGCGGAAGCATACACTAACATGGTACAACGGAAGTCTAACAAAACCCTCTATGTATATATGTAATCTAAGTTTCATACAAAAGTGAAAGCAACAAAAAGAAGGTGCGGACATGCCCACCAAAATACATGGGTATAAAATCTCTCGAGCTCACCACACTCACTTAGAATCTACCACCTAGTAATAACTATCTACACGAGGCTCCTCAGCAGGGACCTCCTCAAAGTACTCCTCTTCCTCCTATGGATCGGGAGCACATATGTCAAAAGGAGCAGCCGCTCCACTAACACCTGCCGACATCAAATGTACAACTGAGTATTATAACACTCAGTGGGTACCAAATACTAACTAATAATCGTAGCAACACAATAATGAAGATAAAGCGGAAACAGTTCATATCATAACAGGAAGATAAACAATTTATATTTCATGCTTCCATCACATCAAAGCCGAGAAAACTCTTGAAATCATCGTGTGCTTGACTTGACTTGAAATATTCTTTTCGTGTTTGAAAACTTGTCTTGTTATGTTCTATCTTGCTTGTCTTGTTGTGTTCTATCTTGCTTGTCTTATCATGTTATGCGTGTCATGTCGTGAAATTAAAATACTCATACTTGCTTGCTTGCTTGGAATTTAAACATGCTCATCCGCTTGGGATGTTAGTGCCCTTGAACAACTTGAAAGGAGGGTGGTGTAAACCCCCTCTTTTGCGAAACATAGAATAAAGCAACTTGAAGGGAGGGAAGTGTAAAACCCCCTCTTTTGCAAATATGCAATGAAACAACTTGAAGGGAGGAAAGCGTAAACCCCCTCTTTTGCGAAAATACATAAAGTAATATGCATGCTTGGAGGCGCACTAACATCTTGTTTGACGTGTTCTTGTTCTTGTCAAAAGTGATGTAAAACATATCTTAGGATATGCCCTACCTCTATTTACCAACCCTTACGTTTGGCATTGTCATGGTGTTCGTGAATCGAGAATAAAATCCTTATTCTTGAAAAACCCGATAAACCATGTCATGCATGTCGTGCTCGTGAAGCCATGTACATACTTTATCTTGGAATTAAACGTGATATTGAAGATAACAATACATAGAATAGCATTATTTCAACACATAAGAATATTCATGTCATTATATAAAAAAAACGAGTAACACACTATTATAAAACCCTAGAAGTTTCATATGCCTTAAATCATGCTTTTCTTGATCAATGTTTCATCCAATCCATCCATCATCTATGTGTGTTCATTATTGGTGAAATACCCTTCCCATTTCATTTATTACAACATCCATATGGCATTCATCGCCCATCACATTCTCCATCCATCCCATCACATTCTCATGCTTGAAATTTGGGGAAAAATCACAAAAATGAAGAAAAGGAGAAGAAGATGAACTAGAAGGATAGCATAGGGTAACAACCTTAAAAAAAGGAAGAAAACCCTTGTGAAATGTCATGCAAGACGTTGCCAAGCTTAGAGAAGGAACTCCACACGTGCTTGAGCCTTGGATTTGAGGAATTCAAGCTCCAATGGATCCTCTAACAAGAAGCCCTAGTTCTTCCCTTCTTCTTTCTCCCAAAATCCCCAAGTATGAGCTTTGAGGGTTTATGAAGCCCTCACCCATGAATTTGGGCTTATATAAAAGAAAGAGGGGTCAAAGACCCATTTACCCTTATGATTTGGCGTAAACCAACCAAAAGGGCAAAATCCCGCATGACCAGTCGACCGGTGGTGACCTTCGGTCGACTGGTCAAAAATAACCTCTCTGGAATAAAAGCACATACAAAACGTGTGATGTTCGGTCGACCGGTAATGGGTATCGGACGACCGGTGAGTTTTTGATTGACCGGTCTCAAATTCGATCGACCGGTTCCTTGTGTTTTTGCCCATTCGAAGAGGATCATTTTTGGCATTTTAGAATCTTCCAATTCTTATTCATTTATTAATTGGACTACGTGAAAGGCCAATTGGCTATGAGAACGCTATTCATTAAGTGTGAAAAGTTTTGGGGTTCTACATCTAAGCAGACCAAGACCTTATCCATTACCCGGAGACTTATCCCTATCAAATTAATAAGTGACGACTCATAATAGAAACCAGTGAGTAAAAATTCGTGCTCACAACAACTACCTGATCATGCGCTAGACCTGAACGATAATAACAAGTCGACTGAGTATTGAATACTTAGCGGATATCCAAACTAACCAACAATAGCACATGCATATATCAAATATCCAAATCATGTAAAGTACTCCTCTTCCACCCAAGGAGTTGATGTCTAATCCTATGCTAGACCTGAACGACAATAACAGGTCGACTGTGCATTTAATACTCAGCGAATATCCAAACTAACCAGCAATAGCACATAAATATATCAAATATCCAAATCATGTAACAATTGTAAAGTAAATAGCAGTTTAATATAACATGAATATAATCAGAGTGTGAAAACCTGTGAACATCATGACTCGTGTACTTGTGCGACTCTTGAACTTGTGACTCTTGGACTTATAACTCTTGAACTTATATCATGAATGCAATGCATGCTTGTTTTCCAATAAAAATGGCTAACAAGGTATTTGAATTTAGATCCATGAAGGTGCATCGACAGAAGCGTAAGCCCCTAGAGTTCTTAGATCCTAAATGTCCATGATAATTATCTTGGACTTGAAATCTTATCCATTGAGAGCATCAATGAATACCAGAGCTACTTGAATTTCAGGGTCCTTGTAAAACTATGCAGTGTCCTTATCCTTGTACTTGTAATTCAATGTCCTTGTACTTGTATTTCAGTTTTCAGAGTCCTTATCCTTGTATTTCAGTATCTAGTGTCCATGTGATGTTCGTGTACCCGTGAGACTTGTAAACTACCATACATGTGCACTTGTGCTTGCGTGTCGTGATTAACATCCGAATTCAGTCATCACTTAGATTCCATCTTCCTTCAAGAAACTCCAGTAGATTACATCTCCCTAGTTAGAGAATTCCCGACATGGAGGACTTCCTCTAAGCATTGGCCTACCCGAATATCAATCACCATGCAACTTGAATAGACATAAATTTACCAAAACATACTTCATATCTTGGCATATTCATGCTAACATTTCTAACATCATTTCTAAACACAATTCATCATAGCATATCTTATTATACTCATACAAGCATTTCAATATCATCACTTTCCGTACTTAGTGTTCTTAGGCATTTTAACAAACACATACAATGCTTTAATTATGTATGTAATGCCCTTCCCATTTTCATATTCCAAAATCATATCACTACTCATTCATAAATCAAATTCATTTATTCCAAACATCACACCAATCCCCGCCTTCATAACCCATTCCTTCTCCATTTTAGCCCATTCACCATCATTTCCATACATCCATAATTCATAATTCAATTTAAGCTTCTAGTATACAAATCTATCTATATCCTTAATTAACATGCAAATCCATACTCATTTATCACTTATCATAATAATTTAATAATCATAATAATATAAGAGTTAGATGAGTGAAGATATCAATCTCAAATCACATCTTAATAGGGTTGAGTTAGAAGGGATATTGACCTTAGGGATTCTTCCCTTGAATCCAACTCGCTAGATGAAGCTTTGGAGAAAATCTTCAAGCTAAATTTCTTCCTCTTTAAGCAAAAATCTTCTTCTCTAAGCTAAAACTCTCTTAAAACCCTAGGTTCCTTCTCTTCCATTGCCAAATTAGGTTAGAAATAGTTAGGATACTCTAAAACCTCAAAATAGGACCCCTATTTATAGTCACAAGGGTTAAAAACTCTAAAATCCGTGTTTTTTAACAAATAGGGTCATGTCCTGACGATCGATCGTCAGTATGGACGATCGATCGTCCAAATTCCAGTGACCAATCCATTTTTCTGGGTTCCGGGCGATTGATCGTCGGCTTTTGACGATTAATCGTCCAAATTCCACACGATTTTTCCCGTTTGGTATTTCGACCATAACTTTTGACTCGTTCATTGGAATTTGATGATTTAACTTGCGTTGGACTCATTATTCAAAGGCGAATAATTTTGTTTCTAATGGAAAAATCCTAATTATAAGTTTTTATTTACCTAAATGGACTCTAAATCTGACTGGTCTGGGATGGATTTCTACATATCAGAATTTTAGCAAACCCAACTTCGGAAATCCAACATTTGACTTAACCTCGACTCAAAATTAGGAAATATGATAAAATATGAACATTAAAGAGGGTCTCAATACCTTTCTAATGGTTCAAGAATCACTCGATTCCGATAAGCGGTGAGAAAACTATAGTTTTCTAAAGTTGAGGGTATGTTAATGCATCCCTCTCTTTACAACTTTGATTATGCCTAGATCACACCACACCTTTAGATATAATTGCCCATGCATAAAACATGATAAAAGACTAAACTACCCTTAATAAACAATATAGAAACAGGGAATTTAGATTCGGGTCTCTACAGTATTATGGTGAACGCTCTAGCGGGAAAGCTTGAGGCGGGGACGTAGGCGAGAGTGTTGACCTCGAAAACAATTCTCTTGTTTGCTCTCACTATCTCTTATCTTTAATTTGTTGTTGTATTGATTTAGAATTACTAGATTTCATTCCCTTTTAAATAGTTTAATTTAAATTTCGCAAAAAGGAATTAGGAAGAAATTTAAATATGCTAAGACCCTATTCACCCCCCCCCCCCCCCCCCCCCCCCCCCCCCCCCCCAAACTCTAGGATCCAATTCTTGGGCAATATAAACCCTATATAATCTCTCAGCTCTAAATCCTAACTCTATTTGTTTCTTCCCTCTTAAAAAATTCTAACAGCCAACCCCCCTCTCATTCGGCCAAACCAGATCGGCAATCCTCCATTTTGTACCACCAAGGCACCAATCGAACCACTAAGGAATGAGACTCTCCTTCTTCTATACTCTATAGCAGGTAACATCTATTTTATTTTTTCCCTATTACCCTTCAAGTTAAGGGTCTGCAGTATCTCCCTGTAGGGTTTTTTTTGTTGAAGCAATGGGACAAGTAGGATATTATCATAACGAATTCGAACATTGTGTTTTACAACCCATCGAATATCAAATTAAAGTCAATTCTAATTCATCCACCTACCTAAACATACATGGTATTAAACATATATATATATATACTAGTAGAGGTGCACGTGCGTTGCACGTCTTCCTGTTTCATTAAGGAAGTGAAATATTTCAACCATCAGAACAAACAATAATTCCAAAACGTCAAAACTAAAAATATACCTAATGAATTATAATCCACACACATAATGACACCTCCAAAACTAGGAGACAACTCATAAAAGCAGTGTTGTTAAAATCGGACGGGGCATCAAACCAGTAGAGTGGCAGGTTCCCGGTTCGACTGGTTCAACTGGTCTGGTTCGATCATGTACTTTTTACATTTTTTTTTCATTTTTCCCTAATTTTCCCCCTTCTAATAAGTTCCGACCGGTTCTGACTGATTCCCAACCGATTCTGGCCAGTTTTGACCGGTTCTGGCTGGTTCTTAAAGAATACCGATTTTGAGGGTTTCGGGAACCGGTGAGGGGGCCGGTTCCCGGTTCCACCGGCCAGTCCGATTCTGACAACACTGCATAAAAGCCTTAAGTAACCCATGAAGAAACCATAACTCCATAACTAATGTGGAAAGCTATTAAGAAAAGAAAAGATATTTCGAAATTCAAACCCCCCAAAAAAATTATATTATTATTTAAAAAAATTAAGAATTAAGAAATGGAAAACATAACAATAAGAAATTTCTTGAAAGAACACTAATTTAAAATCTATAACAATAAGACCACCCCATTAATCTCCCAGTCCTTGCGATCGAACCTGGAATCTAGAAGATCAAATTGTAAGACATGTTTGATTACTTATGGTTAACATGGTTCAAATATTGTGAATTTCATGTTACACAGTTTTCTCCGAGCGTAGGGGCGGTGCCAGTCTGTCAAGGCAAGGGGGGGGGGGGGGGGGGGGGGGGGGGGCAATGGCCCACCAATTTTTTTGATTTTTTGATATTTCATAATATTAAAAAAAATTAATATTTACTCTTATATATATATATTGGCCCCTCGTGTGATGCATGGAGTACAAAGAAAAATAAAAAATAATAAAAAGAATAGTTGAGATAAATGTAAGAGCACTCTTGGGAAATCTTGGAAGAAGTCGGGTCCTTTCAGAGAGAGAAAAGAGGAATATGAAATACATGAGAGAAAATTTAAGAAGATTTCTTGGGATCAAACATTGGGAATTAAAGAGGAATGCCACAGTGGCAATAGATGTGAAAGAGGAAAATGAGGATACTTAATAGGTAGGGATAAAGAGAGAAAAGTGAGGGGAGGGATGCGTCTGTACACACTCTAATATGTGTGAGAAAGTAGAGGACCATAATCCCTTAAATCTCTCAAAAGATTTTTGAATTGAGAGAGAGACGTGTGTTAGTGAAATAGTTAACGGTTAAAGATTAAATAAGTGTGCCATGTGACATCCTTAAAAATTATTTCGTAAGATTCATGGGATTGAAGATTGAAGAGCAAAGAGAGGGGGTTTTTTTTTTTGGGTGGGAAAAGAGAGGGGGTTAGGTGGCACATATTTCTTTATATTCTAGATATATATCATTCTACTAATAAAAGTATAAGGAGTATGCAAAACTTTACTTGGATGTAAATACTCTTTTAACTTAATTTATTAAATACATAACTTATAATATAACCAAACTTTAATTAAGTCACTATTTAATGTTATGTTTGACCCATTATTAAAAGAGAGCTGGTTTAGGACTCTATCATATTAAGGAAGAATCTTAAAGGAGAGTTGGTTTAGGACTCTACCATATTTTAGGGAAGAATTCTATTTCTATAGAAAAAGAGTCTCTCGGAAAGGAGAGTTGGTTTAGGACTCTACCATATTTTAGGGAAGAAAACCATGAATAGTATCTTCCTATAATCTCTACACTCCGATTGATCAACCCTTATGAGAAGGATCGTAGAAATTCCAGATTGGCACCTGAGGAGCATCCAAGAAAAGATAAATAATTTTTCTAATATTAACTTTAAATTAATATAAGAAATATTAAATTTAATTACTCAATTATATTTATATAAAATATAATATTATATTAAAAATTATATAATATAAAGAGAGTAATGTGACGTCTAATAAAAATATATTAAGAATTATATATTTTTTGTAAATTATATTTTAATAATAAAAAAATTAAACGTGCAAGGCATGCACTTTTACATTATATATATATATAATGTAACATTAAAAATAAAAAATATAATAAATTTTATTTGAAACAGTAATTAATTTTATTTCAAGCTGTGATTACTTGGACTGCACATTCAGTTAGATAATCAAATGCCGGTCCATGCCTCCTTTTTAACACTCCTTACGCTGAATTAAATTAAGGTTAATAATTTTTGTAAAAATCAAGGTTGGATGAATGAACCCTAGGGTGAGTGAATCTTAACCACAGTCGATGGGTGTTAAGAAGGGGTCGTGGACCAATGAGGACGGGTATTTAGCTTCATAGCAAAATGCGCAATCTGCTATCCATTTTCCATTTTATAACAATAAGAAATTTCTTGAAAGAACTTGCTTGGACTTACCCTTATGACACCTTAGCGGCTACCTTAGGTCTGGCTATGTGTGCGTGTTTAAGGTGTATGTGTATGTTACATGATAACTTTACTACCAAAAAAATTGGATCATTATTGGAATGTAACATTAATAAATTTTATGATCACGATAGACCCATTATTAAAAAAATTTTTAAAAAACTCCCAAGAACCATTACTCAAAAAAATCAAAAAAATTCTGAAGCTATGCCCCTGAACCCCAAGCCCATACTCTCAACTGTTAATTTTCTTGATACATGTATTTTGGCCCTACCAAAGAAAAAATCTTGGCTCCATTCAAGAAAAAATCTGCCCTTGGCCGGGTGATAAACAAAGCATGCAGACTATGTCCCCACATCTCCCGTGCTATGCTGGTTTAAATGGATCTGAAATCAGAGTTATATCGCCTCCAATATTGTAAAACAATATTGTCAAAAAAAAAAAAGATGACACAATAAAAGTGTATGTACTTTAGATAATATCCAATTGAAAGTGAAGTCAAGCACATTGCTCTCTCTTTGTGGCTCAGCTTGGTTAACTTGACTCGTATCTGACTCGGCACTTAATGATTGAAGCTTTTTTAACTTGAGTAAGCACGTCACAGCAAGTCACCAAGCTAAAGCTCATACACTATGTTAGAGCATTCCTAGCAGCCTCACCAAAATAACCAAAAATTTATTTTGGCATATTTTGGCAAGCCAGAGTACTAAAAAAAAAAAAAACAAGTTTTAAAAGGGTCTCCACCAACCTCTTTAAAATAATCATTTCGGTTTTGATGAGTACGGTACATTTACCAAAGCTAAATATTTCTCTCCCTTCCTTTGTTGTAGTCCCACACAAATAATAAAATAAAGGTTTCTTTCTCCATTCGTACTATTGTGGTCTCACACAAATAATAAAATAATGTGAGTTTTGACTATTTTGGTGAGGCTGCTGAGAGTGTTTTAAAAAAGTGGATAGCCAAAATAGGAAATTGTGAGTTTTTTGGTGAGTAAAATTTGGTGATGCTGCTAATAATAAAATAAAGGTTTCTCTCTCCATTCGTACTATTGTAGTCCCACACAAATAATAAAATAATGTGAGTTTTGACTATTTTGATGATGTTGCTGAGAGTTTCAAAAAAATGGATAGCCAAAATAGGAAAAATGTGAGTTTTTTTGTGAGTAAAATTTGGTGAGGCTGCTAGGAATGCTCTTAGTGTACAAACCCATCACAATATTCCACACCATGTCACCAAGCAAAAGCTAAGGTATCGTGTGTAGCAAGTACAGTACATCACGTCTTGTTACGTGCCCTTTTCTTTCTTAAATCTATTCTTCATACTTCAACTCACTGTTTTCAGAACCGGACGGCAGTCGAACCGGTTGGAGGACCGGTTCCCAGTTCCACCGGTTCGATTGGTCGGTTTGACCGGTTCACTAGCAAACAATCCAAAAACTTGATTTTTAAGTCCCAAACAGTCAAAAACAGTCAAAATCCTCTTTGGTGTTCACGTAAAGTAATGAATAAGACTTGAGTTTCAAAAATATGTTTTTTAGGATCTGACTTTGACTACTAGGAGAAGCATCATTGCCCATTTCTTGGATTGCTTGAGGCGAGAAGCATTTGAATCGCTTCTCTAATGAAAAATTTGTATTACTTTTGAAGAAAACTTCTCCCACAAGTTATCCAGTTATCATCATTAGGGAAAGTAAAAAAAAAAAAAGTTCGGGTCTATCATGCTTTCCAAGCAAGGCAAATGTTATAGCAACACTACCAGGTCACCAAACGAAAACACTCAAGGCATTGGAGGTGTCTTCGTCGACGAAAAAGGTTCATCTCCATCTTGGTCTTCGCTTCCCTCTTATTCTCCCAATAGTTATGCTATGTCTGTATTGTGAAGTCTTTTTAAAATAAAAAAAAATTTTCGTGTAAGTTTTTGACCAAAATGGCCGGAAAACAGTATCAAATGCCTTAAATAAGGTCTCGCCAGGGAACCGGCCGGTTATGGAAACTGGTCGCCAGTTCCACCGGTGACCAGTTCTCACAAAAACGCCCGGTTCTTAATTCTACCCGGTTCTCAGGGTTTTGGGAACCAGTTAGGTGACCGGTTCCCGGTTCGACCGGCCGGTCCGGTCCGGTTCTGACAACATTGCTTCAACTTCTGCAACAGAGAAGAGAAGAGAAAAGAAGATTAGGAATGCTCTCCAGCGTGCTCATCAACACCCAATGGCTCAACCTTTCTTCAATGAATTAGTCTAGGGATACTACCAAAGTGTACTCCCATATGTATTCCCTAATCCTAACCGTTTATCTCAATTATTAAACCAATTAGTCTAAGTATACTCTCATATATACTCCCTAATCCTAACCATTTATCTCAATTATTATCTCAATTATTAAACGGTTAATATTCCAGCTGATGTGGCAATTGAGAAGACAAAATAAACCAAAAAAAAATCTTGGCCTTACTCAACCTAACTCTACTCTACAGACGGAGAACCACCACTGTTATTCAATGTTTCCGGTAACAGTAACCTTCGACCGCCGTCAACAATCTCATGAAAACTGGAGTGGTCATCGACTTGCTTTGTCGGAATAACCCTCCGCTGCACATCACCATCTTATTTCAAGACCTCGCCGACGAATTCGCCCTAGTCAAAGCCAAACCCGACAAGCTCCATAGAGTCAAGGCTCAATCAGCTTCAACGGAATCTAACGTTGTTCTCTGCTATTATACCTCCGCTTGCAAGGAATCTAACGTTGTTCTGCTATTATACCTCCGCTTGCAAGCTTTCCGGTTCCCACCGAACCTAGTGATCTGATCAGGGGCTAATATTGACTCATCGCAGTTTCGGTTTCTTATTGGGTTGCCGGTATTTTTAATGTTGATGATGATTTTTTCTTCGATCAGAGAAGAATTTCTTGTGGGGAGGAGAGTGCTCTATGTGAGGAAGTTCTCGTGGGAAGGGGAGTGCTCTCCATGATGATTAAATAACCCAGGAATTGCAAACAAACTATTATTTATTTATTAAAGTTTTTATTTTTATTTTTATCTAATTAAAAAGTTTGATATACTTTATTTATAAAATAAAATAAGTTATAAGGAATTTTAGTCAATATAAAGTTTTGCACTCTTTTTACTTTTATTAGTAGAAATATATATATATATACTAAATCAAGACAGAGCATTGTGATTCCCATTCCATGCATGACATGACAGAAGGTTAATTAGATAATTTGATGATAAATAGACAATATAAACCTAAAGATACCAAGAACCCAAAAACCATTTAGACATAAAACGCATTCATAATCATGTCAAAGAAATAAATGACTATATATAAAAATAAAAATAAAAAAATGCCCAACAAAGAATGCTATCTACTTGGGTCCCTTTAAGAAGTATCAAATCTAAAAACATATATCATAATCATCAATTAAACCCGAACTCCCAAAATGTCAAATAATAATATCATGGCCTAATCAAAATCCCATGCTTATTAGAAGTAAGAGAATGAAGCAACCAGACCAACAAGAGCTGCAAACGAAATCGATATTGCAGATGCACCAGAGCTAGCTGGAGCTGGAACAGGCGATTTAGAGATCGTTGGAGAGTGAGCTGCAGGAAGATCACAAAAAGAAGATGGATTATAAAGAATCATTACTTGAAGAAACTTTATAGTTTTCATGAAAAATGCAAGACTATCACAAAATTGGTGAATAGCTTACTAATTTCCCCCTTTTTGGCTTTCAGTTTACCATGTTTTTATACAGAGAGAACAACACAAAAATATGTATAAAAATGAAACAAGGAAATTGGGGGAAACTGCTTTTTTCTTTTTTTCCCCCTGTTGCATAAATCACATTAGAGGTTAATCTGAAACGAAACAGGTAAGAACAGATTGGGTTTTAAAACTCCTCTGCTATCTTCCATTTAAAATTCTCGTAGGACCTAATATTAATTTAAATATTGGCTCAAATAATCGTAAGGCAAGGGAAAGACACGAAGAGAACTTGGGGTTTCAAGACAAATCAAAACCCATTAACCATTAAAGACTTGATTTTTGCAATATACAAACAAGAGTCTAGTTTAAAAAAATAAAATAATCACTGCATGCATTTTGATGTAATATAGTACTAAACTGAGAAAGAAAAACTCGTTCCAACCAACCGATCAGATCTATATATTTCTGCACCCCTCAATTTTAAATACAAACAATCTTCACCTTTTATACAACCTTCTAAGAAACAAATTATAAAACAGAAGAAGAAGCTAATAAGAAACCATAAAAGAAGAAACAGAAGCAGTACAGATTAGAGATTCAAAACATACCAGGAGCAGCACCAGGAGTAATAGAAACTGCAACAACAACAACAAATACCCAGAAACCCCATCATAAAACAAAATTTTTTTAAAAAAGTCCCATATCAAAACAAAGAAGTAGAGAAGAGAAAATCACTCACGGCCGCAGTTAGAGATGGAAGGAGCAGAGACCCCACATGCAGCAGGAAGAGAAGAGGCCTTTGTAACATTCAAAGCAATACCAGACTGAGCACTGATCTTGAAGGCCTCACAGATACACTGAGCATCGGTCTTCAAGACAGTCTTCAACCCAGAACAGCAATTTCCCTGTGGCTTCGATTCTTTGCTTCCATTACTCACAAATGACAAACAGTCCACCATGCTGAAGATCAGCGTCGAACAGTCCACCGCCGGTGCCGGTGCCGGCGCCGGCGCTGCACAGTTCACTGTGGCAACAGCCCAGATAGCCAAAACACAGAGTAAAAACAAAACCTTCACCATCTCTTATCCTATTCCTTCCAAAACCTACACACCCAGAAGTAGAGCTAAAATTTTAGCAGTAGAGGTTTTAGAAGGTAGAGGCAGAGGAAGTGGTGGTACTGGAATGTTAATGGGAAAGGATAGGAATCCAACTTTCCCAAAACACGAGAGGTGTGCGTATCGTATTCCCATTCCATTTGACACGTGTCCTTTTTTTAATACAGATATGCCCGCTGCCCAAAAAAAAACTTAGTTGGCTCACAATAGCCATTCCTTCCTTAATTAAGACAAATCAAACGAATAGAAAGGGGTATAAATATATACTGTACTAGTAGAGACCGTGCAATGCATGGATAATAAATAATAATGTATGAATATTTAAAATTAAATAATATTATTTATTTATTTAAATATTAAGTAATATATTTTAATAATGTTTAATAAAATTTATTTTTAATAATATAATTTTTTATTTGATAAATATTATTATTTGTATTAATTAATTGACTTGATAATAATAATTTTTTATTATTTTAATAGCATTTAATAAAAAATCATAAATTTTTTAGTATTTAACTTAAATTAATACACTTAAGAGTTGGAGATAAAAGAGAACTTTACAATAGTAGAGATAGAGAGGTCTCTAGAATGAGATAGTGGATCCCAAAACAGCAAGAGTTGAAGATAAGAGAGGATTTTTTACAATAGTGGAAATAGAGAGGGTTCTAGGATAAGATAGTGAGTCCCACACCTGAATGATGAGGAATAAAGAGAAAATCCATATATTATCTATACAATTAAAGTTATAAGATTGGAAGGATTGGGTTTTGGAGAACAGAGAGGTCTTATATTATAATATAGATGAGGCGTGCTAACCCAACTCTAGGAATTCCTTACTCTCTACTAAAAATCAACACATGTGTTAAAGTTAAAGCATAGACAGAGTTAAAGTTAAAGCATAGACAGATGTTGGTTTCTTGGCCAAAAGAAAAAAAAAGAGACAAATTTTGGCAGAGAGTAGAGCTAGCACGACTCATATTGTATACTTAAAAGAATGACTGATATACATAAAACAGAGACTCCGCGTTATCGTTATAGCAGCCGGAATTGATGGAGGAGATGAATTTCGTGAGAGGGATGTATATCATTGTAGGATAATAGTGTGAAATTTGAATAGGTTTCGGCCAACCCTATCTGAGTATAATTGTAATTGATTGTTGGGTTTTTTGCAAAAACCTCCCTTATCTTTTAAGCTATTTGTAAAGACCCCCTTGTGTTTTGTGATTTTGTATTATGTCCCAAATCTTCCATCCAAAAGCTAGTAAATAGTTGTTAAATTTGTTATGAAATGACATTTTTAACCTTCTTTCAATGACTTGGATGGGACCATGCCTATAAAAGTCACCATGTGTTCCATTTATCCCTCCTTTAATTGAGGTTAAGCTTAATCTAGGGTTAATATTTTTATAAAAAATCTAAAAAATAAGGTTAGATGGATGAACCCTAAGGGTGAGTGAATCTTAACTATAGTTAGTAAGTGTTAAAATGGACACATGGTGGCTTGTAGAGTTCTCTTTAACCGTGGTTAAACATATTTAACCTAAGGTTAAGGTTTTTTTCTTCTAAAATCCAAGTTCAGATGCATGAACCCTGAGTGAATATTAACCACTGTTAGTGGATATTAAAATGGGACGTGGCAGCCTGTAGAGGCTTTAACAGTAGTTAAGTATAATTAATTTAAGGTTAATATTTTTTTTCTTCTAAAAACCAAGGTTTGATGCATGAACCCAAGAGGGTAAGTGAAACTTAACCACAATTAGTGGGTGTTAAAAGGGATACGTGACAGCTTGTAAAGCCTCCTTTAATTGTGATTAATTATAATCAATTTAAGGTTAATATTTTTTTTTTCATCTAAAAACCATGGTTAGATGCATGAACCCAAGGGGTGAGTGAATCTTAACCACAATTAGTGGGCGTTAAAAAATAAAAAAGACATGTGTCGGTTTGTAGAGCCCCCTTTCAATGTGGGTAAGCATAATCAGGTTATATATATATATATATATATATATAATTCTAAAATCCATGGTTAGTTGCATTAACCCTAGGGGTGAGTGAAGATTAACCATTATTAGTGAGTATTAAAAGGGACACGTGGCGGCTTATAAATCCTCCTTTAACTGTATCTAAGCATAATCAATTTAAGAGTAATAGTTTTTTCTTCTAAAAACCAAGGTTAGATGCATGAACCATAGGGGTGAATGAATCTTAACCGTAGGTAATGAGTATTAAAAGAGACACATGACAGCTTATAGAGCCTCCTTTAATTGTCATTAAGTATAACTAATCTAAGGTTAATATTTTTATTCTAAAAACCAAGGTTAGATGCATGAATCGTAAGGATGAATGAATCTTAACCACAATTAAGAGTCTTAAAAGGGACACATGGTAGATTGTAGAGCCCACTTTAACCGTGGTTAAGCATAATAAACTTAACGTTAATATTATTTTTTCCAAAAACCAAGGTTAAGTTAATGAATCCTAGGAGTGAGTGAATCTTAACCATAGTTAGTGCGATCAAAACACTTCTCTTGTAAAAAGATTTTACAAATCTCCTTAAAATCAAAATAACATTAAAAATGTCATTTCATAAAAAAAAATATAACATCCGTTAACCAACTTTTGAATGGAATGGTATATTTGTAAAAAGATTTAAAAGTTAATGGACTATAATACAAAATCATAAAACACAAGGGGTATTTAAAAATACTTGAAAAGTTAGGGGGTTTTTTGCAAAAAACCCTTGATTGTTTTTTGAAGGCTGTGTAAGGTGGTCGGGGTGGACTCAGGTGGACCCCACTCAACATTTGAAAATTTAGGGTCCATTTCGATACACTTCCGTTTTTCTATTTTTATTTTTTGTTTTTAAAAATTGGAAACGACTTTCTGTTTTCAATTTTTTTAAGTAGGAAACATGTTTGGTATTACTAACTTTTACCTATTTAAAAAAACAAAAAACAAAAAAACACGTTTGACAAATTTGATTAAATAATTTCAATTCATGGTGGTGGTAGTGGTGAATGGTGGTGGTGGGTGTAGTGTGGTGGTGATGGTGGTGGGTGGTGGTGGTGTGTGGTGGTGGGTGGTGGTGGTAGTGATGGTGGTGGTGGTGTGGTAGTGGTTGTATTGTGGTGGTGGGTGGTGAGTATTGGTGGTGGTGAGTAGTGGTGGTGGGTGGTGGTGTAGTGGTAGTGGTGATGGTGGTGGTGGTGATAGTGGTGGTGTGGTGGTGGATGGTGGTGGTGGTTGTATTGTGGTGGCATGTGGTGGTGGTGGGTGGTGGTGACGATTGCGGTGGAGGTGGAGGTGGTGGTGGGTGGTGAGTAGTAGTGGTGTAGTGGGGGTGGTGGATGGTGGTAGTATTATGGTGGTGGTGGGTGGTGGTGTGGTGGTTGGTGGTGGGTGGTGGTAGTGGAGGTGGTGGTGTGGTGGTGGTGGTTGTATTGTGGTGGCGGGTGGTGGTGGTGGTTGTATTGTGGTGGTGAATGGGAGTAGTGGTGGTGGCGGTGGTGGTGGGTGGTGAGTAGTGGTGGTGTGGTGGGGGTGGTGGTAGTGGATGGTGGTGGAGGTGGGTGGTGCTTAGTGGTGAGTAGTGGTGGTGGTGGATGGTGGCAGTATTATGGTGGTGGTGGTGGATGGTGGTGGTGGGTGGAAGTAGAGGTGGGGGTGGCTGGTGGTGGTAGTATTGTGGTGGTGTGGTGGTTGTTGTGGGTGGTGGTGTTGATGGTGGGTCCGTGTTTTCTATTTTTGTTTTCAAATACGGTTGTAGAAAACTTTTGTTATCTTGATTTTTAAAAATTTTGTTACTAATTTTTAAAAACAGAAAGCAGAAACATGTTTACCAAACATATTTTGTATAAAATTTTTTAAAATTTTGTTTTTAAAAACAGAAAAGAGAAGTGCAACCAAACGGGGCCTCTGATGTTTTTTTTTATAAAAACTTTTTGAAGGTTATAGCATGGGAATGGGGCAAGTGTCCCCTAAACTTTGGAAAAAATGTATTCTTTTCAGTATTATATTTCGATTGAACTAGACTCACATGTGTCCCTTATAATCTCATTAACTCTATGGTTAAGAGTTTCTAACTCTTAGGGTTCAACAATATAAACTTTACTTTAGAAAAAAACAAAGGGTTAAAAGTTCTTAATCACAGTTAAAGGGGAGCTATGTAAGTTTGGTTGAACTATCTAGCATAATTCATTGGACAAGGGCCAGTTGTCCCTTAAAAAAATTGTAATATTTTTTAATATGACATGACTGTGGAGTAAAGGAACAACTGTCCCTTTAAATTTTTAAAATTAAAATATATCTTTTATACAATTTAGTTTAATTATTAACTAAGCATGTGACAACAACCCTCGTAAACATAAACATAAACAAGAAGAAACAATACTCATAATATATGAAAATTTTAAAAGTAAAATATATCTTTTATACAAATCAGTTAAATTATTAACTAAGCATGTGACAACAACCCTCATAAACATAGACAAGAAGAAACAATACTCATAATATATGTACAAAATGTATGGGCGAAATGACGAGAACATCGAGAGCTAAGCCCTGAATCCGAATCACCCTAGACCCAGCCTATTTCGTATCCACCAAATCTTTCTCCATTAAATTCATCAACCATTAATACTATGTTCAATCAATCATAGGTGGCCCGCCCAGCCCAGAAAATCCAGGCTCCGCCCTCCTACTGTTATATATTCCAACGGGTGGGTCAACACCAACACCAGCACCGAAATGTAGATATAAATGAATCCAGTGGGACTAGCCTTTTCTATTTTTCGTCCACTTCAACTTTGGTAATGCCAAGATACTTTGAATCTGAGGCTGATATTGCAGCACCCATCATGAAAAGTTGAGTTACTTTCCGTATTTACATGGTCAATTAAAGACTACATATATATGGAAGATATTTAATTAGTGGAAGAGAGTACAACGGTAACAATCGCAGTCACATCATCGAGCTTGCCACCGGTATATCCTGCATACCCAGCTGCTTGGGCTGCATCTGCAAATGGACTCCTTGCATAATCTGACCTTCCTACCTCCTGTGCTCTCGTTACCAAGAATTCCGCTATTTCCTGACAAACACCAGCTACAACTAAGCAAACACTAACATCAAGAAATTCATCACCGGCTCTTACTTTTGAGCAATATCTACATGCAATGAACGGGTATAATTTTGAGGGAATCGGATTTGGTCTGGCCCTCACCTCATCTGCATTTTAACATCCCTTAACTGTGGTTAAGATTCACTAACGCTTAGGGTTCAACAATGTAACCTTCGTTTTTAGAAAAAAAATATTTTTAAGAAATTGAGTTAAAATTTCTTGACTCAGGGTTAAAAGTGCATTTAAAGGGCTCTATGAGTGGGTGTCCTATCCCAATTTTGAGGAACCCTAAGGAAATCCCATTTAAGAGACGCACCGGGTTAAAGATCAACCTGGATGGATGGCCACAACTATCCAACTCGTCACATTCTTTTGGAGGGTAAAGGTTCCAGAAGAAAATCGACTAGATGGTTAATATCATCGATCCTGGTAGCTTTCTAACCTTCGAAAGATCTGTTACGACAACCATCAAATGGTGGGTTCATGTGCATCATGTCCTTCACAGAGCCCCACATCATATACCTGTATTGGTTACTGTACCTAAGGTTTCCCAATTCCTAGCTACAATTCTGGAGAAGTTCCGGGAAATGTAAAATAGAAAGCCAAAGTGAGGACTTTGAACCTTTGGTTTCAAACTGCCTTGCAATGACTTTGTAACGATCGATGCTATTTCCTGTTCATATAGATTGTCAAAAAGGCCATCGGTTGCAGTGACAATCACATCACCCTCATCCAAATCAATTTTGTAGCCCTGAAAAACGAATATAAACAAAGAAATCAACTGTTTTGCTTTGCAATTATTTTCCGGAACATGAAGAAAATTCATTTGTATGGAATTGCTAACTTACAGGGAGCATTATCCAGTAATAGTATATTCGAAAGGGGATTGAACAAGTAAAGCTCTGAGATAGCTTACCTCAATGAGCTCGGAGGGGTCATCGCCTCTTTGGATCTGTAATGGAAAATTGAACTCATAAACCATTGGGGAGGACCTCTTAAAAATGGCGCCATCTCTTATTACGATAAATCCCGAGTCTCCAATATTGGCCACATGGAGAGCCTGTTGGAAATTAAAATTTCAGAGAACATGAGGTGTGGAACAGAGCATAAAGTTGACTTTGTCAACCACACAGGCAACTCTGCATTTTCATCCCAACAAGAAAATCTATCCTCTGAATACATTTTCTATTGCAATCAATTCAGTTCAACACGGTTTTCATGAGTATAAAGAGTGTGCCAGCTTACAACAATATCCACAAAAGTATGCAAACGTAGAGTTGTTTTCCTTGGCTCATGTTATATTATAGACAAATGCTAACCAATTTACCATGCTCATCAAGTTCATAGATGAGGTACAGTTTACAACGTCAACGATACACACTCATGCACAGTAAAAACATGTTTTCTCATGTTACATCATGGACAAGTGATAGCCATTTACCATACTCATCAAGTTCATAAATGACGTATCATAAGCTTACACAAAATAGCTAAGAGTATTATAAATGGAATACCTAGAGTAAAACATCTAGTGTTCAGATCCTACCAACCTAACTCAGTTGTTGTTTACAGCACAGTGGTGAGCGAGCCATTGGGCTGCTAATCAGTGCATGTGTGTGTGAGTGGTGAACGCGGCATTGAACTGCTAATCAGTGTGTTTGTGTGTGTAATAACTCATTTGACTTTTAAAAAAATTTAATTTGATTTCTTTTGAAAGAAAAAATTATATTATCTTCTGAAACCGATACATATAGGTTTCAGTTGGGACTGGTACACCCTCGAACGTATTTTAAATCCTTGTATAATACTCTGCTAAGGATAACATGACTCTCTTAGAAGGTGCCACTAAAAATCCAGTGAAAATTGCCTAACAGGAATATCTAAATTGACAAAGGAAAAGGAGAGTATTGTAGCCTGTAGGAAACACCACTTAGGTGTTGTAGGGATAACCAATTAAAAACATGTGCCTATTATTCAGTATTCACTTGTGAAGGAGGCAAAAATAATAATAAAAAAGTGGAGCCATCATCTTGTGCCGGCCATAGTTTCTTCTCTTCTCTTTTGCTACTCATTTTTGGACTCTTGGTCACCTGGGGTGTTCCATAGCTCAGGCATCATGTGTTGGTAAATAACCTAATAAAGAAAAGACAAAAACCCTTTGCCGTCATGGATCCCCACTTTTAATAGATGTGAACTAGTGCCAACTGTGAGGAGAGTTAATTCTCCTATTTGGGTGGTTGTAAACACCACTGGAGGTGATGCCCTCAGCCTCTCACCCCTTTGGGGGTGGTGGAGGCTCCTTACTTGGGGAAGTTATCGGTACTACCCAGGAGACCCCCCCCCCCCCCCAACTTTTTTATGAATAGGCATAGTTGGTTACGTAACCAAGTCTGTGAACAAACTTAATGACCATGGCATGATCTCCCTCTTCTAGGGAAGCAAGATCACTGTAATGTTCTCTAGTCTGTTACAGTTGCACTCCCTTCTTGCTCAAAACATTTTTGTTTTGTTTTTGACACAGCGCCCCTTGGGTCCATCACTCCAACTCCTTGTGTAATTCCACCATGAATTCCTTCCAAGATAGAAAATCCTTTGACAATGAACACTAATTTAGATAACATGTAATAACACTATGTATACTGATTTGTCTTTTTTTTCCTTCCATTTTTGTGCTCACATTTACACAAATTGGAATGTAGAGCACAGTTTATATAAGCCTATATTGCATTTTCGGCTTACACCAATACTTAGGAAAGTAACCTTTTCGGGCTGTTGGTAAATGGAGGCCCCATGGGAGGAACTGGTGGTTTTGTTACAGGGCCTTGAATAATTTTACTCGCATTACCTTCTCTGATGAGGACTGGAAAGACCTACTTATCATGGTAATTTACTTATGCATTTGAGAACCTGCGGTCTGTCAAAGTATCTGAGGTAGATGCCTAAAAGATCATAAGGAATTATGTTGCAAATATAACTTTCACAGACTAATAGTAACAGCCATATGTGCAGATAATTTTTAGGTTATTCTGATTGTTACATTTGCTAAGTGAACTAGCAAATTAATATATCATGTGCTCAAACTTCGGGAGGAGATAATTAATGCGCTTTAGTGTGCATCTTTATGATCCATAATTTTAGAAAGAAATATAAAAGTGAAGGCATTACTTCACGTGAACCACGTCAACAATCATTTTTCAGTGTAATGGTCAAATGAAGGCATCATATATTCATATGTTGAGGTACAGCTTACCTGACCATCAAAGTAAGCAACCAAAACTGTAGATGAACCAGGAGAATTTGCTTCTGCAGCACTTCGAATAAGAATCTGGTCTGGCTGTGTTATTGACCCTCTTTTGCTTTCTGACAGAATCTTTTCACAATTCTCCATTAGTTCTCGGGCATAGAGACCTGCATTAATCCCTGAAGAAGCAATGCAGGACATTCAAATTTAACCCAAAAATGTGTATTGCATGTACCGAAAAGCAGCCACCCTTGATGCATGTATCAAGAAAAAGAACCTTAAGCTGTGGTAAAATGAATGTTGTGGTATGATTATCTGGTACTTCGTTCCGATTTATCATTTAATGACATTGGACCAAAACAAACGGGAAACTGTTTCATTATTCAGATCAACATATATTAGAATGAAGACTAGCAGATATTTCAATACTCAAGAGTCAGGATAAGTTGTGACCATAGATAAATAAACCTGTTAACACAGATTCGTGATTTATAACCTTTTCAAGAATGATTCATTTGGCTGCTGAGAAGAAGAGTCTGGAAACACAAAACCATAGATCTATCCTGACAGAAGAATAAACTACCAAAGCAGTCATGGTTCATGAAAAGAGTATAAGTAGGGGCGGAGCCAGGGAGCGGTGTTTTTGTACTTTCCTTCATGTATGGTATGAAATTATAAGCCCCATAATTTTTTAATATTATTTTTAGTATACTTGGCCCCCCAAATTTTTATGTCCAATATTATATAGTGCCCCCCCCCCCACATTTTTTTGCCATATATATGGTGGGCCCTCCAATTGAGTCCATTTATGCCCTTTAGGTCGCCACATATCACTATTGACACCCCTTAACTATGGTTAAAATTCACCCACTCTTAGGGTTCACTTATCTTTGGTTTTTAGAAAAAAAGTATTAAATTTTTTTTAACCTTAGGAGTTAGTGAATTTTAACCATGGTTTGAAAAAAATTGATTATTTTTAAAAAACCAAAGATAGGTGGGTAAATCTTAACCACAGTTAAGGGGTATCAATAGTGATATGTGGTGACCTCAAGAACATTACCAGGAAAAAAATTCTCAAAATAAAAAATTACCCTAAAAAAAAATTTCTTGGGGGCTACGCCCTCAAACCCCCAAGCGTGTATTTCGTCCCCCCCAATGAAAAATTCCTAGCTCCGCCCCTAAGTATAAGATTATGGATTCTAAATAGGGTGTCTATACCAGTGTTTTAAAAAGCGCGTGAAGCTTACACCTCCAGGCTCACCTTGAGGCGAGACTTAAGGAAAACACCTTCAGGCTCAACCTTGAGGCTTAAATCTTATTAGGCTAACGCCTCAAACTTTGAGACTCATGAGAGGCACGCGCCTCGTGTCTTTAGAGCCTGAGACGTTTTATATTTGAGGCGTATGCCTCAAACTATAATAAAAAAAAAATAGGGTTCTAGCCATATTACTAAAACTTCAACATTAATTTTTTTAAAGGCTTGTGCCTCATACATTAGTGACTACTTTGCAAGTGCCCTATACATTAGTGCATACTTTGTAATTATTTGTTGGAATCCAAAATCCACCACATGATGATTAATAAACATCATCCATCTTTCAATAAATATATGGGAAAAAAAAAGTATATCTAAATTTCAGCTTTTCTTGCCTCTTAAATTTATTATTTTTATAAATGAATAATTTATATATTATTACATTTGCGCGTGTATACACATGCACAATATATGTATGTATAACCTTTAATTGAGAGCGTGAGGCTTTCTTGTGAGGCTTAACGCCTCACACTTCTTGAGGTCCCAACGCCCCGCCTAACGCCTTCGCGTTTTAAAATATTGGTCTACACAACCTAATACGTAGAAGATTATGGATTCTAAATTTGAAATGAGTACACTTAAGCTAATTTTCACCACCTTGCACTGAAATTTGGAATGAGACCAAAATTAGAATCCAAATGCACTAGATGTGTATCATTTGGAAATCTCATTGGAATACCAATGCTTAAGGAGATCAACATCTGAAATCACATGAGACTTTTTGCCATAGGGCCAGCTATTATGTGAACTTTGTTTTTCAAAATGAAGTTTAAATGGTTTTTCCTCACTTGGAGTGCTATGTAAGAAAAAATTCAATTTTTGAAAATTTGATTTGTATGATCTATTAGGGATTTTTGTCTGGTTAATGAGTTTGAATATTTTAGAATTTCTGAAACTTGTTTGGAGTAATTTCATGGAGAATTGAAGTCTGGTGATGATTTTCCCCCTTTTTAGAACCTTTTTTTTGTTGCCATTTTTGTGTTTTCGGGGTGCTAAATCTTATATGTTGAGAATTAATTGATTTGTGGAGATCTAACGGAATATTTAAAAGATATTTGTGGATATCATCAATGTTTATTGAAGATCGGTCCGACTTCCATACCTCACTGACAACCAAGGAGCCCTAAAAAATTTCCAGCATGGTGTTTGGGATCCCAGTTTGATGCCTATCACAAGTAGCTATGGTGATAACCCAAGTGTGTAGATCACAACTATAAAGTTAGATGACACTAACTTCCAGAAGTGGTCACAATCCACTAAGATGTATATCGGCAGGAGAGGGAAACTAGGGTCTTGACTAGTAGGGTGAAGGAACCCACTATTGATGATGTATTGTATGGCAAATGGTGGGAACAAGAGAACCTTATAGTGATGTCATGGCCACTTAATTCTATGCAATCACATTAGTGGACGTTTCTTGTTCATTCGGACAATGAATGAGATTTGGGATGAAGTTACCAAAACTTATTCCCAATGTCAAAACATTGTCAGGGTTTATCAGTTAAGGCAAGAGATTGCTACTCTTTGACAGGGGTAGAAAATTTTCTCAACTTACCATTCTATTCTTCAAGGTCCTTGAGAAGAGTTGGTTCATTATTAGGTCATATAGTGGGACACTAATAAAGATGAGAATGACACTGACAATAAGTGGAGCAAACATGATATTTGATTTCTTAGCTGGTAAGAACTTTGAGTTTGAGTTAACTACAGTGCAGATTTTGGTGAGACATGACCTTCCTACTTTGGATCAAGTCTACTCTATGGTACAAAGCGAGGAAAGCAGTAAGAAGGCTATGTAGCCTACTCCGATCAATGATCATTCAGCCCTTACTGCATCTTCTAGTGCTCAAAAGGAGGGAAAAGGCCATATCCCAAGGATAAATTGAAGTGTGATCATTGTGAGAAGACTTGACATACACGGGAGACTCGTTGAAATCTACATGGTAAAAATATGAGGTATAACTGTCCTGGGTAGCAAATGAAAATCACCTTTATTTCTTCTTGCTTCTTTCTTTATCTCCCGAGTTTATGTGCTTGAAAACTTAGTTTCGTCATGTTTATTGTTGTCCTATATTAGTGCTATTGTATCTTGCTTCAATTTATAAAATGACATGAGATTTACCGATAAAGAAAAAAACATGTTTCCAAGAGCTTTGGTGAGAATTTAAGGATTTTGGTGTCTGAAAGTTTGGGTTTCTAATTTACTTCAATAGCTTTGTGGAAATTTAGGGATTTCAATTTTTGAAGGCTTTATAGAAAGGTTTTTAATTTCGGGGTATGTAACAGTCTAGGTCGAAATTCTTGCAAGCCTCCAAAACCATCACGTACAGGACGTTACGAACCGCAGTCTTTAAACATTAAAAGTCTTCAAGCGATAGTAATTACTTCATTGTCATGACGTGTGCTTGTGGGAGTGGGGCCGACTGATAATAGAAAGACGTCCTAAACTCCTAATATCTACACCAAAAAAAAAACTCCTAATATGAATATAGAATTACAAAAAATAAGGAGACAGTTCAGCCGGGCTTTTTTTTATATTTTTAAACATTAAAACTTGATTGTTGAAGTGGAACCCAATATTGTGAAACTGATACATTTTATAGAAAGACATGCTAACGGGATTGCTTAAAATGAGGCAATTAAGGAAGGCTTCTTTAAACATGAAAACTGATGCAGAACAATGCAACTAAGCTAGAATGATTGTTTTAGAGATCTGAATTAAAAATTGCAGCATTAATAAGACTCATAAACAATTAAGATTCACACTTTTACTCAAAAGAAAGTCAAATAAGAATTACTAAACAACCTAGGTTAATCACAATCCCGCAGTAATGAATTTTTAAATCTAATTAGGGTAATCATAATGGAAGTAGGAACTTCCACTGGCTTATGGATTTAGATCAATAACCAATTGTGACTTCCTTGTTCAATCGAGGATTTCAAGAACAAGCAGCTCAACAATTATTAAGGATGGCAACATGCATGTATTTAGGGTTTCAATATTAAAGAGTCTAGGACAGATGGGGCAGTGATGGAATAGGCTGGTACAGTTAACATGGAGGTCTGCAGGGGCTGAGCTAGGGTTGGAGTTTGGGGCTGTGACAGTGATGGGAGACGGATGGGGTGATGATGACAGGGCTGGAACAGCAATAGGGCTTAGGAATAGGGTTGAGACAGGTTAGGACAGTGTGGTAATAAGGCAGGGACAGAGAATAGGGCTGTTGGGGTTCTGTTGCAGCAGTAGGAAGGCTGCAGGGATTTGTGACAGCAAAGGAATGGGGACTGGGTGTTGGGAACAGGGCGTAGGGGGCTGTAAGATGAAGAGGAGAGGTTGTAGGGACTGTGGGGTGGCTGTGGCAGTTGGGGGGAATAGGTATAGGGCTGTTAGTGCAGGGATAGGGCTGCGACTGTAGAACAGAGGGAGAAGGGGCTGCAGATTAATGTTTCTGTGGCTAGGGTTGAGAAAAGGAGCTGTGGCAGCAATATTAGGGTTGGGATGTTTCTGTGGCTAGGTTGAGAAAAGGGGCTGTGGCAGCAATATTAGGGTTGGAAGATTGGCTGGACAGTAGCTATAGTGATGAGGAATGCTGGGACAGGTTATGGACAAATTAAAATTGCTGGGACAGTGCCAGATTAGGGCTGGAGTCTTGTGGCAGTAGCTAGGGATGAGCTGGGATAGTTGTAGGTGAACAGTAACTCGTGAACAGTGACTGTGAATAGTGATTTGAGAGAGATAGAAAAGAATAAAATAGAAAAATTACCTTGGAATCACTCCAAGATTGACATCATACCATGACATCACACCATTCCCATCACAGAAGATTCTAAAAGCCAAAAGCTCTCATATTTCATTCATAAAAGTTCTCTCCATTTCTAATCTCTAAAGAGAGTATTTATAAACAATCATAAAACCCTATTTAAAAGAAAAATATCAAACTACCCTTATTACGTTCTCTCATAATATACTAACTACAAGGGACAAAACAAAGTAAAAACAAACTAGATAAAATAAACAACTAAAGGGGTGAGCCGGCCACTATGGCTGCCCATGCCCATCTATGACATGATCTCGGCCCTCCGATCGCAATCTCTCGATCCGATGGTCGATTGTTCTCCAAGTCGTGATCCAACAGTGGATCTCCATCATAAAGACAATCCAACGGTCCGATGTCCGCATCAAAAACTCTTTAAACATTAATAATTAATTCATTGTGGTGGCTTGTTCTTGTGGGGGTGGGATTCACTTTTTATAGAAAGACATGCTACTAAGAATATGAGATTATTAAAATAAGGATACAATCAATGTTTTAAAACATTAAGGCGTGAGGCGAGGCGTTAGGACCTCATGATGCGTGAGGCGTAAGCCTCGAGGCGTGAGGCGTAAAGCCTCACAATAAAGCTTCATTCTCTCTTATTTTAAAAATAAAATATAGAAAAAGTGCAAAAAGATTCAAAAAGTTAATGAAAGATTATAGTATATATATATATATATATATATATGTATGTATTTGTGTGTATTCGTGTGAGTACACGCTACACATAGGAAATACTATATAAATTAGTTGAAAAAAAAAAAAAAAAACGACATTCAAGTATCAGATGTGGCTAGAAACCTAATTTTAGTTAATGTATGAGATGTACGTCATAGACATAAAGTAAGTTTCAAGGCATGATACGTATGCCTTATGAGGTTTGAGCCTCATGGTTGAGCCTCATGGCGTTTTCCTTAAGCTTCGCCTCGAGACGAGCCTCGAGGCGTAAGCCTCACACGCTTTTTAAAACACCGGATACAATTAAGGTGGCTTTTAAAAAAACAATTTAACATTAATATGTGATTGTGGGAGTAGAACCCATTATTGTGGTAAGTTTTATAGAATACATAATGGGACTGGTTAAAAATAAGAAGGCAATTAAGGAAGGCTTTTTTAAACACTAAAACTCTATAATAGCTGCCTTTTAAAAAAAAAAAACCTTTTTAGACACTACGTATCGGTTGTAATGGCATAACGATCATTATGTAAAGGTATTTCGTTACCTAGGCGCTATGATAAAATAACCTATTTTTTAGGTTATGCTGACAATAACGGTTTGGGGTCTACCAAAACCGTTACTTAACGGCCATTACATAACAGTTTTGGCAACTTTTAAAACCATGCTTTGGAGATGAATCAGATTCTCTCCTAAGTCAAAGTGCCTGTTTAGAGATCTAATTTTTATTTTTTTTCCTGGTCACAGAAACTGTTTAGAGATCTGATTTTCTTTTTTTCTTTCTAGAGTACAGATTTGGATTCTATGAATCTAGTGCTGCTTCAAAGGCAAAAACTTGTTAGGGTTGGTGATTTTCATAATCCTGTCATTTTGGGTTTACTATTGGGATAAGGATCTCAATTCCCAAATACTACAGAGAAATATATTAGAGTTACTATCGTAACGAAATTAAGTATAGAGACTATCAGTCTGATCTGGAAGAAAGATATTACGGACAGGTAAGTAGAAAAACAATAGGTAGATTCTCTTTCTTTTCTCTTTTTACAAAACCAGGAGGTTCTTCAAAGTTCAAACCATTGAACAGTTCAACAGTTGTACTGTCTCGACCAAACAATTGTGGCTTTCCAGAACAGTATTTGGGGTACTCAGCTTTTGGACTTTTTAGTAACCATTTTGATACCCAGTTGATGATCTGATTGTCCCAACGGTTTGACAGTCTAGTCCATTCCAGGTTTCGAAACACTGGTTGAGCATCTAGTCCATTGTGATTTTTCTAATCATGTATGGGCAATTGGACATTATTTTTTGTGAATTTTGACATGCTCTGGGCTACCCAAAAGGACTTTCTTGATATGGTTCAAGCCTGGTGGACTAAACCTTCAAGATTTAACTTTTAAGGCTTATCCCTTTGCCAGTGCATGTTAAATGGAACTAAAGGAACAATAATAATTTTGATGATAGATTTGCTCAAGGGAAGCAATGTCGTAAAGGATCAAGACTAGGGTTTTGAAAATCGGACAAAACCGGATGGTTGAACAGTTTGGATTGTCAAAAGGGTATGAAATAGGTTTTAGAAAACCACAAAAATGCTTCATCCAAAAAACCATCCTAGATAGCAAAACCATTCAATCTGGAAGCTTCGACAGTTGAATAATTCAATGGTGTGAAGAACCACTAGTCTCCAAATAAAAAGAGTAGCAACTGCTGCTGTTAGTTTCTGCTTTCAAATTTTGGTCATTTTAGCCAGAATTTGTTGTCAAAATTAGTAAGATACACGTGGAAAAGCAACTCGACTTGAGGGTTATAAATTTAAAATAAGAAAAAAAAATTAAGAGGTTTCCATTGTTGCATTTCATCAAGAGAAAAAGAGGATAGGGTTTTCAAAGATTGAAAGTGGGAAAACTCAAACCCGAATACATATTTCATCTTCAACCAAGTGCTCAAAATATATAGATCAAAACAAGTTCTTCATATATTTTCTTACATTATTCCTCCTTTTTCAATATTTTCCAAATGTTTCCTCATTTTAATTAACTATATTTTATGATGTCATCATGACATCGCAACCAGACAGGACGTTCAAACCGTCAGCCGGGAATCCGCCCCCTTATAGGGGTCAATGAATGGTCAGGTTTAAGAACATTGATTAAGACATTTCTCTTCCATTGCCCCTCTATTCTCACCTTCCTTTATTTTATCTAATTGGAAAACTTTACTACATGGCAATATGTTTGTAAATTGCTTATGTATAATATTTTTTGTGTTTAGGTTTGAAGTTGGGGAAGGTTTCTCTCATCTTCAAGGTTGTTAGTTATACCGAACTCTTTAGGCCTTACGTTTTTTTTTTATCAATAAGAGGAGATCATGCCATAATAAGAAAGGAATGTAAAAAAGTTCACCAATAGGTGAACAAGAATAAAAAGGGTCACTCCATCCAGTCAAAAGCTATACAATACAATCTCCACTCATATATCAAGAAATGATACCACATCGAAGTTAACAAAACCTAATAGAACACCAAGAGAGTAAGATGTTCAAGAAAGAGAGTAAGAGGTTCAAGATATGAGACCATTCTAATGGAATAGGGTATCTAACAAGCTGAAAACACATCACATACATCAAGCCTGTTCCTTACAGGTAAAAATAAAAGAACACAAAAGCAGTGATGTTCAGTATGTAACACAATGTCATTGTAAAAGGAATACCTTCAAGTGACCATTGACCAACTCCATCAGCCACACCTAACCAGTTTTGACAAGCAATAAAATAAGCATCCTCTCCACCTGTCAATGCCTGGCATTATTATTCTATGAATTATTTACCCTGACTATTCCTTTTCATGCAAAAACTACTTCAGAAATAAAATGTCATAGGTGACTTTGACATATTCAGATTCATTGTCTAACAATGGTAAGAAGAATATTCAAACGATAAGTTAAGAAATTCACAGCAAAATCAGCAAATTGTAAACTTTGCCTTAAAATAGAAACAAATGATGTGTCTCACTTTAGTTTCAAATTTTCAAATGCAATGAGCTACCACCTAAGTCCTACCCATTAGATTACTATGCATGCCCTTTACAACATAGCATTATGCATGAAATTTAAAAAAATACATGAGATGCAAAAAAGATACAGCAGATTCTTACTGATAAAATAAATATATATATATATATATATATATACACAGCAGATTTTTAAAACATAGAGAAGTGTAACTCGAATTCCATGCATCTCATCAATCCATTCTGCAAAAGTTTGACATCATAGTTTCCTTGAGAATGAGTAAGGGCCTCCAACTAATTAAATTCTTTGTCTGTTAGAACAGAATAATCATGTCATCCAGCACAACAAAGAAAGACTCTAAACCAGATAATAGTGGCTTAACTTCTAGACACAGAAGGAAGGAATATACATACACGCATGCATATATATATGTGTGTGTGTGTGTGTGTGTGTACATATGTGCTTTGGTATTTCTATAGGGTCACACTTAATAGCCACGAATTTCTATCCATATGACTGGAAATAATGATCACAGATTCACATGTGACAGGACAACCAAGACTGTATCAAAGGAGTCCGGACTTATTCTGGCTGGGGCCAGAGTAAAATAATCTGGCATAGCCTCTAACACCCTTTTTAACTCTGGTTAAGAAGTTTTCACCCTTGTTGCTAATATTTTTTTTTAAAAAGCAAGGTAGATTCTTTAACCCCAAGGGTTAGTGAATCTTAACCACAGTTAAAGGGAGTAAAAAGGGACACATGGCGAGTTGGTGAGGCTGTGCCAGAGTATTTTACTCTGGCCCCAGCCATAGTAAATCCTATATCGTATCAAAGTATATCAGCAATAGAAGAACCAACCCAATGAGCCATAACTTTTAAAGAAATTTCTGTTGTTTTATTAGTGATTAGCAGTGATATAAATATCGTTCTCAGGTTTTTATAGGCCGGAGTTTTTCTTAGGAGACTTTCAAATCTGAATTTTTTTTGGGTATTTCTCCCCTAAATCTCGGGAATGATTAAAAAAAATATATTGAAATTACAGAAGATAGTAATAAATATCACAAAGTTATAAATTCATAAAACCAACAACATTGTGTATTTCTCATGATATTTTTAAAATTTCGTTTAAATCTCGCGATATACGGGATAAAAAGAAAAACTATATTTCTCACGAGATTTTTAAAATATCGTGATAAAAACGGAGTTTTAAACTTTTGATGTTTTTCTCAAGTTTTCTCAAGAGAAATTGGATATTTCTCAGGAGATTTGTAACAGTGGTGGTTAATAGTTTTTAAGGCCTTTTAGGTACTTCCAATCTATTTAGCATTTAGTTTTCTTTTACTCAAATTGGGGCATCTTAAATCCTAAATCATATCAAAGTATCAGAATAGAACTGCTCCATAACTTTTAAAGAAATTTACGTTGTTTTATTAATGGTTAGTAGTTTTTAAGGCCTTTTAGGTACTTCCAATCTATTTAGGATTTAGTTTTCTTTGACTCAAATTGGAGCATCTGTGGGCAGTTTGCATAAGTTTTGTTAAGGTTAAGGTCAGATATTCATAAAGATGATTGGAGGGTCAAGATTGTTTCAACCTTTAGGGTTTCTTGAGTTGTCTATTAAGGGGCTTAAGGCAGGATAGATGTGAGCACTTATGTTCTATCTAGCCCCAAGGGATTTTGGTTTAGATAAGTCTCTCCCATTTTGCTTTTTCTAGCCTGAAGGTCCGAGACAACCTAGAGTTTAGTTGATGGTTTAAGCTCCTATTCAGAGGAAGATCTACCTGTGCAAAAATTCAACACAAAAGCAACAAAGGAAGTGTGGTTATCCTGATCCTACCTCTTATTCTCCTTATAATTCTTCTTTCATGCTCCTTATCTTCTCCTCTATTTTGTTGTTTGCATTGTTTCCTTTCCGTTGCAAGTACAGCCCCTAGTAGGCATGGCTAAATTAGTCCCTTCTGGGCCAGGTTTACATCAAACTAGTCTCAGTGTAGGTGGGCATGGTTTACAGATTTTTTTTATCCCTTTCAATACATCTGGCTGAAACCTAATTCTGTGGTTAGGACATGTTGCACCCGTTTTTTGAACAGGTTTTACAATCTCCAAAGTCTTTATTCGGACAGACTTCTAGAGACTTCCAGGCGCCCTTTCAGGTCTGATTTTGCACAATTGGATCAATTTTGAATGGGATTTTAGTAGCTAAACAGCAAGGTATTTGAACTGCATTTGGATCATACCAGCCTAGACAAATATACGCAGGGAATCATGTATTTTTGTTGTGAACAAAATAGAACTTGATAAATGAGACAAAGAATCTGTTTTACACTTTTACTCAACTCAATGAAACCACCTACAATAAAAATGATATGATTGTAATTAGACCTAGGGGAAGTGGAGATGTGCTTCTGGCGTGCTATGTGACCAACACATTTGAATTGAACTTAAAGGAAATTTTTATAAGAAAACAAGACCAGCTACGTTATATGGAGCAGAATGTTGGCAACCAAGAAGCAGCATATTCATAGACTTAGTGTAGTCAATATAATGATGTTGAGATGGATGAGCGGAAAGATAAGATCATAAATGAGTGCATTCGAGAAAATCTGGGAATAGCGCCAATATGTAATAAAATACAAGAGAGTCCACTAAGGTGGTTACACGTTCAACGAAGACCCATAACATTACCCATAAGAATGAGTGATCTGATACAAATAAATGGCTCTAAAGGGGCAAGGGGAAGGACAAAAATGACATAAATGGAAATAATAATGACAAATTTGATAACACACACTTCGACCAAAGTTGTGGCTTTTAATAGAATGGAATGATGGAACAGGATCATGTTGCCAACCCAAACATTCAAGATAAGACACTGATGATGATTCTAGTTTTTCAATTTCTATTGATGCTCAAAAAAAACCCATGACTTAATTACTCAGCACAATTTGAGCCCTACCACACTCATTTGTCATCTAGTACTGTGTCACTGTAAATTTTCTAATGATAAATCAGCATGTACTTTTCTAATAGTCAAAGAAAGACAACGGTGGAGAAAAACTCTAGTTCAACAGTAGGAGATACCTTAGAAGGATGGGGCAACATAGCAGCACCCGACGTTAGGAAAAATGCAGGTGCTGAGATTTCCTCCACCCTGCATATTAAATGAAATGGATGAACATGAGGAACAGATACAACGATCCTTCAGGGTTCCTCAAATACAACTAATCAAAATAAATAAGAAGAAAATATTCCATTCTAAGAAGAACATATATCAGCATGCTGAGATTTCCTCAGAATTTTGAACTTTGGTTGAAAAGGAGAGTCAATTGACACTTAAACCTAACATATGCAAGAAAGGCAATTTTAAGGATACAGAACAATACCCACATAAACCTAACATGTATACACAAGAAATATGTTTAGTGATCTGGCAAGCCATTATCTTGTTATTTTCCAGTAACTTTTGTTGAACAGGCCTTGGCAATGAAGGAGATTACAATGATAGATGTATTTACAACAAAACAACTGAAAATATGTTCACATGAGGACCTGAAAGACAGATATTAACTTCTTCGTGATAAACTGAGCATCATGGGTAAACATGCTAAGTTTTACCAAGAAGATCAACACAAGAAAAATTGTCACTTTTCTGCTTTATTTTTTTAGGAAAATGCTATATAATGGAATGCCTGTCCTCATTGGTCTACCCACCATTTTTTAACACTTACCAATTGTGGTTAAGATTCACTCACCCCTAGGGTTAAGCAATCCAACCTTAGTGTTTAGAAAGAAAAAAAAAATCTTAACTTTAATTTAGTTAAGCTTAACCAGGGTTAAAGGGGTGTTAAAAAGAGACACGAGGACATGGCGGTCAGATATATAGCGGACCGCTTGATCCGCTAATCACTGCTCATATTTTTATTATCATATAGATGAGTTGTCCACTCAAATGTAATATCAGATTGTAAGGCAGTCATTCAGTTGAGCTGTTTGGGCATATTTAAATGATTCAAATTTGTAAAAAAGGGGGAATTATAATACCTGTTCAGACTAAGAGTATTTTGAATATCTTGCAACTCAATCACTTCTGGACTTGTCACTTCTACACCATCACTGTTTTGTGCATCACCGTCATTTTTTTCTGCCTGGATATTTGAGGAAGGTGTAATTTCTTCTAGCTTGAAACATTATAAACACACAAGACACATTAGTTCCTCTTAAAGTGAAGGAAATATTTGCATTACATTTTGAAACTGTACATCGTAAATCTCACATCTTATAGACATATGAAGATGTATGTTTTGGATGTGGTTCACTCAAATATTAGATATGAATAGATTTGTGATTAGATCCTATCCAGGATAACTTCCTAGTTTGATTAAGTTTCCTCTAGTTCTTATCTTGTGATCTATATAGACCAATTTTGGGTTCTGATTAATTTATCGAAGATCTGTTACTTTCTCAAAGTTAACAATAGACATTATTATTTTCACAATAGTTTTTTGAATCGTGAGGCTAAAGTTAGGCTTCTAAATGATGAAAGCATGCAGTCCTAAGCACTAATAGCCTGTTTTTCTTATCGGTAAATCTCATATCATATCATATATAAGTGATTCAGAAGATCAAAGAGCATCTATACGAGTTTACAAGCACGTAAACTCAGCATAGAAAAGAATAGAAACAAGCCCCTACTGAGAAAGAAAATAGGACCACTCACTGGATTGGATGTAGACATGTAGTAACCCAAGGCCTCCCTTACAAAAAACCTCACCCCCCCCCAAGGGCTAGTTGTATTCCAATCCAGGATCAGGGACTTAATTCTCCAACAGATGCAAGAAGGGAGGAGGGGAAATGAGTGTCTTCAAAAACTCTTGAATTTCTCTCCTAATGACCAAGTTATTGCACCTAGAAGAAAAGACCATACTGTCTCTCGAGCCCTGTCCATACTAATCAATAAGAAGTTAATAAAGGAAGAATGGAAGATCCACAATCCATACATATTAGAGATAGGAAATGTCCCCAAATACCCGTTGCAATAGGACAATGCAAGAGCAAGTGGTCCACGGACTCTTCCTCTTGCAAGCATAAATAACAATTAACAGCGATTTGCCAATTTCCACCCTCTACTTTGAGATGGTCGCAAGTTACGATTTTATTTAAAGCAGCATTCTAGAGGAAGAAAGATACTTTAAATGGAATACCCGGATTTCACACAAACCTATGAGGAAAGGAGCTTGGAGGAACAAAACTGAGAAACTGTAAAAATGATCTCACTGAAAAATTGACCATTGTTGCCTCTAAAGTCTAAACCAAATTCTAATGAGGGCTACTCACTAGAACGTCACCCTATAAATATCTCTAATCCGAAACAATTTTTTTCATTTCTAATTTATCTTTTATTTAAAGAATGAGTGAGCATGAGGCTTACACCTCACGCATAACATCTCACTTCACACCTTCACCTTTGGAATATTGTATTGAAGATAAAAGACAAACATTTTGAACCTCAAACAAAGGTTCCATTAATGACACTAAGAATGCTCCTATACATGAAAAAAAAAGATAAAATACAAATTGATATAAAACTTGTAATGTATTTCTCTCTTTTTCTTTTATGTCTTATTTTTTATTCTTTTTATTTTATTGGGGAGGGGGTGGTAAGGTGGTTGAGGTAGGATTGCAATACCAATACTCCACAAAATAGGAAACAACAATAATAGATTGGGAAATGGATACTTTGAGAGAAGGGGAGAGGTAGGGGTTTGGTGTCCGGTGTTGCGTCGAGATTTAAATGATTGGGAAATGGATGAAGCGGAGCGGCGGTTGGATAGATTAAGGTCCTTCTCCCCGTGTGCGGAAATTAGGGATTGTAGGGTTTGGTTTGGTAGCAGGCATGGGCGCTTCTCAGTTAGATCTCTTTGTCAGTCTTTGGGTCCGGTCTCTTCGGGTTCATTTCCTTATCGGGTGTAGAAACTAGGCATACCTTCTAAGGTTTCGTTTTCCTTTGGAATGTGGCGTTAAATAAAATCCTAACCTGTGATTACTTGCAACATCGAGGGTGGAGTTTGGCCAATAGATGCTTCTTGTGTCTCCAAGCAAAAGAAATTATGGATCATTTGTTTTTGCATTGTCCATCGGTATATGGTGTTTGGGGATACTTTCTCTCCCGAATGGGAGTGGACTGGATCTTTCCCTCTTCCTTCATTAATTTCCTATATGGTTGGGCAAGGGTCATAGAGGATGGAGCTAGGGAGGCTCTTTGGTCGGTGCTTCCGGGGGCAGTAGCTTGGATGATATGGAAAGAGAGAATCGTAGAGTGTTTGAGGGTACTTCTGCGTCTAATTCGCGAATTTTTGCACGGATTCGGCTAGTTGCATTAGAATGGGTGGGCTTAAAGTATGACGGGGAGGAGCTTTGGAGGGTGTTGGGTTGAGCATATTCTCGGGTGGAGTTTTAGCATAGGAGTCAGGACTATTATTTTCTTCAGTTAGCATTTGAGTTTATTGTCTTGTAAACTCTTGTTTTTTGTTTTTATCGGATTCCTATATCCTTGCCTATTCCCCTCTTAATATATTTGATGGATTACCGATAAAAAAAAAAACAATAACAGACAGGATTGAACCTGTTATGTCTCCTCAAAGGAGAGCCTCTAATTGCTCTAACAAGAGGTCTTTGGAAAGATCATATATCGTACAATGTTATTGATGGAAAGGTACGATATTAATATATGATTTTTTTTTGTCAAAGACAACGTTATAAATAAATAAATAATCAAATTAGAAAAGCAAATTATTGTTTACCTTATAATTTACACAAATTAGGGATGATGAGGTTAGATTTTGGGTGGATAAATGGTGCAAAAAATTTCACTTAGGGTTAAGTTTCCTAACTTGTGGTCTTCAGCGGAGATTAGACATGCCCTAGTGCGGGTTTGAGTGGGTAGCTAACTTGATAATGTGGTGCTCTAGATTTAGGCATAATCTACAAGATTTGGGAATTAGCAGTGTTTCTCTCCTTTTTGGAGCACTTGAGCTCAGTACTAACCAGTGTTGTCAGAACCGGACCCAACCGACCGGTCGAACTGGGAACCGGCCCCCTCGCCGGTTCCCAAAACCCTCAAAACCGGAACGAAACTGTTTGAGAACTGGCCAAAACAGGCTGAAACCAGTCAAAACCGGGGAAAATTAGGAGAAAATGAAAAAAAAAATTGTTTTTTTGTAAAAAGTACACGGTGGAATCGGGAATCGGCCACTCTACTAGTTCGATGCCCAGTCCGGTTATTAAAACAGTAATACTAATCTATCTCCTTTTTAAGGACATCTAATTATGGATCTGAGACACCAAAGGTCAGTTGACAGTAAGATCCATATATTAGGTTCTAAGGACCAATCATGGCCCTCCTTTTTTGCATAGGTCCATGTGAAATTCGTACATGCCCTCCATCAAAGTATCCTTTTTTCTGTGGTCAGAGATGCTGGACAAGATTCCGACATGTCACCCTCTATAACATAGAGGATGGAGTATAGTCAATGGCTATTTTATTATGTGCCTCAAAAGCAGAGGAAATAGTGGACCATTTACTATTGAATTGTCCCTTTGCTTTCGAGATTTAGGGATTCTTTCTATCCAGATTGAGGATCAGTTGGGTCTTACCTCATACCTTTCTATCTAGATTTTGACGCGATTGTTTCATCTATGGACTTGATCCGTTTGAGGACCAAGTTGATTCTTATCCAATGGATATTGTGCAAAGATAAGTTCGGCGACACGAGTTGGTTTTACTTATCATGAAACCGAAGACATGGTGGCAACCCTCTCCCTGGGGACCCTCTCAGCTTAGAACATTTTCTAGTTTATCATGATATCCATATTTGTTGCTTTTTTTTTATTCGTTTTCTGGGCTCACCTCTTGTGATCCATTTTTATTCTCTTCTCTTATAATCATGATTCAAAATATCGATAGCGGATGCCGTATCAGTAGGTTCAAAACAAGATACGTATTGGCGTATCGGACCGTATCAGATGGATACAGCAAAAAAAATAAGATATGATAAAAAGGGTTTCGATAGACAGAAAAACTTGGATACCTTGCATAAAACTTCTTTTAATGCAAATATAAGCTAAAAAAAATTAAATGAAGACCTTCAACTATGTTTACAACTATACATATGAAAGTTAAGAATTTAATAAGTTAAAAAAGGCATGCGTGCTGATAAACAGGTATGAAAATACAAGCCATAGTCACTCAGGAAATACAATCTCGATATTAAAATCTTATATTCAATGAGTTAAATAAAAATGTATTGAATTACAACCATAAATTATAAGCTTGGATATAAGTCTTTGTATGCCGAAATATTACACTGTTACTTGAATTTTAACCATGTACATGAAAATATTATTGAAGACTAAAATATGAGACTTTTTTCAGGACTTTTGGGTTTTGGTAATGCTTAGATATAGTAGAATTTATGAAATTTTAATATTTGACAAATACTATTTGAAAGTTGAAATTTTGACATAATCCTTAAAAGGCACAAAAAAGCGGATTTTGTTCTAGAACTGGAAAGTTGACATTTTATTCTTTAAGAATTTGGATTCAAATGAGCGTATAACCTTATTTACATATAAATGTCTTAAATAAAAGTAAACTTAATTTTAAAAAATTTACTTAAATAATATTTTATGTAAGTAAATTGCGTGTATCGGTCTGTGTTATTGATCCCAGTATAAATAGTAGGAGAGAAAGAAATTTAACTCAAATCCCCTGTATCGGGTCCATACTGGTCTGGTATCAACTCGATACACCCGTACGGGGTCCAAGGTTCTAAATGTCGATATCGCTCGACATGTCGGAACCGGTAAAAAAAGATATATCGGAAGATATATAGTTTATCGATGATTTTTGGAAAAATGACAAAAAAATGAGATAAAACATGAAATTTTGCAGTGAAATTTCAGGAAATGTTAAAATAGATGTTAATAGACGTTTTGGAATAGAAACATTTAAAAAATAACAATGTACATAAGAGATATAATGAGAAGAGAGCAAAGATGTGGGCTAACGAGTGACGATAATATATGATTGATTCATGTTTTCATTCATTTTTCAATAAGATGTGCTTTGACCCTTATGTTAATTGTATTATAATCAATTTTCCTTCATTTGAACAAATATGTAAGGTCATTTGATTTTTTTTTTAATGATTATCCATGTTAATTGTTTTAAAAATCTGAAAAAACTTATGAATGCACATTAAATTTGACAAATAATTAAAATTTAATTTAGTTTGTAAATTTATTTCTATATGCAATTGATGAGTTCTATGTTTTTACAGGACTGAAACAATATAGGAAGAAGAGGAGATGGTTAAATTATTGGAAGACCATGCATCAAGAGAAAAAGAACAGGACTATAATTTTAGTTTACTATGAAGTGAATGTCATTATGTAAAAGGAAGTGGATGTAATTTTATTCAAATGTGTGGGGCTTCTTTTTGATGTAAATAAGCCGAATGTGAATTTTATTTTTATCTGGATATAATTTTGTAAAAAGAAGAGGACTGTAATTTTATTTGACTGTGGAAAAAAAATAGATGTAATTTTATTTTTGATGTAAACAAGAGGATTTATAGGTCTATTGAGTATTGTTTAAGTGATTAAAAGTTTAATATAATCAAGCAAGACCTCTATGCCAAAATACAAAGTTTTTGTTTTTCTATCTATTTTTTTAACAGGTTGGAAAATATAATTTTGATTTTTCTTTTTTAACAAATTGTAGAAGAGTTTTTTTATCTGCATGAATCGTGACCATGGGAGTGAGGGGGGAAAAGAGAACCGTGAATAACATTAGATGTGAAAAGTATTTCTAATGGTTTCTATTGTCTCAATTAATAATTTGTATTTTAAAAAGATTAATAATTTATTTCAGTTTTAATGTTATTAAATAACATATTTAAGTAATATTTAGTAATTTTGTATATCATTTTTAGTGAAATAAGTTATATTATTTGGTCGAAGTTACAATGTATATTATTTAGAATTATTAGCTACTATCGGAAGGCACATGCAATGCACGTGAATGTACAATCCAAATGATTGTAAAATATTAAATGAAATGCTAAATAAATTTTTATTTGAATTAAAAAAAAAACTTGAAATCTAGTGTAGAAACATAAAAAAATTTGTTTAGTTAACAACCTAACCTTAACATTCACAAATGATAAAAAAAAAAAAAAAAAAATTAGAAGAAACCAAATAAAATAGTGGCACCAAATATGTATATAATAAAAAAAACAAAAAAACCACTATACATAGTGAAACTTTTTTTTTAATTAAAACCTCTATCAGCATTACCCTTTTTTTTTTTTTTTTAAAAAGCATTACCCTCTTTTATAATTTATAAAGAGAGTAAAACTAGCATTATCCTTTTTAATTTTAAGTTAAAACCCTTAAAAGCCTAAGCCCCCAACCTTTGAAAGTATTTTTAAAGAGAGTGAAACTAGCATTACTCTTGGTAGGTTATAATACTTAAGAGGGTAGTATGTTTAATGAGAGTGAAAGTAGCATTACCCTATTTAGGTTAAAACTATCAAAATAAAAGTATGTTTAATAAGATAAGTGTGACATTAGTATTGCCTTTGATAAAAGTATGTTTAATAAGACATGTGTGACAGTAGTATTACCCTTGTTAGGGTTTAAACCAAATGCCCAACCCATTCGATCATTACAGAATACAGAGCAAAATAAAAAAAAAACCAGCAGGAAGTCGGGAAGGAAGAGGGGAGAGAAGTAGCTCGACCTTGGCTTGGCATGGCATGGCATGTGGTCTGGTTTTGCAATCGGAAACGGCGACTGATGAAGTCGATGGCTACTGGCGACGGCAACAGGTACCACGACCACGATACCCTCTTCTTCCTTCTTTCTTCTCTACTCTCAAGTCTCCATCTTTTTTCTTTTTTCTTTCTTCTAAATCAAGTTTCTATGCAACTTTGTGATGAGTTATCAGCGAAAAAATAGGGAAAAAATTGATTTCAACATGATTTATTGGTTTTGGTCGATATCGGTGGGTTATCGGTGATATATTGTCGATATCACCGGTATATCGCCGATAACCCACGATATCATGTAAATTTTTTTTAACACCGTATAGATGTATCGGAAGGCAGCGACACCGACAAATATCGGCGATATATCGCCGATATTGTCGATATTGCAAACCTTGACGGGGTCGATACGGGAGAGTTTTTTTTATGTACCAATGTGTCGAGTAGCTCCAAACGAGATACGTATCAGCCCATATCGGTTGACCGAAATTTTAAACCATGCATATTATATATTCTTTAAGCATTTATTATACATGATCTTGCTATACTCTAGAATTAAAATGCTAAAACTATAGGTGAAACTAGTGGAAGTGATGACAAATGAAGCCCGTGCTGATTATAAGTCAAACAGCATACGAGTTTAATTAAAATAATAACTATATTGTTTTGAAAGGCAAAGCAATTGTAGTTGAAAGCCGCATCAATTGCATCAAATGCCAGCCCAAAAATAAGGGCAAGCAAGACAGTATATTAACCAAAGTGCAGGGAAATATACCATCACAGCACCAGTACTAAGCTATATTGTTTATATTATACCATGTAACTTAGTTATAGACACGTGTCTTGGTGTCAGACATGAATACTATGGGTCAAATACATTAGACTCAACAAACTCGAATTACCTAGACGTTTTGTACAGTTTACTTCATATATTTTCTCAAGAAACTAGTTAACATAAGTGTGGAATTATAAATGAACATTATGTGAATGGTATGTGGATAATAGGTGAAAATCAAGGGATGCCACAAATTAAGATTTTTCCCAATAGAAGTCTATGCATGTGTCACAACGCAGAGCTTAAATATTTGAAATAGTAAAGCAATACTTTTTTGTATTTGTATGTTATGTATTCCATTCATATGTGGCACTATAGTTAACAATTGATCATTTCAATAGTAGATGATACTCAATGTCTAACTTTACTAAAATAACTGACAATGATACTTAGAGACACTCATAGATAACCATATTCACAAAAAGAATAAAACTTTGAAGCAGAAGAAAGGAAACAGGGCTGACCATTGTTGAGATTTCCATTGTATCTGTATCCACGGAGCTATGACTTGTTTCCGCATCCAAAATCAGTTCAAGATCTGCAGAAGTGGAGATAGGCATAAATTCAACCCTGTCACTTTTCTCACTATCTTCATCAGTGATATAACTCATCTCTGCATCCACAATGTGGTTGAACTCAGCAGCTGCAATCAGATGCATAACTCCAACCTTACTATTCTCCCTGCTATCTTTCTCAGTAGAATATCCATTTTGTACATCTGGAACATGATCAAGCTCTGCAGCAGTAGACAGAGGCATATCCTTAGTTTTCTCTTCAGAATATTTCTTTGAAGCATAATTATTTGATACTTCACGAATGGAGTCCGGCTCGGAAGAAATCGATGGAGCCATAATTTTGTCCTTACTCATCTCTTCAGAATCTTTCTCAGAAGCATAACTCTTTTCTACATCAGGAATATTATCTGACTCTGAAGCAGTTGCGGAAGTTACAATTTCGTCCTTATCCTCCTCAATAGGATCTATAGTGGTTTCTATATCAAGAACAGAGTCGGGCTCTGAATTAGTAGACGGAACCATAACTTTAATGGGATTTGTCTCTCCATAATCATCACCAGAAGAAACACTTCTGTTGATATCCAACACAGTGCAAGGCATTGTAGCAACAGGCACTTCTACTTCCTCAGTGTCTTCCAACAACTTCCCATTCGATTCCAATCTATCATCACATACTGCTTCCGCCATGTTACCATCACTACCTTCTCTGCATATTGGAATTTCATCAACAAGACTAAAAACTTGGGCTGAACGGCTGCGATGTTCTATCTCAGAACAAGAACTATTCTCCTCTTCTAGAATTTCACTAAATTCCGTATCAATCATATCTGTTTCACGACCTCCATCTAAAACCTCTGTAATTTCCAATTTCTCTATAATCCTAGTAGGTTCTTTATCTGCAAACCCTCCAACACTACTAGTCTCTTCAGACAGATCTTTCTTCTCTACAGCAACGGGAAAGACAACTTCATCTGCCTTCTCAACAAGCTCTGAACCTTTAACCTCGACATCTCCCTGTGTATCACTCGACTCTTTCAATTCAACATCTGTTCTCATCTCCGTCGCATTTCCGAAACGGAAAACAACGCTTCCATCCGAACACTCTGCCGAAACCACCAAAGGCCGTAGGAATAAGAAAAAAACGACGGTAAAACACAGCGATCGGAAAACGAAAATCTGGTGATCTCGATGACCACCAGACACGATCATTTTCAGAAATTAAAAGAAATTCAGATAAAACGCAACAAAATTCAGAGATCTGATTGTATACCAGTAGTTGAAACAATATCGAAATCGGATGAAACAGAGTTGGGTGAACGTATCGTCGGTGAAGAGGGTTTGGGAAACATCTGGTGAGGCGATCTTCGGTTCCGCGATCGGAGAAGAGGAGAAATCCGGAGCGGAACGAACGGCTTTGGAGAGATGTTGCAGGAAGTGCAGAGAGCGTGAGAGCAAGAGAAGTTCAGGTCAAGAAACCTACCAACGAAATCCGCCATTATAGATTGATGAAAGCTTCTTATATATATAATGGGTTAGGGTTTGACGATGGAGAATTCAACCATTGAAGCTTTGAATGAAGAAGGAGGTCAGAGAGGGAAATGAGACACGTGTAATGGAAGTTGATTTGCCCGCGTGGATAAGCCATCCGTTCCAAGTTCTTACACAAGCGGAAACTCTAACATGCGCCATCTGCGTTGCACACACCAAATGGACTCAAGTGAGTGAAGTGAGTGGGGGGTGGTTGTGCTTTAGGAGTAGGCAACGGATGATGCCCGATTGTCGCACTCGGCACCACTCTTAGCATGCATGCATTGCACATTTCATTGGATGGAACACGCACACCTCCCAAGCTTGTCATATGTCCTCTTTAATATTATTAACCATGGTTAAGATTCATTCATCTTAGGGATAAATAATATAACCTTGGTTTTTTTTTTTTAACGAAGGGCTTCTCTCATTAGTTCATAAAAACTAACAAATGTCTTTGCTTACGGTTAAAAAAAAAAAACTATCCTTAATATAATGGCTAGTGTTGGATTTTGCTAAGAGTGTCTATTATTATAATGAGAGAAAGGGGGTTGGATTGAATTTTTTTACAATGACAAAAAAAAAAAAACAATGTTATTTTATTATAGAATTAGTATAGGGATGCTCCCAAGGTGTACTCCCAAATCCTAACAATTTATCTCAATTGTTAAACGGTTAGGATTAGAGTTGATGTGGCATTAGAAATGATAAAATAAGCTTAACTCAAATCCTGGCCTTTAATGGTTGGTTATAAACAGTTAGGATTAGTACCCATAGACTACTTCTTTATCTATAACCCTTAAAAAGAGGCTTATTTTGCCCCGGGTTATATTTTTCGTCTGAACTCTTTTGATTAAATTCCATTGATATCCCTAATTATACCTTCTCTATTATAATGAGTTTCTAAATGATTCCCGTTTGTGAAGGGAAGTTGTAATGGTGTTTTTTTTCTTTGAGATTGTGTTTTTTTTTTCTTTTCATATAGACAGTACAATAGGAAAGAGGTTTTTTTTTCTTTGAGATTGTGTTTTTTTCTATTGACATTACAGTAGGAAAGATGAGTGTTTCTTCTTTGAGATTACTACTCCTGATACTTGTGGGATCAATGGAATTTTGTTTTTGTCTTTTTTGTTTCTTCTATTCTTTTAATTTGAGTTGATTTGTGGTGGTGAATAAATATTTAGAAGTAATTGCAGATTTTTAGGTTTCATTTATCTAGGGTTTTGCTTTTGATTAGTGGTTGTGTATGTAATTATTCTAAAAATTGGTGTTGCAGAAACGAAAGGAAGATGTAAAGAAAAGGTTGTTTATACTTCTCTGTTTAGAGTTGGAGCTCCTGAAGTTTTGATTATTGAGTGTTAGCTTTGTGGGTATTTGGTCCCAAAGTCTAGCTGAGGTGAGCGATATTTACCTATAGCTGAAAATTGCACAATTTATTTATTTGTAGTTTTAGAAGAAATGCTCCTAAAGTTGCATGGGAGATCATTCGAATTAGTTTTTTTTCTGAACTTGTGAAAATTTCATGCTGAACAATGGATATGTTGCTTAAGGTGAATTTCTCTCTTTTTTTCGCAAATTCCCTTGTTTTCTTCCTCTCAATTCCGACATCTTCTTCTAATGCTTTGTTTCTCTATAGTTTCACGTCTTCATTGACCATGGAATTTGGTTTGTTTGATTCCCTTTTAGGTGCTGGATTTCCAAGGAGTTAAGGATTGCTTGGCACTACAAGTACTTTGGCGAACATCAACAGAATTTTCGAAGTCATAGAGGTAAGGCTTTTTAGAGTTCCTCCTAATTTTGGTTATAATGCTTTTAATTTCCTTTTTAGCTGTAGTTATTTGCTCTTCAATCTGTTGTTTGTGTTTTTTCTATTTTGTTGGCTTTGGGTTTTGGAGCTAGGGATAGAGTTTTAATTTGTGGTGGCTTGGATGGGAAAATTGTAATTTTGACATTTGGATTTTTTGGATGCTATACTTTATGGACCATCATTGTATGATTGAACTTGGGGGAAGGCTGATGCTATCTATTGTTGGAAACACACATTGATAAGCTGATATCTAATTAGTGATTTTTCCCCTTTCTTCCAAGTATCCCAAAATGAACTTAGAAAAGGAAGATCAATATTCACAAGCCCAGAAGATTTTATACTTTCTCAGGCCAAATTTCCATGTCCACAGTAAGTGAAATGAAAGATTTAACTAGGATCTTCTTGTCCAGTTCATATTGGTGGGGCTTGGTAATGCGAGACTGATTTAGAGAGAAAATGCATATTTTTATGTTAGAAGAGAAGATATAAAGAAGCAAATCCAATACTAATACCTTAGGCAGCATCTCCGTAAACTCTTGTAGGCCTAAAAACTATTGTATAGGATTTTTTGATATGGTAAGTCTATACCAAAATAATTACACTATATTAACATGCAACATATTTTTCTACCTGGTAAGCAATAGCCTTCTTTCTCTTCGTTTTTTAATTAATGTCTTCTCTAAACTATTTTGGATTTGCGAAATCTTTTTATTGCGGTCTAGCTTGAAAAACCAATACAGGACTTGTGTTAAACTAAGCTTTACCGGCTGCTAAATTGACTTGAGAGATGCAATGCAGCTCAGAGAACTATATCTGCCCAGTTCCCTAAAATCCTTTCAATTTGAGAATTCATGTTAATAAAATCAAGTTTTTTGGTTGGTTATGTTTGCTGTCTGTAGCAGACAGCAACATTATTGTTTCTACCGAGTTCATTTGTTTCCACTTAGAGCACAAAGAGAGGTTATTTGTTGGGTTTGCTCGTTTTTTTTCCTCATTAAAAAAAAGAAATTCTCAGGTCATATTACAACCTGGTTCTGGACTGATTCTCGGGTCTTAAAACAATAGAAATGATGCCAAGCTCTCTTCTTTTTTCTCTCTATATATAACTGACCTCAATATTAACGAGATAGTTACAAGAACCTATAGAATTTAGTTAGATGCAAATGCAATTATGGTCATAGTTCTTATCATTGTAATACAAATACCCAAAGTTACCATGGTGGTAGCAGCTACCCAAGCTTTGGGCTTTGTGAAGACGAGCCGAATGGTTCTTTTGAAAATACTATCTTTTTCTTCTTCTTTTTTTGGTTCATAAATCCTAAATGTAAGTGTTCTATGACAACAACCGAAATCAAGGATTGCAGATCTTCCTTGAGTTTCCTTTTGAAGGTCGTGCTCATAAGTCACTCTATTTTTTTTTTTTTTAAGATCAGTTAGTTTCAGAACATTGGAGATCAAATCGCTTTTTATTTGGCTGAGATTTTGTGGTGTTGAACCTCCAACATAGTAAGTTATTTTTAATTTGCTGATTTGAAAAGATGCCAATCTGTAGTTTAAAATTTACTTTATATCAATGTGGAATGTATTATTTCATTGAAATTTGGTTAGAAATATGTCCATCTATTTCAGATTAACATTGCTTTTTGAAACTGATTTTATGTTTATCTTCCTTTAAATGTGAATAGATTCATCTCAATAAAAAGTACCTACTAGGGCTGGGCTTGGCATTGGAAGTAATAATATTGCGACTGCCTTGTGGGCAGCAATCAGTTTAGCAACTGTTTTGCCTCTGACAAGGAACTAGAAGAATGGTCGAGTGCGATCGGTTTAGATGTTTCATTCTTTTTCTCTCACTAAGGAGCCTATTGTACCAGTAGAGGTGAGATATGTATGTAGCTTATTTAAAATTCATCTCAAGGTCAACTATCATTTACTTCTCTATTTGTTAGCATGCTCTATGACTGCACAAGTTAGTATTGAATATTTGAAATGAATAACTAAACATGGCAATGCTTAAAACCTATATCGGAGGCCTTTTTTTTTTCTTTCTTTAAAATTTCCTTCCAAAACCATAGAATTTAAGTTGAGTAGGACTGAATTTCCTCTGGCTGGTCTGATCATTAAGGTGTATTTTATATTAATTTATCATGTGTATTTTATATTAATTTATCATGTGTATTAGTTGTACAACAAATACTTTCACATCTTTGTTTATGCTACAATAACTTAGACTGTGCCAACATCTGTAATTTCATTTATTTGGAAATTCATAACCAAACATATTTGTGAACTATGGTATCTGGAAAGCCTGCTTAGAACACCAAGTACTATTCTTTGTAGTCTTGACCACTGAAAGCTTTCTCCATTTATGAATTTCATTATACTGGAATATTAGGAAAGAGCACATGGGAGCTGATTTCGTTCCCTATATTGCAATTAAGATACTCTAAATTCAAGAACACAAATTTTCTTTTTATATCACAATTAGTTACTGATTAAGGTGAGAATCGTTTTCCTTTGATCATTTGCATAGAGCCCTATTACTTTAATCTTTTATAAGATTATGACTTTATTGTGGGTTCTTTGCAGTATACCATGATTTTCAGTATAAAATGTCGTTTCAAGCTGTAGATTTCATGGAAATGCTCTTCTTCATGGGGTTCTTGTTCATCGTTCATGTATTATAATTTCATTCGTTAACTAAAAACTTAATTATTATAATTTTTTAATATTTTTAAATGACTATGAAAATTGAACTTGAGTCATACCTTTCTATGTCTTTTTGAAATATTGGTAGAAATTGGAAATTTGGTTCACAAACTACTCTATGGTTCGTACTTTTCTTACCATTTATCTACTGTATACAAATCATTTCCCTGATGTTTAACATGTAGGAAATGGGGCTTTAGGTTTACAGATTTGATTATCTTTACCTTCCCAAAATGAAAATCTTATATACTGTAGTCATTCTACTATAGCTAGAAATTAGAAGATAGAGTCTTGGTGTGAAGTTATATATATATATATATATATATATATATATGTAGAGAGAGAGAGAGAGAGAGCATATTCCACTTGTAATATTTCTTATGCCACTCAGGCTCCACTTATAATATTTCTTTATTTTGAAATGAGGGTTCTTACAAGTTACAAGTGGAATATGATCTTAGAAATTAGAGATTTAGAGAATGTATTTTACGCATCTTTTATTAGGCAGCTCTTTTTTAATACAAATTATAAATTAGTTGGAATCAATATGTTGATGAAGGAGGTGGATGAATTTTTCATTTTCTTCTACCTTTCTCATTTTGCTAGGGTTTATTGAAGCATTTGATGATACGGTATGAATTTAAATATAGAACAATTAATTCAATTGAAGGGGGTTTCCTTATCTGCATAGGACCCTTTAACTTCATTTATAATTTTATCATCACCTCTTTTTGACTTCTATTTTTTTTTGTCATCGAAACTTATGAGGCATCATATGGAGGTAGTTCTATGCTTCTTTACCTCAAAGTAAGTTGTCAAACACTACCAAGGGTTTCAATCTTTCAGCACTATATTGCTTACTTCTATATTTGTTAGTAGACCTTTTGAAGTTTCAATCGGGAGTGAAATAATTTTCAGGGTTGCTCCAATCTAGGTGTTTTGCTTCTCTTTTTACCCTTATTTTCTCTGCATTCATCACATTTCCTCAACTTTTATCAAGTTTTGAAGTTTTTCATCAGGGATAAACTGTAAAAAAATCATCGAAAATTATTGGATTCGAAGCATTGTTTTCTTTTAACAATTAATCTTTCGAGTTTTTTTTAGATGTAAGTCACATGTATTATAAAGTTCTTCATCTGCAACGCTCTTAGGTTTTTGCTGGAATAAACCACATATAATTCCATGAGACTACTAAAACTATTGTGCTTTAAAATACCAATTCCAGGTTCATGCGGTACTGAAGTAGCTGGTTCACAAGGTTGTCTGTGAAACTGCGGTAGTTTGCTGGTAATGCTCAATTCTAGCATCTCCATTATATTGTTCATCAAAATTTCTATATATGATGACACTATTAATTATCCATGCTTCATTGTCTCAAAAATAGAAATTCTACTATTGCATTAGGTGGTGACTTCATAACCTATAACAAAATTAACTATATCTGGTGACCATTGACTCTATTTTTTTCCAATCGGTAGACCATTGACTATATCTTGACGTAATCCATATTTATACAAAGTTATTTTTAGAACTTAGATTATTATCATATTTCTACTTTAGGTGTCGTTCCCACTTTTGAATTTTCCTGCATAGATGCTTGGGTCATAAATTAGCCATGGTTCAACTTTTTTTCCTTTTTTCCTTTTTCACATTATAGTCTTTTTTCTAAACTTGTGAAAACTTCATGCAGAACAATGAAAATCTGTTGATCAAGGTGAAATTTCTCTCTTATCATCTCAGACTCCCCTGTTTCTTCCTCTCAATTATGATGTCTCCTCTCATGCTCTGTTTCTCTCAGGTTTCACTTCATTTTACTTTGTTGAAATTTGGTTGGTTTGATTTCCTTTCAGGTGCTGGATTTCCAAGGGGCTGAGGATTGCTTGGCAATATAAGAAGTACTTTGACGAATATCAACAGTACTTCGAAAGTCATAGAGACTGTTTTGAGTTCCTTCTAATTTTGGTTTTAATGCTTTCTGAGATGTGTTTTGAGTTAATGTCAAGAAAATGGATATTTGTGTCATGAGACGAGCCACAATACCCAAATGATGATTATTTTTTATTTTATTTTCTTTCTTTATGTCTGAAATTAAGAAACACACATTTGAAGCTATTGGTGATTTTTTTTTTTTTTTTTTATATTCTCCATATTTGTAATTAAGAAACATACCCTGCACGTGCTAGGCCAACTAGTATTGCTTAAATGAAAGTAGTTACCAATGGTATTAATGTCATTTACACCATAACTACCTACAAAAAAACCGTTAGATATCACGATTCACTCAAATCTATATTCATTTTTCCTCTCAGGCTTTCTCACCCTCTTCTATCACAATCTCTACAAAGTTTCTCTCTATTGAGTGTGATCCCAACTCAAATCTCCATCTGTGCAAAAAGGGTCTTCTCCAGTGATGAATGGGTGTCTCATGCTTTTTTTGAATTAATATCTTCTCCCTAGACTTACCGGATTGACCCTGTTTTTGAAGGCTATAGTCCATCACAAGATTCACATAGAACCACTCATGATTCTAAAAGTGTTTTCCTCAATTCATTCTTCATCATTGGATGTATCCAGATTTTAAAGGCAATATTATTTCACAACAATAAATGGAAGGTTCCTAAGTTTGACAAGAGATATGTGAAACCAACTTAATTCCAGATAATTTTTTATTATCAATCTCCGATCATGCTTTTCACCCATATCAAAATCCATGTACTGCTGTTTTATGACATTAAATCCATTTACGCTTTTCCATTAGTAGTCTAAAATTCATTACCGTAGGAATTATATAAGTTTTTGCATTTGTTCCAGCTACAACAATACAATCATCACCTTTTATTGGAATTATAATAGTACTTTAAAAATTATTTGTGTTTTTCCTTTTCTTTTCTTTTTTTCGGTAATGGCAATAAAACATTGCGTCTTTGCATCTTTCCAGAAATAATCCAATCAGCGGTCTTGAACGAATAAGTATTAATCTAATTTTAACACAGTCCCTAATATCACCTGATTGACCCTGTTTTTGAACACTATTGTTCATCAGGATAATAATATTTTTTCGAATTTGTTCTTCCGAAATTTAGAGGCTTTTTGTCCTTTTGTGTTTATTCTCTTTTCTCTTTGACTTAGATGAGGGTTGCTAGAAACGCGAGATGGTGGGATAGTAGGTGGTGAGTGGAAACGTGAGAGACAAAGAAGGGAAATGTAGAAGGCTAATTGATAAGGATAATTGGTGAAACATAATGGGTAAATTACATTGACCTCCCTAAGGTTTGGTGAAATTTCAGAGACCTCCCATTTTGTTTCTGAAATTACACTGCCCTCCCCTCTATTTTTAGTTGTTTGTAACAAATACTCCTTTTTTTAGTTTTTCGTTACTTACATGGATGGAATTTGTTGATGTTATGATTTAAACATTTTAAAATATCTAAATTACACTTCTTAGAGTCAAAGTCGCTAATGCATTAAAATTAATGATAATTGAGAGGATCTAATGTTTTCAGTATATTCATAGACCTAACCCTTACAGGATCTAACCCTTCTTGCGTTTTAGTAGCTTAGCCGACAATCCTCACCAACTCTTGCATGCAAGACAGCTTATACGACCACGAGCTATCCTATTGTGATGCACCTAGTAGCACCTCAACACAAATGGAGAGATACTAGGTCCCCGCGAATATGTATAATTTGGAACGTTATAGACATCATCCATTCCCTGAGATATACATATTTGGAATGTAACAGACATCATCCATTCCTTGAGAATATGTATGTATATTTTGGAATGGTGTAACCTCATTTTTCATAAAATTATTGTCTTCCTCAAAATCCAGATTACCAAAAACTAATAAAGTAATAATCCTAGTGGCCTATATATGTTTGGACTCATTAGAGGTAGTCCAGTCAGGCAACTTGTCATGGACTAGGGCCACACCTCAAGGGACCCATGATTTCATTCTGATGTGAGATCACCACACAACAATCGTAAAGGGACACGTCATTCCATTTGTATGCCAAATTACCATTTACATTGTTCCATCTAAGAGACATCTCAAAGGCTGTTAACATGAGAGTGTCAACCAAATCAGATGCATAAAAATTTGCAACCAACACAATATAATCGCACTGCCTCCACTTTAGGAACCCAAATTAACTGGATCAACTGGCTTAACAAAGTAGTTTGTTAAAACGCAACATTCATGTAAGAGATCAATTCAAACTGATATTGAGTGAAAATTCATTATGATGCATTCTCATAGAAAAGCAACGAGCAAATGAAAACAACATTTGAGAATGTGTCATTAAGAAATCCAAACTCAAAATATTAAATTTGCTCAAGATCGTCTATAGATGTCCCAATATTTGGGTAACACAATGTCCAAAGCAGTTGCTCGCAAAAACGCTCTACCGGGTTGACAATTAGTTAAAGGCCCATCGCATCCCAGAAGTTGCACATTCCAAATCAGAGCACGTAATGTTTTTTTCTTTTCTAAGTCAAATCAACGCTATATAGCATAAGTTAGACAACCATAGAACAATCTCCAATCAAACACTAGGTAATCTATTAGGTGGCCCATCAGTTACCTGCCGATCAGTTGCCTGCTTCTACAAAGCAAGTAGTTAGCAATATGATGGTTTTTGAAAATTGTTCTTGTTATTATGAGATTAAGATCATCTAACTTTCCTTTGTTTCACCCTCCACGATACCAAAAGTCACGGGAAACAATCCATTATTGTCATTGTGGGCAATAAAATCTCGTCTTGTGTTTCAAATTGTCTCCATTGTTGTAAGGAGTTTATTATTTTTTGTAGGGGACTATCCTTCCAATCTGAGTAAACCCAAACTCTTAATTACCTTTCCGATTTGGGGAAGAACCTTTGATTAAGAAGAAAAATAATAAGAAGAATAACAAGAATAACAAATATTTGAATAAAGTATTTATTTATTCAATAGGCTTGCTCAGATCTCATGTAGGCATTATAGGATACGTCATAGAGGTCTTTGTATCCAAAAAAGAAAAGAAAGAGAGGTGGTCATATTGGGGATTCACCTGATGTTCTCCATTGGTAGGAGATCCTTCTTCCTCCTTGGTTGTTGTTTTCTTGCTTTGTAGGCTCTCTGCTTTGTGCTTTCCTTTTTCAAGTCCGTTTGTGCCTTGTGGGAGTTTCTTGTGAGGAACTCCATTTTTTATATCCTTTTAAGAATCCTTTTTGGACTCCCCTTTGACTTCCTCTTTTTTAGGAAATTAAAAGAGGTCAACTCTCCTTAGAAATGGTCATCTGTCTAAGATAGTTGGTTTCTCTTAGCTTAGAGAAACCTGGTACGAATAGGAGTCATTTTTCTTGAAGGACTCCAAATTGGTTTCCTTTTTTGGGAAACTTGAGAAGATAAGACTTCCCCCCTAAAAGGGAAAATAGTCTTATCTTCCTAGAAAATGGAAGAGATTACTTTCCCTTTCAAATAGGGTGTTATATGATACTCTATTATTAGAGAAAAAGATGAGATCTTTATCTTCGGATCCCCCAAAGCTGGTAGAAAGTCTTTTTTATCAAAGATTCTCTGTCACACGACAATCAGTATGTGACTTCCAGCTGGGAAAAGACTGACCTCGGTCAGTTCGCAAGCTAAAGGGATGAGACCATGGGTCTCACCTGCGGTCTGGGTCATGTCCAAAGCCTATTTGGGTTGCGAACTAGGGTTTGACCTTAGTCAGTTCGCGGACCAATAGAGGGTGGAACCATTGGTCCAGCCCTTGGCCTGGGTTAGGTTCATGGCCTTTTATGGTCGCGGACTGGACTAGTCATTGACTGACCTGTGGATGGACTTATAGAGTCTATCTGCAAAACTTGATTGAGGGTCTGTCCATGAGGGCAAACCTTAACCACATGTTAGTCCCCTAAGGACTAACACAAAGGGGTATCTACGGGACTAACACAAAGGGGTATCTACGGGACTAACACAAAGGGGTATCTACGGGGCATTATTGCCCTGCTGCCAGCATTTAATGCTAGGCGGGCTAGCGGTGAGCCAATCCTTGGCCAGCTGGTGCACGTGCCTTTGACATGCGTGAAGCTTAACCGCCCATTCCATAGGTAGTGATCCTATGTAGGCAGGTACACATGTACCCGCATTATGGACGGTGAGATTTCACTGCCCACAAATGCCCCTTAGGATCTGAATGGTTGAGAATGGTTCAGCCATTCAGATCCTGCCATATGGCAGTGAGAGTGGGGAGGCTTATTGTCTCCTCACTGTGCAGGCTGTACCTTAGCGGACAGCCCACTACACAATAGTGGGTTTCGAGAAACCCGCATGATGAGGGTTTCTCCCTTAATGCCAGACGGCGGGAGATCTTCTCCTACCATCTGGGCCGTCCATTTAAAATGGACGGCTTGAATTTATTTTAAAGGGGTCCCTATATAAAGAACCATTCGTTCTCAGGGAAGGCACTTTGCCTTCTCATTTTCAGAAAACCAGAGAACCATAGAGCTCCAGAACCCAAAGCTCTCCATTTTTAGAGAAGAAAACTTTCTTCACTTTCACTTCGCCTCCCTATTTTCAGGTGGGCTTTTCATTTTAATCCAAACCAGTGAGGGGGAAGAGCCTTGGCTCCTCATCGACTCCATTTTCTTGAGAAGAAACCCCTTTCTTTGGGGTTTCTTGATTCTCAGAGGGAATGATGAGGATTTGTCATCATCCAAAGCTTTCAGAATGCTCCTTTGTGCATTCTTTGAGGTTTTCCCTGTTGGAGGGACCCTTGGAATGCCTTTTTGGGCATCTAGCTCATTTTCTAGCAGGAATTCCGGCACCATTACCAGAGTTCCAAGGTTTTCCAATGAGAAAATCATGAAGGGTCATCTGAGAAGATGACCTCCTGTCCGCAGACTTGTCTGAGGACTAACTTCGCCCAAAGACTCAGTCTACGAGCTTGAAATAGTCCCAAAGACTTTTGTGTCTGTGGAATTTAATTAATGTCCGCGGGTACTATACCTGCGGGCACTAATTACTGTCTGTGAACATTTTGTCCATGGACCTGGACTTCTTTCCAAAATTTTGGTTAAGTCCAAAAACTTGCCTGCAGATTTGTCTTGTGGGTAGGACTTTTTCCAAAATTTTTGGTTAAGTCCAAAAAGAGAATCCTTAGACCATTTTGAACCGATTAAGGCTATTAAAAATCATTTAATTCTTTTTTAAACACACCTAATTGAGTCATCTCATGACATAGGGTATTTTGAATGCCTTGGCATTTCAATAAAAAAGGGTCTTGACTATTTTAGTCAAGACTTGGGCCGATTTATGACTCAGAATCAGATTATTTCATTCCCTTAGGAATGTTGTTAACAAATTTTATTTATTTGCACAATGTACCTGATCAAATTCGCATTCTTCTTTTGTGCAGAATGGTTGTTTCTTCACGATATTTTATCGGAAAGCAGGCGCTTCATTGGCTTGACATTAACGAGAATGATCAAACTGGGCAGACTTTAACCCGCCACATAGAGATAATGGGCCCAGGCGGTGTTGGAGAAGTCAAATCCATCAGGATACGGGACCCAACTGAATGGGTGGAAGAGAGCACTGCCCCTTTGCAAAAGACTCGACGATGGTGACGAAGGAAAGATTTGACATATTGCTGAACAGAACTGACAAAGTCCTTTGGGACAATGCTATGTTAGTGAAGGGTGCTTCCTCTGTAGATATCTGGGACCTATGGCCGGCTTGGGTGCATGACGTTTACATTCGCTTTCGTACAAATTTGAACGCAGTTGGAATCCGGGGAGCTGTTGCGTTGGCCCGGTATGAATATAAAAGAGATGTGCATTTCCTACATTGTCTTTTGAATTGTTGGTGCACGACAACCAACACATTTCATATGGCTTGGGGGAAAGTTGGTCTTCCGATGAATGCCATGTTCCACATCGCTAGACTTCCTCTCGACGGAGCAATGTATGATGAGTTCACTCCATTTAACGCCAACCTTTATTCGGATGAGGTTCCTAGCTGTGCCAGGGAGCTTTTTACAGCTTACAACACAATCCTTGTCCACAAGTTAGGCGATGCGAAAGGTAAGAAAGTTGTTATAGTGGCTACTGAGCCAGCTGAGGAAGAAGAAGAAGAAGAAGAAGAAGAAGAAGCTAAAGATGTTGAAGAGACATCAAAAGCAACTGAGGTAGAAGAAGGAAAGACTTCAGAGAAGAACAAATCGGCGTGTTTCCTTCACTTTGTCGTTGAAATATTTCTTCCATGAGAGAGCTTGTGTCTACTCATGGGTCCCAAAACCTACTACATCTGATGAAGAGATCCAAAGTTCCAAAATCTTGACAAGTTATGGCGTAAGCCATGAAGGTTATTTAGCTGCCTTCATCTCCTGTTGGCTTTGCAGCTTTGTATTACCTTCTCGCCAAGGAGAAGTCATTCATCTGGAGACCTTTGTGATGGCCAGAAGATTGGCCATGGGAACCAAGCATTGCCTCTTGATTCCGATGATGGTGAGTTTGTATCGAGAAATGAGAACCATTTCGAAGAGCCAGTACCAAGGAAAGAGCTTAGCTCAAAGGCTATTCAGTATTTATATGGTTAGATTAGTCAATACTTCACTTGTACATATCCAAGGAGAGTGGAGTTCGCCAATGAAGTTCATCTTTTGAGCCTGATCTTTATTGCTAATCAAACGCCAACTCGGTTCGACGTCAAAGAACGAGTCAGAGATATGTTTACAACTCCTCGTTATGAAACACATCCATTTAGAGGGACTATCGAGCATAGAAGAGACATTGTCTTAGTGGATAACCCTTTGGAAGGAGATGTTCACTTCACATTGCTCAACTACCTGACTATGATGAGCCTTCGCCCTGCCAAGCTTCTGTGGCGCGTTGGAGAAAAATGTTTCATTAAGCCATACTTCCCAAGTCGTTTTGCGAGGCAATTTGGCTATAACCAGGCTAAACCTCCAATTCTGGTAGAGACCCCTTAGGTTATGAGGGATTTTTGTCAGGTGAAGGCAAGATTGGGAAATCGTCCATCGTCGGAATATAAGGACGTGTTTTTACATCCCTCCCCAGTCACGGTTAGGCCGACCTTCTCTTTGCTTTGCCACATGGTGGTCCGATTGCACTACTTCTTATATGAAGAATGGGGGAAAAGATATCCCCAGTGCCAATTCAAAGCAAATTTTGGCATCTGGAGTTGGTATTTCACAAACTAAGCCAGCTGCAAAGTGCTCGATGGCTAAATCAGTAACCACCGAAGGTCGCAAAAAAGGCGGCAGAGAAAAACAGGCCAAGTCACCTGTCCCAAAGAAGGGTGCTAAACGTCAAAAGACTAACCAGGAGCAGACCCAAGAACAAATTGATCGGATGTAAGAAGTGATTCAGGAGCACGACATAGTACTCCTAATATTGAGCCCTGAGTGTAATGCCCCAAAATAAACCCTAGGAGTTAGGCGATATTTGGGCTCGTTACCTACCACGACAACCATCCTGCAGAAGCATATAAAGCAAGCTAAATTGTGAACTAAAAATTTCCTTTTCTATAAATGTTCTTCAAAGTGTTAACATAACAATTTACTTAATAAAAATTACAATACGTACACAAGAGTTCAACACTTGAGTTACAAACTCAAGTCTACATGAAAATCCACAAAGGAAAATCCAAAAATACATATCTCTCTCACTCATCCCAACCCTAGTTCCACATGTCAATCCCTAACATTTGACTGACAATCCAAGCAACTTCTACTCTCCATGAACTGCCTCGATAACCGTATGGTGTACCTGCTGACATCAATAAGTACGGCTGAGAATGAAATACTCAAAAAGTACAAACTACTAGCTAACAATATTAGTAACAAAATAATTAAAAGCAATAATATGTCACGCATGGTACAGTTCATTATCACATATACATAACTAGAGTGCAGAAGGTAATACCAATAACACTTGTACAATCTTGAGCATTATACTTTAATTCATACTTTTCAATTCATGCTTTAGCCAACACGTATTTTCCACTTTGTGAGTCTTATGAGTTGCTTACATGTTTTATGCATCTTGTGGTTACCTTACACGTCTCATGAGATTCTTTATTCACTTGTCTAGTTTATCTAGTATCCGAACTATGAAATGGACGGACATATTAGCTTCTTGTCTTGCTTTACTAATGCCCGAACTATGATGGGACAAAACACATTACAATCTTGTCTTGACTTGACTAGTGCCTGGACTATAGTGGAACGGAACATACTAGCGTTTCACTTGTTTACTAATCCCGGACTATGATGGAACGGAACACATTAGTATCTTGTCTTGCTTTGCTAATGCCCGAACTATAATTGGACAGAACACATTAGCTATTTCACTTGCTTTACTAATGCCTAGACTATGGTGGAACGAAACACATTAGTATCTTGACTTGCTTTGCTAATGCCCGAACTATAATTGGATGGAACACATTAGTTATTTCACTTGCTTTACTAATGCCCGGACTATGGTGGAACGGAACACATTAGTATCTTGACTTGCTTTACTAATGCCCGGACTATAATGGAACGGAACACACTAGTAAATTTACTTGCTTAGCTAATGCCCGGACTATGATGGAACAGGACACATTAGCATCCTTGACTTGCTTTTCTTGTGAGCCAGGTATGACATATCCTGCGATATGCCCTACCCTTGACCGGCCCAATGTTCAGCTTTATCATGCATATCGTAAGTTACATGTCTTATTCTTGTTTGTTTTTCATGCACTTATACTTTAGGAAACCCGATTCATGCTTGCATACGTGCTTGTGTGTGAGAATTTGTGGCAATCATACTATCGTGAATGATCCAAGGGACAACATATAGCATTTCAATTCTTTTGAAAATCATGTGGACATGGAACAATAAAGCATAATATGACATTTCTTATATTTTCATAGGCATGGGGGATTTAATGAAAACACATAGAGCATTATAAGGAACATATATTGCATATGATTAAAAACTACCCAATCAGGGAAAATCCTAATTCATGATGTCATAGTTTTGACTAAGTTCACTCAAATCCTCATATATGCATTTTATCAAGCACTTAACATTTAACATCTTGATAGAATTTTATTAATGTTTTTATGTTCCTACATTTCATCAAACACATGGTGTGAGTTTATTATGAGTACATTGCCCATCCATCATTTTCCAACACACATTCATCATCATTTACAAGGCATCTAATCGCCTCAACCATCCATCCATTCTACACACCCATTACTAATTAATTCATCCTATCCAATTTAGGGAACCTTAGTTCATTTCAAAGTTTGAGAATACAAAATCAAAGCACATAATCTTTTTTCAAGGGAAAAACTAAGTTATTACTAACAGTAACTAGGAGAGAGTACTAACTTGAGGATTAACTCTAAATCTTGAAGAGAGGCCTCCTTGATTTGGAATCCAAGCTTTGAGGAAGAAGCTCCAAGCTCCAATGGTGCGGGGTAGCGAGATCCAAGCTTTTGGAAGATCCCAAACCTTGATTAGTCTTCACTTAATCTTCAATCCAAAATCCCTCCTTAAAAATCCCCAATCTTCTCCTTTCTCCTTCCAAGATCTTCCTTAGGTTTAGGTTCATCCAAAACCCTCAAAATGATCCCCTATTTATAGGCCAAGGGGTGAAAACTCTCAAAAATCCCGCACAAAAAGTTTGGGTCCCGCGTCTACGATCGTTCGTAGTATATCTACGATCGATCGTAGACTTGACAGTGAATTTTCAGAGTTTCTGGGACTCTACGATTGTTCGTAGGCTTCCTATGATCGATCGTAGGTTGTCTAGTGAGTTTTCAGCATTTTCAGCACTTTACAATCATTCGTAGGTCATTTACGAACGATCGTAACTGGGACAGAAAGTTTCCAGTTTTTTCCCATTTTGGTATTTTGGCCATAACTTTTGACTCCCTTATCATATTTTGACGATTCTACTTGCATTGGACTCTTCTTTTAAAATAAAATAGTTTTGTCTCTAATAGAAAAATCCTCATTTTGAGTTTTGTATTACCTAAATGGGATCTAAAGCTAACTAGTCCGAAAATGGATTTCAAGAACCTAGATTTTTCAGCAATCCGACTTCGGAAATCCCACTTTTAACTCTACCCCGACTCAAAATCTAGAAAAGTGATCAACATGAACCTCGAAGAGGGTTTAAATAGATTTTCAAAAATTTAAAAATCACTCGATTCCGATAAGCGGTGACTAAACTAGAACTTCATAAAGTTAAGGGTGTGTTAAGACATACCCTTTTAACACTTAGAACATTTCGAGTGTTTTCACACTCTTTTCCCTCGGGTCCAACACCCTACTCACACCTCATGACTCGTTACCCCATAGGTTTATAACCCACCTAGGTGATCATTGAATTCACGGCAATATGCATGAGAGGTTCTGGCCTCTTTATCCCTTGCGCACTAGCACTATTCACTTACAACCCATTAAACACTTAGGATATTTATACCCTTGCTTTTACCCACATAGAGTATACTTATACTCTCTTTTTGAGACTGAACACACTCACCTAAAACCCTTATTTAACTCATGACACTACTAGGAATAAAATGGAAGACCTCAGGCCTTTACACACACACACAAGGGCACTATTCACTGACATTATTCATAGCACAGTGACTTCAAATTCCGGGGTTCTACACTGAGTGTAGAGCGAGTCTCGAGAGTTCATCTCACGTCACTCAACCGGACGTTGAATTTTTGGATGAAGATGACTTTGACTCACCTGCTGAGGCCGAAGCTCAATCTACTGATTTTGCTGATTCTCTTAACGAATCCCATGACTGACGGGGGCCCAAATGATGAATTGAAAATATGGGGCTCACTGATGAGGCCATGAGAACTTTTCAAGAAATCCTCATTGACGAACAGATCATAGAGGAAAAGCAAAAATTTGAGGCTGAACAGATTGAAGCTGCGAAACTTTCACTTCAAACCAGGAGATCCAAGAAATCAATTCCCTCTATCCATGATGTCTAGCAGTCGTTTGGATCAGGGTTGTTCATGAGCCCATTACGCTTAATAAAACTATCCCGAATATTGCTCTAGCAGAGACAAGTTCTAATCCTGTAATGACTGAAGCCGTGGCGGATGTGAGTGTCGTAGTTAACACAGCTACTGCCACCCCTGTTAATGAAATTCTTGAAGTAGAAGAAGGGGCTTGAGTTGAGTTTGAGCACGATGCTAGATCCCAGGAACCAAGGGATGTTGTCTTTGAAAATTCAATGGAAAGATTAATCGAGCCTGAAATAAGGCTAGAGCCATTCTCCCTGCTGAGGTAGAAGTACAGGCTGGGCCTGAAATAGGGTCACAGGATATTATGCCCAAGACAGTGTAGGAGTCAGGGAATGTTACACCTGAAACTCCAAAAATCTTTATAGGGGATGATGAGGAAGAGAGAACTATTGATCCGTCAGAAATATAGGTGACTCTTAATGTCAATCTTTCTATTGGTGGTGTCAAGCCAGTCAGTACACACCTAGCACACAGCTACACAAATCCAGTCAAGCTTCACACTAGCTGCATACACTCAACCAAGTTGCACACTAGTTGCATACACTCAATTGAGTCGCACATAGTGTACTCTAACTACACAAATCCAGTTAAGCTGCACATACTCAATCAAGTCACTCACTGCACTCTAGCTAACTGCATTCAAGTTTCACATTGCACTCTAGCTACACACAATCAAGCAACACATAAATTGCACTCTAGATAATTGCATTCAAGTTTCACAACACCACATTCTAGCGATACAAGCCCCATTCAATGCATTCAAGTTGCACAATACATTGCACTTTAGTCGCATGTACTTAATCAATTCGCACACACTACAACTGCATTTCAGTTGTACCCCAGTTGCATTTTGAACATCAATCAATCTAGCTAGCGCTTCTGGGAGATGTCACTTCAATTTTTCTAGCTAGGGCCTCCGGGTGATGTCATTTCAATCAATCTGGCTAGCACCTCCAGAAGATATCACTTCAATCAACTATCAAAATCAATCTGGCTAGTGTCTTTGGTACATTTCACAATCAATTTTCAACATAATCTGAGAGTGTCCTTGATGCCCCCATGCGTCCTTCGACTTAATCTGAGAGCGTCACTTGACATCCTCGTATGTCCCTTCGACCTAATCTGAGAGCGTCCTCAATACCCCCGTGGGTCCTTCGACCTAATCTGAGAGTATCATTCAACATCCTCGTGTGTCCCTTCAACCTAATTTGAGAGCGTCTTTCGACACCCCCGTGTGTCCCCTAGACCTAATCTGAGAGCATTCTTGATACCCCCGTGCGTCCTTCGACCAATTCTGAGTGCGTCCCCAACATCCCCGTGTGTCCTTGAACAACCCTGAATGTGTCTTGTCAGCACCCCATTTTTACACCCCCTTTAACCCTGGTTAATTAATTTAACAATGGTTAGCTTAGTCCAAGCCCAAGAATAACCCTAGGTAAAAACCTAAGAACCCAAAACCCAAACTCATTCGGGCTCAAGGCCCATTTCAATTTAAAGCCTAAGCCCGAGACCAAACCCTAGGCTAACCCTAGCTAAACCCTAAGTCTAACCCTAGGTAAACCCTAGACCTAACCCTAGGCCTAGCTCTAGTCCTAAACCCTAAATATACCCTAAGCTAAAATTGTTGGGCTCAAGGCCCATAGCATTGTGTAATCCAAAAAAAAATAAACCCTGGGGCCCATGACCTTTTGGGGTTTAGTAGGGTGGGACCCACCTCAAACCAAATCAGAAAAAAAATAAAAATTCAAACTTTAGCCGCCAACCCTTGTTTGGCAAAGCCAACAAGGGTATTAGCCCATACAGATGTGGGTAGGCCCAAAACTTGCAAATACCAAACAAAAACAAAAATATTTCAGAGCACTGTTCACTATCTTCCTCGTGGAGACAGTGTTCAGGTCACCCCCTGGTCAGCTCCCCTGCTGCCCCCTGCTACTCCAGGCTATATCCCAACATGTCCCCCACGCCTAGGGTGATCCTTATCCCTTCCTCAAGCCTTCCCTCTCCTATAAACATCCACCGTAGCCACTGTGCAAAAGGAGGATTTTTTCAAAAAAAAAAAATTATGTCCAAGCCACTATAGCCTTACTCTGCCTTCCTCAGGCCAACCCCTCTGCCTTCACCTAGTTAGGTCTTAGACCACACCCAACACCACTTTTGTAGCCACCCTAGGCCTCACCATCCACCACTACTACACCTCCACAGTTTCGCTTTTCAAGAAATTTTTGTCCAGAACGAAACAACAGCTCTAGCCTTGCTCCACCTCCACTTGGCTCCATCCCCGGACCTCCAAGGTCCTCCCCCTTCGTCACCAAGCTACCCTAACACCTGGTTCAACCCCAGGTAGCCACCACCAGGTGTAGCCCACTCCCCCTTTTCACCACCATAACAAGCAGCCATAGGATATATACCCCTCTCCCTCTTTTTTAGCTTGATATTAGTTTTGTAAAGGCCCCTGATCCCATTCCAGAGGTCTCATTTTACCTTTTTTTTTTGTCTCAGTAACTAACTAGGCCGAGGACAAGGTCCCCCCTTTCATCTTCTTCATAAATGGGGAGGTATCTGAAATTATACCTCTTTTTAATTTTAGAAAAACAGTTCTTGGGGGGCATACATCGAATCTCAAGATCTGACTAAGATTCTAATTGATTTTATTCAATGAGAGTAATAATGACAATCACCTTTATGACTTTGAAATTGTTAAGTCAATTCCTCGATAGAAGCGATACCGGCAAAACTTCACAAGTACCAAGTCTCCTTCGCAATCCACACGGACCTTCTTTTTCTTTAAAGCTTTCTCTAATGGAAGCTAATGACCCTTCCAAATTTCCAGCTCTAGGATCTTGAATAAAAGATTCAATCTTGATCATAAAGAACCTTGATATTCTTCTTCTTTACTTTCAAACTAGAAAACAAAAGGAAGAAGAAAAGGGGAGGAGGTGTGACCGTACACCTAATGAGAGAGAGAGGGGCGTGAGGTTGTTGAGAGGAGAGGAGTTAGGATTTCCAAAATTTGGAAATTAATCAATTAATGCCTCCACAAAGTGGACGTCTATCCCTTTATATAGAGATCCATCTTGGATCTAATCCTTATCCTAATGCTATTAGGATACCCTCAATTTGTTTCCTATTTGATTTCTCCATAATTAATTAAGATTAATGAAAATAGAAACTAACCTTATCTATTGGTAACCAACTAACCTTATCCTTATCCTAATCCAATTAGGATTCTTTGATTAACAAGAAACTAATAGAATCATTGTCCAATAAGGAATCTTTAATTAGTAACTAACTCTAACTAACCTTATCCAATAAGGATATTAGTTATTAGATACTAATTAAATCATAATAACAATTATTATTATTAATACCTCCATGAAGTGGGCATCCCACCCTAGGTGGGCCCCACTCCACATGCCCTTAAGGGTATTAAACCCTTTTTGGTCTCCTTAATTATTCTTTCAAAATAATTCCCAATGGGTCCTACCCATTTGGTTTTTCACATCAAATGTGATTCCACCTTTTAGAGCTTCACTATACCATATAGTGATTACTTAGAGAAATTAATTAATTTAATAAATAATTGAATTAAATACTTTAAGAAAGTCCTTGTGTGTGGGATCTAAAGAGATCTCCTATTTGCGGTTGTGGTTTGGTTAAAGCATTGTTACTAGGAAACACCTTTCCTATACTCCATTAGGATTATAGAATGTCATCTATATCCTTGGACTTCCACCAATCACAGTTAATGTCCATTAACACAATGTGATTAACCTCCAGAAAATAGAGAATTACTTGCAGGTATTTCTATCTCAAGATTTGTTTACAGATGCGTCCCTCCATTTCCAATGTTGTTATAAGCTTACGAGACAATATCTAATACTGTCTTTAATCCCTGACTTATATTGATAACTCATTCTCTTTGATACTTTTAGTCAAACTTGGACTTTCAAAACATTTTAGAAATTCTTTAAAAGAAATAATAATAATTATTATATTTCTTTTATACAGAAAATAAATTCCTCGATAAAACCATTTCATCGATAAATACCAGCACTGGGTGTTTCAAGTCCGGTTTTGACAAGTATCAACTCAATATTATTTACTCTGTAAGAGTAGTGGAATCCTTGTTGAGCGTACACACACTTCTTCCAGTATAACGTACATAACCCAACGAGCCCGTATTTAGTCCGGTGTGTTGGACATTGACGATTGACTACATCAAAGCTACATAGGCAAATACTAGAGAAGATGTTGACCACTCAGGTTAAGGACAATCTGTCAAATGGACTATCCTAAAAATAAAGATAGTATATTTCTAAGGATATCCATTGAGCGATCCAGTTGCAATATAAGTACTTCTTACTTATATCCACATCTTAGTCAAGAGATACTTTTCTCAGTGATTGAGATTCATCACTCCATTATATGGAACTAACAATGTGTAAGTTATTAGGAATACATTGTCCAGATGTATCCTAATTAACTTAAAATAATTTTAGGTCTACAAGAAACTGGAAAAACCATATCTCCTTAGTAATCAGTTATCAACTAATTGGATGATTTTCCTACAATGTTACCTAAGGAACAAAGTAGTCTCATCTAATGAGATACTTTTGATATATTACCAAATGTAGAAGACAATTTGTGAATGTAAAATATGCATTTCTTGATTAAATAGATAAATACAATTTCCTTTCGTGGGCATATATGTTTGACAGTATCCCCTTGAGGCAATAGCCACGGGTCACCACCCCCACCACCATTGCATATGGTGTCTTCACAGGTTCTGGGAGGGTCCTCAATCCATGAGGAACCCCCTGGTTTTTCCTAGTTTTTGCACCCAAAAAATTTCAGAAATTTTCAATTTCGAACCCCAACTGTCCCCACCATTTTAACTATGGTTAGAGTGTGCCCTGGTCAAGACCAGGGCCATGATTGGACTCATCTCACTCCCAGCTATCCCCTTAAGTCATACCAGCCCTTAACTTGCACGTTAACCATGGTTAAATCGACCCCAAAGTGGGGCCAATAGTGTGCAAAATGTTGGACTAGGTGACTTTAGGCCTCTGTGGGGCCCACACCCGACCTTCTCTTGGGCCCACCAAAGGTCCAATTTGTTCCCTGAAGTGCAAGCTTCGCAACGGTAGTCTCGGATCCTCTAGCAGTTAACCCAAACCGCGATTAAGTTACTGCAAACCTTGGAAAAAATCATTGTTAGATTTTTTCAAAAACTTGTCATTTTATGTGATGTTGATTTAGGCAACTCTGGACCTCTGTGGGGCCCACATCCGATCTTCCTTGAGCCCACCAAATGTCCAAATTGTTCCCTGTACATCAGGCAATCCACTGGTGGTCTCGATTTTCCGTGGTTCCCCCACTAACCACAGTTAACAGGGCACTAATAATGGTTAAAAGTGTGTTTGACAATTTGGTTTTTTTTAATTTCTGACATTTGTATAGGGCCCAGACCTGGTGAGAGGCCATTTTAGGCCCTGCCATGGTCCTTGGACCCACTTTTGACCAAGCCGGACCCTTAACCAAGGTTAAACCCACCTGTGGTTAACTTTTAACCATGGTTAGGCATCCAATAATCCAAAAAATTCTGAAAAATTGATTAAAAAATCATAAATATTCCCTAGATTTCATAATGGTCTTCTGTGATTAATTTAATCATGGTTAGGACCCTTAACCACGGTCAACCCCACTTTGGACCGAGTCGGACCCTTAATCATGATTAAGTAACCCTTGATCAAGAAAATTTTGAAAAAATGATAGAAAAATCAGAAATATTCTAAAAAGTTTAAAATGGTATTCTGTGACCATTTTCATCTTGTCCAACCCCTTTAAATTGACCATTTAGAAAAAATCCTCAAAAATCTAAAAAAGATCAGAAAAATACAAAAAGACCAAAAACATGCTTGTTTGGACTTCTTGTAGAGACCCGAATCTTTTTCATGTTTTTATTGCAAGTATTAGGGGTATTATAGTCCTTATGATGTTTTAATATTTATGTATTTATATCTGATTGGTGTAGTGTGATTAAGGCTTAGTCAAACTTGTAAACGGGGGATGTCATAACATACCCTGAACTTTAGGAAGCTCTAGTTTTGGCATCATTTATCGGAATTGAGTGATTCTTAAATCATTAGAAAGGTATTGAAACCCTCTTCGAGGTTCATGTCTAACGTTTTTTCCATATTTTAACCTAAGCTAAGTCAAAAGTGGGTTGTCCGATGTTTTGTCTGATGAAATTGCAAATCAGTCCACTTGTGGGCCCATTTATACCTTTTAAAACTCAAAATTAGGATTTTTGTAAAACATGAAAGTTGTTCCCCTTCAAAAGACAAGTCCAATGCAAATTGAATCGTCAAAATCCGATAAGCGAATCAAAAGTTATGATCAAAATACCAAAGCGAGATAAAAGTCAGTTGGAGTAAAAGTCAGTCGGAATCAGGGGCTGCGATCTATCGCAATCTAAGTGCGATCGATCGCAATGTAAGTGCGATTGATCGCATACAGGCAAGTATTTGGAATTTTCTTTCGGGTTTAAGTGCGATCTATCACACTATAGGTGCGATCGATCGCAATGTAATTGCGATCGATCGCAATCGTGCCAGATTTTTTTTTAAAAGCGTTTTTTTGGGTTTTTAACCATTGGGGCTATAAATAGGAACCCTATTTCGAGATTTTTAGGGTTCTAAACTTTTTTTACCTAATTTGGTAAGGAAGAAGAGGAAACCTAGGGTTTTTGAGGGAGAAATTGCTTGGAGAAGAAGGAGTTTGCAATGAGAGCTTGGAGATCTTCCTCAAAGCTTCTTGGGAGCGATTTGGATCCAAGGGAAGGATCCCTAAGGTCAATATACTATCCAAATCAACTTTATTATAATATTTTGTAAATGTTAATATGATAGAAATTATAGAAATATAAATTAGATGTGTTTTTTCCTATTTTTGTATGAAGTAAGCTATTATGAATGGAAATATGGATTAATAATGTGGATGAAATGTATGGAGGATGGGAAATACTATAGAGGATGAGATGAATGTGTGGATGTGGATAGTATTTGGATTGTATGGATGAATTATGCTTTGATGGAATGTTGGAAATGTAAAAGAGCAATAGATTCATAATCTACGTACCCAAGGTGTTTGTGAAAATGCTTGAGAGGATATATACTAATATATTACTATGCAATTGCTGGAAATTGATTATGAATTATGCTAAGAATCATGATAAAATATGTATATGTGATTATTTGTTAAGTATGTTTAATTCCTTGCATGTAAATTGATAGTCGGGAATGTAAGAACTTAGAGGAAAATCTCTCAAATCGGGAATTTTCTAACTATTTGGTATAAGACAGTATAGTGGAGTTTCCATGGTGGGAGATTGGAATCTAAGTAATTACCAACTCGAATGTTAATTTCGACACTTAAGCACAGATGCTTGTATGTTAAGATAAGAGTCTCATAAGTCACACATGTGGACCACAAGCATAAGCATTGCATACGCCTATCATTCTGAATAAGCCCGGCATGGTCCGTATCCTCCAAGAGCGGCATGTCAGTTAAGTAATTGCATAGGCATGGTCCGTATCCTCCAAGAGTGGCATGTCACTGTATGATCTAAATAAGTGCATGTTCTAAATAAGCTGCTTAAGACTCATAAGCATAAGCATAACATACGTATGACATTCTGAATAAGCATGGCTTGGGCATGGTCCGTATCCTCCAAGAACGGCATGTCAGTTAAGTGATTGCATAGGCATGGTCCGTATCCTCCAAGAGCGGCATGTTATTGTTTGATCTGAATAAGTGCATAAGCATAAGCATCTCACAAGCACGTGGTCTCATAAGCATAAGCATTTCATAAGTATATTGTCTTCTAAGTCTAAGGTTCTCACAAGTACACGAGTTAAGGTGATGATACGATGTATATGAGCACATATTCTTTCGTACTCTGATTATGTTATTATGATATTGGATATGATTCTAACTAAGTGCAGGTAGATTATGTTGGTTGGATTTTATATACACCGAGTACTTTTGTACTCAACCAGACTTTGTCTTGGCAGGTCTAGAGCAGGAGCACATGGCGGTGCCGTGGATTGAGGAGGCATACATCGAGGAAGGAGGAGAAGGTGAGCATTCCGAGGAGGCAGCCAGGGGCTTAGATAGTTACACCTACTAGTTCATGTTTTGTTTTTTTTAAGAGATTTGTAATATACTTTTAGATGATGTTGCTCATTAGATTACTTTATAGTTGGATATTAGACTATTTTGTTTATAGTGAGTTGTTATGTTGACCATAGACTTCAGTAGGAAGATAGTTGAGTTTATAAATCGAAATTTTACTACTCTCATTTTTGGAGACTCATGTAGTATCCCTTGTATGCATGGATTTAACCAGGTTAAGGAAATTTTGCGGTCCCAAAGTCCTATTTTGGTCAAGGCAGGATTTGGGGTCGTTACACTTCTTAACCTTAGTTAGCCCTTAACCATGTTTAACTCCTCTCTAACTACGGTTAGACTTAAACCATACACTTGACCAACCCAGTCAACTAATCCCTAGCCTCCAGGCTAGACCCTTGACCATCCTATGCACACACACACCTCTAGCCTTGGCATAGGCTCATGTGCCAGAACTACGCTTGGTCTGATCTCACCCCAATGTGAGTACTTAAGCAACCCAACCCCCCAATCTAGCTTTCTTATTTTCTTGCATTATCATTTGGTTAAACACTTAGGTATTTAATTAATATTGAGATTAAAATTGGCTTAAATTTAGGGAGTAGGTAACTATTGTAAAATGGGAGTCCTAAGGTGCCTAACACCTTCCCCAAGACTTAATCGAACCGCTTACCCTAATCTCTGATAAATCATTTGACTTATCCAAATCAATCCGAGACCTATCCCTTAGAATGAATAGGTGGCTCTCAGTCAAAACATAAATGTGAAAGTGGGTTGGAAATTTCTCATGCTCACATGTCTTTCGACCAATCATGAGTATGTCTCGACCAATCCTGAGTGTGTCCCAATCAAAATTCTGATCCCTGATCGACTCTGAGTGTTTCCTCGACCGATCCTGCATGTATCATTGACTAATGCTAAATGCGTCCCTTGACCGATCTCGAGTGCATCTCTGACCAACCCCGATTGTGTCCCTATTCCATATCCTAGGCTGTTTCGGGCCGACAACCCTCGAATCCAATCAACTCAGTGTTATCCGGCCGACAACCTCGAATCATGTCATCTCATCGGTATCGGGTCGACAACCCTCGAATCCAGTCAGCTCAGTGTTATCGGGCCGACAACCCTCGAATTTAGTTACCTCAGCTTTATCAGACCGACAACCCTCGAATCATGTCTTCTCATCGTTATCAGGCTGACAGCCCTCGAATCCTGTTTTTTCATCGTTATCGAGCCAACAGCCCTCGAATCCTGTCATCTCATCGTTATCGGGTCGACAACCCTCAAATCATGTCTTCTTGTCGTTATAGGGCTAACAACCCTCGAATCCTGTTTTCTCATCGTTAACAGGCTGACAACCCTCGAATTATGTCATCTCATCATTATCGGGTCAACGACCCTCAAATCCTGTCATCTCATCGTTATCGGGCTGACAACCCTCAAATTTAGTCAGCTAAGTGTTATCGAGTCGACGACTCTCGAATCCTGTTACTTAATCGTAATCGGATCGACTACCCTCGAATTTTGTCACATCATCGTAATCGGGCTGAGAACCGTTGAATCCTGTCACTGCATTGCTATCGGGCTAACTGTCGTCAAACCCATATCACTTTCTCAAATTCATCCCCCGATATAAAAATAGGATGATTTCAGTTTTTGTCGTTCAATTGCTAACTTAGCACTCTCCACAAAGAGGGGCAACAGTAAGCACCAATTTTAACACCTCAGTGTTAAACATGGTTAATGATCCTAACCATGGTTAACTTACCATAGGTCAAATCCTAAGTCAAGTCCCAGTCTAACCCTAAGTCACACCCTAGGTCAAACCCTAGTTTAACCCTAGGTCAAGCCCTCGTCTAACCCTAGGTCAAACCCTAGATCTAACCCTAGGTCCGACCTAACCCTAGGTCAACTCCAATAAGGTCAACCCATGGTTTAAAATCCTCAAAGCCCAAGCCTTTGAACCAAATCCATGGCCCATAGACTAAACCCCAAGGCCCTTAATTTAGGCCCAGGCACTCAAACCTGGCCCACAAGACCCTTCCTAATTCAAAACTCAAGAAAGTGATATTGCAAATACTATGTTTCTCCTTTGGTGAAAACATTGCATACGCATACTATCCTCCCATAACTCCTGTTCGACCTTCTCATGGTTGCCCCTCATCCCACCTAAAACTCATCCCACAAACCTAAGCCTAGGCTACGTCCTCTTTAATGATAAGCATCAAAGAACCCAAACACCCACAGTGACCAGCCCCCTTTTTCTCGTTAAGAACTAATTCAGTCTACTCAGTTGTATAGAAATTGTCTACACACGACCTGTAGCCCCCTGTACCCTCTGAAACTCCTTGGTCAACCCTCCAATGGTAGCTCTCCAATTCACCTAACTCTCCATGAATTACACTCATGTCATAGCCATCCTCAACGCTCTGTATACTAGCCCCAAAACCAAGCTTCAAAAGACCCAAAAAAAAAGGGAAAAAGATAGAAAAAAAAAAAAACCAACCCCATCTCAGCTCTCTCATCTTCTTGTGTTCAGCTACAAGGGAGAGAGTGTTCTCCTCCATCACCAGGCTCACCCACCTCCTCTCATCTTCTCATCTCTCCTCATTCCAGTCCTCTATTCGGCCACACCTTAGGCCTCCCTCTCATCCTTGTGGCAGCAGCTTCCATGAGAAGTAGCGCCCTAGTTATCTCGTCTTCCAACCCCATTTCCAACCTTCCACTTCTATCACATCCATGACAGCAGCTGCCCCCCATTTGTGTGCACTTACAACAACGACAACCATCCCCATTCTCTCTCCTAAGCAGTAGCAGCCATGACCACCGTCTCCACTACTTGCAGCACATCCATGACATCAATAACCTTGGTAGCAGCCTCCTTTCTCCGTCTCACCCTTGTGGTAACACCCAGGCCAATCCTTACTTCACAACTCATTTAATCTCACACCTAAATCAGTCCCGTATTCAGCTCCTAAAATCACCGTCAAATAGTCCTGTATTCCACTCATTTTCCCACCCAAAACCATCCCAACATATCATGTTCAAAGCAACCTATTTGGGCCCAAGAACAATTGCTCAAAACCTCATTTTTCTATGCCCAACAGCAGCCACGATTTCTGCCATCCATGTTTGATAGTGAGCAGCGAAGTGCAGTTTCCCCATCATCCTTACAGCAGTAGCACCTCCAAGTCTCCTCCCAGGTTCAGACAGGAGCCCCCCAACACCACCTATGTAGTCAAGACATCACCTTTACCAACCATCATGCAGGTATATTTTCTGCAAACACTTCATCTGAATATTTGTTTCATCATTTTATGTGAATATATGTGCTCATATCTATGTGTTGTAAATGTCGGGGATTGAGACTAGCGAGCGAGGGGTCAGGGGAGTTCTCTAGGCCTGATTACGGCTAGAGGATTCCCCGTCCCCATGCTAAACCCTCCTTTTGTTGACCTTAACTCATTACAATTGTCTAGTGTCTTGCAAATTTGAGATTTACGATTGAGGGATCAAATGAATGTATTTTTTGATAAAATCTTGGATTTGATACTAATTTTTTATGTATATTATAGATATGATTTTTAATATGTTTTCGGGATGATATTTCAGATAGCCCATGCTTTAACCGAAACCCATTATGGAAATCTTTAGTAACCAATAAATCCATAAATCCCCAAAAAATAATTTTTGTATTCTTATCATTCTCTGGAGTCTAACCCAGCAAACGGAACTCAATTCAAAGTTTGGGATTGAATTCTATGGGACTCCAAAGTTGGGTCTAATATGCTGTTTTTAACAGTTTGGACCCGTTTTTATCATCACTTTACCTCGATTTCTGTACCACACAGAGACCATAAAATTTTGAAAAACTCATGTTAATTTTTCCTTGAGACTATGAATCCAGAACATCAGGTGGAATTCAAATCGGAGTTCCGAGTTGGGAGTTATGGTTGTCCAAAGTTGGGGGCACATAATTCAATAAAAAATAAGCTAAGCCACTTCGGTGCACTCCCTCTAACCACGGTTAATAGCCTTAATCACGGTTAACTTGACCTAGGCCTCTGGGCCCATATCCTAGCCTCCGATTTTTACCCTAGGCCTTCGAGCCCAATCCTTAGCCTCCGGGTCTATAACTTTGGCCTTCGGGCCTAATCCCTACTCTCTGGGCTTAACCCTACGCCTCCGGGTCTATAACTTTGGCCTTCGGGCTTAATCCCTACTCTTTGGACTTAACCCTACGCCTCTGGGCCCAATACATAGCCTCCGGGCTTAACCCTAGGCCTCTGGGCCAATGCTAGGCCTTTGGGCCCAATCCCTAACCTTTGGGCTTAACCCTAGGCCTCTGGGACCATTCCTTAGCCTTCGGGCCTATACCCTAGCCTCCGGGCTTAAGCCTAAGCCTTTGGGCCCAATCCCTAATCTTCGGGCTTAACCCTAGGCCTCCAGCCCTATACCCTAGCCTCTGAGCTTAATCTTAGGCCTCCGAGCCCAAACCTTAGCCTCCAGGTCCAATCATTAGCCTCCAGGCTCAACCCTAGGCCTCCGGGCCCAATATTTAGCATCCGGGTCTATGCCCTAGCCTCCAGGCCCAATCCTTAGCCTTCGGGCCCATACCCTAGCTTTCGGGCTCAACCCTGGGCCTCCAGGCCCAAACTTTAACTTAAGGAATTAAACCCTAGCCACTACGGTGTACTTGACCTCCTCGATCATTCAACCCTAGCCCTCGAGCTAACCCTAACCCACCCCGGTTCACACACACACACTTCCCTTAACCCCGACACGAGTTCATATGTTAGAACTACGCTCGGTCTGATCTCACCTCGGTGAGTACATAGGCAACTCAACCCGAGTTCGACCCTAGTTAGGATTTTCCCTTTTCTTGGATTAGCATCACTCTAAATGCTTAAACAATTTATTAATTTTGACTTAATTTGACTTAAACCTAGAGAATAGGTAACTTTTTTAGACGGAGGTCCTAGGGTGCCTAACACCTTCCCCGGGACTTAATTGAACCGCTTACCCTAACTCTAATAGAGACCATTAACTTTAATCTAATTTAGGGACCTATCTCCTAAAATGAATATGTGCCGACTCTCAGTCAAACCAGTGGGCCAAAACCTGTGCTCACAATGATGATGTCACCTCTCATATAACACTCATTATCTTTGACTTTAGGCAAGATACTTGTCAACTCATAAGAGTCAGCCCACTTAGGTCGGTTGCTTTGAATTGGTGGGGGTTTCCCACTTTGCCCCTTACATTTTACCAATTTCATCCCTTACAATCACCTCCTTGGTCGGTGACGCGATGAGGGGCATCTTGACTCCCATTTTCTTGCCATGTGTCATCCTTCTAACCTTATTTAACTGTGGTTAAGATTCATCCATACTTAGGGTTCACTTGTCTACCCTTGGTTTTTAGAAAAATAAAATTAAAAAAATTTAACGAAAGGGTTAAAAGAACTAACCCGAGTTAATGGGAGTTGGAGAGTCGGCTATGTGATAGCGAGGAGCAATAGTTCGCTCCTTGCCAGTGGAGCGAACTATTGCTCCTTACCAAATATCAAATGGAAATGATTTGATGAATAAACTCAAAAAAGGGTCTAGGTGAATCATTTAGTTTTCTATTGATTACCATCATCTAGTCAACATTCGTTAATTTAGAGATCTTGAACAATAAACATTATGAACAGGAGCTCCAGTCAACCGGAGCAGCCCAAATAGGCCTTTTTTTTTTTCATTTTTGTTATAATCAACTATATCATTTATCTATCTATGTCAGGGTTAGGTGGGTTAGAACTCAAGAGTGGGCACTCAACAGCCACACCAGAACTCGAACACGAGTCACTCCTCCCCAAAGGGAGATACACTACTACTGGGACAAACCCAGGCGTGTGCCCAAATAATTCTTTGATAGGAGTATTTTGGGAATTGCAGGAGACAAATGTTTAGTAATAGAAATACCCTTATGTGTATTTGTAATTACCAAACTATCACTGCTCAAAAAATTTATTTGGGTTTCTCCTGTTATCTCTTCGCAAGGCTTCTCTTCGTAGTTATTTTAATCCCTAAAAGTCAAGGCTCATCCTGCACATTTACATGCATTTAGATTCATTCAACACCAATAAAGCTTCCTCATATTCATATTGGCTCTAGAGCTACCCTAAAATGCCCTCCACTGATCCAGTATAATTCATTAACCGCGACTCAGTCATACTACACTAGCCTCTCCATTCAGTTCTAACAATACATGTTATGGTTTGGCCATCCCATATTAAGATATGGGCCCTTTAAAGTGGTCTCAAAATTCCTGTCTGACAGTTTGAGGGACATCTGCCTATTTAATTTCCCAACCAACCTAACTCCTCAGTCCTCACACAACCTTTATTCTAAGCTACATACCAGCAACGTAACCATGTGTACCCACACCTAACCCCTCATGAAGACGGTCCCTCGGACCCTACCTCCTAACGTCCTAACTTTGTAACCAAAATCTTGCAATATTCTTGCATTTTTGCTCTCAAACCTCACTCCTCCGACCTTATGGTATACGTATAATTGACGCTCTCGTATATTACTGTTATTACTATATTTATAATTGACACTCTCGTTGACTCTCGTATATTACTGTTATTATGGTTATTAGAGTTAGAATTATATTCTTTTCTAATGCCGAAGAGTTAGCCCTATTCTCAACCTCCACCAACCATCTGTTCATTTTGCATAAGTTGAGAGTAGAGGTTGACTGAGAGTAAGACTAACATTCCTCTTCTAATGTTAGTTCTCCTTTGAATATCTTGTTATTGGGCTTGATACGCGTATCCATTAGATAATTTATATTATGAAATTAAGGGGACTTTTGACAATCGAACTGAAGTTTAAAGAAGCCTTTTAACAACTTTTAATTTTCTGTCAATAGGGGCAAGTTGGGATGTGGACTGAAAGAAAGAATAACTCTTTAGAAAGTGAAGGGGCATAGGTGGGCCCGTATCCAAACAGGTAGGAACCGCAAACAAACAGGCAGTAACCGAGTGGTTGACGTTCATAACAAACATTGCAAATGTGTAGCTTAGGTGTAAAGCTATAAATGGTTGTGACTCTTGAGGCCAAGTGGGCCTTACTCCAACTTATGTCCTCATGTATTTTAAAAGAAATATGAAAATGTTTGGGGAGAATTAAGTAAAAACTACAATTTCATGACCACCTGTCAATATTCAATTGGGTGGTCCGTTTGGAAGAGGACCATGTGTTCCATTTTTCATTTTCCAACTAATAACCACCAAGCACAAATTTATATACAATTTTTCCTAGTTATTCAATGGGAAGTCACTTTCATTTTGGCTGAGGTCTCTTGTGCCCTAATTACTTGGACCGAAGGCTCACAATAATCCTTGCGTGGCCACATACATGAGCGTCACAAAATTGATATAGGGATGGTAAACAAATCGAGTTGTTGGTGAACAGCTCGAGTTCAGCTCATTAAAAAATCATTCAAACTTGTTTATCTAATTAACAAATTAAGCTGGAACTTGATTTTTGAGCGTGTTTGGTTAATGATGAGCCTAGCTCAAACATGATTGTACTCGTCACGATAAATGCTTGGCTCGTGTAGTACTATATATATCAATTTAAGTATCTAATATATATATATATATATATATGTCAAGTATCTAAGAAAAGACATTTTAAGTCTTGATATTGTCTATTGTCCTTAAATAAAAGAATTTAGATATTTAATAAAAAAAACATAAAAGATAACGAGGCCGAGCTGGAACAAGAATAGTGAAGCTCAAGAGTGAGTCAAGCTTGAGCACTCTTATAACTTAACCAGCTGAGCCTGAACACCCTATTACTTGGTTCGACTTGGTTTGACTCGGCTTGATTACACCGCTAAACATTAGAATGGCATTGCAAGTTGAGCATGTGGAAACAAGGCAAACTTTTGTTAAATATATTGCAAATTGCAAGTCCCTTAAAGGAGAATCTATGCGTTGCTTATAAGTGGTCAAACAACCTAAAAAGAAATCCAGAGGCAACAAGATACTTATTCAGTGTTAAGAATCCCAATTGCCAATAGAAAAGCCATATCACTCCAGGACTTTTTAGATACCCAAAAAGACATCTCACTTCCTAGGGCTGTTAGGCACCAGAGGAAGGAGGGGCCTAAGTATCAAATCCGATATAAATTAAATAGGATTTCTTTACCTGGATTAAGCTAATGACCTTGCAACTAGAGAACATGGTTTAAAAAAAAGGAACATGGTGGGCTAAGTATCGAATTCCTGGGTCTGTTGGCGCCATCAGGGCCCCGGTAGTGACACAGATCATACAGACCCCATCTAGAACTGGGGAATCTCTAGTGTCAGCGACACAACATTCCTGATATTTTAAGCTATGATTGAACATGAAAATTATGCACTTTTAACATTGATTAGTTAATATAACTATATATATTTATAAAGCCATCAGCAAGTGGCTACAAACTGATGGGTTTTAATAAGATTAATAAAAATGTTGAATTGGGAATTAAGGAGTGAAGTCCGCTTGGCATCTTTTCTTGATGAATGTTTTTCTACTCCAGGAATAAAATCGAAAAATCGCATTTGGCAAGCTGTTTTCTACTCCAGGAATAAAATCGAAAAATCGTATTTGGCAAGCTGTTTCTATTGGAATTGAGCCGAGGGTATCATATTTCTTAAAAGGAAAGTGATAAAAAAAAATAAAAAATCTTGATAGTATGTACTATTGAGAGCTGGATCATCTGATTTAAAATCTAATGGTGCTAAAGACTTGAATGCATTTTATGGTGGACCCCACTTTGTGTTTGGTGCCATTAGATTTTAAATCAAATGGCCCAACACTTGATAGTATGAACTATTGAGTGTGTGTTCTTAATCACTTCCCTAAAATTGTGTTGTGAGAAAATTCTGCCAATCACAGTTTAGTCATTTTTAAATTTTATTTTTGAAGAGTGAAAAAATGTTTTTCAAACGAGCAGTGATAGGCACATCTAGGAAATTCATTTGCAAAGTTAAGGTTAGACCTCATTGGTTCATGCTCCCCTCTTAAATACTCATCATACTCACCACAGTTGGTGAGTATTTAAGAGTGCCAATGAGGTCCAGCCTTAGCTTAACAAATGGATCCCAGGTATATTAACTATTTTCCTTTTTCAAACAAGAAGCCAATCGGCCCTTAGTCTCACTAAAATTGCGTGCGAAGTAGTTAAGAACAATAATCAGCTGCTACCTTTTGCAGCAACGGCTGGAAAAGGCACCTCACATCAACACCCATGATTTTTTAAAAACCCTTATGGTTAAAGAATCTAATCTTGGTTTTTTTTTCTATTAAAACATATTCACATGCATTTTGATAGAACAAATTTTTTTTAAAACTAAGATTAAATTATTTAATTCTAAGGATTAAGAGAATTTTAATCACAGTTAAAGAGAGTTAGGGTTGGTTTATAAAAAAAAATTCATAGGCAGCCCTGTGAGGGTCTTTGCAGGTGATTATTGTTCAGTAATTAAGTACATATCTTGTTAATTATTGTGTCATGGCCTCCCAATCCTCAGCAAGGTACAGTGGAATGGATGGCACCCCCAAACCCCAACAACGGGCCTTGAAAGCAACCGAAAACTCTATTATATATATAAAATGCCTCGAAAGCATTCCACTGTATGCTTACATTAATTGGCATTGGCAACCAATTGGGCCAAATTGAGGACCATTGACCCCCCCCCCCCCAAAAAAAAAACCCCCAATTCTCCTCAGCTTTGATGTTCTTGATTTTATATCATTTTTATGGGAGAGATTTCTCGGCAACCTCTCCAAGCTCTCTCAAAGCGGTATCGTATATATAGACTTAATAAACAAATTAAGTGGTAGGGTAATAGACTTCGCAGGGGTGTATGAGGCATCACAATCCTCCATTAGTAAAGCCCTTTAGGAGTGATTGTCGGTTTACCCTTATGACACCTTAGCAGTTACCTTAATTGTGTGTGTTTAAGTCTTACTTTACCTCTTCAAAACAAAAAAATCACTTAAGCTTTCCTAGGTCAAAATTCAACACCGAATGAAATCAACCATTCACTCTTTAAATTTTCATAAAATGCTTTCACTTGATTTTTCTAGACTGTCCAAAAAAGTTGGACTGAATCGGACCGTTATAATCATCTCTTTTTTTTTTGGGTGGTAATTCACTTCATGTTAACTTTGAACGAGATGATCTCTAGATTTCAATTTCTACTTGTACACCACATCTCGTAAGATTTGTATCCTGGAATCGAGATATCGCGGGTTGATCGGAGAGGAAATTCTCACTAGTGGTGAGAGATGATTCCCTAGCCTAGTGGGTGGGGCCAGGTGACAACAGAGTGCATATCAAGGGACCCACCACACCACCCAACTCCAAATGAATCTCTTTCTACTTCTAAAGGGATGAGGGACCTACGCCATGCAAGGCTGACTCATTTCCCCAAAAAAGAAATGCAACGCTGACGCAGCCACGTATTCCTTTTCCCTGCACTTTCTTAACCACAAATCACAGGTTCTCCAATTGCTTTGAGAGACACCGTGGTCCGTGGGGCTAGCCCAGTGGTTGTCTATCCCCTCATTGGGGGGGGGGGGGTGCCAAATCCATGCACAAAAAAATTTAAAGAAATTTTTTTTTTGGTAGTTTTTTTATTTTGCGAAATTTTTTTTATTCCGGTAATGCTTTTGAAGTCGTCACGAGTCCCTATTAATACTCTTTAATCGTGGTTAAGATTCATCTATCTATCCTCGATTTTCTAGAAAATATCAAATTTCTTTTCGAACCCTAGTTTAAAATTCATTAACTCCTAAGGTTAAAATTATTTAAATATTTTTTTTCTAAATACTAAGGATAAGTAGGTAAATCCTGAGATTGGGTGAATTTTAACCATAATTAAGGGGTGATAATAGGGACATATGGCAACCTCAAGGGCATAAGGGGACTCCATTTGGGGGCTTACTATATATATGACAAAAAAAATTGGGGGGACCAAGTATACTAAACAAAAAAATTAATTGAGGGTCCCATTATTCATACTATTGCAACAAGAATTTACAAAAAAATTTGGGTGGGTTCAATCCTTTAGGATGGTGTGCATGGTTGCCAGGTTTACGTACCGGAACTAATAACATTCGAGATTATGTTAGATTATGCACGAAATATACTTTTTTTTACTCTCTTTAGCCATGTGTCTCTTATTCCTAGGAGGTCTTCTTCTATTAGCAGGTATTTTTGGAAAATTCCATCTATTTTGGTGTGGATGACAAGCACCAGTAAATCAGTTAATCAGTCAGTAGCGGGGTAGTCCAATTTTCTATCCCTAGCAGAAGAATCATGTTTTGCCTTGTCTAGGTTACGAAGACTACTCAGAAAATGATGGACAGTGGATACCCTTTATGCTATGTTTGGTTGCCGAGAAAATATGTGAAAATATGGAAAAGAATAGAAAATTTTGGATTTTTAATACAATTTTTAGTTGTGTTTTGTCCAATTTTCTTTTCTTTTCCATGTTTTTACTTATTTTCTCGGCAACCAAACATAAGGTTAATGATCCATCTTTCCATGCATTTCTGTTACTAACTTGGGTCCAACCATCACTCGAATTTCGACTATCTCATTTTGGACAATGGAAGGAGAGGTGGAGAAAGGGTCTTCTCGATGTCTTAGGACTTTGCTGATGCTGGATCCTCCATCTAGAACAGATACTAACCAAAAATGTCTCAAAAATAAATTGCTTTGAGAGAACGAAAACATAATCAACTAAAACCTCAGGATTTCCTTAAGATTAACTCGGCTAGTTAGTTAAATTATAGGATTAAGGTAGACTTAATCTAAGTTTTTGAAAATTATATGGTTATTAGACAAATGACGAAACGATAATCAATCCGAAGCTTAATGAAATCTGTATTACTACAATATTTCACATCCTCCTCTCGTAATTATCATATACTTTTTATAGCATAAATGCAAATTTTCCCTCTAAATAATTTCCATAGAGGTAGGTCTTATGTTATTATAACATACAACAACATACAATAATAACAGATATATGGTCATTAAAAAAAAATCTTAATTATTCAATAGAATAATCAATGTTGCAAAGAGGATCTTAACCTGATAATCTATGGCCAAATCTTGATCCATCAAATAAAATATTGGTGTCTCACTTAGAAGTATTTTTTAACCAAAAAAAATAAAACTGAGAAGTATTTGATCATTTTTTTTCCAAAACTGGGCTAAGTAATACCTAAAGCTTAGCTCGCTAGGGTGCATCCATTCCTTAATCCCACCATGTCAGTATTTTCTAAAAGGTTGGAGCATCAAACTTCTCAAGCATTCACAAAGCGGCCTTGGATTGTCTCCGGCAAAGCCAGAAAGGGCTTGTATCGAGGTTCATAGAATAGGTGAAATCATGGGGCCCATGATTTTGACTTCTCCACCCATTATAAGACATGTGGCGATAAGTGTGTGAGAATAAGGGTGAGAGATATCAAATGGGGAGAAGTCAAAACTATGGGGAGAAAATGGAATGACTTCTCCCCATTGAACGCCAACTGTCACACAATATATGGAACCCCGAGAGCCCTTTCTAGCTTCGCCAGAGACAATCCGAAGCCTCACAAAACACAACATATGTAAGGTATTTTCAGCTTTTGACATATTTACCCTTTAACAATACATATAAAACCCAAACAGAGGGTAGTATTGGAATGCATACCCTATTTTGTAAAAGTTTTCAAACCATACTTTTTAGATAATTTTTTTGGTTTAGGCTGACCAAACTATGCTTAACCCTTATTTAAATGTAAAACTCTAGTTAATTTAGCACTAAGCATATACCTCTCGGGCTTCGAGTCTCTTAATGAAAAGGCAGTTGAAAAGCCCTCAAATTTTAAAATGGAGCATGGATCAATGAGGACCAACCTTAGAGGTACTTAATTATTTTCTTTTTAACATACAAGTATCAATTAATTAAAAAAAAGTATCAATTAATTAATATGATCCATCTTGTATGTTAAACCTTATATATGAAGGAGCTAAGAAGGAGCTAAGAATTAAACCTTATATGAACTTGCTATCAATCAATTAATTAATTAATATCAACCTTAGAGCATTAAACCTTATATATGAAGTCATCAAGAATGCTAGCATATAGTAGAGTTCCGTCCCGGGCCAGCCCAAGCACATTGGAAGACTAAAATGAAAATTCTAATTGAGGTTTTTTTTTAATTGAACTTGCTATAAAATGAGATTTTTTTTTAAATTGAGCTTATTTTTAGGATTTCTGTTCATAAGGCCATCAAAACCTATGTTTTGGGACCTTTATTTTTTTGGGGCCTAAAACACAGGTTTTGATGGGTTAATGGACTGTCCCTAGTTCCGTCCTTTTTTTTTTGGTTGAAAGTTCCGTCCTCTCACAAGCATAATTACCAAGTACAAAAATTATTCAAATAAGAAATCTTTTGAAAAAAAATATATATATATATATAAGTAAGATTATTAATTTTGAAAATTATAAATAAATATTTCATAAATTTAGAAATTTATTCGAATTTTTTTCAAAGTTACGAATCCTTTATGAAATCGAGAAAAAGGTCTGCTATTATTCGAGATGTTTTAAAAATCAGATAGCTTTGGTATATGCTCGAGAGTAAAGCGGGTAATGTTGCTTTAACTGATGCTACTGCACAATACATGTCATTTTAGCATGGAATCTAATGAAATTTTTGGGAATTTGAGAGTATGGCTTAGAGGAAATTTTGGGGAATTTGAGAGTATGGGGTAGCTTCCCTCTATAATCATTGAAGGAAAATAACAAAAACCAAAAAAAAAAAAAAGGAAAGTAAAGAAGAAGTACAGATACTAGGCTGTATAATTTGGATCCATATAAAATTGCAGTTTCAAAGCTTTGCCCATTTGCATTTGCATACAGAGATATAAGATAACTGCACCCCCACAACCACAATATTTATAGAAATGGTGATGGATCGTTTCCTTTCTACGACTCTACGCAGCAGCGACAGTCTCGCCTTTAGTCGGACCTTCGGATCCTGCCGTCGCTGCTGCAGATTCTTTCTTGGATGCCAATGAGCACTTCTCTTTTCTCTCGTCTCGATTCATCTGTTGTTGCCGGCACTCTAGACTGCAATACGCTGTATCTCCCCTGTAAATTTCCCCCAATCAATCCATCATCAGTAGCTGAACATCAATTCGTTAAGAAAGAAAGAAAAAATTGAAAATCATCAAGATTCACATCAAAACAGAGAGAAAAAAAAAGTTGGGTCAACACGAATTCTACTTGAACTTGCTGCAAATGGGTGTTTATATCTACTATTTATTTATAAAACTGAAATCCGGCAAACTCAGAAGAAATCTTTAACAGTCAGTTCGTTCAAAATCCTGATAAATTACGTTGTTGTTAAATGGGAAAGAACCCATATGATAAAAAAGAAAGGAGAACCCATCTGAGCAAACGAAAATGGAAATCAAAGACTTAAAAGCTTTTGAAAAAAAAATCGAACTTTACAAGCTTTCTCTCAGTAAGAAATCAAATCAAATCAAATCAAACCCAACCTCTTGAAATCGCTCCATTCATACAACTACAACCCATTTTTTCAAGTACAAAAAACTAGACAGTTCTAAGTACCCAGATTGATTTAACAGAGAGAGAGAGAGAACAAAAGCATACCTATACATGTAAATATCGCGACCAGGTGCCAAACGACGCTTACAGAGGCCACAAGCCCTTAAGAAATGAGTCGACTCGGTGAAATCGCCTGAATTTCTCTTATGATTTCTGGTTGAGATAGTCGTCAAGAAACGTGGGTCGAATCCATTAGGACCACCAACACCTGTGTTTCGTCTCGCTGGACCTTCTACACCGACTGCTTTCTGAAAATCTTTGATGGGGTTCTGGGGATCAGACGGAGGAAGAGCTTCCACGTTGCTTAGATCGACGGTGAACTCCGTCATGCTCGTCGTTCTCTTCATCTGGGGTCGTGGACGCTTACCCAGCAACATTTTCTCTCTCTCCGAAAACCAGTAGAGAGAGAAAGTAGAGAGAGAGAGAAGGAGAGAGTTGGGGAGAAAGGGCAAGGGGAGAGGGGAAGATAAAGGGAGGGGATGAAAATGAAGGAGGGAATCTGAGTCGTTCCTTTCGGCATTGCCTATGAGATGTCCATAACAGCCCTTTCCTTTTCTTTCCTTTTTCTTTTTTCACCTTTTAAGAACTTTAATAATTAAATAACCCCTATTCTATTCAATATTAACGAAGACCTCCCTCGCTTTATAATCTTTGAAAATTTCTTTTTTCCAACCAATTGCAAAATATTTCTTATACTTTACCTTTTTGTTTGTATGTGGAGTCTGGGAGCCACTAAACCACTTGCTTGACAGAATCTCTTAAAACATTCAACAAATGCACAAGCACTAGTTCGGTTTTTTTTTGGCTTTTGTAAACTTATTCTTGAGTTAATATCAACTTTTAAGAGTTAACGCTCACTTAATTAAGTTTATGTCATTACTTGAGAAGTTTTCTCAAGCATGCGCTTAGTGGATCCAATCTCTTAGTGTCCATCCAAATAAAATTTTGTAATATTTTTCGATGTATAATATAAAGGGATTGTTTCTTTAGGCGTCCATGTGTCCCTCTTTAACCCTAGTTAAGATTTATTAACTTAAGATTTAATTTTTTCTAAAAATCAAGGGTAGATGTATAAACCCTAGAGATGAGTGAATCTTAACCACAATTATTGGCTGTTAAAAGAGACATGTGTCAAGCACGGGAGGCATGCACATTTCACCAGTAGAACACCCCATGGAAAAAAAATTATCTTCATAATATAAAAATATAATTAATTTTATTTATAAAATGAATTTATCAAAGGTGGACCTTTATTTGAATGCAATATTAATGAATTTTATGAATCATGACGGACCCATTACTAAAATAGCAAATTTTCAGGGGCTATGCCCCTGAACCCCCAAGGCCCATACCACAATCTCATTAATTTTCTTGATATATGTACTTGGCCCCCAAGAAAAAAGTTCTTAGCTCCGCCCCTACTTATGTGTGTGACCAGAGTAGTACAAATGTTTCAAAAAGTCTTAAGCTGATAGAAGCAAACCATCTGTGTTCTTCCTCGTAACATTCAATGTTTAAAAGCTGGGATCTCATCTTGTACGGAATTTAACAACTCTGTAGAAGAGATCCTAGCCTTCAAATACTCAGGCTACTGGGAACAAAACAATGAAAAACATGTGACTTGGTTCCTGATGCTTGTTGTCAGCCTTAGATTACTGTAAAATCCAGTTTTAGATTGGCTAATTCCATAAGACAAATCATTATTAAGAGTGCATTACTCCAAGAAACTTCAAGCGCTAAAAGTCATTTGAAGTCGAAGAAAAATTGTTAATCATGTGCCGCAAACGTGCCTAAGAATGGTAAGTGACTTATATGACATCTACCTTACGAAGAATTGACCTAGACAATGTCCGATATACCCTAGATGGTTAGAAACAATCCAATGTTGTTAAGAAACTATTTTCAGGCAAAACCATGTTAGTGGTTCTAACCATTCATCCGGCATTCGAACTACCAAGCCAAAAATGTATGAGGAAAAATCTAGAGACTTGGGTTATGGGGTGGTTCGAACCACCCAAGGGTCGTTCAAACGATCAATGGGGGTTCGAACGACCCCCTAGGGTGTTCAAACCACCAGTTCAGATTTTTGAGTTTAGTAACTTTTATTTCCCCTTTTTAGTTTGCTTACATATATTATTATTCCTTATTATGAATTAGGACATTTGAGATTGAGTAGAGAAACTCTTAAAGTTGTTCTAGGGTTCTCTAATTATGAATATTTTATCCCTTTGAGCTCTTTCTCATTTTTAGACTAAAGTTGCAAGTTTCCATCAAAATGTATTTTCGACTTGCATTATTGATTCTCACTATTCATGACATCAATCTAAGTTATTATTTAAACTAAATTAAACCCCCTAAACTCCTACGTGAGTATAAACTTAGTTGACATGTGTCAAAAGCTTTACAAAAGGAGATCGGTCCCTGTAATGGATCGTGGTTATTGTGGTCGGAATTATCTGGAGCCGCCTAGGAGGAGATCGATCGAGCCGCCCAGGCGGAGATCGATTGAGAGATCGTGGTTGTTAAGTTATTAGAGGAGCACAAATTGTTGATGGTTTATCACGTTGCTTGCAAGCACGTATTTGCTTATTGAGGCGTTGAGGATTAGTTACCGATGATCATTGTGTCAAGTCTGGTTGGGTACAAAGTTAAAGTCCGTAAGTATTTGTTACTTTTGTTCTTAATTAAATCTCTTTCATCTAGACTAGGTCTCATGATTTTTCCCAAGAGGGTTTCTACGTAAAATATCTTGGTGTTGTGATTTGCTTATTTGTTTACCTCTTTAGCACTTTAATTGTTAAAATTAAAATTGGTAGATAGACTTTCGAAAACCTATTCACTAACTTTAGGTTGATTGATACATAAATGAGCAATTTCAATTACCAACTTTTGTTCAAAACCAGTAAATTTTGATGAGACTTGTAAATTTTTAATCCCCCTTTAATTTGTTTGCAGCTAGCGTGCTTTCCACCGACATTACTAATAGAAACCAACATCTACTTTGTTTTTCTTGTCAAAATGAGTTGTCATGGAAACTCTCTTAGGAAATTTTCTTTCTAAATTCCAGGTTGGGTTAATGCTAGTCAACTAAAATTAATGAAATTGCACGATTGTCACAAGTATCCTCTTAATCACAATTCGCCAACCTTAATTTTTAAGGTTAATGCTAACCTAACCCGAGTTCTAAGAAAATATAGCAACTGAAACATCTTGGTTACAAATTTTATTGAGGCAAAAAAATGACGTATTTTTCGTTTATTGCTTAATAAACTGAAACATCTTGGTTACAAATTTTATTGAGGCAAAAAAATGACGTATTTTTCATTTCTTGCTTAATATTTTGATGTAGAGCCAGTCAAGTTTAACTGCAATTGGAGAGACCAACAAATCTTTTAATAAAAAAAAGCAAGTCTTTTAATAAAAAAAAATTAAGAAGAGATAAAATAAAATATCTAAAAAAAAAAAATCAAATTTATCATATTTTCATTAAAATTTTAAACCATACTTGAATAAATCTTCTCACAGAATCATTATCAATACTTTCATTAGCGAGAAATAGGAAGAGCTTATCCCACAATATGTAAAAGGATTGTTCATTTTAATGCTTCATTAAAAACTGTACATTTCCCATGGTCTTATATGAGCTATGCACGTTAATTAAGAGTTTAAATATGAGGCGGAGCTCTCCTTCACGTTGCGTGAGCTCCCCTTTTGTTATAAAGTTGGTGGAAGACGTGTAATTATGGATTATTTTTTTTTACAAAACTACCCATATTTCTCTCAATAATTACAATATTACCACCATCTATACATTAAAAAGGGAAGCACCATCATAAAGTAAACCTCCATCTCATATTTAAACTCTTATTAGATGTCAAGATTTCCTCAAGATTAGGCCATGTTGAATTCCATTACCTCATTTATCCTATCAACCCTTAGATAAGGCCGTCAAAAAAAACTATTTAACAAGGGTACCTTGTTCAATCCCTGCCCTTTAGGGCAGGGTTAGAACCTAATCAATTCAAGACCTTGGGCATGGATAGGGTTAGGGTCTAGCCCTTACAAGTAAGCATAGGGTTGAGGCTGAGACCTACCCTAATTAATCCAGACCCTTGGGCTAGGGCAAGCTTATGGTCTAGCCCTTATAACCAAGGGCAAAGTTAGGGCTGACCCCTACCCTACTTGGCCCTACCCTTTGCCAGTCCTACCGTAACTCAATCCCCTAAAATCTTAATACCTTGGAAACTTTAACCCTAAGCCCCTAATTGACTGATTCCCTAACTCTAACACTGCGATTATCCCTAATTGTAGACTTAGTTATTCTTAACACTTTGATTTGCCTTAGTTTGTTGCTAAAATAAATTCTATCTTATCTAGATTTATTATTATAGTTGTTACTTTAATTTTGTATTTATATTATTTTAAATAATTTCAATTGAATTATCTATTGAATTGACATTTGATGTAAAAAAATATCTCGCATTATCTCGAATGAGAAAAAAAATTCTTATATTTCGTTCCCCCCTAATCATTGAAAGCAAGGTTAGGGCCTAGTCAATCCAGGTCCTTATGGACTAGGACAAGATTAGGGTATTACTTATCATGCTCCGACTTGTCCTTTGACAGCTCTACCCCTACCCCTAATTAGTCAATTTTTTTAAATTAACTTATCCTATCAATCCCTATATAGTTAAATTTTTTTTCTACTGATTTAATTAATTTATAAAAAAAATTATTGGGGGAGTTCGATCTAATCTAAAACTTTTTGCCGGACGAAGGTAGATAGCTAAATGTCAGAAAATAAAATGTTTATTTCTAAATGTCAGAAATAGAGGGGCATGTTTAAAAATTGACTGTTATATATAGTAAACTCTTCTTTACAAACTCTTGGGGTGCCGTACAAGTGAAAAAGAAAGCCTCAGTCATTGCACTAAAAAAGGCCTAGTTTTTTTTTTTTTGTTTGGTTAGAGATATACATTTAGGCTGCAACACCGGGTAGGTGTTAGTATCTGTTCATATAGTGAGCAGGCGGAGAGTATATACAAACTCTCATTCTCTTGGGAATGGAACCTGGTACCTCCCCAGAGCAGGTGATACACTACCACTGGGACAAAGCCCTGGTGTGTAAAAAAAAAGAGCCCAGTTTACCGTCAGAGAAAATGAGGGTCAAATTAATTTATATTGTACGGGAGGAGACTGGCTAGGCCAGTCAGTCGGTCACAAAGCTAGCGTTTCAGCAATTATATGGTCCCAATTATTATGGTCACTTTGGGGCCCATTCTTTCTGTAAAGAAGCGTAAAAGGCAATATATTGGAAACAAACTATGGAAAGCTTTCGACCCAAACAAAAAAAAAGGACTTTGGAAAGCTACAGTATTGCGACCACTCAAAGAATTAGTGTAGTATTACATTTACGGGTGGGCCCAGCAACATGATGCATGACCAGCTAGCTTACTCTAACCGGTTGGATGGTCCCCACTTTATTAACTTTGTCTCTTCCCCCCACCCCAATCATGCATCCTTCCCAACCCTCCTCGAATGAAAATGAAAGTGAGCCTTTTATATTTTTTTTTCTTTATTATTTAATGTTCTTCAAAGTCTTTTGATATTTAATCGAAAACTATAATGGTTGGTGGGTGTAGAGAACGAGATCAAATCATAACCAATTGTGATTAAACTGGGAGAGAGTTCAATCGCATCCACAGGTCTAACAGGTGTCCCTTTAAACTTTTATTAACTGCGGTTAACATTTACTGACCATTACGGTTCAATAATCTAACCTTGGTTCTTAGAAAAATAAAAATAAAAACTTTTAACTCTAGTTAAGAAATTTTAACCAATAAGATTAATATTTTTTTTCTAAAATAAAAATTAGATTGTTGGATCCTAAGGATGCATGAATCTTAATCATTGATTAATAGGGTTAAAAGGGAAACATGTTAACCTGTCAATACTATTGAACTCTCCCCCAAGTTCAATCGCAATTGGTTGTGATTCGATCTCGACTGTATTCTTTTCGTGGAACTTTAAAGGTTCAGGAACTTCAAAGTTTCTAGACCATTAAAGATTCAGATTTTGAAATTCTTAAAAGATTTGTAGTTATATTCTTTTTGATGTAGATCCTTATGACTAAATTTCTGGGATTTTGTAAGTCTACTGTTTTTTTGACATAGAACTTTGGGGTTGGAAATTTAACATTAAAAACCCATTAATCTTTAATTTCTTAATTGTACTTTTAATATCATAAAATATAATTTAATTTTTCTCATTTTCTTAATATACGATGTGAATATAATTAATTAATTTTTTGATGACTCGAGGTACTCATATCATCATTGCACAATGTTTTCATATCATTCAACAATATTCTACTAGTCTTTTGAAATAATTGCTCAGTTTGTTGCGAAGTAAAATAGAGGAAAACAAATGAAATTTATGCAAAATGTCAATTCTCCTATAGAAAATACATGCGGAAAATGATATTTTCCGTAGAAATCTTTTGTTTTCCCCTATTTTACATCAAAACATACGGAGCATATGTCAAATCTGAATAAAAGTCAATAATCTACTTAATATCATTAATACCTATGAGATATGTGAAAAGGTAGTATATTTAGAAGAAATACTCATTTTTTATTAGGCTTCCGCTCAATTAAAAGTTCCACTTAGACGAAACTTTGAAGTTCCAGCTCTTTTACATGGAACTATAAAGTTCCATTTTTCACAAATTTTTAACTTCCACGAAACTTTAAAGATACAATTCTTTGGAAGAACTTTATAGTTTTGGGATTTTAAAAGTTCCGCCTCAAAGAACACATCAGTATAAAACTTAGTAACGTGGGCATAGAGCAAAAGCGATAATGAGAAGGGTAGCAAGAAAAATTTACATCTCTCAATTTTAAATGAGAAATGCTTAACTTACTGTCGCATTAAACTATGTAGTCTAATGTGCAGTCCTCAGTGGTCCATGCTCCATTTTTTACCACACATTAACTGTAGTTAAGATTCACTCACTCTTCAAGTTAAGCACTCAACATTAGTTTTAAAGCGAATTTTTTAAAAAAATTTCTTAAGCGTAACCATAATTTAAAAAGTTTTAAAAGGGATACGTGGCCGTGACATTTGACTACAAAGTCTAATGTCTGGTGTGCTAATCACTACCCATTTGCCCGTTTCAAATATAGCATAGGGACAGGAGTAGCGCGGGGCAGAACATGAGCTAGAGGATTGCAAGGTTTTGGGCCATTTGGTTACTAAAAACGGAAACCCAAAATGTTGGGCGAGGATGAGATAACCAGATGAGGACCATCTATATTCTAGCTAGAAGCTCACTTGAAATTTTCTTTTCGTTAGGGTTGTCCAACTAGTTTACTTGAAATGGCATAAAATATGAGAAATATGAACTTTTTTTTTCTTTTCGATTAGGGGTGTCCAACTAGTTTACTTGAAATGGCATAAAATATGAGAAATATGAACTTTTTTTTTCTTTTCGTGAGGGTGTCCAGCCTTTCACCCACTAATCTCCTCAACATGTGCCCCACCACATGCAAGTTAACGGCCGGGATAAACCCAACTTGATGGCTGGCCTAAGAGGGCATGGAAAGCCTATCCCAGGACCATTAAATCCAACATATTCATAGAAATTATTGCACCTTCTTCCATTTAAGATTGATTAACAAAAATGCTGTTCGACTTGTTAAGAGCTCGTTTATTTAATAAATGTGTTGAGCTTGAGCATACATATGCTCAACTCTTTATAAGACACATACTTATTATACACATACTTTTATGTTTTTTTTTATTAAATTAAATTTTTAATAATTTTTTATAAGACATTATTAATCGTATGTTATATAACATATTAAGATATTGTTATATTATATAAAACACTAAATTTTTATAACATATTAATATATTGTTATATTATATATGAGTATATTTTTGTAATTAAACACTAAATTTTTAATCTTAGTGGGATCCACTATGGACCTTCAATGTCCACTAAAAGTCTTATAGATTTTATAAAAGAAATAACTCTTAATAAATGATAGTTATGTAAAACCCAGTACAAATCTTTAATACTAACGAAAACTCTTCAAAGAATTCTAACCGAGAGGAGTGCTAGTAGCTCTTGAGACAGATTTTCAAACTCTGCCATCACTGTGGTAGCAATACTTTTCATTGTTAGTTTGTTACCTCTTCAAAGAAAAGTTAAGAAAACAATTTTTTCAAAAGTAGGAATTTATGGTTGTAACCGATTCTAAATGTAATAGGGAAAAATACAACCCATATCGCTACCATAGTGACAACTTGGAAGTCTGTGTCTAGGTGTAACTCTAGATAAATACTACTTGACAATATTCTTTTTATGTGATTTCAAAATTGATTGAGAATTGGAAACTAAAAATAAAATTCATTCATTAATTAAACTTTAATTGTGATTAAGAATAATCAACCTAAGGTTAATATTTTTTAAAATATTTTTTCTATTAGTCGGGCACATAATAGACGACCCTTTGCTCCAATAGGTGTGGCTTTAGAGATTGGATCACAATCACTTGCAATTGAACTCCCACACCCACAAGTCAACACATGTCCCTTTAAATGGTTAAATCTTTATTAACTGTGGTTAATAATTACTATGGTGGAGTTTGGTAACACTAATCTAATAAGCTCTAAATAGGTAGAGATTATTTGAAAATTGTGCTTAGTTGGACTTTAGATTGTTATGTTAAAAGTTAATTGCATATCTACATCTTTTTAAAGTAGGGTTTTATCTCTTATTAAAAAAGTATCTCATAATAATTTTTTTAATAAAAGGTAAAACTCCAGCTTCAAAAAGATGTAGACATGCAATTAATCTTAAACTTAACAATCTAAAGTCCAACGAAGCACAATTTCAACTAATCTCTACCTATTTAGAGCTTATTAGAGTAGTGTTACCAAACTCCACCTAACTCTTGAGATTCAACAATATAACCTTATTTTTTTTATAAAAAAAATATTAACCCTAATGGTTAAAAAATCGTAACCAGATTAATTATTTTCTAAAAACTAAGGTTATATTTTTGAACCCTAAACCTATGTTTGGTTGCCGAGAAAATAAGTAAAAACTTGGAAAAGAAAAGGAAATTAGACAAGACACAACTAGAAATTGTATTAGAAATCCAAAATTTTCTTTTATTTTCCATGTTTTCACCTATTTTCTTGGCAACCAAACATTAGTAAATCTTAAGCACATTTAATAGAGGTTAACAAGGACACATATTGACCTTTGGGTGCTCGCAATTGACTGTGATCCGACCTCGTGACCTAATTTCTTCTCAGAAAACTGCATTATTGTGTTCAAGCATTTGCTCCTCTTGATGGAAATTTTGTTTGGTTAATTGGACTGTGTAAACAGATTCTGAAATGGTTGTAGTGAGCTAATGTTTTTAACAGTGTCTAATCCATTTCACCTGGGCGTAGGACCCATTTGTAATTGCTTTAGGCTCTGAATGGTTGCAAGTTGCCGGAGTTAATTTCAAAGTTTCTAAGCTCATCCATCTGTATTTCCTGCACAATAGCAGTTACCAAAGCAATTGGATCATATGCTACTAGGTCTCAGCGTACACACCAGTCTAGAATTATGGAGTATCAGGGCAATTGTGTCTATGACTCTTGAAAGAGACGTTGCAATAAAATGGGACTCTATTCATGCTACCTCAACCTGTAATTTTTTGTAACTCTCCCAAGTGTCTAATTTTTCATCAGTGATAATATGTTAAGGGTTGCTGATGCCCTTCTTTGGAGCTTATAGCAAGTGAGCTCACGCTGACCAAGTGTCATCAGATCAAGGGCTGCCTAAGGGCAGGGTTCGGGTTGGCCTTAACCCTGCCCTTACATATAAGGGCAAGACCCTAACCCTTCCCTAGCCCTTCAAGGGCCATGGTAAGGCATTAGGATAGGAAAGAAAAGTGGGAAATCTTTTTCATTGGAGATACAGGGAATTTTTCTACACCGAATGTCAACCCAACAAATAATTGAATTGAAATTATTTTAAATAAACTAAAATAAATATAAAAGTAAAGTAAATCAAGTATAATAATAAAATTAGATAAAATAGAACATATCTGAGAACAAACTAAGGTTGTAGTCAAAGTGTTGGGAATAATCACAATGTTACGAGTTATGGAATCAGCCAATCAAGGGCTTAGGGTTAGGGTTTCAAGGGATTAGTATTAGAATTTTAAGGGGTTGAAGTTAGGATAGGGCTGTCAAAGAGGAAGACAGGGGTCAGCCCTAACCTTGTCCTCACTTATCAAGGCAATACCTTAATCCTGCCCTAAACCTTCAAGAGCCTGGATGACTAGGCCCCAGTCTTGCCCTAAAGGGCAGAGTACCCTTGTTAAAGGTTTTTTTTTTAGAGGCCTAATCAAATCAAACTCATTGCATTCATTTTGGAATCATTTTGGAATTCAATTGCTGTAAGTGACCATTCCTAACTCATAGCATTTAGTCTATATCCTCTAAGAGGACATTTAGAAGACCTGTTTGCAATTGATTGTTCTGAATCCATAAAATCTAAAGCCATCTCAAATAGACGGCCAAATCAGGCCGCAAAAACCTGCTATGAAAGCGCTAGGCCTAATCCAAAAATGCAACCCCAAGTCTGGCTCTGTAGAGACCCGAATCTTTTTCATGCCTTTAATGCAAGTATTAGGGATATAATAGTCTTTGTGATGTTTTAATGCTTATTTAATTATATTTAACTAGTGTGGTGTGATCAAGGTTTAATCAAGTTATAAAGAAAAAAGATCTCATAACATACCTTCAACTTTAGGAAGCTCTAGTTTTGTCACCGCTTATCGGAATCGAGTGATTCTTGATTCATTAGAAATGTATTGGAACCCTCTTCGAGGTTCATGTTTAATATTTTTTCAGATTTTGAGTCTAAACTAAGTCAAAAAGTAGGTTTTCTGATGTTTTGTCTACTGAAATTACAAACTAGTCAGCTTTAGAGCCCATTTAGACCTTTAAAAACTCAAAATTAAGATTTCTCTATTGGGAAAAAATTGTTCACCTTCGAAAGACGAGTCCAATACAATTAGAATCGTCAAAATTTGATAAACGAGTCAAAAGTTATGGTCAAAATACCAAAGCAAGGTAAAAATCAGTTGGAACCCGGAAAGGATGGCTGCGATCTATTGCAAACCAAGTGCGATTGATCGCAAAATAGTGCGATCTAACGCAAATTTCAGCGATCGATCGCATTCAAATGAGTTTTTTTGAATTCCTTTCAGATCTAAGTGCGATAGATCGCACTCGCGCCCAGAATTTTTTTAAAGTGTTGCGCTTTTTGAGTTTTTAACCCTTGGGGCTATATATAGGGGTCCTATTTCGAAATTTTTAGGGTTCTAAACCATTTCTAACTTAATTTGGCAAATAAAAAGAGAAAACCTAGAGTTTTGAGGGGGAAATTTCTTGGAGAAGAAGGAGATTGTAAGGAGAGCATAGAGACATTCCTTAAAGCTTCTTGGGAGCGATTTGAATCCAAGGGAAAGATCCCTAAGGTCGATATACTATCCAAGTCAACTCTATTATGATGTTTTGTGAATGTTAGTATAATCGAAATGATAGAAATAGAAATTAGATATGTTTTTCCCTAATTTTGTATGAATTAAGCTATTATGGATGGAAATGGGGTTTAATAGTATCGATGGAATGTATGGAGGATCGGAAATACTATGGAGGATAGGATGAATGTGTGGATGTGGATTTTATTTGGGTTGCATGGATAGATTATGGTGTGGTGAAATGTTGAAAATGGGAAAGGGCAATGTATTTATAAATTACGCACCCAAGATGTTTGTTGAAATGCTTGAGAGGTTAAATACTAATATGGTACTATAAAATTGTTGGAAATTGATGATGAATTATGCTGAGAATCATGATAAAGTATTTATATGTGAATGTTTGTTAAGTTATGTGTAATTATTTGCATATTCAGGAAGGTAAGAATTTAGAAGAAAATCTTTCAAACCGGGAATTCTCTAACTATATGGTATGGGACAGTATAGTAGAGTTTCCATGGTGGAAGATCGGAATTTAAACGATTACAAACTCGAATATTAATTGCGACACTTATACACAAACACACGTGTATATTAAGATAAAAGTCTCACAAGTCACACATGTGGACCACAAGCATAAACATTGCATATGTCTGATGTTCTAAATAAGCCTAATGAGGAATTTGAATAAGTGCATGTTCTAAATAAGCTGCTCAAGACTCATAAGCATAAGCATTACATACGCTTGTTATTCTTAATAAGCCCAATGAGGGATCTGAATAAGTACATAAGCATAAACATCTCACAAGCACGTGGTCTCATAAACATAAACATCTCATAAGTATGTTGTCTCCTAAGTCTAAGGTTCTCACAAGTAAACGAGTCAAGATGATGATATGATATATATGAGTATATGTTCTTCCGCACTTTGATTATGTTATTATGTTAATGGATATGGTTCTAACTAAGTGCAGGTATACTATGTTGTTGCTTGGATTTTATATACACCGAGTACTTTTGTACTCAGCCAAACTTTTGTCTTGACAGGTTTAGAGTAGGAGCACACGGTTGAGCAGTGGATTGAAGAGGCATACGTTGAAGAAGGAGGAGAAGGTAAGCCTTCCGAGGAGGGAGCTGGGGGTTTTGATAATTACCCCTATTAGTTTATATTTTGTTTTGGTTAAGAGATTTGTAATAAACTCTTAGAAGATGTTGCTTATTAGACTTCTTTGTAGTTGTGTGTTAGACTATTTTGTTTATAGTGAATTGTATATGTTGGCTTTAGACTTGAGCTGGATGGTTTGAGTTTACATATATCGAAATTTTATTACTCTTATTTTTGGAGACTCGTGTAGTATGCCTTGTATGTCAAGGTAGGATTTGGGGTCGTTACAGAGGTGGTATCCGAGCATAAGGCCTTAGAGTCTTTAGGGCTAAGGTATTAAGTATAGGATAAAGGGATTTGTCTAACTTAGAAAACAACATCAAGTCTAGGACTTAGGTTAGTCTTAAGATTAAATCGAAAGCTATCAATATCTTTTGAAAGATTTCTAAGAGATGTGTGGTTTATGATTGGCTTCAGGATTTACAAGTCATGAGAAGAGGTACGAGGAATAATAGGAATGGAGGAGGCAGTGTTACTGATGGGGATACCCTAGAGGGTGCCCGCCAGCCCAATGAGTGTCAGGCTATGGAGGCTATTGCAGCAGCCATGACTTGACAAGTTGAAATCATGGCACAACAGACTGCCTTGCTAGCAGCCGGGCAAGCTAGGCAAGAGAAGCCAACTGAGGTCCACCCACCCCGACATCACAGAGTGGAAGAATTCAGGAGGATGGGTCCTCCAGCTTTTTGTGGGATTACTGATCCTATGGTAGCTGAGCGGTGGATCATGCAGTTAGAGAAGATATTTTCTGTGCTCGAGCCTACTGAGGATCAGAGAGCGAAGTGAGCCTCCTTTATCATGGAAGGAGAGGCGGAACATTAGTGGAGGTCTGCGGCTAGGAAGAGAAATGAAGAGAGAGCAAACAACCATGGACATGGGGAGAGTTCCTCAATGTCTTTTATGAGTAGTACTTCCCGACTTCAGTGAGAGAGCAGAAGGAGATTGAGTTCTCCACTCTACAGCAAGGGAGCATGTCAGTGGCCGAGTATGAGGCCAAGTTCGTCGAGCTGTCTAGATTCGCATCTCATTTGATCATCACGAAGGCCAAGAGATTTGAGAGGGGTCTCAGGGACTATATCAGTGACAGGGTTAAGATCCTGTGTCTTGAGACTTGTCGGAAGTTAGTGAGAGAACTTTGATCACCGAGAAGAGATCGGCAGAGTTTTTGAGGAAGAGAGGGATGCAGGCAGATAGACAAAGACTGTAGGACAAGAGGCCAAGGACATCAGGTCTTATGCCGATTGCTAGGCCTACCCCATATCAGAAGCCTACTCGTTGCCCCACCTACTGTTGGGACTCAGTTGTATGATATATGCAGCCAGTGTGGAAAGAGGCATAGAGAAAGAGAGTGTAGGACAATTACTGGAGGTTGTTTCCATTGTGGAGATGTTTCACACCGGATCTGAGATTGCCCACTCCGCATTCAGTAGGGCCTTCAGCCGACTCAGTCACAGGGAGGAAGGCCACCTATGAGGCAGCCGATACACTAGAGGCCACCCCAGGGCCCGAGACCATAGCAGCCCCGCCAGCCAGCTCAGGGCCGGGTGTTTGCCGCATCAAAGAAGGATGCACAAGCGTTCGACAATGTTGTGCAGGGTACGTCTATTTGTGATTTTTAGTTAATAAAAATGTTGTTCTAATGCTATGTATGTGATGTTAAATACTATGCATGAATATGCTTTATGTATGATGTATGTATGTATTCATGATTTGATACAATTAGCTTTATATATTAATTCAGGCTCATTGTTGATAAATGATTTTCTCGCTCATGTATTGATCGATGCTGGGTCTACTCACTCCTTCGTCACACCTAGTTTTGCACGAGAGTTTTCGATGGAGCCAAGTTTGTTAGATCGTGAACTGTCGATCGCCACTCCTATTGGTAGTTCAGTCATCTCTGATAAGGTCTATCGAGCTTGTGATATTTGAGTGAGTCTGAGAGAAATGTCAGTTGATCTGATTGTTCTTGAATTACAAGACTTCGACGCCATACTAGGCATGAATTGACTTTCCAAATACCATGGGCATGTAGAGTGTTTTGGGAAGGTGGTCAACTTTAGACCAATCAGTGAGCCCCCTTTTCGTTTCCAAGGGTTGAAGAAGAAAGACTTAGCTCGTTTCACTACACTGAGTCGTACTACCTTAAAGGTACCAGATTCTTCAAGTATCCCGGTTGTAGAAGAATTCATGGATGTCTTTTCAAAGGATTTACCTGGCTTGCCACCGGATAGGGAGATAGAGTTCGCGATTAAATTAGCCCCAGGAATGGCACCTATTTCCAAAGCGCCATATAGGATGGCTCCAGTAGAGTTGAAAGAGCTTAAGGAGCAGATTGAAGAGTTACTCAATCTTGGATTCATTCGCCCAAGTGTATCACCTTGGGGAGCTCTGGTATTGTTTGTGAAGAAGAAGAATGGTTCGATGAGGATGTACATCGACTATTGGCAACTGAACAAGGTCACTATCAAGAACAAATTTCCTTTACCAAAGATCGATGACTTGTTTGATCAGTTGCAAGGGGTTAAGTATTTCTCCAAGATCGACTTAAGATCGGGCTACCATCAGTTGAAGATAAAGGCGGAAGATGTGCCTAAGTCTGCATTCAAGACTAGATATGGACATTATGAATTTCTAGTCATGTCATTCGGTTTGACAAATGCTCTGGTAGCGTTCATGGATCTCATGAACAGAATCTTCAAGCTGACTCTTGACCGATTTGTGATCGTGTATGTGGATGATATTCTGGTGTACTCCAGGATACAGAAGGAGCATGGGATGCATCTCTAGGTCACACTGAAGACACTCCGTGAGCATAAGTTATACGTCGCGAGTTTTGGCTAGAAAAGGTAGCATTCTAGGCCATGTGGTGTCTGGAGAGAGAATTTCTGTGGATCCTTCCAAGATAGAAGCAGTGTAAGGATGAGAAAGGCTAAAGAGTGTTACAGAAGTTCGAAGCTTCTTGAGCCTAGCTGAATATTATCGAAGATTTGTGGAAGGATTTTCTAGTTTGGCAGCATCGCTTACTCATCTAACTCGAAAGAACGTTAGGTTCGAGTGGAATGGGAAATGTGAGAGGAGTTTCCTTGAGTTGAAGAAGCGTCTCACCAACGCTCCGATCTTGACAGTACCATCTGGTAGCGAGGGATTCATGGTGTATAGTGACGTCTCACTCATTAGGTTAGGTTGTGTTCTTATGCAACACGGGAAGGTGATTGCCTATGCTTCTCGACAGTTAAAAGACCACGAGAAGAATTATCCTACCCATGATTTGGAGTTGGCAGCTTTGGTCTTTGCTCTCAAGATCTGGAGACACTACTTGTACGGTGCGCAGTTTAAAGTATTCACCGATCACAAGAGCCTGAAGTTTTTGTTCTCACAGAAAGAGCTGAATTTGAGACAACGCTGTTGGGTGGAATTCATCAAGGATTATGATTGCTCTATCCAGTACCACCCGTGGAAAGCTAATGTGGTAGCAGATGCGCTATGTAGGTGATCGACTGGATTCTTAGCACACTTGATGGTCAAAGAATGGAAGCTACTTGAAGAAGTGTCTAGCCTTGATGCGGGTTTCAGTGTTGGAGCACCTGGAGTTTTGTTGGCTAATATTATGGTCAGGTCAACTTTATTGGATAGGATTAAAAACCTGCAGTGGAATGATGGAGAACTGCATGCTGCCATGACAAGTCGCTTAGCAGCAGGTTTGAGGATTTCTCTTGGATAGAATCTTTTTCAATGATAGACATTGTGTTCTGGATAATGAAGATTTAAGAAAGGAGATTTTGGATGAAGCACACAATTTCAAGTACACTGTCCATCTGGAAGGCACCAAGATGTACCAGAAGCTTAAGAAATATTTTTGGTGGAAAGGTATGAAAAATGATATGGCTACCTATGTATCAAAGTGTTTGGTGTGTCAGCAAGTGAAGGCCAAACACCTGAAACTGGTAGGACTCCTTCAGGCACTTCCTATTCCCGAGTGGAAGTGGGAAAATATCTCAATGGATTTTGTTGTTGGCTTGCCAAGGATAGCGAAGAATTTTGATGTCATTTGGGTTATGGTCGACCGATTGACTAAGTCGGCTCATTTTCTTCCATATCAGACCATGTTATATTCTAACCAGTTGGCTAACCTTTATATCAAGGAGATAGTCCATTTGCATGGAGTGTCAGTTAGTATTGTTTTCGATCAAGACCCGAGATTTACATCCAGATTCTGGAAGAGTTTTCAGCAGGTCATGGGGTCTCGTTTAGATTTCAACATAACATTTCATCTACAGACAGATGGGCAAACTGAGAGGTTGAATCAGATCATAGAGGACATGCTACGAGCTTGCATGTTAGACTTCCAAAGCAGTTGGGATGATCACCTGCCATTGGTTAAATTTGCTTACAACAATAGCTATCAAGCAAGTATTCAGATGGCTCCATTTGAGGCACTCTATGGGAGGAGTTGTCGTTCACCTTTGTGTTGGGATGAAGTTGATGAGAGGAAGCTTTTGGGTCCCGAGCTCATTGGTCAGATAGTGGACCAGGTTCATTTGATTAGGAAGAGGTTGAAAGTAGCTCAGAGTAGGCAGGAGAGCTATGCCGATACTCGTATGAGAGATCTTGAGTTCCAAGTTGAAGATTTTATATTTGTCAAGATCTCACCTGCAAAGGGAGTGATGAGATTCGGCAAGCGGGACAAGCTCAATCTGAGATATGTGGGTCCTTTTGAGATCATCACCCAGGTCGGAGAAGTTGCTTACCGGGTCACCTTGGCATCTCACATGGCAGGTGTGCATAATCTCTTTCACATCTCTATGTTGAGGAAGTATATTTCGGATCCTTCACATGTCATTGATTTGGAACCGTTAGATATTCAGAAAGATTTGACTCAAGTGGAGCAACCAGCTCAAATCTTGGACTGGAAGGAGCAAGTCTTGCGTTCTAAGGTCATTCCTCTTATACTCTTGTAATGGGAACATCACTCTAGAGAAGAGGCTACTTGGGAGAGAGAAGCCGAGGTCAGTGAAAAATACCCGCACTTGTTCACCTAAGGTAAGTAAATTTCAGGGATGAAATTCTTTTAAGGGGGGAGGATGTAGAGACCCGAATATTTTTCATGCCTTTAATGCAAGTATTAGGGGTATAATAGTCTTTGTGATGTTTTAATACTTATTTAATTATATTTAACTAGTGTGGTGTGATCAAGGTTTAATCAAGTTGTAAAGAAGAGGGAAGTCATAACATACCCTCAACTTTAGGAAGCTCTAATTTTGTCACCGCTTATCGAAATTGAGTGATTCTTGAGCCATTAGAAAGGTATTAGAACTCTCTTTGAGGTTCATGTTTAATAGTTTTTTTTCAGATTTTGAATTTAAGCTAAGTCAAAAAGTAGGTTTTCCGATGTTTTGTTTGTTGAAATTGCAAACTAATCAGTTTTACAGCCCATTTAGACCTTTAAAAAACTCAAATTTAGGATTTATCTATTAGAGACAAAATTGTTCCCCTATAAAAGAAGAGTCCAATACAAGTTGAATCGTCAAAATCCAATAAGCGAGTCAAAAGTTATGGTCAAAATACCAAAGTGATGTAAAAATCAGTCGGAATCCGGAAAGGAGGGCTGCAATCTATCGCAAACCAAGTGCGATCTATAGCAAATTTCTGCGATCGATCGCATTTAGGCGAGTTTTTTTTGAATTCCTTTCAGGTCTAAGTGTGATAGATCGTACCAAAGGTCCAATCGATCGCACTCGTACCTAGATTTTTTTAAAATGTTGCATTTTTTGGGTTCTTAACCCTTGGGGCTATAAATAGGGGTTCTATATTGAGATTTTTAGCTAAACCATTTCTAACTTAATTTGGCAAAGGAAAAGAGGAAACCGAGGGTTTTAAGAGAGAAATTGCTTGCTTAGAGAAGAAGGAGATTGCTAGGAGATTGCAAGGAGAGCTTGAAGACCTTCCTCAAAACTTCTTGAGAGCGATTTGGATCCAACGAAAGGATCCCAAAGGTCGATATACTATCCAAATCAACTTTATTATGATGTTTTGTGAATGTTAGTATAATAAAAATGATAGAAATAGAAATTAGATATGTTTTTCCCTAATTTTGTATGATGGAAATAAGGTTTAATAGTATGGATGGAATGTATGGAGGATGAGAAATACTATGGAGGATAGGATGAATGTATGGATGTGGATTGTATTTGGGTTGCATGGATGGATTATAGTGTGGTGAAATGTTGGAAATGGGAAAAGGCAATGTATTTATAAATTACGCACCCAAGGTGTTTGTTGAAATGCTTGAGAGGTTAAATTCTAATATGGTACTATAGAATTGTTGGAAATTGATGATAAATTATGCAAAGAATCATGATAAAGTATTTTTATGTGAATGTTTGTTAAGTTATGTGTAATTATTTGCATGGTAATTGATATTCGGGAATATAAGAATTTAGAGGAAAATCTTTCAAACTGGGAATTCTCTAAATATATGGTATGGGACAGTATAATGGAGTTTCTATGGTGGAAGATCGAAATCTAAACGATTACCAACTCGAATGTTAATTGCGACACTTATGCACAAATGCATGTGTATGTTAAGATAAGAGTCTCACAAGTCACACATGTGGACCACAAGCATAAGCATTGTATACGTCTGATGTTCTGAATAAGACCAATGGGGGATCTGAATAAGTGTATGTTCTGAATAAGCTGCTCAAGACTTATAAGCATAAGCATTGTATACGTTTGTCATTCTGAATAATCCCAATGAGGGATCTGAATAAGTGCATAATCATAAGCATCTCACAAGCACGTGGTCTCGTAAGCATAAACATTTCATAAGTATGTTGTCTCCTAAGTCTAAGGTTCTCACAAGTACACGAGTCAAGATGATGATATGATGTATATGAGCACATGTTCTTCCGCACTCTGATTATGTTATTATGTTAATGGATATGGCTCTAATTGATTCCAGGTATACTATGTTGTTGCTTGGATTTGATATATACCGAATACTTTTGTACTCAGCCAGACTTTTATCTTAGTAGGTTTAGAGCAGGAGCACATGGCGGAGCCTTGGATTGAAGAGGCTTACGTTGAAGAAGAAGGAGAAGGTGAGCCTTCCGAGGAGGGAGCTAGGGGTTTTGATAGTTACCCCTATTAGTTTATGCTTTATTTTGGTTAAGAGATTTGTAATAAGCTCTTAGAAGATGTTGCTTATTAGATTTCTTTATAGTTGTGTGTCAGACTATTTTGTTTATAGTGGATTGTATATGTTGGCCTTAGACTTGAGCAGGATGGTTTGAGTTTATATATATCGAAATTTTATTACTCTCATTTTTGGAGACTCGTATAGTATGCCTTGTATGTCATGGATTTAAGCAGGTTTAAGTAACGTGACAATTCCAAAGTCCTATTTTGGTCAAGGTAGGATTTGGGGTCATTACAGGCTTATTGACATCCCCTAATCTCAAATCAGATTCCTTTAGCCTGGGACTAATGACAATGGTTTTGACATTCAACATTGGCATGTGAGTGTGACTGAGGTTTCCTAATGTCAAGTATCAACCCATTGGGCTTGTTGGTATGCCACTCAATCTGCAATGGATTACCTCTGGTGCACGCCCAAGGCTTAGCCACGAGCATCCATTCATCATGTGGCATGTGGGATAAAAAGGTGATAAAATGGGGGAGATATATCAACTGGGGAGAAGTCAAAAAACAAGGGAGAAAATGTAATGACTTCTCCCCTTTTTAGTGCCAAATGTCGCACAATGAATGGACGCCCGAGGCTGGGCCTCGGGTGTGTACCAGAGGTAATCCAATTCCCACTCAATCCCTTGCCTTCGATTCTAAAAACTGTTGTTCTAAAATTACCTGTAAACGCTAATTCCAGAAAATGTAAGCTCAAAAAATCACGAACAGTACAACAACCTTGAACTCAGAAAATCCTGCACTTGAAAATGGATCAAAATTATTGGTAGGTCATGTGAAGTGAGGCGCAGATACTTTACTCTCTTTAAGACAATTCATGCCCCCACAGATGTACTGGGTTACTAGTCACGATACCTCCAGGATACAATAGCTCCACACAAATCTATCTCTGACTATAAGGGTACACAACTTATAATCGCACACCACTCTGTAATTTTAACCCAGCAACAAGAACTCGAAAATATATATAGAACCCGAAATTAAGGAGCTGAATATAAACCCAGAAGAAGAGAGTTATTTCGTAGATCTTTTTTTCTGTATCTAAACTAATACAGAAGGGTCTCTTATATAGAGTATGAGTATCCTTTTAGTTTCCAAAATAGATATATTTAATTCTGATATAATTAGTGGTTAAAGACCACTAACAGGAATAAAATAGTAATATATAATTGGTGAAATCCCAAACGGTAACATAGCTTTAAAGGTTAAAACACTATTGGGCATAAACTAAAAAAAATAGATATTTCTTCTAATCGAAGACCCAACCCAGCCCGGCCCACCCGACTCGACGCGCGCGTGTGTGGGAGAGTTTAGCATAGAAATGTGACAACTTGCAATGGGTGGGTAGACAACAAATTCAAAGGTCCTTGAAGGCCCAAGCCTTCTACCAACTCTCCATCTTATAAAGAGTTAAAATTTTCATACTTTTTCAATGTGGGGCGAAAAGAAACCCCCAAACACAAATGAAATGATTTTCTTCTTTGTTTTGAATCACACAAAACAAACACCCAAAACCACAACAAAAATTGTATGTGAATGTTCAATGATCAATGCTGTTTGGAAAGTTGCAAAGCATTTAATGATTCCAATGTCATAATTGTTACTATGAGATAACTCATGGTCATGGTTTAAAATTTTTGTGTCCGTTTGTAAGGGATATATATATTTTTCTCAGAAGTTTAGGGGGGCTAGAGCTCCCCGTCCCCGGCTACACCCCTCTTCCATGCTACGCCCCTATTAGTGCTACATAGGAAACAAAAATTACAAAATTTCATGGGGGGGGGGTCTTCAGCCCCTCTGGCTCCACCCCTGTGTTTTAGTAAATTCAAAATAAGAAACATTCGACAATATGCATGAAAATATTAAGGGAACATAAAAAAAAAAAAAAAAAAAAAAACCATAAAAAGTTAAGCTAAATGCAGAGATAACATCAAAATATAGTAGTTTGAGTATTATAGAACTGTTTGATCTATATATCAATATGAGTTTCTATTATGTATTAATTTTATAGAAACACAGATATGTATCGAGAGGAATTAAAACATGATTCTTCAATAACATTTGTAGGTAATCAAATACATAAAGAAATTTAGTTAAAAAAAGAAATACATAAAAAGATACATTTCATTAATTGTACCTAAATAAAGCTTAACTACTTTAAGTCATTATCATCCCATCTAATACAAGGCCGACTATATAGTTATCATAGTAATAAAGTTCTTGAATAATTCTTGAATAGTTCCCGAACTATTCATGTTTTAAGGGATCACGTTTATTAAGACTCTTTTTTTCCTGAACTGACGAATTATTCGCGAATAATTTCCAAACTAATGATTTATTCCAAACTTATGCCGAACTCATTCCGAATGAAAATTTCTCACAAATTATTTGTTCATGCTTATTCGAAATTCTAAAATAAGAACGAGAGCACCGGGGACTTTCTATTTGCAATAGAATTATTACCAAAAATCTTAGACTTATTTCACATTGAGAAATCTCTATTTGACTTAAGTCGCCAACTAATATAAGAATGAGAAAACTCTATTAAAGTAGATTATTTTAGGGTTTTGATTTCATTCGATTGAATTGAGAGGAAAAAAGATGATTTTGCATACTGGTTAATCTTTTGAATTTCGACCGAACTGAGAGAAAAAATGATTTGTGCTATTTATTCTGAGTTATTTCTATATTTTGCTAAATAACTATGTTATGCCAAATAAATACATTCATATATTGTTTTTCTGATTTTATCTATTCAGATTATTATTTTTCTTGTTTCTACACATTTTTGAATTGCTTATATAATTTAATTTGCATATACAAACATCTAATGTATGTTATTATTTTCTCTTAAATTACATAAAGCTTGTTTAAGTCCTATGTAATTTTTTTTTTGAGTTTGCGAATTTACGTAATGCTTATTTCTTAGGAATTGGGATAAATATCTAACATAGTAAATAGTAAAAGATGTCAATACATTCAGATTGGTAGATGGATTAGTTGGTATCACGTTCTTATTTTTTATAATTATTAATTTTTCTGAACTTATCCCGAATTTGCAAATTTTTTTCTTTTGTTTCGAACTTAACCCTTGTCGAATAATTCCCGAATCCGAACTTTGTTACTATGATAGCTATGACATTGAGTAAATTTTAATCTCAATATGGCTTCTAGTAAAAGCTTAAAAATAGAATTGTCCTCATCCGAAGAGATAAAGTTCAACTCTACTGTCATAGGAATAGCAAAAAATATATAATAATTACAGAATTCATTTTTTATCTCAAAAGTCTCTATTATCTATTTTACAATTTATTTGAAAATCAATCTCTTCATTAACCTTTAGAAAAATATGATATGTCTCATATGAGGAGATAGAGTCCATCCGCGCTATCTCCTCGCAGCCAAATAGTTTCTTTTTAATACTTAACCAAAAAAAGTTTATTACTAATTAATGAGAATTTAAAAGGATAAATATATTGTGCTAGTGATTCTAAAACACTATTTATCATAAGATTACTATCTTTATACATATGATTAAGAATTCTAATAAGCAATTAAGATAGACTCTAATTCTAAATATTTAATTATCAAACTCTTTGATCAAATGTTTATTGGAAAGACTTTCAATAAAAAAAATTAATTATACAAGCACAATCCGACGTAACCTAATCCAACCCAACCCAACCCAAGTTAGACCTAGAGGGTTAGACACCTTTGGTTGAGAGTTAGGTTGGGCCATGGGTAAATTATTTAGCTAATAGGGTTGGGCTTCGGTTGGCCCTTAGCCCAACCCAACTCCCTTGAGTTGCAGCCCTATTCCTTGATCCTTGGTTTCAATCCAGCACCTTCCTATAATGAAACCCATGACATGAGTTTAATTTTTAAGGTGAGGGATTTTAAATCCAAGACTTGTTCCTAGTGTGAGATGCCCTAACCACTCTTCAAAAGGAAATCTTTTGAAGGACTTCACCATTTTTTATGAGTGGGTCAACATAAATCAATACAATTAAAATACCTATTATTTTCAATTCTAAAACCCTAATTAGGTAAGCATTAGTCTTATGAGTTAATGCTAAATTAACTAGGATTTTAACAAAATGAGGAAACATCTAACATAGGGGTGTCTCATTTTTATTAGTTGATATGGAACCATTCACTAAAAATTTTAGAGGGGTCCCTCTAAACGATTTTCTCTCACTCTTCCATGAGACTAGATAGGTTTGGAAGGAATCATACACATTAACTGTTTCATCTGGAAAATCTGAATAAGAATCCCTTGTTCCAGAATCTCCCATTTTAGAGGGGTCCCTCTAAACGATTTTTTCTCACTCTCCATGAGTCTGTTTCCAAAACTAAATCGTATACCATATGTGTATTTGACAATAGGCATATAGGAAAGTATTGTTAAAGAGAGCTTAGGATAGGGCTATATGTAAAAATTGTGTATCTCAAATTTTCAATTTGATTTCATTACCATACTATTTAAATTTGATTCGTTATCTAATAGATAGTACATGCCTGGGTTTGTCCCAGTGGTTGTGTATCTCCCTTTGGGGAGGTGTGACTCGTGTTCGAGTCTTGGTGTGGTCGTTGAGTTCCCACCCTGAGTTCTAATCCCCTAACCCCCTAACCCATAACATAGATAGATAAATGATCTAGATGCCTACCAAAAATAATTGATATTGAAATATAGTACTAGTATACGACTCCAATTAAAATTTTCAAATTTAGATATTATTGGGTTTCTTTAATTAAAAAAATTACAAAAAATGAATAGGTCAAAAAGTTAAAAAAAAATACCAATTTCATTAAAAATATTGAAGTAATATTGTATTCTAATTTATATTAAAAATAATAATTTGATATAAGTTAGGAGTAGATAAAGGAATACATATCAGCGTAGAAAGCAAAATCACAGAAATAGAAAGAGTCCTTAGAAGGGACTGCAACGTCCTCTTCCTAGCTTACCGTATTGTCTTCATGTCCCTTTTAAACCTTTTTAACTATGGTTAAGCTTAACTAAATTATATATTTTTATTATATAAAACCAATGTTTAATGGATGAACCTTAGGGATGAGTGAATCTTAACAAAGTTAATAGGTGTTAAAAAGGGAGAGGTAGACCAATGAGATCGCGCAGTCTATTTCTCATTCCAAAATAGAAATATCACTAAAATATGGTGGTTTCCTTACAAAATTAGATTTCTTACACGAGTTGATAGGAGCCAAGCCTATTGTCACGCCTCAAAATCCCATCTAGTTTAAAATGAAACTTTGACCGGTGACATTGTTTATCCTGAACTTCTTAAAACATATAAGGCATACTAAATGAGAACTCAAAAATTTTCTAACTTTATCGCTAAAATGCAAACTAATAACTGAAATTGTAATTATCTGAATTATCATCATGATTCACAACCATAAGGGTAAACCTAAATGTCATCCAAAATAAAATCTGGTATCGATCTAAGAATATCTAATTACAACCCTTTTTCAAATCAAATTTAATAAAGTATTCAATTAAGAGTTCATTAATATGGATATCGATCCAACACTTACTCCTCCTCAGGGTAATCATCTTCTTTCTCTTCAATGTACTCTTCCCCTATCCACGATTTCGCTACAGTCTCAGAACCTGAACCTACCGACTCAAAAACATATTAGTTGAGCAACAAGCGACTCAGTAGATATAAAATCCTAACTAACAATATCACAACATCAACATAAACATATTAATTATCATGTCTTAATTTAACATGCATACTTACATTAATCAGAGTGTGGAACATGTGAGCATCTTATCATACTTATTACCATCCTTATCTCACATAGGTCATTCTTATCTTACTTTCATCATGAATGTTATTAAACTCACATAAAAGGGACAATAACTCCACCATATACGTGAATAGATTACCTATACATTACTTACCGAGTATCAACCTTAGCACTTTCCAGTGCGCGCGTATTTCCTTATGATTCACTTTGTTAGGTATGCATATCTTTACGATCATAGACTAATGGTACTTGGGCCATGTGAAACTCAAACATGTAGTCTTACATACATCTTTACTTAATTTTGGGTTGCTTGCGATGGTGATCTTATCATGCTTGTGCTCATATCATATTCTTAAGTGAAAAGTGATAAACCCTCGGTCAAATGACACTGCAGATTAGTAATCAAGTATCATCATGATTCACTTTGTTAGGTACGCATATCCTTACAATCATAGACTAATGGTACTCGGGCCTTGTGAAACTCAAACATGTAGTCTTACATACATCTTTACTTAATTTTGGGTTGCTTGCGATGGTGATCTTATCATGCTTGTGTGCATATCATATTCGTAAGTGAAAAGTGATGAACCCTCGGTCAAATGACACCGTAGATTAGTAATCAAGTATCATCATAAATTAATCATAACGTCTCATTTCACTTTGATCAAAGACCTAGGTAACAAGACTGTAATTCAAGGCTTGTTTACCCAAAAATAGATCACCACATGCAAAACCAAACATCATACATCATGGTATATTGTTTTCATAATTTCATAAACAGAACATACGAAATCATGGTACTTCAAAATAAAATCATATCATCACAAATCATTCATCATACATTACTTTTATTCATAATACATTGAGATAATAACCCTAAATCCCTATTTGCACAGAAATCACTTAATCTCGCATCAAAACACCAAATCATTAAATCAAAATCGGAATACATCTCTTCCTCCATGTTAAAACATAAAAAAAACTCTGAAATACATCTCTTCCTCCATGTTAAACCATAAAAAAAAAACTGCAAAATACATCTCTTCCTCCTTATTCAATTATAAAAACATTAAATCTTACTACAAATATTTCATACATTAATAATCATGATAATTTCTCATATGATAAATCTTTACATTAAACATTCATACTTATTCCTATTCTGGTTTAAAATCTTAACCCTTATTCTTGATTAACATCAATGTCATGGTATTGATAGTAAGAAACCTATATCTACCTTTCTCAGTCATTTTTCTACGATCTCACTCTTCCAAAAGGCTTTTGGTCTTGATCTTTAAGCAAAACCCCTTTGAAACCGTAGGTTTTCTCTCCTCTCTTTCAAAAATAGGTTTAGTATTCTTAGAAAACCCTAAACCCACTAATAATGGCCTATTTATAGGGTTATGGGGGGTCTTAAACCCTAAAATATCTTTGAAAAATAGGGTTTTTCATACTTTTTCTTCACGGCCCGTTCGAACGAAGTTAGTGCCTGTTTGAACACACTTAGATCCGCTTGAACGCGCAACGAATGAGGGAAACACGTTGGCTACTGTTTTGTGAAATTTGACAGTCCATTCGAATAGATTGGAGTTCGTTCAAACGGATTCGAACGGGTAGGTGTCCGTTTGAATGCCCTGCACCATTTTTCTCTACATCACTGTTTTTTTTACAACAACGCCATTTTCTCTTCAGCACCAGCCAACAACACACTTATTCTCATATACTTTAAGTTTTAAATTAAAAAAAAGTACCTCCCATTTGGATTCAATAAAAAAACTTAGCAAATCAAATTCCTAATAAATCAAAATTTCAATTTCTAGTATTAGGCTAAAAATGAAAAATCCCGTATGTTGTAAAAGTAGCAGTTTATACTGGGGTGGAGCAAGGAATTTGTTATAGTAGGGGCACATTTGGTTTAAGGGACGGCCGCCCACGAAAATTTTTTTTGATGACGAAGTTTATGGCTCATTTCATCAAATACATTTTCTACATGTCCTACGGGTATTGTTTCTCCCGGGAGCAATTTTCCCCTTGCCCCATAGCTATGCCCTATTAAATAATAGAATGTAACTTTTTTTGAAAATTTAAAGAGCAGTTGCCCCATGACTAACCCTTTCCGGTTATAACCCAACTCCTAAGAGTCCGGTTATAACACAAAAGTCTTTAACTCTAGTTAAGTTCTTTAATCTTTAAAGTTAATTTTTTTTCTTCTAGAAACCAAGGTAAGGTGGTAGAATTAACCCTAAGGGTTAGTGAATCTTATTCACAATCAATCAAGAGGTATTTAAAGGGACATGTGTTGACCTGTGGGTTGTAATCGTGATTGAGCTCAAGGAGAATTCAATCACACCCATCATGTCCCTTATAACCCTTATTAACTATGGTTAAGATTTACTAACCCTTGGGGTTCAACAATATAACGTTAGTTTTTATAAAAATATTAAACTCTAGTCAAGGATTTTTAACCTTTAGGGTTAACATCTTAAAAAAAAAACTAAAGTTTTTTTTATTGTTGAACCCCAAAAGTTAATGAATCTTAACTACAGTTAATTGGGGTTAAAAGGGACACGTGTTGCATGTAGGTGCGATTGAACTCTCACCGAGTTCAATTGCAATTGGCTGTGATTGGATTTCCATCCACCTCCATGCATGCCCATGCCATGCTATGTTATATATATATATATATATTTGTTCTAGCAAACACCCCTTGCGATGCACGGAAATGTCAAAAGAAAAAATTATTCTAATTTTAAATTCATATAATAATTTAAAGTAATTAACTTAAAATACATTAAAAATTATAAATTGAAAGAAAATGATAATAAAATAACTTGGGGAGTGATACCCCACTCCTAATTTACTTAACCCTTTTAGGGGTAAGAAGACAAAGATCAAGTGAGGACACAAAATCGTTGTCTTTTTATCCCCAAAAGGAGAGATTGCAATAGAAGAGAGTGAGGCTTGCTTAAAAATTTAGTTGCAAAAAAATAAAAATATTAACAAACCAAATCTAATTCACATTTTTTGCTACATCTGCTGACATAGGTTAAGAGCCTAAGGATCAAGCCATGTCCCAATGCCAAAATTAGAATTACAATACCCAAGTTCTATAATACGCTCCAGCCTAAGCCTTTTGTTAGCATAAAATGCGGCATATAATGTCTCAAGAAGAACGGTAAACATGAGATTGAAAGCCTAGGAATGAAAGCTTTGCTAAGGGTGGCGAGACAATCGAAACAACCCTTAGGATTACTCCTGTAACCACCTGTCTAGTGAGGAAATACACCACAATTGGGATAAGCCCACGGTGTGAAATAGTGGTCTCGTTGGGTGTGCTATAGTGGTCTCATTGGGAACTTAAATGCATCATTACACGAAAAACACAAGGACCATATTCACCAGCTAGATCAAAATAAGTGGATTAAAATAAAAAATAAAAAAGAACCATCTCCATAGTTTCAGTCGTCTCTCCTTTTGTATTTCTTAAAACAATCATGATTGGTGTAAAGCAAAAGACCCTTTTGATGGAGGAATTTGGGGAATCCGACCAGTTATGCCCTTGAGGTCGCCACATGTCTCTTTTCGACACCCCTTAACTGTGGTTAAGATTACCCACCCATTTTTTCTCTTCCCAAAGCACATAGGTTTGCCATGTAGTTCTTTAAAAATGATATACACAATCAAGTTATTGGGAGAAGCCACACTATGCTAGGAGACATAGATGCAGAGAAACTGAACAGTTTTTTTAGCATAACCGCACCCTTTTTTTTTGGTCTCAACATAACCCTAAAGGAATAAGTGATACGTAAAATGTTCAAGAAACCTCTTCATAGAAGTGACAAAAAAAACTTATGAATAGCAAACAGATGGAAACATGGTGTTTTCTTGACAAAAAAAAATGGAAAGATGCCTCTCCAAGTTAAAGATGAAAGTCGGACACTCCGATCGCAATACCGATTTTTCCTTATCACATATGACGACTTCATCGATTCCCTTCCTTGCTACAAACCTTCCACTTCCTTTTCCCTCTCTGGTTCCTCACACTCCCTCCTGGGATGACACCTATATTCTCCTCTAGCTTCTTGACGGTCATTTTATCTTTATTTGAATCCTCCCACATGATTTCCAAAAACCCAGAGTGGTGTTGCTACCCTATAACATGTAGATGGTTAGACAATTGTTGCCACCACCTTGCGTCTGGGGAAGACTACAAGTGTGGCTCGTATTTCTGCTCGACCCAATCTTTTGATTGTTTCAATAAAGAAGAATGATATGACAATGTGGCAAGTGGTGTTATATAGAGAGGAAAGGAAACAGTAGCACCTTGCAACGTTTTACTTTTTAAAGAGGGTGTAATGGTAGTTGGATGGAATTTATTGAGAGAGAAGGGACGCCATGATTAAGATGGAGGAGGAAGATGTAAATGCTAGAAGGAAAAAAAAAACAATGTCTCCACCAACATGAATATGTGAAGAGCACTTTAAGAGCTAAAGCCACTACATAATTCTCTTAATTGAGTCGTTTCAAATGGGGGTAAGATTTGTTTGAGAGAGAGCTTGTGTAGAAAGAGGTATTTTCTTAGGTGGCATCACAAATAGAAAGGGGGTAAGATTTGTTTGAGAGAGAGCTTGTGTAGAAAGAGGTATTTTCTTAGGTGGCATCACAAATAGAAAGCAAGCTTAGGTGACTGCAAATATGAGAAATATATGCTTAGGTGGCATAAGGAGGAGAGATTTCACTCTAGCAAATAGGAGTAGTATAGATGACTGCAAATATAAGAAATATATGCTTAGGTTGCATAAGGAGGATAGATTTCACTCTAGCATATAGGATTAATATAGATGAGTTAATAATAGAGGAAACGTATGAAGAAAAGGAAAAGGCTTACCTTGAAAGGTCACCTTCTAATGGTTAAGCACTCTCTCCTCCCTAATTATCATAATAATTAAAAAGATGGACACATGGCATGTATAAATTAATGCATTAATTAAAAGAGGCTTAGGAGGAGAGAGAGAGACATGTAAGCTGACATGTGGCATCAACTTAGAGTCCAAATAGTGGGCTATGGGAGGTGCCACGTGGAACCAACTGGCATATAGTAGAAGACTAATAAGAAGCCCGTGCGATGCACAGAAATGTCAGAAGGAAAAAAAAAAGTCTAATTTTAAATTCGTACAATGGTTTTAAATTAATTAACTTAAAATATAGTAAAAAAAATGTATATTTAATGAAAATGGTAATAAAATAATTTGGGGAGTGATATCCCACTCCTAATTTACTTAACCCATTTAGGGGTAAGATGACGAAGATCAAGTCCAAACACAAATGGTTGTATTCTTGCCCCGAAAAGGAGAGATTGGAATAGAAGAGAGTGGGGCTAGCGAAATTCAAATAATAATTTAGGTATAAAAAATAAAAATATTTAAAAACCAAATCTAATCCACATATTCTGCTACATCTACTGAAATAGGCTAAGATTGGATTCATGTCATGTCTCCACCAAAATTGGAATTACAATACCCATGTTCCATATTGCATTGCAGCCTAAGCATTTTGGTAGCATAATATATATGCTGCATATAATGCCTAACTAAAGAAGAACCGTAGAAAGGAGATTGAAGGCCTAGCAGTGGAAGCTTGGTTAAGGTTGGCGAGACAACTAACGCACCCCTTGTGATTGATCCAATAATCTAAAAAAAAACAAACAAAACAAACATCTCAATAGTTCCAATCCACTCCTTGTGTGTTTCTTAAAACAATCAAGATTGGTGTAAAAGCCAAAGGCCCTTTTGATTTGAGACGGTTATAATCGGACTCCTTGGAGCCGGCTTACACCACAAAAGCTTTTTTAGTGCTCTTTTAACTCTAGTTAACAACTTTAACTATTAGAGGTAATATCTTGTAAAACAATTAAGGTTAGATGGTTGACTCATAATCACAATTAAGGGATATTAAAAGGAGCACATGTTGACTTGTGCGACTTACTTAGAGTCGGGTTTTATAACAGTGGAGAATTCAAGTCTGATGAACGATCCAGCACTATGAAACAAAAATATCATGTGCCAATGGAACTTTAGACAACTTCACTCCTTGAACGTTTGCCATGGAGTTAGGATGGGCAACAGCCCAAGTTGTTGCCCCTTTGTGTCTTACAAAAATGGGGCACATTTTTTTTGATTCCCAATTTACTCCTGTTGAATGTGGGGCCCTCCTTTGTAAGAAACAATGGGGCAACATCGTGCGTTGTTGCCCATCCGAACTCTTTGTCATATACATCTTAAAAAATGACGTACCACAAACCAAAGCTTTTGGGAGAAGCTACGCGTAGATATGGTAGGAAGCAGAGAGAAACTCGGGTGCATGTAGATATGGTAGGAAGTAGAGATGCATGCGCAGAAACCCGAGTGCATATATGCATTGGCGAAACGTTTTTTTCAAAATCATAATCGCACCTCAAAACAAACAAAAGGGAATGTGTGATACATAAGATTTTTACAAAAACCTCTTCACAAAAGTGACAAAAACATAAATGGAACACGGTATTTTACTTGACAAAAAAATAAATAAAAATGGAAAGTTGCCTCTCTGAGTTAAAGATGAAAATCAGGCGCTCCCGTCGCAATACTGATTTTTCCTTATCACAGACGGCGACTCCATCGGTGGTAGAACTTTACACGTTGTTTTCTCTGTCCAATGCTCCTTCATTGGCTTCCTTGCTATAAACCTTCATTTTCCCTCTGCTACCTCACACTCTGTCCTCATGAATCGGCCAACACCTATATTGTCCTCTCGCTTTAATTTGGACCGTCATCTTACACTTCAACTCACTCAATCTCTCTAATCCTTCAACTTATCACCTTTTTTTATCGTCTCTGAATCGCCTTAGAAACCACTACACATGAGAAACTGCAAATCAAAATTTGTTAATTGAACAAAATAGAGTTCAATGAGATTTGGTTTCAGACTCGGATTTTGGGATCGATCGTGTGGGATTGCAGCTAGCCTCTGGTGAACAAATACACAAAGATGTGAGAGAAAGAAGTAGTAAACTCGTCACATTTATATAATAATAGTGGTCATATCTCAACCTCACCAAAGGACGTAACCGAAAGGAAGTAGCTCAGGCGTTGGTGATTTGGGGAAGACAGATAGAAAGGAGGAAGAGAGGGGGAGAGAGTAGAGACTCCTATGTTGAGAGTGCCATTTAGTATCAGAAGAGATATAGAAGGAAGGTAAAGAAAGGAGTTGTAACTTCTCAAAACGTCTCTACCACCACCTACAGATGGACAACAAGTGGAAACAACTCTCTAATATCCATAGAGAAGGGACGCTCCTGTTTGAGTAGGTAGTGTTACCAATGTGATTAAGTTGAAGGGAGGAAGATGTAAATCCAAATGAAACAAAACGTCTCTACCACAACAAATCGATGAAGGACACATGACAATAGCACCTTAAAATCCTCTAAAGCCACCACTTGTATTGAGATGAATGAGGAGATATTGAGATGAATGAGGAGGAATGAGGGAAAACAGGTGGGTCCCATTTATTTATTTTAGCTTGCTTAGTTGGCCTCACAAATGAAGTCCTACATGGCATCAATAGGAAGACTTATGTGGTATCCATAGAAACACACTAACTGTGTTTTAGAGAAGTAGATAGATAAATACATAAAAAAACTTTTTTAAAAAAAATTTAGGGAGGGCCTTGCCCCCAGGCCCCCTGTTGGCTCAGCCCTTGGGTTTACAATTAAATCTTTCTATACTTAATAATAAAATCACATATGTTTATTTAACCCATAAATATCTATTTTCGGGAGAAATTATCTCAAACTCGATAATTTATATTTTTATTAAAATCACTCATTCAATAATTCCTGCAATTCATGTGCTTAGTGATTTTCAATTTAACTTAAAGATCATTAAAGAACATGGCATCACATGCATAACATGAATATCAAAAAATTAAATTCCGATCGCTACACATATTGCTCATCATAGAAGGATTACGAAAACCCGAAAGAAGAGACGAACATTAGTTGTTGACTTCAAAATAATAGTAACTACCGTGACACCAGGGAGTCGTTCAGACCCAACTCATTTGCTGTGGGGGATCGGCTAATCGCATAAAAGGTGAGATAATTCATTCAATTTGAATTTGAATTTGAATTTGAATTGGCAAGGAAAAAATTTAAATTTGAATTTCTTACTGTTTTTTTCCTAATCAAATCCACAAGTGTCACCTACTTGAATTGCGCTCTTTCCTAACATCACGCCATCTCTGATACTGGTATCTGGTTTTTTCCTCTATCTCCGCGTAAAGAAGGAAAGGACCCACAGACCGCAATCAAAGGCACACAACTCTTAATTATAGTCCCAAATGACCACCGACGAGTGACAGCTATACATCACTATATCGTCCTTTTTCCACTCTCTTAAATACCTCACCCACTCCTCAGGGACAAGACAACCACAGCTTTACGATCATGGCTAGGCTTAGAGTGTTGATCCTGCTTGCTCTCTGCTTCCTCCCGGCCATCGTTAGGGCAGCCCGACCTCCTAAAAACCCCTTAATAGTACAAGGCCGTGTCTACTGCGACACCTGCCGCGCTGGCTTCGAGACCTCTGCCACCACCTTCATTCCTGGTAATCCAAACTAACCCCCCCCCCCTCTCTTTTTTATGTTTATCCCTCTCTTTCTGGGGCTTCTTTGGGGGTTGAGTATCTAATCTGCTTAGAGATAAGCTATGAGGGTTTTGTATTAGTTTGTATTCTGGAGTGGAGTTAGATCTTGTAAGGGCAAGCCATGACGTTTGATTTGTGGAAAATAATTAGGCGGATATAAAATATTCTGGTCTTCGTTAGGAGGGTTGGCTTGCTTGATTTTATTGCTGTTTTGCTACTGTGCTCGGCAGGTGCAAAGGTTAGAGTGGAATGCAAAGACAGGGACACCTTGAAGCTTTTATTCAGCATCGAGGGGGCGACGGACTCGACAGGAACATACAAGATCCTGGTTGCAGATGACCATGAGGACCAGCTCTGTGATGCAGTGCTTGTTAGCAGCCCCCAAGGTGACTGCGCATCGGTCGACCCAGGGCGTGACCGTGCTCGTGTGATTCTCACCCGCTCCAATGGGATCGCATCGAACAACCGTTTTGCCAATTCAATGGGTTTCATGAAGGATCAAGCCTTATCTGGGTGCACCCAACTGCTCAAACAATACCAGGAGTAGATTGATGATGCTTGGTTTCATCTATCCTGTTGGTATACATTCTGCATGATATTGTTACTCTGTGTTTAGAACACTCCTTTAAGTACTTAATAGTACATTTGAAGTCACCTGTTGTGGCCTTATTTAGCTTATTTTCTTTGAAGTTTCTAACAGATATATGCATCTTTACTATAGATGTGATTGAGGGACTTAATTGCTCTCTATCTTCATATCAAAATCGAATGATGGTCATGCATTCTTATGGATGGTGAATATAGAATAAGGGGACTAGATCAAAATTTTAGCAACATATATGGTTTTGAATCATCCTTTCTTCATCTTAGATACTGTATTTTTAGAAATCCAGTTGGGGCTATTTTCAATGGTATACATTCCACACGAATGCTAGAATTAATATTGCCAATTGTGTATGCTTGACAGATCCACCAGTTTCATCGATAACTAGAGGTGGTATCATCCAAGTTTTGTAGCTCAGTAGTCAGACTTTTGTTGGGAATTGTGCAACAACTCCCAATACGATAACCGAATGAATAAAAACAGAAAAAACGAAATAAAGATGCAAAACAAGGACATAGTCAATCTGAGATTTATGGTCTTTTTAATAATAATTCAGATGATTAGATGATCTTAATGATTAGATGATCTTAATGACTTCACCTCAGAGGACGTGCCTAGGCTAGCCCAGGCTTTACTGAGAGGATACCAAGAGGGAATTTCAGCTAGGGTTGTTAATGGATCGGATTATGATCCGGATCCGATTAGCCGGATTTTGGACCCTATTAGTGATCCGTTGTATCAAATACAGTTCGCAAAGGTGGAATTTGATTATAATCGGATTCGGATATAGAGATATAGGGTGATCCGATCCGATTATAATATTTATTTTTAAATTATTTTAAATATATTGCATAGATTTTTCTATGCATAAGGTATTAATTTTAAACAAATCAACATTAATTGGAGTTAAATAAGGTCCTATTAGATTTTTATATTATTAAAAAATATATATTTAAAAAAAAAACAATTAACATTAGTCAGACCAGGTTCAAATTAGATTCGGATTTTAAAAAAATAATCAAATTCAAACTTGGATCGGGCAGTTCAAAATCCGATGGATATCGGATCAATCGGATTTGTAATCGGATCAGATTTGGATACAGGCAGATCTTATCCGAATTTGATCCATTGACAACCCTAATTTCAGCCCGAGAATTGTTTATATATTTGGATGATAGTGAATTTATATGTTTGATGTTTGCGTGTTTTTTTTTGGTTACTTTGGACTTGTTTATAGGTTGGGTTGCAAAGTTATATGATAAGGGATTTATGATAACAAGTGTAATTTTAATGATGGATTTGTTTATACAACGGTTACACTTTCTACAATTTGATGCTGGTTGATTTGTTTTGAAATTTTTTCTTTTTCACCATGGTGGTTACATGTTATCATTGCTTAGTGGTGGAATCATTAAATCCAGGTTTTTACATGTTGATTATGTTGGGTCTACTCATTAAATCCCCAACACAAGTTAGATAAATAAATAATTGAATAACAATTAATAGATATAAGCATGAGAGGCGCTTGAAAGAGGGTCTTTCTTGAAGATAGTTGAAGCCTCTCATTTGCAAGGGAAAAAAAACTCTTTATCTTCGGGAAACAACCCTACTTGGATTTAACCGATCATTCTCTACGAGTTTGCAGTACTCGGCAGATGATGGAGCACCAAATCTCTTTTTAGAATAACCTGAATAATTAATCAAATTAATACACTCCCATGAAAATTCAATAAGTCTTTGAAAACTTCATTTCATTTTAATTAATTTATTCAAAACTCTTAATCATGATTTTAGTCCAAAACTCATTTCACGGTTGAGTCCAAAAAAATTAAACTCACTTGTTTAATTTAAATTCAATCAAATCGAATGATGACATGCATTCTTCTGGATGGTGAATATAGAATAAGGGGACTAGATCAAAATTTTAGCAACATATATGGTTTTGAACCATCTTCTCTTCATCTTAGATGTTGTATATTTAGGTGGCGTTGGGTAACACTAATCTAAATAGGTAGAGCTTATTTGAAAATTATGCTTAGTTGGACTTTAGATTGTAAAGTTGATGGTTAATTGCATGTCTCCATCTTCTTGAGGTAGGGGTTTTACCTTTAAAGTAATAAGTAGCTATGGGCTATTTTTTAATGTAGAGGTTTCACCTCTAAAATCTCTACTTCAAAAAGATATAGACATGCAACTAACCTTAAACTTAACAATCTAAAATTCAACTAAGCACAATTTTCAAATAAACTCTACCTATTTAGATTAGTGTTACCAAACGCCACCTTACAAAACCAGTTGGGGCTATTTCCAATGCTATGCATACAACACAATGCTTGAATTAATATTGCTAGATGTGTATGCTTGACAAATCCACCAGGTTTCATGTATAACTAGAGGTCGTATGGTTTTGTAGTCCGGTAGTCATACTTTATCAGTGTAGTTCATCGCATACACAATCAATCTGAGATTTATTGTCTGTTTAATTCTAATGACTTCAGTGGCTTCGAGGATGTGCCTAAGCTAGCCCAAGCTTTACCGAGAGGATACCAAGAGGGGATTTTAGCCCGAGAATTGTTTATATATTTTGATGATGTATATGTTTGATGTTTGCGTGTTTTTTTTTGTTAATTTGGACTTGTTTATTGGATGGGTTGCAAAGTTATATGATAAAGGTAGGGCTGTCAAAGAGTCGGGCTGGGGGTCAGCCCTAGCCCTACCCTTACCTATAAGAGTAGGCCCTAATCTACCCTCAAGGGCGGCCAGGCCAGGCCAAAGGGACGGAAGAAAGAGCGAGAATTTTTTTGTCATTTGAGATGACAGAATTTTTTTTTCTACACCGACTGTCAACATGACATAGAAATAGATACCCTCTTCTTTTATCCAGGCTTGGGACCGGCATTGCAACAAAAAGAGCAATCACAAACTTAATTTTTTTTCCTTGTCTGTGACAATCAGACATAATAAAACAAAACAAAATAAAGGTAAACAAAAATAGTATAAAAACTATACAGAACAATATTTACAATATGTTTAATACTTATATCACTCGTTAATATATCTAATTTTAACACTTCTATTGACTCTAACTTACTTTGTTTAGTTGTACGAATCTAATCTTGACAACAAACTAAGGCTTCTAATAGTGTCTGAGCAAGATATATAAAGATGCTTGCTTGTGAAATTATGCATATAACCCTTATTAATACCGTTAATGGGGGCTATATTCGTAATTTCATAAATATAATTAACAATGTTTAATGAGGAAGGGACGGGCTGGGCAGGGGGTGCCCTAACTCAGCCCTACAGAGGAAGGGATTGTTGATTTCGAGCCCTACCCCAAGGGAAGGGGAAGGGCAGGGCTTGGGTGGGTTTGGACGGGCCGGATACCCTTCAACCCGGGCTATTTTGTCAAGCCTAGATAAGGGATTTATGTTAGCCAATTATGATTTTAATGATGTATTTGTTTATACTTCAGTTACACTTTCTACAATTTGATGCTGGTTGATTTGTTTTGAAATGTTTTCTTTTTCACCATGGTGGTTACATGTTATCATTGTTTAGCAGGTGGAATCATTAAATCCAGGTTTTACATGTTTATTATGTTGGATCTACTCATTAAATCCTCTACACAAGTCAGATAAATAAACAATTAAACAACAATTAATATATAAACATATATATAACTTAATCACTTGAGGTGAGAGGCGCTTAGAAAATGGTCTTTCTTGAAGATAGTCGAAGCCTCTTATTTGCAAAGGAAAAACAACCATATCTCCAGGAAACAACTCAACTTGGATTCAACTGATCATTCCCTATGAGTTTGCACAACTCAACTTGGATTCAACTGATCATTCCCTATGAGTTTGCACTACTCGGCAAACAATGGAACACCAAATCTCTTTTTAGAATTACCTGAATAATTAATCAACTTAATATAGTCCCATATAAATTAATTAAGTCCAGTTGGATCACTCAAGTCGGTCAGTCAATTGGTTCAGTCTGAGGACTAACCGGTTAGATTAATCTGTTAGAGGGATCCATTAAGACAACTTAGGTGGTCTGATTATTCCATCTCATGTCTGTAAGCACCCATTTTTTACACCGCTTCTTAACCATTGTTAAGTTTTCTAATTCTAAGTTAATCCCAATCAAACCCTAGGTCTAACCCTAGGTCAACCCTTCTTAACCCTAGGTTAACCCCAATCAAACCCTAGGTCTAACCCTAGGTCAACCCTTCTTAACCCTAGTTAAGTCCTAGGTCTAATCCAAGGTCAAACCCTTGGTTAAATCCTAGTCAAACCTAGGTCAAGCCCTAGCTATACCCTAGTTAGCCCTAGGTTAAACCCTAGCCCACATGAAATTAACCCTAAGACTAGCCCTAACCTAGCCAAAACCCATGAAAGACCCAAGGCCCCTAGGGCCTAAGCCCTGCGTCTGGGCCCAAAAATTCAAAAAAACTCAAGCCGTACCGGGTGCAACAGGGCCAGGCCCATTTCTGGGCAAAAACCGATAATGGTGGTAGAAACTCTACCACCATTATCTATTTAGCCTAGAATGGGAATGATGGTACTGGTTCTACCGCAATTCTCCATTTACAAAACCTCAGCACTCAACTGCCCCCCTGTGCATAGGCACGCCTCTTGGCAGCCCCCTCTCCCCTCTGCGGCTTCACCTACCTCCGTCTTAATGCCCCCTGTGTCCCTAGCCCCTCCTTTATAAATCCAAGGCCTCTCCACTTCATCTGGTTCACTGAAAAAAACCTCATCCGAATCCCTGTACAATTTTCAAGGCCTAAGCTCCTCCCAATGCCTATGAACACCCTCAACAGTACCAGGAGCTCTCAAGGACCACCCTAGCTCCCTCCCTGGCTATGCATCAACACCACAGGCCACCACTGTAGGCCACCCTCGCCTCCACCAGTAGTAGCCAGTAAGGGTAGGGCCCTGCCCCTTCCCCATCCTCTATTTGTGATCCATGTGAGCCCCTGGTCCATTTCCAGGGGACTATTGTTCGTTTTGTTGCTGTTTAACCCAGGACAGGGGTTCCCCTTGTCTTCCTCATAGGCAAGGGGACCCCCCTAGGCAATTCCATGTATACCCACACCACCACACACGGTGCACAAGACTTCCACCACATCCCCCAAACCCTCCAGGTGGTCCTCAGTCCATGAGGAAACCCCTGAGGTGTCACAATGCAATGCTGAAGAGGGAAAATTAATTTCTGGAAAAATCCAGAAATGGCGGTAAACACAATACCGCCATTTCTAGTCTTCCCATTTCAGTGGTCATACGCCTTGGTTAGTGGAGCCCTGGTCCATTTCAGGGCTTGGGTTTGGTCCTTAAGACCTCCATAAGCCTACCCTGGTCCTTCCAGGTCGACCCCATAAATTTAACTATGGTTAAAATCACCTTAATTGGAGACTGTCCAGAATGACAGTAGAAACTCTACCGTCATTCTAAGATTTCTATTATAGTGCAAAGATGGCCACTGTGGGCCCATCTCAAGCTTAACCCAGGGCTCATAGTAAGCCCAGAGCACGTGATAGACCTCCTAAACACTCTCATAAGCTCAATGCTCGTGGGGGTTCACCCCTGACCTTCTCTATTTGGCTGCAAAGCCATTGTTCCTGGAAACCAAGAATGACGATAGTTATCCTACTGCCATGTCCATTCTGTACAAGATTGAAAATGGCAATAGAATAATTACAGTCATTCCCAATTTTCTTGAAACAATGGGCCTTGCAGGGCCCATACCTGGTAGAAGGTCATTCTAGGCCCTGCCAAGCCTTCTGGGCCTACCATTGACCTGCCTAGACCCTTAACTGGGATTAATCCAACCTCGGTTGCATTTTAACCATGGTTAAACCCCTTTAACCCTTGGAAAAACCCTAAAAAAATTTCAAAAACATCAAAAAAATGCAAAGATCAAAAAACTTGACTTTGGACTTCATAGTCATGGTCAGCAACCCTAACCATGGTTAGCTCTCTTCTTTAATCGTGGTTAACCAATTTAATCATAGTTAAGCATCCTTTTAGCCTATCGGGCTAGACCTTGGCTTACCGGGCCCAACCCTATGGCTACCGGGCTAGACCTTGGCTTACCGGACTCAACCCTAAGCCTACCGGGCTTACCCTTAGCCTACCGGGCTAGACCTTGGTTTACTAGGCCCATCCCTAAGCCTATCGAGCTTACCTTTAGCCTACCAGGCTTATCTTCGGCCTACCGGGTCAACCCTTAGCCTCCGGGTCCAAATCACCCAAACCATGCACTTGACCAACCCGGTCAACCAAACCCTAGCCTCCGGGTTAGACCCTTAGCCACTCCGATGCACACACACACTCCCCTTAGCCTCGACACGAGCTCATGTGCCAAAACTACGCTCGGTCTGATCACACCTAAGTGAGTACGTAGGCAATCAAACCTGGGTTCGACCCTAGTTAGCTTTTCCCTTCTTGGATTAGTATAACCTAAAGACTAAGGCATTTGAACAATATTTGACATTAATTTGACTTATACCTAGGGAGTAGATAACCATTGCAAAATGAGAATCCCAGGGTGCCTAACACCTTCCCTGGGACTTAATCGAACCTCTTACCTAGAACTCTGATGCAGACTAAAGACCTTATCTATATAACCCGAGATTTATCCCTTCTAAATAAATAAGTGATGACTCCTGATCTTAAATCAACCAATTGTAGGGGAACGAAATCCGTGCTCACAATGTTGATCAATCAAATTGGTTCAGTCCAATGACTAACTGGTTAGACTAATCTGTTGAGACTCACCCAATCATATTGACTACATTAGGCTAGCCCTTTGGGCCTTGCCATCATGATTGGGTTGCAAGCAACACCAATTTGATAAACCAAATTGAATTCTATAATCTAATATTCGTTCTGATATGAGCAATTGGATCTGGTCCACTTGCTTTAATGATCAGAATAGGCCTATGGTTCAACCTTTTCTGGTTGGACTCAATCTAGAAGTCTTCTTCGTCCTTGGGCCGAATTGGTTTGTCATCTTCCTTTGGACGAACTGAACTCTCTGTTCTAGGCTCTCTGGCTATGGTTCTAATCCAACAGAGTTTCTAGGCTCACTAATTTATCTGGTTGGTTTGAGCCTTCTCAACCCCTCCTTATGTAGAGATCCAAGGGGTGGGCTCCCATTAAACCCCTCCTTATGTAGAGATCAGTAGGCACCCATTAAAACCCGCCTTATGTAGAGACCCAAGGGGTAAGCACCCATTCAATGTGCCTAACTACCCACGGTTAGGTTTAACGAACCTAACTCTTCACCCAACCAACCCATGCAACCCTTGGGTTGCGGGTGATCCCAAATACATCGACCCATTAGAATAATCAAATCAACCCAAATCTGCGAGGGCCACACTACTAAACGTGTGTCGTTCTGATAGCACGCGATCAAGGTTCATCTAATGGATGGTCCAGATTTGATCGAAGAAAAGAAGCCACTCAATATACGTATGAAGTGCAAAGTGTGCCTCATAACACTCAAAGTTCATTGCCCTTTGCATGCGCACGTAGCTCGCAGCGCCAAAGATATGGTGTAAATGAGAGAAAAATTAATGACTAGACATCATAGGAACTACTAGATTATAATCTACTAATCCTTCAAAGGCTTTATTAGCTTGAAGATTTCCTTCAATTTTTTTGATTTGCAACTAAACTTCCAAAGGGAAAACACGGAAGTAAATGGCTTTGTCTCACTAAAGAGACCAATCGTCAAGTCACACCTTACAAACAAAATAAGACATTTTATTTGAATTATCTAGGGATCATTTGAAATAACACAGAGTTTTGAGGACCAAAACATAAAATTAAAGACTAAAAGAATTAAAGTTTAAAACATTTTAAACAATACCTTCAACACGCCCCACCTAAAGTTAGAAAAACCTTTTCTTTTTCTTTTCTTTTTTGCAAGGCATAGCATGGGGTCTGCGGTAAATGCCCCTCAACTTTTGATTTTTTTTTTTCCGTCAAAAAAGTTTGCTAAGATGAAGACATGGGTAGTTGCCACATTGAACTTTTGAAAACAAACATCTTATACCTTATTTTGTTTCATTATTTAATAGAGCATAGTCAATAGACAAGGATGCAACTTTATCCTTAACTTTTGAAAAATATAATCATATATATTATTTTATAGGGCATAGCCCATTAAACAAGGAGACCTCTAAACTTTTGAAACAAAATATTTTTCACATTATGTAATTTAATTATTTAATAGCGTATAGTCATAGGACAAGGGGACAGCTGTACTGTTAAACAAGGAGAAACAATAGAGGGTTGTTATTTAAATATTTTGAAATGATGTTAAAATGTTTTAAACTTTAGTTCTTTTAGTTTTAATATTACTTTTTGGTCCTCAAAATTCTTTTGTGCTATTTCAAAATGATCCCTAGTTAATTCAAATAAAATGTCTAATTTTGTTTGTAAGGTGAGTGATGCTTGGTCTCTTTAGTGAGACAAGCTCATTCACTTTGAGTTTTTTCACTTTGGAAGTTTAGTCTCACATCGGAAAAATAGAAGAAGAACTTCAAGTTAATAAAACCTTTGAAGCTTTAGTAGATTGTAATCTAGTAACTCCTATGGTCTATAATCATCCCTTGTCCTCTCCTTTACACCATATCTTGGAGAGCGAGCTACGCTCGCGCAATTTTCGTGCGAGCAACGTGCAAAGGACAATGAGCGCTATGAGATGTCCTTTGCACTTCGCACTTATGCTGAGTCGCTTCTTCTTTTTTTTCGATCAAATTTGGACCGTTTGTTAGATGGACCTTGATCGTGTGTTCATAGAAAACGAAAATTATGGTATTGTATGTGTGACTCTCACATATCTGGGTTGATCCAATCGGCACAATCGGTTGATGGATCTAGGTTCACCTGCAACCCAACGGTTGTGTGGCTTGGATGAATAGTTAGATTCGACGAGTAGGTGCCTACCTCTTGGATCTCTATAAAGAGGGCTTGAGAAGGCTCAAACCCACTAGACGAATTAGAGAGCCCAGAATTTTTTTCGATCAAATTTGGATCGTTTGTTAGATGGACCTTGATCGTGTGTTCATAGAAAGCAAAAATTATGGTATTGTATGTGTGACTCTCACATATCTGGGTTGATCTAATCGGCACAATCAGTTGATGGATCTAGGTTCACCTGCAACCCAACGGTTGTGTGGGTTGGATGAATAGTTAGATTCAACGAGTAGGTGCCTACCTCTTGGATCTCTATAAAGAGGGCTTGAGAAGGCTCAAACCCACTAGACGAATTAGAGAGCCCAGAAATTCCTTCGGATTAAAACCAACGCCATAGAGCCCAGAACAGAGAGTCTAGTCCGTCCAAAGGAATAAGATAGACCAGACCAAGTCCAGCCCTAGGAGGAAGAAGACTTTCAGCTTCAATCAAACTAGAGAAGGTCAAACCATAGGCCCAATCTGATCATTAAAGCAAGTGGACCAGATCCAATTGCTTAGATAAGAACAAATTGCAGATTCTAGAATTCGATCTAGTTGATCAGATTGGTGTTGCTCACAACCCAATCATGGTGTCAAGCCTGAAAGAGCTAGCCTAATAAATGTTAATTCTATTGGCCAAATCTCGAATAGACCAAACTAACCGCTAGTCCTTGGACAGACCCAACCAGTTGGTCGATATGGACTAAACCAATGGACCCCCTAACTGACTAGTATAACCGGTTAGTCCTCATACTAAACCAATCTGAATTATCGATTTGAGATACTCCAACCGGACTCAACCAATTGGACCATTCCGTATGGATGGATCCATATATCGTTATGTTGTCGAAATTACGGCAGATCATATAGTTGTTCTAATCTCTAGATTAAAACAGATTAATAATTAATCAATTTTTCTTTAAGTTAAACAAAAAGAATTTAACTTCTGATTTAATTGAGTTTCAATTAAATGCTTGGTTTAATTAAACAAAAGATTTTAATTTATTGAACTAAACATGAAATTATTTTTGAACTAAAATTATGATTAAGTTTTTTCGATAAATTAATTAAAAATAAATAAAATTTTCAAGAACTTAATTAATTTATTGTAGTACTAAATTAATTTGAATAATTATCGGGATATTCTAAAAAGAGGTTTGGTGCTCCATTATCCGTCAAGTAGTGCAAACTCATAGAAATTGGTCGGTTGAATTCGAGTTGAGTTGTATTTCGGAGATAGGGCTGCTTTTCTCTTTACACATGGAAGACTTGAACTATCTTCAATCAAGAAAGACTCTTTCGAGTGCTTGTCAACTTGTGTGATTCATTTATATATATATATGTTTATATATCAATTGTTGTTCAATCGTTAATTTATCTAATTTGTGTATGGGGATTTAATGAGCAAATCTAACACACACACACAAAGCACCCCCCCAAACACACACACACACCAATTTTTTGGCCGTTTCTCAAGAATGATACCAAATGACCCATACAAGAAAAACTTAAGCATCATAACACACACACAAATCCATTGCCCATACATCATCCCTAAAAGTAGAAGGAGAAGATGGAAGGCATGGTTGAACAATCAATGTTTTGTTACTTTTGCCTCAACTCAAATCCCAAAATGAAGTAGTTTCTTCCTTGGGTATGATCTCTTCTTCTGGACTGAAGTCAAGCTCCATATCTTCTCTCTGGATCTCAAACGCCATATCCAGCCCAAGATCTTCAATACTTGCCCCTAACAAACTTCCATAATCTCCAATCAGCCACCTCCCCAACTTCATTAGTACGTGTATTACAGTTCTGATTAGGCCGTCCTTGCTCCCTGTATGCCCAATCAGCTTCACTTGTGTCGCTAGCTCCATCTCCATCTAGGGTGCTTATAATTTCTTGTTATCGTTTTTGGAGACACTAGGGGATTTTGAGGAATATGGGTGGTACGTGTTTAAGTGGTTGCAGATCAGGACATTTTTCAGTGATGAACTTGGCAGCCATTAGAAAGCTTCATCATGTTCATGTGGAACACATACTGTGGGGCATGTGTGTCTCAAATAAAATAAAGAGATACAGTCTATTGTCTGGGCTTCGGCTGCAGTTATCAATTATCAGCCCATGTTCCAGGTCTACACCAAGCTTGGGGCCATCCAATTCACTTCTAGGCCCAATCATGGCCTATTTGCATCACTAGCCATGATCTTCTTCGGTTGATTATAATCAAGTGCCTTATCCAAGCTATCTGGGGTTGGCAATGTTCAATAGTTTTAGTCCATCAAGATCCATATCCCACAGTTGAATCTGTTAGGAGCATTAGGAGCATCTGGTCGGCGGCTACCTAGCCCAAAAATCATATCTTACTATATTTTTCCTTAAACTGTCGATACCATTTGACCACTCTAAAACCGGTATGAGGAACTAGAAATCTTAGCATTCTCACACATTTGCATGTAAATATGTGAACTACACAAAGGAGATGCAAGAAGTACTACAGTGAAGTTTTTGTATATTTCCAGTTTTGGAGTCTGGTTATTTCGACTTGCAGGGAAAAAAATTACTTGCAGATATCAGAAACACATTCGTCCACAGTGATAACAAGAAAATAAAGAGATTTTTCTCTGATCAATTTCATTCTTCTAAATAAGAGTTAGCAATGTCAAATCCTTACTGTTGAATCACTGTGCCTTCCAGCTTGAGGTTTGTTATTCCTTCTCCAGAATGTACATCTCCAGAGCTGCTGCCACTCTCATTTGTAACAGCTAAAATGTCATCAGGAAAGCATTCTTCTGAATCAACCCCTTGAGGGGATAAAATATCAGCATGCTCTTTACTGGAGTCATCGGAATCTGATTCCAAGTTCACTGGATTAAAGCATGGGGTTATCGAGGTTTGTTCTGGGGCTGCTGCAGGATTCTCTGGCGTCCATATTTTCTTGTCATCTTCTCTCATTCTCTCAGCATAATTATGAATGTTGAAAGCTACCTGATTATTTCCTCCAAATACAGACTCGAGCTTGTCCGTGTCAAAGAGGTCCTCCATTATCTTTTTGGTGTTGAGGTCATCAGAGTAAACAAACTTCACTTTTCTGTAAGTCTTGGGCTCTAGAAAGGGTTTTACCACCTGCGATAATACAATATCTTAAGCTCCCACTCATACTGAGACTAATCAGTTGGAGACTAATCAGTTGAATGGCAGGCTAAAATAATAACATGGGTAAATCTATAACAAGCATTACAGAAGTATTCATAAATGGAATATCAAAATGCACACATGCAAAAGAATCGGGAACCACCACCCGTAAATTTCCTGTCAGAGTCTAGCATGATTGGATGTCTGCTACCATCTGATCAGCAGACTTTTCTCTGGATTGATATGCAAATTTTCTTCAATTGTCCAAAGAATGGACAGATTGGATGATAACAGTCATCTAATTCGGTGGATTTTTAGTCCAGGAAATCTCGAACAGGATTGTAGGTCCAGAACCTCTGAATGGTACGATGCATCCTGGACCCTGGTTGTCCATTAACAGATGCTAATTATGACCTGATAGGCTGATACACAGATTATACATTACTTTGTGCACCAAAGAGAGCGGTATAATCAAACAAAATATGCTAGAGCTTTTCTTCAAATAGTTTTAAAAGATTTAAACCTATGTTACACCTACAGGTATAAAACTTCTAATTTTTTTCACAAAAGTAAGGAAGAGAAGAATAGTGAGAAACAAACATACCGTATAGAAGGACTCAAAAAACTTTGGTGGGTTGTATAGGATTGCGACTCCTAGCCTTTCTGGGTAATGGTCTTGTAAAACATGTGCGGTTTCCCGTGTTACCTTCACTGAAATATGTGACAGGTTGAAGCCCTGGAAGTCGATGAGCCAAACCATCTGTTCCTGGTCTGCTGGCAGATTTAGAATAGCATTCTCCATGCAGTATACCAAATACCTAATTTGCCCTTTTGTTGACTTTGTGTTCTGCAATTGAACATGAAATTAAAGGGAGTTATCCTGGAAAGCAGTGACAGGCACAAAAGTAGCCTCCTTCTAAAACTTGAATATGGAAGAATAACATTTCTATGTACATGTATGCATACAGGTAACAACACCCCGATTCATGACTTGTAGATATGCTCCTTGATTGAAACTGTACAATCAAAGACACTTACATGCGGGTCTCATCTGTCTGAAAATTACCACTATCTGGTGATGAGAACCATGTGGACTTCTTTTTGGCAATCAATAAAATATTGGCAATGGGTCTAATATTGGAAACTCTGTGTATCAGTCAGGATTTTTCTAAATTGTGCAAATAGGTCCATCTATTGGACAGTTTTAAGACTTTAGAGCCTTTATTGCTGCAGATAGATGAGCATGTCTTCCTCAGCTATCAACACAGCTCCATTGTCCGCCCTCAGTCTAATAAAACAAATGCTGGTTTTCCACACACACATTGGGAGGCAGAGAGAGAGAGAGAGTACTAATAGTCAAATCAAACCTGACAGCTAGGTCTCATGACAAGAACAGTTCTCCCATACTTGTCAACATAATTAGATCTGTAGATTTTCCCTGTCTCAGCTTCATGAGCAATCTCTTCCTACGTCACAAGAGCAAGGCAAATAAAATTAAGAAACTGATACATCTTGTGAAATATCTTCCTATTACAAAAGTAAAACAATGCAGCTATCAGGGGATGACCATCAGGTCTGATAAAGTAGCCAACAGACTCAGCAACAAGAATCTCTTATGACGAAATACCAAATAGACCACAAAAACTGAAATCAGGAACAAATGCAATCAGTGGATTCTGATTGAATGAACACACAAAAATAAAGAAAGTGGAAATAAATGGTGGCATACCCAGCGAATTTCTTCTGGTTTGTATTCCAACCTCCATTTCAAGGTTTCCTTTAGCATTTTAGTTGCCTTCTTGACGTTCCAGTTTCGTGCCCTCAGATATCTTGAGATTGATGCATCAGAGCAGTACTCAGACAGTTTATCTGGTAATGGTCCTATATACTTTCTCACCTCATTAACCTGCAACATAAGATGTGCCACGGACTCTAAAGCTTATTTCTGAGAGTAGTTTTTCTAAAAGACAACTTATCTCATCCCCAAACCTCAAAATAAAAAAACCCAGTTCAATTTTGCCAGTATCATGTGCAAAGAGCAAAATGAATTAATGGGGTGAGCATATTTGGTAAGTGTGAATACCTTTTCCTGCTGCTCTTCAGGTTTTGATGGTTTTTCATGGCCATTTGAAGCCGATTTCTTTAGAATAGTGCTCATATTTTCAAAGAAGTTTCCCTGTAAGTCAATAGTTGAAACTTTAAAAAATGTTAATACGGTGATCTTTATTACTTTCTTCTTGCAAGTAGACTGAAGATCGTTCTAGATGGAAGTTCATTTACCACAAGAAATGACATATATTGTATCCTGTATACCAACAAAGATAGGTCCCATAGGATAAATATATGAGACATGTACGAACATTTCCCTTTTGTTCTTTAAAGCAGGAGGAAATCCAAAATATCAAACAATCAGATCTAACTATCAAATAAACAGTAATAATCCATGAAAGGGTTAAGCCTAACAGTAGCTATATGTCAAGCCCATAAGGAACATATCTTAACCTGTTCAAAAATACCAAGCTGCTCTGATAGCTTAGTTTCTTTTTGTTTGAAAAGAAAATATTATGTTACCATCTTAATCTGAGACAATAAGTTCAGGCTGTCCACCTTTCCCTTGTTGCTACCCTCAAAGCTCAGCTTCAACCAACCAATGCATTCCCGCCTCACAAAAGATAACCATTTAATAAACCTCATCAATCATCCTTGTAAAATAAGACGGCACTTTTTCCAACTTCGATACTCTTAATAGTATATCCTTATTCGCAACCATGACATCATCAAACACAGCAGAGAAGACTCTGTTTGTCAAACGCCCAAAGAATGCCTAGGAGTAGAATTCTTGAAGATAGACAGAATATTACAAAATTAAACATTATTTAAAAAGATAAAAATAGACCAAAGATGAAAAACCAAACACATCATGTATAAGCATGCATGGAAAGTTGAATGCCGTATTTTACTTATCCACTGACACATAGAAATACAAACAAAATTCTTATCCTTGCAAGCTTGTCATTCCCAAGTATATCTTCCCAGTCAAGAAAATCTTCCATGTCCGAACCCAGATACAAAGCAATTTCTTCGAGGTCCAAATATTTCTAGATGTTGCAAGAAATCTGGAACCTTGAGTGATACGAAAACTGATTAGAAAACAATAAATTGTTTAGGATTTTCACGACAAGGGCGTGGCATCAGGCATTTCGCAATCACAAATACCCTTCATCACCATCAATCATGGAAATAAAAATCACCGAAACCGATACGAAACAGGCGATACTTATAGGTTTCGGTAGCTCCCTGTACGATATTTATTATAATACGAAACGGGCGATATGAAACGTTTATTAGTTATTTATGTTTTCATTTATTGTGTAATTGTAAATGTATTTGCCACCTTGTCTTTAAGTCACTTCCCATGACATTATACTTGGTTCCTATAACTCATTTGATTTTTTTTTTAATTTTCATTTGTTTTTTTTAAAATTATTTTTAAAAAAAGATAAATTATATGTATCGTCCGAAACCGATACCGAAACCGGTACGTATAGGTTTCGGTTGGGACCGATACATCCTCCGAAACAGTTTTTTTAATCCTTGCCATCAATACCCAAAGAGAGCTAGACAAGATGAGACTACCCTTAAGTAGGTGCACCAGTCTTCAATTAACAAGATGCACCTTCTTCTCTTGATCATGTTTTAAATATCTGCAAAAAATACGAAATATAGGCCTATATATATATATGTATATACCAATATCGCAGGCCAAGAATAGATATGTCCCTGGTAATTATCTTTTTCACAAAAATATCGCAATATATCATCACATCATCTCGCAATATATTACAAAGTTAAAATTATATGGTGGGAATTTGATTTTTTTAAATTATAAAAATTACAATTTGTCAGTCCAAATTCAGAAATATTGACTGAAATATGAGATATTTTGGGATTTTCTTCTTCCTTGATTTTTCATCAACTCTTTTAAGAAATTCACTTAGACTTGAGTTGTTGAATCCCACATCAACCTAAATATGGTGAGTATCGTCGGGTAGTATGCATGAGGTTTTTTTTCCAGAAAAAACAGCAATAAAGGTTTTTTTTTAGTTAGCAGGTTAATCCACTTCAGGTTTCAGCACATAATGTAGTTTTGTTCCATTTATTGACTGGCTGTTTTTTTAATTTCAACCGAAAAGATGTTTTTTTAAAAATTATTTTAACCAAAAACAAAATAAAATTATTTCCCGAAAATATATTTTTAATTGTTTAGGCTTCATAATGAACGATATGGATATGGAGGTGTACATCCTCGTCCTCGCATAATATCCACCGATGAAAGTGCTAGTGCAGCATGAGTATACACATGGTATCATCATCTCCTAAGTTTGGCATAGTACTATAGTCATGTGCGGAATGAATATTATTGCCTCAAGGTCAGGACAGAGATGACTCGAGCCTCTGCACAACTCTATGTGGATCTTTTACCCCCTTTTAATTGCATCTCTTACATACATTGTTATTTTTTGTGTTTCTCCTTGAATCCTAAGTGTGTATTAATATTTATTTGAACATTTTTAAAGTTTCACTAAAACATTCCATCCTTTTTCTAATTTTTCCCTTGACAACAAAAATTTGCCATTTCATTTTTCCATATTTCCCACGATATATCCCCTTTTAGACTGCAGTATATCCCAGAATATCAGCATTTAAAACCTTGTCTTGATTGCTTTCATTCATAAGAGAAATCTTTGAATCCTACCAAAGTAATCCACTATTCTCTCAAAATTAGGATAGATAGTCGTATAGTAGATCTATGAATCACATTATTTTCCATCAATTAGAAGGCCAAGCGGCAGTCTCAAAAAAGCAAACAAGAGCTTTAAGGCTCAACATCTTACCATGGAAAAGTCGGGTCACCTCGTGCTTCAATTCCACAACCCTTTATGTTAAACATCACCATATTTATTTTTTTCTTTAAATAAACACCACTAATCTAATTTCCTCTTTCTATTAAAGAAAGTAGAAAGTATTACAGATTAGAATACTTTAGGAATAAATTTCTATAAGATCTTTCTAGTTTACTTAGTAGCTTACTCATTGCGCATATAAGAATGCGGTGCTTCAAAAGGCGAAGGCATGGGGCAAAGTGTTAGGACTCCCAGAGTGTGAGGAATAAGCTTCAAGTAGGTGTGGAACCACATGGGTCCTAGGGGTGAAGCCCCCCCCCAAACATTTGAGAAAAAAATTGTTTATATCACAGGAGCGGAGCCAGGTGGACTAGCCCCTCCCTGGACTTTTGAGAAAAAAACTAAATTTATACTCTTATTATTTAATTTAAGAGGGCATAGGCATGGGGCGAGGGTAGGGGCCCCCTGAACTATTGAAAAAAAGCTAAGTTTTATACTATATTAATTAATTTAAGAAGGCATAACCATGGTTTGGAGGCCACGCCCACAAACCCCCACACCCCCTGGACCAAAGAATATTTGTACCCGCCTAATCATTATTGATAATCAAATCAATAATAATTACTAACATTGTTAGCCCCCCCCCCCCACACACACACACACAAATCCTAGCTCCACCCCTGGCCTCAAGGCATGAGCTTTAAGTCTCACACCCACCCACCCAAATTCTTATTTAAAAAATTAAGTACAAATGAAAAAAATTGTAAAAGATTTAGAAAAATAAACCAAAGATTTTACTTTACAAATGAACAATATATTCAACCATCACATAGAAAAAATGAAGGAGAGACAACAATCATTTAGAAAAATAGAGTATGGCTAATCGTTGTTTCATGTGCAGTGACTTGGAGGATTTGGTGGATCACCTGTTGTTGCATTGTCCTTTCGCGACAGTTGTTTGAAACCACTTCCTAGCACAATTGGTGTTGGAGTGGGTCTTTCTGTATTATTTATAGGGCTTCTTATCTTGTTGACTTTCGGTGAGGTTGATAGCCCCTACCTCTACTCCATGGTCCTTTCTTCCGAGGGTGATAACTTGGTAAATTTGGAAGGAGCGGAATCAGAGAGTGTTTGATGATGTAGCCTTTTCCACTCAACATATCTGTGCCAAGATCCGTCACCTTATTTTGGACTAGTGTTCCATGAGGAGGGATCTCGAGGTTCTGGATTTTATGCCTTGATGTGATTCACATGTTTGGCTATTTTGCGCCCCCTAGATTCCGGTGGTCTAGTTTACTGTCTCTTCTAGGCTGTCTTTACTTTGTTCTTTTCTTGAGTTTGGATTTAGTTGTTGGGTTCACGGTCTGTAATCCCTGGTGCTAATATGCTGACTTTTACTTTTGTATTGTCTTCCTTTTATATTGATTCTAATTTACTGATAAGAAAATGTTGGAATTAAATTTACTTTTATGTTCATATACAATTTAAAAACAAAATTGATGTTCTGTCATTAATTCAAATCGCAAATTACCATTCCAACAACCCATAGCAAAGATGTAAAAAAAACTACAATGTTGGCTAGTGGGTCCAAATCCCTTCAACTTCCAACAAACAAATCATTAATATGAAATGGAGACTCAAAAGGGTTTTAAAAACCCCAAATACTTCGAACATAAAATATACAGTGTTGGTTTAAAAAATTAGAAAAACAAAAATGAAATGAAAAGACATACTCTTTAAGTCTTAGTTCTGCGGGAGAACCGTATTTTTTGTTTAATGTGATGGGCATGCCTCAAACATAAAGCAAGTCACAAGACGTGACCTGTGCACCCCTTGTTTGTCTCACACATTGAGGTGTGAAAGTCATCGGATTTAATCCTCGAGGCATTTTCTCAAGTCTTGCTTTTAAGGCGTAAGCCACACACCAAGGATTAAAATATGGGTTTCGGGGTACACAATAGTTTCATTGAAACCATTACATATTGTTGACACCAATACATATCGGATGATACTTATAAAGCAGGTTTTTAAAAAAATATCAATTAAATGTAGTGGGGGATACCAATACGTATCGTTCGAGTGTTTCCAATACGTATTGGATGATATTTATAAATGAAGGCTTTTATAAGAGAAGTATCAAAAGAGTCCTACGAAACCGATACATATTGGCTGAATCCTACCAATATGTATCGATTTCGGATGAGTCAAATTTAATCCTTAATAATGATCTCTCAATATAAATATCGTACAGGTCACCACCAAAATTGATACGTAATGGTTTCGCAATTTTTATTTCTATGTTTCACTCTCTTTTAAAACACTGATGTGGATAAGTACTATCTCCTAAAGTAATAGTAAAATTAACAAACCATTATGGATCCTCCACCTTAGATACTCAAATGTATTGAACTAGTCCCCCACTACCAACTATGGGAAGAAAAGGTTGGCCTATAGATAGATCTAAGCTCTTGTTCTAAGAACCTAAAAAGCTGATAGGACCAAAATACGAAACAATACTTTTGAAATATTGTCTTGACCTCTCTACATTCTTCTCTAATTCCCCCAAACCAAGATTACATATAGAAACAATTTCCCCTTTCCTATTAGTAACATACAAGAGAAACCGTCCTTTGAACTTTCCACCATGCAGCCAAGGCCAACCCCTCCAATGATTCTAAGAAACTCCTCACAAAGAAACATCTTGGTTGGAAATTCAATGTGTTCCAACTTAATAATCCTTGTAAACCTTAAGTCTCCCTGCCCATACCTACATACTTGGTTATAAGTAAAAAAAAAAAAACCTCATAGGAGATTATAACACAGTCAAGGATCAGCTTGGCATTGTATAAAGTGACTCTAGATTGTCCAAACCAGGTGGCCTATAAACAAGGCTTAGCTTGGTCTTAGGACTCGACTCGAGCAAGGCCAAAGACTAGGACTCCCTGAGGCAAGTGTTTCTGCCCACTCACTGTAAACAATTTATGTACTGATGAATCTTTGACAAGACCTAGACCAGACATGCCCATCTTGGCCAAGATTTTAGACCCTATCAAAAACCTCCCCAACTGCAGGAGCCAGAACTTTGGCCATAATATTCATGTGCCCCTCATTTTACTGATTGAAAGAACGAAACCCAAACCAGTAACATTCCTAAGCTTTAAAAATATACCTTAAAGCAGTTCTCAATTTGCTTCACCATCTCAGAAAATGCCTCTTAAGCCCATGTGGCCCACTTAAATTATCTATAGACATTCTACCGTAACCAGTTGCAACCTGTGCATCCCTCATGCCACAACTAATTATGCACTCAGGGCTGTTCATTGAAATTTCAACATAACCTGTTTTCTTCCATATAAGATTGTTGTTATATCCTAATCTAATCTGTAAGTAGGTTTAATTAGAAGGCCATAAACAAAATAAACCCTTTTAAGAGCTAGCAGGCTTGATGGTAGAAGTCCTGAAGGAAACCGCCAATGCAACAAGCGCTTACATCCGTTTCGACCTTTCCCCTATTTTTAATTTTAAAAAAATGGAAATCTAAACCTAGTACATAATCACATATTTGCAATCACAGCTGACTCTTCAAAATCCAAGTCCTCATCCAAATTAAGGGAGAAGAACAGATCCCATTTAAGTGGATTTAGACTTGTTTATAACAGACCCACTAATACTATACATATTTGCTTATAATTCCAATAACCCACAATGGATCTAGCAATTAAAAACCTATCCAAATCAACAACAGATGAGGCAGGTCCTTCGGCATGAACAGTTTGGAGACTAATCTAAAAGTACTCTGTTAATCCAAGCATCTTTGTCATGCAAGACATTAATATGAGACAATTTTTCAAGGGTTTTGAATGTGATCCAAAAAACCAATATTTTTTTTTATGAAAAGTAAAACAGAAACCCAAAAATCCACCAAATCAAAATCAAAATCAAAATCCAAATCAAAATCAGGGGTAGCAAAAAAAATGCCAACTTGAACATCTTACTCGGTGTAAAAGCAACAAACTTTCCCTCCTGTGACACTGGGTCGATTCGGAGCTCCTGAACAATCTCAACCGCCAAGAACCACCGAAATCTGGTCAGCGTCAAAAGCTTATCCGCAAAAATAGATCTTACAGATGGGGTTTGAACTTTGAAGGAAAAAGAGGGATCGAGACATGAAATGGGATCTGGGGAAATTGTTCTTTTTGACTGGTTTAATTAGTCTTTATTGATTACCGAAAAAAAATAAAAAATTAGTCTTTACTGATGAAACTCAGGACACGTGGGCTTTGTTTTGTAATTTTAGCTGTCTGATCACGTTCATCCAATCCGAAAGAAAGGCGGGATATTTTAATGGGGAAAATAATAATAAATATGTAAATAAATAAATATGAGGATCTACGGTCTTTTCTTCCTGTTTTATTCATGTTTTATTAGAGGCCTTGGAATCTCTCTGGCGAAGTCAGAAAGGGTGGTCTCGGGCTACCACAATTTGTCAAAATCTCATTTTGCCTTCTACATGCATTATGAGATATGTTGGGATAAAATGGTGAGAATAAGGAAGAGATATATTAAGTGGGGTGAAGTCAAAATCATGGGGAGAATATTAAATGACTTCTCTCTTTCCACGCCACATGTCGCATAATATGTGGCAGCCGGAGGCTACCTCTCTGGCTCCGCCAGAGACAATCTAGAGCCTTTACAAGGCGATGCTAGCTAGCTCAGTCCCACATGTGATCACAACACCTAAAAAAGAAGCCAAATCCTCTACGGTGATAATCTAGTTATCACCCCCTTCAGGTCTCCACATCATGTGTTGGATTTAATTTGATTTTAAAATAATAAATTAATTAAATAAGTTTTTTTTAATGGTGATTTAATGTGTCTTTCAAAGTTATGCTAAAGTGTGACATATATCATGTCAATGTTGATCCACTCTATTTTTGGACTGTTGGATTCAATTGTTGTTTTTGGATACCTATGGCCATGATGAATGATTATGAACTAATGAGAATATTCATGGGTTATATACATCGTATATGGCTTAATAACTATTCATTATCCAACGGTTATTCATGTGATGATTCTCTCAACCTTCGTACCATAATATAATGCATCTGGTTATGGGTGGGCTTTAAAGCAATAACGTGTGACTATTGGTTTTCTTTGAGTGTCGTGCTCTTCATGAGTACTTGGTCCCATCACATCTGTAAATAGGGGATGGAAGCAAGCCTTACACAGTTCGTTTATTCCTTAGACGCTGAAGCTCTAGTGGGATTATATCATACTGAGAACTTGTATACTCTATCATAGAGGTATACACTGACAGGTTCAAGACATACTTCTTGTAACGACCCCAAAATTCTACAAGGCTAGAATAGAACCTTGGAATCATCACATTACTTAAACCTGCTTAAAATCCATACATACAAAGCGTACTAACACGAGTCACCAAAAAATGAGGATAATAAAATTTTGATCATAAAAAGTCAAACCATCCTACATAGTAATAGTCCACACATCATAGCTCCTCATAACGAAATAGTCTAAAACCATCTGTAGGGTAAAACAACTAAGACAACATCAACTACAAGTCAAAAAGTCTAATATAAACATTTCTTCGAAAAAGAAATATTAAAACTACTCAATAGGGATGACTACCAAAATCCCTAGCTTCCTTCTCAGGAAGCTCACCTTCTTCCCCTTCTTCAGTGTACACCTTCTTAGTCCACGGCCCTCCTCCTAAACCTGAAGACAATGACAGGTCGACTGAGCATGTAATACTCAGTGGATAAACAAACTAACAACAACATAAAATAGTATGAGCAATAATAATATCATAACTTAGTTTATCGATGCTTAATCATAATACTTTCACGTAAAATAGACATAATCAAAGTGCGTAGCATATAACATGTTATAACATCATCTTGACTCGTGTACTTGTGCAATTCTTATCCATAAACTTACTTTAACATATGCATAGACTCATACATGCATGATTCATAGTGTGTTTGTCCCGTCAACACATAATTCATAGTGTTCGACAACGCGTAGAGTGGATGTTCGTAATGGGGGATCATTTTTTCATAACATAACATGAATGCGACAATGCGTAGAGTAGATGTTCGTAATGAGGGATCATTCTTTCATGACATAATTCGTAACATGTTCGTATTCAATGCATGCATGCTTGTGAGACAAGTGGACTCATGAGACTGGAATACTTATCATGCAAGTGCACGTGTGCTTGAGTGTCGTGATTGGAATTCAAATAAGTCATCTCTTAGATTCCAATCTTCTGTTAAGAAACTTCGCTAGGTTACAATGCTCCCTAGTTAGAGAATTCCCAACGTGAAGGATTTTCCTCTAAGGTTTGGCCTACCCGAATACCGATCACCATACAAGTAAATATAGCATAATTTATCATAACGACAACAATATCCATTTAACTTAATTTCTTGATAATCACAGCAGCATGCTAATATTTATTATTCTTAGACATTTCAACAAACATTTAGAGTGCGTTAATTATGGATACTTTGTCCTTTCTCATTCTTAACATTCCATCACGCCATAATCAATCCACACAACTCAAACATCATCCACATCCACACATTCATTCCAATCCTCCATAATATTTCTCTTCCTCCATTCAATCCATCAATAGTATAAACCTATTTTCATCTCTAACAAACTTAATCCATACATAATTAGGGAAAACATAATCAATCTTCATTTCTATCATTTACATTATACTAATATTCACAAAACATCAATAATAGGGTTGAGTTAGAGAGTTTATCGACCTTAGGGATCCTTCCCTTGGATTCAAATCGCTCCCAAGATGATTTGAGGAAGCTTTGAGAACGATCTCCAAGCTTTCCTAGCGATACCCAAGCTATCTTCTTCTTCCCCAAGAAATCTCTCTCTCAAAACCCTAGGTTTTCTCTCCCTTTTTGTCAAATTAGGTTAGAAATAGGTAGAGTATTCTAATACCTCGAAATAGGATCCCTATTTATAGCCCCAAGGATTGAGGGTAAAAAGACCTAAAAATCCTTATTGAAATTCTGTAGAAATACGAAAGACCGAGTGATCGGTGGTTATGACCAAGCGATCGGTCGCCTACCAATCGACCGGTGCTTTTGATCGAGCTCTCGGTCAAAAACATACTCTCTGAAAATTTTCCCCATACAAAATTTTGGACCAGTCGATAGATACTAACCAATCAATCCCTAGCGATCGGTTATGAACCGATCAATCCCTAACGATCGGTGCTTTGCAGATTTCTAACCCATTATACTGTTTCAGCCATAACTTATGACTCGCTCGTCGGATTTCGATGATTCAACTTAGGTTGGATTCGTCTTTCGAAAAGCAACATTTCTGGCATTTTAGAATTTCCAAATTTCCTATCAATTATGGGCCAAAAAGTCCCCAAAGTTGACTGATCTGTAATTCCATCAAACAAAACATCGGAAAACCCACTTTTGACTTAGCTTAGACTAAAATTATGGAAAAAAATTAAACATGAACATCAAAGAGGGTTCTAATACATTTCTAATGATTCAAGAGTTACTCAATTCCAATAAACAGTGCCAAAACTGGAGCTTCCTAAAGTTCAGGGTGTGATATGACATCCCTCCGCTAACAAGTTTGATTAAGCCTTAATCACACTATACTAATTAGATATCAATACATAAACATTAAAACATCACAAGGACTATAATACCCTTAATACTTGTAATAAAGACATGAAAAAGATTCGGGTCTCTACACTTCTCATCTAGATTGACCAGTCATATTATGTGGACTGATCTTTTTAGGGACTGGACTATTCAGTTCGGACCCACTAAATTGATCCAAACAGATTGTCTTTTCAAATAGACCTTGGGATCAATTTTTGACAATCTAAATGGATCGTCTCTTATCTAGACTAATTGGACGGATTCTATTGGGTTCATCTTAACTGACTAGTATCTTGAGATAATCTGATCGGATCGCCAATTTTTGGATTGATCCCTAGATTGACCAGTCATATTATGTGGACTGATCTTTTTTGGGACCAGACTATTCAATTCGGACCCACTAAATTGATCCAAACAGATTGTCTTTTCAGGTAGACCTCGGGATCAATTTTTAACAATCCAAATGGATCGTCTCTTGTCTAGACTAATTGGACGGACTCTATTGGGTCCATCTTAACTGACTAGTATCTTGAGATAATCCGATCGGATCGTCAATTTTTGGATCGGTCCCTAGATTGACCAGCCATATTATGTGGACTGATCTTTTTTGGGATCAGACTATTCAGTTCGGACCCACTAAATTGATCCAAACAGATTGTATTTTTAGATAGATCTTGGGATTAATTTTTGACAATCCAAATGGATCGCCTCTTGTCTAGACTAATTGGACGGACTATATTGGGTCCATCTTAATTGACTAATCTTGAGATAATTCGATTGGAACGTCAATTTTTGGATCGGTCCTTAATTGGACTAAACCATCAACCTGAAGGGGAGACTGGCGAATTGTGGACAATCTGCAAACACTTAATATAATTTAATTTTTAAATTTAAAAGTGTTTTGGTTTAATTGGAAAATAATTTAACCCGATTTTAAACCTTACCGTGTGGGGGCGTTTTAATGAGATTAATTTAATTGAAATTAATGTTTTGATGAAATAAAATTAACTTAATTAATTTTATATATGTGTTTAAATTTAAAGTTGTGAATAAATTCAATTTTAATTTAAAGCTAATTTTTCTTGGCATTCTAAAGGAGGTTGGGTACCGTCGTCTTCCGCCAAGTAGTGCAAACTTGTAGGGAAAGATCGGATGAATCCGAGCTGAATTGAATCCCGGAGATAGAGCTTGCACAATGGGAGGCTTCAACTATCTTCAAGAAAGACTCTTCGAGCACCTCTAAGAGTGATTCATTATATAATTATTTATTTTATTTCTTTATTAATGGTAGGTAATTGTGCTATGATTTGTGAATGTTTTCAGACTAACCGTCAACACACGTGTCCCTTTTGACACCCTTTAATTGTGGTTAAGATTCACCTACACCTAGGGTTCACCCACCCATCCTTGGTTTTTAGAAAAAAAAAAAAATTCTTTCTTAAAATATTGTAATATTAAAAATACCCCTAAAAATATTTTTAATATTATAAAAGAATTAATATTTTTTTCTAAAACCAAGGATGGGTGGGTGAACTCTAGGGGTGGATGAATCTTAACAATGGTTAAGGGCTGTCCAAAGAGATACGTGGCGAACTCAAGGGTGATAACCGGATTTGCCAAATCTGATTATCACCGTAGAGGATTTGGTCTCATTAAAAAATGTGGTTGTTAAACAAACTCTAATATTATAAAAGAAGTGATTTAAAACTCTCCATATTAGGTACTACATAGAGTTGGGCCATTGGATTGAAAATTTAAGGACACCAAGCATCAAGTGGAGCCCACCATTTAATACATCTACACCTTAAAACTCTTCATAGATTTAAAACTCTCGATAATTACACTCCATTATTGAAAATTATTGATTGTATATTATTAAATTCATAAAAAGATTGTACGCACTAAAAACAAATAAATATTTATACACACCAATTATAATGGATCCACATATCTCTCCTTCGGATCTTCCTTCCTGATAAGAATCTCACGATACAGGAAAACCCATTAGAGAGCAATCACATTAGTAAAAGACCCAAAATTAAAAATTGTCATGGATGATTAGGAAACCTAGAAGAAACTGACAATGACCAAATCATCTCTCCTCTGATCATCTACAATCATTCGATCTTCCATCGATAGGCTCTCTTCTATTAACGAAGAAGAAGCTGCTTTGGAGGAAGAAAAAATCCATAGATTTGGTTCAAGATTTGAACTAATGGCTCAAAATAGTTCTTCCATGTTCTTACCATAACGTCCCTGACCTTCTCCCTTTCCATGTTCTTCTTCTTCAAGAAGAGAAGAAATGTCTACTTTAGAAAAGAGTCAGGAGAAGAGGACCCCAAGGTCCTCCTCTAAGCTGACCGCAGCGTCCCCTTGTCCCTTTTAACACCTCTTTCACCATGGTTAAGTTTAAGTAAATTAAAAATAATAATTTGTTTTTTTATGCGGAGAATGAATCCTAATCACAATTGCTAGGTGGTAAAAAGGGGGCTTAGACCAATGAGATCACGGGGTCAGCTTTTAAGCTAACCCTAGGTTCTATTTTCCATTTCGCTTTAGAAAACTTATTGCTAGCGCTGATTTTCATTGTCATTGCGCTCTTTTTCGCAGGAAAGAAACAGGGTTTAGTGAGGCAATTAAAGAATGTCAAAACTGAAAAGAAACAAATATAGGGGTACAATCATCAAATATTAGGGTGCGCCTAGCACCACCCTACCCTCTTATATGCCCAGCATCCCATCCCTTATCATCTTATTTTTCAACCTACTCCTTCTCCACTTGCTAATCATTTGCCATTACCTCTCTCAAATTCTTAAGTGTTTTTTTTTTTCTTAAGAGGGGATGAGTTTCAAAGTAGACAAACTTAGTAATGAGATTTATGCTTTAATTTGTTTGATCGATTGGTACTAGGAATATAATTTTTTTCTTAGGCAATTTATGAATATTTGAGATTTTCTTTCCTAAAGTATGAGACCGTTCCATATTCTAGAATGAAACAAGATCGAAGGATCCGATTGGAGTTCCCAAACCTCCTAAATTCGCTCCTGAAATGCCACGTGGGCCTCCCCCTCCCCCTCCCCGGCTTTCATTAGTAGTAATAAGCTAGGAAAATATGTAAAAATAGAAGAAAAAATTAACGATTCTAATATTATTGCATAACACCTCATTCGACTTGTACTATTCATCAATGCCACGCCTATTAAATGGTGAAATATTATTGATTGGATGGTCCTAACAATAATTTAATCACACATGTGGTTCACTACTTGAACTATAATTAGGGGCGAAGCCAGGATGCTCTTGTAAGGGGACTAACAATGGGGGTTCTGAGGCATAGTCCCCCAATATTGTTTCTTTTTAGGGCCAAGTTCATGGTCATCGTGTCTGTTTGTGTCCATTTTCTAGGAATATATGGGGGGGCTAGAGCCCCCGTCGCCCGACTATGTCCCTCTCACAAACTATGCCCCTATTAGTACTATAGGATTTTTTTCCCTTAATTTTAGGGGGCTTCAGCCCCTTCTGGGCCCATGTGGCTTTGCCCCCGACTATAATCAAGGATGAGGAGTTAGGTAGCAATGTCTTTAATGAATGATATACTGTTATAATTAAAAAGTTTAAAGTTTGGTATGCAATTATAAAATTTATAGATTTTTTTTGTTTTGGTGTATGCATAAAATTTTGTCAATGTATTGATGTACGTATTGTAAATAATTTTAAAAAGCGGGTGTAGTCATAAATTGTTGGGGAGTAATTTTTTAAATTGGGGTGTAGTTATCAAATTTTGGGATGTGCCTAGCACAACCCTATTAGAATTGGGGTAGTGTTACATGCACACAAACTTAAAAATCACACCATTTACCTCCTAGGAATGGAGGATGTTAACCTCATGTCCTATTTCGACGGTATACATATATGCTGAGCTAATGGTTAGGAGGGTGTTATGGCCGGATGTCGCCGGATCCTCATTTTCCCTATGAGTGGTGGTACACATACCAATACACATCTCAGTGGCATACATACCACCAGCCTGAGGGCGGAGGAAGTTTCCTGCCCCGCGAAGGAAGTATTCCTACCATAATCACATAGCTTCACCTTGCAATTAGCGCAAACATCTTGTGTCGCCTTATCTTTTGCCACCTAAGAGAAATATCTAAAGGAACACATGACCCATCTTCCATGTGTTAAAGGACTCTTTTATTAGGGGGGTGCTGAGACTTGTGGTTAGGAGAGCGCTGAGGAACCTATTAAGGATTGTGATGCCTTGATAAGTAAACTACGAATAATGATTTAAAGTTGTCATGGCTCTTTTTCTTAACTGATAATCTATTTTACAAAGGATAGTGCTTAGGTCGTATTCGCAAGAAGGAACTCACTAGAAAGAGACCTGAGTTAGGGCGGAGGAAGGAAAGACAACAAGTCAATAAGGCCTTCTTTTTAGAGCTCTGGTACTAGGATATGTAGGGGTCAAGGATAGTTCAATCAACGAAAGCGACTCTTCAGTAGACTTAACCTTAGGAGTAGGAGCCTATGGATTCAGTACCCTTTGAATTTGGTAGCCTCTTTTCCCGAAAAGGAAATAGGAGTTTCTGGCAGTAGGATCAACTCGAATAAGGGGCCAATCTATCTATCTAAGCTAAGTGCATATACCTCTAGCTCGAAGCTTATCGAGGTTGTCTCCTACTGGGCAGGAAGGTACTTCGAATCATTCCACTCTAGTTCTGGAATGGCATAGAGACTTTAAAGGAAGGTAGCTCCACGTTATAACCGGTATCTTCTCGGATCTCCCGCAATAAGAGCTAGTGGTTCCTCATGACGAACTATAATTAATGGTGTCTCCGATCACAATCATTGATACAGTTTGGATACCAAGCTACTTATCAATGTAGTTTTTTTTTTTTTGAATTATCGAGATTAGGTTTGGTGTTCAGTGTACTGTACTGTATCAGAAAGAATTTCCGATATTGTTATTCATGATATTGATTTGATGCTCTAAGACAATTATAACTAATTTGATGAGCTTTCAAGATCGTATCAAAACGTATCTTAATAGAAAGATATGATCTATTACACCTTTAACAAAATCATGGGTCCAACCTGGGAACCCTATAAATAGAGGCCTTTCCCCGTAGATGAGGAGAGGGTACTTTTTGGAAGAAGAGATTCTTCAACACTATCTTTCTCTTGAATTGGTCCCTGTTCTTTTCTATTCCTCTGATCTACAACCGAGTTCATCCTCTTGCATGTTCTTCCCTTATTTCTTTGGATTACCATTCTTTCATTAAGATTCTAGATCAAAACGGAAAAAATTGCTGATATAGGTTGATCTAGACTGTAAGTCTTACTTTGAATTCCTAATCATCCTACAAATCTTAATCATCAGAATCCTACATAAACAACTCCTACGCTGTTTGTATGTGTTTTAAGTGTTACTTTACCTCTTTTAAACAAAAAAAAAAAAGAGTAATTTTTAGTGTATGGTTATTAGTGTGTTCTTAAAAGCATTCTAGAATTGTCTACGGTGTGGATAAATGGGATATGCAATTTAATGTGGATACCTTTTAACAATTAATGAGTGCACCATTTAAGATTAGATAATTAGATTCCAACCTAGGAATTTAAGATCTGATTTGCTCTGTGCTTTTATGAGAGCGCCAATTTAATGCGAGATCGGATTTGGTCTGGTCCTCGCCCGATCAAAACCGTCTCGCCTCACTCACAGAGCAATTTAATTGCCCTTTTAACCCCAGTTAAGAAAGTTTAATTTCTATAGTTAAATTTTTTTAATACTTTTTTCAAAAACCAAGGGTACTTGGTTCAACCCTAAGAGTTATTAAACTTAACCACAGTTAAGAAATGTCGAAAGGGCATGTGTCAATATCTGGGATGAGGGCCCGACGGATTTGGTCTGACCAGTAGACCAAATCCCATTCCGTGCTTTACACATAGTTTGATGATCTTAGGTCTGAACTAAGGGTGGGGGAATGCTAAAAACACTCTCACAATTAAAAAAAAAAAAAAATACATACTCCCCTCTCTTGAGTCTTGATCATTTACTTTTTGCATAGACAACACCATAAACTAATATAATTAAACTAAATAACATACCTCACATGTTTCCAGATATTTAAAGATCTCATATGAGCTCTTTACTCATTAATCTCACCTCGGTTATCAAGAATAGGGGACCTTCTCCTTTAAATACTCTCACCTCACCCCTCTTTTTTGAGAGGTGTGTGTGGTTATAGGCTTGAAGTTGAGATTGTAGGGCGTGTGTGTGATGTGTGTGTTGTGTGTGGTTAGTTAAAATTATCCAAAAAAAAGATATTCTTTGAGGGTCTTCTACTCTCTCTTATTATTTGCTGGCTGGAAAGCTTTGTTTCTTGTAGAATAATATATTTCACTCATTTAAGAATAAGGGTGAGAGTTGTGACCTCGCCCTACCATTCATTAAGAATCAGTGTCTGCACAATTGATGGCGATTACCCTACCATTCATCAAGATTCTGTGTCTGCACAATTAATGGTGATTATGTCATCAAATAATGATATGCTAGTTTGTCTATAGTGTGCCAAAATAGGTATACTTTAATGATCAGCATTGCATGATTATGCACTTGTAGCCATGCGAGATCGAATCACAACCAATTACAATTGAACTCGAGGAGAGACTCTGACTTTGGGTTTTAGATAAACATCTTTTAAAATTTTCTTAACCTGGGGGTTAAGAATCCTAAGAGTTAGTGAATCTTAACCATAATTAATAGGGATTAAAAAAAACACTTCTTAACATGTAGGTGCGATTGAACTCGGGAAGAGTTCAATAGCGATTGACTATGATCTGAACTCTAGCCATGCTTGGGTTGATAGACCAAGGTGTCCCCTACTTTGAATCCATGGGCACAAACATAGTTAGGAAGTCGGTTTTGGAATTATTTGGGAAAGTTTCGGATAAAACAGACCCAAAAAAAAAAAAATTAACAAATATAAAATTATAAATAAATATATTCCAAATATTAGATATTCAGGACTTTTCAAAAAAATCAAGAATAATTCGTGTTTAACTCATGACTTTTTTTATTTAAAAAAATAATGTTTTTCAAAAGAGCAATAATTTGCTCCACCGGCGAGGAGCGAAATATTGCTCCTCACTCTCACATAGCCAATCCTTCAACTCTCATTAACTTGGGATAGTTTTTTTTTTTAAACCTTTAGTTAATTTTTGTTTTTCCTAAAAATCAAGGGTAGATGGGTGAATCTTAAGGGTGGATGAATCTTAACCACAGTTAAATAGGATTAGAAGGAGGATACGTGGCAAGAACATGGGACCCGAGATGCCCCTCCTCACGTCACCAACCGAGGAGGTGATTATTTTCATTTTCAAAAAGTTGCAAATACTAAGTAAATTAATCGTTTGATGAAAAAAATTGGATAGTATTCAGAATTTTTTTTTAAATTGAAAAACTTTATCACTATAGATACGAGTAATAGCGTTGCTTCAAAAATTGAGCATTATGGGTAAATGATAAACCTCCTCAGCCTGACGGACTGACTAAGACTGTTGTAGAGAATCTGCTTAAGCTGCAGTCTGATTCACTATGGGGACTATGTGCTTCATTAATAAAAAAAATCACTTTTAGCAATGAAAATTTTCCGTCACTAAAACTAGCATTTGCGTCACTAAAGGTTATAGCGATGAAAACCAATTAATCCATCTGAAATACGTATCACTAAAGGTTTCAGTGACGGAAATAGCTTTCCGTCACTAATAGTGAACTTTTAGCGATGAAAATTTTCCGTCGCTAGAAAATATTTAATATTAGCCACAGAAACTTTCAGTCGGTAAACTTAATATTCGAATTATAATTGACAACCTTTAGCGATAGAAAAAAAACGTCACTAAAAGCATCATTAGCAACGGAAATTTTTTGTCACTAAAAATATTTGATATTAGTCACAGTAATATCCTTCAATAAATTGAGGCACCATGAATTAGTGACGGAAATTTAGCGACGATTTTTAATTCTTCACTAAAGATAGTTTTAATGATGATTTAAATTTCATCCCTAAAGGTGACGTTTATTATAATGGATTCTCTGCAATATATATAAGATGAAATATGGAGAAAGAATGATTAAGGAAGATATTGGATTTAAGCTCATTTGAAATAAATACTAGGCCAATAACAGGAACATTGCAGGAGTTGAGTGACCAGCTAAATGAGTATTTGGGAGAACAAATTGTTGCTTGATATCAATCTTGATTGATGGCATATGGAGTGTAACAGTATTTACCTTAAGATGTCAGGTCTCACCCCAGTCAAACATGTTAGCTGTCATTTTAGATCATTAGCTCGACCTGTCCTGATCTCATCTCGATCTCGTTTTAATTTCAGTTCATCAGAACAATCTCATCGTAACCTTAGTTCATTAGGTCGATCTCATCCTGACTTCATCAGCTCGATCTCGTCCTTATCTTAGTTCATTAGCTCGATCTCATCCCAACCTCAATTCACCTGTCCAATCTCATCCTAACCTCATCATTAACACACCATGTCCCACCTTAGTCAACATGTCAGCTGTCATTTCAATTCATCAGCTCGATCCCGTCCTAGCCTTAGTTTAACTGTTTTGAGAGCTCGGATATTTTATTTATTCATAAACGAAAACTCATACACAACAAACTAAAAATCATATAAACTCTACAGCCATTAAGATCAACCTATAAATTATCTCAATCCGTAGATGATTGGATAGACCATCTAACTGAACATTAATGCGATCTTATAACTCATTGACACATGACTAAGACATGTATTTTTAACTATATATGTATGTTTGTATCATTATCTTCTTAAATACAACTATCTTCTTAAATACAACCAAGCTGAGAATATGACACGGAGAGTGAACCTTGTGAACCGTTGTAATAAGAACTGGCAGTTAACAAGATAAAATGCATAACCATCTCTTGCATGCATTAACACTTGAACATTTATTTGCCTACAAGTAAGCAGCTTAGAGAAGACAAGAAGATCCTTTTTTCCAAAACTGAAATCTCTGAACAGAATCTCTGAGATTTATTAATCTCTTCTTCTTTCATGAACCCAATCCTAACTTAAGCTTCGGAGTCATGTCATTGACAGCTCGGATGACTACTCAACAACAAAACCTCGTTCTTCTTTCTGCTATTTACCCAGAGACACGTGGAGCTAACAGTTGTGAGAAATATATTTCCCCACATAGATAATACTCAGAGAGAGTTGCTTCTGGCGAGTACTTTGGCAAAGGTTGATAATCGAAGCATCTGGTCATCATAGTTCTAACTCTCCTTATATGGGTTTTGAAGTTTTTGTTTGGTTTCCGAAGAGTAGATCAGTTACTTAGGAGTTTAAAGCCCTATTCTCAGGAGATCATCTCAAGTACCTAACAAAAATCATCTGAAACACAGCTGTTTCTCCAGCAAATTTAATGGCCCTGCCGAGGGGGATGAACTTGCCATTAGCCTCTAGGAAATGTTCTTTCACTTGGCTAGACACCCCTCCTGAACATATATCCTTTTGTTGGTCTAAGAGAATCATTATGGTGCTAAAGGTAATCTGACTGATTGATCAAAGTTATTTCTCAGTCCTTTTCGCATAGACTGGCTCTTTAGCGGAAGTACTAGATGGGTGGGGGTAGTGGAATTTTTTGTGATGGGAAAATATATGAAGTGTTTGCGTCTTGCTGCAGTTTGTTTGGGTCTTTGAGAGGAAGGAATTCAAGATTTCTTGAAGACCAAGTGTCAATTTCCTGAAGCGATCATTCAGTTGATTAAGAAGGTGGTAGTGAAGTGACCATACATTCCAAATAGAGTTCCGACACTTGAGGGGGATGGATGCCTACTAACCATTCATTTTTCGGCAGGATTTTAGGGCCAAAAGGGATTTTATTCCCGGCTCCTTACTCATCCTGTCAAAGGCTTTCTGTAAGGTAAAATAATGTGATTTAGGTGATTTAACTTGAATCAACTAATTTGTATGATTCATTCAAAATAATATGATTCAATAATTTAATTAAAAAAAAGTGTGAAACAAATTATACAGGATCAACCACAAACCACATCTAGTCTCAGGTTGCCCTATGACATGGTGGTCTCATAAGCTATATTCCGTGTAAGGGTGTTCTCGAGCCAAGCCGAGTAGTGAGATGTTCAAGCTTGTTTATTAAATAAACAAGCTCAAATATCAAATTTGATCTTGGCTTGTTTAGTAAATAAACAAACTCGAGCTTTAACACTCGAGCTCGAGCCAAACTTGAGTAGTTCGTGAGCAGCTTGATTCATTAGACATAGCTATTTATTAAGTTTAACTTTCACTTTATTATCTTGGTATAGGTAAACAAAAATTACAGTTACCTAAAATTTTAAAAAAAATTCATAATTGTATAAAGAATATTCTTATCAAATACATTATACATTATTAATCTTTACTAGGATATAATAAATATACTTAATTTTAAAATTCGCAAGTAGGGGTGTGTTCGTGAACTAAACGAGCTTGAAAATAAAGCTTGAGCTTGGCTTTGTTTACTAAATAAACTAACAAGCCTGAGATTTTAACGAGCAGTTCACAAGCACCTTTGTTTGATAACCACCCCTAATTCCGGGTTCACATAGAGCAAGAAGTCCCAACCTTCCATCTTAGACAAAATAAGGAGATGGAACGTTAATGGTAGTTTGTCTCTCGAACCCGCCTTGGTGGATATTTGCAGAGTAGATTGAGATATAGATGAGCGTCGTGCAAGTCTTTAATGCCAGAGATTAGAGCTTTATTAAAAGGTTGATCACTGACCAAATCATGGTCTTTTGATTGTTGAGCGTGACTTAATGCAATTCTTTGGGTTACGGGAACGGAAATCCGAATGTGGGAGCTTTCTAACCTTACCAATATGTTACCAAAACAGAGCTTTAGTCATGTTCTTAATGGTGCTGATGAAGTAGCCGATTCATTGCAGGCAATGGCGTAAATTCTGCTTCCCTGGGAATTCCTAACTGGGTCTGTTAATACAATCCCCATTTCTAACAAAGTAAGGTTCAAATCTGTATCTCGGTTGCTTGACATTCCGCACCACAGCACACCGAAGTCGCAGTTTCAATCACAACCTGCCCAGAAGAAAAACGAAAAAGTCATCTCAGATGCTGACCAATAGGTAGTGAATGTTTTTATTTGTAACTATATGGTCCTGCAAAGATAAGAGAATCACTCTTTCAGCTTGCACTTGCAGTGATGAACCATGTGAACAGGCTAGAATTTAAAGTGAAGACACTAACTGAAGTGTTCTTCCATCTTTGCAGGGGTTGTTCAGGATTTCTCCATTATTTGAGAATTCATAAGGAATTGTGAGCTGCTTCCATCCCCCTGTTGAAGCCATTTGGTTCAGAATTTGTCAGAACCTCAAGCACCAGATTTCTTCACTTCTCCATTCATCCTTTCTATAGACCTTCTCGACAGCATGAAGCTCTGTTTCACTTGATTAGAGTCCACACAACGAGATAATCATTGGACTCTGGGATTTGAAATCTTTATTAGAGTCCATACAAATATCAATAGATCTTCGCATTTCTGTTTTTCCTGAATTCAAATACATCTGTTTCAGTCTCCGACTTGTTTGGGTGGGGGGAGTATAATACATCCTCTAAATCTAGTAAAGCGCAAACTTAATTGGTTATCAAATGGGTCTGTCCTAGTTAGCATCTTGTTGAAATGGACTAAATTATTTTGTAATGGACCCTAGCCATTCTCCGACTGTTCTGGGAAAAAAACAAATCAATCGAAAAGGCCATCTCCTGATATGAATAATTTCAATATTAATCAACTAGGTGTATTTGTGCTGAAAATAATGAAAGACGTCAAACAAGAGGCATGTGGTGAATCTTATATACATATAAATGCTGTGTCGGTGGCATATACCCCTGCTATCTCCATTAGCAGGGGAGGAAGGAGAAAAGGGAGCTATATATACTCAGAACCCATTCTCCAACTATTCCAGTTCATCCCTTTACAAACTAGATCATTCCTTTGAAGAGAAGAGGGCTTTATGGGGGATATTACCTCAAACACTGGTGTAGCTCTCTCATTTCAAACTTCTTCCATGAACTGCAATATAACCTGAGTTTGCTGCTGCACATGGGCCATTGAGTTGGCTGGAATAAGGTCATGAGTGCGAAGCTTAGTTAAGAAGGCGGCATCTGTGTTTAGAAATCATATAACAAGAAACTAAGATGAGACCATGGGAAATAATTATTTCATTACAGAGCTACTGATGTACAATACAAGAAGACTGGTGACATCTCAATTGCCTCTACTACAATTTTCCTTGTACCAATCCTGTGAGGCTGTAATCTACTTTCCTATACAGAAGGTCTGATTAGAGTATACCTTTTGAGGCTGGCTTCATATTTTACCTCTTCTTCAAACTGGAAATAATAAGAATCTGTAAACCCCTACAAAGGTTTTAAATATCCTATGGTCATCATCCTAATGCATCTTCATGTGCCCAAATAATGTTATCTTCTTTGAGAAATATGGATTTTCTTTTACATTTGAAGTACAGTACTATTTCACAGCATTCCAAGTTCAACGACATCAGTAGCTGTATGTGGTGAGAAGAGAGCTATAATGTCAAGGGGATACTTCAGAACTTTCCCTCTCCACTGGCAAATTAAAGTCAATCCTGTTGAGATGACAGCTTGTGTTGGGTTCTTGTTTGATAAGAAGTTTCAGCTTGCAGATTCACTGACGTTGAGTGCTTGCCTGTGCTATGCATTGGATTCTGAATTCTTGGCAAGGTTTGCAGAAATGAATAGCAAGCTCAGCGGAGATCCTTAGGTGGCATGCCAAATCATGAGAAAAATGGTGATAAATATGAAACATGTCTACCTTTGAATCCAATAACCTGTGGCTCCGGAGGAATTCCTATGATCTTCCTGGAAGCATAAAGCTCTTTTTGACGTAAGTGCGTCCCTAGAGTCCGTTAAAGGCAACCCACAATCTTCCCGAAAGCATCCTACTACTCACGAGACAAGCATGTCAGCAGATTCATTTTGAGTCAGCGCTGCTAATCACCGTAAGCAGCTTTATGGTCTGTTGCATTACTCAACTAGGTGATAGTTGTCTCTTCAAGTCCCATCCTTTTCTGATGCTTCCGATCTGCTGCAGATGCTCAACAAGAGTTGATCTTGAACAGCTTGTTCAACTTGATTGCGCATTTGCTGAGAAGTGCAACAGGATCTATTTCTCCTCAGTTTTTCAGCACCAGGAGCAAGCATTTCAGATTATAATATAAATAAAGCTCTCAGGCAAACTCCTCCAAGGTGCAAATGATCTGCAGACATCATCAACCATCAACTACAAATCTCTCTTGCCTGCCCTCCCAGCAGAACTTTGCTTCTTTTGGATGCCATATTGCCAGGCATCTCGAGATTTTTCTCCCGATTGATCCAAATCATCTGGGGAATTCTCCATTGGCAGCTTCAAAGGCCGGTAACCTCCATTCCTAGAAATTAATGTTGTGTTCAACTTCTCATCATCTTCTGATGGTGTTTTAGAATTGGACTCCGGATGCATGTCCAAGTTTCTTTGTCCTAGTCCAGCTGTTCTCAAACCTCTCATCTTAGAAGAAGCTTTACTATTCAATGTAGCATTACCAGGGCCTTTCGGTACCAGGAACTCTTTGGGAAGAGACTCCATGTCAACATAACATTTCCTCTCCTTAGCATCAGTGATCAATGCAGCCCAGTCCTCAGATTTCATCAGAGCATTAGCATTGCCCATAATCTGTTAATAGATCAAATGTAATGATGAAAAATTACATTAAAGATTGAACATGTGATGTGAGTATATTAAAGAGGGAATGAAAAGGACAAGCAATAGAAGTCCATACCCATAGAGCTCTCCTTGCACGAGTGAGAGCAACATTCATTCGACGAATATCCGCAACAAAACCCACACCGTGATTTGAGGCCCTGACACATGACATGATAATGACATCACGTTCTTGGCCTTGGAATGCATCCACGGTGTTGATATACAGCTCTTTCCCTTCTTCCGAATTCAGAACCTCCTCAAACTCGCGTTGAAGACATTTCAGCTGCAACTTGTATGGTGTTATTATGCCAACAGAGACTTTGCTTACACCCAAAGATTTCAAAGTCTTCCGAAGATGCTCATACACACGGAGACAGAAATGTGCTTCATGAATGTTCTGGTAAGAGACAGATCCACCTCTGTGGGACTCTCGACCATGTGTAATATCATAGAACACGTAAGGTCTCAGTAAAGAATCCTTGTAGTAGACCTCATCAGGTAGATTAGTAACACTTTCACTGTCCATCAGACGTCCTTGATAAAAGTACCTCGAAGGGAAATCCCGGATTTGTGGATGCATTCTGTATTGGACCGATAACAACATTGTTGGGCAGCCAGCTTGCTGGAACCTTTCGAACAGGCTTCTACTATATAACAGGGTTCCAGCTGCCTTGCTAATAACTGTTGCAGGAAGCTGCTGAGGATCCCCAACAAGAACACAGCGAGCTGCACCAAGGGAAAGAGGAGGAAGAACTGCTACTTCACTAGCCTGGGCTGCCTCATCAATAACAACCATATCAAAACCATGAGAGAGACGAGAGAATAACTTCCGACCACTACTTGAGACTGTTGTAAAAACAATCTCAGCCTCGTTTGCAAAACTGGCTTCAAGATTTGCTCGCGCTTCTTCCAAATTGAAGCTACTACCAGCACGGAACCTGCCTTCTAAAATGAGAAGGCGGGACATTTCCACCAGAACTTTATCCCTGCCCTCTACAACCGCTGCAAGGTTTTGCAGCAATGAGTCTCGATTATGATCCCGAGCAACAAGAACATCCGGGTCAACACCAACAGATCCTTGAGAACGTCCGGCTGCAGCTGCAACATTGAGTTCTCTCTTAAGAGAAGCTATCTGCTGTGAACACTGAGCTTCGCGGCTTTTCAATTGGTGCAACCATCCAAAAATTTCCTCACGGCCCTTGACTAAAAGCTGTTCGGTTCTACGCTCAACGGAAACTGCCTGTGCAGCACGTGTTTGTGAATCAACACCAACTCGGGCCACATCAGGCCGATATACTTTCATTTCACCATCAATGAATCCACGATCAAGAACACGTGATAACAACTCATCAGTTGCTGCATTTGAAGGAGCACAAACAAGCATTCTAGGTTTTGGACAGAGTTTTGGTAGAGTGCGGAAGAGGTTCTGATCCATACTTTGGAGAACTTCATCAATGGACCCTGTGCTGACACTCTCAGAAGTACTTTCATTTGTTTGTTTATAGCTTTCTGGAGCAAGTTTCTTAAGCAGGGCAGTGTAGTAGTGCTGATACTGAACAAGATGGATGACATTTAACATTCCCCAAACAGTGTGTGTTTTCCCTGTTCCTGGAGGCCCTTGAACCAGGGTAAAAGGCCAAGGATCTTGCCTCTTTGTCATCCCACTACTTGTACCAGCAGCTGTATGCATTGCCGCCCATTGAATGGCAGCCAACTGGGGCCCATTGAATGTCCTGTTTAAATATCCAACAAAGTTCTGTGTGATGCTTTCAGGCATGGCAGGAGGCTGCTCTTCGTATTTGGAGAAGTGTTCTGGACTAGGCTGAAGAATTGCAGTTTGCATCTACAAAACCCATAAATAAAGTTCATATATGGACATTGTTCATATAAGACATTATAAACTTAAAGTCAAAGCCTTTTTTCACAAATTAAATTCCAACAGACACCTGCAAATTGAGACGACGAAATGCATGCAGGGCAATATATTCGCGTTGGATAGTTGCAAGAGAACCAAGCACGGTTAAATACCAGACTCCCTTCGGGTGAAATTTCTTTAGAATATGATCATCATCAACCTTGCTGAAAAATACCATTAATAAATTATTTATTCCTAGCAATAAATTGACTAGATGATTGTGTATTATCAAGAAAATAAAGGAAATTTTTTTAATTAAAAACATCTTGATAACCGCAAAATCCTGAAGAACAGACTGAGGTTCCAAAAGTAACCTGTTAGCATCACATGCATCCCCAACATAAAAATGAAGGATGGCCCCAGGAGGATCACGAGTATCAATAGGTATGTGCCGCCTAACAGTACCAGCCACCCGTCCAGTGACCTCAGGCTCCACATCATCTTCGCTTGAACCAAAGTTGCTCTTCTTAGACTTTCCTGCTTAACGTTGTTTCCAATTGAGACTTGTAAATTGAAAGGAAACAAAAAGAGTATCTAGAGTCTAGATCAGGACAAGACATCAGTGCTAATATCAAACCTGATCCAGGCTTGGGGGATGAAAGAACAGCAACATCGCCCTCCTTAAATGTCCACTTGCATTCATGTGCAGGAAGGACTATTACATCATACCATCCTAAAGCCACGGATAAATTATACAATTTAACGATATTAGAACATAAACCTTGGGAAATTTCAATCATCAGCCATTTTGCAACAGTAAGCATCATCATTATACAATAATTAGGTTCCAGAACATGACTCTATATAATGTATTAGGGTTTCCTAATCATCACATAGCATAGCCCATTTCCCAGACAGAAGAGAAGAAATTAGATGAGGAAACAAGACATCACACACTTGTGCCTGAAGTTGTTAATAACAAGAGATATTAAGCCTATGCCAATTTTTTTTGTCTTCCCAAATTTGTATTTTGAATTGAACCTTGGTGACAGTTTGGAAAAGAGACCAAATCCACCATAAAAAATTTATTTTAAAGATGCCCACAAAACACCATCCTTTGACACTAAAAACTAGAGGCACAAATAACTAAATCTGATTGAGATACTAATACATGACATCAAAGATACAAAATACTGGGACATTACACATTTCCATGAGAATGGCATACTGTCACCAGCATGCCTAGATCTAGGTCGAACCATCAACATATTACTTGTTTGGGGACCAGTGTTCAACAGCAAGCACTAAATATAAGGGAAGCATAAAAGCTAAGTACCTCTTTCTCGCCTTTCAACGCTTTTTATACGGACCATGACGTGTGCATCTCTTGAAACTGTTTCCGTAAACTCCTCCCAAGTGCTGTACAGCTGTGCCCGGCACTCCTCGAAAAGCAAAGGCTCAAATACTCTAACATACTCTTCTACGGATTCAAACCGTCCAGGAACACATTGGAGCTCTGTCTCCTCTGATGAACAAAGCCATTATTGTTATACATGTTACAGAAGGGTGACAAACATAATACATTTTCAGGAAAAGAAACAATGAAGAAGACGATAAAGAAGGAAAAATCTGGAGGAACCAGGCAACACCTCCCCCCGCCAGTCAAGATTGCAAAACCTTGAATATAGTCGACTGGCATCCACCATAGATTGGGTCGCATTACAGCAAACCTCCAAATCACTCTCAATCATTTTAACTGCATGAATTTCCCTAGGGTAAAAGTAGATAGAGGAGATGACAACAACATTTGCCTACCTGAGCCTCGCCTCAAACCATGTTTCATAATTCAATTTTCGGTCACTGCATGAAATTCTTTACCGAAGAACTATAAACACTATCATGGGTCAGTTTTATTTAGATGAAGTTACAGAAAAAAGCAATAACAGTCAATAATAATACTACAATAGAACATTAAATAACAATACTATGATAGCATTCTAAATACATGCACATATCTCCAAGTTTCCATTTCTTGTAATGTTGGCAGCCACGACTTTTTTATTGTGAAAACCATTCAAACTTTGTCTAGCAGTGCCTGGCATGGTGAAGATTAAGCTATTATTTTTGTACTAGAAGCTTTCCAGAACTACAAGAGCTCAAAAGAAAACTTGTATATCACGGTTATCACCGTAGAGAGTGAGATTCTAGCTCTCCATTGACCATCATCATATAAACAAACCTTGGAAGGCAAATGCATATGAAACCAATCAGCACAGACCAAAAAAAAATATGAGCAAGATTCGGGCCAAAATATCACAACGAACTCAATGTAAAACAATCAATGACTAAAAGTTTCAATAAGCAAGAAACTAAAGATCTCATACCTGGATGATGCCAAAACTTATCATTGGTCACCTCCCGCAGAAGACGCTCTACAGATGTATCTTGATATTGTGTGCTGTTTGCAGCTTGCTTCTTGACAGAAATATGTTTCTTGTTCCCTAATTTTAGATCCATGGAGCTTTGACTAACAGCAGGTTTCCTAGTTGAGACCTGTGGATTCTTGGGCTGCCTTGAATCTGAGGGTTGCCTCCATGAACCCTGTCTAGGAATTGGAGGTGGATATACCTCAACAGGAAGATCGTTGCTACTGTTTAGCTTCCTTGACCTCACTTGATTTCCTGGATCTAAATCACCATTAGATTCAGAATTATGGTCACTATGCTCCACATGAGTACCTCCTTCATTACATGATATGTCTGCTTGTTTCTGATCCTTGATTATGGGTTGGGCCTGCCTTTCTCCACTGCGTTCAGCTGGTGCAGAAACAGTACGAATTTCCTTCACTGTACGAGTGGCTATAGGTGAAGAAAAGGTCTGCCTTCTCGGGGTTGAAGTTTTAATTGGGCCAGCCTGTTTGACATCCTCCAAATTAAGAAACATGGTCTGTCTACTACGCTTTTTCCCTAGCATTGCCTCCTTGTGCTGATCGATCTTATGCCTCTTTCCGGGATTATTTGCACACTTTGGTGCATGACTTGCTTCAACTCCTTTAACTTCTCTTAGCTGCACAACCATTGCAGACTCCTCCTGTCCATCCATGGGTATATCTCCTTTAGCATTGCCCTCTGAATTTTCATTATTGTTACATGTACGCTCCGATGGCTCTGGCTCCAATCCTGAAGAAGCATGACTACTATTTTCATCCTTGATGATGTCTGTACTTTCTTCCTTGGTACCCTCAGGAAGTCTGACATCACGGAAAATATTTTCAGCAGCCTTGCCAAAAGTAGAAAGATCCATTTGCTTGGCTAATCCTCCCTCCTGTGCAGTGTTACCATTACCTGACATTGATCTTTCATGCTTAAAGTTGCTTCTACTGTTTACAAATGCATCAGCAGAACCATCCATGTCAGACCATTCCCCTTCTTCTCTTTCAACAACTTGAGCATCTGCAGGACCCAAAGCCAGCAGTGGTGTTGTTTTAGTTTCGTCACCATAACCTGTCTTGGACGATGAGCTAGCTTTTGGATAGAAATCATCTACCTTCTTCTGTTTATCACGCTCTTCGGAACTACGGACATCTTTAGGCCTAACAAAAGGCTGGAAGCCCGAAACAGAAGATGCATGGGAGAATGCATGGTTATTTAATATTCTTTGTAAACCTTCTGATGTTGCAAACAAATCAGAGGAGTGGGGATTCGAAGAAGGAAGAGCCTTTTGAGGCTGTAAGCAAATGATGTCATCGCTCTCTTCATCCTCCTCAGCTGGGGGTTCATTAAGATCAAAGAATGGCTTTCCTCGACAACCCATCTCATATGTAAATGCATACAAACAAAACCGTTTTTCCAAACAGGGAAACTTGGTGCTCTTTGGTTTTCTTTCCTCTACAAAGAAAAGCACATGCAGATGAATGGCATCAAGTCTTCACAAATGTGTAGGCATCAAATGACTTCTAAAAGCATGACGGTTTCTGCACGTAGCCATCCAAATTATCTCAGGGGAGAGCAAGACAGAAAGGAGTAGCAAATCTTCAAAATGCATAAACCATTAAAACATGAGGGGGGGAGGGGGGGGAGCCCAAACAAACACAACAGAGAATCTCTGATTCTATACTGTCATAGTTAAACGCGTATGAACAGGGGAGTTTCTCTGCCCTTTACAAAGAATTGGAAGCAAGAAGAACACATTCAAAAGAAAATGTTTAAACCATCTATTATAGTGCCAGATAACCCTACAATCTTTAAAATTTAAGCAAAAACAGAAAATAAAAGGAAAAGGAACAACAATGTTTCAGGCTAAGAGTAAATACAATTACCAAAGACATCTATTGAGCCAAAGCATTTAAGCATATGTTATAACACCACAGATACGAGATGATCAGAATCTTCTTTACTTCCAAATTGTAGATTTGGATACAAATACCCTCTCTCTAGCTTTTTCCCTTATCCTTGATTGCATATATGGATGAAGATAAGCACCATTACATAATTGTGGTCATAGCCACTAACGAAAATGCACAAGAGAAGACTGCATAAGATCTATTAAAATTTAATTCCAAAGGCACAATCTGACCCATTGGTTCAGTTTAAAGTGCTTTCCAGTAGAAGCAAAATCTCAAACCTAGCCCAAGGATGCATAAGTAAATTACACAACTCATATAATTAGTAGACATAAACATAGGATTGAAACAATGTGAAATATACTACAAAACTAAGAACAGAAACAACATCAGGCAGGTATTCCACTATTCCTCAAGCAAATCTCGATAATTTAGAAATGGCAACTTCATAACACCAATTGATACTTCCACAGAAACACCTTTCCATTACTTAAAAGTCAAATAAAAAATCCTATTGACATCTAAATCGAACTTCAACACAATGGAAAATTCAAAAACCACCTGATCCATCTTGAAAACTATCAATAATTCTCTCTCCACATCAACCCAGAGATTGACAACCACTTATAGGGCACAGACACTACTATCTCATCAATTAACATACAGGACACTACTCAACAAGCCACCACAAGATCAAGCCCCAATCTCCACAAACTGACCCAGGGCAACATAGCATTTTCTTAGGGTTTCATTAAAGAACTTCAGATATATCACTCTAAACACAATCTAATCCTTCTTCCACCACTACAAATCCTCAAATCAAACAACGAATTCATCCCCAAAACCAGAAATCATACATCTCTGAATCATTACAACATACAAAAACCGAAATTTTTTTGAATCTAATTACATGAATAACCAAAATAAAATTCATCTATGAATTAAAAAATCGAAAATAAGTCTCAGCATTTGGATCTGTTCATCCGCTAATTCTCTAATACTACATCTCAATCGAACAACTTTTACAAGAATTTCTTATTCAAATAAAGTAAAAATAAGTAAAGATTCCGAAATAAGAAAAGGAAATCTTACCTCTCAAGAGCTACGAATCTAAGGAGAGCGAAGAGAGAGAGAGAGAGAGAAAATATGAGGGAAGAGAGGATGTGGTGACGGCTTTATATAGGAAATATCGAAGCCAAACTCGCCGGACGGATATTTCTCCGGTCGCCGTTAAATATTCGTCGCCGTGAATAGGTAATCGGGTTTTCCCTAATTTATTATTTGGTTTATCCTATCAAGGAAATAAATAAGACTTGAAGTTACTAAAAACTCCCTTATTGTCTATTTATTCACATTAAATGCCATGGATTTTGAATTGACGAAACGACCTCGAATCTTGAAAAATGATTGCACATAATGAGGAGGGTATTGTTGTCATTTTGGAGGATTTTGAGTCATCAAATAGAAAGGCTTATCATAGCTTGGTATAAAACCGAACGTAAGCTATAAGTATAACCCTGTGTTCACAATGACGTGCTGCCTGTAGCTCATATAACAATGGCCAATGGGAAAGAAAAAAACAAAACGTTGAATGGGTCCCACTTAATAGAACCACCTACCGTTTGATGGTTTAGTGTCGTCGGAGAGTGGGCTTTGGATCGAGTATTGTGAAGGTGGAGCGAAGAAGGCATCTCCACACTCTTTTTCTCGCCATGTGTTCATTTTTAACTCTATTTAACTATAGTTTTCTTTTTTGGGGGGTGAAAATTTAACTATAGTTAAGATCCATCATCTTTAGGGTTAAAACATCTACCTATGCTTTTAGAAAATAACAATTAAACCGCAAGAGTTAAAACTTCTTAACCAGTATACTACTAGACAGTTAAAAGGGAATTCGGAGGGGATGTACAATATTAAGTAATGTTGACTTCCCGTCACTAAAATTGACCAACAAACCCAAGATGAATAAGGAACAGAATAAATAAACAGAACCACTTAATGTAGAACATTGTTACTTTCTATTTGTGCACAAGCTACTCTTGTGATTCACTAGATCGAATCACAGCCAATCGTGATTGTACTTAAGGAGAGTTCAATCTCACTCACAGGTCAACACGTGTCCCTTTTAACCTTTTTTAATCATGGTTAAGATTCAGTAACTCTTGGGCTTCAACAATCTAACCTTTGTTTTATAAAAATTTTGTTTTAAAATTTTTTAACCTTAGGGTTAATTTTTTTTTTCTAATAACTAAGGTTAGATTGTTGATTCCTAAGGGTTAGTGAATCTTAACCATGATCAATAAGAGTTAAAAATGACACATATTGACTTATGGGTACAATTGAACCTTCCCAAATTCAATCGCAATTGTCTGATATTCGATCTCATGATTCTAATACAGGAAAAGGGGCCAATTTTTTTTTCTTTTAGAGGGGATATGACAAAGGGGTTTTCCCTATTTTGGATTTGAAAAAAAAGGATGGGGTTGATAATTCTAAAAATTAGAGCTTTTTAAAAAAATAATAATAATATAAATCAAAATAAGACTATTTCCCGAATGTCAAATCCAAGGTTTAGATATTTTAGCATTAAAAGTCTACCTCTAAAATAATAAGTCATTTTAAGAGTACCTTTTTTTGAGAGCTTATTAGACTAAAGCGGATAGATATTTACTTTTTTTTAACTTAAAACAGTGCACATTTGGTTCACGAAAAAAAGAATTTTATGTCTTTGATAATTTTTATAAATACCTATTAAGCCCTCGATATTTTTTTACTGCTATGCACACAAAATGGATGGTTATGCAATTTTCATCGTAGAATAATTTTTCAATTTGTTTAGTTTATCCTATCCACCCCATTATAAATACCACTCAAATAAGTTTTAGAGATAAATTTTGGGTTGGAGCTCTGTTTCACGACGTTGAAGCGGAGCTCCCCCTTTTTAAACTATGTTAGTGGCACGTTTGTAATTAATGAAAGAGGGTAGGGTAATTTTACAAAACACTATAATTACAAGATTACCACATGATAATGTAAAAAGGGGAGCTCCGCTCAATACAGTGAAGCACAACTTTCTTTATATTTAAACTGGAAGTTTATTGGTTTGTTTTATTAATCAATATATGAGAAATAAGAACTTTTTTCAACCAATTTTTTTTCATTTTGTCAAACAAAATATCATAAAATAAAACATAAGATTAAAAAAAAACTTTATTTTTTAGATATAATCTAAATAACTCTTATTAGAACAAATAAGTGTTGTTAAACACTCCCTAAGAAAATTTTTGTTTAGGCTAGTTTCATTTCTTTTTGTCATCTAGACTTACTCGTGCAAATCATGAAAAACAATAACCATAATACCTATTGGTATTTTAAATAAACCTATTAAAGTTCTAAATAAAAATCAATTTAAGCACATCGAAACTCGGATGAGAGGATATGTTGTCCTTAATTAAACATATCATTATAACAATTATATCATGTTAGAAAAGTAAAAGATAATAGTATTTCCACATCATATGCTACATATCAGTATTTGAATACCTGCAATTGTCCTCAATCAAACCTATCGTTGTAACGATATTGGAAATATTAAATAAAAATATATCCACATGTCATATACACTGTACAAGAGGGTTTGAGCACATGCATTCCTCTTCTAATTTATAATAAGGCAAATGCAACATCATTAGAAAGGTTATCACAAGATCATCTACCTGTTGCCCAAGGTTTGGACCCTAGAGGGGGGATGAATAAGGTCTATGGCAAATTAAAAATTCTTCATAATCCTTTAAACGGAATTTCAATTATACTAATTAAAATGAAAAATAATTATGCAATTCTATACAATCAATCAAAATAATAAAATAAACGAGAAGTGAAAGAGAATGCAAATACAAGATGTTGTTCACGAGGTTTAGCAATCCCGCCTATGTCTCCGCCTCAAGCTATACCTGTTAGAGGATTCACCACGATTTTACTAATCGCACAGTATTCTTACGGGTGAAGACCAAACCTCTAAGCACCCAATTTTTACACTCATTCCTAACCATGGTTAACCATCTTAACTATGGATAATACCCTCAAATCCTAGTCAAGCCTTAGTCAAACTTAAGTAGTCCTTAGTCAAACCCTAGGCAAACATAAGCAAGCCCTAGTCAAATCCTAGTCAAACCCTAGGTCAAATCTAAGCAAGCCCTAGTTAAGTCCTAGTCAAACCCTAGGCAAACCGTAGGTCCAACCTATTTAAACCCTAGTTTAACTTTAGGGCCCAAGCCCCATTTCTAGACACAGAGACCCAAACCCTACAAACAAACCACCCTATGGGCCCAAGCATAGGCCCACGAGCCTTAGATGACCGTTGGTGGAGGGACCCATGTGCAGAATTTGAAAACCCAGATAATGACGGTAATAATTTACCACCATTATCAGATTTAGCAAAAGCTACAGTAACCCTGACCAATAGTGATTGGGTTGGGCTTGTTTGGGCAAAAACTAGATAATGGCAGTAATACATCTACCGTCATTCCTTTTTTAGCTTAGAACAAGAATGACGGTATTAACATTACCGCAATTCCTAGAGTTTATATAAAACTTGTCTGGCACCCCTCTGGACTCCCCAGCTCCGCCTCCCTAGTGTCTCACACCCAGTTTTGAATACCCTAAACTGCCCTAGGTCTCCCCAATCCTTTAAATACTCCCCTCCCTCAAGCTTTCATTCCATTCCAAAAATCCCCCAAAAGAAACTTTGTAGAATTTCTATGGACCCCGAAAACCAGCCTTCCTCTCTCAGTCCTCCACCTGAGGAGACATCCTAGAGCACCCAGGGATCACCCCAGGCCTCTACCACCGTGCATTGCCACCTCCACTACCGTGGGAGTCAAGCAATAGGGTAGGGCCTTCCCTACCCCTTTATTTTCTGTAAAAATACATCTGTAAGCCCTTGGTCCTACTCTAAGGGTCTTTTTATTTCTATTTTTTGTGTTGTATACCCAAGGACAAAAGTCTCCTTGCCTCTTCATAGGCATGGGGACCCTCTCGAGGGAGCGAACCCCGACTTCATAGCCTTCCACCATGCATGGATACTCCCCTCGGCTTTTGGGGGACCCTCAGCCCATGAGGGATCCCTTGGACGTGGCCTGGTTCTATCCTGGGGGGAAAAACTAACTTTTTGGAAAAAAAAAAAACCAGAAATTGCGGTAAACACAATACCACCATTTCTGGATTTCTCATTTGGAGTGGCTTTAGGCTAGGGCTGTCAATGGACCGGATCATGATCCGGATCCGATCCGAATCCGATCCGATTAGCCGGACTTTGGACCCTATATGTGATCCGTCGGATCGGATTCGGATCGGATCGGTGGAATCCGATTATAATCGGATCGGATCTGGATATAGGGTGATCCGATCCGATTAAAATCCGATCCGATAATAATAATAATTTTTAATTATTTTAAATATATTATTTAGATTTTCTATGTATAAAATATTAATTTTTTAAAAAATTAACATTAATTAGTATTAATTAAGGTATTATTAGATTTTTTATTATTAAAATAGATTTTATTTTTTTTAAAATAACCTTACTCGGATCGGATCGGATCGGATTCGGATCGGACGATATATAATCGGATCGGATTCGGATCGGTTACTTCATGATCCGACGGATCTCGGATCGGATTCGGATCAGTCGGATTCTTAATCGGATCGGATTCGGATCTAGGCAGATCCGGTCCGAATGCGATCCATTGACAGCCCTACTTTAGGCCCATTTTGGTTGAGCCTTAGTCCATTCCAAGGCCTGATTTAGATCCCTAGGACCTTATTCTATCTTGCTTGGTCCTTCCAGGCTCACTCTAGTAGCTTAACCATGGTTAAAACCTCAAAAAATGGAAACTGTCCAGAATATCGGTAAATTGTTTACCGACATTCTTGGTTTTCTATTTTACACTGTGACTGGCCACTGTGGTCCCATAACCCTAGGCCCACAACAGGCCCAGAACACCTGGCAGAGTCCCCTCATCGACCTTAAGGGTCCAAGACCCTATGGGTTCATCCCTGACCATACCCTTGACCAGCAAAGTCATTTACAGAAATGACTGAAAATGGCGGTAAACTTTCTACCGTCATTCTAAATCTGTGAAGATTTGGAATTGACGATAAACAGTCTACCGCCAATCCCAGTTTTCTGTAATTGGGATTTGCACAGGGCCCAGACCAGGTAGGAGGCCATTCTAGGCCCTGCCTTGCTATCAGACTTGCCCAGACCCTTAACTGGGTTTAACTCAACCCCGGTTAAATTCTAACTATGGTTAAGACCTTTTAATTTTGGAAAAATTTAGAAAAATTCCAAAAACATCAAAAACTTGATCTTGGACCTTTTAACCATAGTTAGCAGGCCTAATCATGATTAACTCTTCATTTAACTCCGATTAAGCAGGTTTTAGTCTACCGGACTAACCATTGGCTTACCGGGTCAATCTTAGTCTACCACACTAACCCTTTACCTTCGGGCCCAAAACCTTCTAAACCATGCACTTGACCAATTCGGTCAACCAAATCTTAGCCTCTGGGTTATACCCTTATCCACTCTGGTGCACACACATACTCCCCTTAGCCTTAGCACGTGCTCATGTGCTAGAATTACGCTCGGTCTGATCTCACCCCTTGTGAGTACGTAGGCAACTCACCCCAAGTTCGATCCTAGTTAGGACTTTTTTTTTCTTAAGATTAGTATACTCTAAACACTTAGGCATTTGAATACAATTTAATTTTAATTTGGCTTATACCTAGGGAGTAGGTAACCATTGTAAAATGGGGGTTCCAGGGATCCTAACATCTTCCTCGGGACTTAATTGAAACTCTTACCTAGACTTTCAAGTAGACCATCAAGACCTTATCCATATCCTGGGACCTATCCCTTAAAATAAATAGGTGGCAACTCCCGATTCAAATCCTAGTAAGTAAAATTCATGCTCACAAAACCGTTACAATCTTCTTTTAGGTGAAGATTAGACATTTTCCTTGCAAGAAAATCTCCTCTCTTGACTTTTACAAAGTTCCCCGCTTCAAGGACAAGAATCCACCGATTCTTGATTTCTTTCACACTTTATAACAAAGGTGATTACAATCATAAATTGCTCATTTACACGAGCTGGATGATCACTTTCAAGCTCTCTAAGAGTCTCTCAAAGAATAGAATTGAATAACACAAATTCGAACTCTTTTGGGTTTCTAGGTTTTCTACTCAAATGATTGATCAATGAATGATAGAGTGAGTATTAGAATAATTGGAATGAATTGAAGTTGTTAAATCTTCTACTTTTAGTTCATAAAACATTCCATTTTATAGCATTTTCAAATATATAACCATTGGAGAGGCATTGGAAAAGATATGACTGTTGAAAACTAGTTGTTACAAGATTTTTCTGAGTTCCGTATGATTTCGTCGATGAGATTGATTATGCTTTGAGAATTCGTCAACGAGATGGAGACAGAATTAAAAACAGTAGCTCTGTGGCTGATTTCGTCGACAAGATATGTGGACCTCCACAATTTTGTTAACGAGATTTCTATTTTTCTCTCTGAAATCTCATCTTAAACCGACCTAAATGATGAGAATCAATTCCTTAGTCCTTTGGCTCATCTTTATCATGATTTTAGTAATTCTTTATGATGTCCTAAGGCCTTAGAATGTTATTCAATTTTGGTCTTAGCCTCCTAAGGTCAATCTAGGCTTTGAGGTTTCAATCAACTAAGCTTTGAGGATTTTTTACATAAGTTCTAAAACACTCTCTCACTAAAATATAAAACATTAAACATTTCTTAAGAGTCTTCATTCTTCATGACTTGATCTTGAGTCATTTTCTTGGATTTCATCTTTAAGTTTCATCTTCATGACTTGGAGTTGGTATTGATCTTCAATATGATCCAACTTGATCCAATAGTTTGATTTTGACTTTATGTTGATTCCTCTTTATAGATGGTGTCATTTTCATGTTTCTTCATTGAATGACTTTGCTAATTCTTTTATACATTGAATTTCATATAAAACTAATAGAGACAGTAGTAACACAAATGACATTACATTATTGTGTTATCATCAAAATTAATGATGTTACCTTAGGTTAAAAACTTAAATGCTAACAATCTCCCCATTTTTTATGATGACATAATAATGGAATGAAATAAGACAAGCTCCCCCTTAATATATAATTTTAATAAAAATTTTGAGGTAAGCTCCCCCTAAACATATGCATTAATTTCAAGATATAGATTTAAAATTGAATTGAATATAGTTTAAATAAATCATTCGTTAATTTATGACACTTTAATAAGTCATTACAAGCATTTGATACTAATTTGAATATGTCATTTAATCACATGAATTCAATTAAATGGTTTTAAATAATTCATTCAATTATCATATTTCTCCATCTTGGCAACATCACAAAGATACATAATGTACAAGCTAAACAATTCAAGCATGATATCAATCAATTCATTATATATTTCTCTTATTTGGCAATCATTACAAAAAGTATCACATAAGCACATGTTACCAATAATAAATACATAAGCCTCACATGATATCAATTATCTATCGAGGTACTAAATAAGCAAAGTATATATATTTTTTCACACCATACATCAAACATGATATTCATCATGTAAACCAATATCAATACAAGTATATATTTAAATAAAGGTATTACAACCATCAAGACATATATCACAAATTCATCAAGAAATTTCATAATCACGAGATCCATTAAGCATCTATCATTTCATCAAACATCATTTCATTAATATCTAAATTATATTTAATAAATATCAAAATATTATATCACTTCAAACAATATCATCAAGATTATAATCAATATACATATAACATAACTAAGCATGATCACAGAAGAAAATCATTCAAATTATTATCATTTAAGCATACTTCATTCTTTTATAGTTGAGTCTACATGAATAAGTTCAAGTAGCTCAATTTGATACCCAAACCATTTTGGGTCCAACTAGGTTAGCCTTGGGAAGACATGTTCCCTTAGGCACTCAAACTTGTTTTTACCATTTTCTTTCCAACATATGTATAAGATGTACTTGAAGTATATGTGGTAAAAAAGTTTTGATAATTCTTTTATTTGATTAATACATTATATCAAATTCTCATTTTATCAAACATGCATTTTTGATTTCCTAACATTGTATCTAAAGTATTTTTACCATTTGTAAATTTAGTCACAATTTTAAACAAGTCATCAACTTTAGACTTTAGATTATCACATTTATTGCATGCATTGGTTGAGATTTGAGGCCTTGAAGCATTTTCTTCTTTTTGATTTTTCAAATTCTCATTTTCTTTTAATAAAATATCATTCTTATTTTGTAAAAAATTATTTTCACTTGAAAGAGAAATTTTTTTCTTTTTGAACATTTTGTTCTTATAAGCTAATTTTTTAAATTCACCATTATAGATCATCAAATGTTTCACTAAGTTCTTTAAAGGAAATAGATTCATTTATGAAAGAATTTACCCCATCCTCATGTGTCATGGATTGACTTGCTCTTATCACTTGAGCTCACATTCGAATCTACTTTCATCTCATCTTATGTAGTTTTTATTGTCATTTTCTTGTAAGTTTGACTTTTCTTGAGTAGGGGCACTTCGGCTTAATATGACCAGACTTTTTGCACTTGTAGCATATGATGTCTTTCTCTTCGCTTGATTTGCTCTTGATGTATTTCTTGACAAATTCTTTCTTGAATGCTCTTTTCTTGAGATTCTTCTTATGCTTCAAGAACTTATTGAATTTTCTCGTCATTAGCTCAATCTTTCCTTCATTTTCATCCTCATCATCTTCACTTTCTTTATTAATTAGGGAAGATTTTAAGGCATGTCTCCTTTTTGTTATGGGCTCTTCATCTTTTTGTTCTCTCATGATAACTTCATGAGTCATTAGGGATCCAAGTAGCTCATCTATTAGTAGCTTGGTGAGGTTTTTTACTTCTTGGATGACCGTCACTTTAAGAGTTTAATTCATTGGTAGAGATTAGAGAATCTTCCTTACATTCTCTGCATTGGAATAAATTTTTGCAAGAGATTTTAACTCATTAATAATGTTAGTGAATTTAGAAAACATAAAATAAATGAGTTCATTTTGTTTCATTTTAAAATTTTCATACTTATGAACCAACATGTTAATTTTTTGTTCTTTTACTTGATTAGTCCATTCATAAGTAATTTGGAGTTTATCTCAAATTTCTTTAACCTAGTTACAAGCTGAGACTCTATTGAATTCTTGTGGACTTAATGTACAATATAAATTGCTTATAGCTTTGGCATTGAGTTGAACAAGTTTAATGTTGGTTTCTGATCATTCATCATCATCCTTAGGTAGTTGATACCATTAACAATTTTAGTGGTGATGTGGGGACCATCAATAATAAATTTCAACATTTATAATTTAAAGCTTGAATGAAATACATCATTCTAATTTTTCAATAATTATAATTTTGTCTATCAAATAAGAGAGGTCTAAGAGTTGATTAACATTCACTAAGGGTAGTTGCATAAATATTATACATTTTTGCCAAACAAAAAAAAAATATATTTTCTCTAAGATTGTTAAATCTTTTAAAAACAGAGACCTAGGCTTTGATACTAATTGTTGCCCAAGGTTTAGACCCTAAAGGGAGGGTGAATAGGGTCTATGACAAATTTTAAACAAATATTCTAATTCCTTAAGCAAAATTTCAATTATACTAATTAAAAGGAAAAGAAACTATGCAATTCTATAAATCAATCAAAATAATAAAGTAAATGAGAAGAGAAATAGAATGCAAACACAAGATATTGTTCACGAGGTTCAGTAATCCCGCCTACGTCCCATCTCAATCTATACCTGCTAGATGATTCACCACGATTTTACTAATCGCATAATCTTCTTACGGATGAAAATCAAACCGTTACAATCTTCTTCCAGGTAAAGATCAGACCTTTCTCTTGCAAGAGAATCTCCTCTCTTGACTTTTATAAAACTCTCCGCTTCAAGGACATGAATTCACCGACTCTTGATTTCTTTTACACTTTATAACAAAGATGATTATACTCATAAATTGCTCATTTACACGAGTTGGATGATCACTTTCAAGTTCTCTAAGAGTCTCTCAAAGAATGAAGTTGAATAGCTCAAATTTGGACTCTTTTGGGTTTTTAGGTTTTCTACTCAAATAATTGATCAATGAATGACATAGTGAGTATTATAATGATTGGAATGAATTGGAGTTATTATATCTTCTACTTTTAGTTTATAAAACATTATATTTTATAGCATTTTTAAAGATATAGCCGTTGGAGAAACATTGGAAAAGATATGACTGTTGAAAATTAGCCGTTACAGGCTTTTTCTGGGTTCCGCATGATTTCGTCGACGAGATGGAGACAAAATTAAAAATAATAGCTCTACGGCTGATTTCGTTGACGAGATCTGTGGACCTTCACAATTTCGTCGACGAGATTTATGTTTTATTTATGAAATCTCATCTTAAATAGACCTAAATGATGAGAATGAATTCTTTGATCTTTTGGTTCATCTTTATTATGATTTTAATCATTTTTTATGATGTCTTATGACCTTAGAATATTATTCAATTTTGGTCTTAGCTTCCTAAGGTCAATCTAGGCTTTGAGTTTTCAATCAATCAAACTTTGAAATACTTTTTACATAAGTCCTAAAACACTCTCTCACTAAAATATAAAACATTAAAACCTTTCTTGAGAGTCTTCATTCTTCATGACTTGATCTGGAGTCATCTTCATAGATTTCATCTTTAAGCTTCATCTTCATGACTTGGACTTGATATTGATCTTCAATTTGCTTCAATATGATCTAACTTGATCTAATAGTTTGATTTTGACTTTATGTTGATTTCTCTTTATAGATAGTGTCATTTTCATATTTTTTCATTGAATGGTTTTGCCAATGGTCTTATACACTGAATTTCACATAAAACTCATGAAGCCATGTGTGAGCACGGATTTTGATACTCGCTTGATTTTGTGTTATGAGTCACCACTTATTAATTCGGTAGGGATAAGTCTCGGATAATAGATAAGGTCTTGGTCTGCTTAGGGTTCAAAGTAAGAGATTCGGTTAAGTCTGGGGAAGGTGTTAAGCACCCCGACACTTCCGTTGTACAACGGTTCCCTACTTACTAGGTTTAAGCCAAATTAATGTCAAGTTGTTAGTTAAATGTCTTAGGTTTAGTTTATACTAATTCAAGAAGGGAAAAGCTAAACTAGGGTCGAACCCGGGTTGGGTTGCCTACGTACTCACATTAGGGTAAGATCAGACCGAACATAGTGCTAGCACATGAGCCCGTGCCAAGGCTAAGGGAGTGTTGTGTGTGCACCAAGGGTGGCTAAAGATCTAGTCCAGTAGACTAGGGGTGGTTGACCGGGTTGGTCAAGTACGTGGTTATATTTGATTGGGCCCGGTAGGCCAAGAGGTAAGCCCGGAGGCTAGGGTTTAGTCCGGTAGACTAAGGATTGGGCCCAGTAAGCCAAGATTGAGTCCGGTAGGCCAAAGATTGGACCCAGAGATCAAGAGTAAGTCCGGTAGACTTTGGATTAGTCTGGTAGACTAAGGGCTAGGCCTGATAGGCCAAGATTAGGCCCGGTGGGCCATGATTAGTTAACAAAGAGTTAGGAATGCTAACCAAGGTTGGGCAAAGTCCAAGGTATGTTTATGATCCTTAAATGTTGATTGATGATTTTTGAGGATTTTTCTCAATTTTTCCCAAAGTTAAATGAGGTAACCATGGTTAAGACATGAGTTTAACCATGGTTAATCCGGTTTAACCAAGGTTAGGCACTCTACAAAGTTGGATTTGGGGTTAGAATGTCATTTTAGATTTTTCATGATTTTTTAGAATTTTTTCATGGCTTAAATGGGCTTAACCATGGTTAAACCAAGTATTAATCATGGTTAAACTCATCTAACCATGGTTAGACATGCTTGCATAGTCTAAAAGTGACATTTTTCAAAGTTTCAGAATATTTTGAATTTTTTAGGATTTTTTAGAATTTTTTCATGAGATTAGGCCAACTAACCATGGTTAGTGCTTAACCGAGATTAGGTTAACCCATAGTTGAGGCAAGGCAAAGTCTGGAATGGGCCCAGGGGGTCAGGTCCAGCCTGGTAGGGGTCTCCCATGGGTTCTAGGCCACTGTAAAAGCCCAAAATCTATAATACTGGAATTGGCGGTAAATGCATTACCGCCAATTCAGTTTCTGCACAAAATCAAAATGGCGGTGAATGCTTTACCGTCGTTTTCAGAATTCTTTAACCGTAATTTAGGCCAACATAACTTGAGTTAGGAGGGGAGTTAAGGGGTCCTGGATCCATGGTTTTGAAGCTCAGACATCAGGGAAGGCCATGGGCCTGTTGTAGGCCCTAAGGGAGGCCTTATGTGGGCCCAAAGATCACTGACATAAAATGATAAATGTCGGTAATGTAACTACCGACACTTTGATAGTTTTTCATTTTTAGCAAACTAACCATGGTTAAGTAAAAGGGGAGGGTCTGTAGAGCTTAGGAAGGCCTCAGGGATCGGATCCATGCCTTGGATTGAACCAGGGTTAGCTCAGGTGGGGCCCACAAGTCCTGGAACCGTGAACACCATGGGTATTGGTACTGAGTTTACCGACACCCTAAATTTTTCCAAGAAATTAAAAATTGCCATATGGGGCTACTGTGGGGGGTTTCTAGGGGTTCCCCCATGAATTGAGGGACCCCCAGGGACCTCTAAAGCTACCGGAGTGGTGTTATGCCCTTGGGAGAGGTTCGCCATACCTATGAAGGTGGGAGAGACCGCCCCCCCCCCCCCACAATAGGTGTACCTACAAAACAATGAAGAATGTCCCCTAGAATGGACCAAGGGCTCACAGTGGTATAAAAAACAATGAGTAAAAGCGGTAGGGGGAAGCCCTATCCTGTTGCTTCACATCGGCGGAGCTGGTGGCCTGTGGCGATGCTGCTCGTGGTGGTGGAGTTGTTGGTGGTGCTGCATGGTGGATGCCGGAGCTAGAGGGAGTTCTTGAAGGCTCTAGGGGATACTGAGGTGTTTAGAGGCAGGGGCACCGTCTTGGATTTGAACACGGGTTCAGGTTGGCGTTCTGGAGGTGGTTTCAAGCTGAGGGGGTGGTTGCCGTTTATAGAGGGACTTCAAGGGATACCTCTGGTATTAGTACCAGGGTTGGCAAGGTTTACCAGAGGCCGGAGAAGTGGTCTGTAAGCGGAGAGGGGGCTCAGGTGGCGTGCCTGACCTCCGCAAGGGGTGGGTGTGCTGTAGGTTTGAAATACAGGGAATGGCGGTAATGCATTTACCGCCATTCCCAAACTCGTACAAAATGGGAGTGTCGGTAAAGGCTTCACCGACAGACCTAGTTTTTAACCACAATGTTCCTGGCCCAACACAGGCACGATGTACTGGCTTGGTTTTTTTGAATTTTCTTGGGCCCCTTGGGCCCAAAACGAGTGTTTAGGCCCTAGGGGCCTTGGACTTAAAGGTATTAAGCCCTAAGGGCTTGGGACTAGGCTAGAGCTAGGGCTAGGCTACGACTAGGACTATGGCTAGGCTATGACTAGGCTAGGGCTAGGGCTAGGGCTAGGCTACGGCTACGGCTATGGCTAGGACTACAGCTAGGGCTAGGCTATGGCTAGCTAGGGTTTAACTAGGGTTAAGGTTTAGGGTTTGAATGAGATTTTACCTAGGGTTTGCTAGGGCTTTTGCTATGGCTTGCTAGGGTTTTACCTTGGGTTAGGGGACTCGGCTGGGGTAACCATAGTTAAGAATCCTTAACCATGGGTAGGAAGGGGGTGTAAAAATTAGGTGCTTACACCATGAGTAACACAAATGACATTACATTATTTTATTATCATCAAAATTAATGATGTTACTTTAGATTGGAAACCTAAAGGCTAACACTACCATCCTTTTTAGAGACCAAATGACCTTTCTTTTTTTACACGATTGTTAAAGTTTTAACAATACATCAGTAGATCAAGATTATTTCATCAGTCTGAGGTATACCCTACACCATAAGCAACATGGAGTCGCACGGGCATTAGAGTTGTATCCCTCACATTGAGGAGGCCAATGATCGAGTCCCTAAAAGTAAGTGTGGCGGTTGATATATCCACTCACTAAATATTAACTAAACTAATTGGGTTACAACCTAAATGCGTGATATGTACCAAAAATAAGAAAATTGATAAGTTTTTCAATGTATACTTGACTTTGAAATTACCCTTTATGTATGATTCAAGACCTAGAAGAGGGAGTAAATAGGTTAACCTAAAGTCTGTCTACCAATTTTAATTATAACAATTAAAGTGCAGAATAAGGAGATACTTTACAAACCATAAACACCAAGATTTTCACGTGGAATACCCTTCCGAAAAAAACCATGGGACCTAGTCTAGATCAAGAAATAAAATAAGAGATAATCAAAAGTACAAAACTCGGAACTTTTACCCAATGGGACAAAACCCAACACAGTGCTCCACGACAATAAGTACTTCACACTTGCAACACCACGAACCCACAAGTCCGATCTCCACTGTAGCTGCTTCGGATTCTCACCAACCTAAGTTTTCTCAAAAAAATGTAATCCATGATCTCGCAAGATCGATCTCCATCGCAACGACTCTAAATCACACTGGCCAACACTCGACAACGCATTTGAATTCAGTTTAAAACATAAACTAGAGGAATCTCATAAACAATGACGATCACACATGCCAGTGAAAGATAATCAATGTTTAAACTTGCATCTCTTGGTTTGAACAAGAGAGAGGAGGCTCAATGGTATGATCCAATGCTGATTTGGAAACCTAGATGGAGCTTTGAAGCCTCTACTCTCTATCTAAAAAACTCTAATACGCATTAGGGGAACAAAGACTTTTATAGACAAGCCAAAAGAGAAAATAGAAGTTGCTAAAACTCCGATTCCAACACAAACCATTTGACCGGTTGGCAAATCGTTCGAACGGTACCCCTAAACCGTTCGACCGGTTCAAAGCAACACATTTGTTATTTTTTCTCATACTTTAATTTTTAAAGCACGTTCGACCGGTTTATAAACCGTTCGAACGGTTTCACTAGTTTTCATTTAAAAAAAAAAAAACTATTTCTGATACAAGGTTTTTAATTTCGAAATTCTCGACGATTTCGGTCAGCCAACCCGAACCGAAATCCCGAAATATTGTGGGGATTTCGGCGAAATTTTGAAATTCGAAATATTAATATTTTATTAATTATATATATATTAAAAAATAATATTTTATATATTTATATAAATATTATTATTTTATTTTTAAAATTAATATATAAATTTTTGAAATTTCATGAAATTTTGAAATATATCAGAATATTTCAAAATATTTCAAAATTTTAATTAAAAAATAAAAAAACTATTTAAAAATAAAAAAAAAATCAAATTTCGGCTGAAAACCTTTGAAATCCGAAATTTCACCTGAAATTTTCAAAATTTCGGCCGAAATCAGATTTTCGAAATAAACCCAGTTCCGGTGTCGGTGGGGTTGTCCAAAACCTTCAATGAAATTTTAAACCTTGTTCTGATATAACAAATTTGTGTCTAGCCACCTAAGGTATTTTAACATTGTCTAAGAAAATTATCACATTGGTCTGATGATCTCTAAGTCTCTTATCATCCTAAAGAAGTGAGCGAAGCTTTGTAGTTGAATCTTCAGGTTTCATCTACACAAGGCTCTGAACACCTGAGAGACTTGGATTGCGACACACTAAACATTGTTTTGATCTCAGAATTCGTCAATCCAAAATAGGACTTTATAGAATCCATTGAAAATAATGGACCTCATAGGACATATGAATATATATTTTTTTTGTCATTTTATAAAAAAAAAATGGTTTAAATAGTTTGTAATTTGTATTGATGAGAAAAAAATATTAGGCCAAGGGTATTTTGGGAGTCAATGGTTATTGTATAAAAAAGATTTACCCTAAGTTTAAAACAAAAGGGGTTTTAGAATTTTGGGAATTCATAAAGGATGTTCAATAGGAAGGGGCTGAATGACAGTATTTGCATTTTATTAACTCAAGTGAAACTTGACAGCATTAATAGTCTTAATAACTTAAGAGTACAAATGACCAATAGAATACTGACATATCAAAAAAAATGTATTATTAAATTACAAAAAATAGATGTGACATTTTTAAAAGTCAGTATATGCCAATTTTTCATACTTGTGAAAAGACTATTGGTTCTTTGTAGCCATGAACTACAAAATCATTGCTGTCAAATTTTAATCCCTCGATCTGTTTTAGAAACAAAATAATCCTTGTACAATAATACATTGAACCCATGAAATAGAATTCTAGTGCATGACTTTTGAGCATTCATGTTTCAAGACTTTTAAGGTTTCGTCATCTCCTTCATTGAGAACAACAATGCTATAGTTTTGTAATTTGTTCAATAATTATCAATAGTGAAACTTGGTATTAATATCAAACACGCCAAAATCAAGATTAGTCAAAACAATGTCATTATCATAAAAGAATTTTTTAAAAAAACACTGTTTATTGTTCTAGTGATAGACAAATGTGTCCCCCGAAGGAAAAAGACTTCAAAACTTTTAGGGGTGAAACAGTTAAAAGCCCCACAATTTATTGACATTCTAACAACTATTCAATGTCAAAAGAGTCAACTATGATTATGTATAATCTAAAAAAGAGAGAATAAAAATAGCCTAAAATATACAATCCTTTACCCCAAGGTAGAAAAGAGTATCAATAAGAAGATCAAAACTTTTTGCATCTTCATGGTGAGGAGAAGGAAGAGAATAACAATAAGAGAAAGATAAATTTTTAATACCCAAAACCTTTATTTTGTCAATCAATTAAGGAAATATATTTTCTTTAATTTTATGATTTTGTTTATCAATCAATTGGTGATGCCATCTCAGGATGAGTTGTCCCCCTCTAGAGATGCATCAAAGACTTTTGGATGATTTTTGAACGCACCAGGAGATTTATAATCCACGGGTTTTCTTATTACTTAGATCTCCAATTCATCAAGACAATCGTCATTCAGGTATGAGTTATCCAGCCATACATTCCTTTGAAAATTTTGTGAATGGTCCAGGAAGTCAACTCAAAATTTAGAAAAAAAAACAGACAAGAAATGGATTGAATGATCTTAATAGAGAAGATGAGAGGACTATGTCTAAAAAATTAATAGATATCCATGTCGCCATTGAAGACAATCTGCCCAAAGCTATAGAAAATGATGAGCACAATACTTTATGTAAAAACAATTAATTTGATGGTCTGGTGATAACTACATTGGATGAAGACGAGTAAGATCTTAGATATTGATAAGCCTGCTCTGCAATTGTTTCTGATGATGAAGATTCTCCAGAAGATGATGATGATGATGATACAAATAATGAAAAACCTCCGTTTGATGGTACTGTTAGTTCTAATTTGACTCCAAGCAAGGATTTTGAGAATCTCATTGCCAATATAGGTTTGTAGGTATAGTTGTAAATGTCTGTAATCAAAAGGTTGTTTCAATGATAAATTCAAAAGGTAGAGAGTTTGTTTATATTGTTGCTACTACTGGTTTTATAGTAGAGACGACCCCTATCAATTCAACTTCGAGGAGCAAGGTATTGCCATTAAACCAACTCTACTATCTAACAATGTTGAAAATGAGAGCAAAAGAGTTGATGCTACTCATATTGTCAAGCATTGGAACTATGCTAAGATTTTCTTTGACAAAAGAAATATTAAATTGACTAATCAACAAAATGAGAATTTATTAGGTAAGCCGAAGCAAGTTGGTGATGATATTTTTATTGAAGAGCTAGAGAAGAATATGATTTTTCAACCAATGACTTCAAAGAGAAATAAGAAGAAGAATAAAACACGTAGCAATTGATTCTTTTCAAGGAAGATTAAGAGGGAGGTTAGGAAACCTACTCAATTTAAGGAGTAGTTTTATAATTCACTTGCTAGTTTAGGGGTAAGGCTTCATGCACCCAGTTGATGTAATTGGCGTTAAGAAATACGTAAGAGTTTTGCATATCCCCCTCCCTCGTAGGGTGTTTTAAAAATGAAATACAGTTACCGTCATTCCCATTAACTTTACTTAAATGGGTGTCATTATCATGGGGTACATGGCAAAATATTCTTGAGTCTACATGGAATCCTTTTAGGATTAGTGCCAGCCCAAATTCAGATTTGAAATTTTTTCAAAACTCGTTGTAGAAGCAACAAATGTCGTTGCTACCCCTCAACAAGTTAGAGAAACATATCGTTTGAAACTAAATTGCTACTTAGCTTGGGGGGGCATGTTGAATCACTAAAAGGCCTAGGTGATTCTCCAATTTATATTCTGAAGATAAAAAAATCACCTTTCTTTACTCCAAAAATATTTCACCAGGAATTACCATGTCTTCAACAATACTGGTGTGCGACGTTTTTCGTTTGTTGTTGGTCTAGTTGTAAGTTCATGCAAAGGTACAGATAGAGAGACACTTATTTCTTTTCTCTTTCTTGTCTCCACCCATGAGCCTTGAGGTTACTTTTTTCTTCAAATGAGGAAGTTATAGGTTTAATCAGCTATCGAGGTAGTAGGGAAAAGTGGCAACACATGTTGCCAGTTTGCTACTTCGATGTGAGTATGGAAGTTCTACAACTTGACCTAGCATTTCTCCTCCTTGTAGAGGCCTTTGTATCGAGACTCTTAAAAAAAGGGAAATGTTTAACGGACCGTGCATTTCATTACATAGCGAAATGTGTGGTTCTCATTGGTCCACGCCTCCTTTTTAACACACACTAATTGTGGTTAAGATTCACTCACCCCCAAGGTTCACTTCTCCAACATTGGTTTTTAGAAACAAAGAAAAAAATATTAACCATAATTTAGTTAATTAAGCTTAATTAACCATAGTTAAAAGGCTGTTAAAATGGAAATGGGGACACGACGATCGACTAGATAGCAGAATGCGGGGTCGGCTAATCACTACCATGGTTTGAAATCGTGTTTAGATCGACAATTTCGATCCTCCAAACGAAATCAGAATTTCAAAAATTTTAGATTTCTCAGTGAAATTTTGGAATTTTTATTCTCTTATATTTTATTAAAATTAAATATTTTCACAATATTTTAGTTTAATTGAAATTGAAAATATTTATATAATATTAGTATTTTAGGGTTTTCAATTAATTTTCAATTTTTCATGAATTTTCAAAATATCTAGGCATATTTCAAAATATTTTTTAAAAAGTGTTTAAAATAAGTTTTTAAATTTTCGACCGAAATTCTGAAATTTCACCCAAAATTCAAATTTTGAGTGAAATCTGTCAAAACAAAATATAAGGGATTTCAATTTCATAGCATAGGAAAACGAAACCGAAATTTCTCGCAAAATTTTGCCAGGGTTTTGAACTTATATCACTGCTCCTTTGAAAAGCCCCGTAGGCTGTAAGTCAATTTAGGAAAACAAGGTTATCGTGGATTGTGGTCACTGTAAATTTTTGGGAAATGTTTTTCCAGTGCGCATTTCACTTTGAGGACCACGACCCCCATTTTTAACACCTACTAACTCTGGTTAAGATTCACTCACCCTTAGGGTTCACCCATCCAACCTTAGTTTTTAGAAAGAAAAAAAATATGTTAAGCTTAATTTAGTAAAACTTAATCATAGTTAAAAAGAGATTAAAAGACACGGTGGTCAATTAGATAGTGAACTGCGGGTCGCCTAATCACTGCTCAAAATTTTCCGGGAGATAAAGGTTGTTTTGGTCCATTTGTCTTCCCTTTAAAAAAGAGGTAGTCATAGTCGAGTAACTTTTTGGGTTGTCACGGTCACGGCTACATTAAGGGGCTTTTTGGAAGTTTGTACGTACATGGAACCCTTATAAGTAAATAGTTGTTACTGTGCAGAAAAAAGTAAATAATAGTTAATTGTACAAAAAGGAATTAAGTTTTTGGTTATTGGTTTAGAAGGGTTTATTAGGGTTAAGTTAACTAGCGAGGGGTTTAGTCGGTAGTGGTTGCAGCCCTTAATGGAAACTCTATTGAAATAAGTGACTAACGACTTCAAATTCTCTCAAGCTATAACCGGACTCCTTGGAGTCCGGTTCTGCCACTAAGGTAGCCAAATGCAGCGGGTGGAGCCAGGTGGGGCCTGTGGGGGCACATGCCCCCACTAAATTTTTGAAAGATTAGTTGTTTTTAAGGGTAAAACTATGGGATTGTGGCAGGTGCCCCATAACTCAGATTTTTTTTATCAATTGGGATCATATTCAATCATGATAACTCTCCCGACTTCAATCACACCGTCAAGTCAACATATGTTCATCTTAATCTCCATTAACTATAGTTGATTCACTAACCCTTAGGTTTTAATAATCTAACATTTGTTTTTAGAAAAAAAAAGTAACCTTAAAGGTTAAAAGTTCTTAATTAGAGTTAAAAGGGGTTATGTGAGTGTGATTGAACTGTGAGTTCAATTGCAATTGGACAGTATCCGAACTTATATTTTTTATTTTAAGTTTTTTAAGTATTTAATTGGGCATAATTATAGGAAAGGGGAAGTTGTCCCTCTAAAATTATACAATATATTTTAAGGGCAGTGATTAGCTAACCACGCATCTGCTATGTAGTCAAATGTTATGTCCAAATCTCCATTTTTAACACTCCTTTAACTATCGTTAAGCTCAAAATTTTGAGGTTAATTTTTTAAACTAAGGTTAGATTGCTTCACCCTAAGAATAATCTTAACCACAGTTGATGGTTGTTAAATAGGAGGGCATGGATGAATCACAATCGCACATTTGACTACATAGTCAAATTAAACTTTTTCCACTATTTAATATGGCATACCTTTGGGGCAATGGGGCATCTATCTCCTAAACTTTTGAAAATAAAATATATATTTTATATCATTTCATTTAATTATTTAAATGGGCATAGTCAAGAGACTAGGGGGTAGTTGTCCCATAAATAAGGAAAAACAATAGTCATAAGATATGTACATGTATAGACGAAATGGTGCGACCAAGAACTTAGTTGTCAATTTTTTTTCGGGGCATAGAACTAAAATATTTCGTATCTGTCTAATCTTCCTTCATGAAATCCATTAACAATTATTACTATTTTCAATTAACCATTGGTGCCCCCACTTTTAAAAAATTCTTTTCTTCCAGGGGCTAAGAATGAGGTTGTGGGGGTTCAGCAACATTGGCACCGAAAAAAAAAAATTAGGGCCAAGTTTATGGGTCATCTCATCTATTTGTCGTTTATAAAGAATAAATATTTTTTATGAGCACTGATTAGCGGACCTTAGGGTCCCTTGCTTAACTTACCACTCTCTCCTCGTGTCCCTTTTAACACTTTTTAACCCTAATTAAGTTTAACTAAATTAAAGTTAAGATTTTTGTTGTTTTTTCCTTTAAAAAAAAGGTCGGATTGCTTCACTCTAGGGGTGAGTGAATCTTGACCACAGGTGGTAAGGGTTAAAAAGTGGGGCTTGGACTAATGAGGATCATTTATTTCATTACATGATGGAAACCACTAGTAAGTATTTTTCCATATATTTTTTGGAGTTAGGAGCAGTTATTCATTTGTTAATGGCCATGTCATCTTAAATTAAATAATATAATATAAAACATACTTCTTTTTTTTTAGTTTAGAGGCAATTGCTCCATTCTCATGCCTATGCCTTTTAAATTAAATAATGCAAGTATAAATTTATTTTACTTTTTTAAGGAGGGGGCTTAGAGCTCCCACCACCACTCGGCTTCACCCATGCTCCCCCATGCCCAATTGCCCATATTGACACTATACAAAAAAAAATCCTGGTGAGGGGGTCTTCAGCTCCCCCGCCCCCATGTGGCTCCATCCCTAGCCACATGTCCTTATTGACACACCTTAATTGTGATTAAGATTCATCCACCCCTAGGGTTCACCCACTTATCATTGGTTTTTAGAAAATAATATATTTTTTTTTTACCCTAGTTATAATTTATTAACTCCTAGGGTTAAAAGAATTTCAATATTTTTTTGTCTAAAACCCAAGATAGATGGGTGAACCCTAGGAATGAGTGAATCTTAACCACAGTTAAGGGGTGTCAATAAGGACATGTGGAGACCTCATGGGCATAACCGGACTCAAGGAGTCCGTTACAACTTGAGAGAATTTCGAGCCGTGACTCGACTAAGCTACAGTACCACGTTTGGTGGTAGATCTCTAGTTTGTACGCATTTATTAAATCCAAATTCCCCAACAAAAAAGGAAGTTGGGAATTGAAACCCTAGCTCCCACCCACCCTTTTAGGGTTTGGGTATTGACTCGGAATGTACGAGTTGACTCGGTTAACATCCCGAGTTCGACCGCTTAGGTTGAGTAGGATATTTTTTTGGTAAAGGTCGAGTCGGATTTGACTTGTTTGTTTTCAACTTTCAACTCTCTTTTTTCTAAAGCGGAACGTCGTGCGCACCAACAGCCCGCCACATGTCCCTTTTTCAACTTTTTAAAATTAATATTAAATTAAACCAAGGCTAAATGGATTAATCCTAGAAGTTAGTAAATCTTAACCACAGTTAATGAGTGTTAATTAATCTGAAGTTATTTTTCTAAAAACCAAGATTAGATGGATGAATCCTAAGGATGAGTGAATCTTAACCACAATTAATGAATGTTAACTAACTTAAGATTAATTTTCTAAAAACCATGGTTAGATGAATGAACCCTAAGGGTGAGTGAATCTTAATCATATTTAATGAATGTTAATTAATCCTAAGGGTGAGTGAATCTGTGGTGAGTGAATCTTAACACAAATTATAAATATTAAATGGGACATGTGGATTTTGTGGAGGTGTTCACGTTCTGCTACGTGGAACACGGGCGCAAAGAATAATTCTCCAAAAAAAATTTGAATAAAAAACGCATAGAATTAGGAGCAAAACTCAGGCTTGGCCTTCATGAGCAAAAGGATAATTTGCGAGTCATATGAAGCAGAGGTAAAGTCCATTTTTGACCTAAGAAAAACTCTCTCCTCCAAAATCATTGATTATTTCATAATATAATTTTTTTTTGGAACTCGGGGTGTCCCCAAGGGTCAAGACTAATCCCTGAGGATGCGACGTGAGCCCGCAACCTGCCACACCAGGTGAGTCCAAGTAAACCCGTGTGGGGTTAGTCCCAAAGGGGGAGTGAGAAATGGAACCCAAGACCTCCCACTTAGGGAAAGGCCTAGGAACCACTAGTCCACCCCTTTAGGGTTTAATATTCTTTAATCTCTACTAATATAAAGAGGATTCTATTGTTCAACACGGTGATTGATAATTACGTTAATTCCAACAATGCCATTTAACTTCAATCTATCTATTACTCTAATAACAATAATGTTCCCTAAAAAAATATAAATTAAATTTTTTTAATTCTCAAATTGCCCTTATCATAATCATGTATATAAGACAATTTTCATTGAATGTTTGCTTAATTCTCATACCATCCATTTCTCATCTATAGAGACTTGAAATTCTCTACGGCTTCATACTCCTTAACTGTGGTTAAGATTCACCCACCCCTCACCAACTTATCCTTGGTTTATAAGAAAAAAAAATTAACCCTAAAAGTTGGTGAATCTTAGCCAGGGTTTAAAAAATTAATATTTTTTTCCTAAAAACCAATGATAAATGGGTGAACCATAGGGGTGGGTGAACTCTATGGATAGATGAATCTTAACCACACTTAAGGGGTGTCAAAAGAGACACATTTGAAATTTATCCAGATCAATGATCTCTAAGACCTAGAGGGGGGGGGGGGGGGGGGTGAATAGGTCTATTTAATAATTTCTAACCAATTTTAATTTTTCAATTAATATGTTTAGAAATCAATGAACAATTCATTCAGACAATCCACACAAATCAAACACAGAAGATTTTTACGTGGAAAACCCTAACGGGAAAAAAAACCACGGGACCTCGTCCAGCAACAAACTTCACTATGAAAAGATTTCAAGTACAAGACAAGACCTTACCAAACCAGAAACGACGTTCCTAGGTATAGACTCTTACTCTTGATTTCCACGAACCAGCAGGTTCGACCTCCGCCGTATCAGCTTCGGTTCCATACCGACCAAATCTTCTCAAGCTACTTCAAAACCACGATCACACACGATCGATCTCCTTCCACGAAGGCTCCGGATCAAACACCGGACACACACACAAGGTGTAGGGTTGTGAATCAATTTAGGAAGTTTCAAACCCTAGAGGGATCTCATATAGATCTGAGATCACACAATGCAAGATCAAATGTTTAGATCTATACTTGCATTCTCTAGGATCAAAGAAAGAGGAGGGATCAACAAAGATCTAAAAGAACAAGAGGAAAAACCCTAGAGGAGTTTCTCAGACCTCTACTATTTCAAAAATAAACAAAGATACGAATTAGCTCTCCAAAAAGTTGTTTATATAGGGTTTAAAAAAAAAAGAATCCAGAAAAATAAAAATTCTTTTTACGGGGACCGATCGAGCGGTGCTCATTATCGATCGCTCGGTCCAAAACGGATCGCTCGGTGCACATAACCGATCGCTCGGTTAAAAATCACCTCTGGAAAAATACCCCATACAAATTTTTTGTCCAGTCGATAGCCACCGATCGCTCGATAGGCCACCGATCGATCGGTCTCAACACCGAGCGATCGGTTGAGACAGAATTTTTTCCAAACCATTTTTCTTTTCATGTTTATTTGATTCAACTAGGATCAAACAACTTTGTTAGGTTTAAAACTATCCTCCTAGGTATGTTTAGAGTTATCTAAGTCAAATCCAACCTAGGTAGGGGTCTCTAAGTCCATTACCTTTCTAGATCCAGAGTAGGAGCTTTTTCTTCACTTTCTTCAATCTTCTTTATGCTTTAGCTCTTCTCTTCTGACAAGTTGAACACGACTCGACTCACATGACCTATCTAATGATCACGGAATTTGCCAACACCTACTTAGGGATTTACAATCTCCCCCTTTGGCAATTCCGAGACAAAACAAGACTAACTCATATACTAGGTTCAAATTTTTCCAAATGATTCAAAAATGGAAAATTGACCTTTACATGACTCAAAAATAATTACATAACATTTGACATTTTAACTTGTCATGATTCACCAAACTTAGAACCTGTTTGCCTGCACATGCTAAATCAAAAACCTGTGAAGCATGGGAAATAAAATATGGGAAGAAGTAAAACATGTATAAATTCACAATTCCACAATACTATATCCATAACAGGTTAATCATGTATCCATAACATCATCCACAAAATCACAAAATCTAATCATGTATCCATAACATCATCCACAAAATCACAAAATCATCATCCACAATATTATATCCATATGCATATCATGCACTCTCCCCTTTTTTGGCTCGAAATGCCAAAGGCGGACTATAAACAATAAAATTAATGCATAAACATCAAATGAGATGAGATAGAAGAGAATGAGAATAAACCATCCAAATTCATACATCCATAACCAAGTCAATAACATCCAAAAAGGTTTGTACTGAGTACAACCAAGTCAAAATACATCTAAGTCTCAAACTAATACTAGGACTAAGGTAAATTCCAAAATATACACATGAACCATAAAGAGTATCTATCCTAGTACATTAATCTAACTATCACTCCTGCTCATCATCAGAAGTGAGCTGGGACTCATAATAAGCTCGAAAATCACGAACATCTCTCTGTACGTCCAGCACTACTGCATCGAGTGATCCAAGTCTTCCACGGATCTCTGTGGTGAACTCCTGGTGGGATGAAATATGCGTTGAGAGATCCATCTGCATCTCTCTCATCATTCTGGCTAGATCATCAATCGTGGCCGAAGGTGGATGAGAGGATCCTGTACCAAAATCAGTTTCCTCCTCAATATCTCGAACTGAAGCATGAGAGAAACTCTGAGCGATGGTCTTTTTGTTGATTGGACATTTCGAATTACGGGTAGGAACTCCAGGAGGAGCAATAATCCCTTGAGAACCAAGAAGTTTAGTAATCAGGGATCCAAACGGAAGAGCTCCAACCACAGTTTGAGTTTGATGGGCTTGAATCATCAAATCAATTATGTGTGCTGCAAGGTCAATATCATGTCCACGAAGGAGACTGAATAAAAATCGAGCTCTATCTTCCCTAAGGTCTGCAGTATGAACCTTTGGGTGGATATTGGCACTCATTACTAGGTTTACAAGTCTGGCATCCCTAATGAGTTTTGTTACTTCTATTAAGGAACCAACCCAAAGTGTAGGAGCACCACAAAGAAAGGTGACTACATTGTTCATAGATTCTTTATTCTCATCTTTCTTGTATTTATAAGGATAATAGGCATCTGGAACTCGAGTACAACCAAGAAATTTAGCAATGACATTTGGATTTATCAAAACTGATTGTTCTAAATATCGAGATTTAAAAGACCAGGTTTTAAAATTGATTTCAAAGAAATTTGAGTAAAATTCCTGGACTAACTGAATAGGAGCAGGACCGGATAAAGTGAGAAGACCTTCCCAGTTACGATCGGTAATGAGCTTAGAAAGGTAATAATCACCAAAATCTGAAATTCTAATGCTCCTTTCAACCATAACACCCTTTTTACTAAAATACTCACTATAAAGCTGAGCAGCACTAGGGCTAATGAAGGGACCCAATAGAACATTTGAAGATGAACTAGCTTTTCCCTTTTATTTCCGGGTTTTATCTGCCAAAGACTTTTGGCGATTTTCAGTAGTAGAATCCACCATTCTACGGATTGGTCGATCCCCTATTGAAATCTCATGTCCTATTGGAGTGAAAGAGTATGGCTCATTGTGTTCCTCTTCCTCTAGAGGGTCCTCTTGGTTATTGAGGACCAATCTCCGGCGTTTAGAGACACCGGACATGAGGAATGCAAGAATAACTAAGGAGTATGAGAAAATCATGATGAATTTTTGATGCCCTAGATGTGAAAAGTAAACCAAAATCAAGAAAATGATTAAAGATTACCTTTTTAGATGCTAGGAGACCCTTGGAGTGGAAAGAGATGAACGTAAGAGAGATTTGGAGAAGAAGGGACCGAGGGATCACTCTAGAGTTCGGAGAACAAAATAATAGGAAACTGAGAAATGAGGGTTTTATAACCCTGTTCACGAAAGACCGATCGATCGGTCATTAACACCGAGCGATCGGTGGTCCGGAAAATTTTCTGAAATTTTTTACTTATGATCATTTTTCTCCCCCTCAACCAAAGCAAGACTTATACTCATTTTCACCTCAAAATCTCCTAACAACTATGCACTTATGCAAACATTTATTTCATCAAAATCAAAAAGAATTTAACCAAGAATGTATCTTACAGAATAGTTATGAATAAGGATTCTGTTAAGAACTTTTAGTTTCCATAAGTGATTAATTTTGATTTTTGCATCAAATCCACATTTAGAGTAAATAAATGCTCAGAAGTAATGTGTGTGTAATATTAAAAATTCATAACATGACTCTGAGGATTGGTTTCATCCACAAAACAAGATTTTGATATTATAGCATAAAGGTACTCTAGAATGTTCAAAAACTAGAATTAAAACCAAGAACCATCCATAGAATTATGATGAGCAAAGTTTACCCCAAATTTGATCTATAAGGTTATTTCAGTTTATGATCAAATTTTACACATTATCTTTTCTTTGGACATTGGTGACTTTCACTCAAGTGAGAAGGTAGCCCTCTCTAATGACAGTGGGGGCTTTCACACTAGCAACCCATATAGATACCTACTGTTTGTCTAGGTAACCATTTCTCACTGTTTGCATTCACTAGAAGCTATCACACAAACTCAAAGGTAGTCCTTTCCATGTCAATAATTTTTTAAAACTAGGGGGCTCATCTTATGGAATTTTAATCACTTTGGTTATACTAGATTTGATTAAACTAGGGAAGCATATGATATAATATTAGAATCTATAAATAGGAACTAATACCATCTCAAAAATCAGTTAGAGTGCATGTGCAACACATAACATCATTATTTACTCAACTCTAACTGAGATTGGTGACCATGACCATTTTAAATCACCAGATAGAACTAATAGTTGAACTATCCTTATTTACACAATCCTATGATAGATTTACCCTTGGAATTAATATTCAATTATGATTTCAAAGGAATAACTTTAAGCATAATGATAGGAAAGAAGGTCATACAAACACATTATTTTTTGTAACATTTTTCAATTTTTTGAATGTTTTTTGATTTTTATTAATTAAAGGAAACAACAAAAAATAGCTCTATGACTTAAAATCCAACAAGAATAACACATAGGCTATGAAGAAAGCACACCATCACTCAACTTCGCACAAACCAATGGATTTCCTAAGGAATTCAAACCTAAGGGAATCTAAGGGTTTTGTGAGAATGTCTGCATATTGTTTCTCTATTTGGACATACTCAATACACACAACATTTTGCTCAACTAAATCACGAATGAAGTGATGCCTAATGTCAATGTGTTTTGTGCGAGAATGTTGAATGGGATTTTTGGAAATATTGATAGCACTTGAATTATCACAATACACAGTCATAGTGCCTTGTTCAATCCTGTAATCATGCAACATCTGCTTCATCCACAGAAGTTGAGTACAACAACTGCCAGCTGCTATGTACTCAGCTTCGGCAGTGGACAATGAAATTGAATTCTACTTTTTGCTAAGCCAAGCAACTAAGCAGTTTCCAATATAGAAACATCCTCCGGAGGTGCTCTTCCTATCATCAGCATTTCCGGCCCAGTCGGCATCGGAATATCCAACTATTGTGGCATTGGTATCAAAAGAATACCAGAGGCCAAATGATGGAGTTCCACTTACATATCTAATGATACGCTTGACTGCAAGTAAGTGAGACTCTTTTGGGCTTGCTTGATAGCGAGCACATGCTCCAACACTAAAGGCAATGTCTGGTCTAGTAGCAGTTAGGTAGAGCAAACTACCAATCATGCTTCTGTAAGTAGTTTGATCAACATCCTTGCCTGAAGTATCTTTACTAATTTTTGTTGTAGAACTCATAGGAGTCCTAGCATGCTTAGCAGAACTCATACCAAATTTCTTCACCAGATTTTTAGCATATTTGATTTGAGATACTGAGATCCCAGAATCAATTTGCTTGATCTGAAGACCAAGGAAGAAATTCAGCTCACCTACCATGCTCATTTCAAATTCATTCTTCATTTGTTCAGCAAATGATTGAGCATGTAAGTCTAATGTGGAACCAAACACAATGTCATCAAGATAGATCTGGGCAATGAAAATATCACCTTTCACATTTTTTATAAAAAGGGTTTTGTCTACTCCCCCTCTCGAAAATCCCTTTTCCAAGAGATAAGTAGTCAACCTCTCATACCAAGCTCTTGGAGCTTGCTTTAAACCATAGAGGGCCCTTTTTAATCGATAAACTTGATCAAGGTGATGTGGATCTTCAAACCCTTTTGGTTGTTCCACATAGACTTCTTCCTGTAGAATGCCATTCAAAAAGGCACTCTTAACATCCATTTGAAACAACTTGAATTTCATATGGCAAGCCACAGCTAGAAGAATTCTGATTGATTCTAGCCTGGCTACAGGAGCAAAGGTCTCATCGAAGTCAATACCTTCAATTTGGGTGTATCCTTGTGCAACTAACCTAGCCTTATTTCTTATGATAGTACCTTTTTCATCAGTTTTGTTCTTGAAAATCCATTTGGTACCTATCACATTTGTATTGTTAGGCCTAGGTACTAAATACCAAACATCATTCCTAGTAACTGAAGCAACTCATCTTGCATTGCATTGATCCAATTATCATCTGCAAGGGCTTCAGCTACATTCTTGGGTTCAAAAGATGAAGTATAGCAAATGTAGCTAACTTCATTTTCAATTTGTTTCATTGTTCTCACTCCACTTTCAAGATCACCAATTATATCTGTGGAGTTGTGAGGACTTATGACCCTAGGATGTGTGGGTTTTAATGGAGATGATTGCTTAGTAATAAGTGGAGTTGAAGAAGTTTCAACATTTTCATTTCCAGCATTATCATCATCCTCAAGTTGCACATTTTCAACACCAGAGTCATCCACAACTACATTTATGGACTCCATAATCGTAGAGGTTCTCAAGTTGTACACTCGATAAGCTCTACTGTTGGTGGAATATCCAAGAAATATCCCTTCATCACTCCGGGATTCAAATTTGCCCAGTTGCTCTCTATCCTTAAGGATATAGCATTTACTTCCGAATTCTCGAAAGTACTTGACACTGGGTTTCTTGTTATTCCACAACTCATATGGGGTTTTCCTTGTTCCAGGTCTTACAAAAACTCTATTAACTATATAGCAAGCAGTGTTAACTGCCTCAGCCCAGAAATGAGAAGCTAGATTGTTGCTATGAAGCATAACTCTAGCCATCTCTTGGAGAACCCTGTTCTTCCTCTCTACTACACCATTCTGCTGAGGTGTAATAGGTGCAGAAAATTCATGTTTGATACCCGACTCATCACAAAAGTCGTTGTACTTAGAGTTTCAAACTCCTTTCCATGATCACTTCGAATTCGAGTGATTGGGCATCTTTTCTCATTTTGAATTTTCAAGCAAATACTTTTGAAATTGTCAAAAGCATCGGATTTCTCTCTTATAAATGCCACCCATGACATTCTTGAGAAATCATCAACCATGACTAGGATGTATCGCTTTCCACCTAGGCTTTCAGTTCTTGTAGGACCCATAAGATCCATATGAATTAATTCCAGTGGATATGAAGTAGCAATACTTGAAGTCTTCTTATGTGGGGTTCTAATTTGTTTACCAATTTGGCATGGCCCACACACAGCAGTAGAAGGCTTTCCTAGTTTGGGAACACCTCTTACAAGCTCTTACTTAGAGATTTTACATAGGTCTTTGAAGTTCATGTGACCTAGTCTTCGGTGCCACAAATCAACCTCCTCAATTTTAGTCTTATAACAGACATTTGAGGGATTAGGACTGGGAATTAAGCCGTAGCAATTGTTAGTGGTTCTCAACCCTTCTAGAACACACTTACCTTTACCATTAATAACTAAGCATTTATTTTGGGTAAAGTGCACAGCATGGTTATCATTACATAGTTGACTTATGCTAATTAAATTAGCTTCAGTCCTTCAACAAACAAGGCATCTTTCAATTTTGGTATGCCTGGTGAATCGATGATACCCTTCCCTTTGACTAAAGACTTGCTTCCATCACCAAATGTAACAGTCCCATCTGGACAGTCCTCAAATTGAGTAAATAAGGACTTGTTACATGTCATATGCCGAGAACACCCATTGTCGAAGTACCACATTTCTGTGTTTTGGGCTTTCAAGGCAGTGTGAATGACGAAGCACTTAAAGTCATCCTTTCTTACATACACAGTCTTTAAACTTTGTTTAGATCTTTGATCATTAAACTGTGTATTAGAAACTTTTTTCCTTTTTGTCCTCCTTGACCTTTTCCTGTTTTGTTCAGTTCTAGCTTTTTGATTAGTCAAATTCTTTCCTCTTGAATAATCATTTGGAATAAATTGACCAGTTCTTGTCATAGAGATTTGAGCAATTCTATTAACATCTTCGCTCAATATTCTAGACTTTTCAACCAGAACCTGAATCTGCCTTTGAAGAGTCCATTGACTTTGATTTTGGTTCCATGAACCATTTTGGGGAGCTCTCCTAAAAGCATTACAATTTGGTCGAATGTGACCTCTCACACCACAAAAGTGACATGTGGGTATGAATCTTGGGAGAGGAGAAGGATTTCTTCTAAAAGGAATTTGATTCCTCATAGCATTCACTCTAGGAGCTGTATTTCTAGGCTTTACAAAGTTTGTATAAGCCTCAGTACTTGATGTAGAAGGTAGATTCACTTTAGGATCAGAATGTATTGGCTCAAACACTGCACTAGCCATTGTACCAACAGCTAAAGGACCAGCTGGTGTGTCAGCATGTCCTATCCCAGATCTACTCGAATTTGACCCATATTTTCTAACTAATTCATCTAGGCAGCTAGTGTTACCAAACATTCTTACTTCTTTTTCAAGAGTATAGACCTTCTGAATCAAGTCAGTCTTGTCTTTAAGGGTAATTTGATGTTCTTTTTCAAGAAATTTCACCTTATCAACAAGAGAGTCTTTAAAAGTTTCCAGCTCCATTTGCAGAGTTCTTAACTCTTCAATTTCTTTAATGGAAGTGTCTCTTTCAACTTCTAATTTTCTGACCACATTAGTCAATGAGACATTCTCTTCCAAAAGACATTGAACTTTCATAACAAATGCTTCTTTTTCATTTTCCAACTGACTAACTAGAGCACTCTTCTCTTCTGCTACTAGTTTACAAGTATCTCTTTCATTTTGAATGATTTTGAGTTTTTTACTCAAAGAGATTTTTGTTTTAGTCAGCTTCAAACTTTCAGCATACAACTTATCATAAGTTGTTTTCAAATCTTCATCACTTTCAGAGTCAGTTTGACTCTTCTGTATGTCATCACTAGACTCAGTATGAACACTCTCATCACTTCTATCATTTTCATCAACCGCAGAGGTAGTCTCAAGAATCCCAGAAAGGGAAACAATGAAAGCCGTATGATTTCCAGTATCTTCACTTGAAGAGGAACTGTCCGATTCTTCATTCTCGGAATCACTGTCATCCCAACAGGCATTCATCACCTTGCCCTTACTCTTCTTCTTGTTAGGGAAGTTAGGTGAAATATGACCGAAGCCATGGCATTCATAACATTGAATACCTTGGGATTTCTTGTCGCCACTCTTGGAATTTTTCTTGTTTTCCCATGGCTTAGACTTTGACTTCTCAAAAGATTTTCCTCCCTGTTTGGGATTGAACCTCTTTTTCGTTCTAAAAAATTTTCGAAATTTTTTAACGAAGAGAGCCATTTCTTCCTCATTCATATCTCCATCCCTGTCATCCTCATCCAAAGATTCCTTGATAGATTTCAAGGCTAAAGATTTGTTCTTCTTGGATGGAAGGAGATTGAGTTCATAGGTTTGGAGTGAACCAACTAATTCCTCAATCTTCAGAGAGTCAACATTTTTACTCTCTTCGATTGCAGTGACTTTGGGTTGAAATCTCTCAGGGAGAGATCTAAGGACTTTTCTAACTATTTTGGACTCAGATATTTTTTCACCTAAATTGAAACTAGCGTTGACAATGTCACTAAGTTTTGCATAGAATTCATCAAAAGTGTCATTGTCATCCATGTTTAAATGTTCAAATTTGGTGGTTAACATTTGGAGTTTTGAGATTTTAACAGTGGTAGTACCCTCATGGGTAATTTCAAGAATGTCCCAAGCCTCCTTTGCTGTTTCACATGAAGAAATTCGTCTGAATTCCTCAGCAGTGACTGCAGTAAAGATAGCATTGAGACCTTTAGTGTTCCATCCACTTGACTCAAGCTCTTCTCTGGTCCATTCATTAGAATATTTGACGACAGTCAAATCACCTACAGTTTTTATGGTCGTAGTCCACCCATTCTGTATAAACATCCAAATTCTCTCGTCAATTGATTTGAGAAAGGCTCTCATTCTAGCTTTCTAGTATGCATAATTATACCCATCAAAAAGTGGGGGACGAGAGATGGATCCACCTTCTCTTAGAGTACTCATGATCACGGATAATACAGGATCACACTTAAGGGATTATAGCCTTATCAGTGAACAAGCTCTGATACCAATTGAAATTTATCCAGATCAATGATCTCTAAGACCTAGAGGGGGGGGGTGAATAGGTCTATCTAATAATTTCTAACCAATTTTAATTTTTCAATTAATATGTTTAGAAATCAATGAACAATTCACTCAGACAATCCACACAAATCAAACACAGAATATTTTTACGTGGAAAACCCTAACGGGAAAAAAAACCACGGGACCTCGTCCAGCAACAAACTTCACTATGAAAAGATTTCAAGTACAAGACAAGACCTTACCAAACCAGAAACGACGTTCCTAGGTATAGACTCTTACTCTTGATTTCCACGAACCAGCAGGTTCGATCTCCGCCGTATCAGCTTCGGTTCCATACCGACCAAATCTTCTCAAGCTACTTCAAAACCACGATCACACACGATCGATCTCCTTTCACGAAGGCTCTGGATCAAACACCGGACACACACACAAAGTGTAGGGTTGTGAATCAATTTAGGAAGTTTCAAACCCTAGAGGGATCTCATATAGATCTGAGATCACACAATGCAAGATCAAATGTTTAGATCTATACTTGCATTCTCTAGGATCAAAGAAAGAGGAGGGATCAACAAAGATCTAAAAGAACAAGAGGAAAAACCCTAGAGGAGTTTCTCAGACCTCTACTCTTTCAAAAATAAACAAAGATAAGAATTAGGTCTCCAAAAAGTTGTTTATATAGGGTTTAAAAAAAAAGAATCCAGAAAAATAAAAATTCTTTTTACGGGGACCGATCGAGCGGTGCTCATTACCGATCGCTCGGTCCAAAACGGATCGCTCGGTGCTTATAACCGATCGCTCGGTTAAAAATCACCTCTCTGGAAAAATACCCCATACAAAATTTTTGTCCAGTCGATAGCCACCGATCGCTCGGTAGCCCACCGATCGATCGGTCTCAACCCCGAGCGATCGGTTGAGACAGAATTTTTTCCAAACCATTTTTCTTTTCATGTTTATTTGATTCAACTAGGATCAAACAACTTTGTTAGGTTTAAAACTATCCTCCTAGGTATGTTTAGAGTTATCTAAGTCAAATCCAACCTAGGTAGGGGTCTCTAAGTCCATTACCTTTCTAGATCCAAAGTAGGAGCTTTTTCTTCACTTTCTTCAATCTTCTTTATGCTTTAGCTCTTCTCTTCTGACAAGTTGAACACGACTCGACTCACATGACCTATCTAATGATCACGGAATTTGCCAACACCTACTTAGGGATTTACAACATTGAACCCTTAGGGTTCACCCACTTATTCTTGACTTTCTCTACTAATATAAAGAGGATTTTGTTTCTCAAAAGGTTGATTGATAATTATGTTAATTCCAAAAATGTCATTTGATTTCAATCTATCTATTACTCTAATAACAATAATGCTCCCTAAAATATATTGACTAATTTTTTTTAATTTCTAAATTACCCTTATCATAATCATGTATGCAAGACAAAATTTACATTGAATGTTTGCTTAATTCTCATACTACCTCTTACTCATCTACAGTAGACTTGAAATTCTCTACGGTTTTATACTCCTTACCTGTGGTTAAGACTCACCCACCCCTCACCCACTTGTCCTTGGTTTATAAGAAAAAAAATTATTAATTTTTTAAACCCTGGTTAAAATTCACTAACTCTTAGGGTTAATTTTTTTTTTTCATAATATTTTTCTAAAAACCTGGGATAGGTAGGTGAAACCCCAAAGGGTAGGTGAATCTTAACCATAGTTAAAGAGTGTTAAAAAAGACACATGGTGACTTTAGTAGCATAACAGGACTCCTTGCTCTCTTGGCAAACGCTAGGCTAACCCTAGCTAAACCCTAGACCTAACCCTAGCCCATACTTACGGCCTCGAGGCCCATTTCATTCAACTAAACCTAAGCCCTAGCCTAACCCTAGCTAAACCCTAGGTCTAACCCTAGGTAAATCTTAGACCTAACCCTAGCTTAGCCCTAGTCTAAACCTAAGACCCTAACCTCATGGGCTCAAGGCCCATTTCAACTAGAAGAGCCTAAACCTTAGTCCAAACCTAGGCTAACCCTAGTTAACCCCTAGGTCTAACCCTAGACCTAACCCTAGCCTAGCCCTAGTCCAAACCCTAGGCAAAGCCCCACGGGCTCAAGGCCCATTTACAAAGTCCAAAACTCCAAAAATAAATAAATATGAAAACCTTTTTGGCCCAAGCATGGGCCCACTAAGCCTAAGTGGGACCCACATCACCCTTTTAAAATTCAAGTTTTTTAGGGTAGAACACTTTTGGCCTTCCCCACATATGTAGTGGTTAGGCCCAAAAAGGTAAACAAAACAAAATTATTATTTTTTTTAAAAAAAAGGAATTTTGAAAAAAATATAATTTAAAAGAAAGAGGGTTTAAATTTTAAGCGCCAACCCCATGTGGCAAGGCCCACATGCGGGTTGGGCCCGAATTAAGGAACCAAACAAGCCAAACACAAAAAAGAAAAAAATTATGGGTACTGTTCATTATCCCTTCCGCCTGAGCCTGCATACGCCCAGCTGCCCCCTGATCCCTTGGCTTCTCCCTAGTTGTCTCCCACGCCTGTGGGGTGATCCTCATCCGATCCCCACCTTCCCCTCTCCTTTAAATCCCCATGGTGATCACTGTTCAAGGGAGGGAGCTTCTCAACAGGGTTTTCAAAAAAAGAATCTTACAGACATCCTTTCTCTATTCCATCATTCATACCCCATCCACCTAGGTCTCACACATCCTCTACCAACAACCTAGACTCCCCTAGGTCCACCACCATCTCACGACACCACCACCACAGCCACCGTTGGAAGAGAACCCGATTGTGAAAATTATTTTTTCAGACCCAATCTCTGTGTAGCTCCGTCCACATTAGGCCAAACTCCCTTAGCCTTTCCCCTTACCTCCTAGATCATCCCAGGCCCTTCCCACAATTACCTCAGGCCTCACCCCACTTGCCAGCCTCCTACCATCGTCCCCACAGCCACTGTGTCAATAGAGAGGTTCTAAAAAAAAAAAAAACAGAGAGCGTCAAACCCACCACAGCCTTCCTTAAAGCTCCTAATCTTCATCCATTTAGGACATAGACCATACCCAAACCCCTGAAGGCATCACCAGTGCACTGCCATCTCCACTGTTTAAAAAAAAAACCAGTTTTTTTAACGGCAATCCTGTTCAGTAGCTCCGAGCCTACTCCACTCCATTTGCAGCCATCCTTAGACCTTTTAGGACCTCTACCAGGCCTCCCATCACCCCTGCGCCGCGGTTGCACAACCATCTACGGCTTCACTTCGCCGCCACCACCTGCAGTCGCCACCACTGTCGGGGAAAAGCCGAAGGGTATACACCCCCATCTTCTCTTATTTTATGACTAGTATTAACATTGTAAAGGACCCCTGGTACCATTTTTCCATTTCTTTCTTTTTTTCTTTGATTTTGGTTCAACCAGTAGGTTTCTTTTTTGCTTGAGGTGACCACGGGCACACCCCCACCACCATATTGTAGAGACCCGAATCTTTTTCATGTCTTTATTACAAGTATTAGGGGTATTATAATCCTTGTGATAATTTAATGTTTATCTATTTATATCTAATTGGTGTAGTGTGATTAGGGCTTAATCAAACTTGTAAGCAGAGGGATGTCATATCACACCTTGACCTTTAAGAAGCTCCAATTTTGACACCGTTTATTGGAATTGAGTGATTCTTGAACCATTAGAAAGGTATTGGAACCCTCTTCGAGGTTCATGTTTAATGTTTTTCCATATTTTTAGTCTAAGCTAAGTCAAAAGACAGGTTTTCCAATGTCTTGTCTGATGGAATTGCAGATCAGTCAACTTTGGGGACTTTTGGTTCATAATTGAAGGGGAATTTGAAAATTCTAAACATTAGAAATGTTCCTTTTCGAAAGACGAATCCAACGCAAGTTGAATCGTCGGAATCCGAGAAACGAGTCAAAAGTTATGACCAAAACAGTATAATGAGTCAGAAATCTGTAGAACACCGATCGCTAGGGATCGATCGGTACAAAACCGATCGCTCGGTCAGAAGTAGCGATCGATCGGTATCTATCGACTGGTCCAAAACCGATCGATCAGTATCTATCGACTGGTCTAAAATCTTGTATGGGGAAAATTTCCAGAGAGTGTTTTTGACCGAGAGCTCGGTCAAGAGCACTGATCGCTTGGTTAAGAACCGATCGATCGGTCATAACCACCGATCGCTCGGTCCTTCGTGTTTTTACAGAATTTCACTAAGGGCTTTTTGGTCATTTGATCCTCAACCCTTGGGGCTATAAATAGGGATCCTATTTCGGGGTATTAGAATACTCTACCTATTTCTAACCTAATTTGGCAAAAAGGGAGAGAAAACCTAGAGTTTTGAGAGGGATTTCTTGGAGAAGAAGAAGATAGTTTGGGTATTGCTAGGAAAGCTTGGAGATCGTCCTCAAAGCTTCCCCAAATCATCTTGAGAGCGATTTGGATCCAAGGGAAAGATCCCTAAGGTCGATAAATTCTCTAACTCAACCCTATTATTGATGTTTTTTGAATATTAGTATAATGTAAATGATAGAAATGGAGATTGATTATGTTTTCCCTAATTATGTATGGATTAAGCTTGTTAGAGATGGAAATAGGTTTATACTATGGATGGATTGAATGGAGGAAGGGAAATACTATAGAGGCCTGGGATGAATGTATGGATGTGGATTATGTTTGGGTTGTGTGGATTGATTATGGTGTGATGGAATGTTAAGAATGTGAAAGGGCAAAGTATCCATAATTAACGCACTCTGAATATTTGTTGAAATGTCTAAGAATGATAAATTTTAGTATGATGCTTGTGATTATCAAGAAATTAAGTTAAATGAATATTGTTGTCGTTATGATAAATTATGTCCTATTTACTTGTATGGTGATCGGTATTCGGGTAGGCTAAACATTAGAGGAAAATCCTCTATGTTAGGAATTCTCTAACTAGGGAGATGTAACCTAGCGGATTTTCCTAACGAAAGATTGGAATCTAAGGGATGACTTACTTGAATTCCAATCACGACACTCAAGCACATGTGTACTCGCATGGTAAGTATGCAAGTCTCATGAGTCCACTTGTCTCACAAGCATGCATGCATTGGATACGAACATGTTATGAATTATGCCATGAAAGAATGATCCCCCACTACGAACATCCACTCTATGCGTTGTCGCACTCACGTTATGCTATGAAAGAATGATCCCCCATTACGAACATCCACTCTATGCGTTGTCGAACACTATGAATTATGCGTTGCCGGGACAAAACACTATGATTATGCGTTGTCGGGACAAACACACTATGAATCATGCATGTATGAGTCTATGCATATGTTAAGTTAAGTTCATGGATAAGAATTTCACGAGTACACGAGTCACGATGATGTTATGACATGTTATATGCTCCACACTCTGATTATGTCTATTTTACGTGAAAGTATTATGATTAAGCATCGATAAACTAAGTTATGATATTATTATTGCTCATGCTATTTTATGTTGTTGTTAGTTTGTTTATCCACTGAGTATTCCATGCTCAGTCGACCTGTCATTGTCTTCAGGTTTAGGAGGAGAACCGTGGACTGAGGAGGTGTATGCCGAAGAGGGGGCAGAAGGTGAACTTCCTGAGGAGGAGGCTAGGGATTTTGATAGTCATCCCTATTGAGTGGTTTTGAGTATTTCTTTTGGACAAGATGTTTATAGTATACTTTTGACTTTTAGTTGTTGTTGCCTTAGCTGTTTACTCTATTGATGGTTTTAGACTATTTTGTTTATAAGGAACTATGATGTGTGGATTATCATTGTACACGATGGTTTGATTTTTCATGATCGAAATTTTATTATCCTTATTTTTTTGGAGACTCGTGTAGTATGCCTTGTATGTATGGATCTTAAGCAGTTTAAGTAATGTGACGATTCCAAAGTCCTATTTTAGTCTTGTAGGATTTTGGGGTCGTTACAGAGGTGGTATCAAAGCTTAAGGTGTTAGAGTCCTTAGGGCTACGGTATTAAGTATAGGACATAAGAAGATGTTAACCTTAGGGAAGCAACATCAAACTTAGGACTTAAAAATATTGAAGATTGAGTTTTGGCTAAGCGTAGACTTAAGCATTTATGTGAGTGTGTTTCTAAATGGATTGTCTTTTTCTTCTCAGGATTATAGATATGAGGAGAGGCGGAAGAAATAATAGGAATGGAGGTGGCAGTGTGACTGATGGGGATACTCCAGATGGTACTCCCCAGGCTAATATGAGTCGGGCTATGGAAGCTATTGCTGCAGCCATGGAGTGACAAGCTGAAATTATGGCCCAACAAACTGCATTGCTAGCAGCTGGTCAAACTAGGCAAGAGAGGCCGGTTGATGTTCATCCACCTCGACATAACGGAGTGGAAGCTTTCAGGAGAATGATCTCTCTAGCCTTCTATGGGAGCACGGATCCATCAGTGGCAGAGTTGTGGATTATGCAGTTGGAGAAGATATTCTCAGTGCTCGAGGCTACTGACGAGCAAAGAGTAAGATGAGCCTCATTTATGATGGAAGGAGAGGCGGAACATTGGTGGAGGACGGCATCCAGGAAGAGAAATGAGGTACGGTTTGGACAGGAGTGGACATGGGGAGAGTTCCTCGATGACTTCTATGAGCAGTATTTTCCGACATCTGTAAGGGAGCAGAAAGAGATCGAGTTCTCTACTCTTCGACAGGGAAGCATGTCAGTGGCCGAGTATGAGGCCAAGTTTGTAGAGTTATCCCGATTTGCACCTCATCTGATCACTACCGAGAGCATGAAGGCAAAAAGATTTGAAGGAAGTTTGAGGGATCACATCCGAGACAAGATAGAGATCCTACGTCTTGGATCATACGGAGAGGTAACCGAACGAGCTTTGATTGCCGAGAGGAGGTCGGCTGAGTTTTTGAGGAAGAAGGGACTGCAGGAAGGCAAGTATGGCTCGCAGGATAAGAGGCCAAGGATGACAGGTCCAGCACCAGTGGCTAGGCCAACCCCGTATCAGAGGCCAGTAGTTGCACCCGCCGTTCACCGTGCTACTCCTCAAGCACCACGAGCCGCCCCACCTGCTCCATGGGTAACTACTTATGAGGTATGCCGTTATTATGGTAAGAGGCACGTGCCAGGTGAGTGTCGAGCAGTCACATGGGGATGCTTTCATTGTGGTAGTATTGAGCATCGGATTCATGATTGCCCAGTTCGGGGTATGCAGATGTCACCACAGAGTCAGCCCCAGGGAGATAGACCCCCAGTTAGGCAACCTGTATAGCAGAGGACATCTCAGGGTCAGAGGTCCCAGCATCCTCGCCAGCCAGTTCAGGGTCGAGTGTTTGACATTTCCGAGCAGGATGCACAGGCATCCGATGACGTTGTGCAAGGTACATTTAAATCCTAGATTAAATTATGTATAATGTTATTTTGTTTGTATGACTGTGATGTTTGCTACTGTGTACAAGCATGCTAAGTATATAATTATGGTTTGTGCACATGTTTTGACACACTTAGCTATGTACCCAATTCAGGCACCTTGTTGGTAAATGACTGTTTAGCTCGTGTGTTGATTGACACCAGATCGACTCATTCTTTTGTCACTCCTAATTTTGCTCAAGCTTTCCCTTCAAAGCCAAGTATGTTAGACCGCAAGCTAGCTATCGCCACCCCAGTGGGTAGTTCAGTCATCACTGATAAGGTCTATCGCGCTCTTGATATTCGGGTAGGTCCCAAAGAATTGCCAGCCGATCTGATTGTCCTAGATTTTCAAGATTTTGACATCATCTTAGGCATGGATTGGCTTTCCACCTACCATGGTCATGTGGACTGTTTCAGGAAAGTGGTTAACTTCACGCCAATCAGTGGGCCTCCCTTTCATTTTCGGGGTTTGAACAAGAGGGATGTAGCTATATTTGCAGCCTTGAGCCTTTCTGCACTGGAAGCACCAAACTCTTCGAACATTCCAGTGGTGAATGAATTCTTAGATGTTTTTCCTGAAGATTTGTCGGGTTTACCATCGGATAGGGAGATAGAGTTTGCAATTGAATTAGCTCCGGGTACGGCACCCATCTTTAAAGCTCCGTATAGGATGGCTCTAGCAAAGTTGAAAGAGCTAAAGGAGCAGATTGAAGAGTTGCTCAATCTTGGAGTCATTCGCCCAAGTGTATCACCTTGGGGAGCTCCAGTCCTATTTATGAAGAAGAAGGATGGTTCGATGAGGATGTGCATCGACTATTGGCAACTGAACAAGGTCACCATTAAGAATAAATATCTTTTACCAAGGATCGATGATTTTTTTGATCAGTTGCAAGGAGCCAAGTATTTCTCCAAGATCGATTTAAGGTCAGGCTACCATCAGTTGAAGATTAAGGCGGAAGATGTGCTTAAGTCTGCATTCAGGACCAGATATGGGCATTTTGAATTCCTAGTTATGCCGTTTGGTTTGACAAATGCTCCGGCAGTATTCATGGATCTCATGAATAGAATCTTCAAACCGACTCTTGACCGCTTTGTGATCGTGTTCGTGGATGACATTCTAGTGTACTCCAGGACACAGAAGGAGCATGAGATGCATCTCCGGGTCACACTGAAGACATTTTGTGAGCATAAGCTATATGCTAAGCTTAGCAAGTGCGAGTTTTGGCTAGAAAATGTAGCATTTCTGGGTCATGTGGTGTCAGAAGAGGGGATTTCAGTTGATCCTACTAAAAATGAAACAGTGAAAGGATGGGGAAGGCCAAAGAGTGTTACAGAGGTTCGAAGTTTCTTGGGCCTAGCTGGATATTACCGAAGATTTGTTGAAGAATTTTCTAGTTTGGCAGCTCCGATTACTCATTTAACTCGAAAGAACACCAAGTTCGAGTGGAATGAGAAATGTGAGAAGAGTTTTTTTAAGTTGAAGAAGCGTCTCACCACCGCTCCGATTTTGACTGTTCCATCCGGTAGTGAAAGTTTTGTGGTGTACAATGATGCCTCACTCATTAGGTTAGGTTGTGTTCTTATGCAATACGGGAAAGTTATTGCTTATGCTTCTCGGCAGTTGAAAGACCACGAGAAGAACTATCCCACCCATGATTTGGAGTTAGCAGCTTTAGTCTTTGCTCTCAAGATCTGGAGACACTACTTGTACGATGTGCAGTTCGAAGTTTTCACCGACCACAAAAGCCTAAAGTATTTGTTCTCACAGAAAGAATTGATTTTGAGGCAGCGCCGTTGGATAGAATTCCTCAATGATTATGATTGCTCTATCCAGTACCACCCGGGAAAAGCAAATGTGGTGACAGATACGCTAAGTAGGCGACCTACTGGGTTCTTGGCACACTTGATGGTCCAAGAATGGAAACTACTTGAAGAGGTGTCTAGCCTTGATGCGGGTTTCAGTGTTGGAGCGTCCGGAGCTTTGTTGGCTAACATTATGGTCAAGCCAACCTTATTGGACAGGATTAAAGACCTGCAGTGGAATGATGGAGAACTACACGCTGCCATGAATAAGTTGCTTAGCAGTGGGTTTGAGGATTTCTCTTGGAGAGATGGTGAAGTTTGTTTCAAGGGTAGACTTTGTATTCCGGATGATGAAGATTTAAGAAGGGAGATTCTGGACGAAGCACATAAATCCAAGTACACTGTCCATCCGGGAGGTACTAAGATGTATCAGAATCTCAAGAAATATTTTTGGTGGAAAGGTATGAAGAAAGATATGGCTACCTTTGTATCCAAGTATTTGGTGTGTCAGTAAGTAAAGGCCGAACACCGGAGGCCGGCAAGACTTCTTCAGTCTCTTCCTATCCCTGAGTGCAAGTGGGAAAATATCTCAATGGATTTCGTTGTTGGTTTTCCAAAGACGGCCAAGAACTTTAATGTCATTTGGGTTGTAGTCGACCAATTGACTAAGTCAGCTCATTTTCTTCCATATCGGACCACTTTCAACTCCAATCAATTGGCTAACCTCTATATCAAGGAGATAGTCCGTTTGCATGGAGTGCCAGTTAGCATGGAGTACCAGTTAGCATTGTAACTTAGCGGAGTTTCCTAACGGAATATTGGAATCTAAGGGATGACTTACTTGAATTCCAATCACGACACTCAAGCACACGTGTACGCGCATGGTAAGTATGCAAGTCTCATGAGTCCACTTGTCTCACAAGCATGCATGCATTGGATACGAACATGTTACGAATTATGCCATGAAAGAATGATCCCCCACTACGAACATCCACTCTATGCGTTGTCGCACTCATGTTATGCTATAAAAGAATGATCCCCCATTACGAACATCCACTCTATGCGTTGTCGAACACTATGAATTATGCGTTGCCGGGACAAAACACTATGATTATGCGTTGTCGGGACAAACACACTATGAATCATGCATGTATGAGTCTATGCATATGTTAAGTTAAGTTCATGGATAAGAATTTCACGAGTACACGAGTCAAGATGATGTTATGACATGTTATATGCTCCGCACTCTGATTATGTCTATTTTACATGAAAGTATTATGACTAAGCATCGATAAACTAAGTTATGATATTATTATTGCTCATGCTATTTTATGTTGTTGTTAGTTTGTTTATCCACTGAGTATTCCATGCTCAATCGACCTGTCATTGTCTTCAGGTTTAGGAGGAGAACCGTGGACTGAGGAGGTGTATGCTGAAGAGGGGGCAGAAGGTGAACTTCCTAAGGAGGAGGCTAGGGATTTTGATAGTCATCCCTATTGAGTGGTTTTGAGTATTTCTTTTGGACGAGATGTTTATAATAGACTTTTGACTTTTAGTTGATGTTGCCTTAGCTGTTTACTCTATTGATGGTTTTAGACTATTTTGTTTATGAGGAACTATGATGTGTGGATTATCATTGTACAGGATGGTTTGACTTTCATGATCGAAATTTTATGATCCTCATTTTTTTGGAGACTCGTGTAGCATGCCTTGTATGTATGGATCTTAAGCAGGTTTAAGTAATGTGACGATTCCAAAGTTTTATTTTAGCCTTGTAGGATTTTGGGGTCGTTACACATATACCACCACGGTTGGGGCCTTCCTTAGCATCTGGGGGTCCTCAATCCATGAGGAACCTCCTGGAATCCCAAGGATCAAGCACCAAAGGCCAAAACTGGTTTTTCAAAAAAACATTTCAGAAAAATCACGGTTTCAGGCAGCCATTTGTACCCTTATTTTAACCACGGTTACGACAGACCTTGGTCAAAATCAAGGCCATGGTTAGACTTCCCATACATAGGGCTACCCCTGTAACATTTCAGCCCTTAACTCCGCCGTTAACCGTGGTTAAATCGATCCCAAAGTGGGGTCGACAGTCTGCCAAACAGCCCAAGTAGCCAACTTTGGGCCTCTGTAAGGCCCACATACGTCCTCCTCTTGGGCCCCATAAGGGCTTAAATTGTTCCCCTCACAGCAGACTTCGCATCCATAGTCTCGGATCCCCCGGGAGTTGAGCCAATCAGCGGCGAAATCCCTACAAAGTTTGAAAAAAATATGTTTGGCTTTTGTTTGAAAAATCGTCATTTTATGTGAAGTGCAATGAGGCGACTTTGGGCCTTTGTGGGGCCCACAACCACCCCTTGGGTCCCACAAAGACTCAAAACATTCACTGAACTTCAGGCTACCCAATGGTAGTCTTGGTTTTCCATGGTTCCCTCGTTAACCATGGTTAAACTCGTGCCATATGTGGTTGAAAGTGTAACATTTTTTTGGGTTTTTATGCATTTGCTACACTTTGTTGGGGCCCAGACCGGGTAGGAGGCCAATCTAGGCCCTGCCATGGATCTTGGGCTCACTCTTGACCCAACCGGACCCTTAACCATGGTTAAGCATCTCATGGATCCAAAAAAAAAATCTGAAAAATTTCAAAATAATATGAGAAGCCCAAAAATGGTCTCATTCGGTCATTTAACTCTGGTTAAGACCTTTAATCATGGTGACCACCCCACCTTAACCGCGGTTAAGCAGTCTTTGACCGTCGGGAATAATCCTGAAAAATCCCTAAAAAATCCAAAAAGAAAAAAAAATTGTTATTTGACTTTTTAACCATGGTTAGCACCCCTAACCCTTGGTTAAGACACTCTGGGCCTACTGGGCCTCACCACTAAGCCTACCGGGTCCAATCTTCGCCTACCGGGCTCACCCCTTGACCTACCGGGCCCAATCTCGACCTAGTCTATCGGACTATCCATTGGCCTATCGGGCTCAATACCGAGCACTTGACCAACACAGACAACCACCCCTAACCTTCCGGCTAGACCCTAAGCCACCCTTGGTGCACACACACACACCCCGAGCCTTGGCACGGCTCATGTGCCAGAACTACGCTCAGTCTGATCTCATCCCAATGTGAGTACGTAGGCAGCCTAACCCGAGTTCGACCTCAGTACAGAATTCTCTGCTTCTTAGATTAGTATTATCATTAAACACTAAGGTATTTGATTAAAATTGAGATTAATTTGGCTTAACCCTAGCAAGTAGGGAACTACTGAAAAGTGGAAGTGTCGGGGTACCTAACCCCTTTCCCGGACTTAACCGAACCTCTTACCCTAATCTCAATCGTAGACCATGACCTTATCCAAATCCCGATGACTTATCCCTTCTGAATGAATATGTGGTGACTCTAAACTCACCATGTGAGATCAAACCAGAGTTTCCCTGAAACTCGTGCTCACAGCTAGGACTGGGTTAGGGCCTTACTTTGATAGGGAAGGGTAGGGTTAGGGTTGACCCCAGCCCTACTCCTACCCGACCCTTTGACAGCCCTACTGATACATAAGCTCATGGTGCCACATTTGAAGTGGGCTGTCTATTCCATTATTAAGGAAATTTTTTTTTTTTTACCAAAAAAAAAAATTAAGGAAACTATTACCAATTTATTGGAAGGTTTTGAATCCCGACCGGATCTTGTTTAGTATGGTTTTATTTTTAAATGTCTTTATTTTTTATTCTACTTGGTACAAGACATTATTTATCTATTAATTAAAAAAAATGATTTGTTAGGAGGTATTGGGTACTCGATTGACATAATTGGAGAGAATCTACAACCAAATCTATTAAGAGATTTTTTTTGGGTACTTGATATCAGAACCTCCCTCAAATGAAGAGCATATGTTCATCCCGAATCATGAGAAGGGTGTCACAATGCCTTATTTCATTAGGTAAATGGCCTCACGTGTCGATTCAAATCAAATAACACTCTTATCCAATTTTGTATTCACAGTTACTTCTATATTATTATTATATATTGATCAATATTAATCGATCCAACTTAATATTGTGATTTATCTAATCTCAAAATACATGTTTTGAATCATTTAGGAAGATCACTCCCTATTTCATTTCATTAATACGCATCTCAAATTACCTCGTTTCGTGATTGTGACCGTTGATCCGATGAGCCACGCATTCAACATCTACTAAAGCTACACAGACAGGCAAGGCCAGCAAACCAATAGATAGAATATTTTCAAGAAGCATAGTACAATCCTAGCTGTTGCAATTTTGATCATACCATTAGGGTGAACCAGCTAGGTTGATTACCGGGGCCATGGCTAAGTAATTGCACTATCTGGGTCATTGACCAAGTGGGGCACTTTTATTATGCAAATACTCAAAGCTTGGAGTATAAAGAGAATGAGAGAAATGACCGGCTGTCACATTCTTCTCTTTACATTTTCTCCACCAAGAATGATCTCTTAAAATTGACTCAATATCGTGAGTTAAAAGAGTCAAGTACACCCATCAGCTAGGTCAGTTGGTCGAGCACCACGCCTCATGAAGCGGAGGTCTCGATCTCCCAACAGCTTCTATCTACTCTCTTCTAGTGTGGGTGTCTAGGGTGGAGCCGGAGAGGAATAATCTGGCCAAATGTTGGGATAGCTCTTCATTGTCAATAAAAATAAAAAATAAAAAAAAAGTCAAGTACCAATTAATTCCAGATACTCCCAACGAATTGATAGTCATTTTTTCAGTGATGTATATCAGTCCAATTTCACCCATAATTACAAACTGTCATAGTTTACCATGGAAAAGGGGAGTCCACCACATTCACGCCTTATATATATAAAGAGCAATAGTTCGTGCGGGTCTGAGTTCGATTCCCTGCTCTCGTTGGCCACCCTCTGGATTTATCCCGACTTTCCTGGTGCGTGTGGAGAGAGGGCTCTGCACGTGCCCGGGGGAACTAGTCGGGTGCTCTAAGAGGCCCGGATACCCTCGTCACCAAAAAAAAAAGAGCAATAGTTCGCTCCATGCACGGGTGAGGAGCGAACTATTGCTCCTCGCTCTCACAAGGCCGCCCCTTCAACTGCTGTGAACTCGGGTTAAATATTTTTAATCATGTGGTTAAAGTTTTTTTATTTAATTTTTTTTAAAACCAATGATGGATGGGTGAATCCTAAGGATATTTGAGTCTTAACCACGGTTAAAGATGGTTTAAAAAGGGACCTGTGGCAGAAAAGGGCAGTCGAGATGCACCTCTTCGCGTCACCAACTGAGGAGGTGATAATTTTCCATATATAAATTACATCATCCATTGACGTGGCAGTGAACCAATGCATGCACTCCACGCGAATCTTTGTAGACTCTACTTGAAACCTCTAAGGATGATAGGGAATGGGTAATTTTTATTTTTTGTTAGGGTATATACAAACATCATTTATACTCTTTAGTAGTTAGGGTTGGTGCATCTCGAACAGAATACTCTAAAATTCTCCTCCATTTCGGCATCTCCTCCATATATGGAGGACATGAACCCCACTATAAAGATTTTTGCTCCAATGCATCACATCTCAAAATCACTATTCTTACTCCAAAACACTATTCATTTATTATTTAAAATAATAATTGATATGTTTTCTTCCCCTTAACCCTAGATTAATGCTAATTAGGCATGTAATTAGTTTTTTATTACTAAAGTTTGTTATTAGAGTTTTTTTAATATTAAAAATAGTTTTTTAATTTGAAAAAAAAGAATTACAATTAAAAAAAAAACCAAGGATGGGTGGGTGAATCTTAACCATGGTTAAGGGATGTCAAAAGGGACACGTGGCGACCTCAAGGGGTGATACCGTAGGGGATTTGGTTTTTTTTTGCATCTTTTATTGATGAATTAATTTATAAATTAAGCAATTATTAAAAAAACATAAAAATAATTTCAATATAAAATGATAATTATTAAAATAAATTAAAAGGATACAATTAGCATTTTAAAAAAGATTGAAAGACCAAAAAAAAAGAGGCACAAAGGCTATGTAAGGGGATGAATAATGTTTTGGAGATCATCCTCCAAATATGGAGGGTCATTGTTGCACTTTGGAGTATCTAACTCCAAATATTAAGTACGGTTGGAGTTGCAAATTGGAGCCGGTACTCCATATTTGGAGTTTTGGAGTACCGTTCCAGATGCTCTTAGTAGGCTAATGATGGCAAGGACACGAGAAAGAGTTTCCCTCCTTGGGCTTGATCCCAGGACCACCCTCTCTATCAAATCACAGGACCACCCTCTCTATCAGAGCTAGAGTCGGGAGTGGTAATTGGTATTTAAAGGTCCCCCTTTGAAACATAACTTTATTCGAACATTAGGTGGGTCATGGTTCCCACTTAGATGGTAGACATTACTGAGAGTCGTTAGTTTCTTCAATAGGTGCCATGAAACTCATAAAAAAGTCAGCGAGCTAGGGATGTTTTAAAAAAGAAAAGTTTGGTAGAGATAGTGAAGTGTGGTAGTAAGAGTACGGTTGAATTTGGAATAGAGGATATGTTCCATATGTTCTTTCACTAGGGACGTGGACGTTGTTCCCTCCTCTGTTACTGCCTTCTTTGAGAAAAAGCATATCAAAGTAAATATTCCTCAGATGGAGACGTACAAGCTCACCTCTACCCTATAAAATCAGGGTCTTCTTAGTTACTTGGAGCACTTTGTTCAGAGATGGCCAGTTCTAGTCATGTTCCTAGGAAGTACGAATTGGATTGCCAGTGTCTCCATTGCTATTTCTCTGGTAATTCCTTTTATACCTTTCTTTATGTGGGTATTTGGTTTCAAGGATAACTCTATTCAAATTAGTATTTGCCGCCATAGTTACAAAGTTCTCCACTTTTTTCTACAAAAGTCCTCCAATAATACCTAACTTTTTTGCCGAACAATTAATTCACGAAGTATTCGCGACTTTTGAAAAAAAAAATAACGATTTTTTCAAAAAGTCTTAAATTTCGTGAATTAAATATAAATTATTCACGATTTTTTGAAAAAATCTCAAATAAATATCTAATATATGTATTTATATGTTCATAACTAGTTATCATATTTTATATTGTTCATATATTGCCTGACATGTTTTCAATTTATTTTTTATGTTTTTCGAATTTTACCGATTTTTCCTGAGCTTTTCCTTCGACGAATAATTCCCGAATCCTGAATGGTAACTATGTTTACTGCATCATTGACACCCAAAATGGGTGCAAGCGTGTTCTCCAATAAGGAGAGAAAATGGAGTGCACCCCACTAACTATATTTTGAGCAAAGTTGAGAATCTTGAGCCCAACTGTTTAGGCTGAAAGCTTTCTTTCATTATTCTGTTGTTAGTTGTTGTTAAGTAGAAATTTACTGTTTCATGGCAATAACTAAACAGGAAATGATGCCATTAACAAGCAAAAACTTGTGGAAATCCTGACGAGTAGAAGCGCGCAAGAGCTCAAGCTTATTCGCCAAACTTACAGTGCTCTTTACAGTCAAGATCTTCTTCATGTCATATCAAATGCTGGAAGGAACAACCCTTTTTCTGTAAGCATGTTAAGCTGCCTAATAATTCAAACTAGCTGCAAGATTGTGGTGTATTGATATTGTAATTATGTGTGCTGGTGAATCTGCAGAGGGCAGTATATCTTCGCATTAGTGAATCACAAGAGCGAGACGCTGAGACGATTAGGAATGCGCTTTATGGAGGGAGTTTGAACCTCAACACTCTTATTGAGACAGTGTGTACTCGCCCTTCTTTGGAGCTTCAGTCTATCAAGCAGGCCTACCGCTCACGATATAATTCAGATATTGAGCAGGATGTTGCCCTGAAAATCAATGGTGGTTTCAAAGAGGTACTCTTAGTTAGGGTTGAGTATGAACCAAAGTACTTGCGAACAGCGCAATCTTAGCCCGTTAAAAGCTTGCCTCGATTATATATATAACCTACTAAAATATTTAAAATATAGGTCCTTCATTTCATAGTATATATGAAATATATTACATGATAAGAATACCCTTTATACAATTATAAACTTGTACTAAAATTTTAGGTAACATCATAATTTCTTTACCTACGAGGATAATAAAATAAAATTTTCACCTAATATAAATATCTATATCTAATGAACCAAGCTACTCGAGCTTGTTTATTTATTAAACAGGCAAAGCTTGAGCTCGATCTCGTTTAATTAATGAACAAGCTTGAACACCCCACTACTCAGCTTGGCTTGGCTCAATGTCACCTCTAGCTCGAGTTAAATGGTGAATGTTTTTGTGTCATGTGTTTTTGCAATTTTCTCAGCATCATGATTCATTTATTTCTTTACCTTACTTAAATTTGTTAAAATTGTGAGGAAACCCATCAACATCTGAGTTAAACAAATTGTGTTTCTGGTGCTCTCCATAGATTCTTCTGGCAGTTTTGAAGTCAAGTCACAACTACGGTGCCAAAGTTGACATAAGCATGGCCATGTGTGATGCCAAGACACTGTATGAAGCGATGGAGAGTGGGATGTACATTGATCAGAAGACCATCATTTCCCTTTTGAGCCAAAGAACCACTGGACAACTTAAAGCCATTTTTGCCTCCTATAAACAACTCTATGGCCATGAATTCTCCAAATCACTCAAGCAAAACAAATGCGGACAATTTGGAAAGGAACTTTGTATCGTAATCCGATGCGTGCAATATCCTGAAAAATTCTTCGCAAAGCAACTACGAACGACACTGAAGTACGGTGATGCCCGAGAGATTCTGACTCGAATAGTAGTTACCCGATCTGAAATTGACATTAAAGGTATAAACAGTGTTTTTGCTGCCAAAACAGGCTGCTCTATAGCGACCCTTGTAAGAAGGGAATTCAACACCAGTGGCAGTCACTACAATAATAATAAGTCTGATGGTTTGGTAGCTGAATTCTTAGTTGGACTTCTTAAATGTTGTTGAGAGAATTTTTATGTATGAGCAAGTATTATCCTAAGCTTTGTTGTGAAAGTTTGCAGTACTAGAGATAAATAAAATTAAAAGGGTATGTCTTGCATTTTCCCATATTATCGCAAGCTTTGTTGTGAAACCTATACATATCAGTTTTGAATGATATATAATTTTTTATTTTTAAATAAATAAAAATATTTAAATTCTAAAAAAAAATCATATGAGTTATAGTTTAAAAAAATCAAATGAGTTATAGGAACCAAATTTATCAAATATAAAGTCATGGGAAACAAAACTCAAAGACAAAGTTGCAAACACAATTACAATCACATAATGAATTAAAACATAAATAACTAGTAAACAATAGGTATCATCTATGTCATATTAGTGTGTGTGAGAGAGAGTTTAGAGTGTGTGTATTACATGATAACTTTTCCACACAAAAAAAAAATCACTATAAATACTGTATAAGAGGCTACCAATACCTATATGTCTAGCCTGTTTTATATCGGTTTTGGTGATTTTTATTTTCATATCTCTAATAGCCTATTTAATATGTCTTATTTTATTGTGTGTAATTTGCGATTAAAAGCCATGGTTAATGATTCCTACCTTGTGATCATACAAGTACATGAAGGTAGAACTTTTTCGAATTTGCCTTTTAATCATCGTTTCTTACAGAAACAAGCAGGAAGTGATGACATTTCATTATATAATCTTTAAGAGAAGCGCCTTAATAAACTCCAGGCATATTGAGGGAAAATTTCCACCTCCTTGAACTCAAACAGGGGCCTTTGGCCTCTGAATCCTGTTTCAGTGCATAAGAATCAATTAATAGGCAGGGCATGGAACTCAATCATGTGTGTTGAGGTTAAGACAAATCTCCTCAAACCAGAATTTGAATATATAACAATACCTGAACTATAGAGCACTTTAAATAAGATAAATAACAATTTGAATATATAACAATACCTGAACTATAGGACTGAATTAGAACATATACTGTTAGAACCCGAATTCCAGAACTAAAATGGAAAATACATTGCCATACCGAATTCCATAATTGATGTTTTATTTGAATAATAATCCTCAAAGTAGTAATGAGTTTTTCTGAAATAAATTCATGTGAAGACTTATCGGTTTTGTTTTGCAAATGAGGGACGTTCTAAGACTGCTGTCCTTAAAGTGAATTTTGCTGTCAAGTGAATATTCCCCGTACTATGGTGCTTACCGGACGCCGGCGAACAACCCTAGGATTCAACAGTCTTTCCTTTTAGGAAATAAGAACAAGCTCTAAAGTATCCACTGGAGGACATGACACCATATCAGCCAACACATCTGCATCCACTATCATGCCGCTAACATAGTGACAAGTACATTGTACATTGGCTGACAATGTGCCATCTCTCTCTTCCAAGTTTGTACAACAGCACAACAGCCGTGCTGTTACTCATCCCTGTTCATAAAGTTGAAGCAGATGGAAAGCTCTTTTGAGAAGGAATAGATAAACTAATGGGGTTTCTCCTGGCATTAAAAAAATTACACTTCCCTATGGGTCTTGCTATGGCAATTTGATGGCTTAAAAACACTAAAAGCATATTCCAGGTCTTGGGATGAAGAAATTATGTCTCCGGCATCAAATCTTCAGGCTACGGTGATATTTCATCCTGCTGCAGAAACTGAAGTTCCCAATAATTTTCCCACTTACCAAAGATATTGAACAGGATATCAAATAGAACTCTTACATGGTTTCAAAGATAATCCTGTCAAAACCTATCAAATCCAATATTTTGCTAAAACCTATATAAATATCATCTACCAAAAAAAAAAAAAAACTGAATGTCCATATTATTGTGCCCCATAATATACTTGATGAAATTTGGAACCCAGCATAAATTACTCAAAACAAATTGCTTGCTGATACATATTATAACAGATAATCATGTTACATGGTAGTTTATTCAAGTTTCACCACAAGTTATTCTTCCCAAGCCTGAGTTTTATCAACCCTGGGTTTAAAACCCGCCTTCGCCCCTTAAACCAATTTCCTACCATAAAAAGAAGATGAATAAATTCCTTCCACCATCACCTTTTCCACAATTTCAGTATTTAAGATTGTTTCTATGTTCTATCATATCCATCTGAAGCTGCCTTCTCTATATTGGAGTTAAAATCCAACGTATTGTGTGTATTGAGAGTATGCTTCTGACTGCATGCTGATGGGAGCTCGTGTGACATGATCTGGAAGATCAAAGGAATCTACAAGTTCCTTTGCAACGCTCCTCACTTGGAAACTCAGATACTCCGTGAGCTTATGGATTGCCTGCACGTAAAGAAGACACATTATACCTCAAATCAGAAACAGTTCGAGATAGATTAGTGATATAGAATTACAAATATTTTATCTATTTTAGGGGAAACTGGCTAGATATCCATAGATTTCCAAAGACAACCACCTTTTGAAATTATGTTTCTCCCTAAGAAACAATCTGTTCCATGAAATGATCTAAGATTCACAGATCCCAGTTTATATGCTAATAAAATCTATGAATGGTGTTGTAGCACACATACATACAGCCAGGGGTGGAGCCAGGAATTTTTCATTGGGGGGGGGGGTGCAAAATACATGTATAAAAAAAATAATGGATTTGAGGGTATAGAACTTGGGGGTTTGGGGATTTAGCCCCCGAGAAAAAAAAAATTGGTAGTTTTTTTTATTTTGAGAATTTTTTTTCTCAGAAATGCCCTTGAGGTTGCCACATGTCCCTAGTAAATTTCTTTTCGAACCCTAAGGTTAAAAAAAAAATTAATATTTTTTTCTAAAAACCAAGGATAAATAGGTGAACCCTAAGAGTGGGTGAATTTTAACCATAGTTAAGGGGTGTCAATATGGACATGTGCTAACCTCAAGGACATAACAGGACTCCATTGGGGGCCCACTATATATATGACAAAAGATTAGGTGGGCCACTATATTATATAAGACAAAAATTTGGGGGGGCAAATATAGTAAAAAAAATTAAAACATTTTGAGGGCCCACTATTTCTTACTACCCTATGAGGAAATTAGAAAAGATTTGGGGGGCCATGGCCCCTCCCCACCCCCTCCTGGCTCCGCCCCTGCATACAGCAGCAGGTCCCACCAGTTGATGAACTGCCTAGGAGATTTCCTAAGCCAAGCACCTGAGTGGAAGATTGCAACCAGCCAACCACCCAGTATCCTCCTAGGTGGGACGCTCCCCTGTTTGCATTAGACATGTATGGCCATCTCCTTTAAGAGATCACAATTGTTTTCTATAATGCAGAGATCAGGAGAGTTTCCCTTAGACATTTTTGGACATCAATTGAACCATAACCTATATCCTGATATTCTAGTAAGAACATTAATCTTGATTTTGGAATACCTTAGCTTTATTGGGGGCCACATAATCTACATTGCGGTATGTTCCAATGTCATTCCAGATTCGGTTCAGGGCATAAAGATCGCAGACAAGCTTCAGTGCAGCACGAGTATTCCCTTCAGGACAGCTGGAGCAGAAACCAAATTGAACATAAAATAACACCATATATAAAACAAAAGGCAAATGATCTCAAATATGTTACATCATAACCGACTATAAATTGGTCAGTATTTCTTAATAAGCAGATATTGACCAACATTAATTGGGCCAACTAAATAGTAGGGTCTACTTAAACCAATAGTTATCTGACTCCCAAATCACAGTTTTTGAGTCGTTTAAGGAGATCATTCCTCCCCCCCCCGCCCTAAAAAAAATTATAATCCTAGGAAGTACCTTTGTACGGCTTCAATGAACTTTGCGAGGATGACTGATTCAATGTGGGATTCTGAAAGTGTCAGAAGATGATTCAAGCATCTATTCCAAGCACCAAAGCTACCAAGAGTCTTACTGTGCTTGCGAAGGCGTACAGCCACACTTTGAAGCAATCGAGATGTTCGGTACTGCTCCAAGAAAAACCACATTGACATAGGGCACAGATACATAAATTTCCTTTTATACAACCATAAACCATAGAAGTGAGATATTACTCACCCTGAAGGCATCCAACTGGAAGCTAGGATCTCGTAAATGGTCTTCACCTTCCCACCGAGCAGTTACTGGATTTGGCTGAGACAGATACGTACCCATGGACTCTCTCAAGTAGTTCCATGTGACAGCTAATGTCCCACCTTGAAATTTCTCCTTGTATTGCTTCAAGAGGTCAGCTGCAACCTGCATGAGAAGTGGAAGGTTCACAATTATGCAAAAGAGGAAACCTGGGTTACCCTACATGCACAGTTACCAACAGCCTAACAGTACAAGGTGCACACTCAGGGTTGGAACCCTCCAAGTGATACCTCCAACTAAGATCTTATATACCCAAATTCGACTTGATTGGGATGTCATAACTAACCATAAAATCATATTTTTTGAAAATCAGAAAAAATTTGGTTGATGGTCTAGAGAAGAAAGATTAGGTGATAGGTAACAAATTAAAACCAGATGGGATGCATGGAATCCCACTACCCAACTCCTCTCCATCCCCTCTTTTTTCTCTCCTCCCCAACTAGTGCACTAAGTATATTGGCAGAGACCTCATGCATCAGATAGGATACATCAGATGATTTTGTTGTGAAATTGTGCAGGGGTGAAGACTGTGAATGGACAGGGTTTCATTCACAACCTGCTGCAGAAGCACGGTATTGTCTCCTTCAAATGTCTGAAATATGTCATGGTCATTCCGCAGGCTACCAAAGCGATTGACTGCGGCATACCCATGGCCTCCACAGGCCTCCCTGCAGAGACTCAAGGATTTGGCTGTGTAAGATGTCACGTAAGCCTTGAGGCCTGCAGAGAGGGAATGGACGTCTCCCACCACTTGTTCGTCATGAGATTTCTTCATCTCGGAATATTTCTCCACCAAATGTAAAGTTGCAAAGTGGAATGCATAGGATGAAGCTAGCATGGGCATGAGTTTGTGCTGCTGAGACTGGTAATCTAGAATACTGATCTCAGGCTGCTTGGGAGGACCAAATTGCTGGCGGAGTAGAGAATAACGGACGGCAATTGTAACGGCAATCTTGAGGACACTAACTGAAGAATATGCGAGACCCACTCTCCCCCCTACAAGTTCCCCTAGTGTAGCAGCAAATCTTTTACCAATGGATGGGAGGCTGCTTGTGTATTTCCCATCCTGTGAGACATCTCCAAATCGATTAAGCAGATTATCTCGAGGAATCCTCACTGAACGGAACCTTAACGCCCCATTATCAACTCCATTCAGGCCAACCTTGTGGCCACAATCATGTATCTCAATCCCACGAAGCGTGTGGTGCATCTTCATATCCCTTATCGGTACGATGAAGGCATGGACACCCATATCAGAGACGCCTTTCATGTCATGCGTTGGTAACATTAACTTCGCAAATACCGTCGCAAATTTCCCATGAACTGCAGCATTGCCAATCCACCATTTGATGGCTCCATCATTGGGTGTGTCAATTATGAACTCATCTGTGATTGGATCAAAGGTTGCAACTGTTTGGAGGCCTTGAACATTTGAGCCTTTTAAACACAGATAATCAACAAAGGTCAGCCTAAAAACGGGTAGCAGGCATTGTTTTGAACAGTGGAAAGTGAAGTAACCGCATACGTACGAAATGTTTGTGCGAGAAAATGACAATGATACTTCAAAAGAAAAAGGGAAACAAGAAAATAGAGACTAATCAAAACAGACAAAACAAGAATTCAAAAGGCATTATAAGCCTCAATAGCTGTTATAAAATAGTATGAAAAGATGTTAAAGTCTTTGCACTAATAGACTTGATGGATCCAAATAGTAGAATGTGCAGCCATGGACTTCACAACAACTAGGATACTGGCAGAAGAGCTCACCATGATGGAGTTCTGTCATGGCAAAACAACCCGGATACTCCAAATTGTCGATCCCGTCGTAGTACTTATCTTTATGTTTTTTGGTTCCCAGATTGAGCACAGATCCTCCCCAAAGACTGCATGAGAAGTGTTTTAAAGTTAGTATGGTTGTACTATTAAAAGTGGTAAATTTCATCAGTATCCTAGAGAACAAAAATGTTGTGCACAATATAACTCGAGAAAATTAGTCATGTGATAGTCTTTTTTAATTTTCTTCTTTATGTTCTCTTGGAGTCTGCTAACTCTGTGTGGTCTGGGAGGGATTCACGTATTAAATAACAGATTTACATCATTTAAGCAAAACCATTAAAAAAAAGGCTAGGAACAGTTTGATTCCTAGCAATGAGGGACTTCTCTAGACAAAGTTACCTTGTAAGAAGTTCCTGTCGTCTTGAGTTGATCCTTCCCTAAGCACCCAAAAGCGGGAGCACAGGAGATTTAAATTTAGAAATATCATAATGTCCAGAGTACCTCTGTAGCATCTCTCTATCTATCTATCTCTCTCTATATATATAATATACATATATATATGTTGTCAACTGGATTTCAATTTGCTGATGATACCTTGGTTTTCTACTTAGGCTTCATATCGCCAACTGGCCCACCTTAGGTATTTATTTAGGTTTTTCGAAGCAGTATCGAGTTTGAAAGTCAACTTGGGTAAGAGTGAGATGATTAAGAATGGTGAGATTCCAAACATAGAGCCTCTTGCAACATGCCTAGGTTCCAAGGTCAGCTCTCTACCTTCCGCTTACCTTGGTTTGCCTCTTGGGTCAAGTTTTAAGTCTAAAACTTTGTGGTCTCTAGTTGTTAAATGATTTGCCGCAGACTAGCTGGGTAGAAATCAAATTTTCTTTCTTAGGAGGAAAAATGTTTAAAAGCACACTGAGAAGTCTCGCAACATATTATTTGTCCACCCTCACCATCAGTCGCTCGATTGCCAATACTCTAGAACAGATGCAGAGAAATTTCTTTTGGAATGGAAATTGGAACAATTTCAAATATCATCTGGTAGCGTGGGATCGAGTATGTCGTCCGTTGAGGGGTGGTGGCCTGAACTTTAAACCAATAGTAGACATGATTAAGGCATTGTTTGACAAATGAGTGTGGAGAATTGGGGAAGAAAGGGAAAGCTTATGGAGAAAGGCGATAGTTGCAAAATACAGAGAGTCCTCTTGTAGGAATCTTATGGAGGTTCGGGCCTAAATGGTTTAGATTTTTGGAAAAGTACTAGAGTGGTGGCTAATTTTTCCACATTTTTCATCAGATTTAAGGTAGGTAGGCAACAGATCGAAGGTCAGATTCTGGAAGGATTTATGGTATGAGTCAGCCAAAATCAGAGACAATTTTGGAAACATCTTCCTTATTGCCATTGATAAAGATGCTTGTGTGTTAAGAGTGTTTTGAGTTGAGTAACAACCAGTTGGTTTGGTGTCCTAGAATAAGGCATGCTCTGAATGACTAGGAATTCAAAAATCTGCTTTGACTTCTACAAAGTCTATTTTCCTCCCCATCATGTGCTCAAGTTAGGGGCACAAGGACTTGGTTTAGAGGGCACAATAGTCATTTTTTAGTGAGATCACTGCTACAGACTATCATTTCAGATCAAACTATCATTTCAAATCCCTCGTCATCATGTCCTCATAGAATTGTGTGGAACCCTAATATTCCCTCGAAGGTATCATTCTTTCTTTGAACTCTGTTTCTAAATAAGATTCTCAAATGTGACAATTTAAAAAAGAGATAGTGGAGGATGGTTAATTGTTGTTTTTGGTGCCTCCATGCGGAAGAATTTGTAGATCGGATAGAAGATGTAGAAGAGCAGGAGGCATAGAGAGTACATTTATCGGGAACACTCTGTGAATTCATCCGCGATACAGAAACTCTTACCTCTGAGGGAAACTACAGTGAAGATGGGGTGGGAAGCGCCCTGGTGCCTTGGGGGGATTTCAATTGTACTCGTTCCCTCATCGTAAGATGAGGGTGGGCAATAGGAATGCCAGAATGAGAAATTTTGGGGATTTCATTTCAAGAAACAGACTAATTGATTACCCGCTGAGAGGAGCCAGTTTCACTTGATCTCGGGCTAGTAGGATTGAAAGGTTTTTATTGGATGTGGCATGGGAACAAATGTTTCCTAATCTTGTTCAATTTCCCCTGCCTAGGCCAGTATCAGATCACGTGCCAATAATCCTAGCTTTCGAGTGCTTTAGAGGTGAGCCCTACCCCATTCCGATTTGAAAACATGTGGTTGCAAGACGAAAGGTTTAAAAATTTGTCGCCAAAGCTTGGGATTCATGTCCAGGTTGGGGTTCTGCTAGCACCAAGATTGGTCTCAAGTTGAAAGCTCTTAAGACATAGATCAAAATCTAGAATAACGAAACCGTTGGTGATTTCCTCAAAAAAAAGAATGTTCTTCACAACATCGAAACCATGGACAAGTTAGAAGATCTTAGGACCTTTTCGAGTGAGGAGAGAATCCAAAAGGAGGCCTGACATCTTGAATTCAAGAAATTATTGAGAATGTAGGAAACTAGTTGGAACAAAAGTCTCGTATTTGTTGTCTTAAGGAAGGGGACCATAACACCAAAATTTTCCATAGAATGACCAATTTTAGAAGGAAATCAAACTTCATATTGAAACTCAAGGTGGAGGGGTCTTGGAAGGTGACGAAGGGTGATATTGAGGACAGTGTGGTGTCATTTTATAAAAACCTATTCAAGGAGAGTTGCCCTTGGAGACCGAGTTCGGATGGCCTGTCATTTGATTCATTATCCTTGGACCATAGTGCTAATTTGAAAGTTTCCTTCAGTGAATTGGAGGTTTGGAAAGCCATCTCTGACTTAGCAAAGGGACCGGATGGTTTCTCAATATAAATTTTATAGATCTTGTTGGGACATTGTGGGAACTAAGAGGGGTCTTTTGGCAGTTCTTCAGGAGTTTTATGGATCAGATCATTTTAATAAGGTGATGAATAGTACCTTTGTGACTCTCATCCTGAAGAAATTAGGTGCTCAAGATCTAAAGGATTTTAGGCCGATTAGTTTAGTCAATAGTGTACAAAATCTTGTCCAAGGTCTTAGCATCTTAATTAAGAGAAATTTTAGATTCAATGATATCTCCCCAGCAATCAGCATTTGTTGGCGGTAGACAAATCCTGGATGGGATTCTCATTGCCAATGAGTGCATTGACGAACGACTTAGATTGAGAGTACCAGGGATCTTGTGCAAAGTAGATACGGAGAAAGCCTACAACCATGTTAATTGAAATTTTCTGGATTATGTGATGTGAAGGATGAGTTTTGGTCTCAAATGGAGAAATTGGAATCATTGGTGGGTCTCGAGTCTCAACGGTGTCTTAGTCTATTTTCATTAATGGGTCTCCGGCAGGATACTTTAGAAGTTTGAGGGGCTTGAGACAAGGTGACACCCTGTCCCCGTTTCTTTTTATTCGAGTGTCGGAAGCATTGAGTAGAATGCTTTCGAGAGCTAACGGGGTGGTTTATTAGGGGTTTTCGGGGGGCTAGGAGCATCTTCCAATCTCTCATCTTCAATTTGCTGATGACACTCTGATCTTTTGCAAGGTCTTCTATCTGCAGATAGCTTATCTCAGATGCCTCTTTCTATGCTTTGAGGCGGTGTCGGGTTTAAAAGTTAACTTGAGGACGAGTGAGATAATCAGTGTAAGTGAGATCCCGAACCTAGAAATCCTAGTTGCTTGCTTAGGGTGTCAACTGGGCCATCTTCTATCTATCTACCTGAGCTTTCCCTTGGGGGCCAAATTTAAATCTAAGGAGACTTGGTTGCCAATCATCGACAAAATTTGCCTCAAGACCGGCAGGCTGGAAGGGGCAACATCTCTCAACGGTGGAATTAGGAACCTTCCAACTTATTACCTCTCCACCCTAACTATTCCTAGAGCCTTAGCTACATCTTTGGATCGTCTTCAAAGGAATTTCTTGTGGAATGCAATAGAGGAGTCTAAATATCACCTAGTGGCTTGGGATCAGTTTTGCCTAGGCACTTAAGTTTTTCCAAATTTAGCCGTGTTGGCACCTTGGCACGACACGACTTTTCGTGGCACAACACGACACTCCTTGGTACGTGTCTATGTCGTGTCATGGTGTCATCAACATTAAGGTTAGGCACGTGGTACTTCAAGTATGTTGTACCATTAAATATATATATATATATTTCAGCAACACAAAGGAAAACTTACTAGGAGAGCAGTAGCACCAACGACGATCAATCGGTCTCTCCTTCCCTTCATCTCTCGTTTGCTCATTTCTATTCGCTATATGAGTATTTTTTACAACTTTGGTACTCTTTTTATATAAAAAATTGGGGAAAGGTGGTCCCCCCCCCCCCCCCCCTTTCTATTCTTATTATTTTTTAAAAAAAATTGGAGTTAACATATTCATTTTCAAAAATATGTACGACCGTGTTGCCGTATTTGGATTTTTCAAAGCTTGTTGTGCCAAACACCTCTAGACACCTAGACACTTGGCACCCGTACCACGTGCCTAAGTAACACTGTCTGGGATCATCTTTGTCGCCCCTTGCATGGGGGTAGCCTAAACCTTAAACCTTTAGCGTCCGTGAATAAGACGTTGCTAGGTAAATGGGTGTGGAGGTTCGGTGTTGAGAGAGAGAGTCTCTGGCGTAGAGTCATAGTAGCCAAATATGGCCAGTCTTCGTGTTGGTGTCCTAGCGAAGGTAGGGGCCAACATGGGGTGGGCTTGTGGAAAGGTATTATGGTTGTGTCAAACTTACTTTCTCCCTTTACTAGATATACAGTGCGGAATGGATCTGAAATCCAATTTTGGAAGGATGAATGGTGTGGGGAGGGTCTTTTCCGGGATAGGTTTGGAAACATCTTTATGCTATCACTAGATAAAGATGCGTTGGTTAAAGACTGCTTTGAACTTAGAAACGATGCAATTATTTGGTATCTGAAGTTGAGGTGTGACCTGAATGATTAGGAAATCAAGGATTTCCTCCGTCTTCTACAAGCTCTAGGATCCTCCGCTACCCAGCCACATATTAGGGATCAAAGATTATGGGCGGGTCGGTTCTCATTGAGATCATTATTATAGTCCCTCAAGTTGGCATCTACAATTTCTTTTCCTCATACGTTTGTGACGAATCCTAATATTTCATCGAAAGTATCGTTTTTCCTTTGGACTGTAACCTTGGATAAGGTTCTGACTTGTGATAATTTGAAAAAGAGAGGGTGGAGGCTGGCTAATCGTTGCTTCATGTGCCTTCTCACGGAAGAGTTGGTAGATCATTTGTTGTTGCATTGCTCTGTTGCTTTTGAGATTTGGGAGTATTTCCTCTCACGAGTAGGAGTAGCCCAGGTCTTCCTTGCCTCCTTCCAGAGCTTTTTATCCAGCTAGTTTCGAGTTAGTGTGGACTGTGGATAGTGACCATGCGGCAATTTGGTCAATTTTGCCTGTGGCCATTGCTTGGTCAATTTGGCGAGAGAAGAACTCCAGAGTATTCAAGGACACTTGCTCCCCCTCGCCTCGCCTTTGTGTACGAATTCGCCAATTAATCTTGCAATGGTTGGGAATCTGTCAAATTTGGGTGTCTTGCCTCGATAGAATGGCTTATCTTGCATATGTTTGTATTTGTTGTTTCGTTTCTTAGTCGTTCTTTCTTGTAGCCTTCGAGGTTACTTCTCAATAACCTCTTATAGCTTTGCTTTCTATTCTGTAGTTCTCTTTTTGTTTTGATATAAATTTTGATATTTACCGATAAAAAAAAAAAAGAATTTCGAGAAAAGCGATCATCTTCCTCTCACTTCCAATGTGTAATAGATAGGCATGTCTATATATGCCTTCCTCTCTTTTGAGTTTACTGCTCAATAAACTCACTATATTTATTCTATGTTGTTACTTTTTCCCTTTATATATATATATATATATATTTGAAAATTACCAATATAAAAAATATACATGTATACATTGTGCGTATATATATATTACATATTATTTATATAGGTATATGTTAAGATTTGCAATGGGGTGGCACCATATCAGAGACGATGGTGCTCTTCACTACACCACCAATTAGCAGAGAAAATTTATATACTTTACTATTTTATTTGATTGTATTGTTTAACCATTTATTTATTTTATACCCATAACCATACTCATTGAAGTTTTTCTAAGCCTATGATCTCACACGTTGTCTCCAACTCTAGGAAATTTTACTTTATTTGTTATTTCCTTATATCTACATTTTAACGTTGTCATTATAATGCATTGCAATCCTCATTTTATCCCACCGATAGCAAAGCCCCTCGCTATACAAGTCACGTCACTCTTTCTAACCCTCTTCTCATGTTCGACCAGGTATAGAAACCGTTGGCGATATATCTATCAAGTTTGTTTCGTCCAACAATTGGTATTGTTCACTGAGCGATCGGGAAGGCTCTTTCCAACACGTTATTGAAACTCGCAGCTGGACAAGAGCTACGAGAGATGCATTGCATTACTCGGCGACGGAGGAAAGAACCGACCCGCCGTATAATTTATATCCACTGTTTAGTCATTGGATGTCTCTAAAATCTTAATGCTTTTTAACCAAAAATCAATTCTTTAGGTGCTATGAAACGGAATGAGAGAAAGAGAACATCTCCTTGCAATATGGGACTGCGAGTTGTGTAAACTGGAATTGCACTACCGATTTTATGGGAGCAAGATTCGCAAAAGGATCAGTTCCCAAATCGCTAAGTCGAGGTTCAGGAGCAAAAGGGGCATTAATAGGAGGTTCCATTAATAGGAGGTACCAAGCATTAAGTTCTTACTAGTATGGTCCTGTTTGGATAGACTTCTGAGGTGACTTCTATCGACTTCTAGGTCGGTAGAAATATAAGTCGACGTTATAACGTTGGTTAGCCACCCTACTTTTAGCTTCCTGAGAAAGTCAAAAGTCTTCTCAAAATATCAACTTTCTAGCGAAGGCACCTCTAGGTTACTTCCAAAGGAAGTCGATATATCGACTTTAGCGGGAAGTTGACCGAAACCCAAACGATCGTATATAAAATGCTAGTCTTTTCTTATCATTGTGAAAGAAACCCCCATCCCACCCACCACCATCGAGTTCACCGCTGCTCCTGCCAACTACTCTCGTCGTTGATCTTTTCAATGCTCGTCTCTACTCTCATTGATAAGTCCTTACCTTCGTCTGGCTTCCTCCTCCTACTTCTTCTCTCTCTCTCTCTCTTTGTGATTTTTTCTTCTCTTTCTGTGTGTAAATGGAGATGGAGATTTTTTCTTTGATATTGCTTTGGAGCTGATGATCTTCTCTGAAAGGGAAGTTGTAGTGGTGTGATGGAGATGGAGAGTGTCATTGCTTTGGAGTTGATGATCTACTCTTGGGGTTTTTTTAGTAAACTCATTGCAATAAATTTTTTTCCCTGTAGAACATAATCGGAGAATATGTGATATGCTGCCCTATGAACTGCAATAAGCCAAACAAGTAAATTACATCTGGTAGGGGAACGCCAAACCCCTCTCCCCCACTGGGTAGCTTTCTTTTAAAAAAAAGGCAACTTGCATGTAGGCATAATAGTCATAGTGTCTCTCTATTATTTGCTAGCTTCTCAACTTACTAACAATAATTTCGGAGATTTCGTTATGAACTAAACTTAGTCTAGTTGAATATTTATTATTGAAGACGTATCTGACTAATTACCTCTCACCCCTCCACCCCCACAACAAGTACGAGACTCTGTGAATGAAAATAAGCAGCTAACAGATTCTATCGCAAATGATGCTAACAACAATCAATCTAAAGAAAAGGTTTTGGAGGTAAACTAGCAAGAAGAAGGTCGTCCATGCTCTGATTCCATTACCTATAAAGATGGTAGCATACATAACAACAAAAGTTACTTCTCGAGAGTGTAAACCAAACACAAAGTTATGCTAGAAGACATAACTTCTCGCATGTGCAAACCAAAATTATCTTGATAAGAAAAGGTTCACAAGATCTGTCTATTGGATTAAGGCTTACAAATTCATATCCTTTCTAGAATTTTGCTGCTTCAATTGAAGCATTTTGTGTCGCTTCCTTTGGTAATGTTAGCATTTCTTGAAGGGCATGCTTGACTGCAGGGATAAGGGATAGATTTCGATTGGTGAGAATCTCATCATCCATGGAAAATAGGATTTTTTTTTTCTACCTTCCAAAACATGCCAGTTTTTTGGTAAGTATATTCCTCATTCCTTAAAGCCCCTGCCATCCATACAGTTGAACAGGCTCTTATACTGGATCAGGACAGCAGAACATTGGAACCCCTACATCCACACATACCCTAAATGGTTCCATTGACACTCCAACCATTTCCACTTATCACATGGACATGCACAGTTGGTATCATATCCACTCTGCCCGTGCCATGTGACATGGATCAGACATGTACTCAGCTTTGATTCTCAATATTGAAGCATCATTAATGGGTTATACATCAATTATCCAATACACTAATTGTAGGACTCAAGTCATCAGAAGAACAACGAAGACTGTTCAGGATTCTCAATTGGCCCCATTCAGGTGTCTACATCCATGAACAAAATAATGGAGGATTTTGCAGGCTTGAATTAGCCCCCGAGTAGGTGTGTACCTCCATGAATACAGCAATAAAACACCACCAATCATACAAAAAGGGAAAATGTCAATCCCTAGTTGATGGTCAGTGTAAACAACTTCTAGAATTAGTACTCAAAGCTCTTACAATAAATCCTAACAAAGATATCGACCACCCTTTCTTGGACTGAGAACAAACTCAACACAAAGACAATAAGAAAGAATAATACCCAAACTGAGTAATTCAAGAACAAACACAATCAAAAGGGAAAAGACTAAGCACCATTAAAACAAAAGCCATGTCCATGAAAGGGGATGGGGAAGCTAAACATACCAAATCGTTTGTAGGAACAGATACCCAATATAAGATCAAAGAAAAGAGTAAACCCAACTGAAATCTCCTTTTCTTTTTCTAATTAATACAAACCCAAAATCATTTTTCAAGTCAAACAAAAGAAAACCCATGTCAAATCTCCCCCTATTATTGCTGAATAGGTACAAACCAAGATCATAATTTTCAGCAAAATACCAAAGGTCAACACAAAAATAAGCAAACCCCACATCAAAACTCCATCCAAATCTTGTTGGGAACCACTAAAAAAATCACAAATCCCAAAAAAAAAAAGAGGTAAAGAAACCCATTAAAAGAACAAATAGGGGATAGAAATTACGAGTAAATTACCTGTACTGCACGCCCATCTTTATGCCGAGCGACATGTCGACGCTCCCAGCAGCTTCAACGATCGCAAAGTACTTTGCAGGATCTTCAAGAACATACTTAAAAGGATTGATCCCTGCTTCCCTAACAAGCCCAAGAAGCTGACGCATACAGAGCTCTCGGTGTTCGTCCATGGAGATCTCAACCGGCGTTTGAAGATCAGGTCGAGAGTTGAAGTACTGATAGACCTCCTCCTGGATTTCTCTGTGTTTCCCCCTCATGTAACCAGAGAGCAGAGACGTGCTTACGTTAAGCTTCGCCCTGGCGCATGTTAGCAGCTGGAGCTGGTTCTCATCGGAACTAGGACGAGCTAGGGGTGTGAGATGCAAGGAGAGCCGTTGGATTCTCCGGACAGCTTGCTGATCTTCGTCGTCGGCCGTCTGATTATAAACATGAGTTTCCATTATCTGAATTTCGGACAGAGAAGAGAAGCGATGGAAGATGAAGAGGAAAGGAAATCGGAGAACTTGGTAAATGGAAGTCTTTGTTTTTTTAATATGATTTTAGAGGTGACGTGTCGTATGGGACTTTGTACACGTGGAGACTAGTGATTGGAACCATGGTTTTTGGCAGTTATTTTTTTGGCCCGCCTTTCAACGTCATGAGATCTGTTTGGCAAACGGTTTTGGGGATGAGGTTAGAGTGGGCGGTATGGGGAAGAAAGATCCTTATTCAGCAAATAGACATTAATCCTGTTGACTGAAGTGTTTCAATGGTGGGGCCATAGCCCTAAAATTGTAGTCTGATTAAATGATTGTGACCATTGAATAAGCTGATTGATTACCGAATCTAAGATTATATTTGGAACAATCTAGGCCACACACCACTCAATAACAGAAGACAGGATCTAACTCATCTTACCAAAAGGCCTGACTCTTGATTAGGGATGGCAACGGGATGGGTTTGGGCCAGGGTGCCCTCATCCCGACCTCGCCACTAATGAAAAATTTATATCCCAAACCCAGGGTGGGGCGCTTCAAATTTTTGAAAACAGTTTTAAAACCCGTCCTCGTCCCGCCCCGTCCTGTTAAGCACTAGATGGGCGAGTCGAGGCTATATTTATATTATATCAACTAAAAATTAAGTAATTTTAGTATTAAAGAATGGGTAAAATAATGATTTGACATTATAAATGAAATGGGGCAGAACGGCCTAAACCCATCACCGGCCCGAACCCGACTCGGGTTTAACATCAAATTTCCAAACCCGCCCCTACACCCGTTTAAATGGTCCCCCAAACCCATCCCAATAAGGGTGGGTGGGTTACCCGTTTAGCCTGGCCCGTTGCCATCCCTACTCTTGATGAGAAAGGAAGGAGCTTTACGTATTTGAATGACTTACAATATCTATCCGATGATGGCTAAGTTGGGTAATTTCAACCGTCCAAGTTAGGGGATTATTAAAATAGGTACATGATAACTCTAGGGAAAAAAAAAAACAACAACCTCCTTCAAAGGAGGTTAAAGTTAAGAGATTGATTTTGAGTTAGATCTCTACGTCACAGCATTAAAGTGGAGCTTCCTTTTACACTAACACGCTAGCACATTTGTACTTACTGAAAGATGTTGGAGGGCAATTTCGTGATATATTATAATTACAATACTACCACCATGATAATGTAAAAGGAGAGCTCCGCTCAACGCTACAAAGCAGAGCTCCTCTTTGTATTTAAACTATAAAGTTATTCTTTAAAACACTTATCTTATTTTGTATTTTTTAATGTCACATCAACTCTAATCCTAGTTAGGGTTGTAAACGGATGTGGATATTATCCGTATTCGATTCTTATTCAAATCCGTTTAATTGGATAATTACTGGAATAGGTATCTAGTCGGAGCGAATTAGAATAGCAATTTTACTATTTGTCTATAATCGGATGCGAATTCGGATATTAGTAAATCTGATCTGATAAATACTTGACCAATATATATATTTATATATATATATATATAATATTTTACATTTATAAAACAAATATAACCTTTAAAAATATATTTTTTTAAAATAAAAATTTATATATTTTTAAATTTAAATATTAATTTATATTTTTTAAAACTTTTTAAAAAGTAATCGGATAATTCGGATATTATCCGAATTCAAATATTTTAATCGGAGTCAAATACGGATATCATATTTCATTGTCCATCGGATGTTTATTCGGATTCAGTTATTCAAATATGTAATCCAACAAATTTGGATATACCATTATCCGCTCCAATTTTGCTCTGTCTACAGCCCTAATCCTAACTGTTTAATACTTAAGTTAATCTGCCAAGATTTGGGTGTACTCTTAGAATAATTCCACTTGTAAATGTAAATGGTTACAACAACAACTTGTGTCACTTCGCTAATGAAAATTTAGAAAAATTTTATTTGTAAAAAGATCTTTCATGTAAAAGTAGAGACATGTAACTAGAAATGGAGATGTACTTTCAAAGCATTATGTGATAGATATAGTTCAATAAAAACTATTATGAAAAACTCACAAATGTTTGGGCAGAATATTTTTTGGACGGTTGACTGAACAGCAAGTGTACTTGAAATAAGAATGTTGATAATATGAATATAAAGTGTTGTGGTTACTGTAAGAGTAAAACCAGAACTTATTTTTGTATTAAGTGTTTTGAGAAGTATGTTATCACTATGAGAAGCATGATATCAATTCTCTTAAGAAACTTTACTCTTTTATGTTTTACATTCTAAGATATCCCATTTTAAGAGACGTCTTCTTCTTCTGTAACGTCTTTTTCTTTGCTTTCTTCTTCTGTAACGTCTTTTTCTTTGCTTTGATTACTTTTTTATCTTTGGAAACTATAAGATCCTTAGATCTCAAGGAGACGAAGGGTAAGAGCTTCGGTTTTGAATCATTTAATATGATGATCGTTGTTAATACGTTTTGAAAGTTTTAAATATGTTTTATTTTTTAGGAGTTTGGAATTTTAAACAGTATTATAGCAGATTTAATACCTTAGGTTTTTTGAAAGTCTATATAAGAAAAATCTTCTTTTAGAGTGAGGTATCTCGATTATAGATTTTATTTGAAAGATTTCCAAATATTTTCTTCTCTTTCCTTTGGGCAAAACCATCCACACTAGAGCTTGTTGTCCTTATTACTAGCTAGTACACGCTTAACGGGAAGTGGCTGTTGAATCCTGGAGATTGGGCGTCAGAAAACCCATCTGTACTTGAGATACTCATAGTGGGGGCAAAATCAATTCTAAGATTGTTGTAAATTTATACTGAAATCAGAATCTAATATTGCAGCAAAACCATCAATCAATCCAAACACTGATATTTTTTGATTCTGTATAATTTCTAGAACATAATACACATCTAAAATATTATATTCGAAATGCAATCCCAACAACCAATATGTTTATCAGATTATCTGAACCAGTATGCTATAGTGGTAGCCTACCCTCTAACATGTGGAGGCAAGCAATTCTTTCTACATATTATATACAGAATAAAATACCTCATAGAAAAACTGATATGACACCATGTGGGTTATGAAAAATTTTTAAACCAAATCTTAAATACCTCAAAGTGTGGGGGTGTTTGGCTAAAGTAAGAATACTAGAAATTAAGAAAAGAAAAATAGGTCCCAAAACTTCAGACTGTGTATTTATTGGATATGCAAAAAATAGTATAGCATATAGATTTCTAGTCTTAAAATTAGAAGATAATGCGTTAGATGCTAACACTATTATAAAAGCTAGAGATGTTGAATTTCTAGAAAATATATTTCCTATGAAAGTTAAGCATAGTGTAGTTTCATTGGAATAAGATGACTTTCCATCTACTAGTCAAAGTAAAAAATCTAGAATTGAGTGAAATAGGAGGAAATTTGGAACCAAGAAAGAGTAAAAGGGCTAGAAAATAATCTAATTTTAGACTAAATTGTGTTACATCCTTCTCAGTGGAAGATGATTCTTTAACATATAAGAATACATTATCATCTCCAGATGCAGTCTTCTGGAGAGAGGCCATAAAAGAAGAACTTGAGTCAATTAGGATCAACCAGACATGGAAATTAGTAAATCTCCCTCCTGGGTCTAAAACAATTGGCTACAGGTGAGTTTTTAAAAAGAAATTAAAAATAGATAGTTCTATAAACAAGGTTAAGGCTAGATTAGTAGCTAAAGGATACAAACAAAAGGAGGGTGTAAATTTCTTTGATACTTATTATCTAATAACAAGAATATCTACTATTAGAGTCCTAATAGCTACTACATCAATTTATAATTTGATAATCCATCAGATGAATGTTAAAACTGCCTCTTTAAGTGACGAATTAGAAGAAGAAATTTATATAGATCAACCAGAGGGATATAAAGTTCCTGGTCAATAACATAAGGTCTGTAAACTTACAAAGTCTTTATATGGACTAAAGCAATCACCTAAGCAGTGGAATGAAAATTTTGATAAAGTCTTATTAACAAATGGGTATGTTGTTAATGATTTTGATAGGGGTGTATATAGTAAGTTTATAGATAAAGTTTGTGTAATTATATGTCTATATGTAGACGATATGTTAATATTTGAAACCAACATAAAAGTTAATTCAACAAAGAAATTTCTATCTTCTCATTTCGAAATGAAAGACATGGAAGAAGTAGATGTAATTTTGGGAATTAAGATATCTAAGACATCTGAGGGTCTTATATTATCTCAATCCCATTATGTACAAAAAATTCTAAAGAAATTTGATAAATATGAAAGTGTTCCTGTAAAAATTCCTTTCGACTCTAGTATACATTTAAGTAAGAATGTAGGTAATAGTGTATCACAATTAGAATATTCTAGAGTCATAGAAAGTTTGATGTTCTTAATGAACTGTACCCGACCAAATATTGTATATGTAGTAGGGAGGTTGAGTAGATATACTCATAACCCTGGTTAAGATCATTGGACCGTTTTCATAAGGGTCCTCAAATATCTTAAAGGAACAATTGATTTTGGCTTACACTTTGTAGGATATCCTACTATATTAGAAGGGTACACAGACGCTAACTGGATCTCAGATTCAGATGAGACTAAATCCACGAGTGGATATGTATTTATTTTAGGTGGAGCAGCAGTCTCTTGGAAATCTACCAAGCAGACAAGCACAGCTCGATCTACTATGGAATCAGAATTTATTGCTTTAAAGAAGGCAGGAGTAGAAGTCGAATGGCTTAAAAATCTGTTATTAGATATATCATTGTGGACTAAACCAATACCTACAATTTCATTGCATTGTGACTGCCAAGCTGCTATAACTCGAGCTAAAAACATAATATATAATGGTAAAAATAGGCATATACACCTAAGACATAATTTTGTGAAGCAGCTAATTGAAGACGGAGTCATAGCATTAGACTTCATAAGATCTAAAAAAAAAATTTGACAGATCCACTAACTAAAGGGCTAGCTAGAAAGTTAGTGAATGAGACATCGAGGGGGATGAGGCTTAAGCCTATTACATGAATGAAAGTGATGGAAACCCAACCTATGTGAATGGAGATCCTAGAAAGTAGGTTAAATGGGTAAAAACAAGTCATTGGACCATTCGATTGAGAGCACTATCAAATTTGATAGTCTCTCCCTATGGTGTAGATAATGCAAACTGTAACAGTGTGAGGTTGAGTTGAACTCTTAATGTATTCATATCCTTTATAGGTGGTGTGTCTAGTTACAGGAAGCACTAGATGGATTCACCTATATGAGTGTAAAGTGGGGCTACTTTTTATGAGAATTTAGACAAAATTCTCTAGAGCACTCATGAATATCCAGGTAAGGCGCACAGTCGAAACGTGCCAAATCGTTGAACTCGTCTGATGGTCTAAATAGAGTGTGTGTGGTAAATTCAGTCGGTTTACATCAAAAGTATGTGGTTCAGAATATTAATACACCAAATACTTGTAAATCCTGGTTTATTTACACTAAGTATTGATTCAAAGTCCAAAAGACATCAAAACTAATGCATTCTATTTTTTTTTGCCCAACTTTTTTTAATTTATCATTTTTGTTTTATGTGAGGGATTGTTGTGGTTACTGTAATGCTTCGTTTGTTTCAAAGAAAAATAGAGGAAAACAAATGAATTTCGCAGAAAATGCCAGTTGTCCTAAAGAAAATACACTTGAAAAATGATATTTTCCATGAAATTCATTTGTTTTCCCCTATTTTACCTCAAAACAAACGGAGCATAAGAGTAAAACCAAAACTTATTTTTGTATTAAGTGTTTTGAGAAGCATGCTATCACTATGAGAAGCATGATATCAATTCTCTTAAGAAACTTTACTCTTTTATGTTTTACATTCTAAGATATCCCATTTTAAGAGACGCCTTCTTCTTCTGTAACGTCTTCTTCTTCTTTGCTTTGATAACTTTCTTATCTTTGGAAACCAAAAGATCCTTAGATCTCAAGGAGACAAAGGGTAAAAGCTTTGGTTTTGAATCATTTAATATGATGATCGTTGTTAATACTTTTTGAAAGTTTTAAATATGTTTTATTTTTTAGGAGTTTGGAATTTTAAACGGTAATATACCAGATTTAATACCTTAGGTTTTTGGAAAGTCTATATAAGAAAAATCTTCTAATAGAGTGGGGTATCTCGATTACAGATTTTATTTGCAAGATTTCCAAATATCTTCTTCTCTTTCCTTTGGGCAATACCATCCACACTCGAGCTCGTTGTCCTTGTTACTAGCTAGTACACGCTTAACAGGGAGTGGTTGTTGAATCCTGGAGATCGGGCGTCAGAAAACCCATTTGTACCTGAGATACTCTCAGTGGGGGCAAAATCGATTCTAAGGACAGTGGTGTTCACCATGCCTTAGCCTCACCGCTGACCATTCTGTTCTCTATTTTGATTTCTTATTTGCAGGTTATGATTAGATATTTGCTACAAACTATCATTACAGAATTTTTGTTTCAGCTATACAACATTATAAATACTACAGGTCAAATTTGATTGGGTTTTCACATACTGTTAGAATAAATTTTGGATATTACTTACTCTGGATATTGCATACTACTTTTGGCATAAACGTTGGCTACCACTACAGCATACTGGTTCAGATAATCTGATAAACAAATTTGGTTGTTGGGATTACATTTCAAATATAATATTTCAGATGTTTGTTATGTTCTACAAATTATACAGAATCTGAAAATATCAGTGTTTGGATTGATTGCTGGTTCTGCTGCAATATTAGATTCTGATTTTAGTATAAATTTACAACATAAAGAATATGAAAGATAAGACCAAAATAGGCTCGTCCGAGATAAATTGGTGTATCTCCAATAGGTGACAAAACTAACTGATTGAAATACTTAGCTAGGACACCCCCACCTCTTGCGTGAGTGGTAGGGGTGTGGCCTCCAATGGAGGAGATCTAGGGATCGATCTAATCCCACCCGGGTACGAGTAAGCAAGAGGTCTACTACTCACGCTAACTTTTGACAGTCTAACTCTACTAATGTAGGTAAATGATTTCCATCATCAAAGAAAATAAAAACTTAGCTAGGTTCAACAAGTTGAATGCGAATGAGGTTAAAGTTGACTAAATAAAAAAATTAAAAGTATATTTGTTAACATATTTTTTTGTCTACTCTAATACCCCAGCTGTCATGCCCTAAAATCCCACCTAGGAGAATGTGAGATATTGGCACGTGACTTATCGAACCATCCTGTTAGAAGCATTTAAGGCATACTAAAATATGAACCTGAATTTTTTTTCTTCATTTACTAACATTTGACACCTCAAACTCCAATTAAAATTTTATAATCAACTAAACATAAATAAAGTTAATCATTCATCGTGATCTTTAATTATCAACTGAACTAAACATAATTCTCCATAAAGTCAATTAAAGTCTCATTGGAATTCAAATCTATACTAATACTATATGCTGGTTGGTGCCATGTGGCATCTCTCAACATCTTCCATTCTCTCTTTAGGTTGACGCCATGTGGCAGCTAACATGACAATCATAATTTAATTTTCCTCCCATATAAATGCATAAAGATCCCATTTATCTACCCTCACACGTTTCCAAAGTGTAGTTAATTCCACCACTTTCCTCGCAATAACTTCCCTACAATAACTTCACTCAAACGTTATATTCTTTGAGAGTAACATTTCATAAGAAACATACGTTATATGTCTTCCCGAAAGTTTCTGGCTCTTCATCTTACTTTAAGCCCCTATAAATTTATAAATTTCATTCCTCACTCTACTTTCATATGCCTCTCTCTCTATTTCTTTCTCCATACTTCCCAATGCCCTTTTCTCTTTCCAAAATCAAGATATGATGTTTCATATTTTAGGCAAGCAATGGATGTTCATGATCAAGAAAAGAATGAGAAAAAAATTAAGGGGGAAAATGAGTAGTGGCCACCCTTACTAGCCCCCTTGCCTGACCGATGCATAATGCCGTGATCATCGTTCCTCCTTATTCGACTGAAGGTGTCAGCCACCAGCGTCATGCCTATGTCCAGGCCACCCTTGTCGTTAGCTGGTTCGCCATAACCTTGCCGGTAGCATGTGTAAGTTAAAGCACCCCTTGCCATTATCCAGTTTGCTCTAACCTTGCTCTGTACAGACTCTTTGAATGAGGTCTAGAAAATCTTCCCTCTTTTGCTTTGTTGATAAATAAGAAGGAATTTATATCCCATGGGTTGACGGTGTACCATTCAAAAGATTCCTAATGGATGTCTACTTGGCATTGTAGGTCCTTGCCCTTGAAAGAGAGTCAATGGCTCGGCCATGTTGGGTTTATATCCCTATGTACAACATTGAAACAGTAGCTAAGTATCAGCTGTTTCTGGTTTTCAGGCCCCAAAACTGTTGGTAAACTTCAATTTACTTTGCTATGTAGGTAGACCAAATGATGATTCACTCTATTTGGTGATTACTTCTACAATTGTTTCACTCATGGTCTGGACATATTATTTGATGGGTAGGTACTATTATTTCTTTTTTCGGTTACTATTCATCTTAATCTTCCAGTTTCAAACTTCCAGATCACCAGGTTGAATGTGTAGACTCATAAAATTTAGAAGTTTGTATTGCATAGAAATTATCCTGGACATGCCGACTTCATTCATATATAAAATGAAAATTTGTTATCTATGGTTTTGATTGTAAGTTTTTTTCCATCTTGAAACCTTTAATTAGACAAGATCTATTAGTTAGATTAAAATTCTGATGTGCTATCGATCATGTAATAAAGTACGGTAACTTTGGAGTGTTATTATCCTACTTTTAACATGTCCACACTAATTAGTTAGGTCTATGATACATGACTATACAATAATTTTGAACTGTTATACAGTCCTAATTTCAGAACTTCTTTGCCAGATGAGGATGAAGGGGAGGTGGAGGAGGAGATGAAATCTATAGTGTTGTTTGAGAGATGCTAAGGAACAATGCAATTGACATTTATATGGACGAGCTTTGGGATCCTATGTAGACCCAAATCCAGGCTTTTCAAAGCATAGATTTTTATTAATTTTGGGTTGTCATACAATCCTAATCCACTGTAGTATAGTCATAGATTTGTTGTTAAGATTAGTCTAATTTTTTAGTTCTCCAAACTCAAGACTTATTTTTTCATTATATTAGTAGCATACGGTCTTGGGAAGAAGTCGAATGACCCCTTCTCACACAACCTATTCAGGTCGAATATTTCTTTTAACTACCAAGTTTTGTCAAAGAGACCATGTTCCTCACTATGGTTCATCTAAAAAGGGAAAAATAATGAGAATATTTTTTGGAAAATGCTACCCTTAGCTTATTTCTTCCTCACTTTCTCCACACGACTAACAAGTGTCCTCATTTTCCTTGGATACCTTTGTATTTGGGTAAAACTAAGAAAATGAGTGGGTTTGAATGTTAAACTCGTATAACCACTGCAAAAGATATTCAGAACAAAAAGGGCACGTTGTCGTCTTTCTTAGAAAGTGGGGAAAAAAGAAACTGGGGCTAACATTCCCCACAAATAAAAATATGATATTCACTTTTACTGAATAAAAATATGATTACTTTTGATCCCATGCATTGCACGTGGCATATCTCAACATCTTCCATTCTCTCTTCAGGTTAATGTAACGTGTTTGTTGACGTGATACATTCTCTTAATTGATCATCAACTTAATATGAATCATTAATTAAAACTATTATTTTTTGGACCCTTCATCTCCCTTACTTATTGATCATCCACTTAATAAGAAACTTTAATTTAAAATATTTTTATAATTTAATAATTATTCATTTAATTAAATAATAATAAGACCCCCTTTTAATTATACGTTAAATGATTTTTTTCCTATCACAACTTAATAAGAAGCCTTATATTATTTTTTAAAATTAAATAATAAAACCTTCATTTAATTAAATATCAATAAGACCCCATTTAATTAAATATTAAATGTGTTATACATTTTATCTCCCTTATTAATTGATCACGAATCCTTAATTAAAAATAGAGCAATGGTAGGTCCACTTTCCGGTCGTCCACTCTCCTCTATTTCCATACAAGAAGACAAATTAGTAGCATTGCTCTTAAAAATATGGTTTTTCTAAATTAAATAATAAAACTTCCATTTAATTAAAAAAATAATAAGACCTCTTAATTGATTATGCACTTAGTAAGAACTTTTAATTAAAATTAATATTTTTTTTAATTAAATGATAAATTTCACGAATCCTTAATTAAAAATAGAGCAATGTTAGGTCCACTTTCCGGTCGTTCCACTCTCCCCTATTTCCATACAATAAGACAAATTAGTAGCATTGCTCTTAAAAATATAGTTTTTCTAAATTAAATAATAAAACTTCCATTTAATTAAAATTTAATAAGACCTCTTAAATGATTATGGACTTAGTAAGAAATCTTAATTAAATTTTTTTTTTTTGAATTAAATGATAAATTTCATTGCCATTTATGTGTCTTCATCTGGAGTAAAAAATGCACATATTTATGCGAATATCTATTTGTCCAACTGCAAGAAATGAGATAAGGATTCTAAGACCTCAAAAGATTAAGTTTTGTGCTTCAAATCATTACTCATTTATAGTATAATTTTTTTAATAAATTTGTATATTCAATTTATTTTGTGTAGTTTGGTTTTGTATTGTTATTTTATATTATATTTCAATGCATGTTGTGTTATGCATATCTATGTTGATAATTTATTTTAAATTATTTTCTTTCTCATTTTTTATTTCTATTTTTTTTTTTAATTTTCTACTAGGACGTCTGAAGAATGTGGTTAGATATAATGTGAACACCCCATTTTTACACCCCTAAATTCCTCCTTTTAATTTAATTTAATTAACTATTTTTGTTTATTTCTTTAATTTGATTTATTTTTATTTCGCTTTGTAATGTTTTTTGGTCTCAAGGTCTCAAGAGAGAGATTGAGAGAGTTGGAGAGAGGTCCCAATCTATTGCTCAAAACCCATCTCTCCCTACTCCAAGCCAAGACTCTAAAGCCCATGTATACATAAGCCACATACATAACGCAGGCCCAAAGAACAAGGGTTTAAACCCAACAAAGACCACCAAAGCCAACCTCTCAAGGGCCTAAACCCAGGCCCAAAAACCCCCAAAGCCCTTCACTATTGCCTATATAAGGAAGGAGATAGGGTTTAATAAGAAAAACCAAATCTCATTCGTATGAGAGCAGCAGCTCTCATCTCTCTCCCGTTTTTCCTCTTCCCCATTTCTTCTTTCTTGTGCTATTTGCAACAGCAACAAGGAACTCTGTTACTCAACTGATCAGCCACACCTCTCGTCATCACCGGAGCATTTCCTTGCAGACGCCATCTCACTCAAGTTCCGGTAACTCTCCCGCCCTTTTCTTTTCCTCATTTTTTTGTTTTGTTTGGTCAGCTCTTGATCTGATATCTCTCTAGATCTAGGTCTAGATTTAATTCGGATTTTTACTTGGTTGATTTCATTTGTACAGAATCAGGAAGTTCTCCTAAGTCGAGCTCCGATCACCCACTCCGACCAACTAGCTCTTTACTCCACCATTTTTTCTCAGGTAAGTGGTGCTCCACTTCTTTGATTTCCCGTTCTTTTTCTCTAGATCTGAACTTTCTAGATCTAAACCTTAGATCTAGAAATCCAAATCTGAAACGTTCTTTTTCTCCTTTATTTTGTGTTTTTTCTCATCTACATTAGTTATTTTTCATCTCAGTTGCTCCGATCATCTATTATCTCCGGCGAGATAATTTCCACGGTGTCTCGGCCACCATTCAAAGCATTTTCGATCTCTGTCAGCCGATCATCACTATCTCTCGATCTGCAGTGGAAGCAATGGTCCCAGCTGCGATCATCTCTTTCGGCCTGTAACGCCTTTTCCCTTTGTTCTCAGGTAAATCCGGTAAATCCATACCCCTTTTATTTCATTTCTTCTCATCTGTGTATATCCTCCTCTCTTGGTGTATCTTTTAATTTTCAGAGCAGGTTCGTCCATGCTTTTTTGGTTTCTTTTCATTCTTTGCTTCCTGATTCAGATATTTCAGACTCAACTGATTTTCGAATTTGGATCTCTTGATCTAGATTCATTTTATTACTATTATCATTATTGTTTTTATTTTTATTTTTATTTGTTCTCCATTAGCACCTTCTCTAGCGAGTACAGATCCTCACTTCGGGTCTTTCTTCTCGTCTCCTACATCTCACAATACCTCAGCATGTGTCACTCACTTTCGGGCAATTCCTCAGCCCTCAAGTAGCTCATCATTCAATCTGATGAATGCCTCTTTTAATTCTTATCTCTCTAGGTACAGATCTGAATCTCCATGTAGATCTGGATCTATATATATATATATATTTTTTTTTAGTTTATTTTATTTCATTTTTCTTTAGATTTTTCTGTGCCACCTCTCCTTTGGTCATCTTCCCTTTGGATCCGAATTTCCATTTTATTTAGCCTTTTATTTGTATTATATATTCATTTTATTATTTGTTCATTTTCTTTTGCAGAGAAGCAACAATGCTCCGATGCTCTATCTCTCACTTTTTTTTTAGGTGATTTAGCTATCCATTGTTCTGTGGATTTTTTTTATAATTTTTTTGAGAGATAGAGTAATTCTCCTACTTGAGCAACCATCATCAACTTCCCCTAACAACCCTCACAGGTATAGCTCTTCCCTCTTTTCTATTTATTACCATCTATTCATTGTAGTATAATGTTTTAGATAGTTCACAATTTGAGTGGGAGATTTGAATCCCTTGGGCCTTTGGATCAGGCCATATGTTAGTGAATTGAGGCCCATAAGCCCCCAGAACCATTTTGGTATAGAATGATAGTGGACCAAAGCCAATTGACCATTAGTGGTCAATGGGCCTTGGCCCATTAACTTTCCCTTGGGGCCCATCTATTTTGTTGTGTATGTATATATTATCCATGTGTGTGCAATAGGGATAGGCCGCGATTTTTCTTTTCCTATTTTGCCTACATTGGGCATTTAGATAGTTTTCCTTTTTTTTTAATCCTAAATAATTGGCCCACCCCGTTAGTTAGTCTTACAAAAAAGAAACAACAAAAAAATATAAAAAGATTAAAATAAATTAAAGGTACTGGTCTATCTTCCCTTGGGACCTAGAGCAGGGTCCGTATTTAAACCATAGCCTCTTTTGGTTTAAGGCCGCTCGATCCGCCCTGCTCTTTGCCTTTAAGTTAATTAAGTTAGTTAGGCTTTATTTTCCTTTTTGCCTACCTTGGGCATTTAGTTTAGTTCTTGACTAGTTAAAACTTGCCAAAATTAAAAAATACAAAAAAAGAAATCAAAAAAAATATACAAAAACAATAAAAACATTTAAAAACCCACAAAATGCAAAAATGACTTACCCTAATAAATGAACGCCCCCTAGAGCTCTCCCACGAGCACCTAGCCACGCAACCATCTCTCGGAATGAGATTCATAAATCTCAATTCCGTATCCCCCAACTCAAACACGAGTTGGAAGTGACCACACTCCGAAACGAGTATAAAAACAGTCACGGACACCGAACTACTATGAGGGTCTGATTCCGACTAACCGGATAAGTAGGCAGCCCAATCAGGGTTCGACCCCAACCAAAAATAAACTTTTTACACCCCATATTGATTTGTATTCGATTAGCAAAATTAATAATTGTTTTAGGAAATGTTAAGTGATTTTTAAATGTTTGATTTGGACCTAATGAGTAAGTTACCATCATTGGATGGAGGTCCTGGGGTGCCTAACCCCTTCCACAGGACCTAAAGTGATCTCTTACCTAGACTACTCTGAACCGTAGACCCCCTTATTTTGGATTATCTCGGGATCCTACTTCCCCTAAGTAGGTGGCGACTCTTAGAATAAATTTAGCGTTATTCCTCTACTCTCGGACCTTATCTCGACGCTTAGAGTTGAGAGGGGAGGAAGGACGGTAAATTTAGGTGCTCACATATAACACAAAGCCACATTATGGGAAATCACATTTAGAAAATCTAAAGATTTCTTTTACAGTGTTGTATTATTTCAAAATGAGCAATGCTAGGGTGAGTAAATATTTATGGCTTTTGGTGAGAATTGAAACTGAGACCTATTTGATTTCAAAATTAACTGAAACTCTTAAGTTCTCAAAATCTAAATTAATTATTTTTTATTTTCAGCTTTATAGTTTGTCTTAAATTAGTCACTTAGGTTAATAAATTGGTTGCATATATTAATTCTTTCTGTATTCTTCATGTTTGAATAATAACATGACATTCCACCAAAAAAAAATAATAATAATAACATGACAAAGTATAACTTATAATGTTTTATAATATTTTGAATAATTTCAGGTCTTTCCTCATCCCGTGCATAGCACGGGGTGTTTGCTAGTAACTAATAAATCAAGTTCAACAATAGGGCCATCGATCAAGATCTCGTTCTTCTTCAGGATGGTCACCTTCTGGTTCTTCTATGTATTTTTCCTCCTCCCACGGTCCGAGCTCGCAAATGTCGGAACCAGAACCTACTAACAACAAAATTATCAGTTGAGTAACAAGTTATTCCACGTATATAATAAACCATAATAAACAATATCTTAAACATTACTATACATACATTTAACAATTCAACTTCAGTTCACATACATGAATTAGAGTGCAGAAAAAAACATTTGAGTACGTTATATCATTCTCTTTTTTTCTTTCTTTTCTTACTTTTCATACTTTCATACTTTATTGTTTTATATAAAAAAAAAAACACATCAATATGCATCAGATAATAACTTAAAATACCACTTCAATTACCTATAATCAAAAGGGGTTACTATACTTTACTTATTCAGGTACCACCCTTTGTGCAATATCCGGCATGGATGGTTTACTTAGTACATTATCCGGTACAACGGCTTACTTACTTTGGTATGATTATCGCCTTTTTTTTTATGGTATGTCGGTCCGTGCAAAACTTATCATGCATTAATACTTTTGTGTGTCCTTTTTCTCTCTTACTTACTTACTTTATCTTGGTCTTACTTGTATCCTTATTAGTGTTCTTAATTTTCCCTTTATATTTACGGTAGTGAGTGCACAGTGATACTCATCATGCATCGACATTATAACAACATAAAATAAACACAAACACAATACTCATAGTTCTAACATTTGAACATGCTTTAATCGTAGTTTATTTCCAATATGTCTAATCCACAATTCATCCAACAATACATCCTTATAATTTAGGTCAAATCATATATTATGTAACATAATTATTGATCATATTTTCATAGAGTATTCACATAATCACACTAACATGTAACCCTAATTTCACAAATAATCCAATCCATTATTCAATCATGCCTTACATTCAATTCCATCCTCTGAAATGCATCCCTTCCTCCACATACATTCATAATCCTCAAGAAAATTCTCAATCCCCTTATTCGAGCATAAAATATAATATTCACAGGATTATTCACATTTTACTTTAACAATTCTTGAAGAATACTACATAACAGGTGATAGAACTTCATTACTCTCATTGATGATTGCATTTTTACTTAGATCTATGCTTTCAACTCTTTCTTTTGATTAACATTCAAGAAATTGAGAATTAGGGATTGTTATTTTACCTTTCTTGATCGCTTCCTACAATCTAACGCTTGAGAATGCTCTGGATCTCGCATTTCTGGGTGTTCCCTCTTCTACAATTAAAAGCCCTTGCGAACCCTAGGTTTTCCCCCTTTTTGTTCTTCTCAAAAGCCTAAAATATTTTTCTAACCTAAGATTCATGAAATAGAGAGTTTATATAGGTTTTAGGATTTTAAATCTCTTGAAATTGCAAAAATCGCAACTTTTCGTGTTTCCGGGCGTGACCTGCGATCGATCGTACAATTGCTGCGATTAATCACAATTCAGACTAATTTCTAGGAATCATTCGGTTTTCATTGCAATCGATCATACACTCAAAGCAATCGATCACTCCTTGTGATCGATCGTTCTGAGATCCACGATCGATTGATACTGGTGCCTCTCATTTCGACTATTCTCTGTGATCCATGCGATTGATTGTAGTAGTTTTTTTTTTTTAAATAAGTTTTTGGCTACTTTTTTGTTAACTTCATTTTCATGTAATTTATTCATAAAAACGAGCTCAGAGCTAAAATGAGCGAAATAATTATGTTTCAACTTCGAGACATTCTACATTGATTTTATGCATTAAAATGGTACACATTTTCTAAGAAATTCATTCAAATTGCATGAATGCCGAAGAGTTAAATTCGGGTCACTACACTAGCCAATATCTTTTAGGCTCCTTCTTTTGGTGGAACTTTCAAAAGTCTGGAACATTAATGTTCTGAAACAATGAAAGTCTAGAACTTTGAATGTTCTAGACCTTTGAAGTTCGTTGTTCTTTTGATGTGATACTTTTTGAGTGAAAAGTTTAAAACTTTGAAATTTATTGTTCTTTTGACATGGAATATTGTTCCGTAGAACTTTTTTACCAATATAAAGAGGATTACCATGTTCAAAACGTTGATTGAAGTTATTTGAATTCCAAAAGTATCATTTACTTATATGAATACAAAAAATGTTGTATAAATTTTCTTTAATTCCAAAATTGCTCTTTACACATATGAGTTCAAAATGGTGGCTGAATTTTACATAATTTCGAAACTACTCATCACTCATATATAAAGACAATGATACTTAATTCCAAAATTATCTATTTACTAATATATAAAGATAATAATACTTAAAAAAAATTAATTAAATTTTAGCTTAATTTCAAAATTGTCATTTATTAATTTTAGCTTTTATTAATATATGAGACTATTTCACCAAAAAAATAAAGGGGACTTAAAGGTTGATTAAATTTTAAAAATGCCATTTATTAATATAAAAAATAATTTTTTCATAACTAGACCGACCGTTGAATTGACTAGGTGACCAGTTCCTAGTTCGACCGTCTGATTGGATCATGTCCTTTTATTATAATTTTAATTTATTTTCTTGGCCAAAATGTTCCTAAAATTTGTTTATTCTCGAAATGCCTTTAAGTCAAGTTTCTATACACAAAATGCCCTCAATTTTTTTCCTATAGTCAAAATGTCTCAAATACTTTTTAGTTTTCAAAATGCTCCCAAGTCAACTTTCTATACCCAAAATGACTCTTATAAATTTTTTAACCTAAAATACTCCTCAAGTTTGCCATATTTCTATACCAAATATGTTCTTCATTAATTTCTATCCCAAATGTTCTTCAAGTTTATATACCCAAAATATTCTTAAATTTTTCCCAAATTGCCCCTCACTAGGGTCTCTCTTCCCAGACTCTTTCCATCTCCCCTCTTTCTCATGTGCATTGCATGTGTTGCTCACTAGTTTGTAATAAAAGAAGACAATAGTCTTTATGATAAAATATCAATATCAAATATAACTTACTATTGAATATTAGTATTTTAAAAGCTACATATATTTCTAATCTACTAAAAATAACAACAAATAAATATAACCATGAAGGTTTTATTCCATAAACTTTTAGAGAAAAATGCTAAAAGTTATTTTTCTCCTTATAGTCTACCACTAATCAATGATAACACATATAGTACTCTACCACTAATCCATTCAACATAAAAAACATAGTATGTGCAACATTTAAACAAAAGAAATTATCAAAGTTCAACAAAATTACATTACATTAATAAAAAGTTAAGTAACATAATCATTCCACATAAGTGTAGCTAATTCGCCCCTCTTCATTGTCCATGCATTACTCGTCTCTAAACTTACTATGTTTTCATTTGTTGCAGTCTCATTAGTCTCGGGCTCTTGAGCATTCGTAGGCATGTGTCCACGAGTTTTAGATCGATGATACCTTGTACCACGATAAGGTGTAAGAAATCTCGGGTAATGACCATATCCGGAATCTACTAATTAATATTTACCTACAAAAAGATAATGCACAATAAATTATGGTTATATCAGCTTATTCTAATTGCTAAAATTAAATACTTATTTACCTATAGGGATAGCTAGCTTAGCAGGCACAGAGCGGCTAAAATTGAAGGCAACCACTCTTAGTCTCACTTTATGACCTATAACATATAGGAACATTGCTCCATGCTTCACGAAATCATGTCCAAAGTCTAATGTAAGGGTTTGCTCCATGCTTCAGTTGAGAAATAATACAAATCCTACTTGGAAGGAACTTCCACATATGATGTCTAGTGGTAGCATCATCCATGGCAGGCACTAGGCATGACATGTAACGGAATAGCTATATAGTTTTTGCAAACATAGAGGAACAAAAGCAAGAAAAGACATTTTGATTGTCAAATACTGATTAACCATGGTAGTTCGGATATGCAATTATGAAGGTCATATATGATTTTAATTGGTTTATTTCAGTTGTTGCAACTGTCATTCCAAAATATTTACAAATTTGCTCATTCAATTAGCATGAGAAGAGCAAGAAACCTTTATTGCTCTATGTAGAAACCACTGTACTTTGGCACAAAGATATATCAAGTTTGTAACTGTAAATTAGCTAAAGTAATGGAATAAGAGGAGGAATTAAGTGGTTGTGCTCAGTCCATGTCTCATGTCTGTGTGTACTAAGAAGCAGACCGGCAAGACATGGTGGAGATGTAGAACATGCCTTTCAAGAAGTTGTCTAGTTTTGTGAATTTGGATGTCGTGGATCCTGCAACCTGTGACATTTAAAGCTTAACTAATTGATATACTTCTTGGTTAGCTTATACTATCTTCTTACCAGGAACCATCAATGGTGATTCACTGTATGAGTATACAACTTCAAATTTCTTCAAAGTCCAAACTTAACCAACATCACTTGCATGATATATAAAAGGAGAAACCCAACTCAAGATATGGACCACCTATGCAATTTTTTAACATCTAGTACATGAGATTTGACCAACATGCAAATACAAAAATTCTGGACCATTCAAGATTCTCAAAGTCAAGTTTCATTTGTTCTATTTTCTAGTGTTTCCATTTTGAATGGGGATCTCTTGTCCTAGAGCTAGATAAGATGAGACACCTCTGTTGATAGATAACAAGAGACAATTCCATATCATGATAAGGTAACACTATACCTAAAACTATTACACATAAGCACCATTTCTCTTAGACATTACAACAAACACTTGGAGTATATTTTTTTTTACAAATTTTTGTGCTGCCTATCATCTAAGGCTAATACCTAGAATTCAAAGAGGTGGATGTTGCAGGAAAATTAGAACAAACAAGAATAATAGAACACCAACAAGAATAACAATAAAAGGTATGAAAGAAGCAAGTGAAGGGTGAGGAAACCCAATAAGAAAACAAAAACTCGAAAAGGAAAAACATGAGTAGCAGATTATGAATCAAAACCCTAGAAATTGGTCGGAGCTTGGTCGGAAAAGAAGAACAAGAATAAAAAATCAATCTCGATTCCAGTGATTTCGATGGCTTCACCTGATTAAAAAAAAAATTATTCCCTGAGTCAAAAATTTCCGCCGATTTTCCGCCAAAGCTTGGTTGGAAGATGAAGATGAGGATGAAAAAAATGAGTTTGGAGAACATACTTGACCTTCATCAGAGCTTGATCGGAACTTGGTTAGTTTTCCGTCTAAAACTCTGTGTTCTATTAGAGTCGTGGAGAAAATAGAGACGTTTTTTTTATTGGGCTCACTTTAATTAAGTTCCACAATATTGGAACTTAAAATTCCGAACTTTTGGGTGGAACTTAATGTGAACACCCCATTTTTACACCCATCAATCCCTTGTTTTTTTTTACTTAATCTCATTTACTTGTAATTTTAAATTTTAATTTTGGTTTTATTTTATTTCCTTTTTATGCGAGCTTAGGGAGTTTTGAGAGAGAGAGAGAGAGAGAGACAAGAGAGCCCATTACCTATGACCCAAGCCCATGACCCAAAAGGTTTAAACCCTAAAACGTCCAAGCCCAAAAGCCTGCCACTGTTCCTTTATAAACCAAAAGGAGGTTTTCAAAAGAAAACCCCATTCGGTTAGCCCCCTTCTCTCCAGATTTTTTTTCTCCTCCATCACTTCTCGCCGGTGGCAGCAGCACTCTCAATTCTCCATGCATCAATGCAGCATCTCAGGTGAATTCGATCCAGCTCCGACGCCTTTTAGTTCCGACGAACTCCAGCAGCACCCTCCGATCCTTGCTCCTTGATCGGTGAAGATCTCAATCCAATAGCTCGAGTTCCCCTCTCTCGGTTGGGTTGCAGTCCGGCGATCTTCCCTCTCCGGCAGACCACAGCGGCCCATCATCATCCTTCCTTTCTCCAAGTCGTCCATCTTCTCCGGCGAGTTCAACGCTGCTCCAGAATAATCCAACTCTTCGTCCGGTTTCGTCGATCAGACATCCGGCGATTTACTCTCCGGCGGTTTCCGAAGGCAAGAGGACTTCACTTGTGGTCTCCTACATCTATACCTCAGTTCGCCGCCACTATCTCCGGCAATTTTACCTTTCCGGCGAGTCACAGATCTGTTGAGATCCAGCAGCATCGTCGTTTTCTTCGGGCCAGTAGCTCTTCGTGCTTAGGCCAACTTCATCATTTGAGTTTTACTGTTGTTTTTGTGGATCCCTTGTTCTGGGGATTGAGCGAGTGAGAGAAGTGAGTATTACTTTAGATCAACAGAACAACCACGCCAACCTCCTTCCTTCTCACCGGAGCAGCCGCCAATATCGCACATTCCCCATCAACCGCACGTAGGTATGTGTCTTCCATGCTTATTTATTTATTTTCATGTATATGTGTGTGCAATAAGTTTAGGCCGATATTTTTTTCTATTTTGCCTACATTGGGCATTTAGGTAGGTTCTTTTTAACCCTAAATATTTGGCTTACCCCCGTTAGTTAGCCACACCAAAAAAAAAATCAAAAAATAATAATAAAGATCAAAATAAATTAAAGGTATTGGTATATCTTCCCTTGGGACCTAGAGCAGGGTCCGTATTTAAACCATAGCCCCTTTTGGTTTAAGGCCGCTCGATCCGCCCTGCTCTTTGCCTTTAAGATAATTAAAATCATTTAGACTTTATTTTCCTTTTGCCTACCTTGGGCACTTAGGATAGCCTTGACTAGTTAAAACTTGCCAAAATTAAAAAAAATACAAAAAAAAAAGAAATAAAAAAAACAATACAAAAACATTCAAAAACCCACAAAATGCAAAAAGGACTTACCCTAATAAATGAACGCCCCCTAGAGCTCCCCCACGAGCACCTAGCTACGCGGCCATCTCCCGGAGTGAGATTCATAAATCTCAGTTCCATTTCCCCTCCCCAACTCAAACACGAGTTGGAAGTGACCACACTCCGAAACGAGTATAAAAACAGTCACGGACCCCGAACTACTATGAGGGTCTGATTCCGACTAACCGGATAAGTAGGCAGCCCAATCAGGGTTCGACCCCAACCAAAAAATAAACTTTTTTTTACACCCCCTTTTGATTGGTATTTCGATTAGCAAAATTAATAAATTTTAGGAAATGTTAAGTGATTTTTTAAATGTTTGATTTGGACCTAATGAGTAGGTTACCATCATTGGATGGAGGTCCTGGGGTGCCTAACCCCTTCCCCAGGACCTAAAGGGATCTCTTACCTAGACTACTCTGGACCATAGACCCCCTCATTTGGATTATCTCGGGATCCTACTTCCCCTAAGTAGGTGACGACTCTTAAAAATAAATTTAGCGTTCTTCCTCTACTCTCGAACCTTATCTTGACACTTAGAGTTGAGAGGAGAGGAAAGGCGGTAAATTTATGTGTTCACAGCTTTGGCGACTCTGCTGGGGACAGAAAAGATCCAACCTGAAAATTAGGTGTAAGTTAAACATTATTAAAATCACTAATTATTTCCTAAAAGTAATTCTTACTTTTGCTAATTCTTTTTATATTGTGAGTATGTTCTTATTCTTTCTTATGTGCATATCATATTCATTGCATATTAGTGTAATAACCCTTAAACCCTCTAGTTTGACTTATTACGCCTACAACTGTTTGATGATTATCTTCAGTGCTGGGGCTTAACAGTCATGGTTTAGCTGTATCACCCCTGTGGGACGATTATTCTCAGGAAGGGATATAGACTAAACTCACTTGCGCCAATCAGCCCATTTTTGGGAGTCGCATATACGGCCAAGTGTCCCCCAACCACCTTAGGAACACCTTGCATTACCCCAGCATATGTATATAGTAGAGATATTGTGGGTATGTTCTTATTCTTCTCTTATGTGCATATCATTTTCATTGCATAATAGTGTAATAACCCTTAAACCCTTTAGTTTGACTTATTACGCCTACAACTGTTTGATGATTATCTTCAGTGATGGGGCTTAACAGTCATGGTTTAGCTGTATCACCCCTGTGGGACGATTATTCTCAGGAAGGGATATAGACTAAACCCACTTGCGCCAATCGGCCCATTTTTGGGAGTCGCATATACGGCCAAGTGTCCCCCAACCACCTTAGGAACACCTTGCATTACCCCAGCATATGCATATAGTTTAGGTAGAGATATAGTCTATAAGCATCTGTTTAGGAAGGTTTCCCCTAATCCTACTTTGCTTATAGCCTATACCCGCCCTGCCTTTTGATTGAACATGAAGGTACCCCTGTGTACCCATATGTTCATTTAAAAAAGGGGCCTGTGTGAGCCATTGTTGAATAAACTCCCAACCCATCTCTAGACTTTGCATATGGGGTTCAAAAACCCAGATTTTATTGGATATCCATATCCATATTCTATCTTAAATCCAATGGGTCTTGGTTTCCAATAACCCAACTTAGTAGGTAGACCCCTATCTACCTACCCCACTGGTTTACATATGTCAAGGATCACCCATTTTAATAAAACAATTGGTGAAAGAAAATCATTAAAAAAAAAAAAAAATCAAAATCAAAACTCAATCAAAGCAAAAACAGAATAATTGATAAAAAAAAGAAAAGAAAAAAAAAGGAGATGAAGTTAAAATTTGAAAACTTAAAAACTTAAAAAAAGGAAGAAAATCCAAAATTCAAAGAAGAGGAGGTTCACACTCATTTTGCATCTTAAACCTATTGGGTCTTGGTTTCCCATAACCCAACTTAGTAGGTCGGATCCATGCCCACCTACCCCATTTGGTTTCTTCAAAAATAACAAAAAAATTTTCAAAGATTTCAAAAGAAATAGGGTTAGTGTTTTTGCATCTCATATGCATGTCATCGTGTTTACACTTGTATATATACTTGCACTTACACATATTTTCAGTCAAATGGCAGGCCCATCTAGGATGCCAGAATCAATGAATAGATCAAAACCCAAGATGAATCTGAAGCTTATGGCGGCATGTAATAAAGAGCTCACCGAAATAGTAAATGCCCTCACTCCAATGCAAAAGCTATATTGGAGACAGAAGACTCATTTGGGCTACATCTTAGATCTTGTCTTGGTAAAGCCAGATTGGCGTCTCATCACGGCAGCCATACAGTGTTGGGATTCTTCAGCCGTGGTTTTCCGTTTCGGAAGAAATGAGATGTGCCCAACTTTAGAAGAAATCTCTACCATTCTTCGGTTGGATTTAACTGACACGGTGATTGTTCCTCGCTACAAACGATCATACAAAAGAGAACTATCAGAATTTCTGCGAATTAAACCTTCATTGTTGGAGAACTGTGCTAAGGATTCTTATTCCAGGCTGTCCACAAGTTATCTTTTAAAGAGGTGCAAGCACAACTGGAAACCGGAGGACCAAACTGTAGATTTACCTGGATTCAACGCCTTTACTTTGGTGGCAGTGTCGCAGCTGGTTTTTCCCAAGAATAATCGTGAGTATGTAGAGTCAGTACTTGTGGGAATCATTCAAGATGTGCGCAATGGAGGTACCCTTGTTCCAGTTATCTTAGCAGAATTATTCCTAAGCCTCAAGCATGCAGCTGATACCGGAAGGAATTTCTTCAATGCAAGCATTTCTTTGTTATTCTTATGGTTAGTGGAGCATATACCATCACTGATCACTGTGCCAGCCAATATCAGTGGGTATTGCAGTTTACCAAAAAAAATTTCTGAGGTGCAGTCAAGCTTAAAAACCGTAGATGTGGGAAAGTTGTATGAACTCCTCAATAGCCTTTTAGATACTCAGATAATTTGGAAATGTGATTGGCTTAATATGAAGGTTTTACCTCGTTTGGCCACTGTTAAGAGAAGAAGCATAACACTTGCAGGAGTGACTGGGTCATCACCTTACGTACCCATCAGGGTACTTCGCCAGTTTGGTTACCAACAATGCGTACCAGTGTTAGATGACTTATCTCAGGATTACATCCGTTTTTCTGAGTTATCGGAACTCATGGACAGACGTTTTCAGACAGAGTGGCAGTTGTGTAAGTGGAGCAAGTTGCCAGGATATGTGGTATCGACTGGACCACCAACAAAAGAAGGATATGATCTGTGGTTGGAAAATCAACAGGTTGTCTCAGAGATGCCTAAGCCGGAAGAACTACCAACACCTGTTTCGGTACCCTCAAAGGGAAGTCTCCCTTTTTCTAAAGTAGCGATCCCTTGGGAAGATAAGTTCATACAAGCTCAACTTAAGATTCTCGAAGACAGGAAGGAATTGAAGAAAGCACAACAGGCGCACCAGCAACAAGAAGCCAAGATGAAGGAGATAGCTAGTGCAAAGGAAGAGCAGTTAGAACAGGCCCAGCTCAAGATTCTCAAGGGCATGAAAGAATTGGAGGAAGCACAACAGTTACTCCAACAAGAGAAGAATGATTTGAAGCGTCGGCACCAACTTGCTCATGATGAAGAAAAGCAGTTAGAGCAAGCTATGCGAGAGTTCCAGAAAAGAAAGAGAGATGATGCTCGAGACTCCCGTCAGTTTGAAGAACAGTTTTGTTACTATCAAGAGCAGTTGAGTGTATCCAGGCATAACGCAGAAGTCAAAGCTTTGGAGTTTGACTTCAGAATTCAAAGTGCTTCGGACATGGTTGACAGGTTGGAGAACGAAATTGCATGCCTCCATCAGCAAGTTCTGGATCTTGGGGGCAACCCTTCATCATTTGGTTATGGCTTCCCAGATGGGCCTGTATAGGGTTAAGTCTTTTTCTTTTGTCTTCCGTTGTTTTTCTTTATTTTCTTTTGGGTCAGTGTTGTCTTAAAATCACACAAACACCTGCATATATAAAGAAGTGATTTTCAACTTTTTGCTGTTAAATCATGCATTCATGTTGAATCGTTACATCTTTCTCAGTGTTGCATGAAACAGCGTATTGTCACTCGTTCTGTATCTCGTGCCCTTGCCCAAGTTGCGATAATAGATCTGGACAGTCCTGAAGTCGCAGACTGGTCATCTCAAAGCTCAGCAGACATGGCTGCTCCCAACAATCGTCTGGATTCGAGTACAGATCAGCTTGTACAAGCACATGACCATGAGATACATGGGATGAAAGCCCAATTGGACAGTATTCAAGAAACCTTGCAGGCTCTGATGGCTTTACAGCTTAACAAACCTACTCACCAACCAGAAGCCGGACCATTTCAACCCGAACAGCCTAGAACTTCATTCCAACCGGAAAGTTTTCAGCCAGACCAACCCGGAATTGGAACCTTTCGACATCAACCAGACCAGTCAGGGTTTAGACCTTTCCAACCGGATCAACCTAGGGCTGAGATTCCTGTTCCAAACTTTACCTTTATTAACCCTCTTCATGATCAGCCGGGTGAGGATGGTGATTTTGACTACACCCGATTTGACGGAAAAACTGGTGAGGCTGTGCACTGCGACCATCACAATCCAAAAATGCCACAGGATTCTGAGTTATTGGTGTCTCTCAAGAACCAACAAGAAGAAATTCGTCAGCTGAAAGAGATGATGAAAAAAATGCAAAGGGCATCATCCTCCTCTACAGGGATAACTCTGGATGACCTACTCTTCTCCTCTGATACTTTGGTTCCCTCAGATTTTCGAGTTCCAAAATTCACCAAATATGGGGGCAAAGGGTGTCCGAAAGAGCATCTACAGTTGTACGTGGGAGACATGATGGCTTACAGAGATAAACCATCATATCTTATCCAATATTTCCAGAAAAGTTTGAAAGATGCCGCTCTAAGGTGGTGGCTTTCAATTGACAAGAAGCGGATTACCAGTTGGCAGGATGTGATTGATCTCTTCATAGATCAGTTTTCTTTTAACTTGGAGGTGCTCCCCCAAAAGAGCGATCTAGAGCAATTGTGCCAGAGGAATAATGAATCGTTTATCGAGTATGCTGCTAGGTGGAGAGAAATGGCATCAAGACTATCAGTGCAGTTATCAAAGGAAGAAATGGCTTCTACCTTTTTGGGAACCTTAAAGCAACCGTATTCAACACTGATGATAACTCTACCGGCCACTGATTTCAAGGTAATTGTCGAGACAGGAGCGAGAATTGAAACAGCTGTTAAAAACGGTACTATACATGCCAGTCTTAGCTATACATCTTCGAGGTCAAGTGCTCCATTAAACAGGAATAATGGGTAAAAGGATACCAGGAAAAGAGAAGAAGTTAATTGGATTGCACCCAGTGCACCCTTGATGTTGCCTGCTCCACCAATTCGACAACATCCTCAACCTCAAAACCCTCAGCCGATAAGGCAAAATCAGTATCAACAGGCGCGTCAGCCAGTGAGAAACCCTCAAAGAAATTTTACTCCTTTGCCCTACTCTTTAAGCCAGCTGTTGACTTTCCTCCTCAAAAAGGACCTTATAGCTCTGAAAGGACCAACTCCTCTTGTTCCGGCCGAACAATCTCGGAATTACCATGCTGATCATTATTGTGCATATCATCGAGGCCCGGGTCATGATACAGATGTGTGCTATAATCTTAGGCATGCAATTCAGAATTTGCTGGAAGAAAGAAAAGTCGAATTTGCACCTGGAAATACTAGCATCATTCAAGCTCCTCTTCCCCCACATCAAGGACAGATTAGTTTTCTGAGCGGGGATGAGTCTGATGTGAATATGGTTGAGATTGGTGAGCTGTCAGAGATCAATGATGCTATTCGTCCTTCATACCGAGTCCCAGTTCGAATCCCATATCCTCAGTCTTTGTCGTCTCTTGAATCCCCAATGCTTCAACCCATTCAAATACCCTGCATGTCACCAATCCAGTCACCTACTATTCTTCCCGTTCAGCGCCCTATACAAATCCTTTTTATTCCTGTTGAAGAAGAGAGGATTGTTTATACCATCCCTTGCCCTGTTGATTGGCCTACAACCCCAGTTATATCATCTCCACGACCCCTTGGTAAAGGTCCATTCCAAATTCCATACATTCCAGCACCAATCCATCCCCTCAATCGTTTACCGGCCCCTCCATCCCTCATTCTAGACAATGAGAACATCACTGCAATAACCAGGTCAGGAAGAGTTTACCAGCAACCAGAAGTTGAGCTGCCTAAGTCCAAGGGTAAAGAGCAATGTCTGAGTCCTGAGCAACAAAAAGAGGAAGATGCGGCATTGTTGAAAATTTTGGAGAAAGCGAAGGAATATAATATTGCCCACCAACTTACGAAGCTCCCAGCTCAAATTTCAGTGATGGGATTACTCTTAACTTCAGAACACCATCGGGAGCAATTGCTTAGGGTGTTTAACAATGCTCATGTCACAAAGGATATAACGCCCGAGCGTTTGGGGCAACTGGTAGGTCAGATTCTGGAACCAAAGACCATCACCTTCAGTGAAGAGGAAATCCCAGACAGTGATAAGGAACATACCAGAGCTCTTTACATCTCGGTGCAGTGCATGGGTAAAACACTTTCAGCAGTTCTGGTAGATAATGGGTCTGGTTTGAACGTCTGTACATTGACTACTTTAGAAGGTTTGGGAATGGATATCAGCCATGTCAAGAAAAGACCTATGACAATCAGAGCTTTCGACAATTCAACTCGTCAAAACTTGGGAGATGTCGACTTAAACATTTCCATTGGGCCATCAGAATTTTTGACCAATTTTCAAGTGGTTAATGTGCCAGCTTCTTTCACTCTTCTTCTTGGAAGGCCGTGGATCCACATGGCTGGAGCCATCCCTTCATCACTTCATCAGAGAATTAAGTTCATTCAAGGTGACCAACTGATTGTGATTCCGATAGAATCTTTAGCGAGTTCTTTTGGGGATGTCCAAGAATTGGGACAAGGGGCAGCTTTTATGACTTACCAGTTTGAGGAGGTTACTTGTATAGCTCAGCTTGAAAACAAGAAAGATGAATATATACCAGCAGCAGTGAGGATCATGGCAAAAATGAAGTACAGACCTGGTTTGGGTTTGGGCGCCCACCACCAAGGAATGAAGAAGCGATATGTAGCACCTCGCTACACACCTCGTTTCGGAATAGGGTACAAACCAGAGTTGAAAGATTTCCTGACAAGTTGACTAAAGGAAAATCATCAGTAAAGTCGGTGCCCCCACCTCCCCTATCTGTTACCTTTCCTACCAGTACTCCCAGACTCTCTGATTTTGAAATCTATAAAAGCCTTCCTTTTGAGGAAACAGACTCAGAGCCAACCGTCCACCCTGCACCTAAACCCTCGCCAAGGGACGATCCTGCAAGGTTTCTTGAAATGTTCGAAGTTGCTCAGTTGTTTGAAGAACTCGCTGTTGAAGATGCAGTCCAGATTGATTGCGTGGCAGAGGAACAAGTGTGCACCCTCTCCAGTGCATCGCAAGCATCATCCAGTTCTGTTCCGCTCATACGAGCCAGTTCTTCTCCCCTCGTATGGTGGACCGATCCCATCACGATTGAAGCAGCCAGAGGAAGGCAGGGAAAGAAGGTCGGACTAGTCAGACCATGACCCAGTTTCTTTTCTTTATTTGTTCTCTTCATCTTTAGGTCAAAAAGAGAAAAACCAAAAAATTTTATTTTCTAGGCGGCTTTGTTGGTTATTTCAAAATAGTCAATAGTCTTTTGCTTTACGAATCTTTGTAAACATTACAAAACATCAGAAAATCAATGAAATTCATTTTCTTTGTCTCAAGACTTGTTTCCTTTTACATATACATAAAATTTTTTGGCTCATGATGGTATAACCTAAGTCTCTAAAAAAGGCTTAGTGATCTGAAGTCACCAAAAACAAAAAAACAAAAAAAGAACAACACTCAAATACTAAGACCGAGCTTATTGGTTTGCCAGGGAATTGCCCAGGATAAAGTTAACTCAAATTATGAAATCAATCTTGAACTTTTAGAAGTAGAGTATGACGAAGAGGAAGAAGAGGAACCTCCACAAGAGATCCTCGACCTCCTTGAACAGTACGAAGGGATATGTAAACCTAATGAGGAGGACACCGAGACCATAAATCTCGGATCCGAAGATGATCCTAAGTGTGTGAAGATTGGCACTACAATGAGTCCTGAGCAAAGGAGCGCTATGATTGACTTCCTCAAAAGTTACATTGATGTATTTGCTTGGTCATATATGGATATGCCCGGCCTTGATCCAGAATTAGTAGTCCACAGATTGCCATTGAACCCAGGGGTAAAACCAGTTAAGCAGAAGCTCAGGCGGTTAAGGCCAGAATGGTCTCAAAAGGTTAAAGAGGAGATTGAAAAGCAAATAAGTGCAGGTTTTCTAGCAGTGGCAACTTACCCAGAATGGCTGGCTAATATTGTACCGGTGCCTAAGAAAGATGGCAAGGTCAGAATGTGCATTGATTATAGGAACTTGAACAAGGCTAGTCCAAAAGATAACTTTCCACTTCCTCACATAGATATCCTTGTCGATAACACAGCTGGACATGAAACCCTATCTTTCATGGATGGGTTTTCTGGATACAATCATATTAAAATGGCTGAAGAAGATATGGAAAAGACCTCGTTCATTACCCCTTGGGGCACCTTCTGTTACAAGGTCATGCCATTTGGGCTTAAGAATGCAGGGGCAACGTATCAAAGGGCAATGACCGCATTATTTCATGATATGATGCACAAGAGTACAGAGGTTTATGTAGACGACATGATTGTCAAATCCCCATTGGCTAAAGATCACCCAGAAGATTTGAAGAAATTATGTGACAGGCTCAGAGTCTTTGGTCTAAGGCTAAATCCAGCAAAATGCACGTTCGGAACAACGTCAGGAAAACTTCTTGGTTTCATTGTCAGTAAAAGAGGAATTGAAGTCGATCCAGCCAAAGCAAGAGCTATCATCGAGATGCTTGCACCTCAGATAGAAAAGGAAATTCGAGGATTTTTGGGCAGGATTCAGTATATCAGTCGTTTTATTGCACAGCTTACTCCGATTTGTGAGCCGATTTTCAAATTGCTTAGAAAGAATGTGCCGACAGTCTGGTCAGATGAATGTCAACAAGCCTTTGATAAGATCAAGCAGTATCTTCTCAATCCTCCCGTACTTGTTCCTCCAACACCCGGACGACCACTTTTAATGTACATCTCCATCCAAAAGACTTCAATGGGTTGTGTGCTAGCTCAGCATGATGAATCAGGCAGAAAGGAACAGGCCATTTATTACATCAATAAGCGTCTGTATGAGTATGAAGAGAAGTACAATGCATTAGAGAGGACTTGTCTAGCGTTGGTTTGGGCCACCCAGCGGTTACGACATTATTTATTGTCCTACCCTGTGTTTTTGATATCAAGAATGGATCCACTCAAGTACTTACTGGAGAAGCCTGCTACTTCAGGAAGAACAGCCAGATGGCTCATGATGTTATCAGAATTTGACATCACGTACATGTCGCAGAAATCAATCAAGGGGCAAGCAATTGCTGATCATTTGGCATATAACCCATCGTCCGACTATGTTTCAGTGCATGACCAATTTTCGAATGAAGCTATTCTAAGTTTGGAACCAGAAGATCCTGATTATATTGGATGGGAGATGTACTTTGATGGAGCCGCAAACCAGCATGGGAATGGGGCAGGAGCAGTCTTAATCTCGCCGAGAGGAGCTCATCTTCCTATCTCAGTTAAGCTAAAGTTCAGGTGTTCAAATAATGCTGCAGAATACGAGGCATGTATAGCTGGACTCAGAGAAGCACATTGCATTGGCATAGAAGAAATTGATGTTTATGGTGATTCATCACTGGTAATTTGTCAAGCTAATGAGTCATGGGCAATCAAGGAAGAAAAGTTGATTCCGTATCTGGCATGCCTTAATGTGTTGATCACTAAGTTCAGGAGAATCACTTTCAATCACAGGTGTAGGACGCATAACAGGTTCGCTGATGCTCTTGCGACCCTAGCTGCTATGGTTAAATTTCCTAAAGGAAATCTGATTTGGCCTATTGAGATTCAGCAACAAGACCAACCGGCTTATTGTCTAGTTATAGAAGAGCGCCCAGATGACAAGCCATGGTACACAGATATCAAGCAATACTTGGATGACGGCGCTTTTCCTCTGGAAGCCACCAAAACAGACCGTCGAGCAATCAGAAGACTCTCTATTCAGTTTGTTCTCTCAGGAGGAGTGTTATACAAGAGGTCACTCAATTTGATTTGGTTGAGATGCCTTGATAAAAAGGAAGTAGCACAAGTGGTTGAAGAGGTTCACGGAGGAGTTTGTGGTCCCCACATGAACGGGTTAATGCTGTCAAAGAAGATTCTTAGATTGGGGTACTATTGGACTACTTTGGAATCCGATTGCTGTCGTCATGTTCAAAAATGCCATCAATGCCAGATTTACGCAGACCGAATCAATGCACCACCTACTACATTGCACAATCTTACTGCACCTTGGCCTTTCTCAGCTTGGGGCATAGACGTCATTGGACCCGTCACGCCGAAAGCATCAAACGGTCATCGGTTTATTCTTGTTGCTATTGATTATTTCACAAAATGGGTTGAAGCGGCCTCTTTTGCTAATGTCACAGCCTCAGTTGTTCAGCGGTTTTTCAAGAAAGATATCATTTGCAGATATGGGGTTCCGTATGAGATCGTCACAGATAATGCTCTCAATTTCTGCAACAAAGGTATGACGGAACTCTGCCAGAGATTCAAAATCCAGCATCATAATTCTACACCGTACAGACCTCAAGCCAATGGCGCAGTCGAAGCCGCAAACAAAAATATGAAGCGAATCATCGAGAAAATGGCAATTAGGTACTCTGCCTGGCATGAAATGCTCCCCTACGCACTCATGGCCTACAGAACATCGATTCGCACTTCGACTGGTGCGACACCATTCTCCTTAGCATACGGTATGGAAGCTGTCTTGCCTATTGAGGTAGAAATTCCGTCATTGCGAGTGCTAATGGAAGCAGAAATTGAAGAATCAGAATGGGCACAAGCCAGATATGAACAGTTGCATCTGATTGAAGAAAAGCGACTGAAAGCCATAGATCACTCTCAAGCCTATCAGAGGCGTATGGCCAGGGCATTCAATAAGAAAGTCAAGCCCAGAGATATTGAGGTTGGTGACCTTGTTCTCCGGAAATTGTTGCCAAATCGTCCAGATTCGAGAGGGAAATTTACACCAAACTACGAAGGCCCATACATTGTCAGGGAAAAGTTCTCAGAAGGCACCCTTCGACTTGGACGTATGGATGATGAGGATCTTCCTGAGCCAATCAACGTAGATAAAGTTAAGAAGTATTATGCTTAGGATTCTATTTGATAGCTGCTTGTACTCTTAGCTTCTTTGGGGCATGATAGGAGGCCGTTTTTGGTGCCTGCTCTCCCTATAAATCATGTAACACCTACAATATATCAATAAAGTTCGTTAGTTAACCCTTCGAGCCTAATAACCTCTTTTTCAAAAACCTTTTATCGGGACACCTTGCACTTAGTCTGCTATGAACTACGTCATGACCTGATCCTGAAAAAGGTACGTAGGCAACCTGGAAATCAGGTGCGGTCAAATTTTCAAACCATTTGGACAAAGTAGCTCCAATTCAAAAACATTCAAAAAAAAAAAAAATCAATCAAGAGGTGTTCAAGAAAAGACAGAATTCCGATAAGCAGAAAGGATGTCCCAAACTTTCAGTCCCCTCAGCCAACGTTTCGTCCCATCTCAAGTCCCCCTAGATCCCTTAGAGACTAAGAGTACAAGCAATTATCAGAATAGTATCCGGGGCAGAACACTGACATTCAAGGCAATGAAGGGAGTAAAGCCTCCATATGAAATAAATCGCGGGCATGAGTGAAAACCGGAAACGGCCTCACTGCGCAAAAATTACGCGAACCCCAGCTCTAGTCTTGTGACTAGGGGCATAAAAGGGAAAATAATTTGATCAATTTCGCAGGCATGAGTGAAAACCGGAAACGGCCTCATCGCGCAAAAATAATGCGAACCCTGTGACTTGGTCATTCCAAGGGTAAAAAAAAGGAAAAAAGTTGAAAATGGTTCAAACAGCGAATTTTGTCAAAAACCATTTGTGCATCAGTTTTTCAGGCAATTAGAGCAGAATCGTACTTCAAATAAATCGCGGGCATGAGTGAAAACCGGAAACGGCCTCACTGCGCAAAAATTACGCGAACCCCAGCTCTAGTCTTGTGACTAGGGGCAAAAAAGGGAAAATAATTTGATCAATTTCGCAGGCATGAGTGAAAACCGGAAACGGCCTCATCGCGCAAAAATAATGCGAACCCTGTGACTTGGTCATTCCAAGGGTAAAAAAAAGGAAAAAAGTTGAAAATTGTTCAAACAGTGAATTTTGTCAAAAACCATTTGTGCATCAGTTTTTCAGGCAATTAGAGTAGAATCGTACTTCAAATAAATCGCGGGCATGAGTGAAAATCGGAAACGGCCTCAATGCGCAAAAATTACGCGAACCCCAGTCCTAGTCTTGTGACTAGGGGCAAAAAAGGGAAAAAAGAAAAAATCTGATCAACTTCGCAGGCATGAGCGAAAACCAGCAATGACCTCATCGCGCAAAAATTGTGCAACCCGTGACTTGGTCATTCCAAGGGCAAAAAAGGGAAAAAGTCGATGGCAAAATCTGTAGAAGACCATTCGCGCTTCACCTCTCCAGCAAACACATTTGTCTTAACAATCCACTTGTTCGCAAGACTCGTTGTATTGCCAATCTAGCACGTGGTGAGACCAAACTTAGTTTTACTTATCCTGTACAATAATGATCAATAAAGTCCTGTTTTCTCTTGGTCATACTGTACTGTCCGAAAACACCAAATGTTTTCATGATTTCCAAATGCTACATCCAAAAAGCAATTCCCTTGCAAATTCAAAGGCAGAGTATAGTCTTTCGCATGATGTCAAAAGTCATCTTCCAAAATAAAATTCAACATTTTCATAAAAATCAAAAATTTTGTTTTGGATTTCATGGTCTGACTATGGCGGTTTTCTTTCGCCAGCAATCATCGCAGCAAATGACGTCACATACGATCGCGGATAAACAATGAAGCAGACACTGCTCTAACCAATCATATTTTTGTACATTCTTCCATCTGGTTGGTTGACATTCAAGGCGATGTCACCCTCTATTTCATCAGTTGACATTCAAGGCGATGTCACCATCAATCTTTTGGTTGACATTCAAGGCAATGTCACCATCAATCCTTTCGGTTGACATTCAAGGCGATGTCATCCCCATCTCGTTGGTTGACATTCAAGGCGATGTCACCCTCTTTTTTTGTTAGTTGACATTCAATGCGATGTCACCATCAAATCTTTTCGGTTGACATTCAAGGTGATGTCACCATCTATCTTGTTGGTTGACAATCAAGGCGATGTCACCATCATTCCGTTGGTTGACATTCAAGGCGATGTCATCATCAATCCTTTCGGTTGACATTCAAGGCGATGTCACCATCAATCATTTCGGTTGACATTCAAGGCGATGTCACCCCCATCTTGTTGGTTGGCATTCAAGGCTATGTCACCATCAATCCTGTCGGTTGACATTCAAGGCGATGTCACCATCTATCTTGTTGGTTGACATTCAAGGCGATGTCACCATCTATCTTTTCGGATGACATTCAAGGCGATGTTATCTCCCATCTCGTTGGTTGACATTCAAGGCGATGTCACCATCAATCTTTTCGGATGACATTCAAGGCGATGTTATCTCCCATCTCGTTGGTTGACATTCAAGGCGATGTCACCATCAATCCTTTCAGTTGACATTCAAGGCGATGTCATCCCCATCTCGTTGGTTATTCAAGGCGATGTCCGCTCCCCATCTCGTCGGTTGACATTCAAGGCGATGTCATCCTCTCTTTTGTCGGTTGACATTGAAGGCGATGTCACCATCAATCCCCTAGCTCCGAACACTATATTAGTCTCCATGCAGTAGGATTCGCGAGCTCCCTTCAATCCATGTTCATGTACACCCATTTTCCCCAGCAGTCCTCCGCAATGAGTTCTTAAACTACCATCCATCACTCCATCTATTGGTTTTGGCAAGTTTTCTAGGATTAGAATTTAGCTTCACTATCTTCTATTTCTTTAAGTTTTTTCAGGATTTTTGTGTGTAAAAATGACGGTGTTTCAGTCTTTGCCGTTCAATTGCCAGCAATCTCCGACAAAGAGGGGCAACTGTGAACACCCCATTTTTACACCCATCAATCCCTTGTTTTTTTTTACTTAATCTCATTTACTTGTAATTTTAAATTTTAATTTTGGTTTTATTTTATTTCCTTTTTATGCGAGCTTAGGGAGTTTTGAGAGAGAGAGAGAGAGAGAGACAAGAGAGCCCATTACCTATGACCCAAGCCCATGACCCAAAAGGTTTAAACCCTAAAACGTCCAAGCCCAAAAGCCTGCCACTGTTCCTTTATAAACCAAAAGGAGGTTTTCAAAAGAAAACCCCATTCGGTTAGCCCCCTTCTCTCCAGATTTTTTTTCTCCTCCATCACTTCTCGCCGGTGGCAGCAGCACTCTCAATTCTCCATGCATCAATGCAGCATCTCAGGTGAATTCGATCCAGCTCCGACGCCTTTTAGTTCCGACGAACTCCAGCAGCACCCTCCGATCCTTGCTCCTTGATCGGTGAAGATCTCAATCCAATAGCTCGAGTTCCCCTCTCTCCGTTGGGTTGCAGTCTGGCGATCTTCCCTCTCCGGCAGACCACAGCGGCCCATCATCATCCTTCCTTTCTCCAAGTCGTCCATCTTCTCCGGCGAGTTCAACGCTGCTCCAGAATAATCCAACTCTTCATCCGGTTTCGTCGATCAGACATCCGGCGATTTACTCTCCGGCGGTTTCCGAAGGCAAGAGGACCTCACTTGTGGTCTCCTACATCTATACCTCAGTTCGCCGCCACTATCTCCGGCAATTTTACCTTTCCGGCGAGTCACAGATCTGTTGAGATCCAGCAGCATCGTCGTTTTCTTCGGGCCAGTAGCTCTTCGTGCTTAGGCCAGCTTCATCATTTGAGTTTTACTGTTGTTTTTGTGGATCCCTTGTTCTGGGGATTGAGCGAGTGAGAGAAGTGAGTATTACTTTAGATCAACAGAACAACCACGCCAACCTCCTTCCTTCTCACCGGAGCAGCCGCCAATATCGCACATTCCCCATCAACCGCACGTAGGTATGTGTCTTCCATGCTTATTTATTTATTTTCATGTATATGTGTGTGCAATAAGTTTAGGCCGATATTTTTTTCTATTTTGCCTACATTGGGCATTTAGGTAGGTTCTTTTTAACCCTAAATATTTGGCTTACCCCCGTTAGTTAGCCACACCAAAAAAAAAAATCAAAAAATAATAATAAAGATCAAAATAAATTAAAGGTATTGGTCTATCTTCCCTTGGGACCTAAAGCAGGGTCCGTATTTAAACCATAGCCCCTTTTGGTTTAAGGCCGCTCGATCCGCCCTGCTCTTTGCCTTTAAGATAATTAAAATCATTTAGACTTTATTTTCCTTTTGCCTACCTTGGGCACTTAGGATAGCCTTGACTAGTTAAAACTTGCCAAAATTAAAAAAAATACAAAAAAAATAAAAAAAAATAAAAAAATACAAAAACAACAAAAAACATTCAAAAACCCACAAAATGCAAAAAGGACTTACCCTAATAAATGAACGCCCCCTAGAGCTCCCCCACGAGCACCTAGCTACGCGGCCATCTCCCGGAGTGAGATTCATAAATCTCAGTTCCATTTCCCCTCCCCAACTCAAACACGAGTTGGAAGTGACCACACTCCGAAACGAGTATAAAAACAGTCACGGACCCCGAACTACTATGAGGGTCTGATTCCGACTAACCGGATAAGTAGGCAGCCCAATCAGGGTTCGACCCCAACCAAAAAATAAACTTTTTTTTACACCCCCTTTTGATTGGTATTTCGATTAGCAAAATTATTAAATTTTAGGAAATGTTAAGTGATTTTTTAAATGTTTGATTTGGACCTAATGAGTAGGTTACCATCATTGGATGGAGGTCCTGGGGTGCCTAACCCCTTCCCCAGGACCTAAAGGGATCTCTTACCTAGACTACTCTGGACCATAGACCCCCTCATTTGGATTATCTCGGGATCCTACTTCCCCTAAGTAGGTGGCGACTCTTAAAAATAAATTTAGCGTTCTTCCTCTACTCTCGAACCTTATCTTGACACTTAGAGTTGAGAGGGGAGGAAAGGCGGTAAATTTATGTGTTCACACTTAAAAGTTCCACATTTGTAGAACTATTACATTCTATGGAACAATAAAGTTCCAAACATTAGACAAAATAACAAGCGTGGAACAATGAAAGTTCTGAAACTTTAAAAGTGTCACCCTAAAGTTCGACCAAAAGAACGGACCCTTTTATGGATTTACTAGCCATGTTCCTACAGAAAGTAATACTTAATCTATAAAAATATATTTGTTGACCCAAGCCTCATAGAATGATGTTCTTGAAAGGATAAAGCAATCATCTGCAAATAGGACTAACTTTTCTACACTAACTTAGTCATTTTCTTTAAACAAAAAAAAAAAGCGGAATTTCTATCTACAATCCTGACTTTTTAATCTTTCTCATGCCATGATGTTTTGAATATTTAGGGTTAAAGGAATTTTTGAGGGGTGGAAGAGATTAAAGGGCTCCTACAATTAGGGGTGATTATCTAATGAAATAGGGGAGCATGAGAATATTTCTTGGAATGAGATGATGTGCATGTAATAATGTTGATTACTACCCCTTTATTTGCATGTGTTAATTCTTTATCTTGTCTTAATTTTTTAAATAACAACTTTTATCTTTATATGTAGGAAATTGGGAGAGTTGCATAGGAATGATGCTAAATAAAGGTTAGAAATGTCTTTTCATATGAAAACTCCAAGGAAGATAAAGCCCAAAACTAAAACCCAAGTCCAAGCTCTCAAAGTCAAAAAATCTAAGAAGCCCAAGTCAAAAATCGAACAAAGGCCCAAGAAGGGAATGAGTAGACATTCCTATTATGGGAGATACAACAATGTGGTATTTAGGAAAGATGTTTGATATTTCTATGAAATAAAGAATATAATCTTCTTGGAAAGAAAAATGACCTTGTTTTTTGAATATTTTCTATATGAGAAAAAGAGATGTCAAGGAATTAGGAAGAGGAGGGGACGGACCATATACACTACATTTTTTTTGGATTTTTGTGGAGGACACTTTTTTTACACACATTGGGGAGACTCTTACTTTTGGCTTTTATACTTTTTTTAGTTCTTATTCTCTCTCTCTCTCCCTCGCTCTAACCTAAAATCTTATTCTCTCTACTATTTTTTTTTTCTATTTTGTAATTGTGGAAGATTGAGTGATATAAAAAGTTGATCAAAGATTATTGAAGAGCGGGACGATTTATTTCATTGATCTTATTTTAAATGCAACAATGATTGGCTAATTCGAGATAAAGGACGAAGGAGGAAACCAAGAACCCGTTAGGATATATCTTTATTTTAAATTTTAAATTTTCCAAAACATCATATTATTATGAAAAATATTTAATCTGGATTTTAATTAAAGTTTTCCTAAGATTTATCTTCCGATCCAAAGCATTTGTTTGCTTGTTGGATCGTGTTACATTGGAAAATTTAGAAATTAATTTTAGGATTATTCTTATTATATATTTTGGAGAAATCCGGATCTCCTATTCTCATTCAACTTTAACCAAAGATTTATTCTCTTCTTTTATTCATTTTATTAGTTTCACTTTATTTTTAAATATCATCTTAGCATAACATTTTTAAATCGGTTTTTATTAAATATATTAATAAATTTTAAATTAATCTTAGAACCAATTTAACAAGTCTGTGTGAATCAGCCCCATTTTGCTGCTATCTGAATGAAAAAGTGTATGTTCGGATTAATTATATTTCAGTACACCATGAGACGAGGGTTAAAAATGTAGTACAGTTTAAAAGGCTCGATATATTTTAAAAGCCATAAAGGGAGAGCACTAGACACCCGCCCCTCGAGATGTGTCCCTCATTTGGGGGAGGTCTCCGAATCATATCAAAGAGAAGAAAACTCCCAATGGATTAATAGAAGTTTCCCTCAGGATTTGGTTGGCAACCCACAGTCCACACAACCCACACAGTGTTTCAAACCCAAAGTGATGACTCACTAACCAACTAACCCGTGACCAAAATATGGCCTTGTTAAAAAATGGAGTTAAGAGTGGAAAGTCTGATCTAACCCAATAAGTAACCCCTCAAAACTTGTCAATGAGTTGGGCTCGAGCCAACACTAGTACAACCCGACTTTATTCAAACTTCATATATATTGCCTAAGCCCGACTTATTTATTCCTTGTGGGGGTGTTGGGCACTAGCAAACCCATTTTCTAAACAAAATTCCCAAATCCAAGCTCTCCTATAAAATAATTCATAATTTAGATATATTATATAAAATAATTAATTTATAATTACATTACGTAAATGAATTGAAAATTATAATGATAGATATGATTTTCAACAAGAATGACTTTTTTCATATGATGATTACAATGAGAAGAAATTGTCACAATGGTATTGTGTCATAGTCCAAAATATGCACGTGTTGATGCGAGATGCCGATTTTTTTTAATGGAATTGTTATCATGTAACACACACCCATGCACTTTTTTTTTATCATCTTATAGCATGTAGATATAACTTTTTTTTTCCTTGGTAAAAATGTAGATATAACTTATCTCCTAAGAATATGCAATTAATTCATAATTTTTATATATTATGTTATATAATTAATAGTTAAAGTACTTCAAGCCAAGCCCAAACTTCAATGAACTAAACTCTAGCTTGGTCTAATGGGCTTTAGAAATTGAGCCCAACCCTAACCCTAAGACCTAAATAATGTGCTATATTAGTTTTTAATTTCAGAGCGGGTTATGAGGCTGCTTTGGCTTATTGATACCCTTGCTCAGTTTCCCTCAACCTTAACCCGTGCTCCTAATCCCTTCTAGATGGATGAAAATACCTTTTGGTATTGAAGATTTTTCTAGGCCAACTCAATGTTTGGCCCCACCTAATGCAAAACACTACAAAATAGACCATTCTTTTGGGTCTACCTTTGGATTTGGACTATGGGTATTTGATTCATCTAGCTCACCTTGATTGGAAGGATTCCAATACCTATACTATAATCATTCTACTAATAAAAATACAAAACTTTACTTGGACGTAAATACCCTTTAACTTAATTTATTTAATACATAATTTATAATATAACCAAACTTTAATTAAGTCACTATTTAATATTATGTGGGTCACATTATTATTAGAGAGTTGGTTTAGGACTCTACCATATTTTATGGAAGAATTCTAATATTTCTATAGAAAGAGAGTCTTCAAAAAGGAGAGTTGGTTGAGGAATCTACCATATTTTAGAGAAAACAACCATGAAAAGTATCTTCCTATAATCTCCACACCCCGAATGATGAAAATATATTAACATGACGTCTAATGAAAATATATTAAAAATTATATTTTATTTTATTAGTATAAATAAATAAGTGTCACCTAACGCCGTTTCTTTGCTCTCCAATCTTCAATTCCAAGAATCCTATGAAAACTATTTTAAAGATACCACGTGACACCCTTCTTAATCTCATCCATTAACTCTCTCTCTCTCTCACACGTCTCCCTCTCAATTTAAAAAGCATTGGCGAGATTTTAGGGAATTGTTCTCTCCACGACGCTATCTCTAATCTCAACTATTAAATCTTTTGGAGAGATTTTAGGAGAGGGATAGAGATAAAAAAAAGGATGGATAGATAGAGAATGTAGAAAGAGATTTTAGGGGATTGTGATGAGAGGGATAAATAGAGAGATAAGAAGGATAAAGAGAGATTTTAGGGGACTGGGATAAGGGGGATAGAGAGTGTAGAGATTTTTGTATATTTTTTTATTCACACCTGTGCATCACACGAGGTCTCTACTAGTGTAATGTATAAATAAATAAGACTCGCCTCTCTGATCTCCAAACTCCAATCCCTGAATTCTACAAGTGATGACTTGACACCTCTAAAGAAGAGGGACTTTAAAGGATTGTGATAAAGCCGAGTCATCTCTCTCTTCTTTCTTCACTCGAGCATGAAAAGACAATCGTTGATCCGGTCGACAATTGCTCCATTTTTGACAGTTCCGAGTCGATCCTAGAGTTGGTGAACAAAGAGATGAGGAATAGAGAGAGAACACATAGAGTATCAATTCATGAGAGAGATTTTAGGGGATTGTGATAAGAGGGATAAAGGGAGAGTGTGTGTAGAGACGTATTGAATTTTCCTTTTTCAAATTAAATCTTAACAATTCCATAATATTTGTCTTATAAGCAGTTAATTTTAATCTATTTTACTTATTATTTGTTTTTATTCATAGCCTTGCATTGCACAGATTTCTGCTAGTATCAATAAAAACAAACAAGAAAAACCTTCCTACTTGGGTGCCTTAACTTTCCTAAGCCCTAGTTTTGCCAATTTTCGTATGAGTCCTGATACCACTCCCACATGCTTTCCCTTAAGGCCTTAATTTCCCTAACTCTCTAATCTCTCTCCTTCATCTCCCTTGATTTTTATCAATCCATTTCTCTCTCAACTACCTGATCCCTCTTTCGACTTTAATCTCTCTATCTCTCTTAACTCTCTAATCTCTCTCTCAACTCTCCTCCATTCTGCACTTTGGATTGTATTGCCGTTGCACTTTGTATTGCATTGCCAGTCCCAATTCAGGGTAATGGAGGAAAATTTAATGTTAAATTGGTAATCGACATAAGAAAAAACAATAGCTAAATCATTTGACAATTTTTTTTTTGTTCACTCCTCTTTTTGGCGTTGTTCGGCCTTCGCCTTTGAGAGTATAACTAGGGGCGGAGCCAAGATTTTCTTTGTAAGGGGGGCTAACAATAGGGTGTGAGGGGTTACAGCCTCAATTTTTTTGAGGGCCAAGTTCAGGGGTCATCTTGTCTGTTCGTATCTATTTGTCAATAATATATATACACACACACACACACATTAAAATTAGAGGGCGATTGCTCCTCTTACCCAAGGCTATGCCATCTTAAATTAAATATTTCAATATAAAACTTATTTTTTTTTCCTCAAGGGGTAACTTCCCCATGTATCATGCCTATGCCCTCTTAAATTAAATAATACTAGTGGGCCGCACGTGCGATGCACGTGAGAGAGGGAATGAGGAGATAAAGTGGAAAGAGGGACCCTAGTGAGACCCATTGAAGCATGTGTGTTAGAGAGGAGATGTTGGAGAGATAAAATGTGCTTAGAAAGTGAGTTGTGCAGTGGTTGAAAATACATAGAGAGTAGGAGAGAAAAAATAGGAATAGATAGATGAGAGAATCAACCCTATCTAAGGGGATTTAAGTTAATAGATTTGAAATGATTTTAAATACCCTTAAATAATTATTCACTAAATAGTAATAAAATAAAATAATATTTGGTTTTTTTGTTATAGTAAAAAAAGTCAATCAACGCTACTACTCTTCATTCTTTCATTATAATAGTTTCATTATAACGGTAGAGATAAGTACACATTTAGTTTTTCCTTCCTTAAAATTTTTTTCTCTTATACCAGGAATGACATTATTATTTTTTGAATTTTTTAATTCTAAAAGCTAAGGTAGAACATAGAAGTTTCAACCCAAAGGGGATTGAAGTTAATGGGTTTTGAAATGATTTTAAATACCCTTAAATAATTATTCACTAAATAGTAATAAAATAAAATAATATTTGGTTTTTTTGTTATAGTAAAAAAAGTCAATTAACGCTACTACTCTTCATTCTTTCATTATAATAGTAGAGATAAGTATACATTTAGTTTTTTCTTCCTCAAACAAAATTTCTCTTATACCAGGAATAACATTATTATTTTTTGAATTTTTTTATTCTAAAAGCTAAGGTAGAACATAGAAGTTTCAACCCAAAGGGGATTGAAGTTAATAGATTTGAAATGATTTTAAATACCCTTAAATAATTATTTACTAAACAGTAATACAATAATATAATATTTGGTTTTTTTGTTATAGTAAAAAAAGTCAATCAACGCTACAACTCTTCATTCTTTCATTATAACAGTAGAGATAAGTATACATTTAGTTTTTTTTTCCTTAAAATTTTTTTCTTTTATACCAAGAATGACATTATTATTTTTTGAATTTTTTAATTCTAAAAGCTAAGGTAGAACATAGAAGTTTCAACCCAAAGGGTTAAAAACAACTGATTTCCTCTCCAGAGTATTATACTCGGGCCTAGCCTCTTTGCCCAAGGGAAAATTTCTTCATGCTCGTTCTAAGTATAAAGTACCATTTGTAAAATAAGAATCTCTTTCCTTACCTGATTTTTCTTCATATAGATAATTATAGGATCTATGAGACAATTATTTAAAAATACATTTTGTGCAACAACCCTTTCGATCTCATAAAAAGATCCCATGATCTCGAGCCGATCTTACCTAGGATTGCAAATCCTAAGTTTATCTTTGAAGAGTAGAACTTAATCTTTTATTGTGAATAAGATTTACTAACCCTTATAAAAAAATACTTAAAAATTAGTTAAAAAATTAAATTTTAACCTGATTTTTTTTTTCCTCTTCTAAAACCAAGATTACCTTCATTAACCCTAGTGATTAGTAACCAATGTTAAAGAGGACACGGGTTGAGCGCAAGGCTAGGCTCGAGTATAATAATTGGGCCTCGGCTAGAGAAAATCCGTTACCAATGGGCAATGGATAAAGCTTCTTCACTAGAGTTGTGCCAAAAAACGGCCGAGACGTTCTCGGGCTTCTGCCAGAGATAATCCCGTGTGAATGAGCGATACCAACACTCCCATAAGGCGCATTTTCTGTAAATCCGGCAACGACCCTTAATCATCGCCATAATGACGAGACTACCCTCAGATATTGACTACAGAATGGGGTTGTTTCGTAAATAATTTTATCTATAAGTACGGAGCAATATCTAGGGTTTTTGCTTCACCTTTCTCACGATTCTCTGTAACAGCAGCTGGGTTGCTGCGCCGATTTTGATCTCGATCGCTCTTCTGTAAGTTTCTACTCAAACCCTAAAAATGATTTGCTTGATCGAATCGATAATCCTCTAAAGCAATCGAGTTAATGTTATATGGCCGATCAAGATCTGTCTTTTCATTTCTTATTAGTAACTGTTCTTGTTCTTCTCGAAAGAGAGGGATTATGGAGGAAATCTGAATTATCTGCTTATTTAGTCTATTTTTAATCTTAAATGATTTCTTGGGTCTCTGCAGAAATCTTATGATTCTATGCAGCTTCAGTGAAACATGGGATTAGGTTCTGATTATATGTTTTTGTATAGAAACTGAACCCTTTTGAATGGTTTGTGATTCGAGTCTGTTTTGGGGTATTATCATCTGATATATACTGTTGTCTTAGTATTTCTTAAGAAGCCATTGAAATAAATTAAATTATCTGATTTTTAGATCTGGTACCCTGCTCTTGTCATATTGCTACCACTTCGTATCTCTTTGGATCTACACTTGCAACTAAGGATTTATTAATTCTAGTTCTTGTTATTATGTTATAGTTAACAAATTGGTTTAAAACCCTAAGTTGTTGGAGTGTCTTAGCTTTAAATTTGGAGCGAGTTTGTCTAACATCGGACTTATAATTTTTTTTCATTTATATATATATATATATATATATATATTGTCTTTTAGTTCAAAATAATGGTGATGTTACATTTTTAGAATCTGGTTGTAGATGATGGTTTGGGTACCTTTTTTCCTTCATGTTTTACGAAGAAGGATGTTGGGTTGGTTAAAGAGATTAAATTAACATAAACTTGAAATTTTGTTACCTCCTAATGTGGCTTGCAGCTGAAATCCAAGTTGTTGGATTTCTCCCTTTTCATGCTAATTGTCATATTACTGAACTATGACATCAATGTTCTTAATGTGAGGTGTTTTAAGTCTGTAAACATTAAAACTTTGACTATTGGAAGACAACTGCTGCACCTTACTGGCTGACCAACTTAGGCGTCCATCTCTAGGAGAACTGGTATAATTTGATTATCCATCACAGATAGAGAGATGGCCCATGAATTTGACTCTAAAAAAACCCTCGACCCCCCACACCAAAGTAAGCCCCCCCTCTCTGCAAGAAAATCCTGGCTCTTCCCCCTAGTTAAGGCACACCATGTCCTGTCTTTTAGATACCATGCCTCTATGTAATTATAAAATTGAATAAAAACAGACTTGTGTCCCAAAATAATGGTCTTTGCTTTAATTTTTGAAGTGAACACGAATGATCTGTTGCATGTGAGTCTCATATGCTCTTTAATGCTTTATTGCTAGCTCACCTATGTAATGCGCACCACATCCTGTCTTTTGGATAACATGTCTATGTAATTATAAAAAAGAATGAAAACCGGTCTTGTGTCCCAATATAGTGGTCTCTGCTTTAATTTTTGAAATGAACACCTATAATCTGTTGCATGCATGTCTCATATGCTCTTTAATGCTTTATTGCTAGCTCACCTCTGTAATGCTATAACATAGTTTGTTTCATCTTATAAATTATTTACATGTATAATAGTTTACTTCAAGGAAGGATCTGAAATCAAAGTAGCTTGATTCAACAGAAATTTTGGAACTGCCATTTTTCTGGTTGATTTGGCCAGAAATGCACTGAATTAGCAACATATACCCATGGAAATAAAAATTGCCGAAACCTATACGAAACGGGCGATATGTATAGGTTTGTACGATATTTATACTGAAACGAAATGGGGGATACATATCGTTTATTAGTTATTTATATTTTCATTCATTGTGTAGTGGTAATTATGTTTGTTACGTTGTCTTTGAGTCACTTCCCATGACTTTATATTTGGTAAATTTAGTTCTTTTAACTCATTTGCATTTTTTAAAATTTAATTTGATATTTTTATAAAAGAAAATTTTTATATGTATCATCCAAAACCGATACGTATAGGCTTCGGTAGGGATCGATACATCCCCCGAAACCCTATTTTTAATCATTCCATATACCATTAGTGACATATAAACTTATGCTTGATTCCACAGAGATTACTAAAGTTGAATAAGCGTGTTTCTTTCTCTGAGTTTCTTGTAATTGTAACTTTTCATAATTAAATTTCTTATTTGTTAGACTCCCTCTCAAGAAATATTCTTCTATTAGTTTTCATAGCATGGATGGTGATAGGTGCATTACATTCCTTGTATTTTAACTTGTTATGAAGTTTGGACACAGGTTTGGTACCTAATTTAGTGTCTGGTGGTTATAGCTTATCTTGTCGTTTTCTCCAAGCAATAGACCTATAGTTTGTTGTTCCTCTTTTCATCATGGTTCTTTTGCTCAATGTTCTCTAATTATACTTTTATATATACCATAGTTCGAAAACTCGTCGAGTCACCCGAGTAACTCGGCCGAGTTACTCGACTCGACTGAATTTCGAGTCGAGTCACCTCAAAACTCGAAGAAGACACTATTTGCCGAGTTACTCGAGTGACTCGGACGAGTCAAGCCGAGTTTTTCGACTCGCCAAACTAGGTCGAGTCACAAAAGGGTATTTTTATCATTTTTTAAAACCTAAACTCGAATGTCACATTGTTTTTGCATCATATGTTTTGGGTCCACAAAAACAACCTTCTATGTGTTCTATTAATCCTACTTTTTAGGTTTGAGTCTGTAAAATTAGTGTACTTTGAGTTGTTTTAACCCAGTTTTTTCAAGTTATGACATATATATTCCGAGTTAAACCGAGTCGAGTTTTTTTCGAGCTTTCCGAGTTACTCAACCCGGTTAACTTTCGAGTCGAGTCGAATTTTCGGGTTTTTGAACCATGATATATACTGTACTGAAAGGGAATTGCCACTCAATTAGCACACATTTCAGCATAACTTTTATTTGGAGCAACTCCACAAGTCAACCAAATTAATACATGGCATGACATGCTTTTCCTATATGGTTTTTATCATCTTTTTTGTTTAGGATGATCATTTCAATTCAAGCACCGGTAACTCTTGTTTTTTTGTGGGTTCTTTTTGGTTTTTTTAAATCATTGGAGATCCTGTTGATTATGGAAACAGACATTCAACTAAATTAGCACATTTTCCAAATAACTTTATATGGAGTAACACCACAAGTGAAACAAATTAATACATGGTATGTCATGGTTTTCCTATTTGGATTTTTATCATCCAAGTATGGGAAGCTCATTTCAGTTCCAGCACCAGTAAATCTTATTCACTGTGGGTTCTTTATGGATTTTTAATTCATTTGAGATCTTGTTGATTATAGAAACGGAAATGCCACTTAATTAGTACTCGTTCCCACATAACTCTTATATGGAGTAACCCCACAAAGCAAACAAATTAATACATGGCATGGCATGCCTTTCCTATTTGGATTTTGGATCTTATCATCTGAGTTTAGGATGCTTATTTCAGTTCCAGCACAGTGAATTCTTTGGATTTTTAATTCATGGGATTTTCATAGATTTCTGTCAATTGGTAATTAGCTCTGTGGGAATGGAGTTCAATTATTACTGCCAAAGTAATGCCTAAGTTCCTATTTAATTTGTTTCTTGCTTCTTGTTTTCATTCCCTATTGCAAATTACTATAAAGTATTGGGATTGTAGTTCAATTGGTCAGAGCACCGCCTGTCAAGGTGGAAGCTGCGGGTTCGAGCCCCGCCAGTCCCAATTCACTATGTATTATTGATGTCTCCTTTTTCTTTAGTAATTATTTTGTATAATTATCAGGAAATTTTCATTATTCTCTTACATGGTTGTTGAGCCTGATACATGCTCCTTCATCCTTCAGCTTTTAGCTTTACAGCAAAACAGCAATGGGTAAGGAGAAGGTTCACATAAGCATTGTTGTTATTGGCCATGTTGATTCTGGGAAATCGACTACCACCGGGCATCTCATCTACAAACTTGGTGGGATTGACAAGCGTGTGATTGAGAGGTTTGAGAAGGAAGCTGCTGAGATGAACAAAAGGTCATTCAAGTATGCTTGGGTGCTTGACAAGCTGAAGGCTGAGCGTGAGCGCGGTATCACCATTGACATTGCTCTGTGGAAGTTTGAGACGACTAAATACTATTGCACTGTTATTGATGCTCCTGGCCATCGTGATTTTATCAAGAACATGATCACAGGAACATCTCAGGCAGATTGTGCTGTCTTGATCATCGACTCCACCACTGGTGGGTTTGAAGCTGGAATATCAAAGGATGGACAGACTCGTGAGCATGCTCTGCTTGCTTTCACCTTGGGAGTTAAACAAATGATCTGCTGCTGTAACAAGGTATTTGTTTAACTTTATTATTATTTTTATATCTTCTGTTATGTATGATTACATTTATCATATTACTTTTGCTGATAGAGAAACTTATTGACTATTTTAAATTTTCTTGTAGATGGATGCTACCACCCCCAAGTATTCAAAGTCAAGGTATGAAGAAATTGTGAAGGAGGTTTCTTCTTATCTTAAGAAAGTTGGATACAACCCAGATAAGATCCCCTTTGTCCCAATTTCTGGCTTTGAGGGTGACAACATGATCGAGAGATCCACCAACCTTGACTGGTACAAGGGACCAACTCTCCTGGATGCCCTGGATCAGATTTCGGAGCCCAAGCGTCCTTCAGACAAGCCACTCCGCCTTCCTCTACAAGATGTTTACAAGATTGGGGGCATTGGAACTGTCCCAGTGGGTCGTGTTGAAACTGGAATGATCAAACCCGGTATGGTTGTGACCTTCGGTCCAACTGGCCTACAAACTGAAGTTAAATCCGTGGAGATGCACCATGAGGCTCTCCAAGAAGCTCTCCCTGGTGACAATGTCGGTTTCAACGTCAAGAATGTCGCTGTCAAGGATCTGAAGCGTGGGTTTGTTGCTTCAAATTCAAAGGACGATCCAGCTAAGGAGGCTGCCAACTTCACCTCACAAGTCATTATCATGAATCACCCAGGACAGATCGGAAATGGATATGCCCCGGTTCTTGATTGCCACACTTCACACATTGCCGTCAAGTTCTCAGAAATTTTGACCAAGATTGATAGACGATCGGGTAAGGAGTTGGAGAAGGAGCCCAAGTTTTTAAAGAATGGGGATGCGGGCTTTGTTAAGATGATTCCTACAAAGCCGATGGTTGTAGAGACCTTTTCGGAGTATCCTCCCCTGGGGAGATTTGCTGTCAGGGACATGAGGCAAACAGTGGCTGTGGGTGTCATCAAGAGTGTGGAGAAGAAAGAACCCAGCGGGGCCAAGGTCACTAAATCAGCAGCGAAGAAGAAGTGAACCAGTAGCTGTGCGGCCGAGTCTGGTGGTGGTGTTAGTGATGATATTGTCTCTTTTTGTTGTGGTGTCTACTCAGTTGTTGCAGTGTCAAGTGTCTTGATGCAAAGTTGGGTGCTTGACCTGCGATGATGGAGGTAAGAGTCTTCTTTCTTAATTGAGACTATTAAAAGACTACTTTTCTTTCTATTACGAGTGGTTTTATGGTTGAATTTTGGGATGATTTATTGACATTAGCCTCCCTATTTATCTTTTAGTTTGAGCTTGGTTTTAATAAACTGGAGTTTAGTGTCTACTTTATGGTTATATCTTTTTTAGTTTCATTTTCTCCATTAGCTTGACCATGGTTAAACCTTCTATTTTTATTTATCTGTGTGGAGAATGGTTTGTAGAAGGATGGAGATGAGTTGGCAGGGAAGGGATTTTGATGTTGAAACTTGATATCTGGGGTGATGGCAAATAAGTAATAAGTAAAAATGGTTGAGACTCCAAAAAATCAAAAAAGAGCTACTTATAAATAAGTAATTTTCTGTCGAGAAATGAGATGCTTTTGTCCCCAACATTTTTATGAAATTTCATAACTATCTTTGTTAAAAATTTATTTTGGAGAAAAAGGTTTGTAACTTTGTGGCCTTAAAAAAAGAAAAGAAAAATAACTATCTTTTAAAAAAGTACTTATTTAAGCAAATGAGCTTATTCTAAAAGTACTTTTTTATGCTAGAAAAGCGGCAACATCAAATGAGCTTCTTGTTAAAAAGTGATTTGGTAAAAAACACTTCTATTTATAAGAAAGTACTTATTAACTAATAATTGTGTTGCCAAACGCCTCTTTATTACCTTATGATGTATTTGGTATGAGAAATCTAAAGCCTTCAATTGTTTACACAAGGGAGTCTCAAAGGCTCCGTCTTGTGCTCCTCAGACCAGTGCTATTTCCCTTGATTCATGAAACTAGATTGAGGTTTAGGTTAAGCTTTAGTGTTTTTTTAGGCTAGTCAGAGCCATCATAACAAGTGATGCGTGAAAGCTAACCCACTTGGTTCATTTACACCCATTTGTGTGAGTTGAAAATGTATGACAACAGACCATTTCTGACTAAAATTGGAGACCATCAGACTCTCATCCTATGGAGCTCATTTTGGTTCCACCCCCCACGAGTGAATGTAATGGTATCACCTCTGTTTTTTTGGGCCCTTTCTCATGATTTTCTTATTTAGCTTATCTGCTCATAATGAAAGTAAGGCCAAATGATGCAAGCTTTCTGGGTTGATAAATTTTCTAGGTGACTTCGCTTCACCTGTGAATAGGAGCTTGAGCTGGGAGTTATGTTCGACCTCCTTTTCGATTTTTGCATCAGTTATTCTGGTTCATATGAGTTGGGGTACAACCCTAACACAAGATGATACTAGTGGGTATTATCAAATGAGAACAATCCTCTCCTTGGGCATATTACTCATTGTCCTCACAAAGCCTCTTTTAACTGTACTTCAACTATGGTTAACAAATTTTAATCCATGTGGTTGAATTTTTAATTTTTTTTCTTCTAAAAATCAAGGTTAGATGCTTTAATCTTTAGGGTTAGGGAATCTTACCAACAGTTAATGGTAGTTTAAAAGAGGGGACACACGGCGAGAAAAGGGGGACGAGATGCCTTCATTGCACCACCAGCAAGGTGATTATTTTCCTTATCAAACATGGGTTTATATGTGGAAATGGAAATCCATGCACTCTTTTTGAACACCCACCAATGTGGTCAAGATTTATTCACCCATAGGGTTTCATCATCGATGGAACCTTGGTTTGTAGAAGAAGAAAAATAAAATAACAATAGTAATTTAAGGAAGCTTAAACATGGTTAAAAAGGGGTTAAAAGGGACACGTGGACACTGTGGGTCCCCATCTCAGGACTCTGTTTGTCTGGTATATGATGTCTAATTGTAGTTGTGACTTTTGCGGTTGTTGCCTGGTCTTAGACTAGTATTCCCCCTCAGTAGCATGTTGGGTGCTGCTCTTGTATGGTCATTCCCATATAGTTGCAGCAAAGAACAGTAGAACACCATTCATTCTATCCTTTGGAGAATGGAAACTATCCAACTCTCTTCTAATTGCTGTCAAGGTTTATCACTCTGAATCGTATGTTAATCTATGAGCCCTAGAAAATCTAATCAGTTCAGTATATGACCCCATCAAGGTTAGATCAATGTTTCTTTGATTTGAAGGATACACTAATTCACCAATGTAGCTCTACTCTTGTTCAAGTTTTTAGTTTCTCCAAACAATATGCAAAGAACTATGTTGCCATTTCTCTTGTGCCCACACATCCAGTGATGTGTTGCGTTTGTTTTTAAGATGATTTGAAAAAAAAAAAAAAATACAAAATCCTTTGTGAATCTTGAACTGTTGTTTTAATGACAAAAAAGAAATGCAAAATCCTTCGTGAATCTTGAACAGATGTCTTAATGACAAAAAGAAATGGCAGAACAAAATTCGTGTGTGCCGACTCCAGAAAGGTGGGAACTATTACTCCTCGAGAGCACACCAGCATTTCCAAAAGTGGATTAAGTGGATTTATTGGACATGTAAAATTCCCCTCATTCAGATGCATGAAAAGCATACATGCATTCTAGGGTAGACCCAGGGAATTCTTGTGGGAGGCAAGCAATGGTAATTAACAATATTAGTAATTATTGGTAGGTTTGTGAAAAATGATTAAGCGGATATGAAATATTATTGGTTCAGGAGTTGTGGGGATTGGTGGTGTAATTTCTGATTTTTTTTTAGGGCCAAGTTCGTGGGCCATGTCTTCCTTTTGTATCCGATTGTAAAGATTTTTTATTATTTTTAAGTTAGGGGTAGTTGCACCTTGCCTATGGCTGTCATCTTAAATTAAATAATATAATTTAAAATAATGTTTTCATAACTAGACCGAGAGTCGAATTGGTTGGGTGGCTAGTTTCGATCATATCCTTTTATTATTTTTAAAATTATTTTTTTCCTTTACCCACTTTTTTCCCTTTTTGGCCAAAATGTTCATTTTTTCCAGTTTTTTTAAATCACCGGTTCTGATCGTTTTGTTGGATCCCGGTTCTCAAGCCGATTTTGAAAATTGTCCAGTTTTAAGGACTGATTGACTAACCAGTTCTTGATTTTACGGGTTCAAGCGAATTGGTCCATTTTTCAAAACATGGGTTTAAAAAGCAGCTCTTTTTTTTCAAAAGTTTAGGGGCTGCCCCATACGGCTATATAATATAATATATACATACTTAGTCTTTTCCTCAAAAGTTCGAGAACTAGAGCAGTGTTACCAAGTTCGTTACCCGTACCGAACCACGAATCGGTTCAAAGTGAACCAGTTTGCGTTACAGTTCGTTTGGATTTGGCGGTATGGGTTCATCGAATTTATACTTTGGGTTCAATGGATTTTCCTTTTGGGTTCACGAACTGCTCATAAAACATATTTTTTTTAATGCTTTTTAAAAATAATTATATATATATTAAGCCAACAAAGCTAGCGAATCAAACTAAAGAACCTAAGCGAATCGAGAAACAAATTATCTCCTCCTATCCCTAGCGAACCAGGTTCACTTTAAAGTGACGAATTACGAATCACAAACTCGAACCAGGTAACAATTAACATTAGGATAGAGCCCATTCGCCTCGGGCTCTGCCCCTGCACACATTACATGTGTGTGTGTGTGTGTGTGGGGGGGGGGGGGGGGTGTGTTCTAGAAATATGATGTGGAGGAGCACTTTCATTCCTTTATAAAATGGTGAATATAAGAATCCAAAGTGGATCACGTACATATGTTTTTGGATAAAAAGTAGAAAACCTAACCAAGAGTGAGACAAAAACCATGATTCGAACGTCCAACCAGGTTAGGCTAATGCTTAGGTCACCTTCCACCTCAATGTCTTGTATCAGGGCTAACGCAACTCTGCAGTCACTGGAACCATCGAAGTTCATCTTCTATGGGATGAGCCTCTAGTCTTATCTACAATCCAAATGCTTTCATCATCTCTCAAAGGAATTAGGATATTAGCTTCTTTGAAACTAGTAAAATATGTGCTTATAACCATTTTCATGAGATCAGGGCCGGCCCATCCATTAGGCCATCAAAGCCTTTGCTTTAGGCCCCATTAAAAAAATTATTTAAAAGGCCCCATTTAGAATATTAAAAAAAATAAAAGGTCCATTTAAAATATTAAAAATGCCCCATTTTTTTTAATAATATTAAAAAATAAGTTTAGATTTTTCGCTTTAGGCCTCCAAATGGCTTGAGCCGGCCCTGCATGAGATTATGTATATACTACCCAGAAATCCTTATTTCATTATTTATATTTCCTGTTAAATATCTCCAACATTTCCAATCCCTTGTTAGGCCAAAATCCAATTCTTAAGAAAAATATTAAAATAATTTTGCTTTTTACTGTGATTGTGCGAGTTAAGTAGATTGGAGATTGAGATGGTGGAAGTAGGAGTGCAAATATTTAGGAAGACTTGTGATACCTTGAAAACACAATATTTTTGTAGGAAAATTAAAGGAATGTGATTAAAAACTCTTGATAGTACCTACTATCAAGACCCAGACCGTTGTATTAAAATCCAATGGCGTTAAAGCTCACATGCTTTAAATGGTGGCCTCACTTAGTGATTTAACACCATTCGATTTTCAACCCAACGTCCAGTTCTAAATAATAGGCACTATGGAGCCATTCTAAATCCCTTTCTTTGGAGCTGTGATTCACGTAAGGTCTGCTTTGTAGCACAATACAACTTTTTATTGGACAACGTGAGAAGAAGAAAATTGAATACTCATGTAACGGTATTATTTGTTTTTTAACTTATTTTTATAACTGACATTACACAAAGACGGAAGACGTTGAAAACTATTACTACATTACTATCATGTGCGACATTTCGATTGATCGAGTAATCTGTAGTCAGCTAACAAGTTGACCTTGGATTGGTTCTTCATTTTACTTATTTCCTTTTGGGCAATGCCTTTTTTTTTTAAAATAAATCATTCGAGGCAGGGACTAGCTCCTTTGGGTGTCTGCACTGACCCAAATCGGCACGTCAAATTGTCCTGTTGATCCTTAGTAGATCGAAGAACCCTAAATAGCTTCTTATCTCACTAGGGAGTGTCCCGTGGCTGGCACGGCACGGTCAGGCCTGACTCCTACCTAATTCTATGGCCCGACCAATAGACGTGCTGTTCTGGCCCTGGTTAAGTCCTGTGGCACTAGAAGCCATGGCTATGAAAGAATACATTGGCACCAAAAACATCGCACTTTTCACGTGGGTGCTAAAGAAAGCTGCATATGCTTTCCTTTCACACCTTCTAAGCTCTCCGTAAGAGACGCCAAGTTGCCTCGTCGGTGACCACGCCCACTTGGTGTGGTTGTGGGTGACCCTAAGCAAAGGACAGTTTATCCCGAATCCATATTTGAGAAGACTAGGATGGGATTGTTTCTGGCATATGCCAGAGAAACCCTTTCGGGTTACACTCATAGCATCGACATGTGAGGATAAAAATGGGGAGCGATATCAAAGTGGGAAGAAGTCAAACACATGGGGGAGAAAATGAAATCTCTCTCCTTTTTATTGTTACATGTCGGATGATGTGTGGAAGCCCGGTAGGGTTTTTCTGGCAGAGACAATCCAATCCCGAGAAGACTTAGGAACATCTCTAGTTGGTGCTGGCTAGTAGACCAACAACACCCAATTGAAAGGTGCCACACACCCCCTTCACACCAACTAAGTCATTGGTAAGCTTGCAAAAGAGGTGTGTGACACCTTCCGATTGCAACACCAATTCGACTGGAGAAGATCCTAAGTCATATGAGAATTGAGATTCCTTTTGCCCAAATAACTCTAAACTAGAAAGAAAACACAAACACGTAAGTGGCAATGCTTTTTCATGAGTTAGCATTACCCAATAAAAAACGCCATACCTAAGTGATCTTTTACTTGGTTAATTTTTCTAATCCAAAAGTTGAAGAGTGCTACTCTTAGGTGGTGTTTGGTAACACTAACTTAAATTGGTAGAACTTATTTAAAAATTATGCTTAGTTGAACTTTAGATTGTTAAATTGAAGGTTAATTGCATGTTTACATCTTTTTGAAGTATGAGGTTTTACCTTTAAATTAAAAAAATAGCTATGAGCTACCTTTTAAAGTAGATGTTTTTACCTCTAAAATCTTTATCTCAAAAAGATATAGACATGCAATTAACCTTCAACTTAACAATCTAAAGTCCAACTAAACTCAATTTTCAAATAAGTTTTGATTAGTGTTACCAAACGCCACCTTAGTCTCATCTTTGTCCAAACTCTTAAGACATATAACAAGTGTCATTGCTACTTATTTAATAAGTTAATTTTTTTTCTAGAAGAGAAAGTTATGTAACAAGTAAAAATAGTAATACGTGTTGCACGTGTCTTAAGATTTTAGAAAATGATCAGATTGGGGGCTAGCATTTTTTTTTACTATCCATGTGGCTGTCTCTGGTTGCACGATTCAATTTTGTCATCTGCACAAATAGAAAAGTAAACCCCATTATTAATATTTTTAACTTAGTTTGTGAATCATTAATCTTAATTATCCTTGATTTCTGAACCTTTGAATTCTCAATCTTAAATATCCTAATCCCTAAAGCTTGATAATCTCCTCTCCTCTCCCCGGGGTTAATGCTGAGGTAGGGTTGGGTAACCATTACTTTTCATCCTTAAATCATAAATTCTATGTCCCCTTTTGTATTAAGAGAGGTACTAAGGTTTTAAGTGTCAAATTTAAGGAGCTAGTAAAAAGTTTATATTTATTTATTATCAATTATAGCCTTAAATGTTGATGTGCTTGTTGCAGGCTATAGTTTACGTGTTGACCATGTCAAGATGCCTCCCACAATTTGATTGTGCGCAACTTAGTCCCACATAAGTCGGGAAGTGGACTTTGCTAGGGTGTATAAGGGCCACTAACTTTCCTTAAGACAAACTCTTTTGGAGTGGTTGCTTAGACTCTCTTATGACATTTTAGCGACTACCTTAGGTCTGATTGTGTACGTGAATTTAGAGTGTTTGTATGATAATAACTTTTCCACAAAAAAAAAAGAGATATTATAACAAGCCCCCCCCTCCCCCCCCCAAAAAAAACAAGAAAACTAATAGAGAGGCACATAAGTGAAAATTATATGTTTGTAAATGACGAATTGTTTGGGAGTGTTTTTATTAAGGAAAATAATTACCCATTGCTCTTTAGTTAATATAAAATATTACGTCTTTAATTGTTTTTTTTAGGATATCATTTAACTACTTATTAGAACAATTATTAGTGGGTTAGCTTGAGAGATTAAAGCTCTGCGGACTCATCACCTTAGGGATTGGATGGAGACCTCCCTCCTCACCAGAGAGGCTCTAATTATCACTGCAGACAAGATTTGTGTGTTGAATTACACACACAAAATGAACTCGAGTCGGTAGCCAGTAAGTTATGAAGGCTGCAAAATATAGTACACGTGGCGAAAAGGCAGCGGTTAACCCCTTCATGTCCAACAGTCCAAGTAGGAAATCGGGTGAAACCGCGTGAAAAATTCTTCCTCATGGGGTGGGACTGGGTCCTACACAAACAAGACCGGACTTTTTCACCCAAGCCGTGTACTTTTGGGGGGAAATTTGACAGTTGTAATGATGGAGAAAGCTAACTTTTGGGCGCCCTATCGTTTCACCCAAACTTTAATTTCTTGGTCCCAAACTTTCAACACGGAGACTCGGTGAAAGTACCCTTTTTGTGGGGACTGTATTTCCAACTCTTTTGCTACTGTCACCCCGGTTCCTCTAAATCTTTAAGGATGTGTATGTTTGGAGGGTAAATGGATAGGGGAAAGTAAAATTAAGTGAAGCGAAGCGAAGCGAAGTAAAGTAAAATAAAATAAAAGAAAATTTTAGTTTATTTTGTCTGTTTTGTTTGAGAGAAAAGTGTTAAAAAAAAATATAAATTTTTCTTGCAAAATGGTAGAATGAGAATAACAGCTCTTACAATTTCTTCAAAAAGATGAAATAAATTTTGGGTGAAAGTGAGAGAAAGTGAAACACTGTTAAGAAAGTTCAGGTTTCACTTTCTCTCACCTTCCCTCAAACCGATCATCTACTTTCACCCACTTTATTTCACTTTCACCCCAAACGAACACAGCATTAGGAGTGCTATCCCAGTCGCATTTACTACAAAAGTTCCACAGACGCAAGGGTAGGGGGTCGGATTTGATCTGGCTCTCACTAGACCAAAATCATCCGACCTCCCCCTTGAGTGTGACATGTGTTGATAAAAAGGGGAGAGAATATTAAATGGAGAGAAGTCAAAAATTAGGGGGAAATGAAATGACTTTTACCCTCTTTTTCTCGCCATATGTCGGATGTTTTGTACAGGCCGGATGGTTTTGGTACGGTGAGAGCCTCATCAAATTTGACCCCAAGGGTAAGCATATCACATGGAGATGTTTGATACTTTTAACACGTTAAAAAAAAAAAAAAATTAAAAATTTATGACATTTGTAGCCATCAAATTGTCAAGTTGTGTCTGCAAAAGATTTGCTATCTTTAAAGTTCTAGAACTTTGACCGGGGGGTAAGTGGACCAACTTGGGATTCATATGGCTCATGTGACTGGATTATTTCCCTTGTTATAGCTCCAAACCACTAAGTTAAACCTGTTGTTCAAGCTTGCATAACGAAGGTGTGTCCTCATTTGAGATTGTTTCCGGTCTGGAGTAAGAAAACTGATAAGAGATGAATACAAATTTCTCTTGGTGATGTGGCAAGGACATTAACCCAACCCAACCCAATGTGACAATTTTTAGTGGCGCTACCTGATTAACAATTAACCAACGAGAGCCAATCACCTATTAGGTATCTAATACAAACTTTGGTATTACATTCCTGCCTTACATGTGCTTTATATGCTGGACCGACAAAGTTTCAATTAGCGAGATGTTGGTAGATAGGATATTTTTTTTGTAAGTATACGACGACTTACTCAACCCTTCATTTACTAAATTCGCTTTTCATTGTTATAAATTATTGCTAGACATTTAATTCGTAATTAACCTTGGTGTTGATTTTTTGTGGATGTGAAGTTGTACTGTATGTTAAAAAGCCAATTCATAGGAGCGCAAGGTGCATTTGGATTTGTGGAATTAGCGGGCGGAATTGTTAATTACACTATTGAATTTTTTTTTTTTTAATGGGCTACACAATGAGGGGTAGCCATCCCTCTCCCATAAACCCCCCCAACCCTGATGTATGTGGGACTTGATCTCAGGTCTCTGGTACGACACCAAGAGACTTTACCAACTAGCTGGATGAACAAAATTTACCAATTCTATCATTTGACTAATACTACAAAAAATGTTGGAATGAGAATTGTCAATTTCATACGGAATTAAATCGATGATTTCATAGGCTGAATGAACAGAATTTAAATTCTTATTGAGACGTGTTATTTGATAATTCCACACTATTGTAGAATTGGAGGAAAGACATAAATCTTATGAAAATTATTTTTCTAACCTACTAACATGTGATTTAAATGAATAATAAATTATAAGTAAAATAATAAAAATTATAAATTTATATTTAAATTTTATAAATATATTACTTATATAATTATTAATTTAATAGATCGATTAAAATAATAATTTAATACATTAAATAATTATTAATACAAATTAATACTTAACATAATAAATAATATATATTATATTTAGTAAATGATAATTTTATGAAAATAAAAATTATTATACTTTATAATTATTATCTTATGAAAAACAATTTAGTACAGATAATAATAACATTTAAATTAATAAATCCATTACATATATAATTATATATTTTTGTTATTATATTTGAATTATAATTTTAAACTTATATTTAATATTTCATAAATAACTTTAAATAATAATATAATACATAAATAATAATTATTATAAATTATAATATTATTTAATTTTAAAAAATAAAAATTTCATAAATACATAATTATTGTTACAAAATACTAGTTAAATACATTAAATAATAGTACTTAATAATTAATAATAATAATATATTTAATAACATTATTATAATTTATAATATCTTATGTAATTAAAAATTTAATACATAAAATAATAAATATAAGTTAATAATATTTAAAATTTTAATAAATATACACTTATATAATTTTTATATTAAAATTAAAATTTTAAACTTACATTTAATATTTTACCGAATATCTGATGTAAAAATAATTTAATACATAGAATAATAATTATAGATTATGAAAGAATTTAAATTTAATAAATAATTTTTAATGTATAAAATAATTCAAAATATAATACATAAAATATTAATAATTTAAATAATAATATTTATCTTTAGTAAATATATTACTTACATAATTATATATCTTTATTATTATATTTAAATTATTTTTTCATCCAAATAATGAAATTAATTATTTTTTTTGAGTTCAATTACATCTAATTAGTAGTGCATCCAAATTACAGAATTATAAATTCTGTAGAATCAATTCAATGGATTTCAATTCCGTAAATTCAATTTTTTAGGTCAATTCTAATTTTACAAATCTAAATGCAGTGGTTCACTTATCAATATTTTTTAAAAATCTATGACTACACACATACTAACCAGAATGACTATCCTTTTTTTCAAGCATAAATGACATTAAATTTTTTTTTTAGGTCTGCATTAACGTCAGATTAACACTGACCAAACTCAGCTGAAGGCACGTCTCATGTTCTGATTGGTATCCATAGGCCGAAATAAGAAAATGGTACATGAAACAAACAGACGATTTGCACTCATTTCGAAGAACAAGAGAATGGCATTTGACATGGAGCTCGGTAACACGTGGATACTTGACGCGTCAAAGTTAAGCTCCTATGCTAGTAAGCATTCCTATTTTGGTGAGCCAAAGCATTAAAAATTATAAAAAAAGGGTCCCCAAGAGCCTCATTAAAATAACGATTTCGGTTTGATGAGTGTACAGTACTCACCAAGTTTGATGAGAACTGTACAATCATCAAACTAATGTTTCTCTTTCCCATCATTTTTTTGTTTTCCCACACAAATAATAAAATAATGTTTCTATCTCCTTTTTTTTTTTATTAAATTGATGAGACTGTTGAGAGTGTTTTAAAACAATGGATAGCCAAAATAGAAAATAGTGATTTTTAGCTATTTTGGCAAGGCTGCTAGGAATGCACAGGTGGCCATACCTTTTGTGATCACTCGAATAGGGGAAAGAAGAGGAAGATTTTGATGGAGAAAAATATTGTGAGACTAGTGATTGCTAGAATGTAAAGGTTTAATTAATGATATTTTCCTCTTGATTGAATGTTTTCCATCTTACTGAAAACAATCTAGATATGGCCCTTTTGTTATATAAATTCAGATATATACTATTTTGATCCAGGAAAATGTCCCTCTATCAAGGGATGGTGGCATTTGTTACAAAGAGAAGCAACGGTTAGTTAGGCTGTAAGCTGAACAAATATGTAGCAATTGTTTGATAAAAGTTGGCAATAGTTGACTCTATAACCGTGACCTTCCAACATCCATCACTTAGCTATAAGATCCAAATATACCAACATAAGGTTTTGCTCTCACTTATCAGTGGATTACTCATTATAAAAATTTATCAATACGTCATACGATTTTACTTGCACTTATCAATAGATTTATCTATTATGCATATATTCCCATCACGGAAATTTGTATGCCTCCATAGTTATGCCACTAATGGAAAAAAAATTTCAGGTGTCAAATAATAATATAGATATGCAAATATGTCATAATGTTTCACTCTTACTTTTTAGCGAATTTACCCATTATGAATATATTTGTCATAATGAGATTTTCTATGCTTTTACAATTATATAACTCATGATAAAAGAATAAGTGCTTTGGAATTCATTTACTTCATCTCTAAGTTCCACTAAGCCAACATTCTTTAAAAAAAATCTAGGCTTACTCATTTGCTAAGGGATTTGTAGTCAAATCAATTAAAGATAAGCAATTCACAATTACCTCATTTTTTCAATATATGGAGTGTAATGGGATTGCACATGTGTTTGTCATTATAGCTATTGACTCCACGTCAAATTAGTCTCATAGTGAGTATCACAAAAACCATGTGCTATTTCTTTTTTGGTTATTATTATTATTATTATTTTTTGTTTTTTTTTTTTTTTTTTTTTATAACCATGGATATCTTGAGCCTTGAAAGCTCATACTAAGACTAATCCCACAGGATACATAGGGAACACCCCCACCCCATGAAACCGTTAGTGAGGGGAGCCTGGAGTCGAACTCAAGACCTCCGGGTTTGCTGTTCGTCCAAGTGACCGCTAGGCTACACCCTTAGGGGTTCAAAACCCATGTACTATAACCCACATATTTTGCTAATTACTATTTTTTCTAAGAAGCAATTTACCAAGACAGTTAATTAGTAGATATTACACCACAAGGTATTAGTTAAGCTTCTTACGTATACTTGGAATTCGTAATCATGCTTCTTTCAAGATCAAGAAATAAAAAGTTTTTCAAGAAAATAAAATATAATGTAGGGCGTTTGGTTAACTTGAACTCTAAATAAGTAGAGGTTTAAAGGGCACGTTCAAGAGTATTAAACTTTACCTCTAGTTTGAGACATGTTCAGGAATCTAAATATTTTTGAAGATGAGGTTTTACCTCTAAAGAAAAATAGGAGTCCTTGTCTCCTTATTACTTTAGAGGAAAAACCCTCATCCAAAACATTTTAAACATTCAATTAAATTTTAACTTAATATTCTAAAATTCAAATAAGCTCAATTTTTAAATAAGCCCTATTTAGAGCTTAGAGGTACCAAACGCCCTCGTAGTATTGACATTCTCCCCAGAAAAATTAGCATCAAAAGTATACATATTGTTAAACTTACTAGGTTGAAAATTAAATTTAAGATGCCTTATTCTTTTTGGATATCTGCATTCATTTTCACCACCTTTTAATGTTTCATCGAAATAACTCCCAACAAGGCCTAGGAGATAACTAATATTCAAATTGACATTATAAGGGCATAAAGAGCATGCAAAATTATCTTATCCTCAATTGGGCAATCACCTTTAAATAGTTTCGTTTTATCTTTCGATAAGAATGGGTATACAATACCTCTTTGCCAAAAAAAAAAAAAGTTTTATGTATGCCACAATGCATTATGCAATCCAAAATATGATAACAAAAAGCTACTTTGTTGTCACATATTGTCACATTTAGTAAAATTTCTAAGTCATGGTTAAAACATTTTACCATTTTGAGTTTTATGGAAAAAGTCTTTAATTATACTGGATATTAGTCCTACTGGTTAAAATTCATAAGCCAAAATTTTATCACGTCATGGTTGGACCATTCTACCCTTAAGAGTTTCATGCAAAATTGTAGAATGTAGCTAAAACATGTGAATATTAATCCTACCACTTGATCAATAAAATTCATAAACAACACAAACTAACCTCTAACTAACACACTAGGGCTTTGTCCCGGTGGTAGTGTATCCCCTGCTTTGGGGGAGGTATCGGGTTCCATTCCCGAGAGGGTGGGAGAGTTTGTATATACTCTCCACCTGCCCACTAATTGAATAGATACTAACACCTAACGTGCGTTGTGCCTAAACGTATCTCGAACCCAAAAAAAAAAAAAACTTCTAACTACAGCCCACTCAACAATAATCCCACTCATTTTATCGTTGTAATTAATCAAGCCACTTGAACAAGTTTCCTCTTGATCCCTTTGGGTCGTTCACTTATATTTTTCTCTTTGACAAATTTATTTCAGTTTTATAAAACTTATTTATAAAATTCTGACAGATTAACTTTGCCTTACAATTTTTTTTTTTAATTTCACCTCTCAGTCAAAATCTCTTAGCAATGTAGGAATATTTTTTACAATTGAGTAAGCTATGCACACATCATCAATAAATACTGATTTTGCAATCTTATTTGATCTATACTAAACTTAATGACATTATTATTATTATGGTTTGGCTGCAACCCTATATATATGTTCACAGTTTACTATGTGCATTATTTTGTAATAAAAAATTTATTCATAAAATAAATACTTCTGAAATAGGATTCATTAAAGTAAACATATTGAAAATTGCATATGCTACAACCATTAAACAGTAAGGGATTTTCACCTTCAAATTGGCCAACATGCATGCCTTATATATCTTAGGCTTATTTCCATTAGACTTAGGATCAATATTGATTTAACTAGTTTTAAAAAGAATTCAAATCCTAAAAGACTAATGAGATACGTCTCTTCATTAACGGCTCTATGTTTGAGCGATAAAAACTTTCGTTTGAGCATAAAATGGGCGCCCATTTCATTTAAATAGAATAATAACAACAATAATAGTATTAATCGGATCTTAACCATCCAATTAAGAAGCCCAACCCAAAAAGATCAAATTGGATTATAAATATTATGAAATCATGTGCTATACCTCAAATTCATAGTTAATCATAATAAGAGCAATTTATATATTTTTCAAAGAGAATGAGAAGAGTGGAATGAATTTTTCAATCCTCTAGGCTTTAAAAAGGCACTTTTGTCTTTTAAATAGGAGGGGCGCCCCGCTATCAAAAGAGGGGGCGCCCCAATCATTTCCCAAACCAGATCAGTCAACCTTACATACCGAGCAGGTAAATTCCATTATGAGGGATCACTCTCATCAATTAAATTAAAGAATTAGTGGGGACCACCAGCTGGTCCCACCTACCATTTTCTCAACTTATGACTTCCTAACCCATAGTTTATATTTTAACCCTAGTTAGGTATTGGGTCTCCGACACTCCCAAAAGTTCACTTCAAGCAAGCTTAACCCACACACCCAGGGCTTTGTCTCAGTGATAGGGTATCCCGGGGAGGTATCGGGTTCCATTCCCGAGAGAGTGGGAGTTTGTATATACTCTCCACCCATCCACTAATTGATCAAATACTAACACTTAACCCGCGTTGCAGCCTAAACGCATATGACGAACCAAAAAAAAGCAAGCTTAACCCAATTATGGTTAACTAACTCAACCATAGCGCCGGTTTGCGTAATGAAGCCAACATGCGTGGAATCCAAGGCTCTCTCTGCGCCGGAATTGATGAAGGATGTCCGTCGCACATGACGATGCACTCTCCCCCACTTCCCTTCTCCACCGGATACGTCCGCCTCAACCTAACTACGGTTCGATTCACTTACCATGGTTAAGTTAAGGTTAAACAAAGCTTAGCTAGTAAGGTTTGGTGAGAGCGTTGGGGGTTAGATAGACTTCTAAAGCCTTCCTTTAATCGCTGTCTTACACCATTAAAGGAAATTACTTAATTATCTCTAATTATAAACCCTAACTTCGCATTTGTGGGTCCCTATTGATCCAACGGCCAGTTTTCTCGTAGTACTATAAGTATAATAGTATCGGAACTACCTAATTACAGTAAGAACCACACAGATAGTCAACAAGGCGAAATTGAGGTCTAACGCTACGGGCACCTGTCGGTCGAAGATGGACAGCTGGCGGTTTCCAAAGAATTACATATGAACGTGTCGGCTTTTTATTGGTTAGGGAGAAAAAAGTCCTGGCCTAAGCGTTTATATAAGACAGTGAAGGGAGGCTGAGTTCTTCAGAGGTAAATAAATCAAAGTGAGGTTAAGAGATCTGAAAAGAGTTTTTGAGAAATCTGATTCTTCTTCTTCTTCTAACTGTGATTGATCATAATTTCTTTGCCCCCCCCCTCTAACATCCCCTCTTCTGTGAATCCCTTTCTGTCATCATCTGTCTTTCAAGTTCTGTTTTTGGGTTTGTGTTTTTTTTGGATTTTGTATATGCAGAAAAAGCAAACTTTAAAGATTTTTTTTGGAAGCCAAGTGATTCAGAATAGAGATCCAAGTTTCTGGATTTTTTTAGGTATTTTTTAGTGGGGTTTTCTGGTTCTAGATTTCATTTTTAGTTCATCAACTAGAAGGGTTTGTTTTTATATCCCTCAGGTTGGATTTTGTTCTTCTAGATTTATCTAAAACTGTTACCTGTTCTTTGGTTTTGGTAAGAAACAGGTTGGCTTATAGAAACTTTTTATTTTTTGTTCTTCAGATTTTTGTGTTCTTGTTGAAAGATTTCTTCTTTACTTCATTGAGAAGACATGGCATCAGCTATAGATATCTTCAGTAGCAGACCTGTTTTTTCAGATCCCTTTAGAGGGGAGCTCATGAAAGCACTGGAACCTTTTATCAAAGGTGCTTCATCAGCCTCCTCTGAAACAACCCCTTCTCCTTCTTCTTCATCTCCTTCTCCTAACCCTTATTCTTCTTCTTCTTCTTCTCCTTCTTCTTTCTCTTTCTGTTCTTCTTCTCCTTCAAACCCTTCACAGCCCAATATTTACCCAGATTGTTGCTCAACATCGACTACCCATATGTTTTCTCAAGGGTTCTCGAGCCATGACCAACTGGGTCTCGAGCAACAGGGTTCAATCGGGCTAAACCAACTTACCCCATCTCAGGTTCAACAGATTCAAGCACAGATCCAGCTTCAGTACCAACAGCAACAAATAGCTGCCATGGCTGCAGCTTCAATTCAGAACCAGAAGCTAAGACAATGGCAGCAACAGCAACAAGCCCTGAATTCCCTTCGCCCAAAAGCTATCCCCATGAAGCATGTGGGTTTTGCTTCAAAAGCCACTAAGCTCTACAGAGGGGTGAGACAGAGGCATTGGGGAAAATGGGTTGCCGAGATTCGCCTTCCGAAGAATCGAACCAGGCTTTGGCTTGGAACCTTTGATACAGCTGAAGAAGCAGCTTTAGCTTATGATAGAGCTGCTTATAAGCTCAGGGGAGACTTTGCCAGGTTGAATTTCCCAAATCTTAAGCATCAAGGATCAGGGGATTTTGGCGATTTCAAGCCTCTCCATTCCATTGTTGATGCAAAGCTTCAAGCTATTTGTCAAAGCTTGGCTAATCCGAAGAAACAGGAGAAATCTGCAAAGCCCATTGTTATCTCTGATCCCAAGAAGATGTCTGATGGGCTATCTGAAACTGGTTCTACAGTAGTTTTGGACAATTCTTCCAGCAGCGAACTTGGGTTTCTGGGATCAGAGGATTGTAAGGTGGAGAGCTCATTGTCTCCGGCCTTAACGGAGGGCGACGAATCCACTGATTCTTCTTCGCCGGATTCTGATCTTAAGTTCCTGGATTTCACAGAGCAGCCATGGGATGAGTCTGAGAATTTCATGTTGCAGAAATATCCTTCATGGGAGATTGATTTGGAAGCTATTCTGTCATAATTATTCTGTAATATTTTGCTCTTTTTTTTTTCTCTTTCTTTTAGGTGTTCTTTAGGAGTTCAAATTGGTGTCCCTGGTGGCTCTGCAATGGATTTTTTGGCATTTGTAGAGCTGCTGTTGAGTCTTGAGTAGGAATCAGTGATTAGGGGTATTAGGGTTTGGGATTAAAGGATCATGGGTATGTTAATATGATCTCTATCTTGGATTGCTAGTTTTTTCTTGCATGACCAGGAAGGATTATTACTTTTATCTGTCTATGTTGTATTTTGTATTTTTTGGGGTGTAATTAATATCTCATGATATTGAATGTATCCTACTGTTGGTTTTTTTTTTTCCCTCTAATATTGTTAAGAATATCCTCTGTTTAGTTGTGTTTCGGACAAGATTCTTAGAGCATGTGAATAGTGTTTGGATTGTATTGTTTTTGTGGGATAGATCAGATTGTATGGCATTTTGTCTCAAAGAAAAAATAATAATTAAAAAAATTATATATATATATATTTACTACTTGTTTGAAAATATAAATGTTTCTAAAATAATAACAATAAAATGAATCCCACAAATTATCTTTTGATGCATGTTCCAGGATTTTGGGGTGAAGATTTGGCCTCCCATGCTCTTCTTTTGGTAGAAGCTTCTTAATGCATCCACAATTTAGTTGAAATTCCAAATGAATTTTTTGGAGAACATGCCCAACAATCATCCATGCTAAGTGTGTGCCCCCACTTTATGACCAAGAAGTAAAGGGAAGTGACATTCAGTGACCAAGGTTTTAAACTTGAGTGCTAGGTTTTCAACTTGAGTGCTAGAATAAAATTTGGTCAACAGGAAAGTGGAAATGCTTCAAAGAAGTCCAAAAGGAAATGGCTTAAAATTAAGGAAATAGAGGAAATATTAGGAAAATTTTAGATGGAACTTTATGCTATGTTTGGTTGTTGAGAAAATATCTGAAAATATGGAAAAAACAAAAATTTCTGGATTTGTAATACGATTTTTAGTTGTGTTTTGCCCAATTTCTTTTATTTTTTATATTTTCACTTATTTTCTCGGCAACCAAACATAGGGTTAAGGAATGAATTACTAAATATAAATATACACCAACAAATTATTACATGACAAATCAGAAGTATTTATAGTATTTCTGGTGTTATTGAGTATATTAAAATGAATCAGTATGCAATGTTTGAAATTGTCTTAGCCAAATGTGTACATTGATGAGTATTATATGATAATACATTTATAAAAAGAGATATATTTCTATATAATTCTCAAATCATGAGTCTTTACTTGTAACTTAAATTATTACATGATAAAATAGAATTATTTATAGTATCAAATATAAGAACCATGCAAAATAGCATATAATGTTTGAAATTGTCTAGCCAAAAGTCTACATTAATAAATATTATATGATAATACATTTATAAGAAGAGATATATTCTATATTGATTAATAATTGCATAGAGTTCTAATCTGGCTCGAAATATTGTGTTTTAACTAATAGATTCACGAAGCTGCTGTTTAGGTAATGACAACATTGAACCCAAGACATGCAACTATGGTATCAATTGGTATACATCTAAGTGTACTACCATATTGTCAAGGATTAGAGCATCTCCAAGACTGAAGTTCGTCAAAATGGAGAGCGGATTGAAGATAGGTAGGGAGCCATTGTTACACTGCAACTCCAACACACACTCCTTATTTCTTTCCCATCTCTCTATTCACCCATTCAACGAACATTTTTTTTGGAAATCATGACGAAGAAAATGGGATGACGAGTTGAAATCGGTTGCCAAATTTGACGAGTGGAAATCATTTCCCTAAAATGAGGAAAGGGTTTGGTGAGCCTATTGGAGTCTGTGTTTTTGCCTTCCCACTTCCTGATATGGCGAAGGGAGTGTGAATAGCTAAGTATTGGAGATGCTCTTAGTACACACATGCTTCCCTAATTATAGGTAATATGGGTGATGAATTACACATTACCTGCAATCATGTAAAAAGATTCATTACCTTGCTTATAATCAAGACTATCAGTAGTGTCATATCCATAAGACTAATACCCATAATTATAAGTTCTCTTATCATGTTAAATGAGTAAGATCATTTACCTAATTATTGTATAATTTATAACTAATTATAATATTTAATTTTAAAAATAAATTATAATAAATTACTCAACAAATACCACCTCGCTTGTAACTCGGTTCAAGAATAATAATACTAATTAGTTAATGTACAAACTTACAATTAAGAACTAGATATTTTCTAAATTAGTGTATTATGTAAAATATAAATATATTTATTTAATTTATAATTAAAGAAAAATTATATTCACGATAGCAGTTAACATAAATATAAAAGATTTATATTTAAATATTGAAGTATGAAGTAACCTATAGTGAAATTCAAGTTTTCCCAAGTTTTTCTAGAATTTTATTAACCAATTTAATTTGGATCTTTAAACTATATGAAGATGCATGAATTTAATGCATCTATGGGTGCTTTATGTGAAATGATGAAGCTGAATTACCAAAAGTAAGTTTAGAATCCCCAATAGCAGGATTAATTAAAGAAAAAGAGAAAAATAAGTTATAAAAAAATATTTTTTCAGCAAAAAATAGATAAATTTAGTTAACTTTGGTTTGTGTTGACCAAAGTCATGTAATTATATAAAGGTTTTTTAATGTTTCAGTTGATGCTATCAAAGCATTAACAAAACTACTAAAATTTACCAAAACATGCTATCAAAATTTTATACTATTTATGCTTCAAGTGGATATCGTTCAACGGTAATTAAACCAATATATTTATTAAAAAAATTCTAAACTTCCCATTTATATGCAAATCAAGAAAATAATGGCAAAGTAAAAATGAAAACAAGAACACACTAAAATTTTATGTAGAAAATCCTTTAATGTAAAGGAAAAAACCACGAAAACAAGTTTACAAAACTCCACTATAAAATTATGGGATTACAAGTTTTCTCTAGCAAATGCTAAAAGCTAATATGATTTAAAAAAAAAAGAACCAATAATAATATACAAGAACTCACCCAAAAGAAATAGATTTCACCAAGGTACAAAATAGGTATTCATTTGCCTCAGGACTCTATGTTATTTCTTTCAATGGAGATAACCTTAAGGCTTTAAAAAAGTTTAAATACAAAGCGGAGCTCAGCTAGACTGCTTCACATCATTGAGGCGGAGCTCCCCCTTTTATTCTATGACGGTGACAATCTTATAATTATGGAGATAAAAGTGTTTCGCAAAACTGCCCCTACCTCTCTTAATTACAAATGTGCCACTACCATACACTAAAAAGAGGAGCTCTGCTTCAACGCCATGAAGCAGAGCTCCGCCTCAAAATTAATCTCTAAAAAAATCATCTTCCTTTCTTCTTTTCTTCCCTTGTGCCTATATATGTTAATGAATAAAGATAAATGAGAATCTTCGAAAGGACATACTGAAAATTCTTGGATAATTACGTAGAGACCCAAGTAAGGTTTATATAGATGTTACTCATCTCAAGATTGAAATTCTATCAAATCTAATCCTAATCAAATCAAATCAATTGATCCTAATCTCTTTCAAATTCAAATCTACTTTGAGTATCTCATCTCACTTGATTACATCACTTTATTGTATTCTTTAAACTATCTCTAATACCCTCCCACAATTGTATGATTCTTTGAAGAAAGATTGTGCAATTGTTATAAAAAAAAAAGTAGCCTGTGATTATTTGAGTTTTATTAATAAATCGCCTAAACATCGATCCAATCATGTATATACACTACATGTCTATAAAGTCCATCATTGTCATATCCCACTCATCTTAGAGTCTATCAGAGTTGGCGGTCCAATAGAGTAGACTGTCATGTTCTCTCCCAAAAGCATATAAAGAGAAGCCTGTGGTTCGAGAAAAAAATAAAGAGAACTCAAAGGTATCAACAATAGAACGATTTCAACTATAATTTGGTGATGGATGCAACTTTGAAACTATAAAAAAAAAAAGGTTTAGGCCGGAGGGCAGTAAATGTCTCCCGTTGAAAAAGCAAGATTGAAAGAAAAACTCAAACTAAGGTCCAATTGACCTGCTCCATTACCATGTGGAGAAACTGATAAATTGAGGATTCTTTCATAATTACAAAGAGACCCAAATAGGTTTTTTTTAAATAGATTTTATATCATCTCAAGATAGAAACTCTTATCAAATCTAACCTTAATCAAATCAAAGTAATTGGTGGTTCTCCCGGCTATCATCATATGGGAATCCTGGAAAAAAAGATGCTCTCGCAGGTTTGAGAATGAGAAGAAGCCTATGTACATCATTATCGACAAAATCAAAAGATGACTAATTGAGATTGACACTTATAATTCAAAGAAAAGATTTGATATCTTGCCTATTCTCAACTTGAATATAGTGGTTCTCTAAGAAATTCCTGTGTTATTCGTGTCAAATGGCTTCGTCCCCCTCAAAACAGGCTCAAGTTAAATGTGGATGAGGCTTCTTGAGGAAACCTGAGAAATGCAGGTGGTGGAGGTATCATTCGTGACCATATGGGAAATATGATTGTTGGTTTCTATTCTTCCTATGGATATTGCTCCAATTATATAGCTGAATCTTGGGCTCTTTTCAATGGTCTACGACTTTGTAGAAGTCTTGGTGGCCTCTTAGTGATTGTGGAATCGGACTCAAAATCCCTTGTTGATGCTTGAAATTGGAAGATTTCTCACTCTTGGAAAGTTTGGTACTGGAATAAGCATATTAGAGATCTCATGAATCTTTGCTCTTCTATTAGCCATATTTTTAGGGAAGCTAATTCGGTTGTAGACTCCTTTGCTAACTATGGTTGTGACTCGCTTAACTTTAGAGGTTTCTATGCAAACTATGATTGTCCTTCTCTCTTATTTTCTTAGATAAGGTTGGGTTAGGTAATGTTAGAGTGGTTCATAATTAAGGTTTTGTAATTTGGTATGTTCTTTTTATCTTTCTTTTGGTGTCCTTGTAGGGATAAGGTTTTATGTCATTCCCTAAATTTTCTATTATTAATAAACCGGTAAGGGTCTACCAAACCCCCTACTCCTTGTGAGTGGTTTTTGAAAAAAAAATAAAATCAAAGTAATTGATCTTAATCTCTTTCAAATTCAAATCTACTTTGAGTATATCTCATCTCATCTTATTACACCACTTTATAATATACTTTAAACCATTTCTAACATCCTTCCCCAATTGCATGGTCTTTTGAAGAAGGATTATGCAATTGTTACAAAAAAAGTAGGTCATTATTATTTGAGCTTTGTTGATAAGTTGTTAAAACATTCAGTGCATATTGGTGGTCATCGACTGTCTGTGAAGTCCATCACTGTTGCATCCCGTTCATCTTAGAGTTTGTCGGAGCTAGTGGTTGACTACGGTAAATTGTCATGATCTTTCTTAATAGCAAATAAAGAGAAGCAGTTGTTTGAGGAAAAAAAAGAACTCGAAGGTATCAATTATAGAGAAATTTCAACTAGAGTTTGGTTTGAAACTATATAAAAAAAAAGGTTTAGACCTGATGGGCAGCAAATGCTGCCCGCCAGAAAAACAAGATTGAAAGAAACAAACTAAAACTAAGGTCCGATCGAAACCGATCGAAAGGTTTAGACCTGATGAGCACCAAATCCTGCTTGCCAGAAAAACAAGATTGAAAGAAAAAACTAAAATTAAGGTCTAATCGACCTGCTCTGTTATCATGTGGAAAAACTGATATACTGATATACTATCGATGAATACATAGAGATCGAAGTAAGGTTTATATAAATGTTACACCATCTCAAAATAAAAACTCAATGAAATCTAAGTTTAATCAAATCAAAGTAATTGATCCTAATCTTTTTCAAATTCAAATCTACTTTGAGTGTATCTCATCTCACCTTATTATACCAGTTTATTATATTAACTAAACTATCTCTAATAGAAGCACCAATAGAAATCAAATCAAAGAAAATATGATGAAATTTTTTTTAATTCTACATGTAGGTTTGTGTCAATGTCCATAGAATGGGAAGCATTTCGTAAGAATCTTTAGAAATCTTGTCAATATTTTAAATCACGATGGTTGGCTAACAATTGCATGAAAATAAAATTGAACTAAGGGCAAACTATTTTTTTTTTCCTTTTTTGAGCAAATACTCCATTGCGTTAATCTCAGGAAGTTACAAAGAAGGGATGGGAGAAAAGTCCCACCATGTCCTTAGAATTTTCACATACTTCCTCCTCATAAGGACGGCAATCATGCATAGTGCCTAAACGGTAATTGAGAAGGTCAGTAGAGTGAGCCAGCTGATTAGACGCTGAGGGTAAATGGGTAAATTCCACTTTGTCGATAGAGAAGCTCGGATGCCCTAAGCTTCTAGAAGAGTTAAGAGATTGAATAAGAGACAGCGAGTTTGAGGCTACTGTTACACTGTGCCGAGCAAAGTATGTACAATTCTGTCCCTAAATTACATATTGTCATGGATTATAAGTGGCTTGCTAATCTAAATAGAATCAAATGACTGTTTTGCCCCCCCCCCCCCAATACTTTTTTTTTTTGGTGGCATTTTGCCTCCCATACTTGATCCTTTGTCAAAATGATCACAAGGGCATACTAGGTCAGTAATGAAAAGAGGGCAAATGACTGTTTTGCCCTCAATACGAAATTTTTTTGGTGGCATTTTATCCCCCAATATTTGATCCTTAGTCAAAATGATCACAAGGGCATGCTGGGTCAGTAATGAAAAGAGGACAAAATGAATAGGGCTCGAATGTGAGAGATTAATAAAGTTGAGAATAGGAAAAGAATCATGTGGAATTCCCCCCCTTTCATTAACCATCCTTGAGGAAAGGTTTTTTTTTTTTTTTTGAGGAGAATCGCTTATCATGAAATACTTTAGCTTATTTTGAGATGGATTCAGTGACAAGTGGGAATACCAAAACCATGCAATGTTCTTTAGAGGCCACTTTACTAGCATATATAAATGTATATACACGTTATCATATCTTCTGAGATAAGGAATTTGAAGGCCACCACTCACACCCCATCTAATCTCTTTATTCTTATTCTTCGCTTCTCAACATACAAAACCATGTTCACACTGCCAAAACAAAACAAAACAAATTGAGAGAGAGAGAGAGAAAATCTGAAAAGCCCATTCTTGGGCCATTAGGAGTTACTTTTACATAGCTTCATTAAGATTATTTATTTATTTATTTATTATAATCTTCAATTCTTAGTTTGTTTCTAAGTTATTTATTGCCTTAAGTTTGGTTCAAATTAATTAAGCACCCAAGAGAAGTGTGAATTGAGGGTTACTTTATGGAGTGAAAGAAAAGGTAGATAGGCAAGTGGGGATTGTCTTGCTTTACAGGTCAGAAAGGAGTATCTCCACCTGTGTCGATGATGTTCTTAACTTTCTATTATGAGGCTCTAAAGCTGTAGCTTCTAGGTTTGGCATGAGAGCAAGAGAGAGAGAGAACAATGATTTTGCTACCCACCCGTCACAGATACTTGAACAAGAAAGATACGGGTTTGTCACGGATTCAGAGCTTTTGAAATCAACAATATGGGGTTTTTTTTTTTTTTTTTTTTTTGGAGGTAGGGCTGATTAACGAACTATGCTGCTTGCCAACGGCCCAGCTCGATTAAGTTTGTTTATTTGATAGATAAGTCGAACTTAAACTTGATTTTTGAGCTTATTTAATTATACATATATTATTTAAATATTTAAATTAAGCACAATTTTTTTTTTTCCTTTGAGAAAAACAACTATTAAAGTTTTGCACGTAATCCATTAAATACAGGTATCATTTTCTACAAGTCATTTTAAGGTTGAGCAAATACCATTCTCCTAATCGATATTTTGAAAAAACAAAGTGTTTCCAACTCTTAAATAGAGAAAAATTATGAGAATGCGCTTCATCATATTCGTTAATAGGATTTATTAACGAATCAAGTTGCTCTCAAATGGCTTGAGCCTTTGGCTTGTTAAATGCTTGATCAAGTTTGTTTATTTATATTGAATAAAGAATTCAAGCTTGAGCTTGATTTCAAGCTTGATTAATTAACGAGTCGAGCCTGAACACCCTACTACTTGGCTCGGCTCGATATCACCCCTAGAGCATATGGAAGGTTAGTAATTTAGTGGGCTCCACACCTCAAGGGACTCAAACCGTTCCAACCCCATGGGGATACAGCTCTGGAGCAACCTGGGAGTAGGGGTGTTATCGAGTTGAGCCAAGTAGTGAGGTGTTCAAGCTTGTTAATTTATTAAGTAAATGAGCTTGAAAATCAAGCTTGAGATTGGCTTGTTTATTAAGTAAACGAGCTCGAGCTTTAAGAAAAGAGCTCGAGTAGTTCGCGAGCAATTTGATTCACTAGATATAGCTATTTATTAGGTTTAAATTTTACTTTATTATCCTCGTATAGGTAAAAAAAAATTATAATGTTACCTAAAATTTTAGTAAAAGTTCATAATTGTATAAATGATATTCTTATTATATGAAATACATTATATATTATTAATCTTTACTAATATATAATAAATATACTTAATTTTAGAATTTAAATGAAGTATATTTAGATATTTTAATAGGTTATATATATATATAATCGAGCTAAGCTTTTAACGAGTCGAGTATAGTTGTGTTCAAGCTTGGCTTGCTAACTAAACGAGCTCGAAAATCAAGCTTGAGCTTGACTTGTTTACTAATTAAACTAAACGAGTTCAAGCTTTTAACAAGTCGAGCTCGAGCTGTTCGTGAGCACCTTTGTTTAATAACCACCCCTACCTAAAAGGTGTATAATATATTGATATAGTTAAGGGGAAAATTAAAAGTAGGCCTTCTTTAGAAGTGAAGAAATATAAAAGCAATCACCCTATACAATAATTTAATAATCTGTAAATTACATCAATAAGTTTTGCTTTACGCATGGTACACGGTACACCAATCATTGGACGCTCACCAACCACCCCTTTCCCTTTCTCTCTACTCTTTGGAGAGGTTGGAATTCAACCAAGCCATCAATGGTAGTTTGAAAGCTTAGGGCACACTCAACTTTTACTATAACCCGCTATGGTTCCTTAGAAAATAGGAAGTGAAAAAGAAAACACTCAACTTTTACTATAACCCCTCTATGGTTCTTTAATTAGAGAATAGGAAGTGAAAAAGGAATGTGAAAGAAAAATCAGAACTGAAAAGGAAAAGTGAAAGAAAATCTATTTTTTAGAGTATTTGGTTAGAGAGAAAAAATTTTGTGAAAAAAATAGAAAGAAAATCAGCTCCAAATTTTCTTTCAAAGGTAGGATTTCAATTCCTTCTAAAAAGCTTGGATTTTGGAAATGGAAAATAAAGAGAATCTCAAACTTCATGTCTTGTCACCTAATCCTAAATACTACAATCATTTTTATTGCCACCACCGCCACCACATCTCCTCCACCGTCACTGTCACCACCAACACTCACCTTCACCATCACCACCTACAACAGAGTCTGCTACACCCGCCTTGCTCTCATTGCTACTGCCATAGCCTATACCGCCAACTCCACATTTTTCACGACTTTTATGTTATTTTTATTTATACAACACATTTAAAAAAAAAAAAAATTTACTTAGTAACCAAAGAAGGTGCAAAGAGTACTTTTCGTTTCCTTTCTTTTTCTTCTCCAATTTTTTAATTTCATTTTCTCAACAACCAAACAAAGCATAAAGGAGATTTTGAGAGAGTTATACCGCTTTTGATATAATTCACAATCTACTTCAAACTTATTTTTAATAAAAATTTAAAGCACCGTCAATCTCACATTTTATACAAAGCTAGTGCGAGAGTATTGTAAGCATGCAAATTTTGATAAGATCAAAATTGCTATGCGGCAAGATCTTAGAAGGAGGACCCTACTTTGAGCTAAATTTATATAAAATTTAATCTCTTTAAAGAAAAGTGCTAGCTTCCATCAAATGGGACCCACAAATTGGATAGATTCCAAATGTGATCCACAAGTCTCACAAGACTTATCAACTTAAATCATGATAAGTCTCTCAAGAAGTTGTGTTAAAGGATGACTTACCACTCAAAATCTATATATATAAAAAAAAAGGGTAGCTCATTCTCTACAAAAAAAAAAAAATGATAGAGAAAAAGAGGAGAAGAAGAATACAAGTTCTGAAGCTCCAAAGATCTCCATCAAAGCCTAAAGCTCCGAAGATCTCGATTAAAGCCCAAAGATCTGAAGATCTCCATTAAAGCCAAAGCTTTGTATATCTCCATCAAAGCCCAAAGTTCTGTAGATCTCCATCAAAAGACTGAAGCTCCGTAGATCTCTATTAAAGCTAGAGTTCTTGAAGAAGCTATAAAGCACATATACTTCAGAAAGAGAAGGGTTAGGTCAATCAGTTGACTTCCTATCTTCAACTTTGATCTTGAGTTCAGATATGAGAATACGCTGTTTTCCAGTCCTCAGATTAAAAGTTTGTAAAAAAAAGAATCAGAGGTTTTTCTCTTATGCAAAGATTAAATCTTAGAGATTTGTACCCTCACCAATATCAATAAAAAATTGATCATTTGTTATACTTTTTTGTCCTTGATTTTGGACACAAAATTTGTGTCGAAAACTTTCCGACACACCGGGTGGGACCATCTCTGTCTCTCATCTCTTTTCTACAACTCTTTGAGATTCGAAGTCAATGGCACCAAAGAACAAAATGTCCGACATTCCAAGCCTCAATCCCACAAGTTCTAACCCTATGGCTGCCATCAATGTTGGATTAAGTCTTGACACCCAGAATACGGGATGTAAGACCCGAAGCAAGAAGCTAGTTGCTCGTATGCGCTCGTCGAACCAAGCAACTACTCTCTCGCCAAAACCATTGTCGATTTTGGCAAGGTTTCATCTGGACTTGCCGTCATCACCCTAGCCTCGCTAAAGGAGAAAAAGAAGGCCTCTCTTTCTATGAAGAAGAACATGGGTTACTCTTCTTCATCTCAAGAATCAATCTCCAAGCATAAAGTCACGTCTGCTCATGGTTCAAGCACATGCTCTACACCTGGATCTCCTCACGGAAGCTCAAGATCTTTGCCTTCGGGACACTCAAACTCTATCAATACTGAGCATTATGTTGCTCCAATTATGATGACACAAGACCTCTCCATTGATGAACGAATTAAGAGTATGTCCAAAGCCACTGAAGGGCTCAGAATGCACTTAATGAAAAAGACAAACAAATAGCCATGCTCATGAATAAGTTCGAAAATGGTGAGGAATCAAACCAAGGTCATGCAAACCCAAAGGATGATCCTAAACTTTAGACTAAAGATCAAAGTGTAAATGAAAATATTCAAGTCTCTTTTTATGGGCCCATACCTGCAGATCAACAAAGAGGTTTTATCTTAGATGTCATTCGGGGTCAGTATGAAGATCGGTCACAATCCTCCCTCGCATATGCCAAGCCTTACACTCAGAGGATCGACCTAATGAAGATGTCTGCCATTTATTATCCACCAAAGTTTCAACAATTTGATGGAAAAGGTAATCAAAAACAACATGTGGGTCACTTTGTAGAGATGTGTAACAATGCCGGTACTGATCCTGATCTCATGGTCAAATAATTTGTTCGCTCTTTTAAAGAAAATGCATTTGACTGGTATACTGATCTTGAACCTTGTTCCATTGATAATTAGGACCAAATGGAATTAGAATTTCTTAATCACTTCTACAACACAAGACACACAGTCAGTATGATTGAGTTGATAAATACCCATCAATAGGAAGAACCTATAATTGACTGCATCAACAGGTGGAGAAATTTAAGTCTCAATTGCAAAGACAAACTTTATGAGACTTCTGCTATTGAAATGTGCATCCAAGGTATGCACTAGGAACTCCGATATATCCTACAAGGGATAAAACCAAAGACTTTTGAAAAAGTTGCCACATGTGCTCATGACATGAAGTTAAGCATAGCAACTAATGGAAATTCAGATCCATCTGCCTATGATTCTCGTAGAAATAAAGATAAATTAGAAAATCGAAAAGGGGGCAAACCCTTTTCTAAGTCTAGTACTAAAGAGTTTTTGCTATTCATACTACTTAAAAATTAAAGGAAAATCAAGAAACAATGACGAAAGTAGAAATGGGTCTTTTGAAAACTGAGATAAAAAGAGCTACACCTTGAAAGAAATGTAGGAAAAGGAGTATTCATTCCCTGATTCTGATGTCGCGGGAATGTTTGACCAGCTCCACACGAGTAAGATGATTGAACTACTGGAGTCGAAACGCCCAGAGGAGTCTGACCAGGTAGATGATCCAAAATACTACAGATATCATTGAGTGATTAGCCTACAAATTGAAAAATATTTTGTTCTGAAAGAGAAGATTACGACACTGGCAAGACAAAGAAAGATCCTCCTTGATGGAGATGACGATATTGCAACTTCAAATTTGTCTGTCATTGTTTTTGGATCTATTGGCTCTACGGTTCCTATGAGTAAGCTAAAGACTTGTACGGTTTCTCCTCATGCCTTGTTGCATTCTCCAACATACACTCTTAAGTTTGGGTCATTCAACCCAATCGTAATAGAGGATGGGAAATCATGTCCAAGTCTTCTAGAGCCTTCTACAAGATTGAAATATCAAACAATTATGTATGAGGGCATCGAACCAACTAAGAATGCAGACTCTGAGGATGATGGCTGAACCCTCATTACTCGTCGCAAGCAATGCAAGCCACGGTTGCCAAAGCCTCAAATTTCCAGGTCAAGAAGAACTCAAAGAAATACTCAACCAAAAGCTGCATAAAAGAAGAAGAAGTTTGGAAGGAAGAACAAGATTGTCAAAGAAAGACCACTAATATTTGATGACCCACTTAAATAAGAACCTCGTGTTCTTGTAACTCTAAGAGGGTACATGCCCAAAAAATGGCTTAAAAAGTATTGTGTCGATGGTCACTTAGAATGTGTCCAGATGTCACAGGTGAAGTATGTGTTACGGCTGCAAGATTTCAAGAAGATTGCGGAAATCCTTCCAAGCTTGATGTCCTAGCACATTTACAGGAGGTCCCAAATCAATCAAGTGTATATGATGCACTACGACTTTCATAAGAAGTTCAGCAAGTCAAGACCCTTGCACTCGCAAATTACACTTTAAATTAAGTATAATTTTTTTTCATTTGAGAAGATAAACTATTAAAGCCTTGCACACGTAATCGATTAAATACAAATGTCATTCTATGCAAGCCATTTTAATTTTGAGCAAATATCATTCTCCTTACCTATATTTTGAAAGAAAAAAAGTGTTTCCAACTCTCAAATAGAGAAGAATTAGGAGGAGACGCTTCATCATATTCGTTAGTAGGGTTCATTAACGAACCAAGTTGCTCACAAACGGCTTGAGCTAAATGCTCGATAAGCTTTGTTTATTTCTATTTAATAAATAATTTAAGCTTGAACTTGATTTTTAGCTCGTTTAATTAATGAGCCAAGCCTAAAGACCTTGCTACTTGGCTCAGCTCGGCTCAGCTTGATATCATCCCAAGAGCAAATGGAAGGTTCTAAGTCAGTGGGCTTTCGCACCTCAAGGGACTCAAACCGGTCCAACCCCATGGGGATTGGGGATACAGCTCTGGAGCAAATAGGGAGGTGTATAATATATTGATATAGTTGGGGGAGGGAGGAATTAAAAGTAGACCTCCTTTTGAGGTGAAGAAATATCAACTACCATATACAATAACTAGCAAACAACTTGTGCGATGCACATAATGAAGAATGAATTTAAAATTTTAAAAAATATTAAAGAACATTATAAATTATACTTTATGATGTTATAATTCAAACATGAAAAAGTATAGAGAGAATAGATATTTGCAAACGGTTTATTAAACTAAGTGACTAACCTACAACAAACTACGGAGAGCTATAAATAAATAAATAATTAGCTAATTTAATTTTGAGAAACTAAGAATTTCATTTATTCAGAAAGCAAATAGAAGTATGAATTTTGATTTTCACCAAAAACCTTAAATATTTATTCACCGTTAAAGAATAAAAAATTAAATGGAAGTCTTATTTAGGGAAGGCAATGGGGCAGGTTTGGGGTGGGGAGTCCCCGACCTTACCCCACCCCTAATGGGAAAACTCCTACTTCATTCCCGTCCCAAACCCGGGTTGGGCTGGGTTGGGTGACCCCATCCCCGTTTATCAAAACCCTTCTTAATCCTATCTCCATCCCGCCCCGTTCCGTTAAGCACTAGTCGGGGCTATTTCACATTATAAGTAATATATTGAAGTAATTGTATGATTAATTTAAGGATAAAATAGTAATTTCACATCATAAACAGGCAGGGTGGCTTAAATCAATATCCGGCCCGAATTCGAGTCGGACCATCTCCCTTCATTCCCAAACCTTCCACTATCCCGTTTAATAGCTCCCCAAACCCATCCCAATAGGGTTGGGGCGGGGCTGGTTACCCGATTAACCCAGCCCGTTGCCATCCCTAGTCTTATTGTTTAATTTAGAAAAAAAATTTAATTAATAGATTTAACATTTAATTAAATTGAGGTCTTATTATTTAATTTATAAAAAATAATTATTTTAATTAAATATTCATATTAAGTGGATGATCAATTAAGAAGGGAGATAGAGGGTCCAACGTTTATAGAGTTGCGATAGAAGAAGTAACATTTAATTCATTTAATATTTAATTAAGCGGATGTCTTATTATTTAATGTAAAAAATTAGTGAAAGGATTCTTATTAAGTGGATGATCAATTAAAAGAATATGCCATGTCAGCAGACATATGACGTTAACATGAAGAGAGAATGGAGGATGTTGAGAGATGACATGTGGAACCAATCGGTATATAGTATTAGTATAGATAGATAGATAAATATAATTTAGAAAAAATAATGATTTTAATTAATAGATTTAATATTTAATTAAATAGGATCATATTATTTATTTTAGAAAAATAATTCTTTTAACTAAAAATTCTTGATAAATGGATGATCAATTAATAAGGGAGATGAAGGGTCTAACGTTTAGAGAGTTAAGATGGAAGACGTATCATTTAATGCATTTAATATTTAATTAAGTGAATGTCTTATTATTTAATGTAGAAAAATAATAGTTTTAATTAAAGATTCTTATTAAGTGGATGGTCAATTAAAAGAATGTGCTATGTCAACAGACACGTGACGTGAACATAAAGAGAGAATGAAGGATGTTAAGAGATCCCGCGTGGAACCAATCGGCATATAGTATTAGTATAGATTAGTATAGACAGATAGATTTAATTAAATGGAGGTCTTATTATTTAATTTTAAAAATTAATTATTTTGACTAAAAATTCTGATCAAGTGGATGATCAATTAATAAGGGAGATGAAGAGTAGTGATGGAAAAAAATATCATTAAGGGAAATAGTTAACGTACCCATAAATTCCATTTCAAAACCTAAGGCATCCACCTTGATGCCTTAGGTTTTGAAATGGAATTCATGGGTACATCTATCACTACTCTATCATTAATGCATTTAATATTTTATTAAGTGGAAGTCTTATTATTAATGTGAAACAAATAATAGTTTAATTAAAGATTCTATTTAAGTGGATGATCAATTAAGAGAATGTGTCATACCAACAGGCATGTGACGTTAACATACGTTAACATGAAAAGAGAACAGACACGTGACGTTAACATGAAAAGAGAATGGAGGATGTTGAGAGATGCCACGCGGAACCAAATGACATATAGTATTAAGTATAGTATATTGATGTAATAATCTGTAAATTACATCAAAAAGTTTTGCCTTACGTGTGGTACACCAACCATTGGACGTTTACCAACCACCCCTCTCTCTTCCTCTCTACTTTTTCAAGAGGATGGAATTCAACCAAGCGATCAATGGTAGTTGAAAAGCTTAGAACACAACTTTTACTATAACTCTTGTATCGTTTCTTAGAAAATAGGAAGTGAAAAAGAAAACAACTTTTACTGTAACCCCTCTATGGTTCCTTAGAAAATAGGAAGTGAAAAAGAAAAATGAAAAAAAATCTGAAGTGGAAAAGAAAAGTAAACAAAATTATCAATTTTAGTATTTGGTTAGTGAGAAAATTTGTGGAAAAAAATAAAGAAAATCAGTTCCGAATTTTCTTTATGAAGATTTCAATTCCTTCTAAAAAGCTTGGATTTAAGAGAGAATAAAGAGATTCTCAAACTTCATATCTTGTCCCAAATCCTATCTTACTACAATCATTTTTATTGCCACCACATCACCTCCACCATCACCACCTCCACTGTTGTCACCACCACTCACCTCCACCACCACCTACATCAGAGCCGCCACACCGGCTTGCTATCATTGCTACTGTCGTCGCCTATATCACCACCTCCATACTCTTCACAACTTTTTTAAAGTTATTTTTATTTGGACAATTTTTTTAAATTTCCTTAGTAACCAAATAAAGTGCAAAAATTACTTTTCTTTTCCTCTCATTTTCTTCTCCATTTTATCATTTTACCGGCAACATAAAGGAGATTCTAAGAGAGTTATACCACTTTCAATATAATAAACAATCTGCGTCAAAAAATTTTATATAAAAATTTAAAGTACTGTCAATCTCATATTTTATACAAAACAAAAGCGAGAGTATCTATTTTAAATATAGCGTAGTATTGGGAGGACTATAGAGCGATAGCAGGAACAAAATGGTATTGCACAGATTTGGTTACTAAGTGACAAACTGAAACGTGAAATCGAAACAAGAGGTGATCATCGTCTCCTTCCAAGAACCAACCTTGAATCCACAAAGAATAATCTCTAAAGAAAATGAAAATGTGTATTCAAAAACTGAGAAATTTCTCTAAGCTCTCAAAAACTGAGAATAATCTCCAAAACCTATTTTACCTAAAACAACAAAATTATTAAAAATTACGAAACTCTTAATTTAACCTTAACTTGCTAAATAAGGTCTTTTAAAATAAATTGAACTCTAAAATTAGAAAGAAACGCTAAAACGAAAACTTAGTAAAAATAGTATTTCTTTTTCCCCTAAAACTGCGTTTTGACCCCGAAATGGTCTTTTTAAGCTTGGAGTTGGGTATTTGGCTTTTGTCAGTTACCACATCCAGGTCTCATCGATACAGTCATTCGTGGATTACAAGATGATATCGGGATCAAAAGTTATGACCTTTAAAATTAGCACTACGATTTCGACTTGATTTTCTCCTATCACGGTGCTCTAGAAATTGTTCGGCTACCTGTTTTGCATGACTAAGGTATGGACAAGACCATGTCTCAAGAAGCGGAAGTCTTGAGTTCAATTCCCTTCCCCTGTTGGCCACCCTTAGGGATTTATCCCTACTTTCGGGGTGTGTGTATAGTTAGGGGGTCTGGATGTGCTCGGGGGATTAGTCGGGTGCTCTAAAAGGTCCGGACACCCTTGTCACCCCCGCCAAAAAAAAAGGACAATTGATTATCTAAGCTACTTGTCATCCACCTAATAGTGCTTTTTTATTAGGGTACTCCCGGGAACATATCCAGTGGAGACGGGGTGGGGCCTGAAGGTTGCTTCTAAGAAGAGATGTCTAGAGCCCTCTATCAAGTCTCAACATCCCTGAAAAGTTTCATGATACCCATGCTCGTCCAAAATGGTAAAATTGCATTTGCATATATCATTGTTTGCGATCAACTGACATGTTCACACACACACTCAATTCATAAATCCAAATCATTTCATAACTATTGATATGCCAAACATTCATCTCCTACTCTTGTGGAGTTTGTGAATTCTACTTTTGGTGGGAAGCTTCTGTTGCATCATCTTCTGTTAAATATTTCTGGAAGCTGTGGTATTTTCAAGCTCATCATGTTATGATTAACGCCAACTACGATATTGCCATAAATTTTCTCACAGCATAACTCAAATCTAGCACTGACCAAACACTTTTAGGAGCTGATAATAGGACATGCTGATCCTCATATTCCAACACCATCTGATCAGACATTGGGGGCTAGATTCCCACTTTTACCTCGAACGGCTATACCGCACCAAAACTCTATTTTAAGTCATACATCCACCATCACCATCCGTAAAAGTGGGAATCTAACCCAGTTAGTATGGCCGTTCAAAATACCATTATGAAAAAGTCATCCATGGTCCCCATCTTATATGTATATATATATATATATACTGTAAATATTATAGGGTAGTACCAGAGGTCACAGCTTCACCTGAAACTTGATTTTTTGGGGTATCATGATATGGTCAGGCCGGTTAGCTGGGTTAGTATCCGTTCTTAGGGTAGTTAAATGCCTAGAATGTTGTAACAAATTGACTAAAGTAGAAGATCATAACCATCCAGTTCAGTGCATCCTTTTGGGTCATAAAGAAAATATTAACAGTCCAAAGAAGTACATTAGATTCGGATTTAGGGTATCAAAGTGGATCCATCAAAACATCGACCACATACAGGTTATTTAACTGATCAAATTATCACGGCCAGACATGGTCTCCAGAGAAAGGCATGAAAATGCCTCTAATTTTCCAATACGTATTCACATTTTCATTACAATAACTGCTAAAACAAAGAAAATAAGTGGGTCGAATTAGCAAAATTAAATTGGGAAATAACCTCCTATATTGATCAAATTATTTTCATGACATAATCTTATCTATGATCAAAAGAGAGCCTGCAAACCCCAAGAAAAATCCCATTTAAATGTTTTATTCCCTCCCGACAATTCTCTGCAGAAAACTAAGAACAACTAATAGCAGCAGTATATGTACAATTGCCAACATTAGCTGAACTTGCCGATTTCAATCTTCTTTTTGATCGCCCTTTGACCATGGTATATGAACGAATCTAATATTCCCGAAACTGTGAAAATACCTGAAATGTAGTAACCAAATATTATAGTTTTAATAGGTTCAATCAAAGTTACAAAAGATGGAGCAAAAAGAGGGGGGGAGAGAGAACAAAAGAAGATCTGAAATTTTCCTAGACGATAGAAACATTTAGAATTCTCAACACTCAAGAAATGGGAAAAGGTTCCTGAATGTTGAATAGTACATAGAAACCATTAAGCATAGAGGTTGATTGACATGTAAACCACCATGTTCTTAAAACTGAGACCACACATGCAAAAGTTCATGTTGGTAGTCACACATGCAAAAGTTCATGTTGGTAAAGAAGTATCCAGAATCTTCTAGAAACAGGTAAACACCCATATTAACACAACTAGAGAACTTCAAAATTCAAATACTAGTGGATTGAAGCAGGAGCAAGCTCAAGAGCAACAGGAGGGGTTGGGAAGCTTCGCAATGAAGTAGTTTATGTGTACATATACATGTATGCAAAAATAAATGTATACAAACAATAAACACTAACCTAATAACAAAACCACTGAGGACTGGATTGCACCCATGATTTAAAAGAATATGTGGCTCTAGACACGGTGAAATGATGGAGCAGGACTCACGTAGCCAACCCGGCGACCCCAAATAGATGGGATCATATGAGAACATTGTGCAGATCCTCAGGTGCCATAGAAAGATACTTATAAGACTGGGTCGGTGGTTACTTTAATTTTTTTTTCTCTCGTATAAGGGTGATGTAATGATGATATAAATATGCATCAATAATCAATAAGATATAGACAGAGACCTAATGTACTCATGTATTCAAATCCATGTGAACTTAGTCGATTCGACCTGGGAAATGCCAAAGGAACAAAAGCAACAAAGTCTACCAACTACCTTTAAACATTGGGGATTGGAGTGGCAGATTACTTACAAGATTCTGTCCACTAAGCTTCAAATTGATAATATATGAATTGACCCAACGTCATAGATAATAGAAAAAGGCATCATGCATAGAGCTGAACATAATATAGGTGACAAGGGCACTCCATGTACTGCCCCAAAAACGAATTGTTTGTCAAGCAAACTTGTCTCACTCGTGTGCCAAATTTTCATGATTATGAATCTTAATGAGTTATTCCTTGTGCTTCCAGATAGTATAATACAATAAACATACAGGCGAGTCTTGTGTTGAAATGTGGGACATGGACACGATTGTTTTGACTCATATTAGAAGAATATACGCATTTTGGACACAGATGGTCACGGTTGAATTCAGGCCACAAACATTTCATAAAATTGTTCTAACTCATCATTAGAAAAGAAAGGGCAATAGGGAAAGAAGGGAAGAACCACAAACATTAATTTTCAACTGAAAAAAACAAAGAAAGAATAGGAGGAATTACCGATCCCTATAACAAAAAAGAGGGCGGGGGGGGGGGAGTAAAGGGGTTTCAAATGGCTGAATTCAGGCCATAAAAACAACTTCTAAAATAACTCTTTGAGAATAACATTAACATTTAGAATTAAATTTTTTTTTTTGATCGGTAAGTATCAAGTTGATTCAAATAGCAAATAAGAAAAACAAAAGTTTACAGGGGGTAAACTAAAGGGGAATTACAGAAAAGGGAATAGAAGAAAAAAAAATGGAAGATAATAGTAGTGGATCTCCTTACAACAAAATCTCTCTCAGTTCCCCACCCCACTATGAAATGGAGGACCGTTCCACAAGCATGCAACAAATACGAGTTAATATATAAGAGTTGGAAGAAAAAGAATTGTCAAAGACGCCGCTATTCCTCTCTTTTCTAACACCCCAAGAAATATGATGCGAACATCCAGCATCCAAAGGCGTTTAAAGTTTATCATAGGCAGAGGAAGATGAAGAAGGCCCGCGTGACACTTTGGGTAGATGATTTTGGGAGGATATGGACACATCAACCATTTGGAAGACCCCACATTTGGAAGGTGTGCATATGAACTGATTTAACATGGTTTTAAAAATCTCAATGGGCTGGACTTTTAGTTAGGGAGAAAACAATTTATTAGTATTTGCCATAGTGACAGTTGGGGTTTGGGAATAATTCGACAAGGGTCATGGTCGGAAAAATCCAGGAAATATTCGGGAACAATTCGACAAAAATAGTAATTATAAAAAGATATCCAACACTATGATTAGATAATATATAAAACAAGCGATTTACTTTGTCGAACTAAACGAATTATTTTCAAATTTATGAATAATTCATGAAATTCGGAAATAATTCACAAAATTCGTGAATAATTCGGCACACCTAAAATTCGCGAATAATTCATGAATTTTTCAAAAATTCGAAGAATTTTGTTACTATGATATTGGGTAGTCTTTTTATTAGTTTGAGTATTCTAGTCTTTACACAAGTAGGGTTTACATCTATTTAAACTTATTTTCAACTAGAAATTTTTAGTTAATGAATTTTATGAATGAAAGAAAGTGCTTTTGAGCATTCTCCAGTGATTGGATTTGGCGTGATTCCATGAGGGTGATTCCCAAAGGATTCTTGGTGAGATGTCATGGGAGTGATTCCCTAAGGTCTAAGGTTTGTTCTTGATCTTATCTTTATTTTTCTCTTTGATTTTCTGTTTTTATTGAACCCTAATCAATCAAATGCTAGATCTTATTTCTCTTGCAAGAAATCTCACCCAAACCAAACCCTAGATTTTTTTGTCTATTGTTCTTGATTGATTTTTCGGGTTTCCCATTCAAGAAACCACAATCAATCAAAACCTCAGCCTCCCTACCCTATCCCATCGCTGTCCAACCTTCCCACAACCCTTTCATCTTGTTGTCCCTTCATCCTACAGCCCTCTCATAGCCTATTCCTTCGTCCTACAGCCCTCCTACAATCTGTACCAACCCTATACAAGCCCCCCTTTTTACTATTACAGCCCTAATACCCTGTCTTATTATTGTTACAAGAACCTTAGACCTATTCCAATTGCTATTACAGATTTTCTGTAATTGCAATAATCTTACAACAGCTATACCTAAACCTTAATTCAATTCCAAACCATAACACATCGAATTTCCAAATCCCTAAATATTAATCCTAAAACCCTAACCCTTTAACCTTTGAAACCCTAGAAAAGGTTATAAAATCTGCATTGAATTAAGAGTTAAATCTCTAAGCTTGTAGAAATATAGAATGTCATACAACCCTCGCAGATATAACTGAGGATCGCATTGTAGGTTTATGACGTGACCTCAAATTGTTATAAAATTGTTTTCTTGAATTTTCTTGATTAATTATTTGTGATAAGATTTAATTTTCCTTATCTTGTTAATCAAATTTCTTTTTTTAGAACTCAGGGTGTCCCCAACCCTTTGGGTCAGGACTAATCCCCGAGGGTGCTACATGAGCGCGCAACCCACCACACCAGGTAAGTCCGGGTAAACCCGTGCAAGGCTTGGCCCCAAAGGAGGAGTGAGAAATGGAACCCAAGACCTCCCACTTGCGGAAAGGCCAAGGAACCACTGGTCTAGATTTTAGGCTATTGCATAGTCCTACATCAAGATAGCTCTAGGTAGCATAATCCATATTGCTTCATTTGTCCTTACCGGTGACGACAATTGCCAACCCAAAAAGAAGCTTAGCAAGGAGAGAGGGAAGACCCACTCCACGCCTAACCGAGATAGGAAGAAAGACCAAATATCAAAGGCGATCAGACAGTGCAAGGTCAAATGATCTACTATCTCTTCTTCAGTTAGGCACAAATAACAATGGTTAGCCATACTCAACCCTTTGCTCATTTAGTGATCCGCCGTAAGAATCTTATTCAGAGATGCGGACCAAAGGAAGAAAGATACCTTGGATGAGACACTAGAAGACCAAACAACCTTATGAGGAAACGAGTGCGTAGACACTTGAGCAAAGGACTGAAGTTTGTAATATCGTATCTGCTCATTACTTCATTAATTTATTTTCTATAATTCATATCATATTTATATTGTTTGATGAATTGTAGTCTGTAATTTATTAATTAGTGTTGTTTGTAATAATTTTTCTTTTATTTTTAATTTGTATTCTTTAATCTTATAGTATTATTCATATAATACTAAAATATTCTAATTTTAAAATAAAAATATACCTCGTATCCCATAATCTTTTTTTCGGTTCTCTGTATCTGAGTCCAACACTAGTGTTCGTATCTGTGCAACATAAAGAATATCCAAGTAGCTAAAGGCCCGTTTGGTTCGGATTATTGTAGTCATAAGCAATTATGTTGATAAAGCGCTGCATGAATAAGCGTTATTGTCAATAAACGTTGATAGTTGTAAAATCCTGTTTGGTTGTTACTTTGTTGGTAAGCGATTATCTGGTTATTTTAAAAAAGAATATGCTGGTCATTTTTGAGAAAAAGAAAATAATATTTTGAAGAATTTCTCTCTAAAGCTTAATGTATTTTGTAGGTCTTACCGAGTCCAAATTTGGTTATTTTTACAGTCTTAAAGGCGCATAAGCAGTTATGCTCCACATTAAGCACCTTTCGGCGAGATTATGGAATCATCGGTTATTTCCATGTTCGGTTACTACATAAGCGCTTATGATGAGTCGAACCAAACGCTATTATCGTGACATAACCGCTTAAGTATCAAATAAGTTATAATAATCTGAACCAAACGAGCCCTAAATGTAATTTTATATGTTTATTTTCTAACATATTATATGTTTCTTGGGAGTGATTCTGGTCCTTCGAGTTATGAAGTACTCCTTTTACTTCTCTCATTGCAAATTGCAATCAACGCATCAAGCAACGCCTAGTTGATAATGGTTTTCTAGATGAGGCATTCTTTAGTCAATGCTCAATTTACGTTGTTTAATAATTATAAAGATTTAACATTTTCATAAATTTTTGAAAATAAATATAAAAAATAGAAATAAGCAATTACGCATATAAAACCAAAATGTCACTACAAACAAATAAAGAGTATAGTTTGGAAAAGAAGAAAGAACCAAATTATGTTGTTATTTTAGAATCCATAAAATCTTACCAAAAAATCTGCTTTGTTAGTCTAGAAAATTTCCAGACAATCTGTTAGGTAAAATATGTTTTAGTTTATATATAATTTTCCTTTTTATGTTATCGTATATAACATCTACATAATGTGCACCTTGGGTGATTTTGTCAGTAGCACTTTTGTTCCCGGGAGATGAGGCACCACTAGGCAACCCAATCTTAACCAGTGTCCACACAGGCCCTGATTAAGCACTATGGACCTCGGATAGGCGAGGCTGTTGCCTAGATGACACTTGGCTACATTGATTTGTCCACATTTGACAGAGATCTTAATCAACATGGTTTGAAATATCCTCAATATATCACATATTGTTTTATATCGCAGGGGTACAAAATATCCCTCAAATGTAGAATTTTAAACAAAATGTCCCCTATATTAATGATTTTAAAAAAAATATTTTTATATTTCTTATATATCTTTTATAAGTTAATGATATTTCGCTCTTTAGTCTATAAAATGCAAGAATATTGACCAAAGCGAAGGAATTGGGATATTTTGAAGGAATTTGAGAAAATTTTCTATTTTCTTGATAAATCACCACTTTGGTACTCACATTTACCTATATTTGTTATTCAAAGTCGAAGTGCACCCCATTTGTACTACATTTGGCAAATTTTTCCTAAAATGTAAGAATTTACTTCAAATTAGAATGTGATTTTGCATGATTGGGGTGTCATTAGTCCTAAACTATTGCAAATGCATCAATTTGATGCATTTACACTAGATTTTTAAGTTTAAAATTCAAATTTCTTAGCTCAAAATTTTGGGGAAAACTCAAAATTTTTAATATCTTTAGCTTCAACTCTGTGGCTCTGATCAAGGTTCTAAATGTTGATATCGCTCGACATGTCGGAGCCGCGGAAAAAAGATATATCGGAGATATATCGGAAGATATATCGTTTATCGGTGATTTTTGGAAAAAATGGCAAAAAATAGGGCAAAACATGGAATTTTGTAGTGAAAATTCAGGAAATGTTAAAATAGATGTGAATACACCTTTTAAAATAAAAACATTAAAAAAAACAACAATGTATACAAGAGATGCAATAAGAAGAGAGCAAAGATGTGCGTTGACGAGTGACAATAATGTATGATTGATTCATGTTTCATTCATTTCTCAAACAATCATAAATTCATAATTTATAAGATTCATAAGAAAATAAACATACATAATACAACCCACCAAAAAACCTACAATCACCACCAGAAGGAGTTACGCGGAGGTTCGATGTCATCATCTCTGTCTTGACTTGGTTGGCTATAGTGCTGATTCTCCACATACGTACAATACTGTGTCCAACTCATCACATTATGGTACATGGATGTATACTCATGTACATAATGTTGGTAGTAATCTGGGCTAAGATGTAGTAACACGCCAATTGGTGGATACTGTGGGTGATTGGGCACAACTGGCACAAGCACTGGGATTTGGAAATTGTCTCCTCCATACCCATATCGAGGTGGCTCATATCCTGAGACATATCCATAAGGATATTGATCCTGTGTGGAATGTGAATAACTATGTTCTTGAGAGCCTGATGTCTGAGACTGTGTATCCTGGTCATGGCTGGAGAACCATGTATGTTGAGACCCTCTGGAACTAGAGCCCGAATGTTCCATGCCCCCAAACCAAGCATCGTGTCCCACATCTCGTTCTTTGCCCTTGCCCTTGCCCTGACCCCTGCCCCTGCCCTGGCTTCCTCGACGAGGGACGTAATGAATCGGTTGGCTTTCTGCTGGATGTGAAGTTGGGGCACCATGATCTTGGTCCTGTGTGGCATGGTCAAAGTCAGCCTCTGCGGTGAATGGGCTCAGAGGCCTCTGCTCTGGCTCAACTCCGATGTTACCTCCATCCCCAGGACTGTCGCCGCCTCCGTCACTCTTATCATGGTCATCAGACTCATCACCACCCTCACTATTACTATTGGACAATCTACTTGTCCCGGCGGTTCTTGCACTTGAAGTCTCAGGACCTTTTGGACTTCTGATCATCTCATCAAATGATTCTGTGCTAAAGCTGCTCCTGCTGCCGCTAGTGCTAGACCCCACTTCTGTAGCAATAACCCTTTCTACATCGATGCCCATCTCAATGGCCGCGCTAGCTATAACTGCGTTTGGACGCCCATCATCTTCGTCAAGTGATGAAACCTTAACCCACTCAGAAAGTGGATTATCTTGATCCTCAGTGGCACCGATTAACATCAGGTCTAAAGGATCCTGCTCAGGTTGCTTCCCAGTGTCAATCTGCAGTTGCCTGAGTCGCAGCTTCATATTATAGTGACAGAAGACCAGTTTTTGCAGCTTTTTGTAGCCAAGTCGGTTCCGCTGCTTTGTGTGGATGAGGGCAAATGTACTCCAGTTTCGCTCACATGCTGAAGATGAAGCAGTCTGTGCTAACACGCGAGCTGCCAATTTTCTGAGGGTCGGACAGTCGGTTCCGTACATTTGCCACCAATCAGCTGACAATTAAACGATGTTATCCATTAGTTTCATATATATTTTGATGTAGAGAAATAAAATATAATTACTTTATTGAGAAGAAATTACTCACACGGCGTCATCCTAGACCTTCCCTCCTTAGCAGCAGTTCTTCCAAAGCTCCCCCGCGCATCCCTGAAGCGCACTAGCTATAGATTTTGAGAAAAGATGTTTCAATTAGATATAATAAATTAGAATGCAATAATGCACATAAATATGCTATAGTTAACGAGATAAAGACATTTCACCTCATTCCCGAAGTCTCCTTTTCTTTTACACTTCGGGTCCAACGTCTCGAAGACGTCGTGAACAGCCTTCATTAAGTCATCCCGATTCCCCAATTTGTGGTTGTAGTGATACTTTGGGTTCAAATAATATGCTGAAACGTGAAAGTTATACGACATGCAATTAGTATTACAAGCATGCAATAACTTCAATGTAAACATCTAGTAAACATCAAACTTACCAGCAGCATGAAGGGGATGCTCCATTGTCTTATCCCAACAAGCATCGATAATCTTGTGGACCCACTTGTATCCACGAGGGGACACATTCTTTATCGACAACTTCATTACCCGCATTAATTCGTACACAGAACCCATAGTCGGCCACTTATCTGCATCTATCACCCTTAAGACACAGTAAATAGGCTCTAGTATGGCAGCTGTATCATCCACTTTGTCCCAAAATTTGTTATTAAGGACAATGTCCTCAACTTTTTTTGCCAAAATAGTGCGCCTTTGTCCATATTCTGTCCAATCAGTCCCAGTGAATAATGCCTTTAGTCCAATTTTATGTTTGGACAAACTCTCTAAGGCAATAAAATTGGTGGCGAAGCGCGTCGCCCCTGGCCGTACTATTTCACCACCACACAAAGCCCTCATCTTTGCTAGAACCCAACTGTGGTTGTATATGAAGTTGGTTACCGTTCTTGCCTCGTCAATAACCTCCTTCACAGATTTTCTTTCTCCTATTGCCTGTAACATCAGGTCTATGCAATGGGCTGCGCAAGGGGTCCAGTATAGGGGATACTTTTTCATAAGCATCTTCCCAGCCTTCACGAAGGCACTCCCATTATCAGTCACCACCTGGACTACATTTTTTTTTCCCACTTCCTCTACAACACCCTTCATTAAGTCATATATATATTTTGCATCTTTTATATTGTCAGATGCATCAACGGACTTTAAAAATATTGTCCTTCCCTGACTGTACACCATAAAGTTAATGATCGAAAGCCTAGTGGGTCCTGTCCAACCATCACACATAATAGTGATACCAAAATTTTCCCACGTTGGCTTTAGAGTGTCAATATAGTCTCTCATCTCCTTCTCCTCTGCGTCTAAGTATTTACCTGTAATCTCATATGGAGAAGGAGGCTCTACCCCCGGCCCAACCCGTTCTGCCTCGTGAATCATGTTCTTAAACTGTGGGGTTGAGGCAGCATTAGCAGGCACATGACTATGTATGAAAAACTTGGATACAGCTGTTCCAAGCGCTTCCACCAGACTTCCCCCACTCCACATTTCTTTCAGCCGCTTCTGTTTTGCATTTCGACTTTTGTACAGAGATGAATCATGTGGCAGATCCGGGACTTTCATGCTTTGGCTGCGGCCAAACATACCATGCGATTGTGTCCCAGTCCCAAAATCAGATGTCCTACCAGTCGAACCGGATGGTCCTGCTCCGACACTGCCTCTGAAATCGGCAGACTGCATGCGAGCTGCAAATGAACGCTCCTGATCTCTGTCCCACTGCTGGCGCATAGATTGACGATAGCCCTGTCGATATGCTAGCCGCTCGTCAACTCCAATACAGTCGATTGGGTATAAAGCATCATCTTTGTCGTCATCATCGACATCTACTGGTGGCTGTAGACCACGCCTTATTTCTTGACGGATTGCCTTTTGCTCAGCGACATGCTCCAGTCTCTGCTTAGCCCCAATGGTAAGGTCTGACCTCCATCGGACAACTTGGACAGTCTGCTACATTCGAATCACCCCCAGCAAGATGCCACTTTAACCGAGTAATTCCACCGCTTCTTATTTTTTTGCCACAATGATTACATATTGCTCCATTCTTGTTCCCTTCTATTTGTTTTCCATGCGACCAACCTATGTCTCGCACCATCTCCTAGTGGATCATCAATAAATATTAATGTCAAACACATAATATAATCAAGCATCAAAACCTGTGATTTTTTTTTATGATTATCCATGTTAATTGCTTTAGAAATATGAAAAGCTTATGAATGTACATTACAGTTGATAAATAATTGAAATTTAATTTAGTTTCTTAAACTGTTTCTATATGATAAGTAATTGATTTTTAATTTAGTTTCTCAAACTATTTCTATATGTAATTGATGAGCTCAATGTTTGTACAGGACAAAATCAATATGGAAAAGAGAGGAGATGGTTAACTGATTGGAGACCCTGCATCAAGAAAAAAGGAAGACAATTGTAATTTTATTTGAGTATCAAGTTGATGTAATTATGTAAAAAGAAGTGGATGTAATTTTATTTGACTATGAAGTTGGTGTAATTATGTAAAAAGAAGTTGATGTAATTTTATTTGACTATGAAGTGGATGTAATTATGTAAAACGAAGTTGATGCAATTTTATTTAAATGTGTGAGAGTCCTGATTAAGTTTTAAATATAAAATAAAAATTTTATTTTAATGTAATCTATGTATATTGAGTGTTGTTTAGATGATTACAAGCTTAATATCATTAAGCAAAACTTCTTTGTCGAAATACAAAATACAAATGTTCTTATTTCTTTTACAAACTATAGAGTGGTAGAATTATTTGGGCTAATTCTTTTACAATATAAAAAATACTGCACAGTGGATCATTAAAAAATATAATCAAGTTAAACATATAATATAATCAACTCCTATTGCCTCTGTTTTTTAATGATTATCCATGTTAATTGTTTTGACAATTTCAAATACTTATGACTTTATGAGTGCACATTAGAATATATAAATAATTGAAATAGATGCAATTTTCCTAAAGCAATGTGCAGACCCATAATCAAGTTTCAGTAATTATTATATATATATATATATATATATATATATATATAACATTGATCATAACTAAATAAAAATATACATGAATTTCAAGTATAATTCATAAAAATTAAAATAAAAAAACGATCTTATATTACAATTTTTAATACTTTTTAAAATTTGGTGTAAAATATAAATCAATATTAGTTTACAACATATTATTTTTTGTCATATAATATAATTCCTAATATGACAGACCAGTTTTAAAAAAATTTTCTCTTCAAAATAGTATGTTTTATAATCTTTTAAAATTTTGTAATAAAAATAGTATAATAATTTATAAATTTTTGTGCTAAAAAGTATGTTAACTTATTAATCAAAGTGATTACCGATTAGTAAAAGTTTATTAAATTTTTTTACAAAAAATAATAGTTAAGTGATTACTAATTAGTCAAGGTGTTATTATATTTTTAAAAAGCCCTTATGAGGTTAGAGATATTACATATAAATTATTTCTAATTTATAAAATATTATTAAGAAATTATTAATTTTTTAATATATCTAAAATGGTCTTGTGGGCATAATTTGCTAGAGATACATCTTTATCAAGAATTATTATTATTTTTTTATATTTCAATATAGTGAAGCTTTTTTTTTAATTAAAGCCTCTATATAATTTATAAAAAGAGTGAAAGTGTGAAACTAGCATTACCTTTTAAATTTTAGGTTAAAATCCCTAACATTAACCAGATAACTTTTTTACAAAAAAGAATGCATTAACAATTAAATAACCCTTATAAGGGTTTATTTCAAAATTAAAATAGAAAAAACGACCTTATATTACAATTTTTAATACTTTTCAAAATTGGGTATAAAATATAAATCAATATTTGTTTACAACATATTACTTTTTTTCATATAATATAATTTCTAATATGGCAGACCAGTTTTAAAAAAATTCTCTTCAAAATAGTATGTTTTATAATCTTTTAAAATTATGTAATAAAAATAGTATAATAATTTATAAATTTTTGTGCTAAAAAGTATGTTAACTTATTAATCAAAGTGATTACCGATTAGTAAAAGTTTGTTAAATTTTTTTACAAAAAAGAATAGCTATGTGATTACTAATTAGTCAAGGTGTTATTATATTTGTAAAAAGCCCTTATGAGGTTAGAGATATTACATATAAATTATTTCTAATTTATAAAATATTATTAAGAAATTATTAATTTTTTAATATATCTAAAATGGTCTTGTGGGCATAATTTGCTAGAGATACATCTTTATCAATAAATTATTATTATTTTTTTATATTTCGATATAGTGAAGCTTTTTTTTAATTAAAGCCTCTATATAATTTATAAAAAGAGTGAAAGTGTGAAACTAGCATTACCTTTTAAATTTTAGGTTAAAATCCCTAACATTAACCAGATAACTTTTTTACAAAAAAAAATGCATTAACAATTAAATAACCCTTATAAGGATTTATAAGGTAATGCTAGTTTCATAAAAAAAAAATGCATTATCATACAAATTAAATGCATTCATATAATTTTACTTAAAAGTTAAAGCCCTTGAAAAAAAAAAAAAATTAAGTGAGAGTCACGCTAGATAACCCTTAAAAGGGTTTTAAGTTTTATGTAAGAGTGGAGTTAGATAACCCTTATATAAGGGTTTTAAGTTTTATGTAGGCTCGAGTAAAGTTAGCAAACCCTTATAAGGGTGTTAAGTTTTAAATAGGGTGAGTGAACTTAGCATACCCTTAAAAGGTTTAAGCTTATCTATAGGGTGAGTGAACTTAGCATAACCTTTAAGGCTTATAATCTCATGAATCGTATACTGGAACCGAACGAAAAAAAAACGCAGAGGAGGAGCCGAGGGGAAGGAGGAACCTGGCTTGGGTTTGGGCGTTTGGCGACGGCGACGGGGACGGCGACGGCACAGACGACGGCGACGGCGACGGCAAAGGCGGTGGACTGGCTCAGGTATGCTCCAGTCTCTTCTTCCTCCTTCCTCCTTCTTCCTTCTTCTAAATCAACCCTCTTTTTTTTTTTCCAACTAAATCCAAGATTTTCAGACTGTGATGAATGCTATGTAGGTTTTTCCATATTTAAAGAGAATGAATCGGCACCACTCACGGGTTTTCTGTAGTCAGTACTAATTTTATTTTTTTTTTTTTTGATTTCTGCTTGCGCATGTGAAAAAAAAGCTAACCCTGACCGAATCTCTGATTTCGATGGGACTCACCCACTTTTGGTCGATATCGGCATGGTATTGGCGATATATCGCCGATATCGGCGATATATCGCCGATACCAACCGATAATGTGTAATTTTTTTCATACAGTGTATCGATACATCGGTCTTCAACGATATCGAAAAATATCGGCGATATATCGCCGATATTTTCGATTTTACGAACCTTGGCTCTGATTGTAGTTCTTAAAGTGAGTTAGATCATGTATGTATTAAGTATGCAACTTTGATTGTGTGTTTTTGTTGTTATAATTGATTGAGGGATGAATGAGCAAAAAAAAAAACAAATGAAACATTTTGTGTAAGTTATATCAATATTGTCAATCATACATTGTCATTAGATCACATCTTTGCCCCCCTTCCCATTGCATCTCCTACGTACTTTGTTTTTCAATTTTTTGATTCTCAAATGCATATTATCATTTATTTTTATATTTTCTGAAATTTCATTTAAAATTTTCATATTTTTTCAAAATTTTCCCTCAACGTGCGATATATTCCCCACAAAATGATATATCTCACGATATTTTTTTCCAAGGTGCGAAATATCTCGCAACATAACCTTGTTAACCGCAAAAGGTCGAGTCTGAGGTTTTAGATACCACTTTATCTTATTATAATATAAAGCTGTAAAGGAGGGTGAGGCCGTATCATAGCAGTATGAGGATAGTAGTTGTTTAAAACAGAGGGTGCTTGGCATTTGAAGGCTGGTTTTCTCTCTGTATGATGCAGCTCTTTGTTTTCACACCCCTCCCTCTCTTTAAATCTTCCCCTTCCCCTCACTTTTTCTTATTCACCACTCTCTTTTATTCTCTGCTACTTACATCTGGGTCCTATACTACCTTTATCTTCTTCGTCTCTCCCTCCATATGTTGGGTTTCCCAAGCCCCTCAAATTGAGCTCTTTCCTTCCATCACTTTTTCCCATTACGACCTAACACCTCCATGCAATAACTCTATGCAAATAAACCATAGAAATCCTACAGTGATCTTTCCTATCCACCACTCTCGATTTTGAATCGTTACAACCCTCTATCTCCCTTCGATAACTCTCTTCCAATTAATCCCAAAACCTGTAGTCCCTTTATCTATATTTCCTTGTTTTCCTATATTTACCCACCCTCATACCCTGTCCATCTCTACTGCTTTATCCCAGGCTCCCAGCAGCCATGGAGGCTGTTCTGTTTTTTCAGGGCTTTAGCTCACATCTGAAGCCCTAGGCCGGGAGACCACACAAATCTCTGGATATCCTTTATCTAGCACTGAAACCCCAACAAATCCACTACAGTTAGGAAACTTCAGATAGAAAATGAACAAGCAGGTGTGTGTATAGCTATATATTACCTAACAATTGGGTTTGCATTCTTGGCTGGTTTTTGGTGGGTTTGGACTTCGGAGTGATTGACGATGTAGGTGCTCGAGATTTTTGAAGGTTGGGGTTTGGAGGACATTTGCTTTGAGTTTGGGCAACTCCCCAAGAAATGCACATGTAAATAATACTGTAGACTGGAGGCACCGTGCTTAGCGGTTAGTCGCCAATCGCCATATCCATATCATCAATTTCGTATATTACTTTTTCAAAAGAGATGTTTGGACGATGGGAGGTACCTAACTATTTGGTCATTGGCATTTTCCTCAGTTCAGTACTATCACGAGAGCCGTATCTGATCTTAAGTCAGCCATGAAAGCTCCAGAAAACAGTCCTGACATGATAAGAAATTCAAAAAAGAAACTGCTAAAGCAGCTTTTTGCTTTTGATTTTCATGGTGATCAACAGTGCATGAGGGGCAAATATCCAGGCATGCCACAACCTCAGCCAAGGAAGCAATCAGGGCGTAATGACATGCATTTTGGAAGCAGCACATCATGTTCAAGAAACTGCATTTTTCTTTGTTGATGATGATGTGTTCCTATGTTAGATAAAATATGGTTTTCATTTTTTATAGTTCAAACGATAAATTAGTATGAATTCCTTCAAGTAATTTTTTAGATGAGGGCATTATAAATCCTGTAGTGTTATATTTCCACTACTACAAATCCAACTTCTACAGTGCATCTGTTGTTTGTCTCCAACAACCGGTCCAAAAAGTTTCCTGTGAGTATATTGATTCAGTGTATAGATAAAAAATGCACAAATGCAAGTTAGTATATGGTATGATTAATTCATATGTTTCTGAAAGTTTTTATTTCTTTTCATACATAAATATGGTAATACAGTTTTTCTTTGAAATTTTATCTTCAATTTTTCTCCTGTGCATCGCACGGATTTATTTCGACAAAAGTTATCTAATTAGATATCTTCAAATATTAGCCAGCATGACAGTATTTCAGGCTATGCGACTATATGACACCAGATATATCCATGTCCCAGCTACTAAATTTTCCCCATACTGAAGTCAACAGAGGAATAAAATTTGAAAGGTGATTAGACAACCATCCATTTACTAAGAGAGAGAGAGAGAGATACCTCCAACTATAGCACAAACATTTGTAAGGAAGTGTAAAAATGACACATGATCCTCTGTGAAGGTCACCTGCAACATGCGATCAAATAAGATATAGCAAGAGATGAGCATAACAAGGCTGCTAATTTTCTTTTATATATATATGATCTTCAAGCTTATTTTTTATTTTCACTACCGAATGGAGAGGATGGCTGTTTTTTTTACTTTGGAAATTTTGAAATTCTGTAAATGTTTTATTTTTGGGTATCCAAGTGAGTTCCCCAGGGATCTTACCAAGATGGTCAAGGAAGACCTAGACCCCTTTCTTCTTGAAGTTCTATTTGGGGTCCGCCAAACCACAAGCTCTCTCCCTCCCCCCAACCACAAAAAAATGTGCAAAATATAAATAACCCCACAGCCACAAGATTGCATTAATATCTATTTCATTTCTCTTCCTCATTTTAACTATTATTTATATACTACTTATATTGTTTCAATATACATCAACTTATTTGGATAGTTTTTAGTAATTTATACAAAAAGAATGTGTTTGTATGTTAAATAAATGCACTAACATGTTGTTCTATTCGGGTTGCCAGGCAGCCAAAGTATGACACCAAACATCCATGTCAGACACAACATGTGTAAATGTATTCAGTTTGTAAAATATTAACGCAGTTTTAGAGAGAGAGAAAGAGAGGAACCAAGAAAAAAAACATCAACGTTGGCCAATAAATCAATTTGGAAAAACTTCAACAGACAACTGAAGCGCAAGTGACATCATCAAGGACTCCTAACCAGGTTTTGAACTTGCGTATGTTAACAAAAGGACATAGGAACTCACCTTAATTGGAGAAAGATCATACAAGAAGAAAACTCCAGGAAGAAACTGACGACCGAATTCTGCACTCCTAAAATGCTCTGTCACAGAGAACTGCATGATACCAATGCTAATGCATCTTAGGTCATGATAAATAAACAGGACAGAAAATCATAGAAATGCAACTTCAAGTGTATAGCCACACCTGATTCGACTGGATAGTGTGCCCACTTATATCGGTATATACTGTAGGAACCACCTGCAAAATAGACAGCAAATCTGAGTAAACATTCTCATTTCTGAAACAGTGTTGTCAATTATTCTGATTCCATCTGCACGTGTATGTAGGCACAATCTCACATCAAGAAAAAACAAGGAAAGAAGAGACTTAAACGAAGAAAGAGACCATGTGTCTCTTATCCTTCAATACTAAACGGCTACATAAATCCAGTAAAATTATCCAATATTCAAAGGCCATTACACCATGGTTTTTCTAACACATGGTAGCTAATGACAGTTGGCAGTACAGAGTGGCATATCCATTTCTTTTTCCAAGTAAAAATCACTAACCAACCATTCAGGGGGTTATGATGATCTAATGCTGTAATACTGGAAACCACTCTAGATAGGAAAAAGTACAAAAATGTAACATGAAAATACTGGATATACAGAGATGTCTAGATGGCCGATAACATGAAGCCACTGTGATGGGATTTTAATGGTTCATAGTGGAAGTTTTCATAATTTTAATGCCTGTTCTAGGAACCATATTGATATCATCATGCACAGATTTATGTTACGGACATTTCCAAGAAACTTAATGAGATCACAAGATAAGATGTCATATCTCACTCCTAGAGAATTTAAAGAGGGAAAAGAAAGTACACAAGTATTATTGAGGCATCCCTTGAGAACACTAACCTTGATGAAATACTGATACATCCCACTTGGTTTTTCTTGCACCCACTGAACCCTGAAAGGTTTAGCAATTAAAGAAAAAAATATATACCAATACGAACATTTTCTTTGAAAGTATCCAACAAGAACATGATCTCACACACGACTAAGAACAAGGATTTAAACATTTTCAGTCGATTGGGAGCAGACATTACCCGTCAAGAGGATTCACAACGCCAGGGAAATAGTCTCCGAAAGCTAATCTATTAATCTGGTGACTTATCTGTTTTATGTAAAATAAGTTAATAAGACAGTTGAGAAAGAAAAAATTATGATTTAAGAACAATCAGAGAGGAAATTTTCAATTTGTTAACATAAATATTGAAATGCCAATATCAAATCTTTATTTTATGGCAAGAATTTTTATGTACCAATATTGTATCTTACATTAAAACTATCCTTCTGAAAAGTCATCAAATCGTGTACATGAACGTTTGACTGCTGAAAGCTTTTCCCTGGGGCAAAATGAAAGTTTCCAGCCACCTTATTAACTTCCAAGAATCCATAAATATTACATCCTTCACCATCCTCATCCTTAATCTTTTGGACAAAACCTTCTCTTTTGCACTGAATGTCACAGATAGAAGCCAAAGTCAGAAACATGGTGACATTACAAATCCAAATTCGTTATGAGATCACAATTCACATATTAAAACAAACAAGGACATAAATCAAGATTTCCCCACTATTGTATTCTTAAAATAGGAAAGGTTCACCATCTTCAAAAGCTAGTACAACCAAAAGCTTAGGAGAGAATAAATCATATAGGTAGAAATGTATGTGAGTTTAATGCTATTGCAGCGATCTGGAATAAGATGAACCAAAGAGGTTTACTACGCATGTGCTCAAAATTCACAAGCTGAACATGATGATATATGGACAGAGGCCAAACAGGTCAGGTGTCATGGCCATATCCTTGAGTGAGGATTTACATTGTCTATGGGCCGAGAAGCAGCTTAACGGATTTGTGGGTTCCCCAAATGATCATATATGAAGGCAAAGTACCAATTTCTACACACACACGGACAGACAGATAAATAGATAAACCTAGTAAAAATATAGTATTGCTTCCACATAATATTTATGTTTCTCTAAAATCTAAAGACCAAAATACCCCCATGTCTGTGTGTAGTACTTGTAAGCACCCCATTTTTGCACACCCCAATGGGTTTAGAAGAACCCCTGAGTTTGAAAGAGAAATTCCCAAAATAGCCTTTTTAAAATTACCAAACTGTCCTTAAAGTTACCAAAATACCATTTTTAATACGATCAAAATACCCATGACTTTCTTGACTAAAACACTTCAACCCTCTTTTGGTCAAAACATTTCTTATCCCCTGCACCATACTAACCCATTTTTTTAATTAAAAATCCTCTAACACAATTTTCATAAAAAGACTTGCACAGCCAAACACACCCTAATCCATGACCCACATCCAAAACCCATAACCAAAAACCAAGCCCATGACCCATACCGCCATACCCAAAACCCTCAATCCAGACCCACTTTCCTCTTTCATGAAAGTCCCATTTACCTTTTTCTTTAAAACCCAACACCCCATCTTGAACAAGAGTGTGAAACCTTAAAATTTTTACCCTTGAAAAAGGAGGAGAGCAAGGGTGCACCCTAGGGTTTGTACACAAATTTTTAGGGTCACCCTTCTTTAACCCTAGCCTCCTATGATCCATCAATCCTACCCTACCTCAAGTCCTACCCTCTCTCCCTAGTCCCTATGACTCTCACACCCCCAAAATCACCACTCCTATGAAAGAAGAAAAAAGCTTTTCCTTGAAAGGAGGTTCAAACCTTGCTCTTTCCAACCCCCCTAACACATTGACCCCTTACCACCAACCCTACCTCAAGTACCCATTCATTAAACCCAAATAATGAGTACACCCATCATTTTTTGGTCCCCTCCTCCCTCTCAAAGTCTATAAAAGGGGGGGGGGGGTGGTACGGATACAAGCCTCACATCCCTCCCTCTCAAGACAAAGCTCACACCCATTCTCTCCAAAGTTATCCTCACACCCAAACTCCCAAGCCTCACACCCCATTCCTCTCCCTATGTAACCTACCCAAACACCCCTTAGATCTCTCTCTCTCTCTCTCTCTCACAGTTTAGGAAAGGAGAGAGCTATCATCTCTCAAGTACACCCCCTTTTTTTTCTCTCACAAACCGTGGGTACAGAGGTTGTTACTCACGGTTCTCTCATTCTCTATTCTCTGCAAACAACATCTGCAACCCTTCCCTTCACCCTCATTCTTGGACCCCCCTATCTCTCTCTTTTCTCACGTTTTTCCTCTCTTCTCTCACCGTCTCATGTTCTCCGTCCCCCATTTTGTTTTCTCTCTCATGTCACCTCTGCCCGCCCCTCTCGTCCTTTCCCTGTCGTTTCTCTCTTAGAAACCCAAAACCAGCAACCCAACCTCCTTTGTCATAAGCAGCCCCCCACATCTTCAGACACCCTTCATCAGCAACATAGCACAGGGTCCTGACGCCACAACAGCAGCAGTCCATCCTCTACTGCTCACGGCATCAGCAATCCATTTGCAGTAAGCCCCTAATCTTCCACCATTGAGCAGCAGTAGCCTCCCTTTCCCTTCATCCCTCACCACCAACTGTAGCAAACGCCACCAACATGCAGCAGCAACCACTATTTCCCCACCATCCTTCACGCCTGAAACAGCAGCAACACCCTCATTAGCACCTGAACTGTAGCAACAACAATCCGACCTACACCACAGTTGTTGCACCTACTCGCTTAGTGACAAATTCGGGGTTCAGGAATAATTCGGCAGAGGTCAAGTTCGGAAAAATTCAGAAAAAATCAGGAAATATTCGAAACAAATATAAAATAAATTAATAAATATAAAAATATACCAAACAATTTGATTAAAAAATATACAAAATACGTAGTTTTTTGCCAAGTTTAAGAAATAATTCGGAAATAATCTGGAAAATTCGTCAATAATTCGGAAAATTCGCCAATAATTCGCGAATAATTCGGCAAAGCAAAAATGCGCGAATAATTTGCGAATTTTTGAAAAAAAAACGGAGTTTTATGTAACAAAGCTTGCTCAGGCTTCACCTCTCCACATGCACCAACCTCCAAGAACCGCAAGCAGCACCTGCTAGCCCTCATCCTCTTGCTCAGTCCCCCAATAGAGGAGAGATTTCTTCACTACCGACCAGCAGCAGCAGTAACAATGTGAGTTCCCCTCCTTTTTTTCTCTTCTTTTCTTTTCATTTCTATCAATTTGTTGATCATATAGATTACCTTATGTTAGTTTTTAGTATTCTTTTAGATCAGTTTTTAGATTGATTTGTAGAATAATTTTGAACCTGTTAGACGATCTTCAGAAGATTAAAATCTGTTTCAGATTAGATTTTAGTTTAATTAAGGTAAAATTTAAATAGATTAGATTTTTTAAATTTTAGATTAGCCTTTGGTTTGTTTTTTTAATCTAAAAGCGGTCCCCGAACAGAGGAGAGGTTTCCGTCAATCGTCACTACCGATCAGCAGCAGCAGGAACAACGTGAGTTCCCCTCCTTCCAAAAAATGTGAGTTCCCTTCCTTTTTTTTCTCTTCTTTTCTTTTCCTTTCTATCAATTTGTTGATCATATAGATTAACTTATGCTAGTTTTTAATATTCTTTTAGATCAGTTTTTAGATTGGTTTGTAGAATACTTTTGTTAGATGATCTTAAGAAGATTAAAATTTGTTTCAGATTAGATTTTAGTTTAATTAAGGTAAAATTTAAATAGATTAGATTTTTTAATATTTTAGATTAGCCTTTGGTTTGTTTTTTTAAACTATGCTTTTAGATGATTAGATGTTTATTAGTTTCCAGATTAATAAATTCTTAGTTTTGGGGTTAATTTTTTTAGATAATAATTAGGCTAATACATTCTGATTTAGGTTAGTTTTCTAGATAATTAGTTTGGGTTGATTTTCTAGATAATTAGTTTTGGTTTTTAGCTTGTCCTTTTTCTATAGTTTAAAATCTGTTATTTTCTTTAGTTTTTAGTTAATTTTTAGATTAGTAATAATTAGTTTGGGTTAGATTTAGGTTGGTTAAAATTGATTTTGGGTTTTTTAGGTTATATAAATTCTGAAATTAAGTTGGCTTTTAGGTTAGGTTTTTTATTCTAATTATAAGTTAGTTTTTACTAGATTTGGTACGATAAAATCTGAGATAAGGTTAGTTTTGATTTAATTAATTTTTTGTCAGCTTTAATCTGTAATTTTGTTAGGTTTTATGTTAGTTAGTTGTGTAGGTTAATTTAAATATGATTTTTAGATAAATCTAGGTTAGATTTTCTATATTTTAAATTCTGAAATTGTAGGTAAATATTGATTAATCCTTAATTGATAAAAATTATGTTTTTTTAGGGTAATCCTTAGATAAATTTTAGAAGAATTTTTAGGGAAATACTTAGTAAAATACATTAACCCTAGGATGTGAGTATAAGATTACATAATATACGGTCCATACCTGCATGATCTAAAACTGTTTAGGTCATGCTCCATACTTGCACGAGCTAAGACTACTTGGGGCACGCTCCAAACTTGCATGAGCCTAAACTGCTAAGTCATTCTAAAAAACTGAAAACATCAGAAAATCCCAAGAAAAACAAAAAAAAGCATATTGAGCTTGCCTATCCCCAATCCTCCATGCATGAGCCTAAACTGCTAAAATAATTCAAAAATCAATCAAAAAACTAAAAAGATGGAATCAAACTTGAGTTAACATGCACATGAACTACATCAACTTGATCCCATAGATTTGGGTATATAGGCAGCCCTAACAAGTCCAGCCCACCTAGGATAGTATCCCTTTAAGAGTAGTTTGTTAATTAATTTAGCATGGAAAAATAGTACATTAAATCCCCTTTACAATTTTATTTATTTGGCTTAAACTTAGGGAGAAGGTTATCATCTTCGGATGGGGGTTTAAGTTACCATAAATCTCGATTGGACTTGGACCTTATCCATACAAATTAGAGATCCTATTTTCCCCCATAAATAAATTAGGTGGCGACTCCCAAAAGGCATTTAGCGTCATTCCTCCTAAGGGTTTCCCTGAGAAGGAAATGCGGTAAATTCCATCGCCACAATAGGTACTAGGTTAATTAGGCCATCTATGTGGCTTTCATAATCTGCATGCACTTCACCTAGCCGTATGTTTCGATTATAGTGGCTCCTTTGATCAATCTTAATGAAAGTTTGTAGAGGATTTAATTATGCAATTGATATAACTCTACTTTTTTTATAGTACAGCCCATAGGGAATAAGTTTGCTTGGGCCACAGGGAATAAGTTTGCTTGGGCTAATCAAGCCTTCCATCTTCTATTTGGCCCCCATTTGTCAGACTCAAGGTCTCTGATTTGCCCCTTTAGTAGATCACAATTTATGACAGTTCATACGGAATCAATGCGGCATGCATATATGTAATCCTGATGCAAATCTATTGGAATGATTGCTTTCAGCATCCTTAAAGTATATCCATGTGTTCTATGCAATCCATAAAGGATGTAATAATCTTTGACGATCTACTTTAGGTGACTCTTTATTGTACATGGTAGTTTGGTGCGTAGTATTAAAACTCAGCGAGTTGACTCGGCTAGGTTTCGAGTCGAGTTTGAGGTAAAACTCGGCTTTTACACTGAAAATCGAGTAACTCGCCCTGACTCGCAAGAGTTTTGTAATTTATTTGTTAAAACAAAAAATCGAGTAAACCGCCCTACCCGAGTGACCAAATTATGTTTTTTTTTTTTTTTTTTACACCCCACCCACTCTTTAAGTATAAATACGAAACAAAAGGGGGTGTTTAGTATATATTGAATTATATATCTTATTTTAGGCATGGTTTATCATTAATTTTGAATTTATACCATAAATATAGTATTAGAAAAATATTATATATCTCTGAGTTTTAGGTGTCATTACTCAGATGAGTTTTGCCCATGTTGACTCTACTTGGCAAGTTTCCGAGTCGAGTTTTCGGGTTTTAAAACATTGGTTTGGTGGTTGGTATGATTCTCAAGAGATCTTTGTAGCTTTCTTAAAGAAAAACACATGTTGTGAAATCATAGCATCCATAATAATAAGCTATGCTTAATCACTTAGAACCTTGGGTAGTTCATCAGCCAGAAAGACAATTATATTTACCCAGGGCATGTACTATTTTTAAGGCACTTCCATGCATGGGAATAGCTATGAGGTGTGCATAATACAGATCCAAGAGAGGTGTGAGAGGTGTGACTAACCTTGAATTTCCAGATTGGGTCTTTACAAATGCCAAGTCTTTTTAAAGAAGTTGGTGAAACACCCTAAGCTTCAAGTCAATCCTCCACTCTCTCCAAGGTGTCCATCGGTTATTTTTTCCATACAAATTCAAATCAGCCATTTCTGGGATGTGCAACATTAACTCCTAGTAATTGATTAATCAAGGTTGTTTGGAAACAGGATGATTATATATCAGAGTTATTATTGTTCATGTCAAGACTCAAGAGATGTTTTACTGGCACAAAGCAAGGAAAGAGTGAGTAGTGTTAGGAGCAAGGGTTGGGAGCAATTACAGAAAAGCATGACTTCTAAGTAGCAGCCTAGCAGGAGTAACTAGGAATCATATCTATATTAGGAGTAACTAGGAATCATATATATATTACTTTAGATAAAAGTCCAAAATGGCTATGTCAATGTAGTATAATATTACACTTATCTTGTTTATAAGACATACTTAATATTTAAAATAATTAGAATCCAATAAGGAAAATATAATACAAAAATCCAAAACTTCGTGGGTTGAGAGATTAATCAAACAAAAACATAGGGAATATGAGTTTTATTTTATTACAATTGCTTTATCCTTTAGGGATGTCAAGGTATTTATGTAAATTTCTGTCATTTAGTGTACTCCTTCACAAGTAAAACAAGTCATTATCTTCCCTTAAAAAATTGATCAGGCTCCCAAAAAGATTTCTCCTCTCATGCCTCATTGATTTATCATCTTCAGCACTTCTAATAGCGATAGATTGAAAAGTGACTAAAGAAACCCCAGTGCTGGGGCAGGAGCAGGAGCAGGAGCAACATTTTGAGTACAAGCTTCATACAACTCGGTCCATGAACTACTAGAAATCTTTAAACTGGAATATACATGTGTCTGCATCATCATATTGTAAAATACTTCCCTTTTCTTTTATGTCTTTATTTCATGTTTTATGCATTGTAATAGGGGTATACTATTAGTATCTCTCATATAATAATAGTATACCATTAGTGAGAATTAACAATAAAGTGTAGTAAGAGAGACAATTTTAACTCTCTCTACTTTCCCTAATCATCTTCTTCTCTTTCCCCTCTCTTCTCTCTCAAAGCCTAATCACTAAAACCCTAGATCTAAATTTCAAAGCCTTACCCATCTAAACCAACTTTGTATCAAAGCCAAAGGGAAGAACCAGAGGAGCTCAACGTAGGAAGACAAAGACCCACCAGGTGCTTACGTCAAAATGATGTCATGATGATGTTAGTCATACAGCCATTCTAACATCATCAAATGTTCAGTTTTTCGATGGTGGTTAGTAGATCATGATTTTTCAGGGATTATGGTGATTTTTTTGTATTTTTTTGAGACCTACAGATGTGTTTTTATGCGATTTTTGAGAAATTCAGAAAAAAATCAGTTTCGGAAAAACTGTTGGTGCGATTGGTTGGGGATTTTATGGTGAATCAATCTAGTACATCTAAAATAAGTTTTGTGAGGATCGGAGTATTGAGCACTCAACGAAGATTTTTCCCTAGATGTCTACCATTTTTTTTACTATTCATGCCCCTATTTTTTTGTGAAAATCTTCTTATGGCTGTGGGTGACTTGAGTATGGATGGGATATGACCAAAACACTATTAGGTCACCGGTGTGCATGTTGTTTAGTGTTTTTATTGCTTTGGTTGAGTGGAACTTGGGTTGTGGAACCCCAATTTGCAGTCTATGTCAAGTGGGAAACTGAGAATGTCATAGTTATGTCGTAGGTTCTTCACTCTATGCAACACTATATTAGTAATGGATATCTGTTTCTTCCCACTGTTCAAGAGATAATGGGATGTAGTTACACATACTTATTCTAAAGTGGGCAATGCCACTCATGTGTTTGAGTTACGACAGAGCATTTGAGAATTGAAGCAATGAGATACGTCTATTCCAGTGTATTCTCCACTCTTCGTCACTTCTGGGAGAGAGTTAGATCATTATCAGACCTTTAAGGTCAAGTGTCCTGAAGATGTCATTGCCTAACATAAACTGCTTGAACAAACTCGTGTGTTGGCCTCAATGCAGATTATGAATAGGTGTGAGTTCAAATCCTTGGTGAGGAGCCCTCACCATCCCTGATAGAAGTCTACTCATACCTACATTGTGAGGAGCGTCGCTGGAATGCTATGCTCCAACCCCCTTCCCTTGATAGATCTCTCTTAACTGAGTCATCTCAGAGGGAAGGCTGGAGTGGGGGTTGTGCAAGAGGATGGGGTCGGTTTGGATCCTTCAGTGCGTCCGGTGATGATTAGATCAACCTAAGTGTGACCATTGTGCCCGCACACATCATACAAGAGATATTTGTTAGGATTTACATGGACGTCCTCCACGTGGATCTGGTAGTGTCGTGGTGGGCGCAATGACAGATACAGGCACTATGGTACCGGAAGGGGATCGAGTGCCCATTCCATTTTTCTACTACACTGAATCTCCCTCCCACTACTACTACTCTACCAGTGCATCCTTCAGACAACCATGGTCTCTCCCGTGGTGAGATAAAAGTCTTCCGTCGCTTTATGTCCCAACTAGAACCCCCCACTACAGCTTTTGCTTCATCGGTTCCATATTCAGGTACTTCAACCTTGGCCTTCAGTGCATCTGTCTCAGACCCTAATCGCTATCGGATTATTGATTCAAGAGCAATTGATCACATAACTGGTATGTCCTCTCTTTTTCGTTCTTACTTTATTGCTTTTGGTAAGTACAAAATTAAAATTGTTGATGACTCCCTCTCATCCATTGTGGGAAAAGGGAATGCTCTATTACTCCCTCTATGTCCTTATCCTCTGTCCTTCATGTTCCTAACTTTACTTTGAACCTTCTTTCTATAGTCATATCACTAAATCGTTGAATTACAGTCACATTTTTCTCTTCTCACTGTGTATTTCAAGACTTGGAAACGATGAGTGCGATTGGTATGGGCCATAAGGAACGATGATTATATCTACTAGACCATCTACCACGCATTGCCTTCCCATTTCAACAGATTTCTCATTGTGATTGGAGTATTAGTAGTCAGCAGGAGTTATTACTGTGGCACAGGTCTTAGGCGTTTATTTCCAAAGTTGTCATTCTATTGTGCACTCTGATGTTTGGGGAACATCCCCTTTTACTTATCTCTATGGTTTTCGATATTTTGTGACGTTTGTTGATGATTTCTCTCATGCTAAATGGGTGTATACGTTGACATCTAAACATGAGGTTTGCACTGTTCTTCTATCATTTCATAAAATGATTGTTAGTCAATTTAATGCTCGCATTAAAGTGTTTTATTCTGATAAGGGTGTGGAATATATGTCTGGTAGATTAGTCACATACATTGATTCTCATGGCATTGTTCATCAAACTTCTTGTGATGGTACTCCTTACCAAAATGTTGTGGCTGAGCGGAAAAATTGTCATCAATTAGAAATCACCCGATCTCTCATGTTTGTTATGAATGTGCCAAAAAAATTTGGTATGATGTTGTGCTAACTTTAATTAATCTTATGCCTTCCAAAATTTTGAACTTCCAATCCTTAATTTTATTGTGTCACCTTCTAGGTCTTTGTTTCCTCTGTCTCCACATGTTTTTGGTTGTATTTGTTTTACTTGTATTGTTATTTGCTCATGCTAACCAGACTAAGATTGATCCTAAATCTCTTAGGTGTATTTTCCTTGGTTATGCTCCTAATCAAGTTCTTTGTTTCGATGGACATTACATTCTTTGAGTCTACTCCTTATTTCTCTGACATAAGACCTCCATTCAAAGGGAGAATACAAGCAAAGAGATGTCTACTCCTATTCTTGTGCCTTCTTTCCTATTTGGCAGTGGTCCTAGAATGGAGGGTGGTAGCGAACGACATAGGGAATGTGAAATCTCTCCTGTGAAGGAGAAAGAACTGCACATGTATACAAGAAGAGAGAAAAACACGCATGAGCCCCACCAAGAATCCTCTTTGGATCCAGGTACTATCTTTACTACTGATATTGCTGACTTTGCTTTACCCATTGCTCTTAGAGAAGGTATTAGATCATGTACTCAACATCCAATTGCTAATTTTGTTTCCAATCATGTTTTATCTTTTTCGTATCATGCATTTGCATTGGCTGTCTTCTGTGTCTATCCCTTGTAGTGTAGCAGATGAACTTTCCCATCCAGAGTGGCAAAAAGCAATTGTAGAAAAGATGTTTGCACTTAAGAAGAATAATACCTGAGATATGGTCGAGTTACCAAGAGGAAAGAGGCCAGTTAGATGTAGGTGAGTGTTAACAATGAAGGACCACTCAAATGGCTCAGTTGAAAGATACAAAGCTTGCCTAATCGCGAAAGGATATACACAAACCTATGGGATAGACTATTAGGAGACGTTTGGTACAGTTGCCAAAATGAACTCAGTGAGAGTTCTTCTGTCCTTTGCAGCCAACCAAGATTGGCCTCTATATCAACTTGATGTGAAGAATACATTCTTGCATGGTGATCTGAAGGAAGAAGTGTATATAGTACCTCTTTGATTTATAGGTCCCTCAAGTGAAGGAAAGGTGTGCATGCTAAAGAAGGCATTGTATGGACTAAAACAATCTCCCAGAGCCTAGTTTGAGAGGTTTCGCAATGCTATGGTGAAAACTGGTAACAAATAAAGCTAAACAGACCACACACTGTTTATCAAACAATCTCATCAGAAGGTAACTATTCTGATTGTCTATGTGGATGATATTGTAGTAACATGCAATGATATGAATGAGATTAAGTTATTGAAGAACAAGCTGACAAAGAAGTTTGAGATCAAGGATCTGGGTCTGTTGAAAACTTTCTTGGGATCGAAGTGGCCAAGTCTAAGAAGGGTATTTTTATCTCACAACGTAAGTATGTTCTTGACCTTCTAGAGAAGACAGGTATGATGGGTAGTAAGCAATGTGATACCCCCATTAATGTTAACCACAAACTCAGTGAAGATAGTGAGCAACGCCTTCCAAACGTATGGAGATACCAAAGACTTGCTAATCGTCTTATTTATCTTTTTCTCACCAGACCAAACAATGCTTATGCAGTTAGTGTAGTTAGCCAGTTTATACATGCTCCCACCACTGGACACCTAAAGGCTGTAAATAAAATTCTCCGCTAGTTAAAGTTGTCTCCTAGAAAAGGTTTAATATATATATGTTATAGGAGCTTAAAAGTTGAAATCTATAGTAAAGCCAATTGGGCTGGCTCGGTTTCAGATAGACACTCTACTTCAGGGTATTTGGAGCAAGTTTCTCCTCCGTCTGGGGATCATTTGGATCTTTCCTTAGTCCTTTTGGGAGTCCTTTTCTGGTTGGTTATTGATTCATTTAAAGATGCCTACTTCAGTGGTCTGGGCTATGCTACCAGGGCTATTTGTTGGGCTTTATGGTCAGAATGCAATAGAAGAGTCTTCAAAGGCTCAACTTTTTCTCACTCATTTGTGATCTTCTCAGATCCTGATGTGCTATTAGGAGGGACAATGAGGAGTGATTATTCAGGTTATGATGGTTCTAGAAAGTTTTATTTTGTTCGTGTTGTTTTAGCGTTTTTCTAGTTTATCCCTTAGTTCATATCCTTAGTGAACAATTATACATTGTAATAAGAGTATACTATTAGTATCTCTCATATACTAATGGTATACCATTACTAAGTATAACATAAAGTGTAGTAGGAGAGACAATTTTAACTGTCTCTAATTTCCCTAATCATCTTCTTCTCTTTCTCTTCTCTCTTCTTCTTCTACTTCTTCTCTCTCAAACCCTAGATCTAAACCCTAAAGCCAACCATATAAACCAACTCATACAAATAATCAAATTCACTCTATTTCCCGATGACTACATCTGTCAGGTTGAACACTATGGGCCTCTAATTTCGGTGATTATTAGAACAAGAAGTATAACCATACCAGGCTATTAAACATCTTCTGCAAGAACCTGCAATTATGCTTCAGTAATTTCTTACCGAAAGATATGTAATTACAGAGCTTCCAGAAATTTCAGGCCAGGAAAGTATGATATATAAGAGAGAAAACCATTTTCCAGCCCACGTATACTCAGCTTCCACTACAAAATAATTAAAGAATAACTTTCATTTCACTGCATTGCTAAATAGACGATTAATATAATAAGTAAATCACCTTAGATATATCTCCTGTCCTAAACAAAACTTCAATTTAGAACATATCTGGCTGCTCCAAGAAAACAAAGAACAAAAACAATGGATTTCATACCGACAGACCTGATCAATGATATCAGGATTCGACAGCCCCCAACCCTTTTTTCGATATGCTTCACGAACTTCTTCACATGAGTTGCAGCAATCATCATCTGACTGCACAAGGGATAAGAAACTCAGAAGCAATATCAAAATAGAACACAATTTTTTCTGATGTGTTGCATGAGATGCCAAAAAAATAGAAAGACAGATAAGAGAAGGAAAATGCTTCCAAGTACAGGAATCTTCCTATGGAATCAGCAAAAAAATATCATAAAAGCATGGAAGTAAATGGTAGATAGAAAGAAGGAAGATGATTAAATTTATATCACAAAATTAGAGATGCAGTTACAAATTCATATTATTATTAGTTGGTAAAACCAGAAACAAAAATGCCTCCCAGGAAAAGAACTATGATCACCAAATAATATTAATTTACTTCTCATAATTACCATAACAATATAAAAAGTACAAAAAATTTAAACTATAGAGGAAGCCTAAGATTCTTCACTCAAGTGCTTGTGTTTTTCTCCTTAGAAAATAATCTTCTCTACCACAATTATTTTTTAGGATAACACACGAAGCATCACTCCATGAGATCTGTACAAATCAACACAAGCACCTTGTGATGTAACCCATGTCCCTTGATTTGTGAGATTGTATCAATTATGTAAGAACATAAACAACAGTTTGGCAGATATGAAGTCAAGGAAAAATCAAAGGCGGCTTTGAAAAAGTCAACATATTATGACTAATATAGTTATTATCATGAAAAATTAAGCATGGACCCCAATAAAGACTACTTTTGAAGAGCTAAATGCCTATATAATATCACCCTAGTTGCACATATTGTTCCAAATTGGGAATCCCCATGTCTGACACATGTCAGATCTGATACACCATGGATGCATATGTTGGAGTTTTTAAATTGTTCTAATTTGTGCATAATGATATTCGCTTAAAAGTGCTTATTTTCACTATTATCTTTTGAAGCATTGTCAAACTCTACTACGTAAACTTTTAATTTTACAAACTTTTCTATGTAAGGGTTCCCTCCATTACATAGCACACACATTTCTGGTAAAAATAGTACATTTGCATGAATTTAAGATGTTTCTGAAAGTATAGATTCAAAATTGTTTTTATGAATTCTCATTACACGCTTTAATGTTCATGACCCCAGATTAGAAGAATTTCAGGAACCAGGAAGCCAAGAGCAACAATCGAAGCCCCGTTATTGAAAGCTAAAGGGCCAATAGATTACATCATCTAGAGACAGGCTAAACATGGGCTGAGCTAGTGACTGAAGAATGCTAAAGAACCATAGAATACATTTCCAAGAGAAAGACTCAATTGATAAGACAAAGAAAGAAGCAAGCTTAATTGGCAAAAGCCGGGGGAGATCATGTTAGAGACCAGGGTTCAAGACCCGTTGCTTCTTTTTATTTGCTTTTATTTTGTAATTTTATTTTCTCTCTACTTAATCTTAGTCACTCATTCTTCTTATACCCTAACCATCTATTTCAAATCTCTACTTTCCCTCTCTCACATGGTAACTCTAATCCCACAATATCTTCCCATATTTTTCCCCCTTTAGCTCTCTCTAAATTCTCATTGTATTAAAACTCTAATCTCTCTCTCTATAAAATCCTAACCATTCATCTCTTTTCAATCACCAAACCTTAATCCTAGTCATCCATCTCTTTCTAAAAACCCTAGCCCACTTTTCTAACCCTAATCTTTACAAAACCTTAGCCACCCTATATAAATACCCACTCTCTCCCTCATGGATGGTTCCCACCCCCCTAACTTCTCTTCTCATCTCTCTCTCATTTCTCAACCCCTTCTTTTCTCAACCCGTTTTCTGTCTAAGACTCTCAACCTCTTCTTTTCTCAACTCCTTCTCAAAAACCTCCCTCGGAACACTTGTACTACGCTTAGTGCGAGTTTCCAATTTGCTGAATTTTTTATTGGATGTAATGAGATTCAATTCAACTTTGTAAGTGACATTTTTTTTAATGCAATGAGTGTTATTTTTATTTAATGTCTTGATGTCTCTTTTTAATTTAGCTTATTTTATGTTCATGTCATTTAATTAGTAGATTTTAATTAAATCTCTCAACTTGTTTTTTTTTTAATCTCATTGATTCCATCATTCTCATCCCTCCATTGTTTTATAATTTCCTCTTCTTTTTGGATTCTTCTTGATACTAACCTCATTGCAGTAAGAATACACATGGATTCTCAACACAAAGAAAAATTAGACTCAACATGTGTGTGTGCTCAACATCATCATTATCTGGCAGTAAAGACTTTCAAATCACCTCGAAGATTGTATGTCTTGACCTCGATTCTCACTGGTATACCACTCAGAAGTGAATCACTCAAAAATTGTTTTTTATCTTTTCTCTCGAGTTATATGTGAGAAGATATGTTGATGAAAACATGCAAATATCTCACATATATTGTCTAGAAACGAGGACATTAGAAAATCAGAAGATCTAATGATAGGAATATCATGTCACTTAGAACCTCAGATCACACTCTATAGTTTCTCTTTCTCCATTCTCCACATTCTATGATTCTGCTAACCCAGAATCAAGTAGGACTTTATTAGGTTGTATTGAGACTTAGGATAGGTTTAGAAAAATAAGTGGTCACAATGATGCAAAGTTCAGAGAGGAGATCTCGATGTTCTTTATAACCTTTCCTGAGGGTGTAACACCAAATCATTTCTTTCCTTTTTCTATTCTTTTGATCTTTTTGAGGCAGCTCAATTCTTTTTCAGCTTCCTATATTCTCTTTTTAGCTTGAACCCACTAGGTTTTTCTTTCTTTTATCAATTTCTATCTTTCATGGTGTACCCAATCACTCTTTTATCCTTCTCAGAAACAGGGTCGCGAGTCATACTTCTTATCTGGATTGGGTTTTCGGTTAATGGTTAACAAAAAAAGGTTTTCATTAAAGGCTCAAAAAGGGTTTCTAAAGATGCAGAATTTAGGTCAGCTAAAAAGTTTAGAAGGTTACAAACATTGCCTAAATCACTTTCTAAGGTTACACTCTCATGTCCTATGTCTTGAATGGATACAGAGAAAGTTTTGTTGTAATAATCCAATATTTGTTGTCATTCTGAGTTTAATGATCAAATCAAGAATTAATAAGATCTCTCAAATGAATAAGTATGGGCTGGAAGAAATTGTGAGTCAACTTATGACTCAGAATTATTTTATAACCCTAAAAAATGATGAAATGCTCAAAAGCTCACTGAGTTTGGTCTCCACAAATACTCTTCTTGGATCTTTAGAGAATTTGAACTTATGATGACTCTGATGTTGATTTTGTGCAATTTTGTGCCGAATCTGAGTTTCCTAAGTGTTTAAATCTAAAGTAGTACAACTGAACTAAGAGCTAACATGTACTTCAAAAGATGACATCTTTTTCAATAAGTAGACTAACAATTAGTTGTCTCATCATTGTAAAAGTACTTAAGAACATTTTGAAAGTGATAGAAAACTAAAAATTAAGAAGAAAATAAACCTACATAATCTACCCGCAAAACCCAGAGTTTGACCTCCTAGGCGGCCTATGGGACAGGCCGGAAGCTTTCACAGTCTCTAAAGCTCCAAAGAGTTAGCAAAAGAAAACAATTTTTTTTTTTTTCAAAAAGAAAACATGAGTTTTGGAAAATACACACCCCCAAACAAAAGATAGCATTGTCCTCGAAGCTCATGACCTAGACAAAAAGATATGAATATGGACTACAAGTTACAAAAATTGAGGAAGGATATTACTAGCTTAACAAAAATTGTACATTGGTAGGTATAAGATAATCTGCAGAAGTAATGGGAACCGTACAACCTGAAAAATAGTGTCATAAGATATGCAAAATAAGAATGCGACTCATGTGACTTTAGGAATCTCAGAATTGCCTTTCCGACAACGCTATGTTTAACGTCTTTGGCCAGACACAATGGGGGTACATAAAAGCACCCACAAACAAGATGACACATAGAGAGACTGAGTGAGTCATCAATCTACATAGAGAGGATCGATGAGATCGATCTCAACCAAGACCAACCGGCGGCTTTGGAATAACCCCCGTAGGTTGTATGTCATTTAAGCCTAGCGGCTCATTGACTCAAAAATTTTGGAGATTCACACTAGCTCCTAGGATAGGACTAGCAAAGTGGTACAGCTGAAATCGTTTCCTATGATGTACTGAACGGTAGGGCTTCCAGGATCCTTTAATTTGAATGCAGTGGCTTTTTCGACTAGAAATTGATCCTTAGGTGCTTGTGTACGCAGCTTGACTGTGCATAAGTCTTTGAGGAACTTAGCATAATGTGGAATCTGCTTGATAGGAGTACTGAACAGGATATTGATCGGTAAGTTTTTGAGGACTTCTATAATCTCTGAAAATTGTTGATCTAGGTTATTCTGGACAAGCCTTTCTGGGAAAGGTGGTTTCAACTGACAAATGGGTTTGTCTTCAACCTGAAGTATCTGCACATGAATATCACATTGGGGTGCAGACGTAGAAGCATCATAGTTGGATGTGAAATTGGGATTCTCTGAGCTAGGCTTAGAAGGTGGTGCTTTTGAGGGCACCGAGGATGGTGGTACTCCTATATCAATAGTTTTCTCTGAACAGAGGACGATATCAGCTTGGATCTCTCCCTGAAAATTCTGGTTCTTTGACTGCAATTCAACTTCAGAAACTCGCCTGTTCAGTCGGATTTTGAATAGCTTGGCTCGGGAAGTTACCTATCTTGCTCTCAAATTCTAATTGATCCGGACATTGAAATGATTGTTATTGCCGGGTCATGAGATAGGAGTAAAGGTCTTCTAAACCAGGTTTAGGAGTAGATTGTTGAGGTGCATGGAAGGGAAACTGAGGTATCAATTCACAAGTAGAGCTCATCGGGGTATAATAGTTATAGGATTGAGGAGTTGGGAGGGCGCTCTATTGGTCAAAATAAGAATTCTGGGTGAATTGCTGGTACTGCGGCTGTAAGTACTTTCCATCATACTGTATATCGGATTGGTTAAACCCGGAATGATATGTGTTGTGGTATGGTTGCTGTTGTGGAACAGACTCTTGCTTCCAAGAGAAACTGGGATGATGATTCCAAGTATCCGGATGATAAGTCTGGCAATAGAAATTTGGGCTATTGGAGTCCTAGCAATAGAAATTTGCATAAGTCTCAATAAAAGGTCTTTCTGCTGCAATAAAGGGGATGAATAAGGTGAAAAAGCTGGGGCTAATTCCCAGATTGGAATGACTCTTAGATCGAATTGAACGCTGAAGGGGCTAAACCTAACTGGTCATATGTTTAAATGAACACACCCAAGATTTGGCAAAAAGTTACCAAAGGAGACACAAACCTAAGTGAATCTATATGATGTACAAAATGTCACAAAGATAATCCTAAGCCAATGCTAAACAACCAACAATTTTCTGGGCTTTTATCTTTGGTGGCAGACAAGTTATGACAGTGAGCGGAACCACTGATTTTATCTTTGATTAGTCCATCGGACTGACTTGCACTCTTGGTTCTCACAAAGGTTTCACTCGCAAGATAACCTTCCAATACTAACACGAGTTAACTGCAAGAGAATCCGTAACCTAGACAGACGTGTCAACAATGGCAAGCTTAAATACGCCCTAGGATAGCCAAATCAGTCAAGCAGTTTGACAAGTGTATTCCCGAAAGAATAACTTGGGCTAGATTGTGTTCCGAAGTCGACAAGAACAGTTAACCAACAAGATTTTGACGAGGTCACTTAAGAGCTCAGTAGATTAAAGTAGTAGGGACCTATAGGTATGTTAGGAAATAGCGACTCAAAAAATGGAGTCACTAATTTTGTGATGGTCCTGTGAACACCGAGCTAAATTTGGCTCTAAATCTTGGTTCCTTTTATTAAATGACTTTTGGGTTCACACAGCAGGAGTGATGAGATGAGTGATAAAATCTCACCAGTTTCAAGTAGAGCTGGGTTGTGCTCTTTTTCATTAATGTATTTTTCGGGCATCCACGCAGTTCGAAAAAAATACCGAATTAAATAAACAATCATCACCTAAATGCTCAGTCCCCTGAGATCGTTTTCAAGCGAGGTTTAGAACATGTACCTACCTGTGGGTTATGCCATGGGGTCGCCTCCATGAGGTAAGAAGGGGTAATGGGCTTAGGCACACTCTTCTATAGAAGAGTTAGTTCACAAAAAATAGATCAAGTTAGGGAATTGATTTGGAATATTGCTGCCTTTAGGGTTTGCATAAGTCAATCTGTCAATCAAGGAAATCAAGGCAGGTTTCAAATAGTTTCTAATTTAGAAGTTTCCTAAATAAGGAAACTACTATTTTTGAATTATTCGAAGGTTGGAAACCTTCCAAATAAGAATTCCGAGCATACGGGAAACTTTCCAAAAAAAGAAAATTGTTGCTTTTGATAGACTTTTTCCAAAGAATGAAAATGCCTAAATGAGCTAAAACTCTTTTTGAAAACTTCCCAATATGCTCAATTCCCAAAATCTAAATCATCTAAAAATATAGAAAGTAAATCTAACTTAATTTTTTTTCTTTTTTGTATTCTTAGTAAAACTAACCTAAAAGAATCAAATTTGCAAAGTGCTGATTTTTTTGTTTTCTTTTTTTCACAACAAAGAAAACAACACAAGTATTTTTATTTGGTGTTTGTGTTTTTGAAACAACAACTAACAAAGAAAGACATATGGGGTATTATATGCTGTTTTTTTTAGCACTTAATCAAGAGTTGATAAACCCTTGAACAACCATCTAAATAAAAAGTCCATTAAAAAGTCTTACAACTTGCACTCGGCCATCCGAGGCTAAAAAAAATAAAATAAAATAGTAAAAAGAGATGAAAAGAAGGATGGAATCCAAAAATTCCTTGCTTTTTTTTTTTTTTTTTCTTTTGGTGTGTCTCTTCACGCTTTCCCTTCAAATGGTGCCATTATTGCCGCTCGTGTGAAGGGAAAGCGTGAAGAAACAGTGAAACACAACAAAAGAAAAATCATTAAAAAGAAAAAAAAACAGCAACGAATTTTTGGATTTCATCATTCTTTTCTTCTCTTTTTACTACTTTATTTTTTTTTTTTTAGAGTTGTAAGACTTTTTAATGGACTTTTTCCTTTTTTTTAGATGGTTGGTCAAGAGTTTAGCAACCCTTGATTAAGTGCTAAATAAAAACAGCATATAATACGACACATTTTACTTTGTTAGTTGTTGTTTCAAAAACACAACCACCAAAGAAAATATGTGTGTTGTTTTCTTTGTTGTGAAACAAAAGACAAACAAAAAAATCAGCACTTTGCAATTTTGATTCTTTTAGGTTAGTTTTACTAAAAATACAAAAAAGATATAAAAATTTAGGTTAGATTTACTTTCTATATTTTTAGGTGATTAGATTTTGGGAATTGAGCATATTGGGAAGTTTCCAAAAAGAGTTTTCGCTCATTTATGTATTTTTCTTCTTTGAAAAAAGTCTATCAAAAGCAACAATTTTCTTTTTTGGAAAGTATCTAGTGTGTCCGGAATTCTCTTTTCCAACCTTCGAATAATTCAAAAATAGTAGTTCCCTTATTTAGGAAACTTCTAAATTCGAATTGGAAACTATTTGAAACATGCATTAATTTCCTTGACTGACTTCTGCAAACCCTAAAGGCAGCAACATTCCAAATCAATTCCCTGACTTGACCTATTTTTTGTGAACTAACTCTTCTGCAGAGAAGGAGTGTGAGTAGGGAGTATAAGCTCGGAGTGGGCCCAAGCCCATTACCCCTCCCTACCTCATGAAGGCGACCCCGTGGCATAGCCCACGGATAGGTACGTGTTTTAAATCTCGCTCAAAAGAGATCCCGGGGGTTGACTGAACATTTAGGTATTGTTTATTTAATTCTATATTTTTTTCGAACTGCATGGATGACCTAAAAATACATTAATTAAAATAGCAAATATAGCTCTACTTTAAACTGGTGGGATTTCATCACCCACCTCATCACTCTAGTTGTGTGAACCCAAAAGCGATTTAATAAAGTGAACCAAGATTTAGAGACAAATTTAACTCGATGTTCACAGAACCATCACAAAATCAGTGACTCCTTCATTTTTTGGAGTCGAATAAGACCATGAACGCGGGTCCCTATTTCCTAAAATACCTATAGGTCCCTACTACTTTAGTATACTAAGCTCTTAAGTGGCCTCCTCAAAATCTTGTTGGTTAAATGTGCTTGTCGACTTAGGAACACATTCTAGCCCAAGTTATTCTTTCCAGAATACACTTGTCAAGCTGTTTGACTGATCCGGCGAGCCTGGGGCGTATTTAAGCTTGCTATTGTGCAAAACGTTTGTCTAGGCTACGGATTCTTTCACAGTTAACTCGTGTTAGCATTGGAAGGTTAGCTTACAAGTGAAACCTTTGTAAAAACCAAGAGCGCAAGTCAGTCCGGCAAACTAATCAAAGATAAATTCAGTGGTTCCGCCCACTGTCATAACTTGTCTACCACGAAAGATAAAAAAGATAAAAGCCCAAAAAACTGTTGGTTGTTTAACACGGATAATACTTAACTAAAAACTATGTAATGAATAATTATCACATACATCTAACATATGTATTTTTCCACTCAATTTCCTATTTTTATTAATTAAAAAAATTAAATTAATTTTTCTCTATTAAGGATAATTAACCTACAATAATTAATCTAAAAAAAAAAATGTAATTATGTAATGGTTATTCATCATCATTGTCATTACCTGTATTTTTTTAGAATTAAAAATATATAGAGAGAGAGCGACCGAGATAAATTTCTAGTGAGACCCAATATTTTTTAAATATTCTCAATTATTAAATTATGCGCAATTTGCATATTAAAATGTTAGTAATAAGAGTGCAAAAAAAATTCTATTTTAATTTTATCATATAAAGATTAAATCAATATAGTGTAACATAAAAGACACTAAATGGGCCTTACAAGCTATTATGGTATGTCTTGTGGGCTTTACCAAAACAAACTCATAAGGATCTCTGTCTTGTGGGCCTTACCTAAACAAAGCCATTAGAGTGACTTAGTGGACCATACCTAAACAAACCCATAAGGGTTTATAGGTCTTTGTGGGCTTTACCTAATCAAGCCCATGTCCTACATGAGATATCTTACATGTTTGACAGCTAAACAAGCCCCTACCTTACATGAGTGGCATATAAGAGCCTACATGTATGACACTTTGGAAAGTTTGTAGGCACATGCCCTTGAAATAGACCAACTTGAAATGCACAACAAACTTTAGTTTGAACCTAATCGGCCTACTAATTAGCGTAAAATCTTAATAAGCAAAGAAAGTGTATACCGCTACCGCACTTTCTTTCCCTAAAAGTTCCTCCCTATGCATTTTCTGCAGTACTTCCCACTATATTTAAGTTGGTTTTGGTCAAATCAAACCAGATTTGAGAGATATTATGTTGAAAACTCATATTGGACAAATATCCCAAGCTAACGGTCCAAAGACTCGTATTCTCATTTCAACCAACATAATGTAAATTTTATATTGAGATGGACCAAAATACTGTGCGCTATTTGCGTAAATAGCAAGATGTGATAAATTGACGATATTTTATGGGACAATTTATAAAATGACACGTTTCAAGGATTTCTAAGGTTTGGATGATGATGATTCCATTAGAGACTATAATTACATAAAATATAGACATCCAAACCAACTAAAATGTTTTCCCAATCTATAGGGACCTGCCTCTTAAGAGTTTGAAAGCTGCCTAGTTTGACATTTCTTATAAGTAATGGACTATAAGATTCATGTGCCAGTTCAACATATATAATCATTACTAGCTCCAACATTTTTTATTTTATTATGTATCAGCACAAGGGAAAGACAGGCAAACGTACCATTTCTGCACCATAACATGAACCACAGTATGTCTCATTGTGTTCAAGCCTGCCACCGTGTCTCTGTAAAGGCTTCTCAATCTACGACAGGAAACAAAAAGTAATAAATGAACCATTATGCAAAGAAGAACCGAAAACTGAATGAGAAATACAATGGTCATTATAGTCAATTTTGAGTAAAGGGCCATTTGACATCGTTCCCAGGGAGCTTTTTCTACTGCCCAGAAAAAGAATTGGAAAATTGTGTTTGGCAAGATGTTTCTTCAGAATGTTTCTTGGAATGGGATGTTTCCAACACTGTTTCTTGGGAACAAAAAAAAGCAGCTTTTTAGAAGGGTGGAACATTCCCATAAACCACTCTATAAGAGGGGTACACATAAACCCTAACTAATCTCTCTCCTTGACTCCTCTCTCCCAAACTCTTTCCTCTTCCGCCCCCACTACCACCACCCTCATCACCGCCACTCCCATTGCCACCACCCACCCCACCGCCTCCATCACCTCAATCACAACCCCCTCCACTTGTTTTTTTTTAACCCAAACGTGATTCTATCATATCTGTTCTTTATAATGGCTTCTAACTAACTATTTCCAAATAGGTTCTCAACACAGAATCGTTTCAGAGATTGATTCGTTTCCAGAATTAGAGAATCACCAGAATTTATGCCAAAAAGCCCCCCAAGAAATCCTAAGAGCTATGAAAACAGAATGCAGAAGAGCAATAAATCAGACTGCAGTTTTGGTAGCTTAAAATGGTGCAAAGCTGGCCCATGGAATGTCCCGTTAACAATGTCACATTTTCCATCCAATAAAAACAAGACTATCTGCATAGAAATATCTTCAGTTTTATGTCCACGTCAAACTATATTTTGAAATACTACATAAATACACATGGGGATGAATAATTTTGCATCATATGATCATAACCTCATTTCTTTTGAGGTTAAGACATGGAATGTAGGACTCCATTGATCCATTGATATGCAAACAATTGTTTGTAGTAAAAAAAATATCTTTAACAATTATCTTATCACCAACCTTAGGTGCACCAATTCCATCCTGCCTAGTTTCTATTACATTTCCATGAGCATCAATCCTTTTCTTGATTATATCATGTCTCTGCAAGCAAAATAAGAATCAGTATATACAACTTGAAAACGAATCATATTCAATAAATAAAAGTGAAGGTCGGAAGCAATAAAATGGAGTGAATTAAACAATCAGGCTTTCGCCTTTCGCACGCATATATATATATATATCCACAACACACATGCTCACACACATATATATATGTATGTGGTGAGTTCTTCCTCAAGCTATTTCGTGGTCGATTTGGTTAAAGAGAAACAAGAGAATATTTGAGAACTCTTCCTCTCCTTCATCCCACATATGTTCACGATTTAGAACGCTTGTCTTAAAATGGTGTTCTATTCAACGAGTTGGGGAGGACTTATGAGAAGTATCGGATTGAGATTCCTCGTTTTGATTTGTTCAGTTTTTTGGCTGTCATTGCTTTCAGTCCAAGGGATCTCTTTATGTCCTTTATCTTTTGTTTCCTTCTATCTTGAGTTTACGTGTTTGTAAACATTTTACATGTTGTATTGTTGTATTTTTGTTTAACTTTTATAATATACTTGTTGATTACCGATCAAAATAAAAATGTGGTACAGGATCTGCATTGTCGACATAGTCACAAAATTCGCCGAATTTTTTAAAAATTTGTGAATTATTCGCGAATTATAGGCATGCAGAATTATTCGCAAATTTTCCAAATTATTTGTTTAGTTCGAAAAGTAAATGGCTTATTTTGTTTATTATTTAATCAAATTATTGGATATATTTTTATAATTATTAAAAAAAATATTATTATTTCCAACTTCTTCAATATTTCCGAACTTGACCGTTGCCGAATTATTCCCGCACCCGACTTGGTCACTACAGTTGTCGACCCTGAATATTTGGGATAAGGCATTGATAATGATAATGTATGTGTGCACGTGCGCGTGTGTGCGTGTATGCGTGTGTGTAAAAAACAAAATGATTGGCAACAAAAACATTGACAACAGAGCAACAAAAACATTGACAACAGACTGGTACAATGCGACTTGTTCCAGAACATACCACGTCAAGATGTTGCTCTCCACTGATATCCATGGCATCAAGACTGAGCAAGGAACATGGAAGGGCAGGAAAAGTGACATCAAACTGGACTTTCAAACACAGAAAAGTGACATGGGTCAGTAAAGCATTAATGGCCTTAAATTAACAACCAAAGTCCATCATACAAGTCCATTCATACGAGAAAATATTCTGAAACAAATAAAAAGTTTGAATGTACTCTGAGGAACACCGTAGTTGGTGAATCTACAGTAAAATAAATCCTTGAAAATTAGTAAAACATTTATAAAGGTTTTCTCTCAAAACCAGCCAAAGGCCCTAAAAATTCTGTATAAAAAATTGTACGAGATAAGGAAAATCAAGAAAATGAATATATTCAAAATTTAGAATCTTGGGTTCGACTTCTCACTCCCCCTTTAGGGCCAACCCCGCATGGGATTTTCCCAGACTTTCCTGGTGTGGTGGGTTGAGGGCTCTCGTCGCACCCTCGGAGATTAGTCTTGACCCGAAGGGTTGGGGACACCCCAAGTTACCCAAAAAAAAACATGAGGAAAGCCAGAGTTTGTAAATGGTGTTTTGAAAATGAGAAGCTACTTGATATTTCTCAAAGGATGAAAAGATATGTTGACATTACATTGATACGTAGGGTTTCTCCTCTTGAAGTATCTACTATGAGCTTCGTTTCAGTAACAGCATGGAGATATAATCCTGCAAAAGAGTAAAAAGGAACAAGTTAATGAATAAGAAAGCACAGGTTTAAGAATTTAAACAAAAAAAAATCCTCCATCTTATAATTTTCAGTAGAACATGGAAATAAGCAAGAAGAAAAATATACTAGATTGGAGTAGAAAAAACAAACACTCAAATGATCTTGGAACTAGTACATATAATTGCACAAACATGGGATTTATAATTGCAGGATTAAGATCTACTCATATAAGCACATCATGATAGAAGAGTGATCCTGTACATGGACCCATAGACTTGGATATATCGGTACATAACTGTTAATCTAATAAGGACACTTCATTTCCATGAAAATTGCCATGCAGAAAGCATTTGAACAAAACCTGGAGTTTATCTCTACTTTTTCAATGTATGGGTGTCCGAGTGATTACTAATTGGCCCCATCATAATGACCCATTGCAGTAGCAACTAGCGATAGCATGGGTTCATTCCCATATATCACATGTATGCATAGTTGTTAAAGGCGTCGCCTGTGACCAGCCATCTGCTGGGCTCAAGCGACTGACCGTCTAGGCGGTCATTATTCAAAATCTAATATATGTAATATTATTATTATAGAATAATAGAAAAATGCATTTACTAATAAAAAAAAAGGATAGAAAAATGTATTTTATTTTAAAATATGGTAGTTTGGTAAACAAAAAAGCATGCTCTTTTATATACTCTCATGTCATTTACTATATAATATGTAGGGTTTGTATATCCAACAAAAAAGAAGATTTGCAGACAAAAGAAGAAAGAAGAGACAACTTGTGTCAAGTATGTTTCCTTCATGTTAACTTGTCCTCTCTCTCTCTCAATGAGTGGACCAATTGGTCCCCTTCCATCTCCCTCTATTTGTTGGTGAACCATATGGTCCCCATCCGTTTTTTACATGGTTGTTAAAGGTGTTGCCTAGGCAACCAGGCATACAGCTTGGCTCAAGTGGCCCAATGACGGGAAAAAAAAGCCTTTAAATGTCCCAAATTCCTTTTAGGGTTCCCAAAACTCTCATAAATATTTTACTCATTATGTTTTTTTATTAGTTTTCTTGAGTATAATCGAGAAGAATAGGAGGTACAACATCTCCCTCTCCCCACCCCCTCCTTCTCTCTCCCATGTTAGACATCACGTTGACTATTCGGTTATTTTTCTATTTTTATTGGCAAAGGAGATTTTGGAATTTTTTTATGAATTGCAGGGCCCCTTATTCAAGGAAATGCATCCAACATAGATCTCAAATTGGGCGGATTTTTGTAGCAAAAAATCCATCAGGCGACGCATCGCGACACCTCAGGTGTCCATGGGATCTATTGCCTCAAGTCGCCTTGACAACCATACATGTATGTATGTATGTATGTATGCGTTTATATATTTGTGTGTGCATGAACTACCTGTATGAGCCAATATTTCTTCCGTAATATGCTTCAAAATCATCCTACAGATGTAGAGACTATATACATGCAGGAAGATTTTCTGGGGATATTGCATCTGAGACCTCGTGCATGTCTCGACGTTAAAATGTGTCCACCACTTAATCCCCATATTATGCAGCTTTTAATCTCAGATTCTCCAATTTCTCAAATCATGAACATTTACACCATAAGATTGCCTTCAAATTCAGATTTAAATTTTAGATTTCAAACATTAGTTGTTCCAGTTTGGCATGTCATTCTATCCATCCAATAATTATCAACTATCAAGTCTTAGAACTAGTGTACATCCAAAAATAAAAATAGTAGCTCCACTCATAATTTCATTGAACTAATAAAAATTATGGATGTATGGAAGTGTGGTATGTTGCCTTTGGGGAGCTAAAGAAGTCAAAATATGATAGATGTTAAACCGAGATCGCTGGGTTTATAAAATCATCTAAGTGCATCGACATCTCAAATTGTGGGATCAAAAATCAATTTTTCCCTAAACAGGAGTAATGCCAAGTTGCACAACTCATGAAGGCTGAAGAAATGCACAATGAATATATGGAGAATCAAAATCTACATGCAGGAAGAGATGCTCAGACCTTCGTCTCAAGAAAAAAATAAAAGACAAATCTAAAAATAATAAGAGAGGAGACTAACTTATCATTTTTATGATAATTATTAATAAGGAACAATCTGAATTCTGAAGGATCCTAGGAGTAATTCCAATAGGTGGTAACGTGTACTGTGCAACAATGGCCATTTTTGTTTTTTGCAACAATGGCAATTGATGGCACCTATCAAGTTAAATGGTTAAATGCTATGAAAAGTGAAATTGAAGACCAAAAAGAACATGTCGCAAGATAGTGAGAAAGGATTTTAAGGCATAAACAGTGTTGCAGGATATGGTCTTGGATAGAATGGGATGGAAGAAATAGATAAACAAGGCTTAGATTATCATGATGGTAATGAAGCTCGTTATATTCATTAAATTTAGGTCAATTTTCTATATAAAGATGATGTAAACTAAAAGACAATCTTGAAATGACTTTCTTAAATAAGCTATTAGTAAGTACTATTTTTTTAATCAATAATAAATGGGAGATTTTATTAAAAGAAGAAAAATGCAAAAGAACAATAGCCCTTAAAGAGAAGAGAAAGATGGAGCATGACAAAACTTAAAAAGGAAGACAAAAAATTACAACTGTACACTTCAGTAAAACTCAACCCTATGAACCCCTCCCTTGGTAAGAGAACCCGTCGATCTAGGCACTTGAGAGCATCGTTACCAAGTTCTCCGATTTTTTCAAAAAATCCCAAATAATACCCGGCTTTGTCGTCGAATGATTAATTCGCGAAGTATTCACGAGTTTTGGAAAAATAGCGACTTTTTCAAAATATCGCAAATTAAACACAAATTTTTCACGATTTTTTGAAAGGGTCCCAAATAAATATCTAATTTATGAAATATATTTGTTATACCTTTCACAATTAGTAATCTTATTATATATTTTTTCATTTCTTACCCGATTTATTACCGAATTTTCCGCATTTTGGCGATTTTTTCCAAAATTTTTCCTAGACGACTTATTCCCGAACCTCGACTTGGTAACTATGCTTGAGAGAACAAAACAAAAGATGCCAGATTTTGATTTTTATATCATAAGGGATAGACTCCAAATACCCTTTTCTTTACGGAGGCCCAACAAATCACATTGCTCGAAGCCTCAAACCTCTAAAACCACTTCAGACAAAACAAGCCTTCTAGCGATCTTTAGACCAGGATGAATGCAAGAGCCCTTGGATTACTAGAATCTTCTTCGTCAATCAGACCTAATTAAGCATGGACAGTTTAGCCCCCATTGTTCCTAAATACACCGCCGATCCCCCACATGCCCAGTTGCCCAATGAGCATTCATCAAAATTCACTTTATGACATCCCCAAGCATGGTTTAATTTATTGGTAACGACAAGCATATCGATAGGTCCGATTAAGAAACGCATCCCCCACATTGTTCCTAAACCCACATTGGGTTACTAGAATCTTCTTCGTCAATCAGACCTGATTAAGCATGGATAGTTTGGCCCCCATTGTTCCTAAATACACCGCCGATGGAAAGGCATTGAAAGTTTGAAACGCATGGAACCTTTAAATGAAACATGTTTGAAAATGCAAAGATAACCTAAAAATATAATAGATAGTTGAACAATTAAAAATATAGAATCCATATGAGAAATTTAAAAAAATTTAATAAACGAAGAAAACGCATTGAAACACATGGAAACTTTAAAGAAACTTGTTTCAAATGCTAAGATAACCTAAAAATGTAGCTGGTAGTCGAACAACTAACAAATAACAATATAACCATCCACATAAGAAACAACCATAAATTATGTCATAAAAAGGGGCACTCATATGCATTGGCATACCAAACAACACAAGCCTAAACATTTACAAACATAATAACTAATAAAAATATTATGTTTAAGGGAATATACAAGGATATTGTGATTAGATTCTTCTGCTCCTAGCGCATGGTAGATTAGTACTACATGTAGTCATGGGAGAGCTCGGAATCATTAGCTTCATCAGTTCCAAGTTGTAGATGGTAGGTCTACCAAATGTGATAGCAATAAAGACCCTAACTAATGAAATTGAGGTACCAAGCTTTTACTCCCTCATAAACTACCCATATTGCTTAGCATTGCATGCAAAAACACCCCCACTAACTACTGATAAGCATAAAAAAGTAAAGTTGACATCACATCCATAAGCATTAAACAATTGAAAACTGAATATTTCTTTCTTTGAAGGCTCTCCTGGGAAAATGGCTCTGGCGATTTGGGCCATTTGGCACATAGCGTGAAAGTGTATGGAAGAGGGTTATCTCCTCCATATATGGGCCTTTCCCCAATTGGGATCCTCCTACTGCAAATGTCCCCCATGGCTCTAGCCTTTGGAAAGGAATCATGAAAGGTTGGGATTTCTTCTCCACTCACATTACCTATCGAGTTGGTAGAGGTAATGAAGTAAGATTTTGGATAGACAAATGGTGCGGCTCCTCCACCCGTCGCGATGATTTCCCCTCCATCTAGTCCCTCGTTGTAGACAAATCTGCCTCTGTGAAATCCCGCATTGACTATCTACCAAACAGCCGAGTCTAGTGTCCCCGACTGCGCCGAAACCTAAATGATTGGGAACTGGCCAACCTCCAACACCTAAGGATCTGAATGTCAATATCGCATGACATGTCGAGCCATGGAAAAAAGATATATCGGGAATATATCGCAAGATATATCAATATCGCAAGATATATCAATATCGCAAGACTAATATTGCATGTGGAGGAAAAAATCGCAAAAAATAGTGAAAAACTTGGAATTTTTTAATAAAACTTCAAGGAATGTTAAAAAAGATGTTAATACACATCTGATAATCAAAAAATTTTTAAAAACAACAATGTATATAAGAGATGCAATGAGAAGGGGGCCAAAGACATGCGTTGGCGTTGACGTTGACGACAATGTATAATTCACTAATATTGATGTAACTTACATAAAAATTGGCATTCATTTCTCAATCAAGCATAACAATTAACTCAAATACAATCAATTTCATACATAATAGTTAATACATCAATAATGGTATCTCCAACTCCAAGTTATATGACATATGTTATCTATTTGTTTGAGCTATAATTTCTTCTCGATATTTCTATGAACAATAATAATCTTGATTATGTATACCTATTAACATATATCATCTTTTGATTTATTTAATTATTGTTATAGATTCATTTAATTAGAAAATAGGATATCCTGCACGTGTCGACCTACCGGGCTAACTAGTATTTAATAAAATATATCCATCTAAAAAATTACACTATGATATATATTTAATAAAATATATCTTTAAAAAAAAATAACTCTATGACATATATATTAAATAAAATATATCCTTAAAAGAGATAGACTAAAATAAATATTTCATAAAATGTATCCTTAAAAAATACTAACATATATATTTAATAATATATATGCTTCTAAAAAAACAATCCGATATTAATTCATTAAAATAAATTTTTCAAAGAAAATAACACTATGATGTATATTTAATAAAATATATCTTTCTAAAAAAATAACACTATGACATATATATTAAATAAAATATATCCCTAAAAGAGATAAACTAAAATAAATATTTGATCAAATGTATCCTTACAAAATATTAACATATATATTAAATAATATATATCCTTCTACAAAAACAATATGATATTAATTTATTAAAATAAATTTTTCTAAGAAAATAAAAAGACATCGTATTAGATTAGTACTAAGAATAATTAAATAATAATTAATTTATGAAATATTATTAGGTTAATACTACCAACACTCTCATTTTATACAATTTTTTTAATATCATTAGTGTGTAATGTAAGGGAGGGGTCTCTCTCTAAAAAAAAAGAGGTCTCTATGTTAAAACATAAAAATGAAATGTATTTATAAGTAGGCACCTTATAGGTATTATTGAATAACTAGGGTTCTATTTCGTAAATAACCATTATAGCTTAACCTAAAAACACAATTCATTCATTTGTTTTAAGTTTAACTCAATTAACCTTTAAAAAAAGGGCTCAGAGAGAAAACGAGAGAAAGGGGAGAGACTCACCTCGGCTGCTTAGCAACAAAGGAAGAGGCGACGTTGCCGGTGAGAAAGGATGACGGCGACGGCAAGGGGTCCTCTTCTATGGGTATGTACCCTCCTCCCTAATTCCTCCTCCACTCCTAAATCCTTCTCAAACTCTTTTTTTTTATTTTTTTCCTTCTTCTATTTTCGTATTTCCCATGGATTCTTGAATTGAGGTTTAAGCATGGTTTAAATAAGGAGTTCATGTCTTCACGGAATCACGGGTAGTCTGCAAGAATCTGAAATTTTGATTCTTCCTGTTCTTCATGAGTTCATTGTTCTAGTTTTGTTTTTTTTTTAAGATATCGCACGATATATCCCATAAATCGCAAAACATCTAACAAAAAAATGTAAAAACAGAATCACAGTGTTCCGAAAATATCGGAAGATATTTAAGAAATATCGTGCGATATTTCAGATATTTCAATCGATATATTCGAAAAATTGTAAAAATTAGAATTCTTGGTTTAGATGTGTCAGGACCCTCCGAAATCGATACATATCGTCGAAATTTCGAACCTTGCCAACACCTTCTCGCCCGAATTCATCCCATTCTCACTTCCCCTCTCCTCAAGGATGTCCGTTTGTGGTCTAGCAACAACAAAGGTCAATTCTCAGTGAGATCCCTCTATCAGGCTTTAACCCCTAATTTCGGTCACCCCTTCCCTTATAAATCAGTATGGAAGGCAGGTATGCCTCCAAAGGTATCCTTCTTCCTTTGGACTGCAGCTTTAGACAAGATACTCACTTGCAATCATCTTATGAGTAAAGGGTGGTAGATGGCCAATGGTTGCTTCATGTGCCTGGACACTAAGGAGACAATTGATCACCTCCCTTTCGCTCATTAGGTTTGGAGTTAGTTCCTTGCCCAACTAGGAATCAGCTTGGTCTTCCCCCGACTCCTTCCCGGACTTCTTATCTTGTGAGTTCTCAGTGCATTTAGGGGAAGAGCAGTGTAGTCAAGGCGTCGCCTAGGCGACTTTGGGCCTGCATCGCCTAGGCGCCCCTCTAGGCGGGCGATCCTATAAAAAAAAAATTTTTTTTTTTTTTTTTTTGCTTAAAAAAAATCTAAAATTTCTCAATAAATAAATAAAAATATAAAAACATGTAATAAAGTAGTAATAAAATTCTAAATCGTTTTTTTCACTAAAAATATCGTTTTCGACGCAATCTGGGCCTATTAGGCCCAGATTGCGGACGCACTTCGTGCGTCGCAGGGGGGCGCTGCCCCCCCTGCCACCCCCCCGGGCAATTGTAAGGGGCTCTGCCTAATATTATACATGGACGACACAAATTTGGGTATTTTGCCCAGATTTTGAAGTGTTTAATACTCCACTATGTTAACATGTCTTTGGTTATGTGATGAATGCTTGTAATAGACTTTTTATTTTATGTTTTTGTGGAATGTGGGTGTGGAGTTTTGATCTTTTTGATGTTATATATATACGTGATATATATATAATTATATATATATTTATATTAAATTTATCGCCTAGGCCACTCCTAGGCGTTGCCTAGGCAACGCCTCGCCTAGCCGGGGCTAATCGCCTAGACGCCTTGACTACACTGGGGAAGAGGGTTTCGAAGGGGGGGGGCCTTTGTTACTTGCCTCGATAACCTAGTCCCTATGGAATGAACGGAATCTGTGGGTCTTTGACGACTCCCCCTCATCCCATGAATGAACTTGTTATAGAGTCGGTCACCTCCTAATGCATTGGTGCTCCATCCAAAAGAAATTTGACACTACATGACTCAACCCACTATTGTAACTCTGTCTCTTATTATTCTGCTTTCTCTTTATTGTTAGTCTTTTAGCCTTGGGTTCACTTTCTTGCGATCCTTCGCCCCATGAGAACTCTTCATATCTTTAGGGTTCTATACAAATTCTCACATATGTAGCCACTATAAATTTTCTCCGTAGAATCCCCTATCCTCCCCATTTCCCAAACCTCCAAACCCATTCACCCATCAACGTTGTGTTCATATTACACAGAGATCACAATCCAAGACCCCCTTACTGCAAAGGGCAACAAATCTTACCTCCCTTACCATATGGAGCGGCAATACACCTCACCTCTAAGGTACCCTATCTACTGGTTCACCTAGATATATCGGTTGGGGATTGTTGAGTTGTCTTAGGACAACAAATGTCGGTATTCAATTAGGCCCTTTCCGCAGGCATCAAATTCCTACTCCCCTGGTTGATTGGTTCCCCATCAAGTTGCCTGGCATTCTAAAATGCCTTCAAAGGTATCTTTCTTTTTGTGGACACCATTTTTTGACTCTGGATCACCTCAAAAGTAGAGGTTGGGGTTTGCCAAATCGGTGTGTATTGTGCCTGGTAGAGGAGGAATTGGTTGAAAATTTGCTCCTAAACTGCTCTTTTACAAGGGGGTTGGGACCTATTTTTTATCCAAGCTTGGCGTCGCTTGGGTTTTTCCCTATTCCTTCCAAGGCTTCTTATCTTGTTGGCAGTTGACCTCTTTGGGAATCCAGTTGGATCCTCTATGGACCCTCCTTCCAAGCGCTTTGAGTTGATCAATCTGGAAGGAGAGGAACACGCGCATATTTGAGGACACCTCTTTGTTGCTAAAAAACATTTGCACTCGTACGCTCTCCGTGCTGATAGATTAGGCTTCCATCAAGGATGAGGTGGCAGAAATTGGCATTGTTGACACCATTTCGTAGTGCGGGTTGTAATTTCAGCTAGATGGGATGACTATAGTAATCTATGCTTTGTAAGTTCTTACCTGTTTTCTTTCCTTCTATTTGTTCACTTTCCATGAACATTCTTGCTTATGTATATCTTATCTCTTAATGAATCTATCTTTACCAATAAATTATTTATAAAAAAAAAAAGCCTCTCAACACAGAGTCAGATGAATTCAAGAAAGAAAGAGGTAAGACTCACTACACATGCAACAATGACAGAGATTGACTTCACGCCCATCTAGAAGGAAGGCAATGTAGCAACAAATGATAAAGTGATTTCTTCTATACGGGCATAGAGAAAAATCCATTTGTCATCCTTTGCACAGAAGAGGATACCACTCTCACCATTAATGCTTCCACAATTGCCATAATGCCATGAGGTGACCTGTGGATCCTTTTATGGTGTTTTGATTTCTTCCTCTAGCTCTTTGTCGGGGCAGCATCCCTCTGATTCATTGTAACAGAACCGTGGCTTCACTGTAATATGCTAGAGAGAAAGAGACGTGAAAGAGGGAGTGACCAATAAGAGAAGGTCAATCTTCTTAGCTTAAAGATTAGCGTATTCCAGATGAATTCTTCAAAGAGATGTCATTCTTGATATAAGCTCCATGACTAAAAAGATTAAGAATTAATGAAACTAAATATGTAGGATTATGTGGGGTTGAGGAAGCTAAATATTACTGATTTCTAAATAAATAATCCTACTATTTCGATACAATCACGGACGAACAACGTTAACAGCTATGCTCAAATTAAGAATAAATCAACAATAATTAAAACTGATATCAGAGAGAGAGAGAGGCATGAATTATAACCGATTAACTTCAGATCCAAGTAATTCAAATAGATAAGAACCCTAAAAAATACCAAATAGCAGAAACAAAACCCTAGTTTAATAGAGAGAGAGATAGAGGGCGTACGGAGCTCGGAGATGAACAGAAGTAGCATGACGATGGAGGAAGCGAGGGTGATAACGCCTCCGGAGAGGGTTCGGCTATAGAAATCCTCGTTGATCTTCGGGTAAGCGTCCAAGTTGCGAAGCTTGTTGAAGATATCCATGGCGGCCAAAACAGTCTCTGTCTCTGCCTCAGCACCAAACCCTCGCCGGAGAACAATGTCCCTCTTGCTTTCGCAGTTTCGCTGGATTCACCACGAGGCGTGCTATGCTAGCTAGCCCTACTCTCAAGTATTCAGAGCAAGGACGACAGGTGTTGATTTTTAGCTGAAGGTAGGTGTTCCTGGGAGTAGAGTTAGCACTGCTCAAAACTATCTTTGGTAGTTTTGGGTTGGACTTGCACACTACGTGGTTGGTCAGTGGGTTCCCTTGTGGTCTCCAGAGTCAAACCGGTTATTGCCTTGTTGGTTTATACTCTAATAAAAAGATAATCACAGGGAATTCTCTCAAGTTATTATAACAGATAAGTTCTAATACTTTTTAATTGTAGTTTAAAAATGATGTTAGAAAATATTAACTATAAAGGTTCAAGCTTTTTTTGGGGGGGTTTTTAATAAGCAACATTTGTATTACGATGATGAGAGAGAGAAAAACTTAATGATGGATTGGCCCAAGGTTTTTTTTACATGAAACTCAATGCCCCCATTCAACGCTTTCTAAGCTAGATCGTGTGTCATTGAATTTGTTTTGCAGCTTACGTGCTCGAAGGTGGCCTCCTTACGAGAATGTTGTAACAGTAGGATGTCGTCCATAATAGCAAGGATTTCAGCATGTATTTGGGCAGTGAGCCTCATTGCATTCAATTAAATCATTATTTTAATCCAACGGTTATCAACCACCTTTCTAATCTCTTGACGGATGGATGGTAGAAGCCTCAGCCAAGTAAGGCTTTGGTTGAAGAGCAGAGAACCTTACCTATATGATTCCTAGCAATTGCACCATCTCTCGAGCCAATACCCGTAAGCAAGGCAGCCCCATCAACATTAATCTTAATCTAATCGAGAATTGGGGCTCCAAAGATCTTGGTCTCCATTAGGCATTGATTTCACGCCTTGGCTTACCCTGGACTATAAAGTGCCCACGGGAAATGGTTGTGGAGGGGAGGGGTCTGGCAAAACACCTGAGAATATGACTTCATTACAGTGCAGCCAAATACACAAGAGAATTGAGCTCAATCTAACTGTTAGGGAATGAATTTTAGCCTCGAACTTCGATTGTTGCACTCAGTGCTTCCACCAATCCTTGAAAGATAAATTGTTTGAGCTTGGGGGACGAAGGGACAACTGAGACTCGAACCATATAGCTCAATAACACGGGTACTCTAGGAATAGATGATGGATCGATTCCTCTGCATTCTTGCAAAAATGACACCATTCACCCACTTGAATTTTATTTGGCCATCCCGAGAGCGTTGTAACATGCATGCCAAATGAACACTTGAATTTTTGGGTCCAAATTTTTTGCCAACATTTACCATCATTTTCATCGACGTGGAAGCTCAAAGATGGCCTCCTATGCACCGCCATGTGATTAATTTGCTAGGTGAGATCTCGAGCTCACCTTGAAAGTTCTGGAATTTGTCCAATGTCAGACAAGCTTATCGGGAGCTCAGTGAAAGCTGATTGGGACATATTTCTGCAATTGACTGTGAGGAGAAAAACTCTCTGAGATGAGCTAGATCCTAACTTCAATGTTGTTGTCGATCAATAAGGAAACCCATGTATCACCCATGGATATGCCTAAAGATGACAAGTTTGGAATCCAAGGGTCAGATCCAGCTATAATCGATTCATCATTCCCTACTTGCCATCGTAATTGAGCACCTCCCTTCCAGCCATGATGCTTCGCCAACCCCAAAAAGGCCTAAACATAAAAGATGCATCCATGAACGAGAACCTAGAATGATGTAAAGTTTTGCAAACTTGAGCTCAAAAGGAGTTGGAATTGGTTAACAGCCGCCAACCTTGCTTTGCGAGCAAGCTTATGTTGGAAATTTTCAAATATCGAATGCCAATGCCACCTTTCTCTTTTGGACAACGGAGGGTATCTCAACAAACTTAATGAAATTTTGATTCTCCATAACTGCTCCTCCAAAAATGTGTGATTGCCCTTTGAACTTCAACCACCTAGTGTGTAGGGAGTTTAAAACATGACATCGCATAGGCTGGGATGGCTTGCATAGCTGATCGAATGAGGGTACCTTGGCTTGCTTGAGATAAAAAAGACACTGACCAACCTTTAATTCTTGTGAAATTCATTGCTTTAGAGATTCGAAAGCTTAGGATTTTGATCATCCAAATTCGGTGGGACACCCAAATATTTCCCTAGAGTCACAATAGTTTTGATTCTAAGTATTTTTGCTATCATTTTCTGGAACCGCCAAGTAGTATTGCTACTAAATACAATACCGGACTTCTTAAAATTGATGCTTTGGCTTGACACACTACCAAATTGCTGAAGAATGTCCTTGAGGTTAGCGGCCTCCTCAAGATTTGCATGCTTTGAAAAACTTAAGACAATCATCGGCAAACAATAGGTGTGAGATGTTTGGAGCATGTCGGTTAAGCTTGATCCTATACTGACTTGTCCCTCGTTAACTGCCTTCTGTAGAAGGCACGATAAAAATATAGAGATAAAGGATTCCCTTGCTTGAGACCCCTAGAAGCCTTGATGAAACCCTTTGGTTGACCGTTGATTAGAACCGCATACAAAACAATCAAGATACACTATTCTATGAGAGAGATCAATTTCCTACATAACATCATCTTTTCCATAATTGATAAGATAAAACTCCACTCGACCAGGTCATAGGCTTTGTTGAGATCTATCTTAATTGTCATTTTCCTATCACCCACATAATTCTTTCTTCTTAAGTGGTGGATGATCTCGTGGGCTAGAAGAATGTTGTTTGAGATTAGCCTTCCTTTGATGAAGACTGATTATGCTGGAAATGAAATCTTGGAGGAAACCTTAAAGCCTGTTGGCTAAAACCTTTGAGATGATTTTATAGATCACGTTACACAGGCTGATGGGTCGGGATTGGTTCGAATATTTTGGATGTTTTTTACCTTTGGGATTAACACGGTGTGGGTAAATTTTATTTTCCTAAGCATAAAACTGTTTTGGAAGAATTTTAGAATTGTCGAGTAGGCATTGATGCCAATGACATCCCAATGATTTTGGTAAAACATCTCAAACATTATATCTGGCCCCGGTGCTTTGAGTGGGCCAAGCAGTCGATTTGATTTCCTCTAATGAAACCTCCCTGTACATATCTGAATTTATTTAGTTAGAGACTGTACAAGCAAATTTCAAGCGTCTTTTTATGGTTGACATCTTGAACTTTGATGTCAAATTACCTCCATTATTGTATGAATTTTATTATTTAATGTGGGAAACTATCCTTCCAATCCGGGTAAACCCAGATTGTTAATTATCTTCTCGATTTGGGGAAGAACCTCTGATTAAAAAGAAGAATAAAAGAAGAACAAATATTTTATTTATTCAAAGGGGATGCCCAATTCCCATGTAGGCATTATAGGGGGCCTCATTGAGGTCTTTTTATCAAGAAAATGAAAGAAGAAAGATAAGGGGCCATGTTGAGGGTTCACCTGATGTTCTCTATTGATAAGACATTTTGAAGAACCTGGAAGGATAAGACATTTCCCCTAAAAAGGGGAAAGATTCTTATCTTCCTAAAAGGGAAGAGGATTACTCTTCTATTTTGAATGGGGTGCCATATGTCACATTTTCATTGGGAAAGAATGGGAGATAGTCTTTTTTTGTTAGAGATTCCCTACCATGTGGCAGTTAGGTACTGAATGCCAGCTAGGGAGGACTGGTTTGAGCCCAAAGCCTAGCTGGTCCCCGGATCATGTCACATTATTCAAAGGGGACTGACCTTGGTCAGTCCGTGGGCCAATGGAAAGGTGGATCATGGGCTTGACCCATGGTCTAATTAGGTCCACGACTAATTTGGTTGCAAACCAAGTCTAATGGGGGCTAGCTTTGGCTAGATCGTGGACTTGACTTATAAAGTCTGTATGTGGACTAACTCAAGGAGTCAATCTGTGAGGGCATAATCAGGTCTATCCACGAGGACAGACTCTAAACACGTGCCAGTCTCATAGAGACTGACAAAGAATGTCTGCGGGGCATCATTGCCCTGCTGCCAGTATTAAATCTTGGTGGGCTAGTGGTGAGTCAGCTACTGGCCAGCTGGTGCACGTGCCTTTGACACGTACGAAGGCCAACCAACCATTTTTGGGTGGTGATCCAGTGTCCTTATGGACAGTGAGATTTTACTACCCACAAATGCCCCTCAGGATTTGAATGGCTGAAAATGGTTCAACCATTCAGATCTTGCCACATGGTAGTGATCGTGGGGAGGCTACCCATCTCCCCACTTAGCGGGTTGTTCATTAACGGATAACCCACTACAAGGTAGTGGGTTTCGAGAAACCCTCATGATGAGGGTTACTCCCCATCAGCCTTAGACGATGGGAGATCTTCTCATGTCATCTGGACCGTCCATTCTAAAATAGATGGCCTGGATAGTTTAAGAGGGGTCCCTATATAAGGGACCCTTAGTCTCTGGGGAAGACACTTTGCCTTCCTATTTTCTATAACCAGTGCTCAGAGAACTCCGGAGACCCAAAGTTCCATGTTCTTAACCTTCAAAGAAGAAAATATTTTCTTCCCTTCAATTACTCCCTCTTTTTTTCAGATAGGTTCAGCTTTCCAACCAAACCAAAGGTGGGAAGGAGCCAAGGCTCCTTCCCTATTTTATTTCCTTTAAAGAAACCCTTTTTTTATGTTTCTTGGATAATAGAGGAAGGGGATGAGGGATTTACCTCATCCTGAAGGATCGGAATGCCCTTCTGGGCATTCTTTGGGGTTTTCTATGTTGAAGGTGTTGCCCAATGATTGGATCCTAGAGGAGAGGTGAATAGGGTCTATGGGAAATTCAAATTTCTTCCTAATCCCTTAAGCAAAATTTCAATTATACTAATTAAAAGGGAATATAAATTAAGCAATTTTACAAACAATGCAAAACAATAAAGTAAAGAGAAGGAAAAGAGAAAGCAAATATAAGATGTTGTTCTCGAGGTTCGGCAATCTCACCTACATCCTCGCCTCAAGCTATACTCACTTGAGGATTCACTACGATTTTACTCAATCGCACAATCTTCTTCAAGGTGAGGATCAAACCTTTACAATCTTATGACGGGTGAAAATCAGACCTTTAATTTCTTGCAAGAGAATACCCTTTCTTGACTTCAGTCCTCTTTACGAGTAGAGACTAAACCTTACAATGAAGTTTCCCCACTTCAAGGACAAGAATCTCACGGACCTCTTGATTTTAATACACTTAGTAGAAAGTGATTTTATAATCATAAAATGCTCTTTACACGAGCTGGATGATCTCTTTAAAGCTCTCTAAAAATTTGGAGTTGAATAGCTTAAGATTGAGCTTTTAGGATTTCTAGGGTATACTCATTAGATTTGGAAATCTAAGCTTGTGAGTGATTGATTGAATGATAGGAATTCTTATTTAGTTCATAAATGATCTCATTTTATAGCTCAAGAAGTTTTATGACCGTTGGAGTTGCATTGAATGCAAAACTAGCCATTATAGGGTTTTTAATACATGTCCTAAGACATCTAGTCAACTGGATGGGTGATCTAGTCGAATAAATGAACATAGTGGCCAAATGAAATTCTGGCATTCATCTAGTCTACTGGATGATTGATCTACTCGACTAGATGGGTGATTTTCAGCAAAAAATCAACTTTTCTTGACCTTAATGATGTGATTGAATTCATAGGTCTTCTACCTTATCTTTGTTAAGATAATTATCATATTTTAAGGTCCTTAGAGTAATTTTCAATTTGGTCTTAAGGTACCTATGGTCAATCTAAGTTTGTGAGCTTTTCCAACATCCAACTTTTGAGGACTTTTTACATAAGTCCTAAACACTCTCAAACTAAAATATAAAACATTAAACCTTCTAAGAGAGTCTTCATTCTTCTTTAGTTTGATCTTGAATTGATTTGTTTTCTTTAGCTTCATGATCAATCTTCTTCTTCTTCATGATATGACTTAGACTTTGATATGATCTTGAACATCTCCAATATGATCCAACTTGATCAAATGGCTTGCTTTGACTTGGTAATGAATCTTCTTAATGGATGAAGTTATTTTCATGTTTTTGCCTTGAATGGTTTACTAATGCTCCTGGTAGACTAATTTTCACATAAACTCAATTGAGACATTAGTAACACAAAGATCATTACATTATTATGTTATCATCAAAATCATTAAGAAACCTATAGGCTAATAGAAGGGATCCCTGAAATGCCCTTTTGGGCTTCCTGCTCTTTTCGACAGGAATTCTGGTACCATTACCGGAGTTCCAAGGTTTTCCGATAAGGAAAACTTGAGAGGTCACCAAGAAGGTGACCTCCTGTCCGCAGATTTGTTTGCAGACTAAACTTACCCAAGGACTCTGTTCGCGGGCTCAAAACAATGCCTCAGAACTTTGTGTCCGCGGGCTCTAACTAATGTTCGCAGGCAACATTCCTGCGGACATTAATTACTGCCCATGGACACTTTGTCCACGGACTTGGGGTTTTCCAATTTTTAGTTAAGTTCTTAGAATTTATTCATGGATTCTCTGCGGACAGGATTTTTCCAAAATTTGGTTAAGTCCTGAAAGTTTGTCCACGGGTAGGACTTTTCCAAATTTTTGGTTAAGTCCTCAAAACTTATCCGCGGACCACTTTAAATCAATTAAGGCCATTAATTAATTAATTTTATTTATTTATTTTTAAACATACCTAATTAAGTTATTTCATTACTAAGTATGTTCTAAATGTCTTGGCATTTTAACTTAGGGGCTTTTTTGATAAGCCCAACCTTTACCATTTTGGTTGAGGCCTGGGGTTTATTTGTGATCCTAAGATTAGATTATCTCATCCCTTTAGGTATAATGTTAAATTTTAGCTATTTGTGTAATGTACATGATCAATTTTGCATTCTTCTTTTGTGCAAAATGACAGTCTTATCAAGGCATTTAACAGGAAAGAAGCTCTTCGTTGGTTTGATATTAACGAAGACAATAGGACCGGACAAACTCTCACTCGCCGTATAGAGATAATGGGCCAAGACGGTATTGGAGAGGTCAGACCCATTAGAATACGGGATCCGATAGAGTGGGTGGAGGAAAGTAATGCCCCCGTTGCTCTTTTTGATCCTAAGTCTGGCATTGTAGGTAGCTGGAATGAAGGCAAAGTTTTATACCTGAAGTCGGTCAGAGAATCAGATCGCCTTATAGATGATCCAACAAGAGTGGTGAAGGAGAGATTGGACCTACTACTAACCATGACTAATAAATTCCTTTGTGATAATGCGATGCAGATTAAGGGAGCTTCCTTCGTAGTCACCCGAGACTTATGGCCGACATGGGTGCATGATGTCTATATCTGCTTCTGTACAGAGTTGAACGCAGTCGGGATTCGGGAGGCCATGGCATTGGCCCGATATGAATATCGAGGGATGCATATTTTGTGCGCAGTTTATTGAATCGTTGGTGCGCTACAATCAACACTTTCCACATGGCTTAAGGAGAAGTTGGTCTTCTGATGAATGTCATGTATCACATCTCGGGCTTACCCTTAGACGGATCCCTTTATGATGAGTTTACCTGCTCAACGTCAACCTCTATTCAAATGAGGTTCCTCGTTGCACCAAGGAATTATTTACAACGTACAACATAATTCTTGATTGCAAATTAAGTGAGGCAAAGGGTGGAAAGACTACAGTAGCAACTGTTGAGGTAGTTGAAGAGGGAGAGGATGAGGCTGCTAAAGTCGAAGAAGCGACATAAATGACTAAGACAAAGGGAAAATAAAAGGTTGTCCCAAAGAATAAACTTCGTCGGGTTTCCTTTAATTTGTGGTTGAAATATTTCTTCCACAGGAAAACGGGCAAATACTCAAGGAATCCGAAGCCTACCTCTTCTAACGAGAAGATTCGGGATTCTGATATTCTGACAACCTACGATGTGAGCCGAGAAGGCTATTTGGCTGCCTTCATTTTGTATTGACTTTACGACTTTGTGTTGTCCTCCTGCCGAGGAGAGGTCATTCGTCCGGAGACTTTTGTAACGGCCAGCAGGCTGGCTACGGGGACCAGACATTGTCTTCTAATTCTGATGATGGTTAGTTTATATCGAGAGTTGGGGACCATCTCGAAGAGCCAGTACCTGGGGAAGTAGTTAGCTCAAGGACTGTTCAGTACTTGTATGGTTGGATAAGTCAGTTCGTTGCCTGTACATAACTAAGGAGATCGGAGCTTGCATTCGAGGTTAATCTTCCAAGTCTTATTTTTATCGCAGACCAGGTGCCGACTCGGTTCGAAGTCAGAGAAAGGGTCCGAGACATGTTCACAACCCCTTCCTATTACGAATCACGTCCATTTCGAGGGGCATTTGAGGATAGGGAAACACAACTTTAGTGGATAATCCCTTGGAGAGGATGCTCATTTTACTGTGCTAGATTACTTAACAATAATGAGCCTTTCGCACCACTAAGTTATTATAGCATGTTGGAGAGAAGTGCTTTCATCGAGCCTTACTTGGCAAGTCATTTTGCGAGGCAATTTGGGTATGACCAGGCCAAGCCTCCAATTATGGAAGAGATCCCCAGGGTTATCATGGACCTTTGCCAGTTGAAGCGTGAATGGGAGACAATCCGTCATCGGGACATAGGGATATGCTTCTACATTCCTGCTCAGGCACGACTGGGTCAACCCACTTTCTGCTTTGCGAAGTGGTGGTCTGATTGTACCACCCCTTAAATGAAGAATGGGGGAAGAGATCCCCTAACATTAATTTGAAGCTGTATTTAGCAAAGCTAGTTGCAAAGGCAACGAATGATGCCTCAATATCCGGTGATGTTGAGGGAGTTGACCCCTCACAGGCTTAGTCATCCGCAAAGTGCCAAAGGGTCAAGTCAGTGACTGCCGGTGGTCACAAAAAGAATGACAAGGGAAAGCAAACTCGATCATCAGCTCCAAAGGATAGCAGTAAATGTCAGAAGACCGAGAGGGAGCTAACGTAAGATAAAATCGACTAGATGTAGGAGGTAATATGGGAACATGATATACCAGTCCCACCCATGAAGTAAACATTCAACGTCCATCCCACACTGCTGAACCGAATCCTGATTTGTTGGATGTGAAGGGGGATTCGGATAAAAATTTATGCGGAAACTGGATCCCCTAGATCTTAACACCATAGAAAGCATCAAAATTATCTAAGAGTTTTAGTCATATCATCTCGGTGAATGTTTTTCACCAGTGAAGCTTAATCTACTCGAACTGTCAGAACTCTTTGTAGAGATTTCTCCGAAAAAATACTAGAAGCTCGATCCTTGTTCTTCGCTATCCCCACGAAGCTTTAGAATCTCCTTTGGAATTATAGAAGCAAGAGGAAGAAGATGGATCAATGGTGTAGACCTTCTATCACCAATAATACTAAGGTTCAAAACCCTAGATTTGCAAAACTCAACTAGGACCACTAATATAGCTCACGAAAATCCCTAGGGGTCTCCCCTAGGGCTCACGGTTTGGAGAGAGAGAGGAGAGGAGAGAAAAAATTCTGGAGAATTCTACTTAATGGTCTAGGGTGTTGGGGTATTTATAGACTAGGATCTTATCCTAATCCTACTCCAACTTGATCTTATCTAGTAGGATTTATTAATTAACAATAACTCTTATTATTAATTAAATAAACTCCTACTTAATCTATAACAACTTTAGTTATAGTAATCCTATTAATTAAAGAGTCCCTATTATAAGAGGATTCCTTAATTAAAAGGGATAAGTCAACATCCTATACCAAAGTAGGAAACCTAGCCAAACTAGGAATCCACAAGGGGGGGCATGAGCTTCTATGAGCCGTGGGATTTGAGGAGTTAAAACTCCTTATTGTAATCTAATTACAATAACATCTTAATCCTAATTACAATCCAACACTTGGATTTTAATTCCATAATAAAAGAAATTATATTTCAATAATTATTTGATTAAACAAATCCTAATCCAATTAGGATTCCTCAAGTGGGTGCCCCACCCTAGGGTTTAAACCCATGGGCTTTGGCCCATATTAAAGGTCCATTTTAATGGGTTTATGGATATGGGTCAAACCCATTTCCCCTTTAATTATGTTAATCACATAATTACTAAAATAATCCCTTAGTTTAAATTAACAATTAATTTAAACTATAGATTAACTATTAATCTATTTAATTAAATGATTAACTTTTAATCACTTAAAATAATTGATTAACTTTTAATCAATTATTGAGCTTGTATTTCTTATGTGAGCACCTCCACATATGGCTCTGGGACACTCTTACCCTGGCTTATTCATTGTTATCCCATTGATCCTAAATGAGAATTACATCAGAATTGCAAGTGACGTGAGATATCCATGTTGCAATTGAATCCCAGTGTATGAACATTAACCATTACGGATCCCGCCACATGAACTTTTAAATTCGATTTATCCTTCCAAATACATTATCCCTAACGGGCCTTCGAGATTGACATACTATCTAACCCATAGCCTATTGCAAATCATCCGGGTTTCCAAGATTTATGATTAAGCCATGAGAAACAATTTCTCATGAAAAACATTTTGAAAAAAATCATTTTATAAGTATAATACATTTTAATAAAAGTATATTTCAAAACTTATTTTGTTTTCAAAATCACATGCGTAGGATTTGAACTTAATCAACTGTCTTACCCGGAACTTGGATAATCTTTCAAATTAATGAACATGGATTTCTTGTTTGAAATTCATCATGACTTGAATAACTTTCTGACTATCCAACTATCACTGTATTGTATTCCCTAAGTCAGAAAATACGTTGGTGGAATCAAAACAGTCAGATCACTGCCCAGTCATAGATGAACTCATCAGATATAAGGATCATCGAAACCGTTCTAAATGAGAGACCAACTATCTGATAGTATGTTTATGCAAGAGGTCTCTCATTGAATGCACTATCTGATAGTATGTTTATGCAAGAGGTCTCTCATTGAATACAATCAGTCAGTGTACATTTAAGCACCCATATGCTAATGTGTAGTCTCCACTACAATAGTTCGAGATAGAACTACATCTCAACTATTGAGAACATCTTAGCATGCTGACAGCCATATAAGTGAAGTGCCCAGCTTCACCCACAGCTGTGACTATATAAGGTATAAGGAACCGGAAAGTTATATCTACCTGTGCTAATCTAATCACATAACTTTCCTACAATATATCCTATAGAACTTTATCGATATCTCATATCGTATAGATCATCTCATGATCATGGTCAATTACACATAATGAATACACAATAGATTAAGAAGAAGCATTTATTAATCAAATTAATAAGGTTCTAACAATCTAAATGACTTTTCTGGGCATCAGGATGAGGATGACTTGGACTTGGACGCGGAGGCAGAAGCTCGATCAACAGACTTTATGGATGCTTTCGACGACTTCCATCCAGTGACTGATGGAGCCCCGAATGATGCTTTTAAAGACTTGAGGCTTGATGATGAGGAGCTGGAGGCTTTTCACGAAAGACTTGATATATCACCTTCCCAAACGATGGTTGATATTTTCGCGGAAAGCGCAATGCGCATCCTCCAGACTTTGAAGGACATTTTGTTGACCAGAAGTCATAAGTAGTCTAGGCAGATGGAGACAAATTACATTTTTGATTTTAATGCTCTTGATTGTTTGGGGGTCTGAAATCCGATCATGCAACTAGAGGTTGAGGCTTTGATAGATTTGGCTCATCACATTCAAAGACTAAATGATATGATTGATATTGAGTTGACCAAGAATCAGGCGATGAGCTATATTAATCATGCGTCGAAGGTGATCAAAGAAGTATCTGAGGTCGTTGAAGATTATCGCCCATTTGTTTGCAGCCAAGGAAGTCGAGTATGCCACAGATGTACAAGTGAGCAGACTTCAACAGGAATTAAACATTGCTTTATCCCACGTTTCTGAGGCTAAAAGAATGCGTGAGATCTTGGAGACGGAGCTACAAGTATCTTCTTCCGAATTGTTAGCAGAAAATTCGATAGTGACCCAAGGCCGAAGAACTCTTGGAGAGATCATCACCACGGGGGCTCAGCTAGAGGATATACGAGTTCAAGCAATGAATGCATATGCCGCATAATTTTCTAGGATGGAGAATTTGTCATTTCCTATACAACATGTTCTTCTAGCTAATGCAGTAGCTCATAATGTTGTAATCTGTGATGAAGAATAATAAAACTCTCCATTTTATGATTCCATTTGTGTCAATTGCATCATTCATCATTTTTTCTTTCTATTTTTTTTGAATGAATGATATGACTCTTTTTATATCCTAAAGGATTGATGATCTTTTAAAAGAACTGACTAAACCCAAGTTAACTTTCTCAGGCTACCTATGTACATATGATAGGATCAAGTCAAATGTAGTTCAGATATAGGCAATTAAAACTCATATTTACTAGTAGATAGTTTCCGTTCGTATATAGAAATGTTTAAACTTGTATTTTGAGAACAAGTAAGTAGTTTCTGTTCTTATCTAGGAAGGTTAAGACTTGTATTTTGAGAACAAGTAGGTAGTTTCCGTTCATACCTAGGAAGGTTTGACTCGTAGACTCATATTAAGAAATCTTCAAAAGATGATAAATATTTTGAGCTCGTATTTAGGAGTCTGTTAAATTGCTCTAATTTTTGCCTAGACTGCCTCTTGGAGTGTTAGTCTAGTGAGCTTTATGTTACCCTAATTTTTCCTAGACTGAATCTTAGAGTGTTAGTCTAGCGGGCTTTTTAATTTTGACTCTAATTTTTGCCTAAGTCATCCTTTTGGATTTTCAACTTAGCAAGCCCTTATTACCCTAACTTTTGCCTAAGCCACCCTTTCAGGTTTTCAACTTAGCAGGTACTTTGGTGTCTTAATTTTTGCCTAGAACGTCTCTTGAGATTTTGGTCTAGCGGGCTTTTTGTTTAATCCTCATGGATGGTATCACTTTGAGAATCTTACATTGGTTGGGGGAAATGATCCGTTGTCCATCTATTGTAGTCAGCAAATATGCTTCTTTTGATTGTGTTCCTTCGATGTGAGAAGCCCTTCATTTGAGTTTTGGTTTCTTCTTGGTACATCAGGTAACAATTTTATTTGTTTCACCCATATTGAGAGGTGTCAACGATGATTTTGTATCCCCGGGGGGTAGTGTTCTTTTAGAAGAACTGACTAAACCCAAGTTAAATTTCTCAGGCTGCCTACGTATCCATGATAGGATCAAGCCAAACATAATTCAAGGAGGGACATTTAGATTCGCATTTTGAAAGTGAATAGGTAGTTTCCGTTCATACATAGGAAGGTTTTGGATTCGTATTTTAAGAGTGAATCGGTAGTTTCTATTCATACCTAGGAAGGTTTTGGATTTTCATTTTGAGAGTAAATAGGTAGTTTCCATTCATACCTAGGAAGGTTTGGACTTCGGTCTTGTATTTGGAGACTTTGAAGTACAGTGAACAGTTTTAGCTCATATTCAGGAGCCTGTCAAATTGCTCTAATTTTTGCCTAGACTGACTCTTGGAGTGTTAGTCTAGTGAGCTTTTTGTTGTCCTAATTTTTGCTTAGACCGTCTTTTGAGATTTTGGTATAGCGGATATTTTTATTTTGACTCTAATTTTTTTGCCTAGGCCATCTTTTCGGATTTTCAACTTAACGAGTCATTTTTGCTCTAATTTTTGCCTAAGTTGCCCTTTCAGGTTTTCAACTTAGCGAGCTTTGATCTTGACTCTAATTTTTGCCTAAATCGCACTTTCGGGTTTTCAACTTAGAGAGTCTTTTTGGTGCTCTAATTTTTTCCTAGACCGTCTTTTGAAGTTTTGCTATAGCGAGCTTTTCTTTCGATTCCTATAAATAATATCACTTTAGGAATCTTGCATTGGTTGGAGGGATGATATGCTCTCCATCCATTGAGGTCAACATGTATGCTCCGTTAGAATATATCTTCTCGATGACATAGGGCCCTTCCCACTTTGGTTCGAGCTTTCCTTTGGCTCGAAGAATGATGATGATTGGAGTCCTGACCATTAAGACCAAATCCCCTATTTTGAAAGACCTTAGTCTTAATCTTTTGTTGAAGACATTGGTTAGCCTTTGTTGGTATATCTTTAAACTCTATTTGGCTTGGAGACAACGTTCATCAAGAGTTTCGAGCTTTGCAAGATGAACCTTAGTTGAGTCTTCTTTTGTGATAGACTGCTGAATTGTCACCTGTAAGGAGGAAATTTGAATTTCTAGGGGGAGAACTGCTTCACTGCCGACGACCAGGGAATATGACGTAGCTTGAGTCGGAGTTCGTTAGGTAGTCCTATATGCCCAGAGTGCTATGGGTAGGCGTTCGTGTTAGTCCCGTTTGCTTTTGTCCATAACTTTCTTAAGGATTTTGCACAAAGTCTTGTTAAAGACTTTAGCGAGACCATTCGCAGCTGTATATTACCTGGTGGAATGATTTTCTCAGATGTTGAATTTGTCATACAATTTATGTATAGGGGTGCTTCGGAAAGGTTGCCCATTATCTATGATGATGCTTTTTGAAATTCCAAACTGATAGATGATGTTGGTTTGGATGAAGTCTGCCACTAAGTGGTGCTTGACTTCCTTTGAGAGCGACGACTTCGACCCAATTTGAGAAGTAGTTTGTCGCATCTAGGATGTATTGATGCACAATAGATGATGGTGGGATGAATGGACCTATAACATCCATTCCTCATACAGCGAAGGGCCATGAACATGTTGTCATGTGAAGAGGCTTTGGAGTCCGGTGTATGAAATCAGCATGAAGCTGACACACTTTTCATTTTCTTGCATAATCAAGATAATCAGTGATCATCGTTGGCTAATAGTATCCCAATCTTTTTAGCTGCATTTGAAGCTTGGCCCAGCTTTGTGGGCACTGTAGACCCCGACATGAGTTTCTTCCATGGCGTGGTCAATTTAATTTCGTGAGAGGCATCTCATTAATATACCATCTAGGGATCGTTTATACAAAGTATCCTCCGGTATCGCAAACTTCGTGACACATCGACGGACTTCAGCGCGTTTGGCACGATATCTGGGCAGTCGACCATATTGGAGATAATTAATGAAGGGTTTTCGTTAGTCTTCATTTTTTCTTTGATGGTCATAGAGCAAACTACTTCCGTGAAGTCTATATCTGGAAGGGATTTGAGACTTCTTCTTTCTCCACTATGATAACCAACACCTGGTCAGATGGTAAGATTAGAGATGCTTCTAGACTGGCCAAGGCATCGGCTTGGTTGTTAAGTCCTCTATGAACTTGGAAGATACTGATATTTGGTATTTGAGCCAGTAGTTGATCCACTCTCTTGTGATATAGAAGGAGACTGACTCTTCGTATGACATAGTTGCCTCGAACCTGCTTGATAACGAGTTCTGAATCTCCAAAGATGGTGAGACCATCCACCAGGTTTCAAAAGCCAATTTAAAACCTACTATCAGGGCCTCATATTCGACCTCATTGTTTGAGCATCCTTCTGTTAGTGTGAAGGAATATGGTAGTATTACGTTGTCTAGTATGACAAAAATAATACCAATTCCAGATTTATTCTCTTTCAAGTCGATGCGCCTGATTCCATCGAGGCTCCTTGAAGCTCCATCAAAATACATCTTCTAATCTGGCTTGACTTGAGCATGCATAACTTCTTCGTTAAGGAGATCAGTGACCAGTGGTGAGTCTGCTGGCACCGGATGTGCTGCAAGAAAATCAGCGAGGGCTTTCCCTTTCATTGTCTTTTCGGGCACAAATTTGATCTCAAATTCGGATAGAAGTACCACCCATTTCATCATTCTACCAGAAAGAGTGGGGGGACAATATGTATTTAAGTGGATTAGTTCTTAAAATATCAGTTTTACAGACTGCTCGAGCATTTAATGCCCAACCAAACCTTCTCTATTAGGGTATTCCTACATTTTGCTCCAATCAGGGTCCTACTCAAGTAGTACATGGTATTTTCCTTTTCTTGATCGTTCTGCTGAGCAAGGAGAGCTCCAAGGGATCTTCGAGTGTTGTTATGTAGAGGATAAGTGACTTTCCTCTAATAGGGTCCATGAATACCGATGGATTGGTGAGATAAGTCTTAATACTGTTGAGAGCATTTTGACAAGCTTGATCACAGTCAAATGGTATCCCTTCTTCATCAGTCGAGAGAACGGTTGGCACCTTCCAGCCCAGTTGGACATGAACCTCCAGATGTAAGCGAGTCAACCCTAAAGTCCTTTCAACTTGTGAAGGTTTCTTGGAGGGGGAATTTTGAGAATGATGGCGTACCACAAAACCTAGGAATTTTCTTGATGCGACTCCGAACGCGCATTTGAGCGGGTGCTTTCGCAGTCTGTCGAAGATTTCTCGAAGATCATCTAGGTAATTGCTCTATTGCCTTGTTTTGACAACTAATTCGTCGACGTGAAACTCAATTTTATCATGGAGAATATCCTCAAATATAACAGTCATGACCCTTGGATAGGTTGATCCAGCATTTTTGAGGCCGAACAACATGACTTTGTAGCAGAACACTTCCTTAGGGGTGCGGAGGCTATGAGTTCTTCGTCTTCCGAGGCCATCTTGATTGGTTATACCCTACATATCCATCCATGAAGGATAAGGTTTCAAAGCCAATTATTGCATTGACTATCAGTTATGTGATGGGCATGGGAAGTCGTCATTGAGGCAGACTTCATTCAAATCCCCAAAATCTATGCAAACTCGGATCTATCCATTCTTCTTCTTTACAGGAACAACATTGGCAAACCAAGTAGGATATTGGACTTCTCTTATGAACCCGACTTTGAAGATTTTATCAACCTTGACCTCAATTTGGGCTACTAGTTCGGGGCAAGCTCTTCTTTGTGCTTGCTTGATTTGCCTGACATCATTTCAAGTTGTGAGATGATAGACTACGATGTTCGGGCCTAGGCCAAATATTTCTGTATAGTTTCATGCAAAGACATCTTTGTACTCTTTTAGGAAACAAAGATATTATTCCTTTTTTGTTTGAGAGAGGGAAACACTAATGAATGTTTGATTTGAATCTTATTCTGTGCCCAGGTTAACTTTGAGGAGATCATCGATTGTTACCTAATCTCTTGCTTCGAACTCTGGAGGTGCTGGATGGATTTCAATTTCTTTCGGCGATTCTTCCATAATAATTTATTCTCCCAAAGAGAGGTCTTCATTTATCGTAATCATATTTACGGTCCAAACCTGGTCTTCATTTGACGAAGGTTTAGGGTTATCAGACCCAGGTCCTCCCAATTTAAAATTAGTCCGCTTACCGTGGCCAAAGCCTTCCTTTGTCTTAGATTGAGTGCTAACTTGTAGGCAGACATAAGTTCACCCTCAAGCTGTTTTTTTCCTCAGTATCAAAATCGTGTTTCTCAAGCATTCTCTTGACTACTGGATTATACATGGGCTTTTTTCGGTAATGATTTATTCTTTTGTCCATTTTGTTGTTTCAAAGGGTGGCTTTACCTGTTTGCCCTACGGAATGAAAAACAATGAGTTTTTCTAATACTCCCTAGGTGAGACAATGATGCTCGGGACAATTTCTGTCATCGGCTATTTTTGCCATGCATCAAGACTGAACTTAGCCAGACTATCAATCATATCTTGATGTGCTGCTTCAACCTATGGGGATGCTTGGCGGGACTCCGTTTCCTCCGGGAGCCATTCCATGAAGGCTTCTTCTGATAGGGGTCTTCTCTGGCCATGACCATATTTACGGCCCGATGGTGATTTCTCCCAAATACGAAAATTGGGGCTTCATATCCAATACCCGTTGTAGCTATATCAATGTAGTCGCTAGTATTAAAGGCTTTATGTTGGTCCATATCAAGCGAAAATTCATAAACAGGTAGGAGGACACCTTTGACCTATTCTCCTTCTTCGGGATTCAACCCATGATATTTTAGAACTGTGATGGTCTATTTGCCATAGTTTGACTTCTTCCTGTAAGGGTTGATCAATCTATGTTTTTCGTCAGTCCATGGAGAGTTGAGCCTCTCATATAGTCTGAAGGAATTGAAGAGTATGAGTTTCTGTCATTGATCGGTGTTAATTGTTACACATTTATGTACCTTAAACTGTATTTGTTAATCCATTTGAGCCCATTTATCCACTACGATACTTGACTTGGGTGTGCTTATTGTTTGCAGGTTCATGTGGGGAAAAGAAGAGTAAATTATAATTCACAAGCTTTGAAGTTTCTTGTGAATCGCTACCAAGCAAAGATCCGAGCTAAAGAGAAGTTAGAAATGCAAATCAACCCTTGTTCGGTGTACGAAGCATATCTCATTCACCATAACTCTGATTTAGGTCCATAATATATCAAATCAAAAAGATCTACAACTTCCTTCAAAGAAATTTGGTCAAATTCCAAACCCACCAATCGATCAGCACCCTTTTGTCCGATCGATTGGAGGTCGCCGTTTTGGTTGTGTTGGAAAGTGCGAAAATTAGATTTTTGAGCTCGTTTTGGATGTTTCTAAAGCTATACTTCATTGAGACTCTCTCTATAAAAAGAAAAGCCTTCTACCATATAAAAGGTTCTGAATTTTGGAGATTTGAAGGAGAGAAGGCTCTGGAGATCTGTGAAGATTGGAGGATGGATTATTCGCGTTCTTCATGGTCTTCATCAAAAGCGGTGTTCCTTGCTCTCGCTATGAACTAACTTCTTTTTCTGGGGTTTAGATGAAACCCTAGCCAAGTAATTGTGTCTCTTGTATTTTATTTAGATTTTTCCTCTTGTATAAACAATGATTGCATGATGAGAGGGTTGTTCTTCAACCAATTATTCGAGTTTAGACTCAGTTTCAATATGATCTTATCCTTGTCTTAGGTTTTATTGTGTTGAGATTGAATTCATTCATATATTCTTTATGTGATTGTTGGTATGAATTTTATGCAATGATTTTTACTATCGATGAATAAATTATAGGATATTCTATGCCAAGGGAAGACGAGTAATGTCACAACCTTAGTTTAGTGTGTATCACTCGTGCTAACCAAAGATAGGATATACCTAGAGTTTGATCCCTCGAATCATTCTTGTTTTGATGAGTTGAGACTTGTAGTCGATCTCATCCCTATTATTTATACTTGAGAAACTTGCATAAGTACATATGGATTTAATTATGAGGCTAGTGGTGGATTCGAACGCCCTAGATCTTCTCTCACCAATATATAACCAAAAGCTCTTAGTTTAATTAAGATTAATAAAATCTGATAGTTTAATTAGGTTAAAATCAATCAAATCAAATCAATCAATCAATCTTGTTACCCATTGACTTAGAAATAATCTTGAGAAAAATTCAACGAAACCAACGTAATCCACTAGAATGTATGCACGGTAGACGGTCTTGTAAACCAGAGTTAATCCCTATCAATTTAGAGTTAGAGCGTACCGCTAGTCTTCTCAAGACTTTGGCTCGATTTTACTCAAACCTAGAGACTACTCCTTTCTCTGTCATGGCAAAAGAACAAGACCCGAACAAATCCTTGAGGGAATACTTTATTCCCTCTACCTACTCTTCACCATCCTGCATCAGACTGCCAGACACCACAGCAATCCACTATGAGATCAAGCCTAGTATAATTCAAATGTTACCATTTTACTACTGGCTTAACAATAAGGACACATATAAGCATCTAGATGAATTCAATGAGGTATGCACCACCTTTAGGTTGCATAAATTTTTAGATGATGCCCTTCGGTTGCGCCATTTCCCATTCTTCTTGAAAGACAAAGCCAAACATTGGCTTAATTTTTTAGAGGCCGACACTATCCATTCATGGACTTAATTGCAATACGAATTCTTAAAAAAATTATTTCCCATAGGCAAAACAAATCAAATGAGGCGAACCATCATGAGTTTCTCTCAAATCGATGGTAAGCTATTCCATGAGACGTGGGAGAGATTCAAAGAACTTCTTCGTAAATGTCCCCACCACCAAATTCCCAAATGACAACTTATTCAATCATTCTATGATAGATTGCCCCAATACAACCGACAAATGGTTGATTTTTCTTATGTGGAGACATTTATGATGAAGAGTGAAATTCAAGCATGGGAACTGTTTGAAAATTTGAGTGAAAATTCTGAATACCGTGCTTCCAACAGTCGTTCTGAGACAACCCTCTATCTCAAATCCTAAAAGAGACATCTATGAAGTAGACACTTTCTATTGATGTCTCTTCAAAAGTGGATGAGTTGTCTCGCAAGTTAGACCAACTCATGGTTCCAGGACCAGCTTCCCATAGACCTTCTCATCTTCCTCCTAATCCTAATGAGGTCTGCGCCTTATGTTCCAGCCCTGCACATTACATCCATGATTGTCCATCAACTACTCAATTACTAGAATTTGTCCAAGAGCATGCTAATGCTGCCTATACTCGCCCGGGTAATGATCCATATTCTAACACCTATAACCTAGAGTGGAGAAATCATCTCAATTTCTCATGGCAGCCCCAAGCTCAAGGGAACACTTTTCCCCAAGCTCAAGGAAACTTCTTCTCCCAATCTCAGGGGCCGAATGTTCGACATCTTCAAAATCAGCCCAACTCCAATCCTCCCCAACAATAACAATTCCAACACTCTACTCCTCCCCCTCAAAGGAACTCATCTTTCGAGGGAGAAAGTGTTGAATGCTCTAAAAGGGTTGAAGGCCAACACCCAACTACTGCACTCTCATTCTCAATCTATCTAGAGGCTTGAGTCCCAAGTGAGACAATTGGCTAATGCTATATACAAGAGAGAGGAAGAGAAGCTTCTTAGCCAACCAGTGAGTAACCTAAGGGGTGTAAACATGATTGATGATGCTCAGCACAATGAAACTCATTGTGAGCATGTTCTTGCCATTACCACCCTAAGAGTGGGAAGGTAGTTGATAACCAGGTTAGGGAGAAGAAGAAGAGGTCATGGTGGAGCCAATGAAATCCAAAGGAGAGGGGTTGAGTGTCTCTAAAAATGATTGAGGTCTTTTCCCATCTTTATCTAATCTCACTCCCCTAACATCCTATATGCCTAAAGCTCCTTATCCTCAATGCTTAAATAATCATTCTATTTTCGGAAAAAAGAGAGCCAAAGTTGATATGATGGAGGTTTTTAAACAAATGAAAATTGACCTCCCACTCATAGAGGCTATCAAGCAAATTCAGGCTTAGCCAAGTTCCTTAAGGACTTATGCACTCAAAAGCGTAAATCTCGGACTCATGTGTCCAAGAAGATCCTTCTCACCGAGCAAGTGAGCTCCATTATCCAACACAATACTCCTCCAAAATTCAAGGATCCCGATGCTCCTACCATTTCATGTATTATTGAAGATCAGTCAATTAATCGAGCACTCCTGGATTTAGGAGCAAGTGTTAATCTGTTGCCCTTCTCAGTTTATAAATAACTAGGCTTAGGAGAGCTTCAACCCACACCCCTCATGTTACAATTGGCGGATAGATCTATAAAAAGCCTCGCGGGGTGATTGAAGATGTTCATATCAAAATTGATAAGTTCTACTTTCCTGTTGATTTTTTTGTCCTCGATATGGAACCCGTGCATAATTCAACAAGCCAAAATTCCAATCATCCTTAGTCGTCCATTCTTGGCCACGACCAATGCTTGTATAAATTATAGGAATGGGGTAATGGATGTGTCATTTGGTAACATGAAAATTCGGCTGAACATTTTTACCACCCCGAACAACAACAGAAGGGAGATGAGTGCTTTATGGTGAATGTGAGTGATGAAATAGTTGAGGAGACCCCTCCTTATGCCTTAACTGAGAATGTCTTTGAGGCATCCCTCGCTCATCTCCAATCCTCGAACCCCACTAAAGAAAATCCCAAAAAGGATAACAATTATTTTCTACCTTTCATCTATCTCAAGGGCTTTCAGTTCGAGAGGCATAAAGTGAGAATTACATGCCCATGCTTGTTCAACCATTTTTCCTATAAGTACAACATTTTAAAGGCGTAATAAATCCATCGTCTCTGACGCAGATGGGTGGGTCCTAAAAGCCAAAGCCCAACTTCACCAGCCCTATGTTGAGGGCATTAAGAATGAGACGATGTTCGAATTCATTGAGTGGTTGGACCCCGTCTAGGTAGATAGTTGAGAGTTGTACTATATCCGGCTGAAGCCGTTAAACTTAACGCTTGTTAGGAGGTAACCCAATGTTTTTGTAGACTACTTGAGTCTAAGTTTGGGGTGGTTCTCCACCCCCATAATTTTTCGGTTAAAAAAAAAAGGGCTTTCTGATTAATTGACGTCCAATGTCAATCGATCGACCATATTTTTGGTTCGTAGTCTCGCCTTCTGATCGATCGGTCACCACTGGGCCGATCAATCGCCCAAAAGTTTGGAAATTTTTACCCTCGCCTTCCGATCGATCGGCCACCACTAGGCCGATCGATCGCCCAAAAAAAAATTGAAAAAAAATATGGTTCGGTTGTGCTTTATCCTAGATTGCGTCTTGTGTTGCTCTATCTTATGATCTTTGGATTCGTGATGTATTCTAGATGTCTTTGCTTCATGATATTTATAGATTGACATCTTTGATTTCTCAATGTGTGCGATCTCTTTCTCCCTAACCCTGCAAGGTATAGTTTCAATGAAGTTTGGGGTGACCTCTTTTTAATCGATCTTTTATCTTCTTCCTCCTTCATCTTTCATTCATGGATTGATCTCACCTGTCAGGTCTTATTGTTCCCCCTTACTTGTGCTTTAGTTCTTTTTACATTGCGGACAATGTAATATTTAAGTTTGGGATTGGAAATAACTGTGATTATTTGCTGATTAGGCATCCATGCAAGAGGGTAGGGCGTGCAAACAAATAAAATTGAAAAATTGATCTATTTCTGAATCTGAATCAAATTGTGATATATATATTATAATCCACTCATTATTGATTAGCTTAATTTAAGAACACATGGTCCCAAATAGATACAATTCTTACTCTTGACTGAACTATGCATGCTGAAAATTTATGAAGTCATAAGTCATTTTGAGAAATTGCACAAGCACTCTAAAATATTGTCTTGTGGGGTTTGAAATTGAATTAATCAATTGATGTTTTTGATACCTCTGAAGAAGTTAGGTGACCTAGAAATTGAAAACTATCCTTGGCTAAATTGAAAAATCTTTAATGACACAAATGATTACTTGACCAGGTTTGCACTTAGTAATCGGGCCTCATGCCTCACTAAGCAAAGAGTATTCACGTCAAACCGTGTGAACTTTGGAATGGATAATGAATCACAGAAAAATTGAAAACTTCACTAGTTATTATTTATTCTTTGAACCGAAGAACTCCTACCTAGTAACCGGACCTCATGCCTCATTAATCAGAGAATGTTCGCGTCAAACAGTGGAGGTTTAGAACAAACATTTATCAAGAGTGACTAGTCTAAGTTCGGAGCCTATTTGACTCAAGTTAATATGCCCTAGGGGTGTCATAACACCTGGTGCCCTAAGACCTTCTGGTTTGGGAGGCATTGACCTAACACTTACTACACGGGTTGTCTAGAAAGATTAATGAACTTAGATTTTGCACAGTCTACTCATTCAATAAAAATAAAAAAAAGTGTCAAGAAAAAGTCAAGGGTCGGTTGTTTAAATTGATGGAAAATCTGATAATAGAAGGGGTGATAGAACATCTGTTGAGATAAAAGGTTGAGATCATATATTCAATTGATAGTCACACTACACATCAAATGAGACCAATGACCAATCTTTAATAAGCATAAATGCTTAAAATTGTGGAAGGTTGTGTGAAATTGAGAATGTGGAGAGTCAAGAATAAAGCCGGTTAATAATGAGAGAATTATGCTGTGTGTATCATGATTTTTAATTATTTAAGAAATACATATCAGATAATATTTTAATCAGTGCATGTTATACCTGAGCATAGGTGCAGCATTGCAGGGAAATACTGATGTTTGTGGGTATCGTCACTAGTAAACCCTCACGAGACTTCACTCGTCTGTTAGGGCCACCTAGAGGTTTAAAAGGCTTGTTGCATATGCCAAATGCAATCGGGGATCCCACGAAAGGGGATGTAGTTTACCTTAGCTTAATTTTTATTGCTCGAGGACTACCAATATGTAAGTTTTGGGGTTGTGATCTGTGCTAATTGTTACACATTTATGCACCTTAAACTGTATTTGTTAATCCCTTTGAGCTCATTTATCCACTACAATACTTCACTTAGGTATTTTTATTATTTGCAGGTTCATGCGAAAAAAAGAAGACTAAAATGATAATTTACAAGCTTTGAGGTTTCTTATGAATCGCTACTGAGCAAAGATCCGAGCTAAAGAGAAGTTAGAAATGCAAATCAATCCTTGTTTGGTGTAGAGAGCATATCTCATTCACCGTAACTTCGATTTAGGCCTATAATATATCAAATCGATCGGCTCAAAAATTTCTACAACTTCCATCAAGGAAATTTGGTCAAATTCCAAACCCACCGATCGATCGGCGCCCTTTTGGCCAATCGATCGGAGGTCGCCGTTTTGATTGTATTGGAAAGTGCGAAAATTGGATTTTTGAGCTCGTTTTGGATGTTTCTAAAGCTATACTTCATTGAGACTCTTTCTCTATAAAAAGAAAAGTCTCATACCATGCAAAATGTTCTGAATTTGGAGATTTGAAGAAGAAGGCTCTGGAGATCTGTGAAGATTGGAGGATGGATCATTTGCGTTCTTCGTGTTCTTCATCAAAAGCGGTGTTCCTTTCTCTCACTATGAACTAACTTCTTTTTCTAGGGTTTAAATGAAACCCTAGCCAAGTAATTGTATCTCTTATATTTTATTTAGGTTTTTCTTCTTGTATAAACAATGATTGCATAATGAGAGGGTTGTTTTTCAACTAATTATTCGAGTTTAGAATCAGTTTCAATATGATCTTATCCTTGTCTTAGGTTTTATTGTATTGAGATTGAATTCATTCATATTTTCTTTCTGTGATTGTTGGTTTGAATTTTATGCAATAGTTTTTACTGTCGATGAATTAAATTATAGGATATTTTATGCCTAGGGAAGACGAGTGATGTCATAACCCTAGTTTAGTGTGTATTACTCGTGCTAACCAAAGATAGGATATATGTAGAGTTTGATCCCTCGAATTATTCTTGTTTTGATGAGTTGAGACTTGTAGTCGATCTCATCCCTATTGTTTATACTTAAGAAACCTGAATAAATACATGTGGACTTAATTATGAGGCTAGTGGTGGATTCGAACGCCCTAGATCTTCTCTCACCAATATATAACCAAAAGCTCGTAGTTTAAATTGGATTAATAAAATCTGATAGCTTAATTAGGTCAAAATCAATCAATCAATCTTGTTACCTATTGACTTAGAAATAATCTTGAGAAAAAGGCTACAAAACCAGCGCAGTCCTTTGTGGTTCAACACCCCATACTAGTCACTATTCAATGGAATTGTAGCTGCTACGAGGTTTATTTAATTGATGATTTGTCATCTTTCCTTGACCGGGATAATGTACTTGGAGGTAATTCTTACCACTGTACAATTCACATTTCTTAAAGGAACTGGATGATCAACTTTAAGAGTCTGAAGAGGGTCGACCGGTTGATCCCCTTTGGGGGTCTGAAGAGAATCGATCTGATGATCGATTTTGAGGGTCTTGAGAGGGTCGACCAAAGTTAGGGTTAGTTGTCCTTTATTTCTTTGAGATTTTGGGGTATATTTGAATACCCTTTTTGGAGCTGCAACTTGGACAGGTCCAGTACCACCTTTCGGATTGCTCTCAGTTTTTTGTGCTTTAGGCATCTGATGTATACTTCTTTGAACACTTTTAACATAGAAGTGTGCATCTACATAGTATGCTTCTGCATCATTCAATGAATCATCATCAGCATCGATCCTTCCTTGCCTATTTTCCTGTGGGTATTTAAGACATTAGTGATAGGTGGAAGGTACCATGAGATAGTTGTGCATCCACTGGTGCCCTAACAGAGCATTGTATGATGTTTCAACATCAATCACCAAAAACGTAATAGTTTCAAAGATCTCCCCAAACCTTGTCTTAAGGTTAACCATGTCCATCGACTTTTGTTCATTTTGGTTGAACTCTTGGATGATCGGTTGCTCTCATGGAGCTGACTCATTTATATGCCCAGTTTGGGTAGCATCCTCTTTGGGAGAATGTTGACAGCTGAACCTTCATCAATTATTACTCGGGAGACACTAGTTTCATTAACTAGTCTCATGATGAACAATGGACGATTGTGTTGGAGAGTTTCAGCTCGTATGTTTTCGTCGTTGAAAGTGATTGTGAAGAGGCATGAAGTTCTTGTTTAAGGAGGCTGGTGTGGTGGCTGACTTGTAACTTTTTCAGAAAAATTCTCTGGATCGGAAAGGGTATATATGAGAGACCTTCTTAATTTCAGAGACATCTTGAGAGCATCATAAACGCTTAACAAAGAAAGAATTTTCTTCAGATGGGCTAGGATGTCATACTTATCCCTTTCATCACCGGGGGCTGCTTGTCCATGAGCCGATTGGGATTGAGGCCTGACCCGATTTTCAACCTGTATTAGTACAAATCTTGGTTGTAACCTTCTTTTTGATCGGAGGTTTAGTTGATAAACTTTGGCCACTGTCTGTTCTATATGTTCAGATGACTCTCCTTTCAAGAGTTGGACCATGTTCATGGAACTGAAGCTCAACTACCTCTTTTTGCTCCGGGATGGTGACTGGCTTTGGACCTCACATTGTCCAATTGGATTTTCATTCAAGCAAGTTGTTGTAGGCTAGTTTAAATTCCTAGAATTACCTAGAATTGGTGCTGACCAATGAGTTTTGTGACGACGTTGACTTAATGTGACTTTTATACAATTGTTTTAATTGTTCAGGAGATTAAATACTAAGATATTTTATGCTTAGGGAAGATGAGTGATTTCACTACCTTAGTTTAATGTGTATTACTCAAGCTAATCGAAGATAAGATAAGTATAGGATTTGATCCCTTGTATCTTTCTCGATCTGTTTAAAGGGGATGTGTCGTCACTCTTACTATAATTGTTTACACTTCGAGAAATCTAAATAGATTTAATTCAGGATCAGTTATGAGGATAGTGGTGGATTCAAACACCCTAGATCTTTTCTCCTTAAGATCACAAAAACCCACTAGCTGATCGATTAATTAGAAGTCATTAGTTTCATTCTTGTTTTAATTTAATTCAATCTAAATCAACTTTGTCTCTCATTAATTTAGAATTAATCTCGATAAAAAGGCAACGAAACCAGCACAATCCTATGATGTTCGACACCCTTACTAGTAATTATTCTACGGAATTAGTACTACAAGGTATATTAAATCGTGAAACGACCAATTTTTGGCGCCGTTGTCGGGGATTGCTTGAATGGTCTAATTGTTTAATTTGAGAGATTAAGTTTAAATTAATCATATCCAAAAAAACTCCAAGAATATTTTTCTTTTTTTAATTGATTTAATTGTGAATCCTTTAGTTTTTCAGGTACCAAATTGCATAGAGTACAGAACTGTAAAAGTTTGCTCAAATTCTAGAAAGCAGGAGAGCATTGTAAGTATCTACTTTCTTTAGGTAGATATTTATCAATTTTTATATTGCAAATTGGTGTCAGTCATACATAGATTATTTTTTTAGGGTGTAAGCACGGTAGGAGTTCTTGTAATCCTAAGCTATTACCCATTAATTTAGAGTTAGAGCGTACTGCTAGGTTCCTCAAGGCTTTAGCTTATTTAATTCTACTCCAGAAGCTAAGGCTTCAACCCTATTTAGAGAGAACCTAGAAGCTATCCCTTTCCCTAAGATGGTGGAAGAACATAACCCAATTAAATCTTTGAAGGAGTATTTTATTCTTTCTACATATTTATCTCCCTCATGCATCCGGCTATCGAAAGCATCGCTAGCCCATTATGAAATTAAGTCCAGTATTATTTAGATGATACCTGTTAGCTTAAAGGTTACAACCCTATGTACCCCTAATAATTTTGATGATAACATAATGAAATGATCATTTTAAGACTAATGTTTCTATGAAGTTTATATAAAATTTAGATTGCAAGAGCATTAGCCCAACATTCAAATTTGGAAGCATGAAAAGAGCTTCACATATCAAAGATGATACATCAAGAGAAAAGGTTCCATGTACAATGCGAGTTTCAAGATTCAGATTCCAAGATCACATTGAAGATAATTAAAAGACTATATCCAACGTGAAGAACTAATCATTTCAAAGTTGAAGCCAAAATTGAAGATTCAATGAAGATTGAAGTTCTCACCTAAAGTCCAAGTCGGATCATGAAGTCAAAGTGAAAATAACTCAAGATCAAGACTAGAAGATTGAAGACTCTCAAGATGGTTTAAAGTTATTTTCTTTTACTTTGAAGAGTCTAGGACTTATGTAAAAAGTCTTCATTAGCTTGGAAAGTTGAAATGCTCAAAACCATACATTGACCTTAGGAAGTCATAACTTAATTGAAAATCATTTCAAAGCCCTATGACATTTTAAAATACCAAGGAATTTATTCTCATCTTATTGGTCTTAAAAAGATGAGTTTTTTTGTTGAAAAATAGAGGACTCGTCGATGAGTGGGACAATAGTCCCAACACTCGTCGACGAGTGGAAGAAACAGTAGCTGATTTTTAATTCAGTAGTTTCACTTGTCGACGACTGAACTGCACTCTGGTGCACTCGTCGATGATTGCTTGTGGGAACACTCAAACGATTAGTTTTTTAATGGTCATTTTCGCATTTAATGAGTTCCCAACGGCTAGATTGAATGCTCAGTTATAAATTGAGTTCATTTATGAACATCAAATAACTCTTGAACGAATATAGATCAAATCTCTAGCTGCATTTGAATTCTCATTAAGAACATACGTCGAAAACCTAGAATCCTAAATTCTCAGTATAAGAGCTTTCAACTCCCAATCTTTTGTGATATTTTCAGAGCATTTATTTTAATCTTATTCAGCTCATTAAGGAGCTTTATTATTCAGATTCAAATCCAACAACTCTTTGTATTAAAGAAAATCAAGAATCGAGGATTCTTGTCCGTGAAGTCGGAGAGCTGTGTAGTCAAGAGAGGGTGTTCTCTTGCATTGAAGGTTGTAATCCTCGTATGAGAAAATGATTGTAAAGGTTTGGGCTTCACCCGGGAAGAAGCTCGTGAGATAGTAAATTCGTGTTGAATCCTTTGAGCTGGAGAGCTTAAGGCGGGGATGTAGGCAGGAGTGCCGAACCTCGATAATAATTCTGCTATGTTTGTATTCTCTATCCCTTGTCCTTTTAATTATCTTTGCAATTAATCGTGTCTATCATTGTTAATTTAGCTCAATCTTAAATTTTGCAAATAAGAGGTAAATATTAATTTAAATCAGTCATTGACATTAATCATCCCCCATCTAGGGTCCAATAACTGGGCAACAATTGATATCAGAGTCTGGACTCTATAGATTTTCAGTTTAACAACCTTAGAGTAAAGATTTATAATGGCAAATGTTTTTGCAACCAGATTAGGAGAGGGCCAATCAACTTCTAGGCCTCCATTGTTCAATGGAGAAAACTAAAACTATTGAAAAACTCGCATGATGTGTACTACATCCAAGCTCTTGACTATGAGTGTTGGAAAGTTGTAGTAAAGGGCCCTTATCTTCTTATGAAAACTCATGAAGGGGTTCAATTACCCAAAACAGAGGAAGAATGGAATGAGGCCGATGTTAAACTCATTCAAATTATGCTAGAGCTATTAGCAATTTATATTACGCTCTAAGACCTCAAGAGTTTAACCGTGTCTCGGAATGTGACTCGGTAAAGGAAATTTGGAATAAACTCCAAGTTACTTACGAGGATACAAACCAAGTAAAAGAAGAGAAAGTAGGAAGGCTAGTTCATAAGTATGAACTTTTCAAAATAGAAAAAGATGAATATATTGGTGACATGTTTACTAGATTGACCAATATCTTAAATGGTCTTAAGGCACTTGGGAAAGTGTATACCAATGCAGAAAATGTAAGGAAGGTGCTTCGATTTTTACCAAAGCATTGTGCTCCAAAGTTGACTGTAATCCAAGAAGCAAAGGACCTCATAAAGTTAGCTATGGACGAGCTCCTTGGCTCTCTCATGACCCATGAGGTCATCATGAAGGATCAACAAGAAGAAGAGCCTAAAGCAAAGAAGGGTCTAGCCTTGAAAGCCTCTCAAGTAGATGAGAGTGATGAGGAAGAAAGTGAGAATGATGAAGATATCGCACTCATGGCTAGAAGATTCAAAAAGTTCTTGAGGCATAAGAAGAACTTCAAGAAGAGACCCTAAAAGAAAGAGTTCACCAAGGAAATATCAAAGGGAGAACCAAGTAAGAAAGAACCAATAATTTGCTTCGAATGTAAAAAGTCGGGGCATATTAAGATAGATTGTCGTCAACTTAAGAAGAGCAAAATGTTCAACAAGAAAGCCATGAAGGCTACATGGGATGACTCCGAGGAAAGTGGCTCGGATGACTCAAGTGATGAAGAGGTCACCAACCTATGCCTTATGGCACTTGAAGACAATGAGGTGTGCCTCAAGACAAGTTCCTCCAAGTCAAAATGGTTCTTGGATAGTGGTTGCTCAAGACACATGAACAGAGACAAAAAGCTATTCATTTCTTTGACTCATAAGGATGGAGGGCATGTGACATTCGGGGACGATGCAAAAGGGAGGATAATTGGTATAGGTAATGTTGGTAAGAACAACTCTACTTTCATTGAAAATGTTTTATTAGTAGATGATTTAAAATATAATTTAATTTGCATTAGCCAATTATGTGATAAATGTTTAAATATTTTCTTTAAAGCTAATATATGCTTAATTAAAGATAAAGACAATATTAATACTTTATTTTTTGCATACCGAAAAGATAATTTATATACAATTGAATTTGATGATATGTCTTCTCAGAACATGATTTGTTTTTCGGTTATAAATGAAGCTAGTTGGCTATGGCATAAGAGATTAGGTCATGCTAGTATAGATCTTTTATCTAAATTATCTAAATATAAACTAGTTAAAGGATTGTCTAATACAAAGTTTTCCAAAGATTAAATTTATGATGCATGCTAACTAGGTAAACAAATCAAATCATCATTTAAAAGTAAGCAAGAAATCTCAACATCTAGACTACTTGAACTATTGCATATGAATTTATTTGGACCTAATGAGATTGTTAGTTTAGGTGAAAAATTATATGCATTTGTTATTGTTGATGATTTCTCTAGATATACTTGGATGTTATTCTTAGCTCATAAAAATGAAGCTCTTACATTATTTGCTAAATTTTGTAAACGAGTTCAAAATGAAAAAAAATATTCAATTAATAACATAAGAAGTGATAGGGGCGAAGAATTTAAAATAAAGAACATGAATCATTTTGTGATGAAAATGAATTTAATCATAACTTCTCTGCACCAAGAACACCTCAACAAAATGGAGTAGTTGAACGCAAAAATAGATTCTTACAAGAAATGGGTAGAACAATGCTAAATGAACAAAACTACTTAATTATTTTTGGGCCGAAGCTATTAACACCTCTTGCTATGTAATTAATAGGATTGTAATAAGGAACAAACTTAACAAAACACTATAAAATTTGAAAAGGAAGATTACTAAATATTGGATATTTTAAAGTGTTTGGATGTAAATGTTTTAAACTTAATGAAAACACCATTTAAAAAAATTTGAACCAAAATCCAATAAAAGAATCTTTCTAGGATATTCAACAAACAGGAAAACTTATAGTGTTTAACAAGAAAACACTAGTTGTTGAAAAATCCATTTATGTAGTATTTGATGAATCAAATCCTTTTGAAAAGGCTAAAAATAATGAAGATGAAATAAGTGATAAGATTGAAAATCTATCCAAAGAAATCTTTAACATTGAAATTGATAAAGAAGAAAATAATAAAGAAAATTCCAGTAATGATAAATCAATTAATATTGAGCATGAGGAAGAAAATGAATAAGAAAATGAATATCAACTTCCTAAAGTCTGGAGATTAGTAAAAGATTACTCTAAAGAACTCATACTTGGAAATATGTAATAAAAAGAAACATTTGTAATAACCTTGCCTTTCTTTCTCAAATTAATCCTAAAATTATCATTGAAGCTATTGAAGATGAATCATGAGCAATTATAATGCAAGAAGAGCATAATCAATTTAAAAGAAATCAAGTATGAGATTTAGTGCCTAGACCAAAAGATAAATCAACTATTGGTATTAAATGAGTATTTAGGAATAAGAAAGATGAAAATAGTAACATAATTAAAAATAATGCGAGATTGGTAACTCAAAGTTATAACCAAGAAGAAGAAATTGATTATGAAGAAACTTTTGTCTCAGTTGCTAGACTAGAATCTATTCGGATGTTGTTTGTTTTTGCTAATAACAAAGATTTTAAATTATTTCAAATGGATGTTAAAAATGTTTTTTTTAATGGATATATATCGGATGAAGTATATGTTGAACAACCTCAATATTTTGAAAATTATGAACATCTAAATCATGTGTTTAAATTAACTAAGACTTTATATGAGTTGAAACAAGCTCCTACAACTTGGTATGATAGACTTAGTGGATTCTTGATTGAAAATGATTTCATTAGAAGAAAGATTGACACAACTCTATTTATAAAGTGTAAAAATAATGACATGCTTATTGGGCAATTATATGTTGATGATATCATCTTTGGATCTACTAATGAATTCATGTGTCAAGAATTTTTTCAGACTATGCAGGATGAGTTCGAGATGAGTATGATGAGAGAATTAAATTTCTTTCTCGGACTTCAAATCAAGCGAACCAAGGAAGAAACCTTCATCAATCAAGCCAAGTATACAAGGAAACTTATCAAAAAGTTTGGAATAGAGAATACCAAGGAGATTGACACTCCGATGAGTCTCTTAACAAAGCTTGACAAAGATGAAGATGACAAAAATATTGATGAAAAGAAGTATAGAGGTATGATAGGAGCAGTAGACCGGATATCATGTTCAGTATTTACATATGTGCTAGATTTTAATCTAATCCTAAATAATCACATATATCTGCTGTAAAAAGAATTTTTAGATATTTACTTGACATAATTGATATAGGACTTTTGTATCCTAAGAACACTACACTTGACCTAATTAGTTATTCTAATGTTGACTTTGCTAGATGCAAAGTTGATTGGAAAAACACAAGTATCACTTGTCACTTCTTAGGATACTCCTTAGTTTCATGGTTTAGCAAGAAACAAAACTCCGTAGCTCTATCTACAGCTGAGGCTGAGTATTATAGCAGTTGAGAGTTGTTGGGGGTCACATCCAATGGGACTGGAATGTGAAATAGCTTGTTCTTCATTTCCATCATATCAATAGCAACTTGAGTCACTCTTGAAGTGCACTTATGAATCATAGGACTTTGTTATATCCGTAGTTCTCTCTAGAAGACTTTAAATTATTTTATGATAAAATTCCTATCAAATGTGATAATACGAGTGCAATTTGTATGACTAAAAATCCTATTCAACATTCTAGAACAAAGCATATTGAGATAAGATATTATTTCATTAGAGATCATGTTCAAAATGGGGATGTTGTGTTGGAGTTTGTTGATACAAACAACCAACTTGCTGATATCTTCACAAAACCCTTTCAATATGAAATGTTCAGTACACTAAGAAGAGAGCTAGGCATGACCAGACAAAATGAAATTAAATGATTACATCTAAAATGCCTACATGTTTAAAAGTGAAAAATATGATTGGAGTAAGCTTAATGATGATATTTTGTTTAGAAATGGATTGGATGATTTGTTAATTATATTGAATTGTTTGGATAATGATTTGATGCTTGAGATGATAATTTGGATTTTAAAATAATTTTTTAATCAAAAGAAAAATTGATTCATGTTGAAAAATGAAAATTTTCCAGAATCTGTGCATGACTCGTCGACGAGTACTATTCTATGCATCTCACTCGTCGATGACTCAAGGTAATTTTCAACTTCCAAAAGCTTGCTAAGGTTACTCGACGATGAGCACTGTTGGATTCATTCCACTCGTTGACAACTGGGCTCGTGAGTATAAATATAAACCTAAAATTCTGATTTATTTTTAAAAAAAACTCTCAAACTTTTCCCTCTTTTCGAATTCAAATCCCTTTCTCCTTCCAAACCGTATTCCATTGATCTAATCCTTCCAAACTCATTCTAATCCTTTCTAAAAACCCTCAAATCATCTCAAACCCATTGACCTATCTTTTATTCTCTTTCATATCATGCTAGACACCTCCAAGAGAACCAAAGGTCGTCTACCTTTTAGTCAGATTCTAACTCGTCTCTTTAAATTCTTCAAAGTCCCTTTATCAGTCAATCCTGATAGAGTAGATGTGTCAGACTCTGACTACTATCCGGAGAATTGGATATGTATGGATAGATGCACACCATGTCTGGGTCCCAAAACCCATTACTCCAGCTGATCCAGCTCCTACCCCCTCAGTTGCTCCTATTTCAGATCCCTCTACTTCAGCTCACTCTACTTCTACTCCAGTATCTGCTCCAGACTCTACTCCAATCATTCCTCCTATCTCAGTTCCAGGACCATAAGAGATTCCATCTACTTCGACCACAGTAGCAGTAGAGCCAGAGAATGCACATGAGATTGAGATTGAGCCTGAGTCAGAGATCTCTGAGAGAGATGGCTCACCTCACTTTGAGGATGGTGGACCCTACTTTGAGTTACCGAGGAGATCAGAGATGCCAGCCATATCATATGAGATTTTGTGACTCATGATGAGCTAGATTGAGTCCCTAGGGACTGGTATGCTTACATTCCAGTCAGAGATGAGGGAGAGCATGTTATTCTTTCAGGGTGAGTGTCGAGAGTGGTTGAGTCTTCTATAGGCTAGAGTTTCCAGTCTTCAGGCAGTTGCCAGTAATTATTTTGAGACCTTGGACACTTCAGCGGGGCTTGTAAAAGCAGATATGGACATCTTGATGAACAATGTTGATGCTACATCTGCCCTTGTTAAGGAAAAGGCACAGGATGCCTCAGAGGAGTTTATGACTACAGGAAGGATATTGGCTATCATTGATGAAAAATCAGACTTGATGGGTCAGCATCTAAGGGCTTAAGGTCCTATGATTCATAAGTGCACTTCAAGAGTGACTCAAGTTGCTATTGATATGATGGAAATGAAGAACAAGCTATCTCACATTCCAGTCCCATTGGATGTGAAGATTCCAGAAAGACATCAGTAGAGACCCCAAGAGCAAGTCATTTCTAGTGATAGCTCTCTAAGTGATCCCAAGGCAAGAAGAAAGCGACTACTTTCAAGCAATCTCAGAAGAGGAAGAGAGAAGAAGACATATGAAGAATTTTTTTTTCCATTTCGTTACCCTTCTTGTTGTTTTTTTTGTTTTTCATGATGCCAAGGGGGAGAAAAGTGTTATGAAATAGATTTGTTTTGATAGTTAGTGGCTTGTATTTTCTACTTTTTTGTATCCAAGTGACAAGCAAGTCATACTTTGATTGTTTTAAATTTGAATCAGACTTACCCTTGGTTTCATTACTTTAATTCATGTTTTTTTGGATTTCTTGTGAAATTCTTTGAATATCTTAAATGATTGAATGTTGAAAATGCAAATTCATTAAATATCTTTAACTGATTATGAATGTTTTAAAATATGCATATGAATCAAATTGTCAAAATTTATATGAATGCATATGTTTAGGGAGAGCCACCTCAAATTTTTTTATTGAAAACATATATTGAGGGGGAGCTTATTCTTATTTCATTACATTAGTATGTCATCATAAAAAAGGGGGAGATTGTTAGCCTAAAAGTTACAACCCTATGTACCCCTAATAATTTTGATGATAACATAATAAGAAATGATCATTTTGATACTAATGCTTCTATGAAGTTTATATAAAATTTAGATTGTAAGAATATTAGCCCAACATTCAAAGCTTGAAGCATGGAAAGAGTTTCACATATCAAAGATGATCCGTCAAGAGAACAGGTTTCATGTACAATGCGAGTTTCAAGATTCAAATTCCAAAATCACATTGAAGATAATAAAAAGACTATATCCAAAGTGAAGAACTAATCATTTTAAAGTTGAAGCCAAAATTGAATATTCAATGAAGATTGAAGTTCTCACCTAAAGTCCAAGTCGGATCATGAAGTCAAAGTAAAAATAACTCAAGATCAAGACTAGAAGATTGAAGACTCTCAAGATGGTTTAAAGTTATTTTCTTTTGCTTTGAAGAGTCTATGACTTATGTAAAAATTCCTCATTAGCTTAGAAAGTTGAAATGCTCAAAACCATAGATTGACCTTAGGAAACCATGACTTACTTGAAAATCATTTTAAGGCCCTAGGACATTTTAAAAGATGGTTAAAATCATGCTAAAAGACTAAAGAATTCATTTCCATCTTATTGGTCTTAAAAAATGAGTTTTTTGTTGAAAAATAGAGGACTCGTCGACGAGTGGGACAGCAGTCCCTGCACTTGTCGATGAGTGGAAGAAACAGTAACTGATTTTGCATTCAGCAGTTTCACTCGTCGACGACTGAGCTGCACTCTAGTGTACTTGTCGATGATTGCTTGCGGGAACACTCTAACGGCTAGTTTTTTAACTGCCATTTTCGCATTTAATGAGTCCCAATGGTTAGATTAAATGCTCAGCTATAAATTGAGTTCATTTATGAATATCAAATAACTCTTGAACGAATATAGATCAAATCCCTAGCTACATTCAATTCTCATTAAGAACATACGTTGAAAACCTAGAATCTCAAATTCTCAGTATATGAGCTTTCAACTCCCAATCTTTTCTGAGATTTTCAGAGCATTTATTTCAATCTTATTCAGCTCATTAAGGAGCTTTATTATTCAGATTCAAATCCAACAACTCTTTGTATTAAAGAAAATCAAGAATCGAGGATTCTTGTATGTGAAGTCGGAGAGCTTTGTGTAGTCAAGAGAGGGTGTTCTCTTGCATTGAAGGTGGTAATCCTCACCTGGGAAAAGGATTGTAAAGATTTGGGCTTCACTCGGGAAGAAGCTTGTGTGATAGTGAAATCGTATTGAATCCTTTGAGCCGGAGAGCTTGAGGAGGGGACGTAGGCGGGTGTGCCAAACCTTGATAACAATTCTGCTGTGTTTGCATTCTCTATCCCTTATCCTTTCAATTATCTTTGCAATTAATTGTGTCTATCATTTTTAATTTAGCTCAATCTTAAATTCCGTAAATAGGATCTAAATATTAATTTAAATCAGTCATTGACCCTAATCGCCCCCCTCTAGAGTCCAATAACTGGGCAACAATACCATCCTATCACAGACTTACTAATGAAGATCCTTAAAAGCATCTCGATGAATTCCATGAAATCTACACAACATTCAAATTGCAAGGTTTCTTTGATGATGCCCTAAGATTATGCCTCTTTCCATTCTCTTTAAAAGACAAAGCCAAATATTTGATTAATTCTTTAGGGGCTAATTCTATTACATCATGGGCTCAATTGCAACAAGAATTTCTCATGAAGTTCTTTCCCATAGGTAAAACCAATTTGATTAGGCAAATGATCGATTAAGATTGTTATCTTGTAACTACACTAATTCGGGAGAATAGTGACAAATATTGAGGGTATCAAACCACGAAGACTGCGCTGGTTATGTTTCTTAATTATAAAGATGAATTTTGAATTAGCGGTGAACAAATAGATTTTTCTTAGTGATTAAAGATCCTAAAATTATTCTAGATATTTAAATAAAAGTGATTAGGATATCTACAGAAAGAAATCTAGGGTATTGAATCCAGCGCTAGCCTCCTAACCTTACTTTATTATATTCAGTCCAGGGATTATTATTTGTAATTGATTTTGAATAATTATGACTACAAGTCTCAATTTAATTCCTTAAAAAGATCAAGTATTAGAATCATATGTATGACCTATCTTTGTTTGGCACGGATCGTCCACATTATATTAACTATCCTATGGTTGTAACTACGATCCGTATTTCCGTAGGTATAGATCATCCTATTATTCACATACTTGTACAAAACGCTCTATTGCATACCATTCACACATAAAATCATAGAAAATATGCATGAATCGATTTCGATATAAAAGGAGGTAATTCCTAAGACATAGAATGACTTTATTACAGATCGAATATAAACTTTAAGATCGATTAACAAAGGTAATCCTCAATATATGCAATCATCTATTACAAACAATAAAACCCTATAAATAAACACAAAAATAAAGGTTACTTGACTAGGGTTTCATTGAAACCCTAGAAAGAAGAGTTAGTTAATGGCAAGGGAGGAGAATACCATCTTCATTGACGAACATGAAGAACTCATCCTCAAAGCTTCACAAATCTTCAAAGCTTCTTATTCTCTTTAAAATCCCAAAATTTTCAACCCTTCTTATGGCCAATGGCTCTCCTATTTATATATAGAGAGAGAGTCCTTGCTAATAATGGATTCCTAATTGGGTCCAAGCTCTTTAAACTCTCTAAACTCTCTTTGAAATAGGGCCATAAAAACATCCAAAACGCGCCCAAAAGGACTTTTCCGTGAACTTCAAAATATCCAAACGGATGCTTCCCGATCGATCGGCCAGGGTGTGCTGTTCGATTGCTGCTTTGCGATTTTCAACAATATGCCCCTTTTTGCTTCTTGTTTCTTCCCCTTTTGTTCTCCTTTGCTTGGTTGAAGTTCATATAGACCTTTAAAGTTTGTAAATCATCAAATTAATTATATTTTCCTCTAATCAATAAAAACACCCAAGTGAAGTAACATAATAGAGATATGGACTTAACAAAATTAACAAATGTAGTTTAAGGTGCTTAAATGTGTAACAATTAGCACCGATCAGTGTCCATTTTCTTCATTCAATAGCCAAAAAGAGGACTTTCTTCTATATTGGCTGATGGTGTACTTACTCTAATAATAGACCGATGAGATGTGGTGTCGCGCCCCAAAACCCACCCTAGGAGTTAGAGTGAACTTTGAACGACTAATCATGACTTGCTTGACAACTAACCTGCAAAACCCACAGAGCATATACAATAGAGGATATAAACAGCGGAAACATACTCTAACATAGCACAGCGGAAGACTACCAAACCTCTATGTATATACATACGCAAATCCAAGTTTATACAAAAAGTCTCCAAAAGAAAGTGCAGACATGCCCGCCAAAATACATGAATCTAACTCTCATCTCACCCACAGCTAAACCACTCAGAATCTAATCACCACCTACTGATAACCCTCTACGGGAGGTTCCTCCAAAGGCTCCTCGGCGTACTCCTCTTCCACCCATGGACCAGGAGCACAAACATCAAATGGGGCAGCAGCTCCCTCAGAACCTGCCGACATAAGAAGTACGGCTGAGCATGGAATACTCAGCGGGTACTAAATACTAACCAACAATCATAGCGTAGAAATAGCAATACATAATCAGGAGCAATTTATATATGTCAAACGGAAACAATTCACATCATCCAAGGAAGTAAAACAGTTTATAATCATGCTTGTAATTCGTAGAAAACCGATAAATCCTCTTGAAATATCGTGCACTTGACTTGACTTGAAATATCTTTTTGTACTTGAAAGCTTGTCATGTCTATCTTGCTTGATTCTTGTATGTCGTGTCATGTCATGCATGTCATGCGTGCTTGCTTGTGATCATGTAACTTGTGAGATATTCTTGTGAGATGTCCTTGTGAGATGCCTTGAGAGGGAAGGGAGGCCCTTCTTTATGCAATGCACTTGCGAGGGAAGGGAGACCCTTCTTTATGATATGTATGCACTTGCGAGGGAAGGGAGACCCTTCTTCATGATATGCACTTGTGAGTGAGGGGAGACCCCTCGTGGAATGTTGGTTCTTGTCTTCTTGTGAAAAGCGAGGTAAAACATATCGTAGGATATGTCCCACCTCTAACCATGCTCTTGAAAACCTCGATAAATCATGCCATGCATGCCGTGCTCGTGGGAACCGTGTACATACTTGCATTCAAATTTAAAGATGACATTTGGGTAATTTCACAACACATATAGCATCAAAGATTGAGTAATGTAATATTCATAGCATTATGGGAAAGCAGGAAACACACTATCATAGTCCCTAGCAATATTCATAATTTATTAGGCATGCATTTCCAGATTTTCAGCTCACTGTGTTCACCTTGGCATTTCATCAAACATGGTATGTTCATTATGGATTTATCCTACAACATGCTTTTCTAGATGGGTTTTACTCAAATCATACATGTACGTTCATTATTGGAACAATGCCCTTCCCCATTTGTTCATCACACACAACTATTGGCATCCAATCGCCCATCCCATCTCCATTCACCATTCACCATTCACCATTCACCATTCACCATTTACCATTTACTATTTACCATTCATCCATCTCACAGCACATGTGTAAATGAAAGAAAATGAAGAGGAAAGAAGGGGAAAGAGGAACTATAACTAGGAGGGTAGTAAAAAGTACCGACCTGAAGAAATGAGGAAGAAACCCTCTTTCCAAATGGCTGTGAGTTGCTGCCCTAGCTTGATTCGTGAGCTCCACGAATGCCTGCACCGAAATCTTGAAGAAAACGGGCTTGAGGTTGATCTAGGGTCTCAAAACCCTTTGATTTCTCTCCAAAATGGAAACCCTAGATTGGAATCGCCTTCTCCTCTTTCTCCTATTCTCTCAAACTCTCTAAGTGTCGAATGAAGCCCTAAAGGCTCGGGTTAAACTCTTAAGGTAAGAGTGAACTGACCAAAAGACCGTAATACCCTTACTGGGATTTCTGCAATGACGCGAGGACCGTGAATAGTGCCAACTCGTGGTGGCGTGAATAGTGCCAACTCGTGGTGGCGTGAATAGTGCCAACTCGTGGTGGCATGAATAGTGCCACTCGTGGTGCCGTGAATAGTGCCAACTCGTGGTGGCGTGAATAGTGCCAACTCGTGGTGGCGTGAATAGTGCAACTCGTGGTGGCATGAATAGTGCCAACTCGTGGTGGCGTGAATAGTGCAACTCGTGGTGCCATGAATAGTGCCAACTCGTGATGGCGTGAATAGTGCCAACTCGTGGTGGCGTGAATAGTGCAACTCGTGGTGCCATGAATAGTGCCACTCGTGGTCCGTGAATAGTGCCACTCGTGGTGCTTGTGAATAGTGCAAACTCGTGGTGCTTGTGAATAGTGCCACTCGTGGTCCGTGAATAGTGCCACTCGTGGTGCTTGTGAATAGTGCCACTCGTGGTGCTTGTGAATAGTGCAAACTCGTGGTGCTTGTGAATAGTGCCACTCGTGGTGCTTGTGAATAGTGCAAACTCGTGGTGCTTGTGAATAGTGCCACTCGTGGTGCTTGTGAATAGTGCAAACTCGTGGTGCTTGTGAATAGTGCCACTCGTGGTGCTTGTACAACGTACCCGTGGTGAGCTGCACAACGTGCCCGTGGTGAGTTGTACAACGTGCCCGTGGTGTGTTGTACAACGGATGCAAACAGTATACGTTATCAGAGTACGTTGTCTGTGCCACGATTTCCTACAGGTACAGACTGTTTTGGCCATATCTTTTGACTCGTTCGTCCGATTTTGACGATTCAACTTGCGTTGTGTTCGTACTTCGAAGATGAACAATTCTGACATTTCAAAATTTCTAAATTCTTCCTCATTTATTAATCATACCTCTTAAAAAGGCAAGATGACAACGAAAGTGTCATGTATTAAGCATGAAAAAGTCTAGGGCTCTACATCCTCCCCCCCTTACAAAAATTTCGTCCTCGAAATTCAGACACTACTTGCATTACAAATCAAAAAGAACATTACAAGTCATATACAGACTTCACACAGAAACTCATTCAAGTAATTCTGGGTACTTTGCTTTGACTTCGGCTTCACGCTCCCATGTAGCTTCTTCCCGAGCATGGTGTTGCCATTGCACAAGAACCAAAGGGATTGTCTTGTTGCGAAGCACTTGATTCCTTCGATCTAAAATCTGGACTGGCTTTTCAATCAAGGTGAGGTCCTCTCGAATCTCCAACTGTTCCAAGTCTATGACATGCGAAGGATCCGCAAGATACTTCCGAAGCATGGACACATGGAAGACGTTATGAACTGCAGCCATGTGAGGTGGAAGAGCTACTCGATAAGCAACTTCACCAACCCGCGTGATAATCTCAAAAGGCCCAACATACCGAGGACTGAGCTTGCCTCGCTTCCCAAATCTCATGATCCCTTTGCTAGGCGATACTTTCACAAAAACTTGATCCCCTACTTGAAATTCCAAGTCCCTACGGCGTGTGTCCGCATAACTTTTCTGGCGATCTTGAGCGGCTTTCAATCGATCCCGGATGATCTTAACTGTGTTTGCAGTTTGCTCAATCAACTCCGGACCAAGCACTTTCCTTTCTCCTACCTCATCCCAATAGAGAGGAGACCTACAACTTCGCCCATACAAGGCCTCAAATGGTGCCATTTGAATACTTGCCTGATAGCTGTTATTATAAGCGAATTCAACCAAAGGCAAGTGCTCTTCCCAACTGCCTCTGAAATCTAACATACAAGCTCGAAGCATGTCTTCAATGACTTGGTTCACTCTCTCGGTTTGTCCATCCGTTTGTGGATGAAAGGTGGTGCTGAAATCAAGTTGGGAACCCATAGCCTCTTGGAAACTTTTCCAAAATCTTGACGTGAATCTTGGATCCCGATCTGACACAATACTGACTGGCACCCCATGTAGTCTAACTACTTCCTTGATGTATAGTGCAGCCAACTGACTAGAGTTGAAGGTAGTACGGTAGGGTAAGAAATGAGCGGACTTTGTCAAACGATCCACTACTACCCATATCGCATCTGAGCCCCTTGCCGTCTTTGGCAAGCCAACTATGAAATCCATGGATATGTTCTCCCATTTCCACTCGGGAATAGGAAGGGAATGTAATAGACCGGCGGGTCGCATGTGTTCTGCTTTCACTTGTTGACACACCAAGCACCGTGCTACATATTCCGCAACATCCCTCTTCATATTCCGCCACCAAAAGTGACTCTTGAGGTTCCGGTACATCTTTGTACCCCCTGGATGCACTGTGTACTTCGAACGATGTGCCTCATCCATGATCTCTCGTCGAAGATCTGCGTTGGCCGGAACACACAACCTTCCTTTGAATGTGATAGCACCCCGACTAGTGAGAGAGAAGTCCTCACTACCCTTAGCAACTTCTTTGTCCCGATAAGCCGACAATTCAGCATCCATGTCTTGATATTCTTGGATCAAATCTATAATGTACGGCCGAACCGTAACATTTGCCAAGGTAGGACCACGGACAGAGTCATTCACACTGATGTCCAGATTTGCCAAATCTTCTAGTAGCTTCCATTCTTGAACCAACATATGTGCTAACAACCCTTGAGGTCTTCTACTCAAAGCATCTGCCACTATATTTGCTTTACCCGGGTGGTATTGAATGGTACAATCATAGTCTTTCAAAAATTCCATCCAACGCCGTTGCCTTAGATTCAGCTCCTTTTGGGAAAAGAGATACTTGAGACTCTTGTGATCAGTGAACACATAGAACTCCACCCCATAAAGGTAATGACGCCAAATCTTAAGTGCAAACACGACCGCCGCAAGCTCCAAGTCGTGCGTGGGATAATTCTTCTCATGCTCCTTCAACTGCCTTGATGCATAGGCAATGACTTTCTTGTGTTGCATAAGCACACATCCAAGTCCAACGTGTGAGGCATCACTGTACACCTCATACCCAAGAGGTCCGGATGGCACTGTAAGGACAGGAGCTGTAGTAAGCCTCTTCTTCAGTTCCGTGAAACTGATCTCGCACTTATCACTCCATACAAACTTGGCATTCTTCCTTGTCGGGTAAGTGAGCGGTGCTGCAAGGCTAGAGAAACCCTCTACGAATCTCCTGTAGTAGCCTGCCAACCCAAGAAAGCTGCGTATCTCGGTAACACTCTTGGGCCTCGCCCAACTCATAACTGCTTCGATCTTCTTCGGATCCACCGAGATACCTTCTGCAGAAACCACGTGGCCTAGGAATGCCACCTCTTCCAACCAAAACTCACACTTGCTAAGTTTGGCGTATAGCTTGTGTTCTCTTAGCATCTCCAAAGCAAGGCATAGGTCGCGTGTGTGATCTTCCCGTGTCTGGGAATAGACCAAGATGTCATCAACAAATACAATCACGCACCTATCAAGATATGGCCGGAACACCCGGTTCATCAAATCCATAAAGGCTGCCGGCGCGTTCGTGAGTCCAAAAGGCATCACCAAGAACTCGTAGTGCCCATACCGAGTCCTGAAAGCAGTTTTGGGAACATCTTCCACCTTAATCTTCAACTGGTGATAACCCGATCGAAGATCTATCTTCGAGAAAAATCTCGCTCCCTTCAACTGATCGAACAAGTCATCAATCCTAGGCAAGGGATACCTATTCTTTATGGTGACTTTGTTCAATTGTCGGTAATCGACACACATCCGCATCGAGCCATCTTTCTTCTTAACAAACAACACCGGGGCACCCCACGGTGAGACACTTGGTCGAATGAAACCAAGGCCTTGTAATTCCTCCAACTGAGTCTTCAACTCCTTGAGTTCAATAGGGGCCATTCTATATGGAGCTCTGAAAATAGGAGCTGTGCCTGGTGCAAGCTCGATCACAAACTCAATCTCCCTATCTGGAGGCAATCCTGGCAGCTCTTCTGGAAATACATCCAGGAATTCACTCACAACCGGAATAGTCGATGAGTCCTTTGCTTCAGGGTTAGCTAAGCTCAACGCCGCAAAGCGGGCAATGTCTCTACTTCTCAACCCTCGAAAGTGAAATGGTTTTCCTTCTACCGGCTTGAAGAGTACCATTTTCTCAAAGCAAGCTACATGCCCATGATGTGCTGCTAACCAATCCATTCCCAATATAACATCAAAGTCTTGGAATCCAAGGACGATGAGATCAACTGCCAACTCGTGGCTCCCAACTTGGACCACACTATCTCCATACACTTTATCTGCCAATACTGTTTTGCCGAGAGGAGTCGAAATGGCTAACTCCAGTTCTAGCTGACTTGGCTCTACAGAAAAGCCTTCTGAAAAACTCGGCGAGACAAATGAATGAGTAGACCCGGTATCAATCAACACTCGAGCCAAACACTCATTGACTAGTAGGGCTCCTGAAATTTTAGCTAGTTACGTCAATTCAAGCATCAACAGTGTATACACATAGGTATATACATATATAGCATACCAAGTACGTACACATGGGATAAAACATAACATAACCATCACGAATAAGGAAAATAACTCCAAACGCGTACCTTGCACCACATCGTCAGATGCAAGTGCATCACCCTCTGTCAAGGCAAAAACTCGCCCCTAGTTCGCCTGGCGAGACTGTGGTGTAGACCGGGTAGTCTGAGATGACGCCTGATATGATCCTGCTGGGCGTGCTGGTGGACTAATCCCCTGAGACTGGCCTGATAAATGCCGACTGGGGCAATCCCTGATCATGTGGCCCTGGCGACCGCAATGATAACATCCACCAGATGCTCTTCGACAATCTCCTGCCGGATGCCTTTTGCCGCATGAAGTGCAGACCTCGTGTGTATAAGTCGGAGGGGCTGGAAGCGGAGCATACCTCATCGTCTGAGGTGCAACAGGCCGTGGGGCTGGAAGAGCCTGAGGTCTCAGTGCCTGAGGCACATACTACCGTGGAGCTGGAGGCGCATAAGAAGGCCTCATCGATGGTGCTGGCCACGCATACTGATAACGAGTCCGCCTCTCTGGAGGTGCTGAACTACTAGCTTGGCCTCTCGCCCACTCCCTCTTCTTGGACACTGTCTCCGAATTGGCCTCGACCAATAAGGCCTTGTCTACTACCTCAGGGTAGGTAGTATGCCTGAAAACGGACACCTTCTCCATAATCACATCCTTGAGCCCTTGCTCAAATCTCCTCGCCTTCATTGCCTCAGTAGCAACCATATGAGGCGCAAATCTCGACAACTCCGAGAACTTGGCCTCGTATTGTGCCACTGACATCAAACCTTGCTCAAGGTTGATGAATTCTCTCTCTTTCTTTTCCCGTGCTCCAATCGGAAAATACTTTTTGTAAAAAGTATCCTTGAACTCCTCCCAAGTCCAAGGTAGACCCTGCATGGTCAAATCTCTCGTCCTCAGTGCGGACAACCACCAATGGTGGGCTTCGCCTTCTAGCATGAAAGCTGCCCATGCTACCCTCTCCTCCTCTGTAGGTGAGAGGACCGTAAGGATCTTCTCCATCTGGAGGATCCATGCCTCCGCAGCAAGAGGGTCCACACTCCCATGGAATGGTGGAGGCCTCAATCTCCTGAATGCCTCAACTCCAGCGGTACGATGTACTGGAGCTGCGGGCGGTGGAGTAGGTGCCGCCGATGATGGTATAGCCTGTCGAGCCGCCAGTATGGCGAGTGTCTCAGCAATAGAGCCTAAGACTCGAGAGAGGTCCGGCTGCTCATCCTCATCCCGTGAAGAAGAGGAAGCTCTGGTATGTGGTCCACGACCCCGTGTGTTCCGTCTCATGACTCAAGTCCTGAGAATAATAACACCACATGAGTCTAACTTTAAACCACAGTTTACTTCAATGCCATTTCACAATAATCCAATTTGTATTAGTTGTATAATACTAATATACATCGCATTAAGTCATCAGAGTATTTATAATATTATACTTTGGTGTTCTAGCGTTCCTAAGGCTCGTACTTGGTTGAAACAACCATTTTGACTAAGACTAAAGTTTAGTCTTACACTTGGATCAAGACTCTCTTCCAACTTACTGTCTTCCTAACTTGTTTCCTGACATATGCTCTTGTCAAGCCGTGGTATAAGATTCTAAGTGACCCTAGAGACCTAAAGCCTAAGCTCTGATACCACTTCTGTCGCGCCCCAAAACCCACCCTAGGAGTTAGAGTGAACTTTGGACGACTAATCATGACTTGCTTGACAACTAACCTGCAAAACCCACAGAGCATATACAATAGAGGATATAAACAGCGGAAACATACTCTAACATAGCACAGCGGAAGACTACCAAACCTCTATGTATATACATACGCAAATCCAAGTTTATACAAAAAGTCTCCAAAAGAAAGTGCAGACATGCCCGCCAAAATACATGAATCTAACTCTCATCTCACCCACAGCTAAACCACTCAGAATCTAATCACCACCTACTGATAACCCTCTACGGGAGGTTCCTCCAAAGGCTCCTCGGCGTACTCCTCTTCCACCCATGGACCAGGAGCACAAACATCAAATGGGGCAGCAGCTCCCTCAGAACCTGCCGACATAAGAAGTACGGCTGAGCATGGAATACTCAGCGGGTACTAAATACTAACCAACAATCATAGCGTAGAAATAGCAATACATAATCAGGAGCAATTTATATATGTCAAACGGAAACAATTCACATCATCCAAGGAAGTAAAGCAGTTTATAATCATGCTTGTAATTCGTAGAAAACCGATAAATCCTCTTGAAATATCGTGCACTTGACTTGACTTGAAATATCTTTTTGTACTTGAAAGCTTGTCATGTCTATCTTGCTTGATTCTTGTATGTCGTGTCATGTCATGCATGTCATGCGTGCTTGCTTGTGATCATGTAACTTGTGAGATATTCTTGTGAGATGTCCTTGTGAGATGCCTTGAGAGGGAAGGGAGGCCCTTCTTTATGCAATGCACTTGCGAGGGAAGGGAGACCCTTCTTTATGATATGTATGCACTTGCGAGGGAAGGGAGACCCTTCTTCATGATATGCACTTGTGAGTGAGGGGAGACCCCTCGTGGAATGTTGGTTCTTGTCTTCTTGTGAAAAGCGAGGTAAAACATATCGTAGGATATGTCCCACCTCTAACCATGCTCTTGAAAACCTCGATAAATCATGCCATGCATGCCGTGCTCGTGGGAACCGTGTACATACTTGCATTCAAATTTAAAGATGACATTTGGGTAATTTCACAACACATATAGCATCAAAGATTGAGTAATGTAATATTCATAGCATTATGGGAAAGCAGGAAACACACTATCATAGTCCCTAGCAATATTCATAATTTATTAGGCATGCATTTCCAGATTTTCAGCTCACTGTGTTCACCTTGGCATTTCATCAAACATGGTATGTTCATTATGGATTTATCCTACAACATGCTTTTCTAGATGGGTTTTACTCAAATCATACATGTACGTTCATTATTGGAACAATGCCCTTCCCCATTTGTTCATCACACACAACCATTGGCATCCAATCGCCCATCCCATCTCCATTCACCATTCACCATTCACCATTCACCATTCACCATTCACCATTCACCATTTACCATTTACTATTTACCATTCATCCATCTCACAGCACATGTGTAAATGAAAGAAAATGAAGAGGAAAGAAGGGGAAAGAGGAACTATAACTAGGAGGGTAGTAAAAAGTACCGACCTGAAGAAATGAGGAAGAAACCCTCTTTCCAAATGGCTGTGAGTTGCTGCCCTAGCTTGATTCGTGAGCTCCACGAATGCCTGCACCGAAATCTTGAAGAAAACGGGCTTGAGGTTGATCTAGGGTCTCAAAACCCTTTGATTTCTCTCCAAAATGGAAACCCTAGATTGGAATCGCCTTCTCCTCTTTCTCTTATTCTCTCAAACTCTCTAAGTGTCGAATGAAGCCCTAAAGGCTCGGGTTAAACTCTTAAGGTAAGAGTGAACTGACCAAAAGACCGTAATACCCTTACTGGGATTTCTGCAATGACGCGAGGACCGTGAATAGTGCCAACTCGTGGTGGCGTGAATAGTGCCAACTCGTGGTGGCGTGAATAGTGCCAACTCGTGGTGCTGTGAATAGTGCCAACTCGTGGTGGCGTGAATAGTGCCAACTCGTGGTGGCATGAATAGTGCCAACTCGTGGTGGCCTGAATAGTGCAACTCGTGGTGCCATGAATAGTGCCAACTCGTGGTGGCGTGAATAGTGCCAACTCGTGGTGGCGTGAATAGTGCAACTCGTGGTGCCATGAATAGTGCCACTCGTGGTCCGTGAATAGTGCCACTCGTGGTGCTTGTGAATAGTGCAAACTCGTGGTGCTTGTGAATAGTGCCACTCGTGGTGCTTGTGAATAGTGCAAACTCGTGGTGCTTGTGAATAGTGCCACTCGTGGTGCTTGTACAACGTACCCGTGGTGAGCTGCACAACGTGCCCGTGGTGAGTTGTACAACGTGCCCGTGGTGAGTTGTACAACGGATGCAAACAGTATACGTTATCAGAGTACGTTGTCTGTGCCACGATTTCCTACAGGTACAGACTGTTTTGGCCATATCTTTTGACTCGTTCGTCCGATTTTGACGATTCAACTTGCGTTGTGTTCGTACTTCGAAGATGAACAATTCTGACATTTCGAAATTTCTAAATTCTTCCTCATTTATTAATCATACCTCTTAAAAAGGCAAGATGACAACGAAAGTGTCATGTATTAAGCATGAAAAAGTCTGGGGCTCTACATGTGGGTCCTCTATAAAGAGAAAATCATAAGAAAAATTTAATTAGTTGCTCAGAGATATATGGAAGCAAATCGTTTGTGTTCTTCCTTAGGGCCATGAGTATTTGAAGGCTATGATAAAGTTGGATATATGGATTTAGTAGTTGTATATGAAATCCTAGCCATCAAACACCCATGTCATAGGGAAGAACCCAAGGAAGAGCATAGACGATTTGAATATGAGATATATGGGGTTTAATAGCTAATCTTCATTGTTAGATTGTTGATCGTCATAGATTAGTCCCAGACCATCGAATAAGTGAGTTCTCAAGATTGCCCAATATGAGTTTGTGATCTTTGCTTCGTTCATATTCTTTGCATGACTGAAGGAATGGTTTTGCACTTGTGTTTGAAACTAAGACTGGGTAGTCTTATAGTACGCTTTTAAATATCTTTCTTTTTATTTCCTTTTAGTGACTGTAATCTATCTTCTAGATATGCTCCCATGAAATTGTTAAGCTTAGATGGCGTTAGTTAACACTAGTCTAAAAAGAAGTGCTTATTTGAAAATTATGCTTAATTGGACTTTAGATTGTTAAGTTGAAGGTTAATTGCATGTCTACATTTTAGAGATTTTAGGAGTAAAAACCTCTAAACTGTAGACATGCAATTAACCTTCAACTTAACAATCTAAAGTCCAACTAAAGCATAATTTTCAAATAAGCACTTTTTTTTAGACTAGTGTTAACAAATGCAACCTTAATTTAGTAAAATTTTGCTTAAGGAAAAGTGAAAGAATAATATCTTAAAAGGGTCAAACCGTTAGAGACTTTCGAGGAACCTACTCTTGCTTTGACGTAGATGATTATCTCTCATTTGTTTCCCTAAATTTTTTCATGTATAAATTTCTCTGGAACATATTTTGATTTTCAAGTGTGTTAATTAAAGTGGGTTCTGTTTCAACTCTTCTTTCCTTTGTTCAACGATGAAACACATGAACAATTGTATGTGGTAGTTCACATGCCTTAAGCTAATTATAACCTTCTTCTTGAAACAGAATGTTTCCTAATATATGCGAGTTTCCCTTCAACAATATTCTAAGAAAATGATTATGATGTAGATTCATCCTTACTAAGTAAAAAAATTAAACTTTTTAAACTTTTTTATGATACATATATATTAATTATGAGAATAAGAAAACTCCTATATTTATCAATCATTGTTCCAAGTAAATAAGGGTAGGGAGATTTCCTATAATTACAACACATATAATTAAACCCAAAATGTTTTTTCATTGTGATGTTCCCGCGCACCACATGAGCTTCTTACTAGTTAAACTTAAAGGCAACCGAAATAAACTACAATTATGAGACTTTAATTTGTTTGCTAGGGACATGTACACAGGATTCACCTTGCTAACCTCTCCTCAAGGTAGGATACTAAGCCCTTTCTTGGTAGAATGAATCATTATCCCTACTAGAACTACTAATAATTTTACCACTCTAAATTCTCTATCTAAACTACCTTCATCTCCAAAAGATATTTACATACAAGTAAATGACGCTTTACATGACTCTTATGTACAAGTTTAGAATGTCATGGGTCATAGCCATGTTCTAGTGCACGAGACAAAATGACCATGACACATGGCCTAGAAACAATCCAAATCAATTTAGGTCAATCCCTATTAAATTAACTTCCTCATGAGCATGAGACCCTTTTTTTTTTGGATTAAAACATGAGACTTATTGAATGCAATGAACCTTCAATTCACTAAATCATCAATCCGTACAGTCCAAAGATAGGAACCCTAAAAAATTCAGAGTTATAAGCATATGATTCCATCCGTTGACGAAGTAAACAGTCTAAGAATAGGGTCTGTTTGGGTGATTGCTAGACTCCGGGCTGCATTTACTCTTTGACTTGTAACGTGCGTTGTCTCTTCAAACAGACAACCCCTCCCACCCCCCATTGTGCATGCCACCACCTCTTCCTTTCTCTCCTCATCCCCGCTCCCCATCCTTTCCATGGAGGAGCGGGTCCCACCTGCCGGTGACACAGACGATGACCCCCTGCCGATGCCGAGACCTCCACCTACCTTCCGGTCGGGAATCTACGTCGTTCAGGTACCAAAAGATCAAATATATCACATTCCACCCCCTGAAAATGCTGTAATTGCCGAAAGCTACAGTCATCTGGTTTGCCAGAAGAGTTCTTGTTGTTCTTGCTTGTTGTGGCTCTTCATTGTCATCGTCATCGTCATCCTTGCTGTCATATTTGTTGTAATTGTAGGCATTTTCTAGCTTTCTCTCAAGCCTAAAAGCCCTAAATTCTCTGCATTTCGTCATCAAGAAGGCGCTTTATCATTATCATGTCCACCTTGAGTATGACATCTTGTTGAAAGACATAAATCCAAATACATCGAATGCATATTTTCTACCAAAGTGGTGGCAGTGTTTCTCTCTTTAAGGCAACTACGTATTGCTCGCTGGCCTTTTACCAAGGGAACAAGAATTCAACTGTCTTTCTGGTTGTTCTTGCCGGATCAAATATTGTTGCCTCATGAGATCCAGAGGAGTATGAAAGGTGAAAAGTTGAAGTTCATGTTGCTTTATCTTTATTCATGAATGTTACAGTAAAGATAAAAATTGGGATGCTGAAAACATGGAGCATGAACATGGAAATTGCATGTAATTTGAGCGTAAGTAACTTGGCAAAAGTTACAAATATCATATCTCAGGCATATCACACCAAGGTCCAACTCTAATGATGGTGGTGCTACCTTTTTTTCTTTTCGGCCAAAAACCAACACATGTCCTTAATGGGTGTTGGTTTTTGGCTTAGAGTAGGAATAGTGCTTAAATGCCTCATTCTAGGTAGAGAACTAACAATTTGGGCCGGGCCTGGTTCGGCCCGATTAATAGGTGGGTCTGGCCTCATAGAAGTATAATATAATAGGTTAGAGTCTCAAGTTCTAGGCCCAAGTCACAGCCCTAAATGTAAGTACCGTATTAAATATTTTTCCCTTCCAACATTAGCTCCAAAGTCCAAAATGATTCCTTCAAAATCTTAATGCAAGCTTTACCTACAGGTCTGGCCTCATGATGACTTGAGGCCCTTATATATGTTTGGGTCAGATCTCATGAAATCCATGTTTTTTTTTCCTGTGGATATCATTTACCTACTTTAGTACAATTAGTAGTTAGCCTAGGCATTGGAGCTCTTGCAACTCATACTGTGGGGGGTGTTGGATCCCCGACCTCCCTCAACAGAGAGGCACTTGCAACTCATACTGTGGGGGGTGTTGGATCCCCGACCTCCCTCAACAGAGAGGCACGTACAGCCCACCTCTAGTGCAAGAGGCGGGGTGTGAAATTCATGGTGTTCAATTACACTTTTTAATTTTGGTCCCCTTCATACACATTCTTTCACCAGTTCTCTACCTGATTTAATTGTTCACCTAGACTAAACCCAAGCCAATTTCAGCTTGACTACTCCAGTATCAGTACTATATTTCACTGGGCTTAAGTTGATTTTTCGATTTTTCTCCCTAACTTGAGCTCACCTTGTCTATATTCGAGGCCTTAAATCTAATCCCAATGGGCTTATACATGTTGTCGAAGTCCAAATGGAGCTTAATCAGGTGCCGGCCCAATTCATATGGACCCTAGACGTGAGCTGTAGAATGAGTTATATAAGGGCGCTTATACATATAGTCCAAGTCCTACCTTTTCTTCCCTACATGCCTAACATTCCTCAAAATGCTCCCCTCCTCATCTCCCCCTTACCTCTGCCTACTTAGCAATTACGAATACAAAGAAGGGTATTTTTTATTGCTAATTTTCTTTTGAGTGGCCCAAGGCCTTTTTTTGGGTTGTTCCAGTTGTCTGTTCAACTGGAGCTGCTGTTCATAGTTAATTTCTAAGTTTAAAGAGTCAATGGTTTCATTTGGAGATTAACTATGAACATGAGCTCTGGTTGAACATTTACGGGGGAGCAACAAAAATTTGCTTTGAGAAGAGGAAGTTTGGTAATTATGAACACAAAGAAGGGTATTGCCTAAGAGTACATTTTTCCATAAATACTCCTTCCCAGGGCAAATTTTAGGTTGCTCGGATTGACTGTACAAATAGTTATTCTCTTTCGTTAGCGGTTGAATAATCAAACAGAGCAACCAAAAAATTCAAAAAATGTCTTGGGAAGGGGAATTTAGGGAAAAATTTTAGTGTAAGGAAAAACTTTAATGTAAAAAAATACCCTTATTTGTGTCTGTAATAACCAAACTACCACTTCCCAAGGCAGCTCATGTTCAGAGTTAATCTTTTCATTTAAACCAGTACTTTCTTAGTAGAGCTCTTCACATTGCTAAGTGAGATCTTAAGAAACTGCACCAATATCCACATTCGGCCCTGTGACCCTCCTCACCTGTTCATATCTTAGAATCCACATTACGACCGTTAATCACCTTCATTCATGACCCAGTTACATGCACAGACCCCATTATTCATCTGTCAATCATCAATCCATTTTCATATAATTTAGCCAATTTTTTCACATTATTCTTTAGTTCCCCATATATAACAACAGCATCTTGTTCACATGCCACTACATGTGACCAGTTTTAGCCACCCCCACCAGTGACCATCCAAGACAAACAAACCCCACCACCCCTTGCGACGTGACTCGATCCTTATGCAGGTGGATCAATCTCCACGTGTATAGAATCTCTTTTGCGTATTTCAAAGATCGACGTGTGTGCTACAGAATCATCCCTATAGAACATGTGCTATATATATATATAATTGATACTGGGTATGGTCATTGTGTTCACATGATGGGGAGGTTTAATAATAAGTTTTAGTTCTCTGCTGTGTTTGATGGGTCTGGTTTGGTGGGAACAAGAGGGATTCAGGTGAGACCGTATCTAGATTGCTTCGAAGACATGAACTCTACTTAAAAGATCTTAATAGTCACGAATGAGTTGTAAAAGGTAGTGAGAGTTTGTTGGTTTGTGGAAGGCTCCTTTTGTAAACAATAATTGGAGTTTACAGGACTTAGTTTATTTCAGTCCAGGCACCAATGATGGGATTGGAACTACTGGACTCCATCTTTCCACGTATGAAAGAGCCGAGGTTGTTAAAGCTTGGAGGCATGTTAGTGTTCTCATTCAAGATCCATGTCATGTGATCTTCACATCAAACCCTAAGTGGATTCCAACTCCTCTTCAATCATATATAGGTTCCCTTCACCTGGTGCTGGGTTTCCCTTTCACTACCTAACCAACAAGGAAATCTCCTCTAACACCACCCTCCCCAGAAAATAAAAAGATATAATAAAATTAAAAATAATATAAAAGAATATTGTTTTGAGATTCCATTTATATCTGAGGTGGGCCACCCTAAAATCTAAGTGCCCAATGGTATAGTTCTATCCCTTTGTGTGAGTAGTGGCTATGTTTCCACCCATACAGGGCTAATAGCTTAAGCTTATAGATCTTTGGTTTGTGGGCTTCTTAGGATTACCCATCACCCATTGATCTTTTGTATGTATTTCTTGGTTCAAGAACATGGACTCTAGGTTTTTTGTTGTGTAAAATATCTACTTGATCAATTCATAAAATGTGTATTACAGTTCTATATTGAACTCATTTGTGAACTATAATGGTGTTTCAAAGGGTCTCTCTCTCTCTCTCGCTCTCTACTGAGAAGATCAAAAAGGAGGAAGCACTAAGATGAGACAAGGAAATAGATAAATGTGGATATATGACCATCACATATAATTTTTTTTTAGTCATGACTTGCGTTAGTCACTGTATTATGATAAGGCAGTTCGCATGGAAATAAAGCTATAAATTATTCAACTATTTTTTCTAATATCTCTATGTGGCACCATTAACACTGACCTTGGATCATAATGGGAGATAAGAAACTGCCTTGACTCTTAAAAGAAAGTGATGCTAACATTATCCTATTATCCAGGATTTTCCTCTACCCATTTACTACTACATTTGGTTGATGGCTACATTTGTTCATCAAAGAGAGAAGTATGAGCTGCCTTTACATCCGAAAGAGGATTCACACCCTTGAATATCTGCAAAACAAGGATCTTTTGAAAATGGTTGCGATCAGCGATAGGGGACTGTATATTATCTACATCTATCCTAATCCAATCATAATGGTTATTATTATGATGACCTAATCCGTAAGATTAGTAGGATAGATTAATTTGCCTGTGAAGTACAATAATGACCATCACTCTTGCATTATATTATAAGCTTAATATACAAATTGGGAAGAATGGAAAAATAAAAATAATTTTTTTTTGGGAAGAATGGTCACTCTCCCGGCCAATATATAGCTTTATGATCATTATAAATGATGTGTAAAAGGAATCATAATCTCTTACAAGTTTAAGACTTCTTCTAACATTTTCCTCAATTCTAAGTTTGAAATATACCAATAATTTATATGTAGCTTAAGTTTTTCTCTCTTACACACATGTAGGACAATCCCACAGTATGGAGATAAAGGTATAAAATCTTGATCGCCATCAAAGCCTAAGTTTATTTTTAAGGAAATCTAGTAAAAATCTTCCTGAAAGTGCTAATCCAAGCAATCCAAAAATTCACAAAAAGAAATCAAAGGTCACTCATTCGCACATACAAGCGCACCCTCAGACATTAGTACGAGCTGATGTGAACATATGGTGGCAACCAAGATGATATATTTAGCTTCCTGGCTGGCGAATCCAAGGGGTGGCTGGCAACCTTGAGGTCAAGCATTTGACCTTGCTTGACCAGAAAGACTTAATTTCAGCATTTAGTAAATTGTTAAACTATATAAACATATATATATATATAGAGAGAGAGAGAGAACCTAACTAGAGAGAGAGAGAGAGAGAGAACCTAACTATTCTCCAAAAAAGAAAGACCCAACTTTGAGAGGTTCCTTTATAACTTTCTGCTCAACAACACTCTCCTACATGATGAAAATCTTAACCTAAATACAAGAAGATACATTTGTAGTCAAAACCCACCAACTTCTACCTATCCTCATGTGTTCATGTCTTAATTCTAACACCCTCTTTGCACAGTGGTGGGGTGGACTAAGGGTGGGTGAGACCTTCAGGTCAAGGGTTCAAAATAAAGAAGCTGCATTTTCAGTTGAATTCAACCCTTTCTCAAGTTAGCATACATGGTAAGTAAATTTCCTAGACATTCCTCCCTTCATCTGATTCAAGGTGCTTTCAAGCCCCTTTTAATAGTAAGGGCATGCACTAGCGCTTCCTGTTTTAAGGGTGGTGAGATCTTCAGCTCAAGGGTCCAAAATAAGAGTTTAAAATATGAACTGGAGCTCTTCTTTTTGTTTTTGTTAATTGGAGGTCACATGGACCTATGGGCTACACAATGGGGGATAGCCATCCCCCTCCCATAATCCCCCCCAACCCTGATGTAGGTGAGATTCGATCTCAGGTCTCTGGTATGACCCCAAGAAACTTTACCAACTAAATTAGCTGGCACCTATGAACTGGAGCTCTTCAACAGGTTCAAGAGAGCTCCTCTTTTCAAAACAAAGTTTGGTGGCAGTAATATGTAAAATTAGAGATTAACTATGAACAGGAGCTCTAGTTCAACATATAACCGGAGCTCTCCCAAAACATGCCTTTATAAGGGTATTTTGGGAATTATGAAAAAATAGTTAAATTATAAAAATGTCCTTATTTTAAAATTATAATTCCTAAATTAACCCTGCAAAAAGCATATTTTGAGGACCTCCTGTTATGTCTTAAACCAGAGGTCTTGTTCATAGTTTTTTTGGTCACTAGGTCTTGTTCATAGTTAATCTCATATAAATATGGGAAAGAGAGTCGACAGTTTTGTTGCATGTATTTCTCTCATAATTACAAACTGCCACAGTTCATAATGGTAAAAGAGACCGAGCTCAAACTCTTTGCTCTGGCTCATTTTTAAATTCTCAAAATAAAAATTAATTTTCAGTTGAATTCAATCCTTCCTCAATGTGCCAGAGATAGTAGGAAAATTTTGCACCCACGCACGCGCGCGCGCACATATACACGCATATATATATATATATATATATATATATATATATATAATTTAGTCTTTTCATAAGAGACCATTCATTAAATAACGGAGAAAATAAATACAGTTTGACTTTTCTTACATTCATTATCTCTCCTATTTAATGAATTGTCCCCTATGAAAATATCAAAACACCCTTACATTTAATAGAATGATATTTAATACATAGGGGTAAAAAAGTCTTGTGAAGGTTAACAATTTCATACATTGATATATACTAGCGGGTGGCACATGCGATGCACGTGAGAGCGAAAGGAAGGAGTTAACCACAGTTAATAGGAGTTAAAAGAGACACGTGTTAAACCGTAGGTGCGATTGAACTCTCCCGAGTTCAATCGTGATTGATTGTGATTCTAATCTTTAAATAAATAGATGAGCAAGGGGTAGTTTAGGAATTAAAATAAAACATGAAATCAAAGTTTTGTTTTATGAGGGTAGTTTGGGAATTTCGGGAAAATCAGGCTACACTTGCCTCTCCCATTATAATAGTAAAGATAGATGAGCAAGAGGTACTTTGAGAATTAAAATAAAACATGAAATCAAAGCTTTGTTTTATATGAGGACAGTTTGGAAATTTCGGAAAAATCAAGCTACACCTGCCTCTCCTATTATCATAGTATATAAATATATATATATATGAATTAGTCTAGGGATACTCCCAAAGTATACTCCCATATATACTCCCAAATCCTAATCGTTTATCTCAATTATTAAACGGTTAGGATTGCTGGTGATGTGGCAATAGAAAAGACAAAATATGCCAACTGAAATCCTGACCTTTAGTGGTTGGTTATAAACGGTTAAGATTAGGGAATATATTTGGGAGTATAAATGGGAGTACCCATAGACTGATTCTATATATATAGGGAAATTCTAACGAGCACTCTATGTGTGAAATTATTAACGACCACCAAGACATTTTTTCATAAAGGATATATCTTCAAAGGGTTAAACGGAGCTCCTCAAAGCTTGGTGGCAGTTCTATAATTACGAAAAAGGAAATGTCGGTTTTGTACACATGATTTCTACCATAATTACAAAACTGACATCTCGATTTACAATGTAAAAGGCCAAGAGCTCCACCCAATGCTTTGAAGCGGACCTCTGACTCAAATTAAAACTCATATATATATATATAGAGAGAGAGAGAGATAGAGATTTTGTTATAAACTTTTTTTTTAGAGATTTGTGAAAACCATTTCTGGAGTTTTTATTAATTATTTTCTTGGCTAAACCACACCCTTTTTTAGGTCTAGACTTTAGACAATTAGCAAAAGTATACTTTCTTTTCTCCTCTTCCTTGTACATAAAAGTTACAAGAGGGGGTTTTATCCAAAAAAAAAAAAAAAGTACAAGGCTCCACAAGAGGGGTATTGTTAAAAAAAACGAAAGATAAAAGAAAGAGGTACATGGCTCTCATGCCAAGGGACAAAAGCCTCTCTCTTTTAATTACTTTTGGACAAGGAAAACTCATATATTCGTCCCCCAAATTCTTCTATTCATTATATCACTGGTACTGAGTGCCCTATTAGAGATGGTTGTTTCCATTCCACCAAACGACGCAAAAAGTCCATTACCTATTAAAAAGCAAAGAAAAAAAAGTTGAAATAACCAAACATGCAAAAATATACAAACAAATAGCCATATAATGTTAAAAAAATTCTAGTAATTCATGTATTGGCAAAGGTTCTTGCCTCTGAGGGTTCTTGGAGAGAATAAGAGGCATTTGTGTCCTTTGGAATTTTAGAAACAAGAATCCCTAACCCTTGCCCTCTCTCACGCAGAACCTAAATTAGTACAAACGAATATAATCATAAACCAATTCCATGATTAAAAAAAAAGAAGAAGGAAAATAGGTTTAATATAATAAAGAACATGAGATACCTTGAACGCATCTTCATCGGTTCGATCATCTCCAATGTAAACTGGCAAAACATCATTACAATCGGCGAATCCTAGAGAAGGATAGTTAATAAAATACTTAGTGAAAATTCAAGATCACTTTTTAACCTTGTGGAAAGAATGTCTGTTTTTGTAATGTTAATTTAAGGTAAAACTCACCAAGTGATTCTAACAAAAATTCAAGGGCCTTCCCCTTGTCCCATTTAATGGTGGGTCGGATCTCTAATACCTGTATTAAGAACAACAGGAAAGATGTTGGACATCTCTTACTCGTACCTGAACAATAAAACTAGGTATGATAATTATGTTGCGTGATGCTAACCATAATATATATATATATATATATATATATTTATTTTAATTGAGTTATTATTAATCTAAAAATTTAATGCTGACTAATATAATATAATAGTTAATTAGGAGACCAATTTTATAATGATGGCTTGGGCTAGTGGCCAGATCATGCCTTAAGAAGCGGAGATCTTGAGTTCAAGTCCCTTCCTCTTGTTGGCCATCCTGAGGGACTTGGTCAATTGCTCTAAAAGGCCTGGATACCCTCGGTTTTTTTTTTTTTTGCAAACACTCAAATGAACACATGCATAAAGAAGCTTTCCCCTACAATTATAACAAAAAATAAATAAAAAAAATCACTTTTCTCTTAACAGAGATTGTATACAAGAACATGGTGACCAATTAATTGATGCCATGTCGCACCTTCCTTCCTTGAGTCAATAGAAGCTTTGGATACTCCTTGAGCACTGATCTAACCTGTTCTGCCAATGCACTCCAACTCTGTATATTTATAGATCTAGTTAATTTTTATATCATTTTTTAAAAATAATTAAGTGAAATAAATAAATGAGTTTATTTTTACCTTTTCATCGACACAACGGAAGTGGACAGATACACAAAACTTATTGTTCTCCACCTTAGCTCCTGGGGTGGATTTAGTTTTCTCCAACAATGTTGTGTAAACCTAAAAATTGACATTAAATATAATAAAATATATAAGTTTTTTTTTTTTTTTTTCTAACTTATTGGATTTCCATGGACTGAAGTTTTCAGAGAAAACCAACCTCATCAATCATGGGCAAAAATTCACTGGCAGGTTGGAACAGAACTCCTTGATTACCCTGAAAAACCCATAAATTAAAAAATAAAAAAATTAGAAAAAAAAAGCTTTTAAAAGAAGAAAGAAAGGTTCTTATTATATGACTGCTTACTTTCTTATATTTGCGACCTTTGGCCGGCCCTTTAATGTCCATGCCATGGCTACCTGCATAGTAAAGCTCTGCTAATCGAACAAAGCTATACACCTACAGGTTGAAAACAAAAAACAAATCTAAGTAAAAATTTCTGAATTTTGTTTTATTGGGATACAGATATGAAGATAGAGGTAGATTAAATTTAAAACCTGGATTTTAAAAGAAAAATGTACCTTATCTCTGCATCTTCCGCTCACTATTGCAGTGGGGAAATATCTGGCAACGTCTCTTACAGTTGCTCTCATCTGGTTTACAGAACATGAAAAAGAAAATCAATGAAAAAAAAAGAAGAATTATTGGGAAGAAGTAAGAACAGATGAGAATAACTAACCGCGTCGGACATGAAAGCTCGATCTGGGTCATCTACGATCGGCGAAAGAGTACCGTCGTAATCCAGAAACATCACTATTTGCTTCCCCTTTGAAGCATTTGTTATCTGTTCGAACATGCTTAACGCTGATGGGTGATGAAGCTGTTTTTTTTTTTTTAACAAATAGATTCGTCATTGTCCAAGCAAAAACAAAAAAAAAAACAGAAAGTCTCTAAAAATACTCCAAACTTACAATCCAAGAGCCTTGATCTTCAGTTGCAGAGATAGAACCAGAGGATTTGATATGGGTAGGAGACGAAGCTTTCATTGAATCAACCCAGGCATTGATTCTCGCTCCTCCTGTTTCAATCTTCTTCAAAAGCTTCTTCCGAGGAATGGAGATGTACCCACCTGGTGCAGCCGAAGAAAACAGAGAAGAGTTCGACATGGAGACTTTAATCGCCATGTTAATGCCAGACTTCGCATCAGAAATCACCACATTCTGCTTTCTCATCTCCTTTAAACGCATTTTTTAAGAACAACACAAATCACATTTCAGAATCCCAAAATAAAAATATATATATATATATACACAGAGCCTCAACTGGATTTACAAGACCCTTAAATCAAAAATAAAAACAAACCCATTTGAGAGATTAGCATTATAAACTAATACCTGAAGTTTGAGAAGTTTAGAGTGAGAAATGATAAATCACAAGGTCAGAAGAAGGAGAAGAAACAGAGAAGCCCTCTGTTTCAGCTGTTTTGTCAAGACTCGGTTGGGAAACAAACTCAAAAGAGGTTAAACGGCCCCCCACACGCTCACAAAACTGGGCTTTGCAGAGGGGTGTCGAGCGAGCGAGAGTGAGAAAGACAGTGCCAAGTCTTGTCCCTTTATAGTTGCTACCGAACACTAACAGACGAAACACTCCCTTCCCACGTCCCAACCCAACTGCTCCCGGAAACCAAAAACAAAAGGCTTCGGATTTTCTCTCGCGGACACCCGAGGTGGATGCCAAAGCCTCCACACATCATTGGACATCTGGCGAAAAAAAAATGGGGAGAGATATCAAGTGGGAAGAAGTTAAAATCATGTGAATGACTTTTTCTTATTTATTACCACATGTCCAATGATGCGTGGATGCCTGAGCGTCCACCTAGAGTCCACTAGAGAAAATCCCAAGCCCCCGAATAATACTTTGCAGCAATGCACATTGCAGTCTTAGGTGGCATTTGGTATCAATAGTCTAAATTATGTTTAGTTCGACTTAAGATTGTTAAGTTAAAGGTTAGTCGCATATCTATATTTTTGAGATTTTAAGGATAAAAATTCTACATTAAAAAGCAGCTATGAAGTTATTTTTTGAAGAAATGTTTTTTACCCTTAAAATCTCTAAAATGTAGATATGCAATTAATAATCTTAAGTCTAACTATGCATAATTTTTAAATAAGTACTTCTTTTTAGACTAGTGTTACCAAACACCACCTTAGGCTGCAAAGAAATCACTTGTGTGTTTTACACCACATTGTTTGTTCTGGGATCAAGTTGCATGGGGAATGATTGTTGAGAAATCCATTATTTACTAATTTAGCATAGTTATTAACCCCATCTTTACTATTATAATAGGAGAAGCAGCGTAGCCTGATTTTTCCAAAATTCTCAAACTATCTTTATATAAAATAAAATTTTGATTTAATATTTTATTTTAATTCCCAAATTACCCCTTACTCATCTATCAATTTAAAGAATAGAATCATCGCAATTGAACTCGAGGAGAGTTCAATCACACGTACGGGTTAACACGTGTCCCTTTTAACTCCTATTAACTGTGGTTAACTCCTTCCCCTCACTCTCACGTGCATCGCACGTGCCACCCGCTAGTATAGTATAATAATATTTGAGTTTTAATATAAACTGAAACTAGCTCAAGAGATGACTAGAGCTCTAAAAATAAACCAAACCAGAGGTAATTTGAAATAGGTATTTTTGTAAAGCATAATTTTTATATAATTTCGAAAATGCCCATATATTGCAAATATTGAGGGAGCTCTTGTTATCTCTTGAACTTGCTCCTTTTATATACAGGGAAATGTTAGTCTCTTCTTCACGTTCTCTTTAGAGACGAGGAACACATGGCTTCACTCTTCATTGTCAATTTTACAGCCCGTCAAATTTAGCACAAAGATAAGGTTAAATACCTTTAACCATCGGCTGTTTTTGTGTGAAAATTTTATCATGTAACTAACATGCACTCTGTAAACTCACATACAACCAGACCTAAGGTAGCCACTAAGGTATCATGAGGGTTAGTACAGGCAACCACTCCAAAATGGCACCATCCGGCTGTTAAAGTAGTGAGACGAGTGAAGACACGTACTTCTTCCCTGAACAAACAAAAATGTGGTTAAAATAGAAAGAGCAGTGATTAGCCGACCAAGATTCTGCTATTAAGGTGATCACCGTGTTCATGTGTCCCTTTTAACTAGGGTTGTCAAAGGGTAGGGCCAAGGCAGGGCCGGGGTCAACCCTAACCCTATCATTCCCTATAAGAGTAGGGCCCTAGCCCTTCAAGGGCTTGGATTGATTGAGCCCTAGCCCTACCCTCAAGGGTCAGGGCAGGGCCAAGGGGCCGGAAGAAAGAGCGAGATTTTTTTAATGATTTGAGATGAAGAGATTTTTTTTTCTCCATCGACTGTCAACCTGACATAGAAATAAATACCCTCCTCTTTTATTCGGGCTCGGGACCGATATTGCAACAAAAAGAGTAATGACAAAGTTAAATTTTTTTTTCCTTATCAGTGACAAGCATACATGATTGAATAAAACAAAGTAAAATTATATAGAACAAAATTTATATGTCAAAATCCTCTAAGCAGGAGGAGGTAAGGAGGCGATTTCACATACGAGATTAGGGTTAGGATTCATAACGAGTGTCGAGGCCTCGAGGGGTTTTATAACGATGGTCATGTGAAATTACTCATTTAACCCTACTATTAAACTGTTTGAAAGGGTGAAATGAGAAATTTCACAAATATAATATATATATATATATATATATATATATATATATATATTTTACTTTTATGGTTTATAGACCTTAGCTACTGTGTAGCAACTAAGGAGAAGGACAGGGCTTTAAAGGGCTGGGCCAGGGTGAGCCCTGGCCCAACCCTGTAGAAGCAGGGCTTCCAGATTTTGAATCTTGCCCCGCCCAAGGGTTGGGAAGGGCAGGGCTTCAGAGGGCTTTGGAGGGCAGGGCAGGGCCGGGTACCCTTCTATGTGGGATTTTTTGACAGCCCTACTTTTAACTATGGTTAGGGGCACCAAAATGTGCAGTCCGTTACATGGCATAATGTGTTAAGCATGATTTTCTAAAGAGAAATTAAGGTAGCATTTCTCTTATATTTAGGGTGTGTTGGTTTGGCGAGAGAGTGAGGGAAAGTAAAATAAAATTGGATTTTCTTACATTTTTTTTTTTTAGTTTGGTGTGCAACATACTTTTTCAACAGTGACAAGCTTTGTCCCAAAAACTTCATTTATGGTTATTTTGAAAGAAATTTAACTTCTATTTTTTTCTTGGGTTTTTGCAAAAAACCCCTTATCGTTTCAGCTATTTGTAAATACTTCATTCCCTTTTGTGATTTTGTATTTTATCCCACTAACTTTTAAATCCTTTGCAAATCCATCCTTCCATCCATAAAGTAGTTAACCATTGTTAAACTTTTGATGAAATGACATTTTTAACCTTATTTCAATAAGAATTGTAAAAAAAATTTATAAGTGCTTGAAACCCAATAACTGGGGGTAAAATTTACTCACCCCTAGGATTCATCCATTTAACTATGGTTTTTAGAGAAAGAAAAATATTAACCTTAGATTGATTATGATTAACCATAGTTAAAGGGGGCTCTACAAGTTGCCACATGTTCCTTTTAATACCCACTAATTTTGGTTAAGATTCACTTACCCATAGGGTTTTATTTTTATTTTTAGGGTTCATCCATCTAATCTTTGATTTTAGAAAAATAATTTAAAAAATATTAACCTTAGGTTGATTATGCTTAACCATAGTTATTTACAAATTATTGAAGATATAGGGTTTTTTTTTGTGTGCGAAAAACCCAATATTTTTGTTTTAAGGCGGTGTACCTCGTTCGCGAGAGGGTTGCTGCCCATATGGTCTTCTTGTCTGCATTCAAAAGCACACCTCACTCTCCATAGTTGGTGACAAACTATCATCACAAAAATAAATAGGTACATCTTATAGAGAAATTAGGTGGGATGGATGAACCTAAGAGTGAGTGAATCTTAACCACAATTAATGGGAGTTAAAAAGAGGGACACCAAAATGTGCAGTCCGTTACATGACAGAATGCGTTAAACATGATTTTCTAAAGAGAAATTAGGGTACCATTTCTCTTAGATTTAAGGTGTGTTCGTTTGGCGAGAAAGTGAAGGAAAGTAAAATAAAATAAAATTTTCCAACACTTTTTTTTTCAGTTTGGTGTGCAATAAAAACACTTTCACAGTACTTTTTAAACAGTGATAAGCTTTGTCCCAAAATTCATCTTATCGTTAATTTGAAAGAAAATTTAATTTTCTATTTTTTTCTTTCACTTACTTTCTTGCCAAACCAACACACCTTTAATATCCTATTTTTAATGTAAATAACTGTAATTTTCCATGAGGCACACCCATGGCTATTTGTAGTCAGGGGCTACAAAGTGGCCTGCTGCCAAATTTTACTCCCGCCCCAACACATCTCTCTCTCTCTCTCTCTCTCCCCCTCCTCCCAAACACTGAGGGGCCACGTGGAACCCAAGCTCCTTATTGAAATGACATCCGGCATTTACACATCATCCAACCTGTGGCAATGAAAAAGGGGGAGGGCTTTGGATTGTCTCTTGTGAAGCCAGAAACTTCTCTCGGGGTTCCATACATTGTGCCACAGTTGGCAAAAATATGGGGAGAAGTCATTCCATTTTCTCCCCGTGATTTTGATTTTGATTTCTCTCCGGTTGATATCTCTCTCCCTTATTCTCATACACTTATCGCCACATGTCTTAATATGTGTGGAGAAGTCAAAATCATGGGTCCCATGATTTTGACTTCTCCACCACTTGTCACCTATTCTATGGAACCCGAGACATGCCCTTTCTGGCTTTGCTAGAGACAATCCGAGGTTAGGGGAGAGATATTAAGTGGAAGAGAAGTAAAAAATATGGGTAAAAAGTGAAATGACTTTTCCATTCTTATCGCCACATGTTGGATCGATGATGTGTGCTTGCCCATGTCATTTTAAGGCATCCAATGCCTTTCGTCATCAAGCATTTTGCCAGTTGGCATTTCTTTGAGTTGGGATATATTCAATAACGACACCCTCTAGTTAATTCTCTTTGACTGTAGTTAAGCTTCTCTAATCCTTAAGTTTAAAGAATCTAACTTAAGTTTTCAAGGAAAAAAAATATTAATCTAAGCCTTAAAATCTCTTAACCAGAGTTAAAAGATAGGCAAAGTGGCTTTGTGACTTGTGAGTCTGATTAAACTCTCCAGACTTTCTTCACATGTTCAAGTTAACTCAGGTTAGCAATAATATTACACGTCAGACCCACGGATTTGGGGGCTTACTTTCCTAAAACGGGTATATATAAGGCTGTTTCAAATCCGAAATCTCTCCCTTAAAACGAGTTAAAATTACAAAATCTTTCTAAAAATAGAGAAACTCTTCTTAAGCTGGCGGAACTAGGACGCCCATTGTAAAGCTGAATAAAACTAGCAGCACTTCAACCTAACCAGTTATACACAAAACCAGCAGCGTTTGGTTCTCATATTCCTATATTTATATGATTTTGCTAGCTTTATTCTCTTATTTATAAGATTTTGGTAGTCTTAAAGACAGTTAAGACAAAAAGACATCTAATATGTAAAACTAAAGTTCAATTTTTTTATATTTTTAAAAAAGAGGTCGGCATCTATTACGAGTGGACAACATAACAAAAATTTTCGTGGTTTCTTGAACTGTTTTACGATACACTGTCCAACGATTTTACTGTCTAAAAAGTTAGTTTTACATATATTTTTGTCAAAATGTTAATTAAGTTTGTAAGATATAATAAACAAGGCAGATAAAATCTATTAACTACTCTTCTCTTTTATAGCAATAATAGGACAATCCTAAGGGTGTAGCCCAATGGCTAGGACTGTAGATATTATTCGTATTTGAATCCGTTTAGTCAGATAATTATCCGGATAGGTATCCGACGGAACGGATTTGGATAATAAAATACTATCCATTTGTAATTGGATACGGATTCAGATACTGTTATATCCGATTCGATAAATATCCGTCCGATTATATAATATATATAAATAATATATTTTAAATTTATAAAATTAATATAACATTTAAAATATATTTTTTAAATAAAAATTTATATATATTTATATTTTTTAGATATTAATTATATATTTTATTTTTTTTAAAAATTAATTGGATAATTCAGATACTATTCGAATCTGGATATTTTAATCGAAATCGGATACATATATCATATTTCACTATCCGTCGGATATTTATTCGGATTCGGATATCCGGATATATAATCGGATATGAATTCAGATATACCGATATCGTTTCGAATCTGCTCCGTTTACAGACCTACCAGTGGCTGAAGGACGAACCGTAAACCCGAAGGTATCGAGGTCGATTCTTGGGCTCCTCTTAATGTCAATTGTATGGGGGGAGGGTATTTCCTATACAACATGTGAGATTAGGTCTTAATAGGACTCGGGATATCCACGTTTACTAAAAAGCCAAAAAAAAAAAAACAATAATAAGACATGTCATCTAAATTGGAGAGTGTGCTAACATCTTATTTGTTCAATGGAATATGGACAGCCTAGAGCCTATCCTTACTATAAAATTCCTTTGTCTTTTTAACCCTAGGAGCTAGCACTACCTTATTTATGTAAATGTACATATCTTTTATCTTTTTCTTCCGGAGAGCTTTACGTAGACGTCCTTTTCTTATTTTTGGTTTTTTTGATTTAATGGATTTTAAAGAAAAAGACGTTTTTCAGTACTGTAACACGTGTTGGTGCGTTCAGGATTCTTGTACGGGCTTTAAAGGTACTGCACCATGACGGGACTGTAAATTCGTGCCACCTGGCCTCCAAGGGACGTATTTCGTCTCGCCTCCAAGTCTAGGCTAGGGTGCCATATATTAAAAAAAATAATAATTTTGAAGTGTTTAAAAATGACGTATAACCGAGGACCGACACACGTAGGCAAGTGTCATGTATTTAATGTCATGGGATTCTCTCTCACAGTGCCAGAAAAGTGGTCTCGGATTACCGGATGTTATGCGGTCTCGGATTGTCTTTGGGAAAGCCAAAAGTTCCTCAAATCAAAATAAGTGACATGTGGTTAGATAAGTCATTTCACGAGCCTTATTATTTTGATTTCTCCACAAATTATTTGACATATGACGGTAAAATTGTGAGATAAAAGAGAGGAGAAAATCATGGGGAGAAAATGGAATGACTTCTCCCTTTTTGATCGCCACATGTCTCCTATTTTATGTTTGCCCGAGACCACCTTTTTGACTTTGCCAGATATAATCTGAGGCCATATTATGCAACAGGTGGTTAGAGAAATCAAGTCATATTCCCCATGATTTTAACTTCTCCACACTATGTTCAAGATGTGACGGTAAATTGATAAGAAAAAGAGGAAGAAATATTAAGTGGGGAGAAGTCAAAATCACGGAAAGAAAATTAAATGACTCCTCCCCTTTTATGCAAAGTGTCACACACATTGTGATAGCCCAAGACTATTTTTCTTGCACTTGCAGGAGAGAATCCGAGGCCATATTTAATTTGTTTTGGAAGAGTTAAAAGAAGAATAAGGACACATAAGTCAATAGAGACACGTAAGTCAAGGACACTCGTTGGGCTCTCTCATTGTCAGTCAATTTGAAGGGACTAGGGAGGGAGAAATGACAACATTTGTATGTGTGAGATAGGATCACATCTAATTGCTTCTATTGCATATGTGGCACATGTTAATTGGAAGAAAATAAAGATTTCAAAATTGAAATTCGTGCTTTTTCTTTGTTATCCAATCCATACGTGCCACATATATAATTGAATTCTACAATTGATTGTGATCCTATCTCGTCTTTGGTTAGTGTTATCTAACGCTTCTAAGGAGACCATGCGGTCTCAAGACAATTTTGATAAGACTCGTGATTTTCTCAAGTTCTAACAAAACATAAACTTCTTTACCTACTCTTTTAACGGTAGTTAACAACTTTAAACTTTTAGATTTAATATTTAATACTTTATTCTTTAAAAACTAAAGTTAGATGGTTGAACCTTAAGAGTTGGTGAATTTTAACCATAGTTTAAAAGATAATAAATACACTTGTTGACTTGTGGGATGTAGCCGGCCTCCTTAACTTGAGATAATTTCTAGTCTTTTGATAGATTTTAAGATGTTCAAAAATTTAGTGTCCTAATATCTCCACTAATTTTAATTTTTTAGTTAAAATAATGTCAGATTAAATTGATTCTGGTTATTTTATTTAGTTCAAGTAAAATAACATGACTTTAGTTATTTACTTGAATTAATTTATATGATTCATTTAAACTATGTTTGGTACTTGTCGAGAAAACTCGTTAAAACATTTTTAAAAAATTGGATTTTTAATATAATTTTTAGTTATTTAAAAAAAAAAAAATCTAATTGTCTTTTGTTTTCTCTTTTTTCATTTATTTTCTCGACAACCAAACATAGGTTTAATAACTTGATTTAAGTTAAAATAAGATTTCAGAAAATAAAATCCCTAAAATCTTGCATTTCTGTGTCTGTTCTCGAGTTGTCTTAGGACTAGGCGGTCTCACAATCATTTTCTTAGTGCTACTCACACAAAATTCTAGTCTTCGTAGCTCTTATCCCCTTGCCCTAAAAGGAGAAACGACAATAAGGAAGAGTGGGGCTAGCATCTTTCTTCTTTAATTTCCTGGTTCCCTTCCTTGCACCTAGCCTCTACACCAAAGTCATCGAAATGTTTTGATTCTCTCTTCTTTCTCTCGTATTCTATGCAAGATAGAGATTTCAAACTTGGGTTAATAAAAAAACACGCCCACAACATGGATCAACCAAGACCAGAAGGGTTAGGGTTAGGGTTAGGGTTAGCTAGGAACGTGACCGAAAAAGAGTTCCAGAAGGTAGAGAGAGAATAAAGAACTAGAACCAACCAACCACCCAACTAAAACCCCATTACAGATCTGAATCTCTTTTTATTCTATGGAAGACAGATTCCAAACTTGGGTTGGTAAATAAAACGCCCACAACATGCACCAACCAAGATCAGGAAGGTTAAGGGTTAGGGTTAGCTAAAAAAGAGCGTGACTGAAAAAGAGTTCCAGAAGGTAGAGAAAGAATAAAGAACTAGATGAACCAACCAAACAACTAAACCCCATTAAAGACTTGAATCTCTTTTTAGTCTATCCCTGGTTTTTCCTTTGTGCGGTTTTTGAGTGCACTAAGAAAGCATAAGATTCGTTCATGGTGGCTACTCTGAATTTCTCACATGCTAAAAACGATTTTACTTTTTTTTTTCCTTTTCCTGAGTCTCTTTTATTTCACTTTCTTCTGAGATTTCCAGTTAGTAGTCAAAATCGGAGGCCATGGAGATGCTACAAAACCGTGTAGTTCTGGTTATGAAAGGAAATAGAGGAAAAGGAAGTATAAAGAACTAGTTTCTTAGTCAGAAAGTGATCTCGTTTTCTTCGTCTAAATCATCTGTTTCTTCTCTCAAATCTTTTTTTTAATCTGCCCAACTCTTTTTTCTTCTTCTTTTTGACGACCTTCAACTTTTCTGTTCTTTCAACTTTTAAACAAACTCTCTCGGTTTCCTTTGGTCGGCATTTCTTTTTACGTGTCCACTTGTCATTTTATTTTATGTATTCTTGCGATTTATGATGATATTATTGATAAACATCTCATGTTACTTAATTGATTACCTAATTGATTATTAGAATGGTATTGTAGGATAGTCAACACATAGTCTTATACTATAGAACTTTGCTACTGAGACCGCAAAGGGCCGAGACCACACCGAGACCGTGCGTGTGATGCACGGATCTCAAAATTTCATTAAATCTAATTTTGAAATTTTGAGATCCGTGCATCACATGCACGGTCTTGGCCCTTTGTGGGGTCTCACTAGCATTTTCCTATATTATATCTTATTCGAAAAGCCTAAGTTACAAATAAAAATAAGGGCAATTAACATTATTCAAAAAGCCTAAGTTACAAATAAAAATAAGGGCAATTAACATTATTCAAAAAGCCTAAGTTACCAACAAAAATTATGGCATTTCACACTAAGACCCTCCTATATGCATGACTGATATTAAACTGGACACATGATGATCATCATCAGGCTTCATTCATGGGGATTATATGTGGGATCATCATCGATCCTTGACACTGCATGTTAGTTGATTGTTGTATATGTAAGGAGAAGTTCTTGGAGGCTCCAGTTGTCCTTGAAGGATGAAGGAAGAAGGATGGAAGCTTCATCTAGAGTTGCTGAGGAGAGGCCTTCCGCCCTGTCAAAGACAGTCCAAAGCTTAAGTCAGTACTAGATACAAACAAAGGATGAGAAGAAAAGAAGGGAGCTGTGGGAGTTCTTGGGTAGGACCTGTGCACTTAGAGTGTAATGATACTGAGGGAGTAGGGTGTTATCTTTAGGAGAATTGCCCATGCATCTGATCTATGATGCTTACTTCAAGCAAGAACCCTCACGTCTCTTCCCTGAAGGTTGGTGCCGATCCCTGAAGTGATCCAAGGTGACTGGAATTTAATACTTGGTCAGAGATAATATCTAAGTCATGCGTGCATCATTAATGTTCAATCAGTGGACCATGCCCTGAGGTTCATTGCTTATCGTTGTCTAAGATTCTACTCGTATTCGTCCAATGCTTTGCTTGGGTTCGTCCAAGGCTCTGCTCGGATTCATCCATAGATGACTTGTCAATTGTCACACCAATTTTTCCCCTTACAATAGACACCCAATTTTGTCCCGTCAAGTGCTTCTGAGCTAGTCAAACAACCACAATTCATCTCCAAGTTTTTATTATTCAAGGCGGGACCCACTGTTGCCCAAGTATACGACCCTAGAGGGGGGGGGGGGGGGGAATAGGGTCTTGGCAAATTTAAAAATTCATCCTAGTTCCTTTTTTTTTGCGGAATTTAAAATTAATTAAGGAATGAAAACTAGCAATTCTATATTGGTGCAATAAAGAAAAGTAGAGAGAGTGCAAACGCCAAGAGTTTGTTCACGAGGTTCAGCAATCCCGCCTACGTCCCTACCTCAAGCTATACCCGCTAGAGTATTTCTCACGATTTACTCAATCGTCAATCTTCTTACGGGCGAAAGATCAAGCCTTTACAATGCAAGAGAATCCCCTCTCTTGACTTTAGTCTACTTTTCGGGTAGAGACTAAGTCTTTACAAAGCTCCCCGCTTCAAGGAAAAGAATCCACCGATTCTTGATTTTCTCCTACACTTATTGACAATTGTTTTTACAATCTGATTTTGCTCCTTACACTAGCTGATAGATCACTTGCACGCTCTTTAAGGGTTTCTCAAAGAAATGAAGTTGAATAGCTCAAATTCGGATTCTTTTTAGGATTCTAAAGTATAATTCAATGGATTTGGAATCTAAGCTTTGGAGTGTTTGATTGAAAGTATTGGAGTTCTTTATTTCATTCATAAATCATTCTTATTTATAGCTCTTGTTCAATTATAGCCTTTGGAGGCATCATCCAAAACAAAAGAGCTGTTGAAATATAGTTGTTACAGACATTTCAGGCTTTTCCTGCATGAATTCGTCGACGTGTCTGAGTGGACTCTTTGCATTCATCGACGAGTCTTAAGGCCAGTGAGTTATAGTAGCTTCTGTAACTCCATTTGTTGACGAGATAAGATTGACTCTTTGGATTCGTTGACAAGTTCTCTGTATTTTATGGAAAATCTCATCTTTACTTACCAATACGATGGGCATGATTTTCTTAGTCTATTCCTTTATCTTAAACAAGATTTTTATGATGTTTTAGGTCCTTAGAATGATATCCAATGGTTCTTAAGGTACCTATGGTCAATCTAAGTAATGAGCATTCAATCAACCAAACTTTGAAGATTTCTTACATAAATCCTAAGCACTCTCTAAGACTAATAAACCTTCTTGAGAGTCTTCAAATTCTTCTAGCTTGATCTTGAGAGGATTTCACTTTAGCTTTATGATCCGACTTGGACTTTGGCCTTTGACATGATCTTCCTTATCATTAATTGTGATCAAACGTGATCCAATGGTTTGGCTTGACTTGGAGATGAATCTTCTTCAAGATATGGTGTCATTTTCATACTTTTTCACCTTGAATGGTCTGCTAATTCTCTTCATAACTGATTTTCACATAAGCTCAATTGAGACATTAGTAACACAAATCTCATCAGATTATTATGTTATCATCAAAATCAAGGATGTTACCTTAGGTAAAACCCTAAAGGCTAACACCCGCCCATTTGTAATGATTTTCCAACTGTCCATTACCCTTAAAATACCTTTAGATACCTTATTTATCCTTTTAGAATCCCCCTCCATTCATTTTTTTTACTCAAACCCTTGACTCGATCTAGAGGTATTTTGGCACTTTAAGGCGGGATCCAAATATCTGTCATTCCATGGACTATAATGGCAACATGGAAGGAAGTGCTTCGAGAGGAGCTATGGGGATGGTGTCAAGTTAGTAGATTATGTGTCTAATTCTTCGGCTTTTGCCTCCTCTTCTCAGAGTTATTATCCAGTGGTGTCAAGCTCAGAGGAGTCTTCATGTGATGGGAATGTTGACTAAAAGTAATAAAGTCAAACATGCAGGCTGCGAACATTTAGGTGCTAGCATTTTATGTGAGAGGAAGCTGCAATGAAGGGTCTAACCTCTAGAATCCAATAAACCTCTCCAAGTTCAGATTGGGCCAGGGTGAAGGTTGTTAGTTTTTACGTAAATTCCCTATTGGCAATGTTATCACAATATCAGTGGTATCGGTGCAAGCTTTCTCCCAGATAAATATCATTTTCATGGTAATTTACTAGGTTGTTCTTGGGATGAACATCAAACAACCTCTTAAGTGGGTCTCAATCGATTAGAGAGGGGTCCAGGTCACCTCCTTGTGGAGGGCTAATTGTTTTGCGACAACTAGATAGGAAATTCATGGCAAGCAAAGCAAGACCTATCTCCTTTTTAGAGGAATGAAGTTTCTTTTTCAGATCACCCCTGACTTGGGCAAAGGATAATGTACACCTCAGAAGGATCCTTAGACTGCTCCTTACTCATGACGAATGCCAATTTCCTCTCACTTTATTACTTCTTGACCACACACCTATGGTAGTTATGATGGGTAGTGAAGATTCATGGTCTTCTGTTGATGATCTCTTGACTCCTATTATGCTTTCTCAAGAAACAGGTAACCCACAGATCAACACGGAAGAGGAAGTAGCACGCGTCTTTAATTTTAATGGGGATCTCACTGCAAATTTGTAGAAATGAACCAATATCTATAGATTCTTACAATTTAGTTGTGGAAGTCCCAAAAGGGGTGTTAACTATTAAGACTCAAGTGGAATTTCCTAGTAAAATAGAAGAGTTTGGAAAATTACTTGGCTTGTCCTTCAAGGGTCATGAATCAAAGGTTAGAGCCATATTCCAAAATTTGGAAATGGCTACTATTTGGAGGGGATGTTGGGGAATTTCTTGTAATTCGTAAATTTCATTGTGGTCAAATTGCCTTCATTATTGTAAGAAGTTTATTATTTTATGTGGGGGACTATCCTTCTAATCCGAGTAAACCTAGATTGTTAATTACCTTTCCAATTTGGGGAAGAACCTCTGACTAAGAAGAAGAAATAAAGAAAAAAAAATATATTTGAATAAAGTATTTGTATTTATTCAATGGGGTTGCCCAGATCCCATGTAGGCGTTATAGATACCTCTTTCATGTTTAGATATTTTCAGAGAAAAAGAGAGAATATGGGTGACCATTTTAAGAGGCTCACCTGATATTCTCCATATCGAAGGAGTCTTCTTCTTCTTTGGCTTGCTTGCTTTTGCTTGTTGTTACTTCGAGGGAAGAAAAAAGCTATCTCTTTTCTTTTCTGTACTTTTGGGAAATTTTCATCTCTTTCTTCATGTGGGTTTCTTGTGAGAAATCCTCCCTTTATAGGTTTGAGGGAGTCTTTTTTGGTCTCTCTTTTTAACTCCCTTATTTTGGGGAAGTCAAACTTGGACTCTCTTTTTAGAAGAGGCCAGCTCATGGGTCTCCCTTATTTGGGAGACCTCTAGGGAAAAAGGGAGTCCTCTTATTTTGAGGACTCTTGTATCAGGCTTTTTATTTTTGGGAGAAATCCTAGTGCTATTCCAAAAGGGAGGGGAAGATAATCTCTTCCCTTCAAAAAGTGGATGTCAAGTCACATCCTTTCCTAGGATCTAGGATAAATTCCTAATCCTTTGATGATTTTGGGGTGCCATATGACATCCCATGAGATTTTAAAAGAGTGGAATCCTTATCTTGGGATTCCTAAAGTTAGAAGAATCTCACTTTGAGATCCTCCAGGATGAAACAGTCAACTATTGACTGCCATTTTGATCCATGAGATTTAATCTCATGGACACATGCCAGTTTCTTAAGAACTGACACCTAAATGGTGGATTCGTGAGATTTACCTTCACGGACTAGACATGTGTTAGCCTCTCGGAGGCTGGCACTTAGGGGTTGGATCCGTGAGATTTTTCCTCATAGATCAGACACATGTCAGCCTTTCAAAGGATGAAACCTAAAGGGTGAATCCGGGAGGTTTATCTTCACGGACCAGACACGTGTCAACCTCTCAGAGGCTGACACCTAAATGATGGATCAGCGAGGTTTATCCTCATGAACTAGACACATGTCTGCTTCTCAGAGGTTGACACCTAAAGGGTAGATCCATGAGGTTTATCCTCACAGATCAGACATGTGTCAGTCTCTCGGAGGCTGGAATCTAAAGGATGGATCCAGAGATTTATCTTCTCGGACTAAACACGTGTCAACCTCTCAAAGACTGGCAATTAAAGGGTGGACCCGTTAGGTTTATCCTCACGGACCTGACACGTGTCAGCCTCCCGGAGGCTGGCACTTAGGGGTTAGATCCGTGAGACTTGTCCTCACAGATCAGACACATGTCAACCTCTCAGAGGCTGACACCTAAATGATTATCCGTGAGATTTTAATATCACAATATTGGAGACGTGTCAACTTCTCGGATGCTAGCATATAGGGATGTATTCGTGAGGTCTTATCCTCACGGGTCACCCCCTTGCCATATTTAGTGGCATGATGGCCAGTCATCAGCATTTAATGGTGATAGCCAAAAGGACCGCGCGTGCTATAGGCATGCGCGAATCTGAACCATCTCTTCGAGAGAAGATGATTTGGTGTATGCTATTACACATACACCTGAGCGATGGACGGTGAGATTTCACTGCCCATAAATGCCCCTCAGGATCTGGATGGTTGAAAATGATCCATCCATCTAGATCCTGACACTTGACAGTGACAGGGGAGAGGCATAACTGCCCTCCACTTAATTTTTTATAGGAAACCCATGGTGGAGTTTTCTTAATCGAGGTGCTCTCATTGATGAGATCACCTTAGCCATTAAGGCAAAACGGTGGAGGAATCCCAGCCATCTAGACCATCCATTTCGAAATAGATGGTCAGGATCTGACCAAAGAGTACCCTTTATAAGGATGCCTTAGAAAAATTGGAGAAGATACCTTATCTTCCGGATCCTTTCGAACACAGAAAATCTTTCTGAGTTTAGAATCTTGTTCTTCAGGAATGATCTTTCTTCCCCTTTTTTTAATTCCTTCTTCCTTTCTAGGTGAACTTTCACCCAAATCAGACACAAATGAAAGGGAAGAAATAGTGTTCTTCCCGTCTGTTTTTAACAGATAAGAGTGAAGGTTTTAGACCTCACTCAGGTGAATTGGATGCCCATTTGGACATTCTTTGGATCGTTTTGGTCCTAGAAATCCTTTGAAATGCATTTCTTGGGCTTTCCCAGGTTAGGGAGAATTTGGGGTGCCCCTTTGGGTTTCCTGCAACTTCCGACAGGAATTCCGGTTCCATTCCTAGAACCCTTGAGTTCTCCAGTCATGGAAAATCAGACTGGTGACTCACTGCACGTGGTTTATGACCACATACAAATTGTCCACAAGACTTTTGTCCGTGAGCTTAAATATCCATACGTGACTCTTTTGCCCACGGGTACTTCTTAATATCCATGGATTTTATCTGTGGATATTTTAAGTATGCGTGGAAAAAATTTTTAATGTCCACGAATCCTAGTCTTAGCATTTGTCTATCGACATTTGCTTTAGGCCTTTTGTCCGTGGACATTTGCCTTAGACATGTTATCCTTGGACATTTGTTTCAAAGCTGGCCAAAGCTATTTCAACTCCCAGTAAATCTGAAACTTAAGGTTCTTCCCAAAAAAATATTTATCAGAGATAATGGAGAATTAACTCTGAGATGGGTATATATATCCATTCAAAAGTCAAATTTTAGTTGTATTTAAAACAATTTAACTTTCCTTCTAAAATAATTTAAATTGCATTTTCTTTCGCAGAATGGACTTTTTATCATAGTATGCCTTGAGAAGGAACATCCTTGACTGGTTAAAAATCAACGAAACCGGATCAACCTTCATTTGCTACCTAAAGACTACAAGGGGTCTCAAAGTTGACAAGACCAAAGAAGTCAAATTGTGTAACTTGGTAAAGTAGATAGCAGAGAACAATGCCTTGATGTCTTCTTGTAACCATATCATCAGCACAATGACAGGACATCATGAGAACGAACTCAATTTCTTAGAGTTTGTTAGAAATTCAAGTGTTCTTGAGAGTGAGCTTGAGCAAATGCTGAAGGGGATATTTTGCATTCTACCCGTTTGTCCCGATGAAGCCTGTCTGGGTTGCTTGATGCTGCTGAACATCCTCATCACTGATGTTGAGGGGCATGCTTTTCAAGGTGTTATTGATTTAGTTTTGTAGCTTACCACGGCTGACAACATTGAGAGAAAATTCCAAGCCCTGCTTTCAGAGGCCACCTCTGCTGCTATTGATGGGTTAGAATCCTCCCTTGGAGATGGATGTGTAACATCAGCACCAAGGATGATGGTGGGAAGATCAGTAACAAGAGGAATTATTTTCTGAATAACATCCACCAATATGATGTTCCATCCTCCAACCTTATATTCAAGATACTGCTTGCTTAACTTAGTAGCTTATTGGGGCTGATAACATGTTCTCAAGATATTGCTTGTTAACTTGAGTGAGTTCTCCAATTTATGTAGAGTTCTCACATTTTGATATCCATGAATAAAAAATTCTATTTTGTTTTTTGTCTTGTACTCCTCTTTTTTTTAGTGATATGACCCCTTCTTTTTTGTATCCCGAGGGATTGGTGTTCCAAATGTAGTTCTAATATAGGGGCGATTTAAACTCATATTTACGAGTAAATAGTTTTCGTTCATATCTAGGAAGGTTCAGACTTGTATTTTAGAACAAGTAAATAGTTTCCATTAGTACCTAGGAAGGTTTAGAATTGTATTTTTAGGGGCAAGTCTTCAAGAAATGATGAATTTTTTTAGCTCGTATTCAGGAGCCTGTCAAGTCGCTCTAACTTTTGCCTAAACTGACTCTTGGAGTGTTAATTTAGCGAGCTTTTTGTTGCCCTAAAATTTGCCTTGACTGTCGCGACCCAAAACCCACCCTAGGAGTTTGAGTGAACTTTGGACGACTAATCATGGCTTACATGACTTGCTTGACAAACCAACCTGCAAAAACCCACAGAGCATATACAATAGAGGATGACAGCGGAAACATAATCTAACATAACACAGCAGAAGTCTAAACAAACCTCTATGTATATACGAATCCAAGTTTACACAAAAGGAATCCAAAAGAAAGTGCGGACAGACCCGCCAAAATACATGAAGGTATATCTCTCATCTCACCCACAGCTATTCACTCAGAATCTACAACCACCTAATGGTAACCCTCTACTGGAGGTTCCTCCAAAGGTTCCTCGACGTACTCCTCTTCCACCCATGGACCAGGAGCACAAACATCAAATGGAGCAGCAGCTCCCTCAGAACCTACCGACATAAGAAGTACGGCTGAGCATGGAATACTCAGCGGGTACTAAATACTAACCAATAGTCATAGCATAAAAATGGCAATACATAAATCAGGAGCAATTCATATATGTTAGACGGAAACAATTCATATCATACAAGGAAGTAAAGCAATATAATTCATCATGTTGCATTCATAAAAGCCGATAAACCCTTGAAAACACCGTGCGCTTGACTTGACTTAAAGTACCTTTTTCGTGCTTGAAAACTCGTCTTGTCTATCTTGCTTGATTCTTGTATGTCGTGTCATGTCATGCATGTCATGCGTGCTTGCTTGTGATCATGTAACTTGTGAGATACACTTGTGAGATGTCCTTGTGAGATGCGCTTGAGAGGGAAGGGAGACCCTTCTTTATGCAATGCACTTGTGAGGGAAGGGAGACCCTTCTTCATGATATGTATGTACTTGCGAGGGAAGGGAGGCCCTTCTTCATGATATGCACTTATGAGTGAGGGGAGACCCCTCGTGGAATGTTGGTTCTTGTTTTCTTGTGAAAAGCGAGGTAAAACATATCGTAGGATATGTCCCACCTCTAACCATGTTCTTGGAAACCTCAAAAAATCATGTCATGCATGCCGTGCTCGTGGGAACCGTGTACATACTTGCATTTAAATTTAAATATGACATTTGGGTAATTTCACAACAAATATAACATCAATGATTGAGCAATGTAACATTCACATCATTTAGGGAAAGCAAGAAAACACACTATCATAGTCCCTAGCAATATTCATAATTTATTAGGCATGCATTTCCTAATTTACAACTCACTTTATTCACTTTATCATTTCATCAAACATGGTGTGTTCATTATGGATTTACCCTACAACATGCTTTTCTAGGTGGGTTTTACTCAAATCATACATGTATGTTCATTATTTGGAACAATGCCCTTCCCCATTTGTTCATCACACACAACCATTGGCATCCAATCGCCCATTCCATCTCCATTCACCACCATTCATGGTTGAAAATGATCCATCCATCTAGATCCTGACACTTGACAGTGACAGGGGAGAGGCATAACTGCCCTCCACTTAATTTTTTATAGGAAACCCATGGTGGAGTTTTCTTAATCGAGGTGCTCTCATTGATGAGATCACCTTAGCCATTAAGGCAAAACGGTGGAGGAATCCCAGCCATCTAGACCATCCATTTCGAAATAGATGGTCAGGATCTGACCAAAGAGTACCCTTTATAAGGATGCCTTAGAAAAATTGGAGAAGATACCTTATCTTCCGGATCCTTTCGAACACAGAAAATCTTTCTGAGTTTAGAATCTTGTTCTTCAGGAATGATCTTTCTTCCCCTTTTTTTTAATTCCTTCTTCCTTTCTAGGTGAACTTTCACCCAAATCAGACACAAATGAAAGGGAAGAACTAGTGTTCTTCCCGTCTGTTTTTAACAGACAAGAGTGAAGGTTTTAGACCTCACTCAGGTGAATTGGATGCCCATTTGGACATTCTTTGGATCGTTTTGGTCCTAGAAATCCTTTGAAATGCATTTCTTGGGCTTTCCCAGGTTTGGGAGAATTTGGGTCCTGCAACTTCCGACAGGAATTCCGGTTCCATTCCTAGAACCCTTGAGTTCTCCAGTCATGGAAAATCAGACTGGTGACTCACTGCTTGTGGTTTATGACCACATACAAATTGTCCACAAGACTTTTGTCCGTGAGCTTAAATATCCATACGTGACTCTTTTGCCCACGGGTACTTCTTAATATCCATGGATTTTATCTGTGGATTTTTTAAGTATGCGTGGAAAATTTTTTTAATGTCCACGAATTCTAGTCTTAGCATTTGTCTGTCGACATTTGCTTTAGGCATTTTGTCCGTGGACATTTGCCTTAGACATGTTATCCTTGGACATTTGTTTCAAAGCTGGCTAAAGCTATTTCAACTCCCAGTAAATCTGAAACTTAAGGTTCTTCCCAAAAAAATATTTATCAGAGATAATGGAGAATTAACTCTGAGATGGGTATATATATCCATTCAAAAGTCAAATTTTAGTTGTATTTAAAACAATTTAACTTTCCTTCTAAAATAATTTAAATTGCATTTTCTTTCGCAGAATGGACTTTTTATCATAGTATGCCTTGAGAAGGGACATCCTTGACTGGTTAAAAATCAACGAAACCGGATCAACCTTCATTTGCTACCTAAAGACTACAAGGGGTCTCAAAGTGGACAAGACCAAAGAAGTCAAATTGTGTAACTTGGTAAAGTAGATAGCAGAGAACAATGCCTTGATGTCTTCTTGTAACCATATCATCAGCACAATGACAGGACATCATGAGAACGAACTCAATTTCCTAGAGTTTGTTAGAAATTCAAGTGTTCTTGACAGTGAGCTTGAGCAAGTGCTGAAGGGGATATTTTGCATTCTACCCATTTGTCCCGATGAAGCTTGTCTGGGTTGCTTGATGCTGCTGAACATCCTCATCACTGATGTTGAGGGGCATGCTTTTCAAGGTGTTATTGATTTAGTTTTGTAGCTTACCACGGCTGACAACATTGAGAGAAAATTCCCAGCCCTGCTTTCAGAGGCCACCTCTGCTACTATTGATGGGTTAGAATCCTCCCTTGGAGATGGATGTGTAACATCAGCACCAAGGATGATGGTGGGAAGATCAGTAACAAGAGGAATTATTTTCTGAATAACATCCACCAATATGATGTTCCATCCTCCAACCTTATATTCAAGATACTGCTTGCTTAACTTAGTAGCTTATTGGGGCTGATAACATGTTCTCAAGATATTGCTTGTTAACTTGAGTGAGTTCTCCAATTTATGTAGAGTTCCCACATTTTGATATCCATGAATAAAAAACTCTATTTTTTTTTTTGTCTTGTACTCCTCTTTTTTTTAGTGATATGACCCCTTCTTTTTTGTATCCCGAGGGATTGGTGTTCCAAACGTAGTTCTAATATAGGGGCGATTTAAACTCGTATTTACGAGTAAATAGTTTTCGTTCATATCTAGGAAGGTTCAGACTTGTATTTTAGAACAAGTAAGTAGTTTCCATTAGTACCTAGGAAGGTTTAGAATTGTATTTTTAGGGGCAAGTCTTCAAGAAATGATGAATTTTTTTAGCTCGTATTCAGGAGCCTGTCAAGTCGCTCTAACTTTTGCCTAAACTGACTCTTGGAGTGTTAATTTAGCGAGCTTTTTGTTGCCCTAAAATTTGCCTTGACCTTCTTGTTTTGAAGGTTTGGTCCAGTGGGCTTCCAATTTTTGCCTAAGCTGTCCTTTTGGATTTTCAACTTAGCAAATCATTGTCGCTCTAATTTTTGCCTAAGCCGCCATTTCGGGTTTTCAACTTAGTGAGCTTTGTTACCCTGATTTTTTCCTAGACCGCCTCTTGAGATTTAGGTTTAGCGGGATTTTGTTTTGTCCTTATGGATGGTATCACTTTGAGAATCCTACATTGGTCGGGGGAGATGCTCTGTCATCCGTCTGTTGTAGTCAGTAGATATGTTTCATTTAAGCACTTTTCCTTGATGGTGAGAAGTCATTCCTTAGAGTTGTGGTTTCTTCTTGGTACACCAGGTAGCAATTTTTTTTCTTCATTTTGCCCACATTGAGGGACAATAACGATGATTTTATATCTTAGGGGGATAGTGTTCTTTTTTAGAAGAACTAGCTGAACCCAAGTTGATTTTCTCAGGTTACTTACGTACCATTGATAGGATCAAGCCAAACGTAGTTAAGGAAATGAGCATTTAGATTCGCACTTTAAGAGCGAATAGGTAGTTTCCATTCAAACTTAGGAAGGTTTTGACTTCAGTCTCGTATCTTGAAGACTTTTGAACCTTCGATTCACATTTTGAGAGCGAATAAGCAGTTTTCGTTCATACATATGAGAGTTTTGACTTCAGTCTTATATCTTGAAGACTTTTCAAGCTTTGATTCATATTTTGAGAGCGAATAAATAGTTTTCGTTCATACCTAGGAGGGTTTTGACTCCGATCTTATATCTTGAAAAATTTTGAAGCTTTGATTCGTATTTTGAGAGCGAATAGGCAGTTTCCATTCATACCTAGGAGGTTTTTGACTCCGGTCATGTATATTGAAGACTTTTGAAGCTTTGATTCGCATTTTGAAAGCGAATAAGCAGTTTCCGTTCATACCTAGGAGGGTTTTGACTCTGGTCTAGTATATTGAAGACTTCTTAAGCACAGTAAATATTTTTAGCTCGTATTCAAGAGCTTGTCAAATCGCTCTAATTTTTGCCTAAACTGACTCTTGAAGTGTTAGTGTAGCGACCTTTTTGTTGCCCTTATTTTTTCCTAGACTGTCTTTTGAATTTTTGGTCTACTGAGCCTTTTATTTACACTCTAATTTTTGCCTAAGCCGCCCCTTAAGGTTTTCGACTTAGCGAGTCATTGTCGTTCTGAATTTTTCCTAGACCGTCTTTTAAAGTTTTGGTCTAGCGAGTTTTTCGATTCATAAGAGTAATATCGCTTTAGGAATCTTGCATTGGTTAGAGGGATGATTCTCTCTCCATCCATTGAAGTCAACAGGTATGCTCCATTAGAATATACCTTCTCGATGACATAGGGCTCTTCCCACTTTGGTTCAAGCTTTCCCTTGGTTCGATGAATGACGATGGTCCCTGTTTTGAAAGACCTTAGTCTTACTCTTTTGTTGAGGACATTAGCTAGCCTTTGTCGGTATATCTCTAAACTCTGTTGGGCTTGAAGAAGACATCCATCAAGAGTTTCGAGCTCTGCAAAATGAACTTTAGCTGAGTCTTTATTTGTGATAGACTACTGAATTGCCATCCGTAGGGAGGAAAGTTAAATTTCCAAAGTGAGAACTGCTTCACTGCCAAAGACCAGGGAATACGGCGAGGCCTGTGTTGGAGTCCGGTAAGTAGTCTTGTATGTCCAGAGTGCTTCGGGTAGGCGTTCGTGCTAGTCCTGTTTGCTTTTGTCCACAACTTTCTTGAGGATTTTGCACAAAGTCTTGTTGAAGGCTTCGGCGAGACCATTCGTGACTGGATAGTACCAAGTTGAATTTTTTTCTTTGATGCCGAATTTGGCATACAAATTATGTATTGGGGTACTTCAGAAAGGTTGCCCATTATTTGTAATGATGCTTTTAGGAATTCCGAACCGGTATATGATGTTGGTCCGGATAAAGTCTGTCACTGAGTGGTGTTTGACCTCTTTGAGAGCGACGACTTTAGCCCATTTTGGAATTAGTTTGTCGTAGCATGGATGTATTGATGCCCAGTAGATGATGGTAGGGTGAATGGACCTATAACATCCATTCCCCATGCTGCGAAAGACCATGAACAAGTCATCTGAAGAGACTTTGGAGCCCGATGTATGAAGTCAGTATAAAGCTGACACACTTTATATTTTTTTGCATAATTGAGACAATCAATGATCATCATAGGCCAGTAGTAGCCCAATCTTTTCAGCTATATTTGAAGCTTGGGTCTAGTTTGATGGGCACCATAAATCCCGACATGAGTTTCTTCCATGGCTTGGTCTATTTCATTTCCTAAGAGGCACCTCATTAGGATACCATCTAGGGACCGTTTGTACGGTGTATCTTCCAATATCACAAATTTTGTGACACGTCGACAGACTTCAGCGCGTTTAGCATGGTACTCGGGTAGTCGACTATGTTGGAGATAATTGATGAAGGGTTGTCGTTAGTCTTCGCCTTTTTCTTTTACCGTCACAGAGCAAACTACTTCCAAGAATTTTATATCCGGAAGGGGTTTGAGAGTTCTTCTTTCTCCTACTATGATTGTCAACACCCTGTCTGTTGGTAGAGTTAGAGATGCTGTAAGACTGACCAAAGCATCAGCTTGATTGTTGAGTCCTCTACGGACATAGAAGAGACTACTTCTTGGTATTTGAGCAAGTAGCTGGTCTACTCTCTTTTGATAAGGAAGGAGACTAACTCTTCGCATGACATAATTAATCATCTAGAACCTGCTTGATGACGAGTTCTGAGTCCCCATAGATGGTTAGTTCATCTACTGGGATCTTAAGAGCCAATTCAAGACCAGCTATTAGGACTTTATATTCAGCTTCATTATTTGAGCATCCTTCTGTTAGTGCGAAAGAATAGGGTAGGATTACGTTGTCTGGTGTGATAAAAATAATAGTAACTCCTGACTTGTTCTTATTCGGATTGATGCGCTTGATTCCATTGGGACTTCTTGAAGCTCGATCAAAATACATCTTCCAGTCTAGTTTTATCTGTACCTGCATAACTTCTTCATCAAGGAGATTGATGACCAGTGGTGAGTTTACGGGAACCGGATGTGCTACAAGGAAGTCAACTAGGGCTTGCCCTTTCATCGCCTTGTGGGGCACGAATTCGATTTCGAATTCAGACAGGAGTACCGCCCATTTTGTCATTCTGTCAGAAAGAGTAGGGTGGGACATTATGTATTTGAGGGGATCGGCTCTAGATATCAGTTTCACCGAATGCTCAAGCATATAATGCCTCAACTTCTTTAAGGCAAAGATGAGAGCCAGATAGACTTTCTTTATCGGTGTGTACCTGTATTCTACTCCAACTAGAGTGCTACTCAAATAATACAGGGCATTTTCCTTCCCTTGATCGTTATGCTGAGTAAGGAGAGCTCTAAGAGATCCTTCGAGCGCCACTGTATAAAGGATTAGTGACTTTCCTTTAATGGGGCCCATGAGAATTGGTGGATTGGTGAGATAGGTCTTGATGCCATCGAGGGTATTTTGACAAGCTTGATTCCATTGGAATGGTATTCCATTCTTTATTAGCCGGGAAAACGGTTGGTACCTTCCAACCAAATTGGATATGAATCTCTGGATGTAAGCAAGTCGACCCTGAAGTCCTTTCAGCTCACACAGATTTCTTGGAGGGGCATTTCATGAATGACCTTTATTTTAGTAGGGTCAATCTCGATTCCTCTATGATGTACCACAAAGCGTAGGAATTTCTAAGTTGCAACTCCCAACACGCATTTGAGTGAGTTCAGCTTGAGTTGGTGCTGTCTTAGTCTATCGAAGATTTCTTGAAGGTCTTCCAGATGATTGCTCCATTATCTTGTATTGGCAAACAAATCGTCGACGTAGCACTCGACTTTGTCATGGAGAATATCTCCAAATATGATGGTCATGGCCCTTTGATAGTTTACTCCAGTATTTTTGAGGCCGAATGACAAGACTTTGTAGCAGAACACTCCCTTAGGGGTACAGAAGGCTGTGAGTTCTTTATCTTCCAGAGTCATCTTGATTTGATTGTAACCAGAGTATCCATCCATGAAGGATAAGGGTTCAAACCTAGTTGTGGAATCGACCATCATTTCTATGATGGGGAAAGAGAAGTCATCCTTAGCGTAGACTTCATTCAAATCCTAGAAGTCTATGCAAACCCAGATCTGTGCGTTCTTCTTCTTTACGGGAACAACGTTGAAAAACTAAGTAGGGTATTGAACTTCTCTTATAAACTTGGCTTTGAGGAGCTTATCGACTTCGGCTTCAATTTGAACAAACAATTCTAGGCGAGCTCTTCTTTGTGCTTACTTGATTGGTTTGACATCATCTCGAGTTGTGAGATGATGGACTGTAATTTTCGGATCTAGGCCAGACAATTCTATGTAGTTCCAGGCAAAGACATCTTTGTATTCTTTCAGGAGACAAAAATATTCATCTTTTTCTGCTTGAGAGAGGGAAGCACTGATGAATGATGGTCTTAAGTCCTGTTCTGAATGTTGGCCTTAGGTCTTGTTTTGAGCTAATATTGACCTCAAAAAGATCATTAACTGTTGCTTTAATTCTTGCTTCAAATTCTGGAGGAGCCGGACGGACTTCCATTTCTTTAGGTGGTTCTTTCATGATCATTTCTTCTCCTGAAGAGGAGTCTTTATCTACCGTAATAGTATTTATGGTCTATACCTAATCTTTATTTGATGAAGGATCAGAATTTTCAAAATTAGATCTTCCCAAGCTAGAGCCATTTCGCTTACTAGAGTCCAAAGCCCTCTTCTGTATTAGATTTAGTACTGGATTGAGTTCGTGCTCGACCTGTTATTTTTCTCCAACATTGAATCTATGTTTCTCAAGCATTCTTTTAATTGCTGGATATACACATGCTTCTTCTAGTAAGTGTTCATTCTTTTGTCCCTTTTGTTGTTCTGGGGGTTGGCTTTGCTTGTTTGTATCGCGGAATAAAAAACAATGATTTTCTCATGATCCTCTGGATGGAACAATGACATTGGGAATGACCTCCTTTGTTGGACATTTTTACCATGCATCGAGATTGACCTTAGCTAGGCTATGAATCATATCTTGATGCGCCACTTCAACCCATGGGGATGCTTGTCAGGACTCCATTTCTTTTGGGAGCCATTCCATAGAGGCTTCTTCTGATGGGGGATCTTCTCTAGCCATGACCATATTTATGATCTGGTTATGATTTCTCTCGAGTACAAAGACTAGGGGCTTATACCCGACTCCTGTTGTGACAACATCAACATAATCACCAATATCTAAGGCTTCATACTGGTTTATTTCCAGTGTGGCTTCATAAATAGGAGGAGAGTTCCTTTGACTTGTTCTCCTTCTTCATGATTTAGTCCGTGATTTTTGAGGGCTGTGAGGGTCTGTTTGCAATAACTTGACTTCTTCCTATAAGGATTGATCACCCTGTGCCTTTCATCAGTGTATACAGGATTAATTCTTTCATATTGATCGAAATAATTTTTAACTATGAGCTTCTGTCCTCTTTTTGTGACTGGAACAGAGTGATTGGAGGTAGTTTCCACCATTGCATAGTCCATCTTTCTCAAAGGAATCGGATGGTCAACTTTAAGAGTTTGAGGAGGGTCGACTTGTTTGACCTCGCAAATCTGGAAGGGGTCAGCCGGTTTGTCCATTTTGAGATTCCGAGGAGATTCGACCAAAGCTAAGGTCGGTTACCTTTCTTTTCTTTGAGACGTTGGGTTATATTTGAACATTCTTTTCGGAACTATAGTTTGGGTAGGTCCAGCCAGTTTGTCCGTGAATCTCTTTCCCTTTTGAGCGAACTTTGTCTATGGACCCTGTCCATGGACCTGTGAACATTGGTGTCCGTGAGGAGGCCATACCTCCAACCCTCAGACTGGCTTGGGGCTGAATCCCAGAGGGTTGGGTCTTGTGTCCGTGGAACAGGCTTGAGCCTTTCCATGGATGGTTTTGAATTTTTGTCTGTGGATGGTCTTAAATTTATGTCTGTGGACAGTCTTCCAATTCTGTCTGTGGACAGTCTTCTAATTATGTCTGTAGAAAGTCTTATATTTATGTCCGTGGACAGTCTTGATTTTCTGTTCGTGGACGGTCTTGATTTTCTGTTCGTGGACGGTCTTGAATTTCTGTTCGTGGACAGTGCTTGCCTCCCATCTGTGGGATATTTTGGAATGTGATCTGTGGAAGTTGTCCGTGGACGCTTCATGTTGACGGATGGATGCCTTGGAGCATTTTCTAAATTTTCTTTATATTTTTTACGAAAATTATTTGAGGGATTTTTGGTTAAGTCCTTGAGGCACTTGGCCTTGTCATTTTGCCCTGGCAAAAATTGGGTAGCATCTCCCCTCTTTGATGGGTTTTTTAAAGGGAGAGTTCCCACAACTAGCTTGGACTAGGGGACTTATAACCAGCAAGTCCTAAGGTCAGCCTTTGCGGTATCCCCAATACGAACTGTTGGGATTTGGGACAACCTGTTTGGCTTGGCCCAGAGGTTGACATAGGCCTTATAGGCTGACCTGTCACAGTAGTTGAACCACCCTGTAATGTGTGTACCCGATCGGGTACACTCTCCACAGAGCACTCCAATTGGGGTGCACTCTTTCCGAGATGCACCATGAGGGACGCATTATGTCTGTGGAGCATCCAATAGGATGCACCCAGTCTGTGGCGCATCCGGGGAGATACGCTTTATCCATGGCACATTCTCTTGGGTCCAGCTTCTTCGTGGTGCATCTTGGGGAATATACCCTGTCCGTGGTTCTGGCAGGGGTAACTCCTCTGTATCCTCATTGAGGGTTCGCCCAGTAAACCAAGACCTCATGATTGGGGCCGCTACCACCTCAGCCCAAGTGAGAGGGTAAGTTGTTGGAATCGGCATTGGAGGGACATAGACCCTCCTCTTGATGGTAAGAACATAGGTCGGATGGATGCAAATGGTTTCAATTATCCTGAAGAAAACAGAAGGAGAAGAGAGGAAAATATCACTTCATTTTCTTGATTTGCTCTTCTTATATATATTTTTTCTTCTTTAAAGATGAGAGGAGAAGAAAGTCCCATCGGACTATCCTTCTAATCTGAGTAAAACCCGGATTGTTAATTACCTTCCAGATTTGGGGAAGAAACTCTGATTAAGAAGAAGAAATAAAGAAGAACAAAATATTTGAATAAAATATTTGTATTTATTCAATGGGGTTGCCCAGATCTTATGTAGGCATTACAGATACCTCTTTGAGGTTTAGATATTTTCAGAGAAAAAGAGAGAATAGGGGTGACCATTTTAAGAGACTCACCTGATATTCTCCATATCGAAGAATTCTTCTTCTTCGGCTTGTTTAATTTTGCTTGTTGTTGCTTCAAGGGGAGAAAAAAGCTATCTCTTTTCTTTTATCTACTTTTGGGGAATTTTCGTCTCTTTCTTCGTATGAGTTTCTTGTGAGAAACCCTTCCTTTATAGGTTTGAGAGAGTCCTTTTTGGTTTCTCTCTTTAACTCCCTTATTTTGGGAAAGTCAAACTTGGACTCTCCTCTTAGAAGAGGTCAGCTCACGGGTCTCCCTTATTTGTGAGACCCCTAGGAAAAAAGAGAGTCTTCTTCTTTTGAGGACTCTTGTACTAGGTTTTTCCTTTTTGGGAGAAATCCTATTACTATTCCAAAAGGGAGGGGAAGATAATCTCTTCCCCTCAAAAAGTGGATGTCAAGTCAATCCTTTCCTAGGATCTAGGACAAAGTCCTAATCCTTTAATGATTATGGGGGTGGTATGTGGCATCCCATGAGATTTTAAAAGAGAGGGATCCTAATCTTGGGATCCCCAAAGTTAGGAGAATCTCCCTTTGAGATCCTCCAGGATGTGGCAGTCAACTATTGACTGCCATTTTGATCAATGAGATTTAATCTTATGGACACATGCCAGTTTCTTCGAGATTTAATCATGAGGTTTACCCTCACGGATCAGACACGTGTTAGCCTCTCGAAGGCTGACACCTAAAGGATGGATCTGTGAGGCACGAACCAGACACATGTCAGCCTCTCGGAGGCTGGCACTTAAAGGATGGATCTATGAGGTTTACCCTTATGAACTAGACATGTGTCAGCCTCTCAGAGGATGACACCTAAAGGGTGGATCTGTGAGGTTTATCCTTATGGGCTAGACACGTGTCAGCCTTCCAAAGGCTGGCACTTAGGGGTTAGATCCATGAGACTTGTCCTCACGGATCAAACACGTGTTTGCCTCTCGAAGGCTAGCACCTAAATGGTTATCCATGGGATTTTAATCTCATGGATTGGAGACGTGTCAGCTTCTCAGAGGCTAGCATATAGGGATGTATCCATGAGGTCTTATCCTCATGGGTGACCCCCTTGCCATACTTAGTGGCATAATGGCCAACCATCAGCATTTAATGCTGACAGTCAAAAGGACCATGCGTGGCATAGGCATGTGCGAATCTGAACCATCTCTCCGAGAGAAGATGATCTTGTGTATGTTATTGCATATACACCTGGGCGATGGATGGTGAGATTTCACTGCCCACACTTTCCCTCAACCGGGAGAGAATAGGGGGGTAGTTAACAAGTTGAAAAAATCAGTGTCCAATGTCAATTATGAGAGGGCTTTTTGGATCTGGGCTAGGCAGGTTTTGGGAATGAAGGGGAAGGTCCGATGTTAATTAATGACTATTTTTGTGATGTCATGGAACATTAGAGGGTTGGTTCATGTGAATAAGAGACTGGCCATTAAAGATTTGAATAGGTCTAGGTGTCCTTAGATTCTCTATATACAGTAGACGAAGATTGACTGCAGATCTAATTGTGTAGTCGAGGTATTATGGGGCTGTTCTTGTCTGAATTGGTTAGCATTGCCAACGCTTGGGTCTTTAGTGGGTGTTCTCTAGGTTTGGAACATGGATAGGGTGGAAGTTTTGAAAAAAGTGGATACTTACTGTAGTTCCATTTTGTGCCAATCTATTGTGAAGGAGTTCTCTTAGGTCTTTACAGGGGTATATAGGTCGTCTAGGAGTTTTGACTAGGAGGCCTTTTGGAAAAAGTTAGAGGATGTAAATGTCAGATGGGGGATCCATGGTGTTTGGGTAGGAATTTCAACTGTATCCTATTTTCTCTCTGAGAATTAGGGCAATAGCCTACCCCCAATAAAATAAAAGAATTTGAAAATTTTATTTTTCAGTCTGATCTCATTGATTGGCCCTTAATGGTGCATAATTTACATGGATAATTTTTTTACTCAAAGCCAATCTTTAGCAAAATTAAGCAGGTTTCTACCAAGCAACAATTGGGGTGATAAGTTTTCGAGCATAATTGCATGTGCTCGGGAGCTCTAAATCATACAACTATATTGTTGAATTCTCATATTAGAAGAGGAGGCCCACAACCTTTTAAATTTGAGAACTTGTGATTAATCATCTGGGGTTTAAAGATCTTGTGCATTAGATTTGAGAGTCATTCTTTTTAGGGTCTTGTGAACACCATTTTTGGCTACAAACTAAAAGTTCTAAAGAAAAAAACTTAAGATTTGGAACCAAGTGGTGTTAGGCATTCTTTCAATTAATAAGAGAAGAATGTTAGGAGAGTTGGGGGTTATAGATGTTAAGGGAGAATCTAGATCGATTTCTTCAGAAGATGCTAAGTTAAGAGATCATCTTGAATTGGAGTTTCAAAATCTTTTAATTCTTGAAGAGACCAATTAGAAGCAAGAATCTAGTGTTAGGTAGTTAAAGGAAGGGGATTCAAACATAGGCTATTTGCATAGGGTTGCAAACCTCCATAAGAAACCAACATCATTTTAAATTAATAGTTAGAGGAGCTTACTTGGCAAAAGAAGAAGATATTAGAGAAGCAACATAGAATATTGCTATGATCTTTATATGGAAAGCCATGAGTTTAAAACCTAGATGGATGGGATGTCATTTGATAGGATTTTGGATGGCCAGAGAGAGAGTTTAGAAATGGAATTTGAGGTGGACATTCTTGGGGTCATCAGGGGCATAGGCAATAACAAGGCCCCTAGACCATGTGACTTCTCAGTATAATTAATTTTATATGCATTAGCGTTGAGATATTGTGAGATATGACTTCCTTAAGATGGCTAAATAATTCATGCACTGGGGGAATTTGATAAAACTATCAATTGCTTCTTTCTAGAACTCATTCCTAAGTCAGAAGGGCCCCAAGATATCCACCAATTTTACCCTATTAGCTTGGCAGAGAGTGCATATAAAATTTCGGCTCAAGGTTTTGGCATCTAGATTTAAATAATCAGGATGATATATTATTTTTGTAGTGTTTAATATATCACATTTTATGGGAAACCCTGATAACAATTTCTTGTTGACTTAATAGATCACAGTTATTAAGTCATAGTGATCGTTAATAATTTTTACGTAATTCATAAATCAGGGTTTACAAGAAAACGTGATTAGTGTAATATTTAAGAGCACATTTATATTTGTAAACCTGATCTGATATCCTTTGTTCATTAACCATTTATTTAATTACATGAAAGTTGTGTCTGGGCATATCTTCTGTAAAACAAGGTCACTCTTTCTCATACTCCGGCGAGTACTATCTCAATTAATACTCAGGCAACTGTAACTCACTCGTAGTAGGTTATTTTTCTCTTTCTCGTTTGAATTAAATTATGCTTTGTTGTTAACTCTAAATGCTAGAGCAGTTTGTGATTAATCATACATATTTTACTCATATGTTTGCTTTTAGTATATTTTTTCCATGTTGGAAGTGTAGAGCCCCGAAACTTTTTGTATATGCCTTGGGATGTGTGTCAAGGCATGGTGTCTTATAATCTCAATTTCATGAAATGAGAATTTGAAACTTCGATGGAATTGTGTCAAGAATGCTATAATTAATTAGATAAATTATTTAATAAAGCCTATAAGCTTTAAAGAGGTCCTAGTCAAGTTTAGAAGATGTTAGAATAGAAGTAGAATGGATCCAAATAGTAGGAATGGGTGAAAAAGGGACTCAGTGTCAAAAACCTGCAGACCACCGATTGCTCGGTCCATTGTAGCGATTAATCAGTCCATAACCAATCGATTGGAGGCTATCGACTGGTTAACTTTTTTATATGGGGAAATTTTCCAGAGAGCTTGTTTTTGACCGAGAGCTCAGTCAATATCACTGGTTGCTCGGTAGGTAACCGATCGCTTCGGTCCTGATCACCGATCGATCTGTCTATCGTGTTTTTGCAGAATTTCATTAAGGGCTTTTTCGGCATTTGGGTGTTATACCCTTTTCATATAAGGCTCGCCCGAGTCTTTAGAGCTCATTCTCAACACTTAGAAGATTTGAGAGATAAGGAGAGAAGAGAAAGGGGTTTCTAAGCCTAGGGTTTTCTTTTGAGGAGGAATCAAAGGGTTGAAGACCCACAATCATCCTCAAGCTTGTTCTTCTTCAAGTTCTCGACTCAAGCTCGTGAGGAGCACTTTTCCCAAGCTAGGGCAGCGACTCACGCACGTTTTTGCAAGAGGTTTATTCCTCTATACAAAGTCGGTACCTTTTGCTACCCTCCTAGTTCATATTTTCCCTCTTTTCTTCCCTTATTTCTTAGTAAATATGAGATGGATGGTTGTGTGGATATGAAAGGGCGATGGATGCTGTGTGGATGATGTGATGAATGAAATGGGGAGGGTATGGTGCAAATAACAAACACACGTGGATGTTGTGAATACAAACCCACCTAGTAAATCATATGATAGGTTTAATAAATAAGGTACACACCACATGTTTGATGAAATGCCAAGGTGAATAAAATGAGTTGAAATTAAGAAATGCATGCTTAAAAGTTTATGGAAATTGCTAGGGTTTATGATAGTTTGATAAATTTTTTTTTTTTCCTAAATGGCATGAATATTGACTTGCTCAAATTATTGATGTTATATGTATTGTAAATTACCCAATTGTCATATTTAAATTCAAATGCAAGTATGCACATGATTCCATGAGCACGGCATGCATGACATTATTTACCGAGGTTTTTCAAGAACGATAATTAGAGGTGGGACATATCCTACGATATGTTTTACCTCGCTTTTGACAAGAACAAGACAAGCATGAGCATTTAGGAAGAATGGTCTGTCTTCCCTCACAAGTAGTTTATTTTCCAAGCAAGCAAGATACATGGGATGGCAAGCATGAGCATTTAGGAAGAAGGGTCTCCCTTCCCTCACAAGTAGTTTATTTTCCAAGCAAGCAAGATACATGGCATGACAAGCATGAGCATTTAGGAAGAAGGGTCTCCCTTCCCTCACAAGTAGTTTATTTTCCAAGCAAGCAAGATACATGGCATGGCAAGCATGAGCATTTAGGAAGAAGGGTCTCCCTTCCCTCACAAGTAGCATGAACACGTTTATTTTCCAAGCAAGCATGACATGGCATGACATGACATGATACGACAAGACAAGACAGACAAGACAAGTTTTCAAGCACGAAAAGGGTAATTTGAGTCAAGACAAGTGCACGATGTTTTCAAGGGTTTTATCGGCTTTTACGAAAATGAAAGCATGATTATAAACTGCTTTACTTTCCTATTATGAGATTAACTACTTCCTGCTTATATATATATCATTGTCGTGGTACTATGACTATTGGTTAGCATTTGGTACACGCTGAGTATTCCATGCTCAGTCGTACGTTTATGTCGGCAGGTTCTGAGGGAGCTACTGCTCCATTTGATGTCTGTGCTCCTGGTCCATGGGTGGAGGAGGAGTACGTTGAGGAGCCTGTGGAGGAACCTCCGGTAGAGGGCTACTATTAGGTGGTGGTAGATTCTGAGTGAGTGAGCTGTGGGTGAGCTTTAGAGAGTATATTCATGTATTTTGGTGGGCATGTCCGCACTTTCTTTTGTGATTTCTTTTATATACGAACTTGGATCATGTAGATATATACATTTAGAGGTTTTCGGTTAGTCTTCCGCTGTGCTTTGTAGTCTGTTTCCGCCTTTATGTCCTGTATTGTATATACTCCAAGTATTTTTATAGGATGGTTTGTCAAGCAAGTCATGCAAGTCATGATAAGTCGTCCAAGATTCACTCTAATTCCTAGGGTGGGTTTTGGGGCGCGACAGGAAGTATCTATGTATGCCAATTTTAATGTATATATTTTACTCGTCTGTTTTCTTTAGATTTGTTTGAAATGTATAATGTTATTAATCTATTTTTAATATATTTTTCTCATGTTGCGTGTATGTCAACTTTACAGTATATATTTTACTCATATTTTTGTTTTCTTTAGATATGTGTGAAATGGATAAATTTATCGAGTTTGCGAAGTTAAAATCTTGTACTATCTTTGGTGAAATATTATGTCAATGCACAAAATGTGTGAAATCTAAAACCCAAACTATAATTGAAGTAAGGAACCATCTGTTTGTACATGGTATTGACTGAATGTATAAAACAAGGTTTTGGAAAGGAGTAGAATCTCGTTCCTTGCCAAGTGTCAGTGAAGAAGAATTTTACTTTCACAAATTTGAAATGGAGACACCATCCAATGTTTCAGTTGATGTTCCGACAACACTAGAATTGGTTCAAGCAACACACGAGCGATTTACAGATCACGATTTTGATGATACTTGTGATCTTATAATAACATATCGATCTCGTCCACCCACATGGTCGGTGATCTCAAATCTTGATGTCTTGTGTTCCAAAAAAAAATTCTTGAATTATATTACAGGTACAATCATGCTTGTATAAATATTAGTGATTGTAAATGTTAAATTCAATCGCGGTTATAAATATATCTGTAGCACCTCGGACTTTTCCGTACTTAATGAATAGCACTTTCGTAGCAAATTGGCCTTTTACGTAGTCTAATTAATAAATAAGAGAGAATTTGAAAATTCTAAAATGCTAGACATGTTCCTTTTTGAAAGACAAATCCAATGCAAGTTGAATCGTTAAAATCTGACGAATGAGTCAAAAGATATGGCCAAAACAGTGGAACCTGCAGAGCACCGATCGCTCGGTCCAATGTAGTGATCGATCGGTCCACAACCGATCGCTCGGTCCAAACTGGCGATCGATTGGTCCATAACCGATCGATTGGTAGCTATCGACTGGTTAACTTTTTTGTATGAGAAAAAATTCCAGAGAGCATGTTTTTGACCGATCGCCCGGTTAAAACACCGGTCGCTCGGTAGGCGACCAATCGCTCGGTATTAACCACCGATCGATCGGTATATCGCGTTTTACAGAAATTTCATTAAGGGCTTTTTCAACTTTTGGGCGTTATACCCTTGCCTATAAGGGCTTGCTCGAGCATTTGAGTCCCCATACACCATCCTTAGAGCATTTTGAGAGAAAAGGGGAAGAGAAACTAGGGTTCTAAAGACCTCTTCCCATTTGAGAGAAAGATCAAGGGTTGAGCATCCAAGGATCATCCCAAAAGCTTGGAACTCCTCAAGATCAAGCCTCAAGCTCGTGTGGAGCTCTTTTCAAAGCTAGGGCAGCGTTCTCCAAGGTATTCCTCAAAGGGTTGCTTCCCCAAATCAAGCATAGTTTTAGCAGGGGTTCTCCTCTTCCAAGTTGGAGCTTCAATCAAGGGTTTCCCACCCAAGATCAAGCTTTGATTCAAGGTTAGTACACCCTACTAACTCCCTTAGTAATAACCTAGGATTTTTTTTAGTGATTGTGCATTGAATCTTCCCCCAATTCTCTTTTGTATGGAAATATACTATATTCCCTAAATCTAAACAAAGAAAATGTGAATGGTGGACTGTATGAATGGAGGGGTGGGGGGGTTGAGGCGATTGGATGCCGTGTTGTACGATGTGTGATGTGTGTGATGGAAATGGTGGAAGGGCATTCTATAAATAATGAACTCACTTTGATGATTTGATGAAAAATATGCACTAAAAGAGTAAAGGAAACTACTAAGGAATGTTGCACGCCGGATGTTTGATAAAATGTCTAAATTAGAAATAAATGAATTTTAAGGAAGAAAGTTGAAGTAGGCCTTATGCAATTTTCTTATGAATGATGAATTGGCCAAATGCCACGTAGATTCTCTAAATTCCCACATGTTTATACTATGAATTGAAATGCTATACTCTATATGTCAAATCATATAGTCATCATGATTACTACAAGTGCTACACACACTCACGCATGCATGCATGAACTGGGTTTTCCAAGAGTATTTGTACATGATAAATCAAACAAAATGAAACAAGTACATGTCAAGGAGGTTGGTAGCCCAAGTGAAGGGTACTAGCCTCTGGCTCACAAGAAAATGAAATAATTACATGTCAAGGAGGTTGGTAGCCCAAGTGAAGGGTGCTAGCCTCTGGCTCACAAGAAAATGAAACAAGTACATGTCAAGGAGGTTGGTAGCCCAAGTGAAGGGTACTAGCCTCTGGTTCACAAGTGAAGCAAATATCAAGGAGGTTGGTAGCCCAGGGATGTGCGGGTGCTAGCCTCTGTCTCACAAGTATACAAGTCAAGAACAAGTCAAGACATGAAATCCCAACCAAGACAGACACGCATGAATGATTTTGCACAAGCAAGATTGAGACATGAAAAAGGTTTCCAAACATGAGTTTTTCTGGAGTTTTTGCATTCATGCACGCATGTCAAGAAATTGATATTGCTTCATGTTCAATACTAATTATCCTATGCTACTAGTATTGCTTTAATTGACATGTTGTATCGTGTACACTGTTGTTGTGCTTTTGTTATTGCTATGGTTAGCTAGTAGCTTGTACTCGTTGAGTATTCCATGCTCAACCGTACTTTTATGTCGGCAGGTACCATGGAAGTCCTCGACCCCGAGCCTTGGGTCGAGGAAGAGTACGTAGAGGAGAGGGAGTCATCTATCCCGTTGCAGTCTCAGGAGGATAGAGATTTGGACGTGTGGCCATACCTCGACTACTGTTGAGAGGAGAGTGTGAGAGTTCCTTTTTGTATTTTGTTAGGTGGGCATGTCCACCTTTACTTTGATTATGCTTTGTACATAACTTGGAATACTATTTTAGAGTTATAACAGAAAAGAAAAAGTTAGTTCATGTTTCCGCACTCATGTTATAGATTCCACACTCTGATTATTATCGTATTATGTCATGTTTAGCCTTGTTCATTACAGGATGGTTTGACAGGGATGTATAGTCACACCTAAAGTATCCCTTAACTTCTAGGGGGTATGTTGGGGCACGACAATATCTATGATCATATAATGACCAAAAAATTTCAATATATATATATATTTTTACTACGATCACATATTTAGAAAAATAGTGATTGCATTTTCAATCTATATAACATTGGACTAATTTATAATTTCTATACTGTACAGATGAAAGATTTTCCACTTATTCATTCTTCTCTAATTTTCCTTTTCCTCTTATAGTGTAGTTGTTAAACAAGCTTTTGTTTCTCTCATTGAAGTTTATGATAAACAAGTTTTTGCTAAACTTCCGGAGAGAAATAAAGCCTATTGCGCAGCGAACTCTTCGCTTAAACTTCCACGGGAGAAAGAAAACATTTGAAGTATGGTTTTTCTGACCTTTTCTTCATTGATCCAAGGAAGCATCAGTTAGGAAATTGATATAAAAACTTCCCTGTTTTTAATTCCGGAGAAGCATGCATGTAGAGATGAAAATTTCCGTAAGAGAAAGAAAATGTTTTTTCTACTAATTGTCGACTATCCCTATCCATTGTAAAGTCATGGTTTTTTGTTGGCTAAATTCCAAGTCCAAAAGTCGGTATAGTACTCCTTAGGTCACATCATCCGGTTTGATGAAAAGCGAAGAAGATGCCATGATAAAGCATTAAAAATCATCACCCAAAAATGGCTCAAGTTTTTGGATGGTAAGTGAGACTTAAAAGACCAAAAACAATTCATATGGAAATGCCCAAAATCATAGAAAATGATTCCAAAAAGCATAGACCAAGTGAAGCAAAGCATTAGGGAATAAAAGGAAGAAAAAAGCCAAAAAATCCACTTCAGGGTCGACCCTGACCATTTTGGGTCGACCCAGACCCTCAAAGATTTTGTATGGGAAAAATTTCTAGAACATAAGAAAGGTGAGGGTCGACCCAAAGTGTCACTTGGGTCGACCGAAGTGTACACTTGGGTCTACCCTAAGCACTCAGGGTCGACCTTGATATGGGATTTCTTTCTAATTCTGGATTTAGCATGCTCTAATTCTTTGGGGTTGCTTCTCTATTTAATGCAGCTCTTCTAATCCATGAAGGACACTTTTTGGAGAGCATTGAGAGTGCCTTGGGATCATTCTAGAGTTCCCCTAAACTCTGGAAAACATTCCACTCATTCTCCATAAACCATTCTCTAAAGTTGCAAGTTTTTCACTCATATCTCTATGAACTCGCATTGATTGATCCTCAATCCTTGATGAGATTACTCTAGAGTTTCTCAAAACCCTAAAACCCTTATTTTTCTCCACTATGAGTGTTGGTTGGCATAAGCTAAAGCTGTCAAAGACGGGAATCGATCTTCGGAGATCGTGATTGATCGCTTTGAGAAGAATTGACCGGTGAGGAACCGGAGCTACTGTTCTAGAGATCGAACGAGCTGAGTTCATGGTTTACAAGCTGAAGAATCGATACTAAGGAACGGTGTGTCGTGTCCGGTTGGGTAAGATTCAAATCTTGTATTGTTTAAATCTGCTCATAGAGAAATTTGTGCTAGATTAGGTCCCGTGGTTTTTCCTGGAAGGGTTTTTCACGTAAAAAGTTTTGCGTGTTCATGTGTGATTGAATGAGTATGATTGGATAAAATTAAAATTGGTAGAAATTGTTAAGTAGACCTATTCACCCCCCCTCTAGGTCAAAGGATTCATTGAACTAAGGAATTTCAATAGGTGTCAGAGTGGGTACACCCATAAGGTTAATCCCTTAAGTGTGATCTTCCGTTTATCCTTAAGTCAATGACTACTCTTAGAGAGGGTGGTTCCATCTCTCGCCCTCCCATTGTTTGATGAGAACAACTATGCATATCGGAAAGCTTGAATGAGAGCATTTCTCAAATCCATAGACGAGAGAATCTAGATGTCTATTCAGGATGGCTGGACCCCACCGGTGAAAATTCTAGGAGATGTAATTCTGACGAAGAGTTCCAAAGATTAGAGCAAAGATGAGCTCGAGACAAGTGGTTGGAACATGAAAGGTCTCAATGCAATCTTTACTGTAATCACTGTAGAAGAATTCAGACAAATCTCTTCATGTGAAACAACAAAGGAGGCATGAGAAATTTTGGAAATGACTCATGAAGGCACTACCATTGTCAAGATCTCAAAGCTCCAAATTCTCACAACTAAATTTGAAAATCTGAAAATGGAAGACAATGAAACTTTTGATGAATTCTATGCAAAACTAAGTGACATTGTTAACTCTAGTTTCAACCTGAGTGAGAAAATTAGTGAGTCCAAAATTGTTAGAAAAATCCTTAGATCACTACTGAAAAGGTTTCAATCTAAGGTCACTGCCATCGAGGAGAGCAAGAATGTTGATGCTCTCAAGATTGAGGAATTGGTCGGATCACTCCAAACCTACGAACTCAATCTTCGATCATCTAAGAAAAACAAGTCTGTGACCTTGAAAACTGTCAAGGAAACCTTGGATGAAGATGACAGTGATGCTGAGTTGGGAGAGGAGTTGACTCTATTTGTTAAGAAATTTCAAAAATACTTGAAAACAAGTAGAAGGTTCAATCCTAAACAAGGAGGAAAACCTCTTGAAAAAGCCAAAGTCAAAGCCTTGGAAAAACAAGAAAATCCCCAAAGGAACTGACAAGAAATCTCGTGGCATTCAATGCTATGAATACAAAGGCTATGACCATATTTCACCTGATTGCCCCAACAAGAAGAAGAGTAAGGGAAATGTGATGAATGCCATATGGGATGACAGTGAATTTGAGGATGAACAATCCAAAAGTTCTACCTCAAGTGAGGAATCTAAAAATCATATGGCTTTCACTGTCACCCTATCTGAGATTGTCAATCCTTCCCCTAATGAGAAAGAAAAGAGTGATGATGATCAAATGACTGAGTCTAGTGAAGATCATGATCAGTGTCACACTGTCTCTGAGTTTGATGAATACATGGATATAGCCTACGAAAGGTTGTTTTGTGAAAGTCTCAAGCTGAAGAAAGTCGGGATCTCTTTGAACAAAAAACTTAAAATTGCACAACAGGAAAGGTATTCTTGCAAACTAGAAGCAGAAGGGAAGAATGCTCTAGTAGCTCTACTCGAAAGTGAAAAGGCTAAACTGGTGTCCAAAGTAGAATACCTTGAGGAATAAAATGTCTCTCTATCCAAATGGGTCAAGGTTCTAGAAACTAAGGAATATAACTCCATGAGTGTGTCTAAAGAGTCAAAGACTCGCATTTCAAACTTGGAATCTGAAAGAGATAACCTTATTGAAAAAGTCAGATTTCTAGAAAAGGAATTCCTCAATATTCTAAAAGTTAAGGATAGTCTAGCTAAGAAAGTAACTGAACTTGAAAAAGAAGTTAGACTCCTTAGCAACACTTAAATCCTGGATAAATTGGCTAGTATGCAGCGCTCAACAGTAAACATGTCCAACATATGACATCCAAACAGACCACCTGGTCCCTTGAATGTCGGTACGATGTCTATTGCAACATTTGAGCCAATACATGATAATCCAAGATTCGTGAGTTCCACTTCCTTAGGATCAAAAGCAAAAATGCCAAACTCTCAGTTGTATCAATCTTTTGTTACTTCTGGACATGGAAAAAATTCAACTTCAACTGAAGCTGAGAGAACTAAGGTTCAGCCTCAGGATAAAAGATCTCCTCCTACCAGGTTCATTCCCACCTGCTACCAATGTGGAGTGAAGGGTCACACCCAACCAAACTACAATGCCTTTAGGAGAAATCCCTGAAATAGTTCATGGAATTAAACTCAACATCAAGGGAATCTCCAAAGGCAAATTCAAGCTTTAGCTGAAAAGTCTAGGAGTTTGAGTGAAGAAGTGATGAAAATTTCTCAACTTTCTAGTACACAACATGGTCATGACACTTCTTATGCTCATCATGAAGAAGGTAACATGATGAACCAGAATGCTAGAGTCTCTCAAAAGAGAAAGAAGAACATGAGATCTAAAAAGAAGAAGGTCATGCCTACAAATGAAATGAATAAAGATAATAGGGTTCACCAAAAGTCTAAGTTCATTTATTTGAGAAATGATGACCTAAAATGCCTTGTCATTCACACCGCTTTGAAAGCCCAAAATTCTGATATGTGGTATTTCGATAGTGGATGTTCCAGACATATGACAGGTAACAAGTCCCTCTTCACTCAATTTGAGGAATGCTCAGATGGGATTGTTACTTTTGGCGATGGAAGCAAATCCTTTATGAAAGGATAAGGTGTCATACAAGCTCCAGACATTCCTAAACTGAAGGATGTCTTATTTGTAGAAGGACTGAAAGCTAATCTAATTAGTATAAGTCAATTGTGTGATGATCACCATGCTGTCCACTTTACCAACAATAAATGTTCTATTGTGGATGACAAAGATGTGTGTGTTTTAGAAGGATCAAGAACCACTGAAAATTGCTATGGCTTAATTCTAAGTGATGGTTCTTCTCAAATCTGCAACAGGGCTCAAGTTGAGGAAGTTGAACTGTGGCACAAGAGGCTAGGTCACATGAATTTCAAAGACCTAAGCAAACTCTCAAAACACGAGCGTGTGAGAGGTGTGCCTAAACTAGGGAAGCCCTCTACTGCTGTGTGGGCCATGTCAAATTAGCAAAAAATTAAAAGCTCACACAAGAAGGCTTCGAATATCGCTACCTCACATCCACTAGAATTAAAACACATGGATCTCATGGGTCCTACCTGAACTGAAAGTCTAGGAGGTAAGCGATATATCCTAGTGATGGTTGATGATTCTGAAGGATGTCATGGGTTGCATTCATAAGAGAGAAGTCAGATGCTTTTGAGAACTTCAAGAGTATTTGTATGTGAGAGTGTAAAATGAAAAATGATGCCCTATCACTCTGATTTGAAGTGATCATGGAAAGGAGTTTGAAAACTCCAAGTACAATGAGTTTTGTGATGAATCGGGCATCAAACATGAATTCTCAGCCCCAATAATACCTCAGCAAAATGGTGTTGTGGAAAGAAAAAATAGGGTGCTTCAAGAGATGGCTAGAGTGATGCTTCACAGCAACAACCTGGCTACTCATTTCTGGGCTGAAGCAGTTAGCACTGCATGCTATACTGTAAACAAAGTCTACACTAGGCCCGGAACAAGGAAGACACCTTATGAGTTGTGGAACAACAAGAAACCAAATGTCAAGTACTTTAGAGTATTTGGAAGTAAATGCTATATCCTTAGGGATAGAGAACAATTGGGTAAGTTTGACTCCTACAGTGATGAAGGGATTTTTCTTGGATATTCCACAAATAGTAGGGCATATCGAGTGTACAACTTGAGAACCTCTACTGTCATGGAGCCCATAAATGTGGTGGTTGATGACTTAGGATCTGAGACCATACAACTTGAGGATGACAATACTGAAGAAGGTGTGAAAATTCCAACATCTAAATTCGAAGATGAATCACCTTCAAAGTCATCTCCTAAAAATCCTACACATCCTAGGATTATGAGGCCGCACTCCATAACTAAAATTATCGAAAATCTTGAAAGTAGAGTGAGAACTCGAAAACAGGTTGAAAATGAAGCTAGCCACTTTTGCTATACTTCTACATTTGAACCAAAAAATGTAACTGAAGCTCTCACAGATGAACATTGGAAAAATACCATGCAAGAAGAGCTAAATTAGTTTACAAGGAATGATGTATGGTTTTTAGTACCTAGGCCTAGAGATACAAATGTTATTGGTACTAAATGGGTTTTCAAGAACAAATCTGATGAAAATGATACAATAGTAAGAAATAAGGTCAGGTTAATTGCATAGGGATACACTCGAATTAAAGGCATCGATTTTGATGAAACCTTTGCTCCTGTTGCCCGGCTAGAGTCAATTAGAATCTTGCTAGTTGTTGCATGTCATCTAAAATTCAAACTCTTTCAGAAGGATGTCAAGAGTGCCTTTCTGAATGACATTCTTCAGGAGGAAGTTTATGTGGAACAAACAAAAGGGTTTGAGGACCCCAATCATCCTGATCAGGTTTACAGATTAAAAAGAGCTTTCTATGGTTTGAAACAAGCTCCCAAAGCTTGGTATGAGAGACTGACTACATACTTCTTAGAAAAGGGATTTTCAAGAGGGGGAGTAGACAGGACCCTATTCATTAAAAATATCAAGGATGATATGGTCATTGCTTAGATCTCTATTGATGATATTGTCTTTGGTTCCACATCAGACTCACATGCTCACTCATTTGCTGAACAAATGAAGAACGAATTTGAGATGAGCATGGTTGGTGAGCTGAATTTTTTTCTTAGTTTGCAGATCAAACAAATGAACAATGGGTTTTCTGTATCCCAAACCAAATACGCCTAAGTCCTTGTAAAGAAATTTGGCATGAGATCAGCTAAGCATGCTCGCACTCCTATGAGCACCACCACCAAGCTGAGCAAAGATGCTACAGACAAAAGTGTCGACCAAATCACATACCGAAGTATGATTGGTAGTTTGCTCTATCTTACTTCCAGTCGTCCTGATATTGCCGTTAGTGTTGGAGCCTATGCTCGCTATCAAGCAAGCCCCAAAGAGTCACACTTACTAGCTGTCAAACGTATCATTCGATATGTAAGTGGAACTCTATCTTTTGGCCTTTGGTATCCCTTTGATACTACTGTCGTGGTTGTTGGATATTCCGATGCCGATAGGGCCGGAAATACTAATGATAGGAAAAACACCTCCGGAGGATGCTTCTATGTTGGAAACTGTTTAGTTGCTTGGCTTAGCAAAAAATAGAATTTCATCTCCTTGTTTACTGCCGAGACTGAGTACATAGCAGCTGGCAGCTATTGCACCAAACTTCTGTGGATGAAACAGATGTTGCAGGACTACGGGATATAATAGGGCACCATGACTGTGTACTATGATAACATAAGTGCCATTAACATTTCCAAAAATCCCATGCAATACTCTCGCACCAAACACATAGACATTAGACACCACTTCATTCGAGAGCTTGTTGAGCAAAGTGTTGTGATATTGGAATATGTGCAAACTGACACTCAACTTGCGGATATCCTCACCAAATCTCTAGACTCTCTTAGGTTTGAGTTTCTTAAGAAATCCATCGGTGTGTACGGTATTGAGTGATTGAGTGCTTTCTGATAGACTAGGTGATTTCATCTCCATATCTCTTCCTAGTTGTCGCGACCCAAAATACCCCATAAGAGTTAGGGATACTTTGAATCGTGACTGCCGGATCATATCTCCAATATGATACATAAGGCACACATGAAAACCTATTAGAGTACATAGACAACATAGCGGAAAAGATTTATAATGCACAGCGGAAACAAAATACACTAAACATAGCGAAAGCAAAGTAAACACTCCTATTACTTGGTCCAAACGTGTACCAACAAAATATACATGTATGTAAATATCCAAAAAGGGTCGAGTGGACAAGTCCCACTCTCACATAACAAAATATCATGTATCTTCCTAACTATTATCGATCAATAGAAATCGAAGTCATGACACCTATCTAATGAACCATCGTCCTAGTAGTGATCCATGGAAGGCTCTGGGTCAAAGTACTCCTCCTCTACCCAAGGCTCCGTGCCATATAAGTCGAATGGAACCCGAGCACCTGCCGATGATAACAAATGTTGGCTGAGCGTGGAATACTTAGCATATACAAACTACTAACAATAAAACAATAAGCATGGAGCATGCGAATCATGGAGAATGAAATCCTTAAAACATGTAAGAGCGTGGAAACCGTGAAATAGCATGTGAGATGAGATCCAAAAACCAAAACCAACATCGTGTGAGTCAAGCAATAATCATAGCCTCGTGAGTTCTTGTGAGTTCATAGAGTTCATGGAGTTCTTTAGAGTCATTTATGATCCGTAGAGACATAGAGCAATACCGTAGAGCATATTCATAGAGCAAAACATAGAGATCTTAGAGCTTGTGAGACGATCTTAGAGATATCATGGAGTTCTTGTGAGTGTGTACCATGATCCTTACAGCTTGTGAACCGATCTTAGAGATATCATAGAGTTGCTTAGAATCATTCCTTATAAGTCATTTATTGAAAAACCCCTTTTCGTAATGTGAGAAATCCATGGAAAACACCGGTTCATGCGAGACATGCGAGCATATGAGCATATGAGCATATGAGAGTACTAACATGGTTAAACACCCAAAAATCCTTGGAGGCATTTACACAAACACATAGAATGCATAATAGTGATATCTTACATCCAAGTATAAAAATAACATCCTTTCACACCATAACCAATCAAGATATATATATAGTATAGATTAAGAAGAACAACCTTTAGTAACTAGTAGTATTGTAAGATTGATAGTAGAGTGTATCTATCTTGGTGAAATCAGTGATTTTGATTTCAAAAACTTGAGACAAGTGAGAACCTTAAGTTCTTTGTCAAGAACACCAAAGGAATGGAAGAATCTTGATCTTCCTTCAAGCTTGAGCAACACCTAGCTCCTTCCTTCTTCTTCCTCTTCAAAAGCTCTCAAAATAGGGCACAAAGGGTTTCTGAAACCCTAAGGCACGAACCCAGCCCTTATATAGGCAAAGGGTAGTGGCTAAAGTCTTAAACACCCTTAATGAAGAAAATCTGCGTATGACCGATCGATCGGTGGTACAGACCGAGCGATCGGTGACTTACCGGTCGATCGGTGACTTACCGGTCGATCGGTGGTTTCAACCGAGAGATCGGTTGAAAACACCCTTTCTGGGATTTTTCTCCATACAAAAAAGTTAACCGTTCGGTAGCTACCGAGCGATCGGTATAAGACCGGTCGATCGGAGGTTATCACCGAGCGATCGGTGGTCCCTTGTTTTGCTGTAAAACCTTGTTTTCACTACTTGGATCTTCTCCAATCCTATTTCCAACACCTTTAGTGCTTAAAACACACTCTTTAATGATATGTAGACTTATTAGAACATGCATACCATAAATCCAAACACGTATATTAACATAAGGCCCATTAGTGTACAAAACCATACTTGAACACTATTCACTACCTAGTGAGATACCGATTCGGGGTTCTACATCCTTCCCCTCTTACAAGAATTTCATCATCGAAATTAGAACGACTCCAAAACATAACAAGAACAAAATACATACAATCCAACGAAGAAAACTACTCAAACAAGTGAGGGTACTTTTCCTTCACTTCGGCTTCTCGCTCTCATGTAGCTTCTTCCTTGGAATGATGCTGCCACTTCATAAGGACTAAAGGGATAGTCTTGTTATGCAAGACTAGATCTCGACGATCCAAGATCTGAACTGGTTGCTCAACCAAAGTGAGATCCTGTCGAATTTCCATAGGATCAAGAGCAATGACATGAGATGGATCCGGAATGTATTTCCCAAGCATAGAGACGTGAAACACATTATGGACCGCTGCCATGTGAGGCGGTTGTACTACCTTGTAAGCAACCTCACCAACCTGAGAGATGATCTCAAATGGCCCCACGTACCTAGGGCTGAGCTTTCCTTTCTTCTCGAATCGCATGATTCCCCGACTCGGAGAAATCTTCACAAAGACTCAATCCCCTTCTTGGAATTCCAAATCTCTACGGCAAGTGTCCGCATAGCTCTTCTACCTATCCTGAGCAAATTTCAAACGCTCCCTGATGACTTTGACCCTTTCTGCGGTCCGCTCGATCAATTCAGGACCAAGTACCTTTCTCTCACCAACTTCATACTAGTATAGCGGTGATCTATAACTCCGACCATACAGAGCTTCAAAAGGTGCCATTTGGATGCTTGCCTGGTAACTGTTATTGTAGGCAAACTCAATCAATAGCAAGTGTTCCTTCCAACTGCCCTGAAAGTCTAGCATACAAGCTCGGAGCATATCCTTCATAACTTGATTCACCCATTCAGTCTGCCCATCGGTTTGAGGATGAAAGGCGGTGCTGAAATCTAAACGAGAACCCATAGCACTCTGAAAAGTTTTCTAGAATCTGGAAGTGAACCGAGGGTCTCGATCAGACACAATGAAAACTGGCACACAGTGTAGACGAACCACCTCCTTGACATACAAGGCTACTAACTGATTCGAATTGAAAGTAGTTCGATACGGAATAAAGTGTGCAGACTTAGTCAATCTATCTACTATCACCCAAATAGCATCAGAGCACTTCGCCGTCCGTGACAAACCCACGATGAAATCCATCGAGATATTCTCCCATTTCCATTCCAGAATAGGAAGGGACTGTAAAAGACCTACCGGCCTCTGATGTTTGGCCTTCACCTGTTGGCACACCAAACACCTAGAAACATATTCAATGACTTCCCTCTTCATGTTTTGCCACCAGTAGTGCCTCTTGAGATTCGGGTACATCTTAGTACCTCCCGGATGTACCGTGTACTTGGATCGGTGAGCCTCATCCAAGATCTCACCTCTCAACACTGCATCGGTGGGAATACATAACTTGCCTTTGAATGTGATAGCCCCATCACCATTTAAAGCAAAATCCTGACTGCCACTACTAACCGACTTGTCTCGGTAGGCCAGCAACTCCACATCTGAATTCTGTAACTCCTTAATTCGGTTCAAGACATGCGGCCTAACCATGATGTTGGACATCATCGGTCCGTAGGTGACATGCCTAAGAGTAGTGTCCAGGTTACACATATCATGCAATAACTTCCATTCTTGTAATCTCAAGTAAGCCATAACTCTGTAGGGTTTCCTGCTAAGTGTATCGGCTACTACGCTCGCTTTACCCGGATGGTACTGAATAGAACAATCATAATCCTTCATGAACTCCATCCATCGACGCTACCTCATATTCAAATCTTGCTGGAGGAAGAGATACTTCAAGCTCTTGTGATCTGTGAACACAACGAACTCTTCCCCATAGAGGTAGTGATGCCAAATCTTCAGCGCAAAGACGACTGCTGCAAGCTCTAAGTCGTGTGTGGGGTAGTTTTGCTCATGCTCCTTCAACTGGTGGGAAGCATACGCAACCACCTGCTTATGCTGCATAAGGACACACCCAAGTCTAACAAGTGAAGCATCACTATAGACTTCAAAACCACTGCTCCCAGATGGAACTGTGAGAACAGGGGCTGTGGTAAGCCTCTTCTTCAACTCCAAGAAACATGCCTCGCACTTGTCACTCTAAGTGAACTTAGCATTCTTTCATGTGAAGTAAGTAAGCGGTGCCGCTAGGCTGAAAAATCCTTCCACGAACCTCCTATAATATCCTGCCAGGCCGAGAAAACTACGAATCTCGGTAACACTCTTCGGCCTCTCCCAATTCATCACTACTTCAATCTTCACAGGATCGACTGAGATACCTTCGACTGACATCACATGTCCAAGAAAAGATATCTTGTCTAGCCAGAACTTGCACTTGCTCAACTTAGCATAAAGCTTATGCTCTCGAAGAGTTTGTAATACAAGGCGGAGATCTCTCGTGTGATCATCCTATGTCTGTGAATACATGAGGATATCATCTACAAATACGATCACACATTGATCGAGAGACGATCTGAACTCCCGGTTCATCAGATCCATAAATGCTGCCGACACGTTAGTCAGCTCAAAAGACATGACCAAAAACTCGTAATGATCGTATCGAGTCCTGAATGCCATCTTCAGAATGTCTTCCTTCTTGATCTTCAACTGATGATAACCAGATCGAATGTCAATCTTTGAGAAAAACTTTGCACATTTCAACTGGTCAAATAAGTCGTCTATCCGAGGCAATGGATAACGATTCTTGATAGTGACCTTGTTCAGTTGCCTATAGTCAATGCACATCCGCATCGACTCATCTTTCTTCTTCACGAAGAGCACTGGAGCTCCCCAAGGTGAGACACTTGGCCGAATGAAACCAAGGCCTTGCAATTCTTCCAACTATTCCTTTAACTCTTTAAGCTCAATAGGGGTCATCCTATATGGAGCCCTAGAAATCGGCGCCATGCCTGGAGCTAACTCAATTGCAAACTCGATTGCCCGATTAGGGGGTAATCCCGGTAAGGTCTCTGGAAAAACATCCATATACTCACATACCACCGGAATGGATGTGGAGCCTCGTACTTCTACACTCTCGAGATTGAGAGCTGCAAAATGAGCAATGTCTCTCATCTGAAGTCCCCTGAAATGAAATGGCTTCAACCCCGCGGGTTTAAAATTCACCACATTCTCGAAACACGCAACATGTCCATGGTGAGCTGAGAGCCAATCCATACCTAGGATAACATCGAAGTCCCAATCTTGAAATCCTAGAATGATCAGGTCGACTGGCAACTCATGCTGCATGACTTGCACAACACTACCCAGATACACTTTATTTGTCTCAATAAACTTGCTCAGTGGAGTCGAAATGGACAACTCCCAAGGTAGCTTACTCGGCTCAGACATAAAGCCTTTAGCAAAGCTTGGTGAGACGAATGAATGAGTGGATCCCGTATCGATCAACACTCGTGCTAAACACTCATTCACTAGCAATGATCATGAGAATGATAACTACCCCAGTTATAATCTACTACGTGTATAATACATATGACATACGCATAACAATAAGCATCACATAGCATATGTATCTATATATATACAACATATTATGGCAATTCTAGAACTTTAACAATATCAAACTCGCGCATATGTTGCACAACATCATCAGATGCCTGTGCGTCTCTATCAGTCATGGTAAAGACCTTGCCCTGGTTTGCCTGATGAGCCTACTGGGTGGGCGGCAAGGATCTAGAGGCCTAAGATGAAGACCCCTAAAGCGAAGTCTGCCTGCCTGGAGGTCGGACTCCCTGTGGCCCTTACGAGGGCAATCCCGTATCACGTGGCCAACCTCACTATAGTGGAAGCATCCACCTGATAATCTATGGCAGTCCCCTGTCTTGTGCCGACTACCACAAACAGTGCACTCCTCGAATGCCTGCAATGTGGAGGAAGCCAGAGGCATAACCCTCGTAGCTTGTGACGTCGTAGGACGCAGTGCCTGAGGCGGAAAGGAAGGCCTCTGAGCCGACATCGGCTGGGAGAACTGGTGCGATGCAGTCCTAGTCCTCTTCTCGGATTGTGAAGAACCACTAGACTGACCCTGAGACATGCTTCTCCCGAAGCCACTATCTCTTCTCTAGATAAACTCTTCTGCATTCTTCTTGGCGATCTTCACCTTTCCTACTATCTCTCTCCAACATTCCACTTGGAGAATGGAGACCCTGTCTCGGATGAAAGCCTTCAAACCCATTTCAAACTTTCTGACCCGTAGGTCTTCCGTAGCAACCAAGTGCGGAGCAAATCTCGACAACTCGGTGAACTTAGCCTCATACTCAACTACGCTCATCACTCCTTGCTCTAAAAGCATAAACTCCCTCGCCTTTTGTTCCCGAATGAACCTGGGGAAATACTGCTCACGGAAAGTTTCTAGGAATTCTGCCCATGTCCATGGTTCCCCTGCCTTTGAAACATCTCTCTACCTTTGGGCAGCTCATCACCAATGTTCGGCTTCACCTTCCATCACGAAGGAAGCCCATTCAACTTATTGCTCCTCAGTACATCGGAGAGCCCCGAAAGGTCTTCTCCAACTGCATAATCCAGGCCTCTGCCACCATTGGGTCCAGAGTACCATAGAATGTCGGAGGCCGCAGTCTCTTGAAAGCTTCGAGCCTTGCGGTGTGATGCACCGGTGTAAGCACAGGAGTAGCCAGTGGGGTAGGAGTAGGTCTGGCTGCAAACAAAGCCAAAGTCTCTGCTATAGAATCCATAGCCTTCATGAAGTTAAGTGGCTCCTCTTCTCTCGGAACCTTACACTCGGATCTCCGAGTATGGTAACCATGACCCTGAATGCCTCGTCTCATGATATCAATCCTGAGATCAATTGTCAAACACATGAGTCTAACTTGGATACCAATTCTCACACAACATATAGCAATTCAATAAACATGAAATGCTATTACTACATATAGTATAGTATACATCGAAGTATACTCATAATCAAATAATTATAACTTAGAGTTTTCTAGCATAGTCAATATCCTTGTATTGGGCATCTACCCTTTTCTTTTGTAATAAGACTAAGGACATAACCTAACTAGAACCTAGGATAGGACCCTAGACCGACTTAAGGATTCACTTGATACCGTTTTTGTCGTGGTAACAAGCTTAACCCAACAAGTCCAACTGAGTTCTAAGTTCAACTCAGAGAACTTACTTTCGCTTAGCCCAAGGGAAACTGATCCTTAGAGCAGAACAACTCTAGTTCTCACTTAAAAGACACTAGCCTATGTGACCTAATACCTTAGCTATGATACCAAGTCTGTCGTGACCCAAAATACCCCCTAGGAGTTAGGGATACTTTGACTCGTGACCACCGTATCATATCTCCAATATGATACATAAGGCACACATGGAAACCTGTCAGAGTATATAGACAACATAGCGGAAATGATTTATAATGCACAGCGGAAACAAAATACACTAAACATAGCGGAAGCAAAGTAAGCACTCCTATTACTTGGTCTAAACGTGAACCAACAAAATATACATGTATGTAAATATCCAAAAACGGTGGAGTGGACAAGTCCCACTCTCACATAACAAAATATCATGTATCTTCCTAACTATTATCGATCAACAAAAATCGAAGTCACGACACCTATCTAATGAACCATCATCCTGGTAGTGATCCATGGAAGGCTCCAGGTCGAAGTACTCCTCTACTCAAGGCTCCGTACCATATAAGTCGAATGGAACCCGAGCACCTGCCGATGATAACAAATATCGGCTGAGCGTGGAATACTCAGCGTATACAAACTACTAACAATAAAGCAATAAGCATGGAGCATGCGAATCATGGAGAATGAAATCCTTAAAACATGTAAGAGCGTGAAAATTGTGAAATAGCATGTGAGATGAGATCCAAAAACCAAAACCAACACCGTGTGAGTCAAGTGATAATCATAGCCTTGTGAGTTCTTGTGAGTTCATAGAGTTCATGGAGTTCCGTAGAGTCATTTATGATCCGTAGAGACATAGAGCAATACCATAGAGCATATTCATAGAGCAAAACATAGAGATTTTAGAGCATTTCATTTATGATCCTTAGAGCTTGTGAGACGATCTTAGAGATATCATGGAGTTCTTGTGAGTGTGTATCATGATCCTTAGAGCTTGTGAACAGATCTTAGAGATATCATAGAGTTGCTTAGAATCATTCCTTATAAGTCATTTATTGAAAAACCCCTTTTCGTAATGTGAGAAATCCATGGAAAACACCGGTTCATGCGAGACATGCGAGCATATGAGCATATGAGAGTACTAACATGCTTAAACACCCAAAAATCATTAGAGGCATTTACACAAACACATAGAATGCATAATAGTGATATCTTACATCCAAGTATAAAAATAACATCCTTTCACACCATAACCAATCAAGATATATATATAGTATAGATTAAGAAGAACAACCTTTAGTAACTAGTAGTATTGCAAGATTGATAGTAGAGTGTATCTATCTTGGTGAAATCGGTGATTTTGATTTCAAAAACTTAAGACAAGTGAGAATCTTGAGTTCTTTGTCAAGAACACCAAAGGAATGGAAGAATCTTGATCTTCCTTCAAGCTTGAGCAACACCTAGCTCCTTCCTTCTTCTTCCTCTTCAAAAGCTCTCAAAATAGGGCATAAAGGGTTTCTGAAACCCTAAGGCACGAACCTAGCCCTTATACAGGCAAAGGGTAGTGGCTAAAGTCTTAAACACCCTTAATGAAGAAAATTTGCGTATGACCGATCGATCGGTGGTACAGACTGAGCGATCGGTGACATACTGGTCGATCAGTGATTTCAACCGAGTGATCAGTTGAAAACACCCTCTCTGGGATTTTTCTCCATACAAAAAAGTTAACCATTTGGTAGCTACTGAGCGATCGGTATAAGACCGGTTGATAGGAGGTTATCACCGAGCGATCGGTGGTCCCCTGTTTTGCTGTAAAACCTTGTTTTCACTACTTGGATCTTCTCCAATCCTATTTCCAACACCTTTAGTGCTTAAAACACACTCTTTAGTGATATGTAGACTTATTAGAACATGCATACCATAAATCCAAACACGTATATTAACATAAGGCCCATTAGTGTACAAAACCACACTTGAGCACTATTCGCACACTATTCACTACTTAGTGAGATACCGATTCGGGGTTCTACACTAGTTCTCTTCCTTTGGTGTACATTATCAGTTTTTGATTACTTTTATTTTGTTTTTGTTTCCTTTATTTCAGAAAATCCAAAAAAAAAAAACATTGCAAAATCAAAAAAATCCAAATAGATTTTTGTTTGTTTTTTAGTTAGGCATATTGAAAAATCCAAAAACATTGAAAAATCAAAAAATTCAAAAAGAGTCGTGTTGGAGTTGTCTGTTCTACTTTGATATGCATGTCTCAATTTCCTTGTGCTCCTGATGCATATCTACTTTGATATGCATGTCTCAATTTCCTTGTGCTCCTGGTGCTTATCCAAGATATACAAATTTCATAGAATTGAGTTCATGAGGATATCATACCTACCAAGTTGTCTTTTGGGAGATTGAAAATAGATTATCTTGCTAAATACAATTAGAAATATGGCTTATACTATTGCACTATCACATGCACTTGCACTCTGACTATCACCTGCAGATGGTACACATCCCTATGAATAGGTGATGATATTGTTCATGACGGTTTTTAGGTTGATAAAATCTGGTTTGACCATGAAGTTATCATCCATTACATTGTGCCCTTGTTTATAAATTATGCAATGGAAAGGGCTACCTCTGGGATAGTGTGAAAGTCACTATTGGATGCAAACAATATGAAATGGCTACCTAGGTGGACAATAGGTATCTATCTGGGTCACTAGAGTGAAAGCCCCTACTGCCAATAGCTAGGGCTACATACCCAATCAGTGTGAAAGCCGTCATTGCATTCCAAATTTCAAAAGAAAAAAGGCTGGAAAAAGAACTTCAACTACATCCAATTTAGCAACAATTGTGAGCACACAAAGTGAATAAGGGTAATAATAGCTCATAAAAAATTCTCAAATTTTCTGGTTTACCCTAACTGTGTCTTTCAGTAATTTTTGAAGCTTGTTGATTCTTGAAATTCAATAATGTCATTCTCTGTCAAAGGGTGCCTACCACTAAAGGAGTCATGTCAGACAATTCACCTCACACACTTCACATTTTAGTAATGCTTATTACTCACTGTACATTAGCTTGTGTGATTGTGTATTGATCTCCCCTGTGATTAGTGTCGATGGAAATACCCTCATTTATTCATCATTTCATGTCACAATAACTTGGAAAGTGTATTATTTGCATCTTGGAAATCCTCACAGGCTTGCCTTGCTTTTTGAAAATATCAAATTGAAAATTTTGAAAAAAAGAGGTGCTTTGGTTTTTGTAATGATTTATGTTGGTAGAGGTTTTTCCAGCATTCTATGTCAATGATTTTTGCTCACAAAGTGTTAATCCATGAGTGGGGAAAGCCAAGTTTTCATCTCAAATTTTTTTTCAAACAAAATCACATTTTTGGAAATTTTTGGAAATTTTTGGGGCAGTGGGCCGACTGAACCTAAGTTCGGTCGACCGAACTGCGTGTATGTGGTTTTCTAAAACCCTCAATCTTATCTTTGGGTTGACTGCCTCTTGCAATTTCCCCTTTTGGTTCTTCTCTAGCAGCTCCACGCCATTTTTAATAGCTCCACGACCTTCTACAGGCTGTTCCCAGCCCCATTACAGTGATTCACAATGTCGCGACCCAAAATACCCCCTAGGAGTTAGGGATACATTGACTCATGACCGTCGTATCATACCTCCAGTATAATACATAAGGCACACGTGGAGACCTGTCAGAAACACAACATATCTAGCGGAAGCGATAAAGAATGCACAACGGAATAAAATACTAAACATAGCGGAAGCAAAACAATAACTCTTATAACTCGGTTCAAGTAGGAACCAACAAATGTATATACATGTGAGAAACCCAAAAGTGGAGTGGACAAACCCCACACTCACATAACAAAATAACATCTTAAAGTTCTAAGTTTGCAGATCAACAAAAGTCGAAGTCTCGACACCTATCTATGGGACCATCGTCCTGATAATGATCCATGGAAGGGTCTGGGTCGAAGTACTCTTCCTCTAACCATGGTTCCGTGCCACATAGATCAAATGGAGTTCGAGCACCTTCCGATGATAACAAATATCGCCTGAGCGTGGAATACTCAGCGTATACAAACCAATAACAATAAAGCAATATAGCATGGAATATATGAAACATGGAGACTGAAATCCTTAAAGCATGTAAGAGCGTAGAAACCATATAAAGCATGTGAGATGAAATCCAAAATCAGAAAAATAAAACTATAACCGTGTGAGTACATCGATAATCATAGCTTTGTGAGTTCTTGTGAGTTCGTGGAGTTACTTAGAGTCATTTATGATCCGTAGAGACATAGAGATACCTTAGAGCACAACATAGAGCCAATACCATAGAGATCTTAGAGCATTTCCTTTATGATCCGTAGAGCTTGTGAGACGATCTTAGAGCTTATCATAGAGTTTCTTGTGAGCATAGTATGATCCGTAGAGCTTGTGAAACGATCTTAGAGAAATCATAGAGTTACTTAGAATCGTTCCTTATTAGTCTTTTTGTGAGAAACACCTTTTCGTACGTTGAGAAATCCATGGAAAACATTGATTCATGCGAGACATGCGAGCATATGAGCATATGAGAGAAATCATCATATTAAAGCATAAAAATCCCTTAGAGGTGTTTCATCAAACACTTAGAGTGCATCATAATAGTATCTTTTACCCAAGTATATAAACTACATACTTTCACACTATAAATATCCAAGGTATATATACATAAGTAGTATAGATTTAGAAGAACATCATTTAGTAACTTAGTAGGATTGCAAGATTGGTAGTAGAGTGTATCTACCTTGGTGAAATCAAAGACTTTGATTCCCAAAAGCTTGAACAAGCAAGAACCTTGAGTTCTTGGTTGAGAATCGCCATAGGAAGTGGAAGAACCTTGATCTTCCACAAGCTTGATCAACAAGTAGTTCCTCACCTTCTTCTCCTCTTCAAAATCCTCCAAAATAATGCACAAAGGGTTTGTGAAACCCTAAGGCACGAACCCAGCCCTTATATAGGCAAAGGGTGGTGGCTAAAGTCTTAAACACCCTTAATGAAGAAAATCTGCGTATAACCGATCGATCGATGGTACATACCGAGCGATCGGTGGTACATACCGAGCGATCGGTGGCTTACCGGTCGATCGGTGGTTTCAGCCGAGCGATCGGTTGAAAACACCCTCTCTAGAAAATTTCCCCATACAAAAAAGTTGACCAGTCAATAGATACCGATCGATCGGTAGTTGACCGGTCGATTGGAGGATGGCACCGAGCGATCGGTGATCCCCTGTTTTGCTGTAAAACCTTGTTTACACTACTTGAACCTTCTCTAATCCAATTCTAACACTCTTTTATGCCTAAAACATATTTTTTAGTGATAAATAGACCCGTTAGAACATGTGCTCCATAATTCCAACCTCGTATATTCAATTAAAGCTTGCTAGTGTACAAGTTCACACTAGAACACTATTCACACTATTCACTACTTAGTGAAATGAAATTTTTGGGGCTCTACACACAATCACAGTTGTCACTCCAAGGGTGGATTTGAAGATCCAAGATTTCTCTCTCGGCTGGTTTGCCTCTTCCACAGTCCTCTCAAGCATTCCATCACGATTCCAGTAGCTTCACAGGGTGTATTATTTGCACCTAGCTCGTTTTCAGTGTCCTTAGAGTCCATTCCAAGCTCAATCGTGCTCCAAAATCGTGTTCAAGCTAATTTTTATTACCTTCTCTTGTCAGTTTCAAATTGGGCACCATGGATCTTGCTTTTTTGCTCCCTATCATCTCCATTTTCATGGTGGGTGGCTTTAAGTGCTGCCTCATCGCCACTCATCATGAGGATGATGATCAAAATTCTGAGGATGAATCCTATGATATTGGCCATGGGATTCATGTGGGCCATTCCGTACATACTAGGGCCTCACAACCCTCGACTACCCATAAGAAAGCTGTGGGTGCCTCCACTTCTAAGCCCTCTGCCAAATCCAAGGGAAAATCACAAATTCCCACTTCTCGTGATCCTGCATTTGAGAGATTTTGAACCCCCGGGAATGAACTCCTTTATAATAATTGTCTCAAAACTAGGGCAGTCACAATTTAGAGGGGCACTCTCATTTCAGATTTTCCCAAGCCTGGTTTTGTGGAAATCATTACCTCTCGTGGTTGGTTTGGTCTTTTGAAATTGACGGGCCACGCCAGTTTAGACCCTGTCAGAGAATTTTATACGAACATTTACTCTGCAAATCATCACAAATTCTCTTTCAAAACTCAAGTTCGAGGTAAGAAATTTGAAATTAATCCGGATGTCATTGCCTTTCTCATTGTGCCCCTCGGATTCCAGGCACCTATTATCTTTATCTGTATCCTATTGATGAGGATAAGCATGACTTGGATATGGTGGCCAGCACTTTATGTGGTGATCCTTCTCAAAAATGGCCTCATCCCCATTTGCCTCACCCCAGTCTTTCCTATTTGGCCCGTCTGTTTCACCTTATTCTGTGCTCTAATATTCATCCTAAGGTTCACTCTACTACACTGAGTACTGATCAGTCTCGTTTTCTGTGTAGTGTCATGACTGGGACACTATAGATACTGGTGCACACATTATTGACTTGATCCTTCAGGCTAACACTATGACTCTAAAGCATTTCACACTTCCCTTTGGTGTCCTCATTACTAATATCATGTCTGCTGAGGCATTAAGGCTGTATCCACTGAGGCTTCCAAGCCTTCTCTTGGCCCCATCTGTGGTCGCACCTTGACTAGCGGTATGTCTCATATCGCGATGCCTGAGCATGAGGATGCTATTGATGTTGATATAGATCCTTCGGCTTTGGTTGCTGGTCCATCTTCTAGATAGGCTAGATCTCCTCTTCAGGGTCCATTCTCCTTCAAGTCCATGTCTGCCATGTTAGTTGATATGTTGGCCGCTCATTCTGCTTTTGCCATCGACCTTTATGCCCGCCTTGACACCCATGCTGCAGCCACTTAGGATAGTTTTTTGGTGACCAATCGCTGGATTGAGGCTCTTTTCGACATTGTGCAGGCCTCTCGTCAGGAGTATCACGACTTTCACAGTTGCTACGAGGATGATGTAGCTCACTGCTTTCCCTCGCGACAGGGTGATTAGTGCTTTAGTAGCAACTCCATTTCTGGCATAGTTTTGATCTTGTTCATGTTGGTTGGTAGCTTTTACTACGTCCTATTATATGTACCTGACTTGGAGTTCTTTTGGTTCCTGTGTTGATCTTACTTTGTTGATGACTGTGCTTTTTGATACTCCACTACTCTATTTGTTGTCTATGGATACAGGATGGGATGTTACTCTTGTACGATTGCTTCCCCTTGACAATTCAAGCCAAAAAGGGGGAGAAGATGTGATCATCATTGTGCTGTTGACATTTTATTCATTATCACATGTTGCGCTGCTTCACACATGCATTTTATTCATTATCATAGGGGATCTCATAATTAGGGGGAGATCTCAAATGATAGAGCATGATGTATCACATGTATATTTTTTGTAGATGATCTTCGTATTTATTGTTTTATATTTTATGAAAATCCCCATGCTTCACAAGGTATTGTGTGTTTTTAGTTTTTACAGGGTTACTTCATCCCACATCGATCTCAAAAAGAATATTGAATCACGGAAGGTGTTCAATAGTCTAAAGTCATGTAATTTTTAGTCTCTTTGTTTATCATGGGTTTAAAGAGTTTGTAATGTCATAATCTTTAGTCAATGTTGTATGTTTTGTCTCAGAATTGCCAAAGGAGGAGATTGTAAAGTCATGGTTTTTTGTTGGCTAAATTCTAAGTCCAAAAGTGGGTATAGTACTCCTTAGGTCACATCATCTGGATCGATGAAAAGCGAAGAAGATGCCATAATAAAGCATGAAGAATCATCACCCAAGAATGGCTCAAGTTTTAGGATGGTAAGAGAGACCTAGAAGACCAAAAATCATTCATATGAAAATGCCCAAAATCATAGAAAATGATTCCAAAAAGCCTAGACCAAGTGAAGCAAAGCATTAGGGAATAAAAGGAAGAAAAAAGCCAAAAATTCTACTTCAGGGTCGACCTTGACCATTTTGGGTCGACCCACCTCAAAGATTTTGTATGGGAAAAATTTCTAGAACATAAGAAAAGTGAAGGTCAACCCAAAGTGTCACTTGGGTCGACTGAAGTGTACACTTGGGTTGACCCTAAGCACTCAGGGTCGACCCTAATATGTGATTTCTTTCTAATTCCAGATTTAGCATGTTCTAATTCTTTGGGGTTGCTTCTCTATTTAATGCAACTCTTCTAATCCATGAAGGACACTTTTTGGAGAGCATTGAGGGTGCCTTAGGCTCATTCTAGAGTTTCCCTAAACTCTGGAAAACATTCCACTCATTCTCCATAAACCATTCTCTAGAGTTGCAAGTTTTTCACTCATATCTCTATGAACTTGCATTGATTGATCCTCAATCCTTGATGAGATCACTCTAGAGTTTCTCGAAACCCTAAAACCCTTATTTTGCTCCACTGTGAGTGTTGGTTGGCTTGAGGCAAAGCCGTCAAGGACAAGAATCGATCTTCGGATATCGTGGTTGATTGCTTTGAGAAGAATTGGCCAGTGAGGAATTGGAGCTGCTGTTGCAGAGATCGAAGGAGCTGAGTTCATGGTTTGCAAGCTAAAGAATTGATACCGAGGAACGGTGTGCCGTGTCCGATTGGGTAAGATTCAAGTCTTGTATTGTTTAAATCTTCTCATAGTGAAATTTGTGCTGGACTAGGTCCCGTGGTTTTTCCCGGAAGAGTTTTCCACTTAAAAAGTTTTGCATGTTCATGTGTGATTGAATGAGTGTGATTGGATAAAATTAAAATTGGTAGGAATTGTTAAGTAGACCTATTCACCACCCTCTAGGTCAAAGGATTCATTGAACTAAGAAATTTCATTCATAATATGAAATTGAAAAGCGTGTTGAGAATGCCAAGATAACTTTTTTTTTAGATACAAGATTGAGATGTCTCTTCTACTTGAAGCAACACATAAAACTTTGTGTACTTGTAATGATATTTAACATAAAAAGTTATAACAAAATCACAGTTATATATACAAATATCATAGTATCTCACAATTGCAATCACGATTGTATTGTACAGCGTGATTATTTATTATTCAACAATCACACTTTCATTGTAAACCGTATTTGTATATCCAAACTGATACAACAATCACGGTTATGTTTGAAACCATGGTTTGGTTGTATATCCAACTGATACAACAATCACTGTTATTTTTTAAACTCTGATTATTATTTATCATTTTTTAGTAACATTGATCATAGTTTGTGTTATTACCGTGATAGATTTATTAATAATCACGGTTATTCTTAACAACTGTGATTGTTGTTCAAATATGTATTATCAAATATCTACTCTCTTTCCTGTGCATAAATTTTTAAAATAGCCCTAGCCTTCTTTGTTTCCCCTCCAATAAAGACTCTATTATTCTCTACGACAAAGGTTATGTTTAATCACTGACAACAACTATGTTCAACCTCTAGCAAAATCATTGTACATATTCAAGTGCATTTTCTCTCTTTCTCGTTTCCTTTAGTTATTCATATATCTCTTTTCTTTTAGTTACTTTCATAAATTAGTTCACCCAATTGCATTTGTTCATAGCAGTCATGCCATGGGAACAATAATTTGATACAAAACCAAGAACTTATAGCCCATCTTCTTTGAAAAGGAAAGCCAGAGGCCTTATTATATGCAAACATTTGGTACAAAATAACACCGGTGAGAAGAAAATCATCGAAGAGAATGATAGAGGTACACCAACTTGTGTAAATGAAAATGCTTTGAGTTTCTCTGTTAGTGTATTTGCAAACATAATTCTAATTAATTATATAGGAATTTTAAACAAGTTTCAGATGAGGCCAAAGATAAGGTTTGGGGATCAATTGACAGTAAAAATCGTAATGTCCATAGTATTGTATTTTTATCTTACACTAACTTTGATTGTATGCTTTACTATGTTATATTATGTCTAAATATGTTTAGTGACCAAAGGCTAATGTGTTGGATGAAGAAAAAGAACAAAACAAGGAAAAACATAGGACACCAGTCGTCCCCCCTCAAGCCCCGTTGACCCCTAAAAGAACTCATGTTGGAAAAATGTATGGGGATTTCGGGTAGAGAGTAATCAAATCACCAGTTGACCGCCCAAACGCCGATTGACCTCCCCTCCATACCAGTCGACCAGCCAGTTGCTAATTTGCCTGCAATATTTCAGAATTCCGAGAATTAGAAGTCTCTAAGTACTCTTTGGCCTATAAATAGAATACTAACTCATGGGTGGGTTTCAAACATTCTAAGAGTTTTAGAAATCCCAGAGAGAGTTTTACAAAGCTTTTGCAAGGTTTTTTTTTTTTTTTCTAGAGAAGGAGTAAAGCTTGGAAATCGGAAAGAGCATTCTTAAGTGATAAAGCGTAGGGAAACGATTCGAAAGATACTATATACTGTATTGATAATGACATTATGATAAGGGAAAATATTGAATAAGACCTAGATATCTTTGTATTAAAGTTTAATGAACATGATGTGAATGCTATGATCTTGTATGTTAGAGAAGGGTATGTGGTTCATGACTTGGAATGGATTGTTGGATAATATTATGATATGATTTTTGTTTTATGATTTTGAATTGATTCTGATTATGGAAATTATTATATGATGATGGGATGCCAATGATAAAATTGTAGGGCTGGAATTATGATTAAGGATTTAGGGTTATGGGATTACAATTATTGGATTTTAATACTTTTATGTTAATAACCCTGTTTATATGATTTGAATATGATAATATATATGAATGGTAAGTATTATCGATATAATGTTCATATGCTAAATTATGATTAATTATGCATGTATGATGGTTAAGTTTTAGAAGGGTAAATACTTAGGTGTTCTTATGCAGCACAAGAAGGTCATTGCCTATGCATCAAGGCAATTAAAGGAGCATGAAAAGAATTACCCCACGCACGACTGGAAGCTTACTGTGATCGTGTTTGCACTCAAGATTTGGTGCCATTACCTTTATGGGGAGGACTTCTATGTGTTCACGGACCATAAGAGCCTCAAGTATCTCTTTTCCCAAAAGGAGCTGAATCTGAGGCAGCGGCATTGGATGGAGTTTCTGAAAGACTATGACTGCTTCATTCAGTATCACCCAAGCAAAGCGAATGTAGTGGTTGACGCTTTGAGTAGAAGACCTCCGGGGTTGTTGGCACATATGTTGGTACGGGAATGGAAGCTATTGGAAGATTTGGCAAATCTGGACATCAGTGTCAATGCTTTCGTCCGCAGTCTAGTGATGGCGAATATCACAGTTCGACCGTACATCATAGATCGGATCCGAGAGTTGCAGGCCTCGGATGCTGACTTGTTGGCTTTTCGGGACAAGGAAGTTGCCAAGGGTAGTGAAGAATTTTCTTTGACTAGCCAAGGTGCTATCACATTTAGGGGAAGACTGTGCGTCCCTGCCAATGTAGAGTCATACTGCAGAGGCTGAGTACATTGCAGCTGGCAGTTGTTGCACTCAACTTCTGTGGATAAAACAAATGTTGCTGGATTACGGGATAAATCAGGGCACCATGACTGTGTATTGTGATAATACAAGTGTAATAAATATTTCCAAGAATCCCATTCAACACTCTCGCACAAAGCACATAGACATTAGACATCATTTTATTCATGAGCTCGTTGAGCAACATGTTGTGTCTTTGGAATATGTCCAAACTGAGAACCAATTTGCAGACATTCTAACAAAACCTCTAGATTTCCTTCAGTTTGAATTCCTTAGGAAATCCATTGGTATTTGCGATGTTGAGTGATTGTGTGTTGTGTGATAGACTAGGTTGTTCTTCATGCTTATTATGTCCTAATGTATCCATGTGATGTATATTAGTAGGTTTTGCACTTTCTTATTTGTTTTACTCTTTGATTTTTTTTTTTTATTGATTCAAAGAAAAAACTCTAAAAAGATTTTGTGTTTCTTTTAAATAGGTTGTTTTTCCTTCATATATTGAAAAATTCAAAAAAAAAATTTGTTGTTGCTTGGGCTTACTCTCCTATCATATTGTGCATGTTTCAATTTCCTTGCATTCATGAATCTTATTTCATGCCAAGGTAAAAATATTTAATAGGATTGAGTTCATGAGGATATTATACCTTTCAAAGCCTTTTGGATAATTGAAAAATAGACAAAGATTCTAAATCACAGTTAAAGTTGGTTAAACAATGTTGCTAAAGTGTCATGCACATGCACTCTGACTTACTCTAGAAGATGGTCTAAATTCCTAAGTAAAGGTAATGCTATTATTCATGATGATTTTTTTAGTTGACCAAATCTGGATTGACCGATATATTAAATATCCTATTTGCTTCTGCCCCGCTTTAAAAAAGGATTAAGGCAATGGAAAGGGCTACCTCTGAGATAGTGTGAAAGTCACTATTGGATGTAAAGAGTATGAAATGGCTACCTAAGCAGATAATAGTTATCTATTTGGGTTGCTAGTGTGAAAGCCCCTGCTGCCAATAGCTAGGGCTACCTACCCAATCAATGTGAAAGCTGCTATTGTATGGAAAAGAAAAATTATATAAAAGATGAACAAGGGTGAATATTAGCACATGTTCTTCAAATACTAAAATTCAGGATTTAACAGGTTTGATTTCTAGTGTATGAGTTACCTTGAGTCCCTGAAATGCAATAATGCTATAACCTTAACCATGGGTTAAAACCTCCAAAAGAGTCAAGTCAGAAACCTCTCTACACACACTATGCTTCAAAGTGAAACTTTTCGCTAAATGTGTCTTGGTGGTTGTGTTTGTTATTGATCGCCCATGTGACTAGTATAGGTGGACATATCCTCATTTAGTCAAAACTTAATGATATTAAAACTTGGGTGAATAATCTTTTGGCCCCTTGGAAATTGGTGCATACATATATGATTATGTTGTGGCTAATGTAAACTTGTTTTGAGGGAGAGTTTCTGCTTTTGACTAATTTGAAATTAGACTTAATTGTGCTTTGCAAATAACTAATGGTTTCAAATGGTCTTGAATTAAGGGGGAGCTTTTAACTTTGACTATGGATCGCTTTTTGTTATTTCCTACTTTTCTATCATGTTATATCATTCTATGTTTTATGGATGTGGATTGTATGGATTCTGGTTTCCATGAATTATTTGTGATGTTTAGCTATTTTTGGCTTGTGATGAATGACTAGTTCCTTTTGTCATTTGTTTTGAAACTATGTCTAGAGACTATCTATCCTTGGTAATATTTTCATATCTTGTTGGATACCATATATTGAATGGATGTACTCTTAAAATTTGTTGAGCGATATTGCATTTCTTTCCTCGTCTTTTTTGTGATCCGATCGATGCTTTGGCATTCGTGTCAAAAAGGGAGAGAAATATTGAAGTACTTCATTGGTTAGTTTGTATATATTGATTTTTTTTCCACCTAGTGTTTTCCTCACTTTATATTTTATATACTTCACTTGGTTGTGTGTTTTAGCATGTGCAGGTGTTCAAAACAAGTTGTCATAAAAAAAGATCAAACGGTTTGAGTTGAAAAAGGTTGTGCGCTGATTTTTTTTATCAAAATTGTAATTCTGAGTCATGTAATTGATTAATCTCCATGTTTGGGAGTTTGTATCGAGTCATGTACTTCAGTTGGTATTTTGTCACGGAATTACAAAAGGGGGAGATTGTAAGGTCATAGTTTGTATTGTCTTAATTCCGATGTCAAAATTGTGTCAATGTAAGTCTAGTGTCGTTATTCCTCTGGTTGATGAAGATTGGTGAAGATGAAGCTACAAAGACTCAAGAGAAGTACATTCCGGTTTCAAGCTTCACTCATGCTCTTAGGATGGTAAATGACCTAGATACCTAGTGGTGACCATAGGTGGAATTGACTTAGAACATCTTAAGCATACACCCTAGGTGATTAGAAATTGACCCATGTAATCTTAATAGCCTTTGGATGATCTTAATAAATTATTGGATGTTGAAATAGGGTAGGCAGAGCAAATCAATCAAAATTTGCACAGACTGTTCGAACGCCCAGCCTAGCCATTCGAACGCCCAAGAATGGTTGGCTAGTCGTTCGAACGGGTAATTGAGATAAAAAAAAATACCATGTCTGGCCCCCCATTTTTATTTTTTTCAAGCAATTTCAAGGCCATTCGAATGCCCCTCATGGCCGTTCGAATGGACCTCATATTTTTGGTTTCTAAAATCATCCGAACTCTGTTTTGGCTAGTGCTATTGCCTTGGCTATTTATTGGATGTTCCCTAAGCTCATTCTAATGAATTTGAGAGAGTTTAGAGACTACTCCGAAGATTTTAGAGATCTTAAATCCCCACTTAATGGATTCCCTTAGTTCTCCTCTCTCATGCTCTAGTTGATGCAAGATCGAATTGATATTTCTTGAGTTACATCGGTTGATCTCCATTGTTGTTAGAGATCCCACTAGGACTGTAATTCGTTCCTTCATGCTAGTTTAAACTCCGTGTGAGTATTGGTTAATGTTGCCAAAGCTTTCGAGGACAAAGATCAATCAATAGATCATGGATTGATACTTTGAGAAAAGTTGGCCAGTGAGGAGCCGAAGTTGCTGCTGCAGAGATCGAACGAGGAGTTCGTGGTTGTTCTACAAGATGGAGAATTTGTACTGAGGAACAGTGTTTGGTGTCCGGTTGGGTAAGATTTGGTCTTGTGTCTGATAACTTATTCTCGTAGTGGATTTTGTGCGGGACTAGGTCCCGTGGTTTTTCCCAGAAGGGTTTTCCACGTAAAACTCTTGTGTGTGGTGGATTGCTTGTCTTCTTTACTTTCGCACTTGTATGCTTTGTTTTGCCATAACTCTAATTGTTAATCAACAAATTAAAAATTGGTAGACATTGCTAGGAAGACCTATTCACCCCCCTTAGGTCAGAGGAATCATTGAACAAAGATATTTTAGTCTTTAAGGACTCTTTGTCCTATAAATAGACAACTAACTCGTGGGTTTTAGGGCTTTAAACATTCTAAGAGTTTTAGAAATCTCAGAAAGAGTTTTGCAAGGGATTTTGTCCAAAGAAGGAGGAAAGCTTGGAAATCGGAATCCAAGAGCATTCTCAAGCGATAAATCATAGGGAAGTGATGCTAAAGGTACTAAATACTGTACTAATAATGATATTATGATAAGGAAAAGTATTGAATAAGACCTGAATATGTTTGTATTAAAGTTTAATGAACATGACGTGAATGCTATGACTATCGTTATATGGGTGGCTTTAATGGAGTTTCAAATGTGAGATATCAGAATCTAAGGGATAACCTAATAGAAAGTTAATCATGACACTCAAATACACTGTTCACAGCATGGTGAGTTGTTATAGACATAAGTCTAATATGGTCATGCATGGATATGGAACTAACTTGAAATCTGGTATGGACCTTGTTATTGAAAATCTGGAATGGACTTCGGCACGGACCTTGGCATTGAAATCTGGTATGAATTTAGACTAACATGGACCTTGGAACCCTGGTATAGACATGGGAATCTGGTATGGACTGACATGTTACTGTTATGATTTCACATGCATATGCACATGTATCACAAGTCTGCACAGAATGATGATATGGATATTGCTCATATGTTTTCCGCACTTTGATTATATAAAGAAGACCCAAAACTTGGTTGTCTTGAAACTTGTGTAAATTTAATGAAAATATGAAGATGCTTTGTGTAAGTTTTACTTTGTTAATTTATGTTTAAACATGTTTGGTGACCAAAGGCTATGAGTTATATGAAGAAAAATACCAAAACAATGAAAAACAAGGGACACCAGTCGACTCCCCCTCAAGCCCGGTCAACCCCTCAAGAAAACTCAAGTTAAAATAAATGTATGAGAGTTTTTAACAAAGAGTAGAACAATGGCTGGTCGACCGCCCAACCAAGCCAGTTGACCGGCCGTAAGTGTTTTGCCCAGAAAACACCTTCTAATTCTAGAAATCCAAGAATTAGTGATTTCTAATTGACCCTAAGCCTATATAAAGACCTTAACTCATGGGTTTTAGGGTTTATATCATTCTAAGACTTATTAGAGATTAATAGAGAGAAAAACCTAAGGTTTCTCAGAGGGTTTTCTTAGAGAAAAGTGAAAAGCTCGGAGATCACAGCCAAGCTCATTCTAAAGCGAAAGATCGTAGGGAAGTGATCGGGCGTAATTGCACACAATTACACACCTCAAAACTACACTCATTAAGTATTTAAATCTATTTTTATTACTATGATACTTCACCTGGTAGTGTTTTTTTTTCTATTTTAGGTTCATGAGAACAAAATGGAATAAATTTAAGGATTTACTGCAAGTGAAGAAGCTAGAAGAGTCTGAAACAAGCCAAAGAAGAAAATGAGCATAATTCAATACATTCTGATTGATTGCCCAAGCCCAGTATATTCCCTAGCAATGACGCCAAAAGTTGATCGATTAAGATCATTACCTCGTACCTACACTAATTCCGGAGAATAGGGACAAGTATTGAGGGTGTCGAACCATGAAGACTGCGATGGTTATATTACTTAAATGCAAAGATGAATTTTGAATTAAAGGTAAACAATGGATTTTAGTTTGTGGTTAATGGTCTTAAAATTATTCTAAATAGTCAAAGAAAATAAAAGTGATTAAAATCTAGATAGAGAAACCTAGGGTATCGAATCCACCGTTAACCTCATAGCTTTGATTTAATATATTCAGTCTAGGGTAATTATATACACTTGATTACGATTAATTGAGACTACAAGATTCAATTAATCATTAAGAAGATCATGTAATCGGATCCTAGGGATGACCTATCTTTGGTTGGCATGAATCATCCACATTAAACTAATTAATCTAGGATTGTGGCAATGATTCTTCTTTCCGAGGCATAGGACATCCTAGTATTCAAGTACTTGTATGATAAATACCATTACATACCATCCATAAATAAAAGCATAGAAATTAAATATGAATAGATCTCGATCTAAAAGATGATGATTCCTAAGACAAGGAATCATTTTCTTAAGATTGAATGTAAAAATTAAACACGATTGCCAAAGACAACCCTCGAGTTATGCAATAATCTATTACAAATAATCAAACCCTAAAAAAAACAACATAAATCAAAATTACTTGGCTAGGGTTTCATCGAAACCCTAGATGAGAGCTTAGTTGCTCATGAGTGAAGGAGTAGCTGCTAGGATTGGTGAAGACTCCATACTCCTAATGCATTTCTCCCTATGATTCTCCTCTAGAATTCCAAACCCTAGGCAAGGCTTTAGGGTCTTTTATTCATAGCCCCACAGTTCTTAGTAGGGTTTCCCCCCTTTCAGATCTGCGCACACATCCCAAAATAGAAGAAATACGATTTTCGATTGATCGGAGAGTAAGTTCTGATCGATCAGAATATACTGGCCCTAGGCGATCAATCAGAATGAACGCAATGCATGCAAACGGAGGGGTTAATCCCCTTCAGATCAGCTATAGTCCACCATATAGCTCCCTTGTGGCTTTTCAATACCACCATCAACTGACTCTCATTCTCGGTAGATAAATTAGATGCAATTATGACCGGGAGAATCTCATCCGGACCTAGAAAGGAATACTTGAGTGTTGGCGGTAGTGGCTTTAACTCGGGTTTAGGTGGAGCTTAGAGGGAAGGGATGGTAGGTACACTAGAGGTAGTTGGCAATGGATCTTTTCGGGCTTTCCTCAATGGATCTTTTGATGTGAAAATCCTCAACACCAAAATGAGCTAGACAAGCCTTTAATGGATTTTCATTCTGAACAAATGGAATGACATTCTCAAATGGTTCTTCTATCAGGTCCAAGAATTATTCCTCTTCTTCCGGTGGTTGATTGGAGGCATTGAAAATTTTTAGCCAGAATTTCATGTTTCCGAAAGACACATCCATCACCCCAGTTCTGCAGTTGATACAGGCATTGTAAGTAGCCAAAAATGGGCAACCTAGGATGATGGGAATTAGTCTTTTAGGATTATGAACCAGTTTCATATCAAGGACGAGGAAGTCAACAGGAAAATAAAATTTTTCGACCTTGATTAGGACATCTTCAATCACCCCACGTGGCATTTTAACAGATCTATCTGCTAATTGCAAAATGAATGAATTGGGGCTAACCTCTCCTAAACCAATCTGCTCATATACTGAGAAGGGGAACAAGTTCACACTTGCTCCTAAATCAAGGAGTGCCCAATCAATGGAGTTATCTTCAATGACACAAGAAATTATAGTGGAACCTAGATCTTTGAATTTAGGAGGGGTGGAATGTTGCAGAATGGAGCTCATCTGCTCAATAAGGACTTTCTTGGACACTTGTGTCCTAGATTTGTGCTTTTGAGTGCACAAGTCTTGCATAAGTCGGAACTTACTTGATAGCATCAAGCAAAGGGAGGTTTATCTTGACCTCTTTAAAAACCTCTATCATTTCTTCCATTTTGGCTCCCTTTTTACCAAAAGGAGATGGTTCATTTAAGCACTGAGTGAATAGAGCTCTAGGCACGTAAGGTACCTCGGGGGTGAAATGAGATGAAGTTGTAAAAGACACTCTGTCATTCTCAAAAACATTCACTCCCTCTCCATTTGGATTGGTTGAGCTAACTTTGGGCTCTTCTTCTTCCCTATCTTTCTTTTTTCCAACTCTATTCTCTAATACTTTTTCACTCCTCAAGGTGGTGACTACTTGCACATGCTCATGGTGATTACCGCTTTGTTGAGCATCATCAACTATGTTCACACCTCTTGGGTTCTTCACCGGTTGGCTCGGGAGTTTCCCTTCCTCTCTCCTATTGACAGTATTAGCTATTTGTCCCATTTGGGCCTCAAGCTTTTGGATCGATTGCGTATGAGAGTGCAATAACCAGTGTTGGCTTGTAATAACTGAGTATTAGCCTGTAACCCATGAAAAGTGATCAACACTTTCTCCTCAAAATTTTGATTTCTTGGAGGAGTAGGGTGTTGAACCTGTTGTTGCTAAGGGGGATGATAATTGGATTGATTTAGAAAATGGTCGGACATTCTATCTCGGCGGTTGAGAAAATAAGTTAGTTGGAGCTTGTTGTTGCCATGAGAAATTTGGATGATTTCTCCAACCCAGGTTGTATGTGTTGAATATAAATCATTACTCGGTCTTTAATACATGGCATTCACATGTTCCTGAACAAATTCAAGGAATTGGGCTGCTGATGGGCAGTCATGGACTAGATAGGCAAGACTCGAACACAAAGCACACCCTTCACTAGATGATGAAGGTTGGGGTGTTGTGTGAATCTGTCTTGCTGACATAAACTGATCTAGCTTTCTGGACAATGCATACATGGTTATTAACCTCATAAATGTCTCTCTTTTGAGAGGTGGTAGATATTTGTCTCTCAGAACGATTTGAGGTGGCATGTTACATTGAGTTTTCACTCAAGTTCTCAAGCTTCATTATCACTCTTGAGCATGAATGTTCCGCCACAAGAGGCATTGACCATTTGATATTGCTAGGATTTAAAGGGGATAATGGATATGGGATCTGACATGCTACTGATTTACGATTATGAATTGAAGATGATGTTGATTAATTATGCATTATATTGTAATTGTTTTTCTAGAGAATCCATGCTTATGTGAGTAATTATGGAGGAAGGGATATTTTAGGGTTTGTACTATAAATGAAGATGAAGGAAATGATTTATGATCGAAAGGGATGAAATCTGGAATTCAATGATTATAATTGTGAATTACCTTCCATGTACATAAGTTAACCTTATATGAACTTCCATGTAACTTATGAGTAATTATGCATATAATGTTGGTTCGGATAGGTAAATACTTAGAGAATGATATTGAAGACCTTGATTTCTCTAACCATATTTATGTGGATGGCTTTGGTGGAGTTACGAGGCTTGGATATCAGAATCTAAGGGATAACCTAGATGAAGGTTAACTATAACATACAAGCACATGTTGCACTGCATGATAGGTATTACAAGTATATGTCTCACGAGCACAAGATTATCATGTTACATGTCATTGGAACTATCATGTTACATGCTATTGAGAACTATCATGTTACATTCCATTGAGGAGATATCCTTTTTCATGCATTGCCATTATCATCTTACATGCATCGTCGAATAATCTTACAAGCATTGATACATATGATCACATGAACTTATATGAACATGCACAAGTCTTACATTTCTACACAAATCACAAGTCTCAACATGCCATGAATGAATGATGCTATGTTTATATGTTTCCGCATATGAACTATAAGATATGTTTATTTATGAAAAACCATGACCATAATTTTATGATATGACATTGTAGGCTAGACCTTGTATACATTGAACGTTTTCAATGCTCAGCCAAATTATTACTATCTGCAGGTTCGGGAGGATTCGAAATTTGTGCTTCGGGACCTTGGATCGAGGTAGAGTACCTAGAAGAGCAAGAAGGTGAATATCAGGAGACTGAAATGGATCAGGATCATTATCCATACTACTCCAGTAGCTAGATAGTAATTTTTATTTTAGTTTGAGAAAGATGTAACTAGTTACAATTTAAGTTGATGATGCTTAGGTTTAATTTTTGTAATTGAGATCATATGGGTTATCAGATTATTTTTGTTAGTTGGTCTACAGTTCTATAGATTATTCTATTCAAGGTTTATTACTAAAGAAAAATTCAAGACTCATATTTAGCATGCCTTTTATGTTGTTAAGCCACTATTGATATGCAATGTCATAGGTCCAACATCTCATTGACCTAAATGAGATTTTGGGGGGCAACACAAATTGTGGCCAATGTTATTGAGATGCTACCACCTTGCTAGGGCTGTCAAAGGTCTGGGTAGGGGCTAGGCCGGGGTCAGCCCTAGCCGCACCCTTTCCTCTAAGAGTAGGGCCCTACCAGGCCCTAGCCCTTCAAGAGTCGGGGTTGATTGGGCCCTAACCTTGCCCTTAAGGGCCAGGGTCGGACTGTGCCAGCCAAAGGGCCAGAAAAGCGGGATTTTTTATCAACTGTGTCTGGTGTTAAAAGGACAATATTATTACTACTCTTAACTAATGCTTATTATAGTAGAGGTATAGAAGTGGCGACCACACAATTAGGGCTGATTCACACCGACCGAGTGTAGAGATCTGAATCTAATTTTCCGTTTCTATCTCGTTTAATATGGGTAGTGAAAATTCAGTGAACCTCAAATCTAATGTTTGAGTTGAGAACTCACAAATTCAAGAGGATGGTTAGGTCTCCCTACAAATCTATCTACCATTTTTAAGATTACACAATCAAAATATTAATTAAGGGATAATGAACTTAAAGTGAGGAATAAGGGAAACAAGCAAACCACCACACAAGTAAATTGTTGCGACCCAAAATACCCCCTAGGAGTTAGGGATACTTTAGCTCATGACCGCCATATCATACAGCCCATACGATACATAAGGCACAAGAACAACCTATCACAGTACACAGACATATATAGCGGAAACGATTTAAAACACCTAGCGGAAGCCAAATTATAATTAACATTCCTATCGATTATTTCAAGTCTGAACCAATAGAAAACATATGTATAAGTATCCAAAATGTGGAGTGGACAAGTCCCACTCTCACTTAACAAAATATCATATCTCCCTAAGTCTGTCAACAAAAATCGAAGTCGTGATGCCTATCTAGTGGCCCATCGTCCTGGTAGTGGTCCATAGAAGGCTCTGGGTCGAAGTACTCCTCCTCTAACCAAGGCTCCATACCACATAAGTTGAAAGGAACCCGAGCACATGCCGATGATAAAAAATATCGGCTGAGCGTGGAATACTCAGCGTATACATACTACTAACAATAAAGCAATAATAACATAGAGCATGCAAATCATAGAGACTGAAATCCTTAAAACACATCAAAGCGTGGAAACTGTGAAGTAACACAAATGATGAAATCCGAAACCAAAACCGTGTGATTCATGCAATAATCATAGCCTTGTGAGTTCATGGAGTTTTTTAGAGTCATTTATGATCCGTAGAGACATAGAGCAATACCGTGGAGCAAAACCATAGAGCATATACCATAGAGATCTTAGAGCAATTTCATTTGTGATCCTTAGAGCTTGTGAAACGATCTTAGACATTATCATAGTGTTTTTGTGAGTGCATCATGATCAATGGAGCTTGTGAACCGATCTTAGACAATATCATAGAGTTACTTAAAATCATTCATATAAGTCACTTATTCAAAAACTATTTTCGTAACTTTGAGAAATCCATGGAAAAACCCCGATTCATGTGAGACATGCGAACATATGAGCATATGAGAGTAATAACACGTTTAAATACCAAAAAGTGCATAATAGTGATAGCTTACATCCAAGTACGAAACAACCATTCACACCATATCAAGACATATAGTTTAGAATAAGAAGAACCTCATGTGGTAACTAGTTGTATCACAAGATTGGTAGTAGAGTGAATCTACCTTGGTGAAATCGAGGGATTCGATTCCAAAAGCTTGGAACAAGTGAAAACCTCAAGTCCTTTGCCAAGAAACACCGAAGGAGGGAAGATCTTGATCTTCTCTTCAAGCTTTGAGCAAACCCTAGCTTCCTCCTTCTACTTCCTCTCAAAATCCTTTCAAAATAATGCACTAAGGGTTTATGAAACCCTAAGGCACGAACCAAGCCTTATATAGGCAAAAGGGTAGTGGCTAAAGACTCAAAAACCCTTAATGAAGAAAATCTGTGTACAACCGATCGATTGGTGGTCAGGACCGAGCGATCGGTGGCTTACTGAGCAATCGGTGGTTTCAACCAAGCGATCGGTTGAAAACATCCCCTCTAGAATTTTCCCCCATACAAATTAGTTAACCAGTTGATAGCTACCGAGCGATCGGTAGATGACCGGTCGATCGGTGGTTATCACTGAGCGATTGGTGCTCATCTGTTTTGCTGCAAAACCCTGTTTCTACCACTTGAACCTTCTCCAATCCAATTCTAACGCCTTTTATGCTTAAAACACACTCCTTTAGGCCATATAGACCCATCCACATGTACACCATATATCCCAACATTTCTATTAGCATAAACCCACAAGTTTACAAGACTACACTTGAACACTATTCACACTCTATTCACAACTTAGTGAAATAAGGATTTGGGGTTCTACATCCTCCCCTTACAAGAATTTCGCCCTCGAAATTGGAATGACAAAAAAAGTACAACAAGAACAAAATACAAAAAATCCAAAGACAGAACTACACAAACAAGTGAGGGTACTTTTCCCGCACTTCAGCTTCACACTTCCACATAGCCTCTTTTGCAGAATGGTGCTGCCACTTCACGAGGACTAACGGGATAGTCTTCGTACGCAAGACTTGATCTTGACGATCCAAGATCTGAGCTGGTTGCTCAACCAAAGTGAGATCTTCTCGAATCTTCACGGGATCAAGAGAAATGACGTGGGACGGATCCGGAATGTATTTCCTGAGCATGGAAATGTGGAATACATTATGGACCGTTGCCATGTGAGGCGGTAGGGCTACCCTATAAGCAACCTCACCAACCCTAGTGATGATCTCAAATGGCCCTATGTATCTAGGGCTAAGGTTTCCTTTCTTTTCAAACCTCATGATTCCCTGGCTCGACGAAATCTTCACAAAGACCCGATCCCTGACTTGGAATTCCAAATGTCTGCGGCAAGTGTCTGCGTAGCTCTTCTGCCTATCCTGAGCAGTTTTTAATCACTCCCTGATGATTTTGACCATTTCTACGGTCCGCTCGATCAATTCAAGACCAAGTACCTTCCTTTCACTAACTTAATCCCAATATAGAGGAGATCTACAACTTCGACCATACAGAGCTTTAAAAGGCACCATTTGGATACTTGCCTGGTAGCTGTTGTTGTAGGCAAACTCAACCAATGGCAAGTGTTCCTCCCAACTGCCTTGAAAGTCCAATATACAAGCTCGGAGCATATCTTCTACAACCTTGTTTACCCGTTCAATCTGCCCATCGGTTTTAGGATGAAAGGCGGTGTTGAAATCTAACCGAGAACCCATAGCAGTCTGAAAAGTTTTCCAGAGCTTGGAAGTAAACCTAGGATCTCGATCAGACACGATGGAAACCGGCACCCCATGCAGACGGACCTCCTCCTTAACATACAAAGCTACCAACTGGCTCGAACTGAAAGTAGTCTGGCATGGAAGAAAATGCGTAGACTTCGTCAATCTGTCAACTATCACCCAGATAGCATCAGAGCCCTTTGCCCTTCGCTGCAAGCCCACGATGAAATCCATCGAGATATTCTCCCACTTCCATTCCAGAATAAGGAGGGACTGTAAAAGACCTACCGACCTCTGATTCTCGGCCTTCACTTGCTGGCACACCAAACATCTAGAAACATATTTTGCGATTTCCCTCTTCATGTTTCGCCACCAGTAGTGCCTCTTGAGATTCTGGTACATCTTGGTACCTCCCGGATGTACCATGTACTTCGATCAGTGAGCCTCGTCCAAGATCTCACCCCTCAATACTGCGTCGGTGGGAATATTCAACCTGCCTTTGAATATGATGGCACCATCACCATTCAAAGCAAACTCCTAACTACCACTACTAACCGACTTGTCTCGGTAAGCAAGCAACTCAGCATCCGAATTCTGTAACTCCTTAATCTGGCCCAACTGAGATGTTTGACATTACCGGCCCGTAGGTAATGTGTCTGAGAGTAGTGTCTAAGTTACACATATCTTTCAACAACTTCCACTCTTGTACCCTTAAATGAGCCATAACCCCGTAAGGTTTCCTGCTAAAAGCATCGACTACTAGGTTCGCCTTACCTGGATGGTACCGAATGGAACAATCGTAGTCCTTCATGAACTCCATCCATCGACGCTGCCTCATATTCAATTCTTTCTGTATGAAGAGATACATCAAGCTCTTGTGATCCGTGAACACGATGAACTCTTCCCCATAAAGGTAGTGACGCCAAATCTTCGGAGCAAAGGCGACTGCGGCAAGCTCTAGATCATGCGTGGGATAGTTCTGCTCATGCTCCTTCAACTGGCTAGAAGCATAGGCAACCACCTGCTTATGCTGTATAAGAACGCACCCAAGCCCAACAACTGAAGCATCACTGTAGACTTCGAAGCCACCACTTGCAGACGGAACTGTGAGAACAGGGGCAGTGGTAAGCTTCCTTTTCAACTCCAGGAAACATGCCTCACACTTCTCACTCCAATTGAACTTAGCATTCTTTCGCGTGAGGTAGGTAAGCGGAGCTGCCAAGCTGGAAAATCCCTCCATGAACCTCCTGTAATACCCTATCAGGCCAAGAAAACTACGAATCTTGGTAACACTCTTCGGCCTCTCCCAATTCATCACTGCCTCAATCTTTGTAGGATCGACTGAGATACCCTCGGCAGACACCACATGACCAAGAAAAGATACCTTATCCCGCTAGAACTCGAACTTGCTCAACTTAGTATACAGGATATGCACTCGAAGAGTCTGTAATACAAGGCGGAGATCTCTCGTGTGATCATCCTGTGTCTGTGAATACACAAGGATATCATCTACAAATACGATCACACACTGATCGAGAGACGATTTGAACACTCAGTTCATCAGATCCATGAATGCAGCTGGCGTGTTAGTCATACCAAAGGACATCACTAGAAACTCATAGTGACCATATCGGGTTTTGAATGCTGTCTTCGGAACGTCTTCTGCCTTAATCTTTAACTGATGATAACCAGATCGAAGGTCAATCTTTGAGAAAAACTTTGCACCCTTCAACTGGTCAAACAAGTCGTCTATCCGTGATAATGGATAACGATTCTTGATAGTGACTTTGTTTAACTCCCTGTAGTCAATGCACATCCGCGTCGACCCATCTTTCTTTTTCACGAAGAGAAGCCAAGGCCTTGCAATTTTTCCAACTGCTCCTTTAACTCTTTATGCTCGATAGGAGCCATCCTATACGGAGCCTTAGAAATCGGAGCCGTGCCTGGAGCTAGCTCAATCGCGAACTCAATTGCCTGATTAGGATGTAATCCCGACAAGGTCTTCGTAAAAACATCCATATACTCACACACAACCGGAATGGATGTGGAGTCTCGTACTTCTGCATTCGCGAGACTGAGAGCTGCAAAGTGAGCAATGTCTCTCCTTTGAAGTTCCCTGAAATGAAAAGGCTTCAACCTAGCGGGTTTAAAGTTCACCACCTTCTCAAAACACGCCATATGACCATGGTGACCTGAGAGCCAATCTATACCTAGGATAACATCGAAATCCCAATCTTGAAATCCTATAATGATCAGGTCGACTGGCAACTCATGCTGCATGACTTGCACAACGCTGCCCGAATACACTTTATCTACCTCAACAGACTTACCCAGTGGAGTCGAAATGGAAAACTCTCGAGGTAGCATACTTGGCTCAGACGTAAAGCCTTCGGCAAAACTAGGCGAGACGAATGAATAAATGGATCTGGTGTCGATCAACACCCTTGCTAAACACTCATTTACTAGCAACGATCCTGTGAATTATTGCTACTCAAGTTATAATTTGCTACATGCATAATACATATTGACACACGCATAACAATAAGCATTACATAGCATATATATATATATCATGGCAACTCTAGAACTATAACAGTATCAAACTCGCTCGTACCTTGCACAACATCATCAGATGCCTGTGCATCTCTATCGGTCATGGTGAACACCCTGCCCTAATTAGCCTGACGAGGCTGCTGGGTGAGTGGCAAGGATCTAGAGGCCAGAGATGAAGATCCCTGAAGCGAAGTCTGCCTCCCTGGAGGTCAGACTCCCTGTGGCCCAATCTATGATTGCTTGTGTGGGCAATCCCTAATCAAATGACCAACCTCACCACAGTGGAAGCACCCACCTGATAATCTACAGTAATCCCCAGTCTTGTGCCGACAACCACACATGACGCACTCCTCGAATGCCTGCGATACGGAGGAAGCTGGAGGCATAAACCTCATAGCCTGTGACATCATAGGGCGCGGTGCCTGATGCACAAAAGGAGGCCTCTGAGCCGACATTGGCTGAGAGAACTGATATGGTGCGGTCTTGGTCCTCTTCTCGGACTGTGATGAACCACTAGACTGACCCCGAGACATGCTCCTCCCGAAGCCACTATCCCTTCTCCTGATAAACTCCTCTGTATTCTTCTCGGCGATCTTCGCCTTTCCCACTATCTCTCTTCAGGATTCTACTTGGAGGATGGACACCCTATCACGGATGAGCGCCTTCAATCCCATCTTGAACTTTTTGACCCTCAAATCTTCAGTCTCAACCAAATACAGAGCAAATCTCGACAACTCGATGAACTTAGCCTCATACTCGGCCACGTTAATCGCTCCCTACTCTAAGAGCATGAATTCCCTTGCCTTCTGTTCCCAAATAAATCTGGGAAAATACTACTCACGGAAGGTGTCTAGGAACTTCGCCCATGTCCAGGGTTTCCCTGCCTTCGCAAGATCCCTCTACCTTTGGGCAGCTCTCCACCAATGTTCGGCTTCACCTTCCATCACGAAGGAAGCCCATTCAACCTGTAGTTCCTCAATACATCGGAAAGCCCAAAAGGTCTTCTCCAATTGCATAATCCATGCCTCTACCACCATCAGGTCCAGAGTAACATAGAACGTAGGAGACCGTAGTCTCTGGAAAGCTTCAAGTCCCGCGGTGCGATGCACCGGTGGAGGCACAGGAGAATTCCGTGGGTTAGGAGTAGCCACAGCAGGTTTGGCTGCCAACAAGGCCAAAGTCTCTGCTATGGAATCCATAGCATTCGTGGAGTAAAGCGGCTCCTCCTCTCTCGGAATCTCACCCTTGGATCTCCAAGTATGGTAACCACGACCCCGATTGCCGCGTCTCATGACGTAAAATCCTGAGATCAATTGGCAAAACATGAGTCTAACTTAGATACCAACCCTCACACAACATATAGCAGTTCAATAATCATGAAATGCTAATACCACATATAGTATAGATCGAGGTATACACATAACCATACAATTATGACTTAGATTTTTCTAGCGTAGCTAAGATTCTTGTGTTGGGCATCTACCTTTTACTTTGGAGTAAGACTAAGGACATAGTCTAAACTAACACCTAAACTAGGATCCTAGACTGACCTAAAGATTCGCTTGATACTGGTTAGGTCATGGTAGCAAGAATAACACAGACAATCCATCTGAGTTCTTAGTTCAACTCAGAGAACTCACTTCCGCTTAGCCAAAGGGAACCGATCCCTACAGCTTTGATACCAAGTCTGTCGTGACACAAAATACCCCCTAGGAGTTAGGGATACTTTAGCTCGTGACCGCCGTATCATACATCCCATACGATACATAAGGCACAAGAACAACCTGTCACAGTACACAGATGTACATAGCGGAAATGATTTAAAACACCTAGCGGAAGCCAAATTATAATTAGCACTCTTGTCGATTAGTTCAAGTCTGAACCAAGAGAAAACATTTGTATAAGTATCCAAAATGTGGAGTGGACAAGTCCCACTCTCACATAACAAAATATCATATCTCCCTAAGTCTGTCAACAAAAATCGAAGTTGTGCGCCTATCTAGTGGCCCATCATCCTGGTAGTGGTCCATAGAAGGCTCCGGGTCGAAGTACTCCTCCTCTAACCAAGGCTCCGTACCACATAAGTCGAAAGGAACCCAAGCACCTGCCAATGATAACAAATATCGGCTGAGCGTTGAATACTCAGTGTATACATACTACTAACAATAAATCAATAATAACATAGAGCATGCAAATCATGGAGACTGAAATCCTTAAAACACATTAAAGCGTGGAAACCGTGAAATAACACATATGATAAAATCCGAAACCAAAACAGTGTGAGTCATGCGATAATCATAGCCTTGTGAGTTCTTGGAGTTTATGGAGTTTCTTAGAGTCATTTATGATTCGTAGAGACATAGAGCAATACCGTAGAGCAAAACCATAGAGCAAATACCATAGAGATCTTAGAGGAATTTCATTTGTGATCCTTAGAGCTTGTGAAACGATCTTAGACATTATCATACTGTTCTTGTGAGTGTATCATGATCCATGGAGCTTGTGAACCGATCTTAGACGATATCATAGAGTTGCTTAAAATCATTCATATAAGTCACTTATTCAAAAACTATTTTTGCAACTTTGAGAAATCCATGGAAAAACCCCGATTCATGCGAGACATGCGAACATATGAGCATACGAGAGTAATAACATGTTTAAACACCCAAAAGTCCTTAGAAGCACTAAACCAAACACATAGAGTGCATAATAGTGATAGCTTACATCCGAGTACAAAACAACTATTCACACCATATCAAGATATATAGTTTAAAATAAGAAGAACCTCATGCGATAACTAGTAGCATCACAAGATTGGTAGTAGAGTGTATCTACCTTGGTGAAATCGAGGGATTCGGTTCCAAAAGCTTGGAACAAGTGAAAACCTCAAGTCCTTTGCTAAGAAATACCGAAGGAGGGAAGATCTTGATCTTCTCTTCAAGCTTTGAGCAAACCCTAGCTTCCTCCTTCTACTTCCTCTCAAATTCCTCTCAAAATAATGCACTAAGGGTTTATGAAACCCTAAGGCACGAACCAAGCCTTATATAGGCAAAAGGGTAGTGGCTAAAGACTCAAAAACCCTTAATGAAGAAAATCTGCGTACAACCGATCGATCGGTGGTCAGGACCGAGCGATCGGTTGAAAACACCCCCTCTAAAATTTTTTCCCATACAAATTAGTTAATCAGTCGACAGCTACCGAGTGATCGGTAGATGACCGGTCGATCGGTGGTTAACATCGAGCGATCGGTAGATCACCGGTCGATCGGTGGTTATCACTGAGCGATCGGTGCTGCTCTGTTTTGCTGCAAAACCATGTTTCTACCACTTGAACCTTCTCAATCCAATTCTAACGCCTTTTATGCTTAAAACACACTCTTTTAGGCCATATAGACTCATCCACATGTACACCATATATCCCAACATTTCCATTAGCATAAACCCACAAGTTTACAAGACTACACTTGAACACTATTCACACCCTATTCACTAATTAGTGAAATAACAAATTTTTACGTGGAAACCCTTCTGGGGAAAACCACGGGGCTTAGTCCAGTAAAGTAAATCCACTAAGACAAAGTACCAGATACTTATAGACTCGAACCTCACCCAAACAAGACTCGACTTCCTCGATCCACGGCTAGTCCTTCATGCCTAAATAAGTAATCACGATCTCGCAAGACTCGCAATCTACCGTAGTAGCTTGTTCTTCTCTTGTGTCTTGACAACCACGATCTCTAAGATCGATCTTCATCAATGACGGCTTCGGATTCCACGGACCAAATCACATAACCACGATCCTCCTCGGATCGATCTCCTTTAGAACAGCTCCGGAACACTCCAGCCAATTTGTTCTTTCCAGAACGGGTTGATGGTTTAGGACAACTCTAGATTGATCCTATCAATAGCTTAAGGATCAACCAAAGCAAGTTTTTAGAGATAAGAATGATAAAATTTGCATCTCTAGAGCAACTAATAAAGGAGAAGGAGAGAAATAAATCCCAGAATTTATGAGAACTCTAGAACTAGCCCAATGCACTCTCCACACTCTCCCAAAGTCCACATTCATGGACTAGAAGGATTCCATTAAATAGAGAAGCCAAACAATGATTTAGAATTTGCTAGTCCTCATGGCTCAAAGGGGATTGAGTCGATTCAACATCCACTTTAGTCAACCTAGATTTTTGGTGTCTTCTGGAAAATTTTGCCATACAATTTTTGTTAAGAATGGGTTGACCCAATATGGTATGGGTCGACCCAATGGTGAATTTTGAGACTTTTTCACCCTTGTATACCCTATTCTTTGCTTCATATTAATCTAGGCATTTTGGAACCAAATGCAATGATTATGGGCACTTCCATTTGGGTAATTTTTTGTCTCTAAGTTGATTTCCACCTAAGGTATCATGGTATCTAGGTTATTTACCATCCTATGAGTGAAATAGAGGCTATGATCGGAATGTCTTCAACTCATCTTGAACGCTTGTAAGCAATGACACATATGCTGATTTTTTACATTTTGATACTCCTTTATCCATTTTTCTTTGACTCAATATATTTTTCTTTTACTTTTTGCCCAAATTCCTCCGAACTTTGTTAGACTTCTTTTGATGTTCTTTATCTGAACATATCTTTTCATGCAATGATGGCTTTCACACTATCTAGGTAGGTAGTCCTAGCTATTGGCAGTCAGGGCTTTCACTCTAGCAATCTAGATAGATAATTACTATCCGCATAGGTAGCCATTACATACTGTTTGTATCCAATAGTGACTTTCACACTAGTCCAGTAGGTAGAACTTTTCATTGCAACAATTTTTTCTCATGGAGGACACACAAAATGGGGATGACTAATAATATAGTCATTCTAGATTGGTCATCATAGGTTACACTTTTAGGATAAGTCAAACACCTACAAATTGGAAAATAGACCTCTTAACAGAATTAGTCAGAGTGTGTGAAATTACAAAGCATACACACATGAATAAGTCTCTAACTATGCAAGATAAAACCAGTCTAATTTCAGCCTAACCAAGAGACTATGAAGGTGATATATCCTCAATCAGCAACAAACTCATGTTCAACCTTGGACAAGTATAAGAATAGAGATCACACATGGAATGCAGATCATGCAAGTCAAGCAAGAGCAACATGACAAAATTATTTTTGGATTTTATAGTTTTTCAATGTTTTTTTTTATTTTCAAAATAAAGAAAACATAAAAACAAACCAAAACAAATAACAAAAAAAATAGAACTACTAGTATACACAAGCAGCATAGCACTAGGATAAGATATAACAATAACAACACACCTTAGGCTATGACAAACCTAGGCTAAGTGAAGCCCTTCTAATCTTCCTTTCTCACCCAAATGGCTTTAACAGATTTAGTGACCCTTTGGTCATTAATCGTTTTAGATGAAGTTTCAGACAAGATCTTTTGCCTCTTCCTCCTGTTCCTCCTTTTTCAAGATTGAGTCCTAGAATTATGATGGGCATATTGGTTCTTCCCATTTCCTCCTTTATATATAGCATAAGGAGTGTCCTGACCATGCCACTATCTAGAGTTATTATAGATATTCAATATATCATCATTTAACTTCCTAGACATATCCACTAGGATATTAACTCTCCTTTGAAGATTTCCATTAGAATTATGTTGGTTCCTAGAACCATGATTGGACATTCTTCGAAGTTTAGGACATTGAGGCCTAATATGACCCTTCAATCCACATTTATGACATGTAGGAATGAATTTCTGAGTAGAAGGGTCCTTCCTATTTTTAGGGGGGTGCCTTTTATCATCAAGCTCAGTGTTCGAGATAGATGGAGTTCCCTTAATATCTCCACACCTCTGATCTTGCTTAAGATCAGCCAACTTGATTTCAAAACTTGTCTTTTGATCAAAACAAACATGCAAATCAGATTCAAGGAGCTGAACCTTGACAAGGAGGGAAGCCTTCTCTTCCTCAAGCTGCGATACAAGAGCTTTCAACTCAGAAGCCACTTGATCTAAGACATCTCTTTCCATTTCAATGGATTTTGTAGAGCCCCAGACTTTTTCATGCCTAATGCATGGCACTTTTGTTGCTAATTTGCCTTTAATATAGTACAATTAATAAATAAGGAAGAAATTAAAAATTCTGAAATAATAGAAATGTTCCTTTTCAAAGTACGAACCCAACGCAAGTTGAATCGTCAAAATCCGACGAACGGGTAAAAAGATATGGCCAAAACAGTTTGGACCTGAAGACCACCGATCGCTCGGTCCATGGAGCGATCGATCGGTCCAAAACCGATCAATCGGAGGCTATCGACTGGTGCACTTTTTTGTATGGGGAAATTTTCCAGAGAGCATATTTTTGACCGATCGCCTGGTCAAGAACACCGATCGCTCGGTAGGCAACCGATCGATCGGTCATAACCACCGATCGCTCGGTCTTCGTGTTTTTGCAGAATTTCATTAAGGGCATTTTCGGCATTTGGGTGTTATACCCTTCCCTATTAAGGTTTGCCCGAGCCTTTAGGGCTCATTCTCAACACTTAGAGTATTTTGAGAGCTAGAGGAAGAGGAGAAAGAGATTCTAACCAAGGGTTTGAATTTGGGGAGAAATCAAAGGGGATGTGAACCCACAATCACCCCAAGCTCGTTTTCCTTCAAGATCAAGATTCAAGCTCGTGAGGAGCACCTTTCCCAAGCTAGGGCAGCAACTCATGCACGTTTTGGAGGGGGATTCTTTCCCTCATTGGTCAAGGTCGGTGCCTCTTGCTACCCTCCTAGTTCATACCTCTTTTATTCCCTTCTGCTTTATTGTTTTCATAATGTATAAACCTAAGGGGATGAATGGATGGTTGTGGATGTGAATGGGCGATTGGATGCCGTATGTATGGTTGTGATGAATGAAATGGGGAGGGCATTGTATCCATAATGAACAAACATGTATGATGTGAGTATAACCCACCTAAAAAAGCATGATTTAGGTTTAAATAAATAATGGACACACCCTATGCTTGATGAAATGCCAAGGTGCATAACACGAAGGATAAATTAAGAAAATGCATGCTTAATTATTTGTCAACATGTTAGGGCTTATGATAGTGTGAGTTCTTGTTTCCTTAAAATGTCACAAATGCTTATTGTTTAAATTGCGACATGCTATATATTGTGAAATCCCCAAATGTCATATTTAAATTCCAATGCAAGTATGCACACGATTCCACGAGCACGGCATGCATGACATAAATTATCGTTATTTTCAAGAACGAGATTTAGAGGTGGGGCATATCCTACGATATGCTTCACTCCACTTTGGTAAGGACAAGACATGCATCTCATAATGAAGGGTCTCCCTTCCCTCGCAAGTGCATTTAGGAAGAAGGGTCTCCCTTCCCTCACAAGTAGTTTACTTTCCAAGCAAGCATGACATGACATGAGCATTTAGGAAGAAGGGTCTCCCTTCCCTCATAAGTAGATTATTTTCCAAGCAAGCATGTTGACAAGCATGAGCATTTTAGGAAGATGGGTCTCCCTTCCCTCACAAGTAGTTTATTTTCTGAGCAAGCAAACATGATACAAGCATGACACGCGTGGCATGACACGCATGACACAATAGACAAGTTTTCAATCACGGAAAGGGTAATTTCAGTCAAGTCAAGTGCACTATGTTTTCAAGGGTTTTATCGATTTTTATGAAATGCAAGCATGATTATAAATTGCTTTATTTTCTTGTTCTGATATTAATTGTTCCTGCTTTATATATGTGAACTGCTTTCTGCTTCCTATACTGCTATGGTGTTGCTATGACTGTTATTAGTATTTGGTATCTGCTGAGTATTCCATGCTCAGCCGTACTTCTTATGTCGGTAGGTACTGAGGGAGCTACTGCTCCATTTGATGTCTGTGCTCTGAGCCCGTGGGTGGAGGAGGAGTACGTTGAGGAGCTTGTGGAGGAACCTCAGGGTGAGGGTTATTATTAGGTGGTGGTAGATTCTGAGTGGATAGCTGTGGGTGAGCTAGAGAGTTATATCCATGTATTTTGGCGAGCATGTCCACGCTTTCTTTGTTTTGATTCCCTTTTTTTTGTATCAAACTTGAATCATGTATATACATAGAGGTTTGATAAACTTCTGCTGTACTATGTTAGAGTATGTTTCCGCTGTTTTTATCATCTATTGTACATGCTCTGTGGGTTTTGCTGGTTGATTTGTCAAGCAAGTCATGCAAGTCATGATTAGTCGTCCAAGATTCACTCTAACTTCTAGGATGGGTTTCGGGTCGCTACAAGAAGTGGTATCAAAGCTTAGGCTTTAGGTCTCTAGGGTCACTTAGAATCTAATACCACGGCTTGAGAAGAGCATATGTCAGGAAACAAGTTAGGAAGGAAGTGAGTCAGAAGCGAGTCATGAGCCAAGTGTAAGACTAAACTTTAGTCTTAGTCAAAATGGTTGCTTCAACCAAGTACGGGTCTTAGAGGCGCTAGAACACCAAAGTATAATATGATAAATACTCTAATGACTTGATGTGATGTATGCTAGTGTTATAAAATTTATGCAATTGAATTATGATGAATTGAACCAATACGATAAATTGTGGTTTCAAGTTAGACTCATGTGGTGCTATTGTTCTCAGGACTTTAGTTATGAGGTGGGGCACATGGGGTTGTGGACCACACACCAGAGCTTCATCTTCTTTTAGAGATGACTCTCTCAGGTCTTAGGCTCTATTACTGAGACACTCGCCATCCTGGCGGCTCGGCAGGCGATACCTTCTTCAGCGGCACCTACCCCACCGCCCGCAGCTCCAGTACATCGTACAGTTGGAGTTGAGGCATTCAGGAGATTAAGGCGTCCATCATTCCATGGGAGTGTGGACCCTCTTGCTGTAGAGGCTTGGATCCTCCAGTTGGAAAACATATTTGCGGTCCTATCGCCGACAGAGGAAGAGAAAGTAGCATGGGCAGTTTTCATGCTTGAGGGTGAGGCACACCATTGGTGGTTGTTCGCCTTGAGGACTCGAGATTTGACCATGCAGGGTCAACCTTGGACTTGGGAGGAGTTCAAGGACACTTTTTATAAGAAGTACTTTCTGATCGGAGCACGGGAAAAGAAAGAGAGAGAATTCATCAACCTTGAGCAAGGTTCGATGTCAGTAGCAAAATATGAGGATAAGTTATCGGAGCTCTCTAGATTTACGCCTCACATGGTTGCTACTGAGGCAAGGAAGGCGAGGAGATTTGAGCAAGGGCTCAAGGATGTCATTATGGAAAAAGTATAAGCTTTCAGGCACGCTACTTATCTGGAGGTAGTAAACAAAGCCTTATTGGTCGAGGCGAATTCCGAGGCCGTGTCCAAGAAGAGGGAGTTGGCGAGAGGCCAACCTAGTAGTTCAGCACCTCCAGAGAGGCGGGCTCGTACCGGCCCTTATCAGTACACGTGGCCAGCACCACCTATGAGGCCATCTTATGCGCCTCCAGTTCCACGGTAGTATGTGCCTCAGGCACCGCGACCTCAGGCTCTTCTGGCCCCACGGCCTGTTGCACCTCAGGTACCGAGGTATGCACCACCTCCGGCCCCTCCGACTTACACATATGAGGTCTGCACTTCATGCGGCCGAAGGCATCCGGCAAGAGAGTGCCGAAGAGCATCGGGTGGATGTTACCATTGCAGTCGCCAAGGCCATATGATCAGGGATTGCCCTACTCGGTATTTACCAGGCTAGTCTCAGGGGATGAAGCCCCCAGCACGCCCTGTAGGATCATATCAGGCGTCATCCCAGACTACCCGGTTTACACCTCCACCTCGCCAGGCGAACCAGGGGTGAGTTTTTGCCTTGACAGAGGGTGATGCACTTGCATCTGACGATGTAGTGCAAGGTACGTAGTTGTAGTTTATTCAATTTTCCTTAAATTTTTGTTATGGATTATTCGATTGTGTACATATATGGCATGATTATATATATATATACCGATATGTATACGCTATTGATGTATGGATTGACTTAGCTAGCTACAATTTTAGGAACCTTACTAGTCAATGAATGTTTGGCTCGAGTATTGATCGACACCGAGTCTACTCATTCATTCGTATCGCCGGGTTTCTCTCAAGGCTTTTCCTCTGAGCCTAGCCAGTTGGAACCGGAGTTAGCCATTTCGACTCCTCTCGGCAAGACAGTATTGTCGGATAAAGTGTATAGGAGCAGTGTGGTTCAAGTGGGGAGCCACGAGTTGGCGGTTGATCTAATCGTTCTCGGATTTCAAGACGTTGATGTTATATTGGGAATGGATTGGTTAGCAGCGCATCATGGGCATGTAGCTTGCTTTGAAAAGATGGTACTCTTCCGACCAGTAGAAGGAAAACCATTTCACTTTCGGGGGTTGAGAAGTAGAGATATTACCCGTTTTGTGGCGTTGAACCTAGCAAACCCCGAGGCAGAGGACTCTTTGACTATTCCGGTCGTGAGTGAATTCCTGGATGTATTTCCAGAGGAGTTGCCAGTTGAACAAAGTCACTAGGTTGGCGAGAGGCCAACCTAGTAGTTCAGCACCTTGTGATCGGGCTTGCACCAGGCACAGCTCCTATTTTCAGGGCTCCGTATAGAATGGCCCCTATTGAACTCAAGGAGTTGAAGACACAGTTGGAGGAATTGCAAGGCCTTGGTTTCATTCGACCAAGTGTCTCACCGTGGGGTGCCCCGGTGTTATTTGTTAAGAAGAAGGATGGCTCGATACGGATGTGCATCGATCATCGACAGTTGAACAAAGTCACTATAAAGAATAGGTACCCATTGCCTAGGATTGATGACTTGTTCGATCACCAGTTGAAGATCAAGGCCGAGGATGTGCCCAAAACTGCTTTTCGGACTCGATACGGACACTACGAGTTCTTGGTGATGCCTTTTGGTCTCACAAATGCACCAGCAGCCTTTATGGATTTAATGAGCCGGGTATTCTGGCCATACCTCGAGCGATGCGTGATCATGTTTGTCGATGATATTTTGGTGTATTCCCAGACACGGGAAGATCACATGCGAGACCTTCGCCTTGCTTTGGAAATGCTGAGAGAGCACAAGTTGTATGCTAAATTAAGCAAGTGTGAGTTTTGGTTGGAAGAGGTGGCATTCCTAGGCCACGTCGTATCCGGGAAAGGCATTTCGGTAGATCTGAAGAAGATAGAGGCAGTCATGAGTTGGTCGAGGCCCAAGAGTGTCACAGAGATACGCAGTTTCCTTGGGTTGGTAGGCTACTATAGGAGATTCGTAGAGGGTTTCTCCAGCCTTGCGGCACTGCTCACTTATTTGACAAGGAAGAATGCGAAATTTGTATGGAGTGATAAGTGTGAGATCAGTTTCACGGAACTGAAGAAGAGGCTTACCACGGCCCCCGTCCTTACAATGCCATCCGGACATGGTGGTTATGAGGTCTATAGTGATGCCTCGCATGTTGGACTTGGGTGTGGGCTCATGCAACACAAGAAAGTCATTGCCTATGCATTGAGGCAATTGAAAGAGCATGAAAAGAATTATCCCACGCACGACTTGGAGCTTGCGGCAGTCGTGTTTGCACTCAAGATTTGGTGCCATTACCTTTATGGGGTGGAGTTCTATGTGTTCACGGATCACAAGAGTCTCAAGTATCTCTTTTCCCAAAAGGAGCTGAATCTAAGGCAACGACGTTGGATGAAATTTTTGAAAGACTATGACTGCACCATCCAATACCACCTGGGCAAAGCAAACGTTGTAGCGGATGCTTTGAGTAGAAGACCTCTGGGGTTATTAACACACATGTTGGTGCAAGAATGGAGATTATTGGAGGATTTGAAAAATCTGGACATTAGTGTGAATGATACAGTCCGCGGTCCTGTTTTGGCAAATGTCACGGTTCAGCCATACATATAGATTTGATCCAAGAATACCAAGCCACAGATGCTGAATTATTGGCTTATCGGGACAAAGAAGTTGCCAAGGGTAGTGAAGACTTTTCTCTCACTAGTCGAGGTGCTATTACGTTTAAAGGAAGGCTATGTATTCCGGCCAATGTAGATCTTCGATGAGAGATCATGGATGAAGCACATCGTTCGAAGTACACAGTGCATCCTAGGGGTACAAAGATGTACCGAAATCTCAAGAATCACTATTGGTGGCGGAATATGAAGAGGGAGGTTGCGGAGTATGTGGCACGGTGTTTGGTGTGCCAGCAGGTGAAAGCAAAGCACGTGCGGCCCGCAGGTCTATTACAGTCTCTTCCTATTCCCGAGTGGAAATGGGAGAACATCTCCATGGACTTCATAGTTGGCTTGTGAAAGACGGCAAGGGGCTCAGATGGGATTTTGGTTGTGGTGGACCGTTTGACAAAGTCCGCGCATTTCTTACCTTACCGGACCACGTTCAATTCTAATCAGTTGGCCACTCTGTACATCAGGGAAGTGGTTAGGCTACACGGGGTGCCAGTCAGTATTGTCTCAGATCGGGATCCGAGATTCACATCAAGATTCTGGAAGATTTTTCAAGAAGCCATGGGTTCCCGACTTGATTTCAGCACTGCATTTCATCCACAAACAGATGGACAAACTGAGAGAGTGAACTAAGTTATCGAAGACATGCTTCGGGTATGTATGTTGGATTTCAAGGGCAATTGGGAAGAACACTTGTCTTTGGTTGAATTCGCCCATAACAATAGCTATCAGGCGAGCATCCAAATGGCACCATTTGAGGCCTTATATGGGCGAAGTTGCAGGTCTCCTCTCTACTGGGATGAGGTAGGAGAAAGAAAGGTGTTAGGTTGGGAGTTGATCGAGCATACTGCGAGTATAGTCAAGATCATCCGGGATCGGTTGAAAACCGTTCAAGATTGTCAAAAGAGCTATGCGGACACACGCCGCAGGGACTTGGAATTCCAGGTTGGGGAAAAAGTCTTTGTGAAGGTATCTCCTAGCAAGGGGATTATGAGATTTCGCAGGCGAGGCAAGCTTAGTCCTCGGTATGTTGGCCCATTTGAGATCATCACGTGAGTTGGTGAAGTTGCTTACAGGGTAGCTCTTCCACCTCACATGGCCGCGGTTCACAACGTTTTCCATGTGTCTATGCTTCGGAAGTACATTGCGGATCCTTCGCATGTCATAGACTTGGAGCCGTTGGAAATTCGAGAGGATCTCACTTTAGTTAAGAGGCCGGTTCATATATTGGATCGGAGAGATCAAGTCCTTCGCAACAAAAAGATTCTGTTGGTTCTCGTGCAGTGGCAACATCATGCTCGAGAAGAGTCTACGTGGGAGCGATAGGCCGAAGTCAAAGCGAAGTACCCGGAATTGTTTGAATGAGTTTTTGTATAGGTTTTGTATATGACTTGTAATTTTGTTTTGGTTTATACTGCAAATATCATCTAAATTTCGAGGACGAAATATTTGTAAGGGGGGAGGATGTAGAGCCCCGGACTTTTTCATGCTTAATGCATGGCACTTTCGTAGCCAATTTGCCTTTAATATAGTACAATTAATAAATAAGGAAGAAATTGAAAATTCTGAAAGATTAGAAATGTTCCTTTTCAAAGTACGAACCCAACACAAGTTGAATCGTCAAAATCCGACGAACGGGTCAAAAGATATGGCCAAAACAGTTTGGACCTGCAGACCACCGATCGCTTGGTCCATGAAGCGATCGATCGGTCCAAAACCGATCGATCAGAGGCTATCGACTGGTGCACTTTTTTGTATGGGGAAATTTTCCAGAGAGCATGTTTTTGACCGATCACCCGGTCAAGAACACCGATTGCTCGGTAGGCAACCGATCGATCGGTCATAACCACCGATCGCTCGGTCTTCGTGTTTTTGCAGAATTTCATTAAGGACATTTTTGGCATTTAGGTGTTATACCCTTCCCTATTAAGGTTTGCCCGAGCCTTTAGGGCTCATTCTCAACACTTAGCGTATTTTGAGAGCTAGAGGAAGAGGAGAAGGAGATTCTAACCTAGGGTTTGCATTTGGGGAGAAATCAAAGGGGTTGTGAACCCACAATCACCCCAAGCTCGTTTTCCTTCAAGATCAAGATTCAAGCTCGTGAGGAGCACTTTTCCAAAGCTAGGGTAGCAACTCACACACATTTTGGAAGGGGATTCTTTCCCTCATTGGTCAAGGTCGGTGCCTCTTGCTACCCTCCTAGTTCATACCTCTTTAATTCCCTTCTTCTTTATTGTTTTCATAATGTATAAACCTAAGGGGATGAATGGATGATTGTGGATGTGAATGGGCGATTGGATGCCGTATGTATGGTTGTGATGAATGAAATGGGGAGGGCATTGTATCCATAATGAACAAACATGTATGATGTGAGTATAACCCACCTAGAAAAGCATGATTTAGGTTTAAATAAATAATGGACACACCCTATGCTTGATGAAATACCAAGGTGCATAACACGTAGGATAAATTAAGAAAACGCATGCTTAATTATTTATGAACATGTTAGGGCTTATGATAGTGTGAGTTCTTGTTTCCTTAAAATGTCACAAATGCTTATTGTTTAAATTGCGAAATGCTATATATTGTGAAATCCCCAAATGTCATTTAAATTCCAATGCAAGTATGCACACGATTCCACAAGCACGGCATGCATGACATGAATTATCGTTATTTTCAAGAACGAGATTTAGAGGTGGGGCATATCCTACGATATGCTTCACTCCGCTTTGGCAAGAACAAGACATGCATCTCATAATGAAGGGTCTCCCTTCCCTCGCAAGTGCATTTAGGAAGAAGGGTCTCCCTTCCCTCACAAGTAGTTTACTTTCCAAGCAAGCATGACATGACATGAGCATTTAGGAAGAAGGGTCTCCCTTCCCTCACAAGTAGATTATTTTCCAAGCAAGCATGATGACAAGCATGAGTATTCTAGGAAGAAGGGTCTCCCTTCCCTCACAAGTAGTTTATTTTCCAAGCAAGCAAGCATGATACAAGCATGACACACATGACACGATAGACAAGTTTTCAATCACGAAAAGGGTAATTTCAGTCAAGTCAAGTGCACTATGTTTTCAAGGGTTTTATCGATTTTTATGAAATGCAAGCATGATTATAAATTGCTTTATTTCCTTGTTCTGATATTAATTGTTCTTGCTTTATATATGTGAATTGCTTCCTGCTTCCTATACTGCTATGGTGTTGCTATGACTGTTGTTAGTATTTGATACCCGCTGAGTATTCCATGCTCAGCCGTACTTCTTATGTCGGCAAGTACTGAGGGAGTTACTGCTCCATTTGATGTCTGTGCTCCGAGCCCGTGGGTGGAGGAGGAGTACGTTGAGGAGCCTGTGGAGGAACCTCAGGGTGAGGGTTATTATTAGGTGGTGGTAGATTCTGAGTGGATAGCTTTGGGTGAACTAGAGAGTTATATCCATGTATTTTAGCGGGCATGTCCGCGCTTTCTTTGTTTTGATTCCCTTTTTTTTTGTATCAAACTTGAATCATGTATATACATAGAGGTTTGATAGACTTCCGCTGTACTATGTTAGAGTATGTTTCCGCTATTTTTATCATCTATTGTACATGCTCTGTGGGTTTTACAGGTTGATTTGTCAAGCAAGTCATGCAAGTCATGATTAGTCATCCAAGATTCACTCTAACTTCTAGGGTGGGTTTCGGGTCGCGACAGATTTGACCTTTTTGGTCAAGGAAAACTGAACCTTTTTTATCTTTAGGCATTCCTCAAATAGCTCATCATAGGTTGCCTCGAGGTCTCCCTCAGAATCTGAGTCACTTTGACTCTCCCTATCATCCTCACTCTTATCACTCATACTAACAATAGATGAGGATTTTTCACTCCCAGTTACAGAGGTAATAGAAGCCATAAAATTTGTAGTCTCCATCTGGGAAACTTTAAGAATACCACAAGCTTCTTTAACAAAGTTACAATTATTAGAAGATTTTGGGATGGTCTGATTTTCTAAAAATTTACTTGGGAAGGTCCGACCCTTTTCTGTAGAGATTTATAAATTCTTGTCTAGAGATAGGTGAAATACTCTCATTCGAGATTTCCAATCATTAATATCACACCCATTGAAAAATGGGGACAAGAGATGGATCCTCCTATTCCTTGGAGATTCATATTCACCGAATATAAGAATGAGATCGCACTAATAAATTAGTGAACCTGCTTTGATTTCAATTAAAAAATCCGGTGAACCTTAAATCTAATGTTTGAATTGAGAACTCACAAATTCAAGGGGATGGTTAGGTCTCCCTACAAGTCTATCTACCCTTTTTAAGATTATGCAATCAAAATATTAATTAAGGGATAATGAACTTAAAGTGCGGAATAAGGGAAACAAGCAAACCACAACACAAGTAATTTTTACATGGAACCCTTCCGGGAAAAACCACGGGACCTAGTCCAGCAAAGTAAATCTACTAAGACAAAGTACCAGATACTTACAGACTCGAACCTCACCCAAACAGGACTCGACTTCCATGATTCACGGTTGGTCCTCCATGCCTCAATAATTAGTCACGATCTCGCAAGAATCGCAATCTACTGCAGTGGGCTGTTCTTCTCTTGTGTCTTCGCCACAACCACAATCTCCACGATCAATCTCCGTCAATGACGGCTTCGGATTCCACCGATCAAATATCACATCCATGATCCTCCTAGGATCGATCTCCTTTACAAAGGCTCCGAAACACTCTAGCCAATTGTTCTTAACAGAACGGGTTTATGGTTGTTTATCAAAACACTACCTAATTGGATTCTAAACAATATGAATACCCAAGTAAGCAAGAATGAGGCAATCAATGGCTTGCAATCTCTAGGGTGGAAGAGGAGAGGAGAATGGGTTGGGGGAACCCTAATAATCCTTTCGAAACTCTCTCTAAACTCTCCGATCCCCATTTTCTTACGCGCTAATGGATCACCATATAAATAGCCAAGGCAATAGGAATTGCCAAAACAGAGTTCAAATGGTTTTAGAAACCAAAAATACAAGGTCTATTCGAATGGCCATAAGGGGCGTTCGAACGGCCTTGATTTTGGACAAGAACGGTTGAAAATGGGCTGATAGGGAAGCTATTGGACTTGATTTTTACTTGCTCCTTCGAACCGCCAGCCAGCCGTTCTTGGGTGTTCGAACTGCCAAGCTGGGCGTTCAAATGGCCAGTGCAAATTTTCAATATTTTGCACTGTTACCACTTATCCAACATCCAAAACCTTATAACGACCATCCAAAGGCTATTGAAAATATATGAGTCAATTTCTAACCACCTAGGGTATATGATTAAGGTGTTCTAAGTCAATTCCACCTATGGTAACCACTAGGTATCTAGGTCACTTACCATCCTAAAAGAGAAACAAAGACAATGATCAAAATGTCTTCAATTGATCTTCTTCGGTCTTCATCTTCACTTGACTTGGAAGCTTGTAGGCAAGGACTCAAGACACAAGACCCACTGTTTTGACAACGGAATTAGCCAATACCAAAATATGGACTTTACAGGTAGATTGTCTTATGTTATGTTATTGTGCATATTTATTCATCGCTAAAACTAAGTGGAGTGTTTTAAATGTTTAAGTGACTAAAGGGTGAAAAATCAGAGCCTGCGATCAATCGCAGGGGAACTGACGATCGATTGCCCAGAACCTGAAATCTGGGTACACCTCTGTTTTGTGCGACGATCGATCGCACTAATGTGACGATCAATCATCCTGAACCAGAGAAGTTAAGGAGATTTTTTTCTTCCAGGATCAATTGCAATGGATGCGATGATCGATCGCCAAGTAAATGACGATCAATCACAAGTCGTGATTCAATTTTTCTTAGAAGTTACGAAAATGAGGGTTTTAAACCCCCTAGGCTATAAATAGAGGTTCTATTTTGAGGGTTTTAACTTTTCTAAACCTAATTTGGCAAAGAGGTGAGAAAAAACCTTGGGGTTCTAAGGAAGAGATTGCTTGGAGAAGGAAGGAGATTGCTCAAGAAGGAAAGTTTTAGCTTGAGGAAGGAGATTAAAGCTTGGAGTTCGCCCCCAAAGCCTTGAGGAGCCTTATCTAGCATTTTGGATCAAAGGGAACGGTCCTAAAGGTCGATATGCTTTCTAACTTACTCTATTATGTAATCTCTAAACTTAAGTATGTTTGATTTGGAGTTTTCTTCCATGATTTTTATGGAAATGGATATATAATTGTGAATGAGATTTTCTACTCATGAAATGGGATTGTTGGTAATTGTGTAAGATATTGGGAATTAATAGGTTATGCTCTATGCCTTTTTAATGGATGAATGGATAGGAAATGGTGGAAGGGAAATGGTGATGGATTGGGTTTGAATGAATAGTGATGGGATTGGTATGTATGCCTATGGTGATGTATGCATTTAATGGAGGATGAGTTATATGAATTAGAGGCAGGGTGTTTGTTTTTATGTATGAATGGAAATGAAATGAGTTTGAAGTCAAGAAATGTATTATAGAAATGAATGAATTATGCTAAGAATGTTAGCTATGACTCTTACGCTAAACTAGGCTAAAATGTTAATTATGCTTCTCGGGTTAAACTGTGCCCTATTTAAATTAAATGATAATTGGTATTCAAGTAAGCCAAAACTTAGAGGGAAGTCTTCCAGACCAGAAATTCTCTAACCATTCGGTATGGGATGTTATTGTAGAGTTCCCATGGTGGGAGATCAGAACATAAGGGATGACATACACGAATGTCAATTGCGACATCAAGCACACATTCACTTGTATGGTAAGTCTTTAAGTCTCATGAGTTCACATGTCTCAAAAGCATGCATGCATGACTTGAATATCTCACAAGCTCATAAGAAATGATCTATGGAAGGGATATGAAATCTCATAAGAACTATCTCGCAAGATCATAAGAAAATGTATCATGTAAGGTCAAGTCTAAGAGTCTCTCACGCTCATAAGTCCACATGAGTCAAAATGAAAATATGATATGTCTCGCATGCTCTTACACACTCTGATTATATGTTTACAAAATGATTATGTTATTGAATATGTTCTACTAATATCATGTTGTTGGTTAGACTGCTTATATGTTGAGTGTTTTGAATACTCAGTCGACCTGTTATTGTCAACAGGTTTAGAGCCGAAGTTGATTGTCGAGCCTTGGATAGAGGAGGCATACGGAGTTGAAGGAGAAGGTGATCTCTTCACCGAGGAAGGAAGGGAGGGACCTCGATCGGCCTCCTTACTATTAGGTTTCTTATTTGCTTTTAAGGAAATTTGTAATAGACTTATATTGCTTAGATTGTTGTTGCTTAGAATCTTATACTTTGTTGGATCATAGTTATAGCTGGTTATGTTCATGGGTCAAACTTGTGCAGGATGGTTTGGTTTTATCTATATCGAAATTTTATTATTCTCATTTTTGGTGACTAGTGTTGGTATGCCTTGTATGTCATGGGATTTAAGTAGGTTTGAGAAATGTGGCGACTCAAGGTCCCATTTTGGTCAAGGTGGGATTTGGGGTCGTTACACCGAGTGATTAGGCTACCATTCCTATGGGTAAGAAGGCCTTAGTCAATATGATCGGATAGGTCATGGTCCCATGAGAGTAAGAGCATCAAAATTATTCAAACAGACAGAGTTCTTACTTTAAATTAACTATTCTATTATGAGGTAAGGTCGGGCCGAGCAGGAGTCAGCCCTAGCCCGACACTATGGAAGAAGGGCTTCTTGAGTTTTGGCCCTATCAATCCCAAGGGAAAGGGAAGGGTTAGGTTTGGGCGGGTTTGGACTGGTCGAGTACCCTTCGACAGGGACTGTTTTGATAGGCCTACAACTTGCATGGCAAGCCTGTAGAGGAAGGCTTTGTAAAGGTTTTCATTAAATTCTCTGAGCTAGAGCATGCCCAAATGTATCTCCCTATACATGATGATGAGGTTGATTGCATAGGCAAGATAATCAATTATTTTGTGCTTTAGATCTTTACCATCGGTAAGTTTTCATAATGATTTATTGTATATATATATATATAACTACAACAATCGGCAAATCATTGTTGTACTATATCATATACATCTATATATATATATATCTCAAAAGACTTTATCCAGCTATTGAGCTAATAAAATTCATCTATCAAAGGTGGAAGCACAACCACTAATAGAAGACTTCTTTCAGGAGTTTATTCGTTTGTTTGCTGATAAAATAAAGAGCAGTGGATGTCCAAGCATACAATATACTCGTGCAATTTTTGGGGGGTTCCAAATCTCTCAATTTCTTATACAGGAAGGCTTCAATGATTTTTGTTCAACATAAGAAGACTTCAATGACCTGTCGCACCTTTTATACATAAACTCAAAAAGACCATTTTTATTATCTTTTTATAATTATAACTATGACTAACACATAGATTTTATTTTAGAAAATTATATTAATAATTGATCAAAACAATGTAGTCAAGATTTTATAAATTTGTATACCCTCAAAATACAATACGTCACGATAGTGCTAAGGTAGGGATATCGAAATCCTTGACCTCTACTAAGGATGACCAATTACTCTTTTTACCTTATAATGATAGGTAAGTCGATGCTCCCTATGTCTCTCATGTGATTTTGATATTTGAAGTATGATTATAATTGCTACTAATTGTTCAAGTTCAATCATTCATTTGAAATTCTATTTTACAAATTTAATAATTTAGAATTGTAAGAAACACTAGTGTTTGACTTCAATCCATCCAGGCAAATCTCTACTGCACTGATTGGACCCATTGCAGAATGAAATTAACATTTGCCCACCTGTTAAAAGGAGATCATCAAAGAGTAATTACGTGTCTATGTTTATGTTTTCTACTACCTTTATTCTAATTGTTCAAATTACTATCTTGAAGTACAATCAAATCGGCGAAAGATAAAAAAGAATGCAAGCAAAGGCCCAAAAAAGTGACATGTATATATGTTAAGGTAAAGAAAATCCTTTTAATTGTTATTTCAAATTTTTTAAGTAAGTGTTAAAATAATTGACATTATTATTCTATTCATTATCTTCTTCTGTAGTGTCCAAAACAAAAAGTGGTTGAGAACATGGGTACTACACCATGATGGACATGAGGAACATTATCACCAGCAACAATATTACGATTGAAGATTATTTTCGTAATGATACAGATCCATATTGTAATAAAACAATAACAGAATTGAAAAAAGAACAAGCTAAATACTTGAAAAGTACTTGTATTGTTTAGATATCATACTATAAATTAATTCCTATTGTTTAATGGAAATATTTATGATTTATTGTTGTTTACAAGAATTAATATGGTTTATTAATTCCTTTGCAAGTGGGTGTGTGGATGGATGCTTTTATTTTGCTTCATGTATGAATTTAGAAGTGCGGGTTGTGTGAGAATCTCCAAGTGGGAGGGGCTTCATAAAGAATGATTTGTTTTGGGTTATAAATGGAAGAGGATCACGGTAACAATTTAAAAAAATTTGTGGATAAATGATTACTGTTATTCCTGTAACAATGATCTTTAATGTAAATATTGATTACAGTAATTTTGAAACTGAGATCTTATGTATATAAAGAACTGTATATTTAATCATTTATTATCTTAGTTATTTAAGAACAATAGAACTATGAACTTTATAATTTACGGTAATCACGATTATATTTCCAATTGTGCTCATAAGAACAACATGAAATGTTCATATTTTCAATGTCTAATTTTCGTTAACAACGCGAAATCTAGTGTACTGTGATATTTGATCTGACATATGATCATGCTTTGAAGGTTATGAATCATTTTTTGCCCTAGTGATCAATGAATTATGGTTACGAATAAAAAACATGAGCGATAAGCCAATTTCTTGTAGTGTTAGGTGTGAAAACTATCATGGTGAGTTAGGTCCTTCTCATTTTTATAGAAAGAAAACCAGTAGAGTGTCGAGTTGTAGAGAGAGGAAAATGCGAACTCACTTGTAAGAAATGTGAGGGATGAGGCAAACCAAAGTCTAGATATTATTAGGTACTCAGAAAAATATGCCACTAGGTTTCTTGAGCCTTCAAACATAGTGGACAAGTATCGTCAACACGAATGTGTTTATGAAACTTAAACAACTTAAATTAGATATTTAATTGAAAAATAATAATTAATTTTATATTCTCCTATATTTTAAATAGGGTGGTGTTAGGTGCACTCCTTTATTTGATGACTACACCCAATATTTAAAAATTATTGACTACATGTCGTTTTATGTGCACACCAAAACAAAATGATGGTCTATAAATGTTATAACTACACATCAAACTTCGATTTTACTAATGACTGAATCCGCTTCATTGATGTAAAGTCCTATTTTGTATTGGCTTAATTCCGATGTCAAAATGGTGTCAAAATAAGTCTAGTGTTGTTGTTCCTCTGGTTGTTCAAGATTGGTGAAGATGAAGCTCCAAAGACACAACTGAAGTACTTCCGGTTAAATTAAAGCTTCGCTCACACTCTTAGCTAGGATGGTAAGTGACCTCGATACCTAGTGGTTACTGTAACGCCCCAAAATCCCCTTTAGGAGTTATGTGAGACTTTAGATGTTACTATCATAACCTGTCAAACCATCCTCAAAATGTACAAGGCATACTATAGCGGAAATGAAATAAGTGCGGAAGCGAAATAGTGTGGAAGCGTGAACTCAATTTTTTTTCTTTCTATACCTATGACTGAATTCTAAGTTTGTACAATAATAAAACCAAAACAAGAGTGGACAAGCCCACTCATCAAAATACAACATCATCTCTCCCTCACCAATAATCTGAATAGGGGCGCCTATCCAGTGCTTTATCATCTTGGTGATGATGATCCATAGCGGGCTCCGGCTCAAAGTACTCCTCCTCGATCCAAGGCTCTGGAGCACGTTCATCAATGAGACCTACCGACATAAAATGTACGGCTGAGTATGGTATACTCAGCGAGTACAATCTCCTAACTAACAATAGTAATAATGAGCATAGTATCATAAGCAAGTACTAAAAAACATACAGTTCATAGAGTACACAAGCACTGAAACACATACGAAAAAACCTCTTTTCAAATACGTGTGTGTGATACCTTGCAAGACACATACTCATTTCACTTATTGTTTTCAAATGGCTTTTACACGTCTTTTTCCCTTTATGAGACAGCAAACTTGCACGAGACTAATGCCTACCCTACAAGGAGTAGAGGCCACTAGTGTACACTTGCACTTGGCTAATGCCTACCCTACAAGGAGTAGAGTCTATTAGCTTCATCTCACATTGACATGAGTCCATAGATTTTACACATATCTTTCTCTTTGGGACTGAATGACTAATGCCCACCCTACAAGGAGTGGAGTCCACTAGCATCCTCCCTATTAGTATCTTTGCACATATCATTTCTCTTTGGGACCGAATGACTAATGCCCACCCTACAAGGAGTGGAGTCCACTTGCATCCTCCCTATTGGTGTCTTTTCACATATCATTATTCTTTGGGACTGAATGACTAATGCCCACCCTACAAGGAGTGGAGTCCACTATCATCCTCCCTATTGGTGTCTTTGCACATATCATTTCTATTTGGGACCGAATGACTAATGTCCACCTTACAAGGAGTGGAGTCCACTAGCATGCTCCCTAATGGTGTCTTTTCACATATCATTTCTCTTTGTGACCGAATGCCCACCCTACAAGGAGTGGAGTCCACTAGCATCCTCTGTATTGGTATCTTTGCACATATCATTACTTCATAGCTTTGAGTTCAATCTTCACACATGCATTTTATCAAACATGTGGCATTAAAGTCATCAGAGCATCTTATTCATGTTCTTATGTATTTCTTTTTCTTGTAACTTTTCTTACCATACCAAAGATCTTATCCTTATTTCGTGTTTCATTTCACTTGATTATACTTGGAAAGCTTAATACATGGATCCATATGGGCTTGGGTGTAGCAATGGTGGCTTTCATAATGACATGAACAATTTAAAGGATATCATGTAGGATCTCGATCTGTAATCACATAAGATTTTAACAAGTATATAGAGCATTTGATTTAAATCGCCTTTTTTTCGAAAACTACATAAATCATGCCTTTAAACCTTCCTTGATGCCATTCTCATTCATGCATTTCATCGAACACTTAGTGTGCTACACAATCATAAACATTTCATTCAAGTTCTTAAGTTTATACATTTCATCAAACACATGGTGTGCGTGTATTATGCGTACAATGCCCATCCATCATTTTTCCACACATTCGTTACCATTCGCACAGCATCCAATTGCCTCAACCACCATCCCTCCATACATCCACAACCATCACTTTATCTTGTTTATTTTGGGAATTTAAGGCATTACAATAAGAAAGGAATGATATGGGAGATCAATCTACAACATTCATAAGGATACTTAGGTTATTACTAAGGTAGACAGAAGGGTGTACTAACCTTGAGGCTCAATGCTTGATCTTGAAGAAAATCCTTGAGAAGAAAACCCCCAAGCTTTATAGAGGAGGATCCAACCTTGAGGATGAAGAAAACACCCCAATCTTTGCTTGATGTGAAGACCCAAGCTTGATTTTGATCTCCTCTTTCTTCAATCAAAACCCTCTTTGGAAACCCCCAAATTTCTCTCCCTTCTCTTCTCCAATCTCCTATAGGTTTTAGGTTACCCAAAACCCCCAAATGGATTGTCTATTTATAGGCCAAGGGGTTAAAAACCCTCATTTCCGTGACTTTTAAAAAATTAAATCGTGCTCTGACGATTGATCGTCAGTCGGGACGATCGATTGTCCACATTCCCGTAAGCTATCCAGATTTTTGGGCTCCTGACGATCGATTGTAATCTTGAGATGATCGATCGTCCAAATCCCTGAGAGCTGTCCGGATTTTTGCTGTTTGGTATTTTGACCATAACTTTTGACTCGCACATTAGATTTTGGCGATTCAACATGCGTTAGACTCCTCTTTCAAAGGGGGAACAACTTTGATGTTTTACACAACTCCTAACTCTTCTTTATTAATGGTCCAAATTGGCTATAAAGGTGACTAGGTCAGCAATTTCAGTAAAAAAATGATGGAAAACACACATTTGACTTAACTTCGACTCAAATTATGGAAAAGTGATAAACATAAACCTCGAAGAGGATTTTGATATCTTTCTAATGGCTTAAGAATCACTCAATTTTGATTAGCGGTGAGAAAACTAGAGTTCTCTCAAGCTGAGGGTATTTGCAAACATCCCTCTTCTCTGACACTTAAAGTATTTTATACTTTTTCTCTTTCATCCTAAATTCCCAATAACACTAAACTAATTTAGACCATTTTTATTATTGTTCATAAACCAAATTACATAAATGCCCCTTGGCCTTCACAAGACTTGCGTCCATGACACTATTACCAATACTATTCATAACACTATTCACAACACTATTTCTAGCCTGTGAACTCGGTTCCGGGGTTCTACATCCTCCCCCCTTTATAGAAATTTCATCCTCGAAATTAGGATGCTACGAAATCAAGCAGGAATACTTGTCCCACAATTCCCTTAAGTAGTAATCCATCAAAATTATCGTGACCCAAAATACCCCCTAGGAGTTAGGGATACTTTAAATCGTGACTGCCGTATCATACCTCCAATATGATACATAAGGCACGCATAGAAACCTATCAGAGTACATACATACATAGCGGAAATAATATACAATACATAGCGGAAGCAAAATATAACTAACATAGCGGAAGCACAAAAAAAATAACTAATACTCCTATCACTTGGTCCAAGTTTGAACCAACAAAATACAACCGTATAAGTATCCAACATGTGGAGTGGACAAGTCCAACTCTCACTTAACAAAATATCATGTATCTTTCGAAGTCGATCAACAGAAATTGAAGTCACGAAACCTATCTAACGAACCATCCTCCTGGTAGTGATCCATGGAAGGCTCCGGGCCGAAGTACTCTTCCTCTACCCAAGGCTCCGTACCACATAAGCCAAATGGGACCCGAGCACCTGCCAATGATAACAAATATCGGGTGAGCATGGAATACTCAGCGTATACAAGCTACTAACAATAAAGCAATAATAGCATAGAGCATGCGAGTCATGGAGAATGAAATCCTTAAAGCATATCAAAGCGTGGAAACCATAAAATAGCACATGTGATGAAGTCCGAAACCAAAACCATGTGAGTCAAGCGATAATCATAGCCTTGTGAGTTCTTAGAATTCATAGAGTTCATGGAGTTACTTAGAGTTGTTTATGATCTGTAGATACATAGAGCAATACCGTAGAGCATATCCATAAAGCAAAACATAGAGATCTTAGAGGATTTGTATTCATGATCCTTAGAGCTTGTGAACCGATCTTAGAGCTTATCATAGAGTTCTTGTGAGTTTAGTATGATCCTTTTGAGCTTGTGAACCGATCTTAGACAAATCTTGGAGTTTCTTATAATCATTCATATAAGTCATTTGTTCGAAAACCCTTTTTGTAATATTGAGGAAATCCATAGAAAACATCGGTTCATGTGAGACATGCCAGCATATGAACATATGAGAGTAATATCATGTCTAAACACCCAAAAACCATTAGAGCCATTTAATCAAACACTTAGAGTGCATCATAGTGAGAACTTACATCTAAGTATAAAATAACATCCCTTCACACCATAACAATCAAAAGATATATAGTATAAAAAAGAAGAACAACATGTGGTAAGTAGTAGTATCACAAGATTGGTAGTAGAGTGTATCTACCTTGGTGAAATCAATGGTTTTGATTCCAAAAGCTTGGAACACTTGAAAACTTCAAGTTCTTTGCTAAGAAACACCAAAGGAAGGAAGGATCTTGATCTTCCTTCAAACTTGAGCAACAACCTAGCTTCTCCCTTCTTCTCCCTCTCAAAATCTCTCAAAATAGTGCACAAAGGGTTTCTGAAACCCTAAGGCATGAACAAGCCTTATATAGGCAAAGGAGAAATGGCTAAAGTCTGAAACACCCTTAATGAAGAAAATCTGTGTATGACCGATCGATCGGTAGTACAGACCAAGCGATCGGTGACTGACCAAGTGATCGGTGGTTTCAACCGGTCGATCGGTTGAAACACCCTCTTTGGAATTTTTTCCCATACAAATTAGTTAACCAGTCGATAGCTATCGATCGATTGGTTTAAAACCGGTCGATCGGAGGTTATCACCGAGCGATTGGTGGCCTCTGTTTTGTTGCAAAACCCCATTTTCACTACTTGGATCATCTCCAATCCCACTTCCAACACTTTTAATGCTTAAATCACACTCCATAAGGATATGTAGACCTATTAAAACATGCACGCCATAAATCCAAACATGTATATTAACACAAGGCCCATTAGTGTACAAAACCACACTTGAGCACTATTCACATACTATTCACTACTTAGTGAAATGAAAATTCGGGGTTTTACATCCCTCCCCCCTTACAAGAATTTCGTCAACGAAATTAGAACGACATTAAAAACACAACCAAAACAAAATATAGGAAATCCAACATAAAAACTTTACAAACAAGTGAGGGTACTTTTCCTTCAATTTGGCTTCTCACTCCCATGTAGCCTCTTCCTTGGAATGATGCTACCATTTCACGAGGACTAACAGGATAGTCTTGGTGCGCAAGAATTGATCTCGATGATCCAAGATCTAAATTGGTTGCTCAACCAAAGTGAGATCCTCTCGATTATCCACGGGATCAAGAGCAATGATGTGAGATGGATCCAGAATGTATTTCCTGAGCATAGAAACATGAAATACATTATGGACCGCTGCCATGTGTGGCAGTAGGGCTACCCTGTAAGCAACCTCACCAACTCTAGTGATGATCTCGAATGGCCCCACGTACCTAGGGCTAAGCTTTTCTTTCTTTCCGAACCGCATGATTCCCCGACTCGACGAAATCTTCACAAAGACTCGATCCCCGACTTGGAATTCCAAATCTCTGCGGCAAGTGTCCGCATAGCTATTCTGCCTATCCTGAGCAGTTTTCAATCGTTCCCTGATTACCTTGACCCTTTCTACGTCTGCTCGATCAATTCAAGACCAAAAACTTTCCTCTCACCAACATCATCCCAATATAGAGGTGATCTACAACTCCGACCATACAGAGCTTCAAAAGGTGCCATTTGGATGCTTGCCTGGTAACTGTTGTTGTAGGCAAATTCAACCAACGGCAAGTGTTCCTCCCAACTGCCCTGAAAGTCCAGCATACAAGCTCGGAGCATATCCTCCACAACCTGATTCACCCGTTCAGTCTGCCCGTCGTTTTGAGGATGAAAGGCGGTGCTGAACTCCAACCGAGAACCTATAGCACTCTGAAAAGTTTTCCAGAACTTGGAAGTAAACCTAGGGTCTCAATCAGACACATTGGAAACTGGCACACCGTGCAGACGAACCACCTCTTTGACATACAAAGCCACCAACTGATTCAAACTAAAGGTAGTCCAATACGGAAGAAAGTATGCAGACTTTGTCAATCTGTCAACTATCACCCAAATAGCATTGGAGCACTTCGTCGTCCGCGGAAAACCCATGATGAAATCCATCGATATATTCTCTCATTTCCATTCCGGAATAGGGAGGGACTGCAAAAGACTTGTTGGCCTCTGATGCTCAGCCTTCACCTGCTGGCACACCAAACATCTAGAGGCATACTCGGTGACTTCACTCTTCATGTTTCACCAACAGTAGTGCCTCTTGAGATTTTGATACATCTTGGTACCCCCCGAATGTACCGTGTACTTGGATCGGTGAGCCTCGTCCAAGATCTCACCCCTCAATGCTATATCGATGGGAACGCACAACTTGCCTTTGAATGTGATAGCACCATCATCATTCAAAGCAAACTCCTGATTGCCACTACTAACTGACTTGTCTCGGTAAGCAAGCAACTCAGCATCCGAGTTCTGCAACTCCTTGATCCGGCTCAAGATATACGGCCTAACTGAGATGTTTGACATCATCGGCCCGTAGGTAACATGTCTGAGAGTAGTGTCTAAGTTACACATATCATTCAACAACTTCCAATCCTGTACTCTTAAGTGAGCCATAACCCCGTAAGGTTTCCTGCAAAGAGCATCGGCTACTACATTCGCCTTACCCGGATGGTACTGGATAGAATAATCATAGTTCTTCATGAACTCCATCCAACGACGCTACCTCACATTCAACTCCTTCTGGAGGAAGAGATACTTCAAGCTCTTGTGATCCGTGAACACTACGAATTCTTCCCCATAGAGGTAGTGATGCCAAATTTTCAGCGTAAAGACGACTGCTGTAAGCTCTAAGTCGTGTGTGGGGTAGTTCTGCTCATGCTCCTTCAACTGACGTGAAGCATAGGCAACCACTTGCTTATGCAGCATAAGGACACACCTAAGTCCAACAAGTGAAGCATCACAATAGACTTCAAAACCACCGCTCCCAGACGGAACTGTGAGAATAGGGGCTGTGGTAAGCCTCTTCTTCAACTCTAAGAAACTTTCCTTGCACTTGTCACTCCAAGTGAACTTAGTGTTCTTTCTCGTGAGGTAAGTAAGTGGAGCTGCTAAGCTGAAAAATCCTTTCACGAACCTCCTATAGTATCCTACCAGGCAGAGAAAACTACGAATCTCGGTAACACTCTTCGGCCTCTCCCAATTCATCACTGCTTCAATCTTTGTAGGATCGACTGAGATACCCTTGGCATACACCACATGTCTAAGAAAAGATACCGTGTCTAGCCAGAACTCGCACTTGCTCAACTTAGCATACAGACTATGCTCTCGAAGAGTCTACAATACAAGGCGAAGATCTCTCGTGTGATCATCCCATGACTATGAATATACAAGGATATCATCTACAAATATGATCACACACTGATCGAGAGACGATCTGAACACCCGGTTCATCAGATCCATGAATGCGGCTGGCGCGTTATTCAGACCGAAAGACATCACTAGAAACCCGTAGTGACTGTATCGCGTTCTGAATGCCATCTTCGGAATGCTTCCTTCTTGATCTTCAACTGATGATAACCAGATTGAAGGTCAATCTTTGAGAAAAATCTTGCACCCTTCAACTAATCAAACAACTCATCTATCCGAGGCAACGGATAACGATTCTTGATAGTAACCTTGTTCAATTGCCTATAGTCAATGCACATCCGCATTGACCCATCTTTCTTCTTCACGAAGAGCACCGGAGCTCCCCAAGGTGGGACACTTGGCCGAATGAAACCAAGGCCTTGAAATTCTTCCAACTAGTCCTTTAACTCTTTAAGCTCAATAGGAGCCATCCTATACGGAGCCCTCGAAATCGGTGTGCCTGGAGCAAGCTCAATCACAAACTCAATTGCCTAATCAGGAGGTAATCCCGGTAAGGTCTCCGGAAAAACATCCATATACTCACACACAATAGGAATGGATGTGGAGTCTCGTACTTCTACATTCTCGAGACTGAGAGCTGCAAAGTGAGCAATGTCTCTCCTCTAAAGTCCCATGAAATGAAACGACTTTAACTCAACGGGTTTAAAGTTCACCACCTTCTCGAAACACGCCACATGTCCGTGGTGAGCTGAGAGCCAATTCATACCTAGGATAACGTCAAAATCCCAATCCTGAAATCCCAAAATGATCAGGTCAACCAGTAACTCGTGCTGCATGACTTGTACAACACTACCCAGATACACTTTATCTGCTTCAATAGACTTGCCTAATGGAGTCGAAATGGACAACTCCTGAGGTAGCTTACTTGGCTCGGACGTAAAGCCTTTGGCAAAACTAGGTGAGATGAATGAATGAGTGGATCCCATATCGATCAACACCCGTGCCAAACATTCATTTACTAGCAACGAACCTGAGAATTTTAACTAACCAAGTTATAACATAAACTACATGCTAATACATATAGATACACGCATAGAAAAACACCTCGTAGAATATACATACGCATAATACATCATGGCAACACTTGAACTTTAACAATATCAAACTCGCGCGTACCTTGCACAACATCATCAGATGCTTGTGCGTCTCTGTCAGTCAGGGCGAATACCTATCCTGATTAGCCTGACGAGGCTGCTGGGTGGGTGGTAAGGATCTAGATGCCTGAGATGAAAACCCCGGAAGTGAAGTTTGCTTGCCTGGAGGTCGGACTCCTTGTAGCTCAGTCTGTGACTGCTTACGGGGGCAATCCCGTATCACGTGGCCAACCTTACCACAGTGGAACCATCCACCTGATAACCTTCGGTACTCCCCAGTCTTGTACCGATGATCACATACGATACACTCCTTAAAAACCTGCGATGCGGAGGAAGCCTGAGGCATAACCCTCGTAGCCCGTAAAGTCGTAGGACGCTGTGCCTGAGGCGCAAAAGAAGACCTCTGAGCCGACATCGCTGAGAGAACTGGTAGGGTGCAGTCCTGGTCCTCTTCTCGAACTGTGAAGAACAACTACATTGACCCCGAGACATGCTTCTCCCGAAGCCACTATCTCTTCTCCTGATGAACTCTTCTGCGTTCTTCTCGGTGATCTTCGCCTTTCCTACTATCTCCCTCCAAGATTCTACTTGGAGAATGGACACCCTATCTCAGATGAACGCTTTCAACCCCATTTCAAAATTTCTGACCCTTAGGTCTTCAGTCGTAACCAAATGAGGAGCAAATCTAGACAACTCTGTGAACTTAGCCTCATACTCGGCCAGGTTCATAGTTCCTTGTTCCAAAAGCATAAACTCCCTCGCCTTCTGTTCCTAAATGAATCTGGGAAAATACTGCTCATGGAATGTTTCTAGAAATTCCGCCCATGTCCATGGTTCCCCTGCCTTTGCAACTTCTCTCTGCCTTTAGGCAGCTCTCCACCATTGTTCGGCTTCACCTTCCATCACGAAGGAAGCCCATTCAACCTGTTGTTCCTCAGTACAATGGAGAGCCCAAAAGGTCTTCTCCAGCTGCATAATCCAGGCCTCTGCCAACATTGGGTCCAGAGTACCATAGAAAGTAGGAGGTCGTAGTTTTCGGAAAGCTTCAAGTCCCGCGGTGTGATGCACCGATAGAGGCACAGGAGTAGTCGCTGGGGTAGGAGTAGGTCTGGCTGCCAACAAAGCCAATGTCTCTGCTATAGACTCCAAAGTAAAGCGGCTCCTCCTCTCTCGGAACCTCACCCTCGGATCTTTGAGTATAGTAACCACGACCCCAATTGCCATGTCTCATTATGTAAAATCCTGAGATCAATTGGCAAAACATGAGTCTGACTTAGATACCGATCCTCACACAACATATACCAATTCAATAAACATGAAATGCTATTACCGCATATAGTATACATTGAAGTATACACATAATCATATAATTATAACTTAGAGTTTTTTAGCTTAGTCAAGATCCTTGTATTCGGTATTTAACTCTTTCCTTTGGAATAAGACTAAGGACATGGTCTAGACTAGCACCTAGACTAGATCCTAGACCGACCAAAGGATTTGCTTGACACCGATTATGTCATGGTAACAAGCCTAACACAAACAAATCCATCTCAGTTCTAAGTTCAACTCGGAGAACTGACTTCCGCTTAGCCCAAAGGACACTAATCCCTAGAGTAGAATAACTCTAGCTCCAACTTAAAAGACACTAGCCTATGTGACCTAATACCTTTGCTCTGATACCAAGTCTGTCGCGACCCAAAATACCCCCTAAGAGTTCGGGAAACTTTGAATCGTGACCGCCGTATCATACCTCCAATATGATACATAAGACATGCATAGAAACCTGTCAGAGTACATACATACATAGCGGAAACAATATATAATACATAGCGGAAGCAAAATATAACTAACATAGAGGAAGCCAAAAACATAACTAATACTCCTATCACTTGGTCCAAGTTTGAACCAACAAAATACAACCGTAGAAGTATCCAACATGTGGAGTGGACAAGTCCCACTCTCACTTAACAAAATACCATGTATCTTTCTAAGTCGATCAACAGAAATCGAAGTTACGACACCTATCTAACGAACCATCGTCCTGGTAGTGATCCATGGAAGGCTCCAGGTCGAAGTACTCTTCCTCTACCCATGGCTCCGTACCACATAAGCCAAATGGGACACAAGCACCTGCCGATGATAACAAATATTGACTGAGCGTGGAATACTCAGCGTATACAAGCTACTAACAATAAAGCAATAATAGCATAGAGCATGCGAGTCATGGAGAATGAAATCCTTAAAGCATATCAAAGCGTGGAAACCATAAAATAGCACATGTGATGAAGTCCGAAACCAAAACCGTGTGAGTCAAGCGATAATCATAGCCTTGTGTGTTCTTAGATTTCATAGAGTTCATGGAGTTACTTAGAGTCGTTTATGATCCGTAGAGACATAGAGCAATACCGTAGAGCATATCCATAGAGCAAAACATAGAGATCTTAGAGCATTTGTATTGATGATCCTTAGAGCTTGTGAACCGATCTTAGAGCTTATCATAGAGTTCTTGTGAGTTTAGTATGATCCTTTTGAGCTTGTGAACCGATCTTAGACAAATCATGGAGTTGCTTAGAATCATTCATATAAGTCATTTGTTTGAAAACCCTTTTTGTAACATTGAGAAAATCCATGGAAAACATCGGTTCATGCAAGACATGTGAGCATATGAACATATGAGAGTAATATCATATCTACACACCCAAAAACCCTTAAAGGCAGTTAATCAAATACTTAGAGTGCATCATAGTGAGAACTTACATCCAAGTATAAAATAACATCCCTTCACACCATAACAATCAAAAAATAAATAGTATAAAACAAGAAGAACAACATGTGGTAAGTAGTAGTATCACAAGATTGGTAGTAGAGTGTATCTACCTTGGTGAAATCAGTGGTTTTGATTCCAAAAGCTTGGAACACTTGAAAACTTCAATTTCTTTGCTAAGAAACACCAAAGGAACGAAGGATCTTGATCTTCCTTCAAGCTTGATCAACAACCTAGCTTCTCCCTTCTTCTCCCTCTCAAAATCTCTCAAAATAGTGCACAAAGGGTTTTTGAAACCCTAAGGCACGAACAAGCCTTATATAGGCAAAAGGGAAGTGACTAAAGTCTTAAACACCCTTAATGAAGAAAATCTACGTATAACCGATCGATCGGTGGTACAGACCGAGCTATCGGTGACTGACTGAGCGTTAGGTGGTTTCAACCGGTCGATCAGTTAAAAACACCAACTCTGAAATTTTTCCCCATACAAATTAGTTAACCAGTCGATAGCTACCGATCAATCGGTTTAAGACTGGTCGATCGGAGGTTATCACCGAGCGATCGGTGGCCCCTGTTTTGCTGCAAAACCTCATTTTCACTACTTGGATCATCTCCAATCCCACTTCCAACACTTTTAATGTTTAAATCGTACTCTATATGGATATTTAGACCTATTAAAACATGCATGCCATAAATCCAAACACGTATATTAACACAAGGCCCATTAGTGTATAAAACCACACTTGAGCACTATTCATATACTATTCACTGCTTAGTGAAATGAAAATTCGGGGTTCTACAAAAATTTACATAGAATTTCTATTAGCAGTATGTTATATACTCATACAACACATCACAACTAAGTCAAGCAATGCATAGCAACACCCATATAATATAAGTAGCATGTTCTTACACACATAGCAAAATATCACATAGCATTGTACATTCATACATTAACGATATGAAATGAGCGTGCCTGGCACGACATCCTCAGATACTTGTGCGCCTTGCTTGGTTAAAGCGAAGACGCTGCCTTGATTCACCTGTCGAGGCGGCTGAGTGGGTCGTGGGGGCCTTGAGACCTGAGTAGATCCCTGCTGAGACTCCTGTTTAACCTGGAGCCTGTTTCTTGTAGGTTGGACTGTTCGAGGTGAACGGCCTGGACAATCCCAAACATGTGTCCTAGGAGACCACAGTGGAAGCACCCCCTACCAGCTTTCGAAATTCTCCGGTATGCTTTCGCCCGTAATGCCTACAAGGTTCTGGCCCTAACGTGGAAGAAATGGGCTGCACAAGCCGAGTCACCTGTGGAGGAGTAGGGCGAGGAACCTATGGTGCAAATGAAGGCCTCTGTACCGATGCAGACATAGTGGTCTGGTATGAGGCATGTCTGATCCTTCTCTCTAGTGGCATTGGCCCACTGTACTAGCCTCGAACCATGCCTCTCACTAGGCCACTGTCACTCCTTAGGAGAGACTCTTCGAAATGTTTCTCAGCGATCTTCGCTTTACCTACAATTTCCTTCCAGGTTTCCACTTGTAGTATAGCAACTCACTCTCGAATGGAAGGTCTCAAGCCACCTTCCAACTTCTTGACTCGCATACTCTCGAATCCAACTAGATGTGGAGCAAACCTCGAGAGTCCGACAAACTTGGCCTCATACTTGACCACGCTCATTTCTCCCTATTCTAATAACATGACCTCTCTCTCCTTCTGCTCCTTCAAAAACCTGGGGAAATAATGCTCGTAAAAAGCATCAAGGAACTCTTCCCATGTCCATGGTGTCCCTACCTTGGCGGCATCCCTCTGCCTCAATGTAGACCTCCACCAATGTTCGGTTTCACCTTCCATCACGAAGGAAGCCCAGTCGACTCTCTGCTCGTTTGTACAGTGAAGAACTTGAAAGGTCTTCTCCAACTGCATGACCCAAGCCTCTACGACCATGGAGTCAGTAGTCCCATAGAAAGTAGGAGGCTTCAATCTCTGAAATGCCTCAAGTCCTACTGTGTGATGCACAGGAGGAGGTGTAGGTATAGCAGCAACAGGAGTATTAACCCTATCTGCAAGCCTAGTCATAACCGTTGCCATAGATCTAAGGATCTGAGTCAAGTCTGGTTGTTCATCCCCCATAGGAATATCTCCTCCGTTTCCTCGGGTCCTAGACCCTCTACCTCGGGTGTCACGCCTCTGATCAAATCCTGAGGACAATAGCAAGGCATGAGTCTAACGGAAAACCAAGCTCTTTGAACATAGCGATTCAGCGAGCATATCTTGCCTATATAAGCATATCGTATTCAATCAAGATATATATATAATAGTATAATCATACACCTTGGTTTCCTAGCGAAGCTAAGTTCTCACGCTAGGTTAAGGTGTTAACCAATTACGTACTTAAAACATTAACCGACTTAAGACTAATGATTAGTTTATACACTTGAATTCTTTAATCCAAATCCTTTGAAACTTGAGACACGTATGATACTTGATATGTGCATGATGCTTATGCTATGCATGATGCTTATGCTATGCATGATGTTTATGCTATTCTAAATCTACTAGACTTGTGAGACGAAATAGAATCATATAGTCTTACTTGGAAGACAAATTCCTACAGAAACTTGATAACATAATGTAGGACAAAGGACATACCAATCTCTTGTCAATCAACAACTAGGCTAAACTCTAGCCTGAGTATCACAACAACTCATGGGTCTAACTGGGAAGCCCGTTCATAAAGCATAGGTTTTCACTTAGCATATAACATATAGTATGCACACAACACGTAGCATATAATACAACATAACAATACAACACATAATAGTATAAGTATATAAAATTTTTGATTTTCCTAGCGAAAATAGACACTAACTTCGGTTGAAATCAACCTGTAATAGACAAAGACTAAGTGATTAGTATACACTTGGAATATGACGCTTTCCTTAAACCTAATGCCTTGTATTAATCATGGTATCGAACTCTAAGTGATCCTAGAGAATCTAATACCTAAGCTTTGATACCAACTCTGTGATGCTCCAAAATCCCCCTTAGGAGTTAGGTGAGACTTTAGACGTTACTATCATAACCTGTCAAACCATCTTGCAAAATGTACAAGGCATACTATAGTGGAAATGAAATAAGTGCAGAAGCGAAACAATGTGTAAGCGTGGACTCAAATTTTTTTTTCTTTCTACACCTATGACTGTATTCCAAGTTTGTACAATAATAAAACCAAAACAAGAATGGACAAGCCCACTCATCAAAATACGTCATCTCTCCCACACCACTCTCACTAAAAATCTGAATAGGGGTGCCTATCTAGTGCTCTATCATCTTGGTGGTGATGATCCATGGCGAGCTCCGGCTCGAAGTACTCCTCCTCAATCCAAGGCTCCGGAGCACGTTCATCAACGAGTCTTGCCGACATAAAATGTACGGCTGAGTATGGAATACTCAGCGAGTACAAGCTCCTAACTAACAACAGTAATATCGAGCATAATATCATAAGCAAGTACTTAAAAACATACAGTTCATAGAGTACACATGCACTAAAACACATACGAAAAAACCTCTTTTCAAATACGCGTGTGTGCTACCTTGCAAGACACATACTCATTTCACTTATCGTTTTCATATGGCTTTTACACATGTATTTTTCCTTTTATGAAAGAGCACACTTGCACAAGACCAATGCCTACCCTACGAGGAGTAGAGGCCACTAGTGTACACTTACACTTGACTAATGCCTACCCTACAAAGAGTAGAGTCTATTAGTACTAATGTCTACCCTACAAGGAGTAGAGTCCATTAGCTTCATCTCACATTCACATAAGTCCATAATTTCTACACATATCTTTTTCTTTGGGACCGAATGACTAATGCTCACCCTACAAGGAGTGGAGTCCACTAGCATCCTCCCTATTGTTATCTTTGGGACCGAATGACTAATGCCCACCCTACAAAGAGTGGAGTCCATTAGCATCCTCCCTATTAGTGTCTTTGCACATATCATTTCTCTTTGGGACCGAATGACTAATGCCCACCCTACAAGGAGTGGAGTCCACTAGCATCCTCCCTATTGGTATCTTTGCACATATCATTACTTCATAGCTTCGAGTTCAATCTTCACACATGCATTTTTATCAAACACATGGTATTAACATCATTAGAGCATCTTATTCATGTTCTTATGTATTTCATTTTCTTGTAACTTTTCTTACCGTACCAAAGATCTTATCCTTATTTCGTGTTTCATTTTACTTGATTATACTTGGAAATCTTGGTACATGCATGCAAACGTGCTTGGGTGTAGCAATTATGGCTATCATAATGACATGAACAATTTAAAGGATATCATGTAGTAACTAGATTTGTAATCACATGAGAGTTTAACGAGTATATAGAGCATTTGATTTAAATCGCCATTTTTTGGAAAACTACATAAATCATGCTTTCAAACCTTCATTTTATTCATGCCATTCTCATTCATGCATTTCATCGAACACTTAGGGTGCAACACAATCATAGACATTTCGTTCAAGTTCTTAAGTTCATACATTTCATCAAACACATGGTGTGCATGTATTATGCGTACAATGCCCATCCATCATTTTTCCACACATTCGTCACCATTCACACATCATCCAATCGCCTCAACTACCATCCCTCTCCACAACCATCACTTTATCTTGTTTATTTTGGGAATTTAAGGCATTATAATAAGAAAGGAACAATATGGGAGATCAATCTACAACATTCATAAGGATACTCAGGTTATTACTAAGGTAGATAGAAGGGTGTTCTAATCTTGAGGCTCAATGCTTGATCTTGAAGAAAATCCTTGAGTAGAAAACTCCCAAGCTTTATAGAGGAGAATCCAACCTTGAGGATGAAGAAAACACCACAATGTTTGCTTGATGTGAAGACCCAAGATTGATTTTGATCTCCTCTTTCTTCAATCAAAACAATCTTTAGAAACCCCCAAATTTCTCTCCCTTCTCTTCTCCAATCTCCTTTAGGTTTTAGGTTACCTAAAACCCCCAAATGGATTGTCTATTTATAGACCAAGGGGTTAAAAACCCTCATTTCCGTGTCTTAAAAAAAACAAAATTGCGCTCTGATGATCGATTGTTAGTTGGGACAATCGATCGTCCACGTTCCCATAAGCTATCCAGATTACTGGGCTCCTGACGATCAATCGTCATCTTGGGACGATCGTTCATCCAAATCCTTGAGAGATGTCCGAATTTTTGATGTTTCGTATTTCAACCATAACTTTTGATTCGCTCATTAGATTTTGATGATTCAACTTGTGTTAGACTCGTCTTTCAAAGGGGTACAACTTTCATGTTTTACACAACTCTTAATTCTTCTTTATTCATGGTCCGAAGTGACCATAAAGGTGATTGGGTCATGAAGTTGAGCAGAAAAATGATGGAAAACTCACATTTGACTTAACTTCGACTCAAATTATGGAAAAGTGATAAACATGAACCTCAAAGAGGATTTCGATATCTTTCTAATGGCTCAAGAATCACTCAATTCTAATCAGCGGTGGGAAAAATAGAGTTCTCTCAAGTTGAGGGTATTTCCAAACATCCTTCTTCTCTGACACTTAAAGTATTTTGTACTTTTGTTCTTTCATCCTAAATTCCCAATAACAATAAACTAATTTAGATCATTTTTATTATTGTTCATAAGCCAAATTACATAAATGGCCCTTGGCCTTCACAAGACTTGCGTCCATGACACTATTCCCAGCACTATTCACTACACTATTCATGACACTATTTCTAGCCTAGTGAACTCAGTTCCGGGGTTCTACAGTTACCTTAGGTGGAACTGACCTAGATAAATTTATCATATACCCTAGGTGATTAGAAACTGACCTAAGTTAATTTAAATGGCTTTTTAGATGACTGATTGGAGTTTGGAATAGGCCTTATGCACAAAAGATCATAAATCAACACAGATCGTTCGAACAGGTTGCTAGTCGTTCGAACGCCACAGAACGGCTAACCAACCGTTCGAATGGCTGATTGGAAATCAAAAACAATAGCCTTCCTGGCACACCATTTTCATTACAATCTCTAGGCCATTCGAACGGGCCTCATATTTTGAGTTTCTAAAGTCATCCGAACTTTGTTTTTGGCAAAGAAATTACCTTGGCTATATAAGTAATGATCCCTTAGCTAATTCTAAGGTTGAAGGAAGAGAGTTTAGAGATTTCTCTGAATATTCTTGGGTTCTCCATCTCATCTTTGTGGATACCCTTTGTTCTCCTCTCTTCTTTTCTAGAGTATGCAAGATTAAATTTTTCCATCTTGTTCTTGCATCGGTTGATCTCTAGTATGTTTGAGATCCCTCTAGAAGACTATTAAAACCTTCAAATCAGTGTATACTCTATGTGAGTATTTGGTTGGTGTGAGCCAAAGCCATTGAGGATGGGGATCGGTCTTTGGAGATCATGGTTGGATACTTTGAGAAGCGTTGGCCAGTGAGGAGTCGGAGCTGCTGTTGCAGGGATCGAATGAGGAGTTCATGGACTTCAAGACGAAGAATTTGTACCAAGGAACGGTGTTTGGTGTCCAGTTGGGTAAGGTTCAAGTCTTGTACTTGATAATAATTTTCATCTTTTATTTTGTGCTGGACTAGGTCCCATGGTTTTTCCTAGAAGGGTTTTACACGTAAAAAATCTCATGTATTGTGAATTGTATGTCTTCTACTATTTCCACACTTGATTGCTTTGTTTGTCACAACTCTAATTAATACTTGGTTAAAATTAAAATTGGTAGACATTGTTAGGAAGACCTATTCACTCCCCCTCTAGGTCAAAGGAATCATTGAATAAGGATATTTTAGTTGAAACTCATATTGTGACTAGCATTTGCTGCTGCAGAATAAACCAATTTAAAAAGGGGATAACATGCTCGATAAGGCATGAGTTCTAGTATCGTAAGTGTTTCCTCGTAGGAACGCCCACAAATCTGATCAATTACTCTTTGTGCTTTGTGAGTAGGCATATATATATGTTGACCTAGAGGAATCAAAAAATTACGTATCAATGTACAAAAAGACTTTAATTCTGTGAACCAAAAATTCAACATTTCTATTGTCACGACCCAAAATACCCCCTAGGAGTTAGGGATACTTTAGTTCGTGACCACCGTGTCAAACCATCCTGTATGACACATAAGGCATACTTAACATCCTGTACAACTTATAAAACATACTATAGCAGAAGCAGAATACAAAATTGTCTACACATACTATATCCAAGTTTATACAATAACCAAAATAAAGAGCGAACATGCTCGCTCATCAAAATATATGTATCAGTCTCTCCCTATCTCACTCTGTAAGGGGCCACCACCTATCGAGTATCCTCTAGTACTCCTAAAGCTCCTCTAGAGTAGGTACCTCCTCAACGTATTCCTCCTCAACCCAAGGCTCCTAAAGACGCTCGCCATAGATGTCGAGAGGACCTGCCGACATAATATGTACGACTGAGTATTGAATACTCCGCGTATACAAACTACTAGATAGTAATGTCATAAACATGAACACAACATATATATATCGCAGTTTAAATCATTTCACATGCATTACTTTAATCAGAGTGCAGATAACTAAATTCGATCATGTGCATATATCTCAGAAAAACACATCTTCTTTACATTCAATCTTTACTTTACGTTCCTTTACATCTTTACATCTATTACGGGTATTGTAAAATACCTTAGTTTCCATTACTTTCTATCTACAGGTATTTAAAATACCCTAGATCCACCTAAGGAGTCGGGCAACTAGTACCCATGCACCCACATAAACTGAGCGGACCTACTATTATCCTCACCTTCGACTACCTTCGGAGTAGACGACCAGTATCCATCTCCCTTTAGGGTGGTCTGCTATTCGTCGGAGTCCGACGACCAGTATCTGTTTCCCTTCCAGGCGGCCTGCTATCGTGCCTCCCCGTTGGTATTACTCAATTGATTAGTACCCATGAACCCACAGGAGATGGGCGGGCCTTCTATCAACCTGAGATAGATGACTAGAATCATCTTGTACCATTACTTTCCCATATACTTCCTTTGCCTCTTTACTTTCCATATACTTTCCATTTACCTCTTTACTTCTTTGTTTTATTTTCCCATTACCTCTTATACTTTACTTCTTCTTTATCGTCTTTGGATAACCATAATTTAGCAAATCTCAATCATGCATATACATGTGTCAGTGTAGCAATTGTGAATATCATGGTAGAAAAAATGAAAACACTTTACTTATAGCCAATAATTCACATATTTCATCCATAGTAATAGCCTATATACAAATAAGTCATCCATAACCAAATCCATCAAAATATAAGGTTTTCTCATTTGGTTTTTCCCAAAACTTAAGTTAACATGCTTTTTATATTTGAATCATCATAATATCAAGAACATCTAAAAACAGAATTCTCTACTCTCTTTATTCTTTAGTTTAAAGCATAACATTATCAAAATTTGACTAGTAGGATTTCCTACTAGTTCATAATACAAAGCATAGGATTTTATCTTGAATTTATAAGATGGTTTATGCCATTAAAAGCTAGTAGAAAGTATCTACCTTAAAAAGGAAGTTTTTACACTTCTGTGGACTGAATCAAGCTTGAGGAAAGCTTGGTTGAAGCTTTGGAAAATCTTGGTTTGAAAAGCCCCTTCTTCAAGAACGCGAACAGAATTTCTTTTTAGAAATTCCAAGCTTTGAAATCACCTTAGTGATGATCTGTGAGCTTGAGAACACTAAAGGAAGGAAGCTTGACAAGGTTGGAACCTCACTTGAGCTTGGAGAAGAATAGTTGGAAAGGAACAAAGCTTCTCTTCTTCTTCTTCTTCAATCTCTCTCTCAATTACATACAAGGGTTTCGTAACCCTCATACACAAAATTCAGACCCTATTTATAATCTAAAGGTTGCCAAATATCTCAAAATATCTTAGGAAAATATCCCCCAAGGTCGGTGATGAGTTACAGCTCATTACTGGGCGTTTTTGCCCATTTTCGAGTTGAATTCGTCGACGAAATTCGGCCCCCAACACATTTCGTCGCCGAAATGGCACTCTGCCTGGGCCTCGTTTTCCTGCTTTAGTATTTTGAGCATAACTTTTGACTCACTAATCTGATTTTGATGATTCAAATTGCGTTGGACTCATTATTTAAAGGGGAACAACTTTTATGTTTTACATAACTCCTAATTCTACTTTATTCATAGACTAAATTGGTCATAAAGCTAACTGGTCTGGAATGGATTTCAGCAGACCAGAATTTACAGCAGACCAGTCTGTGGAAATCTAATATTTGACCTAACTTTGACTCAAAATATGAAAAAGTGATAAACATAAACCTTGAAGAGGGTTTCAATACCTTTCTAAAAATTTAAGAATCACTCAATTCCGATCAGCGGTGAGAATTCTAGAGCTCCTCAAAGTTGAGGGTATGTTTAGGCATCCCTTTTTATGACACTTAGAGTATGTCCTACTCTCATTTTTCATTTGTCCCTAGCCCCCAAAAACACTTTTCATACATATTTTGATTCATTCAAAACCTCCTTCCATTCCAAAACATGAACCCATAATTTCATTAAGGCTTTAGGCTTAAAGGCACTATTCACAGCACTATTCACATGAACAATGAACCTAAATTCTGGGGTTCTACATCTATCACAAGAATTACAAAACCATATGGACAACTTAATATTCTTGCAAAATTTATAGCCAGCCAATTAAAGAATAGAGTTTCATTTCGTAAATTTCTTGGCAATATGTCTACGCTGGTTCAAATCCAGCTTGGCCGTCCAAGATCCTGCTTGGCCGTCCAAGATCCTTTTGATGACCTATGTTGTGTTGAAGAGATATCTATATGATCTAATCGATTGCATAAGGCCCACGGTAGCAACAGAACCGGGGAAAGTATACAGAAAAGACAGTTCTTTTCTATTATATTATTAGTTAGTGATCCCGGCTCGGTGAGTCCTTTCTTCCGTGATGAACTGTTGGCACAAATCCTACATTTTTGTCTTTGTGGACCAAAGAGGAAGGGGGCTCAGTGGGAAGAGGATTGTACCATAAGAGAAACAAGGAGGTCAACTTGTTTCAAATATACAACATGCTAGCCAGTTTCCATAGTGTGATGGGCGGTGTGTACAAGGCCCGTGAAAGAATTCACCATCGTATGGATGATCAATGATTACTAGTGATTCCAGCTTCATGCAGACGAGTTGCAGCCTGCAATCAGAACTGAAGACTGGCTTTTGGAGTTAGCTCACCCTCACGGGATCACGACCCTTTGTCTCGGTCCCGGGGTGTGAAGTGGGAGAGAAGGGATGTCATAATTGGGGTTTTGAATAAGATTGTCATATTCAGATTGTTGTTCAAGTTAGTGAAGTTATTTCATTGTAATTCAACCTAAAAATAATGGAATCACGTGGTTGAGAATGATTATGATCTAGTTCGTGACCTATTAGAAGTAGAAGCGCTTTGGTGGGATCCTCACGGACAGGAAAAAATTTGCAAAGAAATACCCCACTTGTTTCTCAAGAAGAGATGGGAAACATGCTCAATATCATTTGATTGAATAGTTGACTTAGCTCCTAGTTGTTTGAAGAAACCCTCCACTTCAATTGGTCTTTTTCACGAAAAGCAGACATGAGATAACAAATCCAGTGATTCACTAAGATTTCGAATAGCTGTCCCGAATTCAAGTTGATTATGTTTCACTTCTTCCTTGGAGAAATATGATCACGCAATTCCCAATCACTAAATAGTCCCACTTTTCCATTATTCTAATCAAACCCATTGTAAAGATTATAAATAAACAAAAGAAAATGTAAGTGAACATGACCCATTGAATCCTGACTATATCCGCTATTCTGATATTAAACTCAGTATAAATTCATTGTAGCAGCAGACTTTTTTTTTATTTCATTTCTTTGGATGATGCAAGAATTTGTCAATATTTCCGATTAAAGCTCCTTGTTCCTGGATGCTCTATAGGAATAAATTGCTATTTTGTTCCTCTACAGAGAGACATTTATTTTGAGTTACAACACAAGAGCCGTTCATTTTGTCCAAGTTGTGTACCACATGCTTCATTTAATGGTTATGGTCATCTCATAGTTGTATTTAGATGCTAGGTACAGTTTAAGAGGTGGGCATCAATGTACAGTGCAAGCCTAATGGGGTGGTGTACGGAATTAATCTTGTTTTTTTTAAAAAAATTGTTCATTCTACTAACTTAATGGAATGAAGAAAACTTTAAATAATCAGAAATTGCCAACATAAAACTAAATTCCTAACAATAATCGATCAAACAAATATAATCCAATGAATTTGAAAAAATGTCATTACTAAGCTTCTCTTCTTTGAAAATCCTCCTATTTTGAAAGTAAAAGAGGTACTTGACAATGTGAGAGGTTTTGGCGAATAAAGGAGTTAGTTAGTGAATCGAGATGAATTCAGTTGACAAAGAAGGGGGTTAAGACTGGGAAGCATATTGAAGAGAATAAGAAATCTCAAAATAGAAAGTTTTTAACTACAATTTAATTGTTAGTTGTGTTGAATACTGGTTCCTCAAGGTTTCTGTGAATAAAGAAGTGATCGGATCTTAACCCGTGGACATAGGCAAGTTGTTGCCGAACCACATATATCTCTTGTGTTCCCTTTTGTGTGTTTAAGTTTTATTCTTTTTCCGTCGAGTTCTATTGTTTTCCCACAACAAATTGGTATCAGAGCTTCAGGTTAAATTATTTTTCAATAGCTTTAAAAAATTCTGGGCAATTTTTCCTAGAGAATTTTGATGGAAAGGGGAATTTCAATCTATGGCAAAGGAGGATAAAGGATATCCTAGTTCAACAAAGTCTTGCAAAGGCATTGAAGGGGAAGTCTGGTAAACCGGAGAAGATGCCTGATTCAGATTGGAAAGACATTGAGGTGAGGGCAGTCAGCACTATACGCCTCTGTCTTGCAGATAATGTGTTGTATAGCGTTATGGATGAGGAATCGATACCAGATCTTTGGAAGAAGTTAGAAACACTCTATATCGAAAAGAGTCTTACCAATAGGTTATATCTGAAAAATGAGTTCAATACCTTAAAGATGGCGGAGGGTGCAGAACTCATGGAGCACATTAATGTGTTTAACCAGATCTTGAATCAATAGCAAAAAGTTGATGTCAAGGTGGATGAAGAAGATCAAGCCATGGGGCTTCTTACATCACTTCCAGACTCATATGATCTCTTGGTGACAACCCTCATGTATGGTAAGGAGACATTGCTGATCGAGGAAGTCACGGCAGCACTACTCTCTTATGAGATTAGGCGAAAACCATCGCATAATGGGATTAAGCTTGCAATGGTTGCTCGGGGAGGAGGAAAGGACTTAGAGAGAGGATCTGGAAAAGGCAGGGGCAGATCCAAATCTAAGGGAAAAGGCAGGGTCCAATGCTATCATTGCAAAGAATTAAGGCACTTCAAAAGGGAGTGTCCGAGGCGTGCTGATGGGAAGAGGGACTCTTCCGGAGGAGATTCTTCGGCAGCAATAGCTATGGACATGGAGGAATACATTGGAGAAGCTTTCACAACCTCCAAAGGTATAGACAACTCTTTTGGTGAGTGGATTTTAGATTTGGGGCCTTCATGTCATATTTGCTCAAATATATAATTTTTTGATACATTCCAAAATGGGGGAGGAAAAGTGTTCCTGGGAAATGGATCTGAATGTGAAATCACGGGGTTTTGTAATATAAATATAAGAATGTTTGATGGAGCTATTCGGACTTTGGGAGGGGTAACTTGTGTCCCTAAGTTATGAAAGAATTTAATATCCCTCGGGCAGTTAAACTCCAAGGGTTGTTGCTACACAATTGCAGGTGAAGTTATTAAAATAAAGCGGGGAAAGCAGGGATGCTTGGTTTTGATGAAGAGAAAGAAGTGTGGTAGTGTATATCTCCTGGAGGGGAATACGGTGGTAGGTGGAGCTATTACAAGGTCTGCAGGAAAACAAAAACCTGATGTTGTGTAGAGGGTAGAAATCTTACCTAAAGTCTCTTTCGCAGTCGGTACAGAGATGGGTATTCTGATAGGTTTTCATAAGGGTGGAGATGGTGATGATGTGCCTTTGACGGAGAGGACGGGTCTATGTCCTTGTCCGGGATTCTTCTAGATTGGAGAATGGGTTTTCAGGCTACACATGAGTTTTGACCATGTTTAATCGAATCTGGTGGAGTGCTTTCCTGGGTAGATTCGGGGGTGTGTGTAGCTAATGGGTCTCTTTCGCAGATGGTGCAGAGGCGGGCAAGGTCAAAGCGGTTGTTTGCGGTATTTGTAAACGGAGTTACAAAATTTTGAAAGAGACTTTGGTTCAAGGTAAAGGTATTTCCCGGATGTAGGTGATGCGATGTTCTATCTTGAAGGTTTGTTTGGTGATTAGCAAATCGGTTCTCTTGGTTGCGGTGGTGTCACAAAATTTTCTCCAAAGTAGAGATTGTTGAATATTGGCTTAAGTTTAGGGGGGCGATCGATCGCCACTAGGGGTGATCGATCACTAGGATGGGCGATCGATCGCCCCTAGTAGGGATCGATTGCCCGGAGTGCCATTTTACAGCCCGGGTACACGGATTTCTTTGGGAAACTACTATTCTAAGTCTATATGTGTTTGGGAAAACCCTATTCCTGTAGTGCCCTAGAACTTTTGTCCATATATAGAAACTTGTGCCAAGGCTTTAAGCCTTTGTAATCTTCCACTTTCTATGAAATGGGAATTTTCAAATCCTTGTAGTCCTAATTAAATATTAAGATAATGTATTATAGTATTAAAAAGGGGGTTTTAGGAATGTTCATGGGTGTCAAATGGAAGTGGAAAGTGCTCTAAGAGTTAAAAGTGGGATTTCCGAATTCGGATTGCTGAAAAATCTGGGTTCCTGAAATCCATTTTTGGAGCAGTTGGCTTTAGAGCCATTTTTGGTAAATGAAAACTCAAAATTTGGATTTTTATAAAACATCAAAGTTGTTCCTCTTCAAAAGAAGAATCTAACGCAAGTTGAATCATCAAAATCCAATAAACAAGTCAAAAGTTATGGCCGAAATACCAAAGCAAGAAAATCTGAAAATTTTCTGTAGGATTTACGAATGATCGTAAACACCCTACGAACGATCGTAGGTGAGCTATGAACGATTGTAAAATCCCCAAAACTGGGTAAACTTTTAGGACGATTTACGATCGATCGTAGGAAACTACGAACGTTCATAGATGTGCTACGATCGATCGTAGGAATCTACGAACGATCATAGGTGCGCAATTTGTGTTTTTTTGAGATTTTTAAGGTTTCTACCCTTTTGCCTATAAATAGGGCTTCCAATTGGGGGTTTTTTGCTTACCCTAAACCTAGAGAGACTAAGAGAATTTGAGAGGGATTGAAGAAGGAGGAGATCAAGATCAAGGTTGATCTTACCCAAATCAAGCAAGGATCACATCCCTTCTCAAGGGGTTGCCTTCTTCCTCAAGTTAGGGATTCCAAATCAAGGGTTTTCTCCAATCAAGGAGTAATCCTCAAGGTTAGTACACCCTTACTAACTAATTTAGTAGTAACCTAGGTTTTCTTTTGAATAGGTTATGATTGATAATATGTATCGTATTCTTACCTCAATACCCTTGATTCCTTTAAATAATGCAAGACAAACTAAGTAGGGATGGATGATGTATGATGAAAATGGTGGAAGGGCTTGGTACACATAATGAATACACCCATATGTTTGATGAAAGGTGTGAATGAGAAAATATGAAATAAACGAATATAAAAAGATGTTGAATGCCTCTTATTTGACAAAATACATGTAGAAGAATACAAGGAATTAAATGAAGATTTTGAGAGCATGATTTAGGTAGTTTTTCCTTAAACGGTGATTTTGATCAAATACCTTATATGCTTGTTTTAAATTCTCACAATATGAATTGAAATGCTACATGCTATCCATGAGTAGTACATATCATCATGATCGCCACCATTGCTACACACAAGCACGCATGCATGCATGAATTGGGTTTTTCCTAAAGTATGAGTATTTGAAAGAAATGACAAGAACATGAAATGTGATTCACGAAATGAATGATAAATCCGAACATCGGGCCAATCAAGGGTAGGGCATATCCCTCGGATATGTCATAACTAGCTCACCAGGAAAACAAGTTGATAAAGCCGGACATCGGGCCGGTCAAGGGTAGGGCATATCGCAAGATATGTCATACCTGGCTCACAAGAAAACAAGGTGATCATGCCAGACATCGGGACGGTCAAGGTGGTTGGTGTACCAATTTCTATATATATTTCGCTGAAGGGAATTTACATTCCCGGCTCACAAGTCGCTACAAGGGCACTAACCTCTAGCTCACAAGGAAACAAGCAAGTCAAGTCAAGTCAAGAACAAGCAAGACAAGTGATTCCAAGCAAGACAAGATACATGGGTAATTCTTACGAATGAGACCAAGACAAGAACAAGTTTTAAATACGACAAACAAGTTTTGCAAACACGAAAGACTATTTTCAAGAACAAGACATGACTTTGTAAATATGAGTTTTATTGGAGTTTTCGCATTCACTCATGCATGTCAAGACTACTACATTGTTCTACTCTTTATGCTATGAATGTCCTATGTTGCTATTATTGCTTTAAATTTATGTGTTGAACTATATATCGTTGTTTCTAGTGTGCATGTTATTACTATTGTTAGCTAGTAGCTTGTACTCGCTGAGTATTCGATACTTACATGTACTTTTATTGTCGGTAGGTACTGTGGATGTCCTCGACCCTGAGTCTTGGGTTGAGGAAGAGTATGTCGAGGAGAGAGAGCTGCCTATTCCGATGCAGACGCAGGCGGATAGAGATTTAGATGTGTGGCCGTATCTAGACTACTATTATTAGAGAGGGAGAGTCTGTGAGATTTACCTCTTTTGTATTTTGATAGGTGGGCATGTCCACCTTTACTTTGACATGTTTTTGTATATGAACTTGGAATACAGACTTTGTATAGAAAAAAAAAGTTAGTTCATGCTTCCGCATTGTATTTGAGTTTCCGCACTCTGATTCATGTTCTACTATTGTATGTTTTACCTTGTTCATCACAGGATGGTTCGATAGGTTAAGTATAGTCACGACTAAAGTATCCTTTAACTCCTACGAGGTATTTTGGGGCATGACAGAAGTGGTATCAGAGCTCTAGGCATTAGAGTCCCTAGGGTCACTTAGAACTGATACCTGGATTGAACAAAGCATTAAAGTCACCTTAAAGAGTTGTATTCCCAGTATGGACTAACAAGTTAGTCTTAGTCAAAACCGGTTGGGGCTTAACCGAACTTAGTGACCTATGCTAGGAACACGGATTGTATGTTATGCCATTTTTATGTATACCATGTGTGCATTGTTCTATGCTTAGTGAATATGTCTTGAATAAATTTTGAAATGGTTATTAAATATGTATCCAAGTTAGACTCATGTTGTACTATCATCCTGAGGAATTAATCATAAGGCGCGGTGCGCGGGGTCGCGGATACAACACAAGAGGTAGTGGAAATGATGTTCCTTCAGGTGATGAGCAACCCGACTTTGCCCAAGCTTTTGCATCCATAACCAAGACTTTGGCTGTGTTGGCAGCTAGGAAACCTACTCCTCCTCCTGCCGGCACACTTATGGCAGCTCCTCCGAATCGAGCACAAGCCGGAATAGAAGTTTTTCGAAGGATGAGGCCTCCCGTGTTTTGTGGGAGTATTGATCCCTTGATAGCCAAGGGATGGGTCAGACAATTAGAGAAGATATTTTCAGTCTTATCGCCTACTAAGGCAGAGAGAGTTACTTGGACTGCCTTTATGCTTCAAGGCGAGGTCGACCATTGGTGGAGGTCCACACTTAGGACTCGGGAGTTGACCCGACAGGGTCAAGACTGGACTTGGGGAGAATTCTTGGACGTCTTCTATAAGAAATACTTCCCAGTGGGAATGAAGGAGAAGAAAGAAGTTGAGTTCATTACCTTGGAGCAAGGTAATATGTCTGTGGCCGCTGATGAGGCAAAATTTTTGGACCTATCAAGATTTGCTCCGTATATGATAGCGACAGAGGCTATGAAGGCCCAGAAGTTCGAGAGGGGGTTGAAGGTCTACCTCAAGGACTGAGTCTCAATGTTCAGACATGAGACCTATTTGGAAGTTGTAAATAAAGCACTCTTGGCATAGTCAAATTCTGAGGAATTCCTCAAGAGAAGGGGAATGGAGAAGGGCCAGTCTAGTGGCTCAGCAGAGAAGAGAGTTAGGTTTGCTCCATACCAGTCCGCAGGGCTAGCTCAGTCATAGAGGATGTACTCTACATCGTAGGCTACTTGCCCTTTTGCTCCACCTGCTCCATACCCGGCTACTATACAGGTTCCTCAATCTGTACTACCTCAGGCCACTAGATATGCGCTCTCCGTATACTCGTATAAGCCTTGCACTTATTGCGGTAAGAGGCACTTCGCCGAAGATTGCCGGAAGATTTCTGGGGGATGCTTTCATTGTGGTGATCAATGCCACATGATTCGAGATTGTCCCCGACGTCATCTGCCAGCTCAATCTCAGGGGAGTAGGCCCCCTATTAGGCAGTCATCTCAGCAGAGCTCTTTACAGGCTTTGAGACCCTCGCCTTCTACACAGCCGCCTCGTCAAGCAACTTAAGGCCGAGTCTTCACCTTTTTAGAAAGGGATGCACGTGCATCGGATGATGTCGTACAAGGTACGCAAGAATGTTAGAGTTTTAAGTTGTGAATGATTACTATTATGTGATATGTTGTTATTTATACTAGGGGTTACCTATGTATGATGCGTGTTCTTGCTTGAATTCTATCGATGTTAGTGTTTAATCACACAGGCACCTTATTAGTGAATGAATGTCTAGCCCGAGTGTTGATCGACACAGGATCCACTCAATCTTTTGTTTCACCTAGTTTTGCGAAAGGCTTCTCAACTGAGTCTACTTCGTTGGAGCGAGAGTTAACCACTACAACTTCGCTTGGCAAGTCAGTTGATGTGCACCGAATATAAAAGGATAGTGTGGTTCAAGTGGGAGAGAACGAGCTGTTAGCCGACCTCATCATCTTGGATTTCCAAGACTAGAACTTTGATATCATTCTTGGTATGGATTGGCTAGCGACTCACCACGGACATGTGGCGTGCTTTGAGAAGGTGGTGAACTTCAAGCCGGAAGGAGTAAATCTGTATCATTTTCGAGGATTGCATAGAAGGGATATTGCTCGCTTTACGGCACTGAGCTTAGCGAACCCAGAGGCACAAAACTCCTCAGCATTCCGGTTGTGAGTGAATTTTTGGATGTGTTTCTAGAGGAATTGCCTGGATTACCTCCGGATCAAGAGATCGAGTTCGCGATAAAGCTTACTCCAAGCACTGCTTTGATTTCAAGGGTGCCGTACAGAATGGCCCCAATAGAACTAGAGGAACTCAAAAGTCAAATTGAAGAATTACAACAACTTAGTTTTATCCGACCAAGTGTGTCGCCATGGGAAGCTCTGGTCCTCTTTTTGAAGAAGAAGGACGGGTCGATGAGAATGTGCATCGACTATAAACAGTTGAATAAAGTCACTATCAAGAATCGTTATCCTTTGCCAAGGATAGACGACTTATTTGATCAACTAAAAGGAGCAAGATATTTCTCCACGATTGATCTTAAATCCGGCTTTCATGACTCGATATGGGCACTACGAGTTCCTTGTCATGCCTTTTGGGTTGACAAATACACCAGCGGCGTTCATGGATTTGATGAATCGGGTGTTCAGACCTTATCTCGATAAGTGTATAGTGGTGTTTGTAGACAACATATTGGTGTATTCCCGGACATGGGAAGATCATGATCGAGACCTTTGCCTTACTCTAGAGATACTTCGAGAGCACAGATTGTATGCCAAACTAAGTAAGTGCGAGTTCTGGTTGGAGAAGGTGGCATTTCTCGGGCATGTAGTATCGGCCGAAGGCATTTTAGTGGACCCGTCCAAGATTAAGGCAGTGATAAGCTGGGAGAGACCTAGGAGTGTTACCGAGATTCGGAGTTTCCTTGATTTGGTAGGCTAATACCAAAGATTTCTAGAAGGATTCTCCAGCTTAGTTGCACCTCTCACTTACTTGACGAGAAAAAATGCCAAGTTTAGTTAGAGCGACAGATGCGAGATTAACTTCCAAGAGTTGAAGAAGCAGCTCACTACAGCTCCTGTCCTCACAGTGCCATCGAGAGTGGCAGTTTCGTAGTGTACAATGACGCCTCCCACTGTGGGGTTGGGATGTGTGCTCATGCAGCACGATAAGGTTATTGCCTATGCCTCAAGGCAATTAAAAGATCATGAGAAGAACTACCCTACACACGACTTAGAGCTTGCCCCTGTGGTGTTTGCATTGAAAATATGGTGACATTATCTATATGGGGAACAGTTTGAGGTATTCACTGACCACAAAGTTTGAAGTACATATTTTCCCAGAAGGAATTGAATTTAAGGCAATGACGATGGATGAAATTTTTGAAAGATTATGAATGCTCTATTCAATACCATCCAGGTAAGGCAAACGTGGTGGCGGATGCATTGAGTAGGAAGTCACATGGGCTTGTAGCGTATATGATGGTTCGAGAATGAAAATTGTTGGAAGATGCCTCCGACCTCGACATTAGCTTCAGTCCTCCCACTCATGGGCCAATGATGACAAATATCACTGTGAAACCATGCATCATAGATCGGATCCAGGAGTTACAAGTAGCAGATGCCGAGTTGATTGCTTTCCGTGACAAGGTAGTTAGTAAGGGAATGATGAGTTCACCACAAACGGTGATGGGGCAATCACGTTCAAGGGTAGACTTTTGTCCCCGCTGATGTAGATCTCCAGAGAGAGATTTTGGATGAAGCCCACCATTCTAAGTACACGATACATCTAGGAGGAACCAAGATGTATCGAAACCTCAAGGGACTCTTCTGGTGGCGGAACATGAAGCGAGAAGTAGCGGAATATGTGTCCAGGTGCTTGGTGTGCCAGCAAGTAAAGGCAGAGAACATGAGGCCATCAGGTCTTTTGCAGCCCCTCCCTATTCCCAAGTGGAAATGGGAAAACATTTCCATGGATTTCATTATGGGGTTGCCACAGATGGCTAGAAACTCCAATGCTATATGGGTCGTGGTTGACAGATTGACAAAGTCCGCCCATTTCTTGCCGTACTACATTCAACTCGAATCAGCTAGCAGCACTGTACATCAAGGAAATAGTTCAGCTGCACGGAGTGCCAGTGAGCATCATATCGGACAGGGATCCTAGATTCACTTCCAGGTTTTAGAAGAGCTTCCAGAACGCCATGGGTTCCCGTTTGGATTTCAGCACGGCCTTCCATCCACAAACCAATGGGTAAATCGAGAGGGTGAATCAAATTATCGAAGACATGCTTCGAGCCTGCATGCTACATTTCGAAGGTAGTTGGGAAGACCACTTGCCATTGATTTCACTTACAATAATAGTTATCAAGCGAGCATTCAAATGACACTTTTGAGGCTTTATACGGGAGAAGTTGTAGATCCCCTTTGTATTGGGATGAAATCAGGGAAAGGAAGGTTTTGGGCCCCGAATTGATTGAACAGACAATAGACAGAGTCAAGCTTATACGGGAAAGGTTAAAGACCGCACAGGATTGACAGAAGAGTTATGCCGACACCCGTAGGAAGGATCTTGAATTCCGTGTTGGGGATTTGGTATTTGTCAAGATCTCGCCAACAAAGGGCATTATGAGGTTTGGGAAGAGAGGCAAGCTTAGCCCGAGATATGTTGGTCTGTTCGAGATCGTCACCAGAGTAGGTGAGGTTGCTTACCGGGTTGCCCTGCCCGCTCACATGGCAACGGTCCATAATGTATTCCATGTTTCCATGCTCCGAAAATATATCCTGGACCCATCCCATGTCATTGAACTTGATCTGGTAGAAATCCGGGAGGATCTCACACTAGTTGAGTAACCAACACAGATATTGGATAGGCGAGATCAAATCCTGTGCAACAAGACCATTCCATTGGTCCTGGTGAGATGGCAACACCATTCAGCAGAAGAGGCTATGTGGGAAGGTGAGGCCAAAGTGAAAGAAAAATATCCTCACTTGTTTGTTTTGTTTCCTTGGTGTTTAAGTATGATTGTTGTCTTTTGTATCTCTGTGTGGCATCCTAATTTTGGAGACGAAAATTTTGTAGGGGGGAGAATGTAGCGCCCCGGAACTTTTGTCCAAATATAGAAACTTGTGCCAAGACTTTAAGCCTTTGTAATCTTCCACTTTCTATGAAATGGGAATTTTCAAATCTTTGTAGTCTTAATTAAATATTAAGATAATGCATTATAGTACTAAAAATGGGGTTTTAGGAATGTTCATGGGTGTCAAATGGAAGTGGAAAGTACTTTAAGAGTTAAAAGTGGGATTTCCGAAGTTGGATTGCTGAAAAATCTGGGTTCCTGAAATCCATTTTCGGAGCAGTTGGCTTTAGAGCCATTTTTGGTAAATAAAAGCTCAAATTTTGGATTTTTATAAAATATCAAAGTTGTTCCTCTTCAAAAGACGAATTCAACGTAAGTTGAATCATCAAAATCCGATAAACAAGTCAAAAGTTATGGCCGAAATACCAAAGCGAGAAAATCTAAAAAATTTTGTAGGATTTACGAACGATCGTAGGTGAGCTACGAACAATCGTAAATCTCTACGAACGATCGTAAAATCCCCAAAACTGGGTAAACTTTCGGGACGATTTACAATCGATCGTAGATGTGCTACGATTGATCATAGGAATCTATGAACGATCGTAGGTGCACGAATTTGTGTTTTTTTTAGGATTTTTAGTGTTTCTACCATTTTGCCTATAAATAGGGCTTCCAATTGGGGGTTTTTGGCTTACGCTAAACTTAGAGAGATTAAGAGAAATTGAGAGGAATTGAAGAAGAAGGAGATCAAGATCAAGGTTGATCTTACCCAAATCAAGCAAGGATCACATCCCTTTTCAAGGAGTTGCCTTCTTCCTCAAGTTAGGGATTCCAAATCAAGGGTTTTCTTCAATCAAGGTGTAATCCTCAAGATTAGTACACCCTTACTAACTAACTTAGTAGTAACCTAGGTATTCTTTTGAATAGGTTATGATTGATAATGTGTATCATATTCTTACCTCAATACCCTCGATTCCTTTAAATAATGCAAGACAAACTAAGTAGGGATGGATGATGTGTGATGAAAATGGTGGAAGGGCTTGGTACACATAATGAATACACTCATGTGTTTGATGAAATGTGTGAATGAGAAAATATGAAATAAACGAATATAAAAAGATGTTGAATGCCACTTGTTTGACAAAATGCATGAAGAAGAATACAAGGAATTAAATGAAGATTTTGAGAGCATGATTTAGGTAGTTTTTCATTAAACGGTGATGTTGATCAAATACCTTATATGCTTGTTTTAAATTCTCACATGATTACAATATAAATTGAAATGCTACATGCTATCCATGAGTTGCACATGTCATCATGATCGCCACCATTGCTACACATAAGCACGCATGCATGCATGAATAGGGTTTTTCTAAAATATGAGTATTTGAAAGAAATGACAAGAACATGAAATGTGATCCACGAAACGAATGATAATGCCGGACATCGGGCTGGTCAAGGGTAGGGCATATCCCTCGGATATGTCATACCTGACTCACAAGGAAAACAAGTTGATAAAGCTGGACATCGGGCCGGTCAAGGGTAGGGCATATCGCAAGATATGTCATACCTGGGTCACAAGAGAACAAGTTGATCATGCCGGACATTGGGACGGTCAAGGAGGTTGGTGTATCCTTTTCTATATATATATTTCGCTTAAGGGAATTTACATTCCCAGCTCACAAGTCACTACAAGGGCACAAACCTCTGGCTCACAAGGAAACAAGCAAGTCAAGTCAAGTCAAGAACAAGCACGACAAGCGATTCTAAGCAAGACAAGATACATGTGTGATTCTTACGAACGAGACCAAGAAAAGAACAAGTTTTAAATACGATAAGCAAGTTTTGCAAACACGAAAGGCTATTTTCAAGAACAAGACATGGCTTTGAAAATATGAGTTTTATCGGATTTTCGCATTCACTCATCCATGTCAAGACTATTACATAAATAGGGGATTATGGGTCTTGGGTTTGTATCTAAAAAGCTCAAGAGAATGCTTTTACATTGAGAATGAGAGATAATAGAAATGGTTAATTAAGCATACTAGGGCTTGGGAAAGGTTTAAGGGACGATAAATAGGGATTTGTTTTTGGATTTTCATAGAGAAGGTGAGTTGAGTGCTTTGTACTGGTTCCTCAAGGTTTTTGTGAATAAAGAAATGATCGGATCTTGACCCGTGGACGTATGCAGGTTGTTGCCGAACCACATTTATCTCTTGTGTTCCCTATTGTGTGTTTAAGTTTTATTCTTTTCCGTCGGGTTTTGTTGTTTTCCCACAAGTTGTTAGTGTTAGTGAAGTGAGAGCCCATGTACTACATGTCAACCAAGAAAAACTTGTACCAATCCCTTTGGTGGTTTCCTTGTCTGAGAATTAATGAGAGAAACACCATTACCATCCTATCTAGAGGGGAAGGGTGTAAGAAGTTGGATGGTTACATGCATGTAGCCTTACATTCGCGAATAATATACCCCATTACTAAATAATCAATTAAGTTGATGTTTTAATTAAGGATATTTTTGTCACTTAATTATAATTCGAAAAGTAAGAATCAGAACCAATGAAAAATGTACCTTTTGATGGCTCACATGGGTCGTTTATAACTTGTTAGAATTGTGTTAGTGGGTGATTTGAGACTCTTTTGATCACGTCATCTAAGGGAAATTTCTACCAATTTATTGAGAGTTTCTTTCTTAGAAGAGAGACATCTTCACCATTAGATATTATCATGTGGCCAATTTATTGAGAATTTCTTTCTTAGGAGAGAAACATCTTCACCATTAGATCTTGTCATATCACCCAGAAGAAATTTCTACTAATCCGTGAAAAGTTCCTCTAAATTTTTAGGACCTCCTAATGAGAAACACCTTCACCCTTATAAATAGAAAGGCGATTGTTGATTAATTCTAGGCACTTTATTCTCTTTTATTAAATGGCCAAAGTATTTCTGCAAGTAATGAATTTAGTCATTCAATACACATGGGTAAAAAGAAATCAAGTGAACTTTGTCGTATTTGATTTGTCCTAACTAAGAGATTTCATAGGTTCGAAATCAATCAAAGCTCGAGATCCATCCAATCTACCATAATATTCTTTGGATGCTAATCACATTCGATTTAACATAACAATCCCCACTTGTGTCATATTTGAGTATGATTTGAGCCTTACCCGCAATACCCATATACCATATCTTGAATCAAACTATATTTGTCACTTATCTTGGTCAATAATGTCCGTCTTATGCCAATTATTTGTGGTCTGCAACACGCATTCTGTTCCACCACTCCAATCTCTCTACAACCATATTTTCGATCAGGAGCGTGTGTTCAATCGCTCCTAAGGTCAATTCACTTCCAATTTCCCATTTGCCACATTGTCCTTTTCTTAATCTCCATTTTAGCTTGGAAATTGACAGAATTCGTTATGTACAAGAAAATGTAAGATGAAGGGGATCTGGAATAGAACCACCTTTTTTTTTTTTAAACTCGTAGCCATTCCCAACAGAAACAATTATTGATTTAAGGTTTTGGGACCCTTCCTACAAGAGTCCAAGTTGGCATGATGGACTTCCACGCCGCGAAAAAAATCCAAGGTGTCGACTACAAAATATATCAAAACCAAGTTGGCAACTATCATTTGATGGAATAATACAATACTTCACATAAAGAGATTATAAAGTTAAGCTTGATTTGATTTGATCCCCAAAAATAGTTCATTCTACTCCCAATCCATGGTAATTCGGGGTTTTTTTATTCTCTCTTCTTCCCTTTTCGTCATTAATAGGAGAATGATGAGCGTGATCGCCATGACAACTAAAACTTTTTAGGTTTCCATTATTAAAGTTTTTAGGGTTCTAACTATGATAGTTCCATTGATTTGAAAATGGCAATTAGGCACGCGCTTTTTGAATCGAAGCACATGCGCACCCACTGGTTGGTGAGATTATAACTTAAGATGACAATGAATTAAAAAAGTAATAGGGTCTAGACTCTACAAAGAATCCCCCACCACCCAATAATCTAATAAGCATTAGTTCTTCTATGACTTCACATGCTCACTTTTTGGAATAAGTTCACATCAAAGAACCCATATCAAACCCAATATGGTTCCCTACAAGTTGATCTTATATTCTTCTCTCTCACAACACTCTTACCTTGTTCAAGTCTCACCTAGAAGTTGACTAAACCCATTGGTTCAGCGTCGGGGCCATACGGTCCCAACCGGTAAGGTCGCGGGGCTCGACCCACTTGAGAACTTTTTGGTGCAATTGGCTCATAAGCATTCAATGTAACAGAATCAAGATCTAAATCTTTTTAGATAAGAAAAGGGTTATTTTGCTGTGGGAGATCAAGAGATGGATAGATCCCTAACTATCACATGACTCTTTAATAATACAATATGGTAGGAAAAGGTATAGATCAAACACATCACCATTTGCTATAAAAGATCAGTGTTAAAAGGAAGCACGCTTTCGGTTCCTTATTGTTTCGGTTAAGAATCTCTAGGAGCCCATGTCTTTTGCGCGTGCCAAAAGGAAGGAGAGGTTCCAATGCTGGTATGGTTCGAGAGAGAGGAGAGAGAGCACATGTCAAACTCTTTCTTGTTCCTTTAATTACAGTGTTGTTATTCAATTGCTATATTATCATTCTCAGGTGGGGTGGTTGCAGGAATTTTGTAGATTTGTAAAAAGAGATATGGCTTCCACCAGATATTCCTGATAAGGAAATCTGATCGAAAGAGGATCTTTGTGTCCAAACAAGAATCTGACTGATCTTCGTGTGCACCAACATTTCATGCTCCGTTAGTTTTACAAAGCATATGGCCTTTGGAGTAATCCAAAAGGTATTCTGTTTGGAGACATTAGGCTTCGTATGATGTGGCTAATCCAAGCCATCCAAAATTTGATCTTGGATCTTATTGATAGACCCACATGCACTGCACCTCCACCATGTCAGCCCCTTACCCTACCTTTGTAATGAAGTCCCTCTGCCACCTTGTTGAAACTTGCTACATACATAAGGGTGATCAAGTCAGGGAAATAAAAATCGCTAAAATCGATACGAAACAGATGATACGTATAGGTTCGGTAGCTCCATGTACAATATTTATACTGATAGGAAATGAGCAATATGTATCATTTATTAGCTATATTTTTTTTTTATTCATTGTGTAATTGTAATTGTATTTACTACTTTGTCTTTGAGTCGATTCTCATGACTTTATAATTGATAAAATTTGTTCCTATAATTCATTTGAATTCTTTTAAGTTTAATTTGATTTTTTTTTAAAAAAAGAAAAATTATATGTATTAGCCTAAACCGATACCGATATGAATAGGTTTCGGTTTGGACCAATTCATCTCCCGAAACCGTATTTTTAATCCTTGGATCGAGTGGATTAACATATGGATCCTTTTTTTTTATCTCATATCCACCTCTGCTGTCGTGCAAAACTATTTCATGCATAGTAAGAAAAGAAAATGCTTCTAAAACCATCTTAGCACGGGATTTCAGGTGGGGCCCATGGTCTCAGCCCTAAGACAGTCTCTATAGCAAAGTCCAATAAGAAATTAAGAATGCTACATCTGTCTAGGGGTGTCAATGGGCTGGGTTGGCCCAGCATCCCGACCTGAAAAAGGCACAACTGTAATTTGATTTTTAAGCTCATAGAACTATAAGGATGGCCTCAAAAATTGAAGGCCATATATATTTATATTCACCTGGTTAGGGCTTAATTGTTTGAAGCCCAAACTCGACCCAGTCTAGCTCGAAGCAAGGGCTTAGTTGCTTGAAGGCCAACCCGAAGCAACATATATATATATATATATATACTAGTAGAGTCCCCGTGCGATGCACGGGTAATAATTTAAGAATATCAAAAATTAAATAATATTTTTATTTTTTAAAGTATTAAATAATAAATTTTAAGAATATTTAATAATATAATTTTATTTGTATTTGATAGACATTATTATTTGTATTAATTAACTGATTTTTAAGTCTCTTAGTATTAAACTTAAATTAATACACTCAAGAGTTGGAGATAAGAGAGGACGGCTATACAATAGTGGAGATAGAGAAGGCTATACAATAGTGGAGATAGAGAAGGCTCTGGGAAGAGATTGTGGGCCCCAAACCTACTTGCAAGAGTTGGAGATAAGAGAGGACTCTACAATAGTGGAGATAGAACGGACTCTAGGATGAGATAATGGGTCCCAAATTTGAACAATGGAGATTAAAGAGAAAAACCACTTGTCATCTCTAAATATAATTTATAGGATTGAAGGGATAGGAATCTGGAGAGCAAAAAGAGAAAGTTATTTCTTTATAGTAGAAGTAGTAGATGTGAACACCCCATTTTTACACCCCTAAATCCCCATGTTTTATTATTATTTTGTATGTATTTTAATTCATTTATTTTTAATTTGATTTATTTTTTGTGAGTCTCAAGGAGTTGAGAGAGAGAGAGAGACGGAGAAAGAGATAGAGAATCCTAACCCTAATCTCATGTCCTAACCCTAGCCCATGTGTAAACCCCATGCTTCAAAACCCTTCTTAAAACCCAAATCCACTAATCATTTTCCTTTAAACCCATGTTCACAGCCCATATTCTAAAACCCCAAGTATGTCCAATGCCCAAAATCCATGTCTAAACCCATCAACTTAGGCCCATGTTTTAAATCCTTAATCAAGCCAAGCCTTTGTTCCAATACTTAAGCCTTCAAAAGCCCAAAATGGACCTAATGTCTAAGCCCCAAAGCCCGCAACCTAAACTTGATACCCTAATTCTCAAACCCTAATATTCACCTATAAATACCCCTTATGAGGTAAGCTGACCTCATTTCATCTCCCCTTCTCTTCATTTTTTGGCAGCAAGGAGAATCCTCTCCTTAGTTCTCTCTTTCTCCATCTTCTCCTGTAGAACCCCGGTCCTCGATGTTCATGTACGGTGAATAGTTTCATGAATAGTGTCTAAGGCTTGATGTCTAATGTAAAGTCTTGAATGATTCTCAATAAAAATGAGAGTTTGGTTTCCTATTTGTATGAACAATTATATTTTAATGTATATTAAATTCCTTAGGATAATTTTCCCTAGGTTATGGGTGTTGAAAACAAAAGATGGAAAAGGTTCTAAGTGTTAAAAAGGGGAATGCCTTAACATACCCTCAACTTTAGGGAACTCTAGTTTTGTCATCATTGATTGGAATCGGATGATTCTTAAGCTATTAGAAAGATATAGAAACCCTCTTCGATATTCATGTTTATCATTTTTCCATATTTTTAGTCAAAGTTAGGTGAAATATTAGATTTCCAAAGTCGGGTCTGCTGAAATTCGAACTGTTGTAATCCCCCAGACCAGTTAGCTGTAGAGCCCATTTTGACTATTAAGAACTTAGAATTTGGATTTGTCTATTAGACACAAAATTTTTCCTCTTTGAATTTAGAATCCAACGCAAGTTAAATTGTTAAAATCTGATAAGCAAGTCAAAATTTATGATCGAAATAGCAAAGTGGTAAAAACTCAACCTAGTTAGAACCCCCAAACGTTGACATTTGCACCAAAGGGCCATGGAGACGTCGATGTTTGGGGGCGAGCAGAATGCTCAAAAATTCCAAACGTTGATGTCTGTAACCCAAACGTTGATGTCTGTAAACCAAATATCGACGTCTGGAACCCAAACGTCAATGTTTACATGCAGGGATCACGAAAAAGGGGATTTTAAAGGGTACAAGCTTAATTTTGACAACCCTAACCCTATAAATACCCATTTTGTGGGATTAAGGGTTCTAACACTTTGAGAAACATATTTTGAGAGGAAAAGGGAGAGAGCTAGGTTTTCCGAAAAGAGTTTACATTTGAAAGCAAGGAGGAGCTCGATTTCTTGCCTTAGAAGCTTGGATCTTCATCTCCAAGCTCGGATCTTCCTTCCATTGCACCATTGAAGCTTAGAGTTAGCTTCTACAAGCACCCTCAAGCTTTCTCAAGGCGTTTTTCCTAAATCTTACAAAGTAAGTACACCCTTCTAGTTAACTTAGTGATAATCTAGATCTCAACCTAGGTTTTCAAGTATGTGATGTTGAAATTGCTCATGCGTGTTTTAAATTCCTAACCTACCATGATTTCTCTAAAATGTATGAACTATAAAGTATGATATTGATGTAATAGGCTAAGTAACCATGATCTATACTATGTATGTCAAATGTATGATGTCTATTGTCATGATTACATGTTTAAAGCTTGTTCATGCTTATTATGATACTTTTAAGTTTTCCCATAACTATAGAAACCCTTTAAAAGCCGACATGTGATTCTTTAAGTATTTACATACTATCATGATGCTCACTATTCCTTATGTACAAGCATGTATGCATGATCTAGTTTTCTAAGTATATGAACACAAACCAAGACAAAACAAGTGATTTATGAAACAAATGATAAAGCCGAACTTTGGGTTGATCAAGGATAGGGAATATCCAAGGATATGTCATATCTGGCTTCAAGAAAACAAGACAAGAAATCAAGGATGTTGGTGTGCATTTTTTATTTCGTTGAAGGGTATTTACATACCCAGCTCACAAGTTACTTTCAAGAATTTCAATGAATGGTATTTACATACCCGGCTCACAAGTTGCTTCAATGGTACTAACATCTGGCTCACAAGACAAGCATAAGAAGACAAGTATGATTCAAATAAGAACAAGATAAGACAAGCATGATTCTCATAAGACAAGAATAAGCCAAGAATAAGATTTTTAAGCACGATAAGCAAGTTTTGAAAATACGAAAAGATAATTTTAAGCACGAAACACATGATTTACATGAGGTTTTGCGCTTGGGTTTTCATGCATGCTCATGAATGCATTGTTTAAATTTCCAGTACGCTATAAATTGTACTATATCATTGTTAGCTAGTATTCACTGAGTGTTTCAATACTCAGTCGTTCTCATTTGTTATTTGTGCTCCTGGTCCTTGGGTTGAGGAGGACTATGGTGAGGAGGAACTTTTTGTGGAGCCTGCAATAGAGCCTCAGGTAGAGGCAAGAGACTTAGATAGTCATCCTAGGATTGGGGTCCCGGGGTGCCTAACCCCTTACCCGAGACTTAAATGGATCTCTTACCTAGACTATTCTGGACCATAGGCCCCTTATCTTGGATTATCTCGAGATCCTGTTATCCCTCCTAAATAAAGCAAGTGGCGACTTTTCTATTCGCTTGTTGAGTGAGTTCAGCTTTCTTTCCTTTGCTTTCAAGCTCGACATCAACACTTAGCGCTGAGGAGGAGGAAAGGCGGTGAATTCTCGTGCTCATAGCTTTGGCTACTCCACTGGGGAAACAACCTAAAGTTAGATCCAACCTGAAATTTAGGTATAAGCCAAACATCCTTAAGTCACTAATTATTTCCTAAGGCTCTGTTTGTTTGCATGGAAAATAAGATGGAAAAGAAAACTTTTCCAATAGAATTATTTTCTAGGAAAATTTTTCCAACTCTTCTATTTTCTACCGTTTGGCTGGAAGGAAAAAAAAATTGAGAATCATAAGAAAACTTTATTTTATATTTGAAGGCTTAATTTTTTTTTTAAGTTACTCAATTATACATGGATAACAATTTCTAACCTGGACCTTTACATGTCCGGGTAAGTTTCAATTAATGACTCAGTATCAAATTCAATTTTCTCAATCCAAAACAAAGAAACCTAAAAAATCATAATATGATAATATAACAATAGCCTAATGTGTCAATCAATTGTTCCAAAATATAACATAATCCATGCCCATTTGAGAAGTAAAAAATCAATCAATAGTTAGTCCAAAAAAAAAAGTTCCAAATTGGATGTAAGTCGGTAAGAACAAAAACATAACACATGTACTAAAAACTTAAACGACTAGCTAATTGATAGCTAACTACTCTTGCTGGCAACAACTTTATTTATCATCCCTTCTAAAATCTGCCTCATTCCTCGTTCATTTCTAGCAAGAAATGCCTTGGGACCCCATTTAAGATTCCGAATGCATCATCGAGGAACTCAAACTCAAAACCTTCGATCTTCAGCATATAAGTCTGATGCATATGCAGACTCGACGCATTGTTTTGGCTATCTTTCCCATATTGCAACAAGATCAATCATTTGGACTAAATCATAGGACATACGAGGCTTCTTTCCATGACGTCTGTACATAGATGATTTAACTTAATTACCTTTGCATTGTTCGGTTGATGCTTTGCTGGTCTCGTCAATACTGTCAATTCCAATTTCTTCATTCATTCTTGGGAATTGTTCAACAGCATCTGCACAATCAACCTCATCACCAAAATCAAGGCCGACTTTAGCCATGCTTCCAGTTGTCTAATCATCGTCAACATCTGTGCCCATCTCTACCCAATTTTCAATAGTCCTATAACGAAAATCAAAAAAATCAAAGTGTAACTGTAGATTAATAAAAGTTTCAATTATAAACATAAATAAAACATACACTTACAAAAATTAGAGAAGGGACTAAGTTTAGTCTTTTTAACCAAAATTATGGACCGGCTTTGTCACAAAAAAAAAACTAATCTATGCACCTAGGGAACAAACAATATATTAGCATGGGCTTACATATGCATTTCTACACAAAAAAAAAAAAAAACTCATCTAATTTATTGGATTAATCAGGGCCTTGATGGTTGCCATGCATTAATACAATATAATATGCAATCAGTTTTCTACTACATCAGCCCATAAAAAAAACTCATCCATGCATTAATACGGTATAATATGATATAAAAAAATAAATATGGAAGGATTATCATTACTAACAAACTGTGATGCAAGGCAGGGCATTTCATCAAACATCAAAATTGCCATTTTCAAGTTCTCTGTATAGAACATAAATCCAACATGGATGCTGCTGGTTGCTGCTATTGAGACTACATTTACCAAACCTCTTAATGGAATATATAATTACTTCATATTACTGAAAGGGGGGCTCACATAGATGACCAATTTAAGCCATTGATAATGTTGGGCCAGTCCTTGGATTGACAACAAACCAATTTGAGACTGCTCCAACCATCATTAGTATCTACATGTGTTTGTGTGTGGAAGGTAAGCTAGACAAAACAATTTGTTGTCATGAAAATCTGGTTAAGGGCATCCCCTTTTAGGGGCAGACCTCGTGTCCAAATTCCTTCTCCTTCTTAGTAAGGCTGGGCAAGCTTAGCCCTTAGAACTTCTTTACCCAAAAAAAAAAAAAAGCAAACAAGATTTAAGCACATGAATTTACAACTCCCATGTTTGCAATTCAATAACCCTTCCATCCCACCCCCTGAATCAATTTCGATCACAAATAACAATTAGTGAGGAAGGTATGAGGGTGTTAGGTAACCAAGAATCTCTAATGGGTGTCATTTCTATTAGCTAAGGCTTCAAACTAAAAAGGAGTTCTATGGGGTTTGAAATTCAGCAACACCCAATAAGTGAAATGTTAATTTAGAAGTCAATCTTCTCTTTGTGTGTGGTGGACAAGCAATGTAAGAAAAATGAGAATCAAAATTGACAGTTCAAGCCCCCCAACCACTACCAACTCATAATCTAGTTATGAAGTTTGACTACTTTCTGAGAGTATAAAAATCCAATAATCTCCTCTTCTATAGCCCCGGATGGTGGTATTTGTTATTGTCGTATTTATGGTTGATTTCTCTCATTCACTTGAATTTACCTCCTACAAGTTGGACATTATGCCCTAAAAATTCATTTAGATTATAAGATTTTTATTGATTAGATTAATAAAGACATCTTCTTTATCTATTGAGAATTCATTATGGGTAATTTACCAAGATCATGAGATGATCTATACGATATGAGATATCGAACAAGGTCCCTAGGATACATTGTAGGAAAGCTATGTGATTGGTTATGGACTAACACAGGTAGATATAGCTTTCCAGTACCTTATACCTTATAGAGTCACAGCTATGCATGAAGCTGGGCACTTCACTTATATGGCTGCCACAATGCTTAGATGTTCTCAATAGTTAAGATGTAGTTTTATCTCAAACTATTGTAGTGAAGACTACACATCGGCATATGGTGCTTAAATATACATTGACTGATTGCAAACAATGAGAGACCTCTTGCATAAACATACTATTAGATAGTTGGTCTCTCATTCACATTGAACAGTTTTGATGATCCTTAGATCTGATGATTTCATTTATAACTGAGCAGTGATCTGACTATTTTGATTGCACCTAAGTACTCTCTACCTGAGGGACTATGGTAAGGTGACAGTTAGATAATTAGAAAGCTGCTCGAGTCATAATGAATTTCAAACAAGAAATCCATGCTCATTAAATTGAGAGATTATCCAAGTTTCGGGATAAGACAGTTCATTAAGCTTAAAGCCTGCGTAGGTGATTTTGAAATCAAATATGTTTGAAATATATTTTTAATAAAATATATTATATTAAATAAAAGATTTTTTCAAAATGTTTTAACATGAGAAATAGTTTCTCATGGCTTAATGAAATGTCATGGAAACCCGGATGATGTACAATAGGCTATGAGTTAGATAGTATATTAATCTCGTAGGCCTATTAGGGATAATGTTATTGGAAGGATCATTCAAATACATTAGTTAATGTGGCAGGATCCTTTTTGGTTTATGTTCTTTCACTAGGATTCAATTGCAAAATGGATATCTCACGTCACTTGCAATTCCGGTGTCCATCCTATTAAGGGTCAATGGGATAACACCAGGTAAGCTAGGGTTAGAATGTCCCATAGCAATCTGTGAAGGTGCTCATAAAGAAATACAAGCTCGTACAAATAGATTAAATGTTAATCTATAATAATAGATTAAATGTTAATCTATATTTTAGATTAAATGTTAATCTAATTTAAAGAGATAAAATAATAATTATTTGACTAACCAAATATAAGGGAATATGGGTTTGACCCATATGCATAAAACCCAACCTTGTTAGTGGGCCGACGCCCAAGAGATGAACACCCTAAAGGTGGCGCCTATTTCATCTTTCCCTATTTTATGGGATTTTGGTTAGTAGATAATTATTAATTAATTATCTCTTATCTAATGAGATTAGATAATTACTTAGTTGTGAATAAACAAAAGAGATAATTACAAATCCCTACCTTTTAGCTCACGCCCCCCCCTTGTGGAGAATCTAGATTGTCTAGATTCTATAATCCCTAATTTTTAGGGAGTTAGTTATATCCATTAATTAAGGAGTCCTTTTACGAAAAGGAAACTTAATTTAGAAGTTTTGTGATAACAAACTTATTTTAGATAAACTAGGAGTCTATTAATGATAAGAGTTATCATTATTAGAAACTCTAAAATATAATTATCAACTCTAAAAGATAATGATTAAGATATGGATAAGATCCACATCTATATATACCACCACCCAAAACCATGTGGGTTTAATTAATCATCCAAAAGGATTTTCGTGAGCCAAGGTGGACACCCAAGGGATTTTCGTGAAGTCTAAAGAATTCCACAAGGGATTTTCATGGACTTTCTTGTGGGGTTCTAAGTTGTTAGAACTCCATAATCTCCTTCATCTCTTTTGATCCAAAGATCTTCTTTTAAGGATTGATTTAAGGATAATTTTGTTCTTCAAAAAGCTAAGGAAATATTCGAATGCTTCGCGGAGATAGCGAAAAGTAAGGATCGAGCTTGGACAATTTTTTCGAGAAATCTCTACAAAGAGTTCTGAAGTTCTATCGTTTTATCCATCACCGGTGAACATCATTCACCGAGGTATTCTTCTTCTTTAATGTAGATTATATTAAATGTTTTCTATAGTGTAAAGATCTTCGCGATCCAGGTTTCTACATAATTTTTTATCTAGAGCCCCTCACTGCAATCTTGATTTCTCTACTTGATTGGGACACAATTAACAAAATCAATTAAAATATTCCATTTTGATTATGAGGAGAATTCCATCTGAACCCTTTGAAAAGTTTTTTTTTTATCTCTTATGTCACTAATCCTTATTCAGTTATTTGTCCTATCTTAATACACTTCAATAGAATGGATTGCAAAACAAGAACACATGATGGAAACTGTCGCGACCCAAAATACCCCCTAGGAGTTAGGGATACTTTGACTCGTGACCACCGTATCATACATCCCATATGATACATCAGGCACGCATAGAAACCTGTCAGAGTACACAGATATACATAGCGGAAACGATTTATAATGCACAACGGAAACAAAACATACTAACATAGCGGAAGCCAAAATATAACTGAATACTCTTATTACTCAGTCCAAGTTTGAACCAACAAAATACAACTGTATAAGTACACCAAATGTGGAGTGGACAAGTCCCACTCTCACTTAACAAGTATCATGTCTTCTAACTAACAGAGTCAACAAAAGTCAAAGTCATGACGCCTATCTAAAGAGCCGTCATCCTGATAGTGGTCCATAGAAGGCTCTGGTTCATAATACTCCTCTTCTACCTAAGGCTCCATACCGCACAAATCGAAAGGAACCCGGGCACCTGCCGATGATAACAAATATCGACTGAGCGTGGAATACTCAGCGTATACAAACTACTAACAATAAAGCAATAATAGCATAGAGCATTCGAATCATGGAGAATGAAATCCTTAAAACATATCAAAGCGTGGAAACCATGAAATAGCGTGTGAGATGAAATCCAAAACCAAAGTCAAAACCGTGTGAGTTATGCGATAATCATAGCCTTGTGAGTTCTTGGAGTTCCTTAGAGTCATTTATGATCCGTAGAGACATAGAGCAATATCGTAGAGCATATCCATAGAGCCAAACATAGAGATCTTAGAGCATTTGTATTCATGATCCTTAGAGCTTGTGAAATGATCTTAGAGCTTATCATAGAGTTCTTGTGAGTTTAGTATGATCCTTTTGAGCTTGTGAACCGATCTTAGACAAATCATGGAGTTGCTTAGAATCATTCATATAAGTCACTTGTTCAAAACCATTTTTCGTAACTTTGAGGAAATCCATGGAAAAAATCAGTTCATGCGAGACATGTGAGCATATGAACATATGAGAGTAATATCATGTTTAAACACTCAAAAACCCTTAGAGGCATTTACACAAACACATAGAGTGCATACTAGTGATAGCTTACATCCAAGTATAAAACAACCTTTCACACCATAACAATCATGGTATATATATATATAGTATAGAATGAGAAGAACATCATGTGGAAACTAGTAGTATCACAAGACTGGTAGTAGAGTGTATCTACCTTGGTGAAATCAATGATTTTGATTCCAAAAGCTTGGAACACGTGAAAACCTCGAGTTCTTGTTGAGAAACACCAAAAAGGAAGGAAGGAACTTGATCTCCCTTCAAGCTTTGAGCAACACCTAGCTTCTCTCCTTCTTCTCCCTCTCAAAATCTCTCAAAATAGTGCACAAAGGGTTTCTGAAACCCTAAGGCACGAACCCAGCCTTATATAGGCAAAGGGGTAGTGGCTAAAGTCTTAAACACCCTTAATGAAGAAAATCTGCATACAACCAATCCATCGGTAGTACAGACCGAGCGATCGATCGGTTGAAAACACCGTCTCTGGAATTTTTCACCATATAAATTAGTTAACCAGTCAATAGCTACCGATCGATCGGTATAAGACCGATCGATTGGTGGTTATCACCTAGCGATCGGTGATCCCCTGTTTTGCTACAAAACCCTATTTTCACTACTTGGATCCTCTCCAATCTCATTTCCAACACCTTTTATGCTTTAAACATACTCTTTAAGGACATATAGACCTATTAAATCATGCACGCCATAAATCCAAACACGTATATTAGCATAAGGCCCACAAGTGTATAAGACCACACTTGAACACTATTCACACACTATTCACTACTTAGTGAAATGAAGATTCGGGATTCTACGGAAACAACTCTTAGCTTTATTAGTATTTTCATCCTTTATGAAATATAAATACATAAATAAATAATTCTTAGGCAAGACTATCTCCTTTGAGAATCACTTTGGAGTTTCAGAGTTTCTTTTCTTGATATTTGAAACTTTCTTCGAGTTTCTTGCCTTGTATATTTTATATGAGAAAAGGTACCGTTTTGTTCCCATCTATTTTTCACATTTCTTGAGGTGCGTTAATCGAAGGCATTTCAATTCCTCACTCTTTCTAGGTTCAAATGATAATTTTCAACTGTTGGCATCAGACAACTCATTCTTTGGATCATTTGGATCATGGTGATATACTTTCTAGGAAGTATATATGCAATTGATAACTAGTGAGTCTATAGAATTAAAATAGTTTGACGGTTAAGTTGAGAAACAAAGCCAAGCTCCATACCCGTGTATGGAATGACTATGGGAATACTATCAAGATTATTTTTCTAGGATTTATTTTATTTTTTAATTTACTAAAATCCTAAAGCATTGATCTAACTAAACAATAGCCAATTTTGCATCTTTTTGAAGGAAGCTTTTCTTCAAGCAATGAGAAGAAAAAGAAAAAGAAAAAGAACAGAACACCTAGAAACACTAACTGTTCAAAAGTTGAAAAAATAGCAAATTTTGCAGTGTTCAAACAGAGAGGTAAAAGATATGGAAAAAATTTCCAAATTTCCATCTCGTACAACACTAAACTGAAGATAAAAATAGGGAAATCAACTATATATGTGTGTCTGAAGATGTTTACCTCAGAGATTATTTAGCACGACCTGAACCTAACGATTTTGTTGGATGCAGCAGAATCGATCAGGAGAAACAATAAGAACTCCTCAAATTCACGCATGAAAAAACCATTAGAAGTTTCGAAACCAAATCCAAGCAACCCACAAATCCCTACTAAAAGAGAAATTCAAACTGCTGGATATGGAAAAATTTAGAACCCTAGATTTCAAATCATACTAAAAGTTATAGGAGAGATATAGATTTCTACCTACAGATCAATCTTATATGGAGGCTTTAGAGTCTGAGTCGATCTTGATGAAGTTTTCGTTATTAAGATGTGGGAAAAAATTTCTCCGAGAAAATGTATTTTCCAGGACACCAAACACTTTAAGAAAAAATTTTCCATTAGAAATGATTTCTAATGCCTATTTTCCATTCAAACAAGCAGAGCCTAAAGTGATTATTCTTTTTCTAATTCTTTATTATTTGGGGGTGTATTCTTATCCTTTTATGTGCATATTATTTGTGGGTGTATTCTTATTCTTTTATGTGCATACCATATTCATTGCATACTAGTGTAATAACCTTGAAAACCCATTAGATAGGTCTATTACGCTTACGGTTGTTTGATAGCTTATCTTCAGTGTCGGAAGCTTAACTGCTTTGGATGTCAATTGGATTACCCATGTGGCATAGCTTATTCTCAGTAAGGGATCCGGTTGCTCCCAATTGCACCAATCATCCATTATCAGGTATATTCTATACTAGAGAGTCGTATATGCGGTCAAGTTCCTCCCAATCCCCTTGTAAGTACCCGATTTTTACACCCCATCCTAACCATAGTTAAATCTTTTTAACTGTGGTTACACCCTACCAAATCCCTCACAACCTAGGTAAGCCTCTCCAGTCATACCCTTAGGACTAAACCCTAGGTGAACACAAGTTAAACCCTTAGTTAATCTTAGGAATTAAAACCATGTCCTAAACCCTTAGCCGTAGGTGACCCTAGCAAATCCCATGGCCCATAAGGCCTTACCCCATTATCTAGGCCCCTTAAAAGCCCAAAATTGCCCCCTATACCCGAGTGTGCAGGGCCCAGGCCCACTTCAATTAAATCCAGAATGTCGGTCAAAGTTCTACCCGACATTAAATTTTTGCCTTGGTTTCCTGATGTCGGTAGAACTTCTACCGACATCTTCAAGTTCCGAGTTTGCAATCTGCGATAACCCTGCACACTCAACCTTCACCTCAACTCTCCCTTCAACTCCTCTTAGTCGACCTCCCCTTGGTCCATACAGGTTCTACCCCTTTTTTTAAAACCCTCTTAGGTCCCTTAGGTTCTTCCCTATTAAAACCCCAATCACCTCTACTGTAAAAAGGGGGACAAAAATCTCCTAAGGTAAAAATCTGTCAAAAACCATCCCCCTCGGTCTCTCCAACACCTTGGTTGTAATACTAAGACCACAGGGAACATCCCAGTTCTCCCCTTTGCATTGGCAGTACCTCCACTGGCCCATCATCATCGTGCAGACAGTTACTCCATCGAGGCAAAATAGAGCGTTGGTGAAGGGGTCTGTTCCCCTCCCTTTTATTTCTTGTTTTAATCTTTGTGAGCCCCTGGTCATCTCCAGGGGATGTTCTATGCTTTTTTCGGTGTCTAGTTAACAGTCCAAGCTCAAACAGGGTGTTTACCCACCTCGCCCATAGGAGTGGTGAACCCCTACGGTTATAGCCTCTCCCTCGAGCACATTGCAGACCACCACGAAGCTTCTAGGGGGTCCCTCAGATCATGAGAGAAACCCTAGTAGCATTGGTGTACAACCACTAGTAGCATTGGTGTACAACCCTGGTAGCCACAGACCTAATTTTACAGAAATCCAGGAATGGCGGTACTCTCAGTACCATCATTCCTGAAATGGTCTGATTTCCATTTTTTTGGTGATCCCTCTACCGACCCCTTGTTTCTGAGCATTTTTCAGAATGTCGGTCATACCTCTACCGACATTCTGTTTTTCGCCTGATTTGGGATAGGCGGTAGAACAACTACCGCCAACTTGTACTGTCTATCACAGTGACTTCGTAGCATTGTGGGGCCCACTCTAGGTATCCCCTGGGGTCCACACCTGACCTAATCTCTTCCCAGGAGTCCCCCCTACACTCCCATGCCTTTGGTTCACCTCGGGTTATCCGTTAACCCTAGTTAACTTTGGCAAAACACTGTCTATAATGTAGGTAATTACATTACCGACATTAAACTTTGTTTTAATTTTGGGCTTTTGCAGGGGCCCAGGCCTAGTAGGAGGCCACTTTAGGCCCTGCCTAGCCCCCTGGGCCCACCTTGGACTATACCAGACCCTTAACTATGGTTAAATTCACCTCCGGTTAATATTTAACCGCGGTTAAGCACCCTTTAACCCCACAAACTTTGGAAAATTAAAAGGAAATTCCTAAAAACTTAATTGGACCTTAATCCTGACTTAGGCCCTCTCCCTAACACTGGTTAGCAACCCTAACCACAGTTAGAACCCCTTAATTACGGTTAGCACCCCTAATCGTAGTTAACTTCGGTTTACGGCCTACCGGGCCTAAAAACCGAGTCTACCGGACTTACCTCGGCCTACTGGGCCCCGTCTTAGCCTACCGGGCTACAGCTCACTCACCCTTTACTGTGGTTAGCAACCCTAACTACAGTTAGTTCGGCCTAATCCCGGTTAGCAACCCTAACCCAGGCCGGACTCTTTCCTAGTCTACCGGACTACCCCCTCAAAGCCTACCGGGCTTATATACCTTGCACTGGACCCTCCTCAGTCAAACAAACCCTAGTCTACCGAACTAGTCCATGTTAGCCACCATTGGTGCACACACACATGCCCCTAGCCTCAGCACAGGCTCACGTGCCAAAACTACGCTCGATCTGATCTCACCCTGTGAGTACGTAGGCAGCCCAACACGGGCCCGACCCCAGTTAGCTTTTCCCTTCTTGGATTAGTGTTCACTTAAACATTTCGGCATTCTAAACAAGATTAACTTTATTTGGCTTAAACTCGGGGAGTACGGAACCATTGTAAAACGGAAGCCTCAGGGTGCCTAACACCTTCCCCGGACTTAACCGAACCCCTTACCCCGATCTCTCTCGTGCACCAAGACCTTATCCAAAACTTCGGAGGACTTATCCTTTCTAAATGAATAGGTGGCGAATCTCAATAAACCCGTGAGCCACAAACAGATCTAGGGAGTGAAATCCCGCGCTCACACCCCTTAGGATCATTTTACATACACCAGCATCAATATATAGTCTAGGTTGTGTTAGCCTCAAGGTTACAACTTTAAGTACCCTAAATTGTTTCGATGATAACATAATAATGGAATGATTCTTTTGGTACTAATATTTCCATTGAGTATGTGAAATTTCAGAGAAAAAGTCTATTAAGATCAAAATTCAAGATAGGAAGAATTGAAGAGCTTAAATCAAATCAAGGTCATCAAGGCAAAAGTCCAAGCACTAGTCAATTCTGAAGAAAAGCTTCAAGGAATCAAGCTAATGCATAAAGAAAATCTCCACAAGCTCCATGACAAGAAAGTCACTAAATGAAGACTAGTATAGATGTCTTAGGACCTTGTAACAGTCCTCAAGACATTGGAAAGAATTGCTCAAAGAATACCTAGATAGACCCTAGGAGACCTAGTATAATTTGGACATAAATCTAAGGCCCTAAAAATGATTAAAATAATGTTATTTTGCTTGCCTAAGGGTCCTAGTATGTTTCCCATCAAATTGGTCTCACCATGATGAGTTTACTGAAAAATTTCAGTGGACTCGTCGACAAGTGCAAGGGACTCGTCCACCAGTGAGGGACAGTAAATTCTAAATTGCTTACTGCCTCAACTCGTCGACAACTCAAGCTTGATTTTCACTCACTCGTCGACGAGTGCCTACGGGAAAATCATGTAACGGCTAGTTTTCAACGGCTAGTTCGCATTAAATGCACCCCCAACGGCCATATTGATTGCTCATCTATATATAGGGGATATTTATGAACGAAATAAAAATCTCAATCACTATTTTATTGCTCATTCATCACTCACTAACTTCTAGTAATCAATACTCTGTTTTTGCGTTGAATATCCAAAAACCCAATTCCTCACTCTTCGAGCATTCAATTCCAATCAATCTTGAGAGATTGTGAGTGTTGATTTCCATTCTTATCTAGCTCAGTTAGGAGCTTTCAATTCAGATTTCAAATCCAATCAATTTTTGTAAAAGCTAAAAGTCAAGAATCTGGAATTCTTGCACCATTTTGAGAAGAGTATCTTCTTGTATCCAAGAGAGGGATTCTCTTGAAGAGGTTGATCCTAAGCTTTTTAAAATGATTGTAAGAGCTTCTTCCTAAGCCTGAAAAAGGATTGTAAAGGTTTGCTCTCTGCCCGGAAAGAATAGTACGATTAGTGAATCGTGTGAAAATCCTTAAAGCGGGAAGCTTGAAGGCGGAGACGTAAGCAAGTTGCTGAACCCCGATAACACATCTGGTGTCTGGTATCTCTATCTCTCTCTCTATTCTTTATCTCTGATCAATAGTTGGTAGTAGTAGTGATAAATTTCTAATTCCGCAAAAATCACTTAGTGTAAATTTTAAAATATCCATAAACCCTATTCACCCCCCCCCCCCCTCTAGGGTCCATTGTCTGGGCATCAATTGGTATCAGAACCTAATGCTCTATTTTAGATTTAACCAATCTTGAGTAAAAGATCCCTAAATGACAAACATATTTGCTACTACCTTAGGAGAAGGCCAATCCACCACCAGTCCTCCATTATTCAATTGAGAAAACTATAATTATTGAAAAACCAGAATGATGGTTTACATCCAAGCTCTTGACTATGATTATTGGAAAGTTATTGTCAAAGGACCTCATCTATCTCATGAAGTAGTTGATGGTATTAGAATTCCTAAAATTGAAGAAGAGTGGAATAAGGCTGATATTAAACATCTAAACAAGTGCTAAGGCCATTAGCAATTTGTATTGTGTTCTAAGTCCACAAGAGTTTAATAGAATCTCTGGATGTGATTCTGTCAAAGAGATATGGGACAAACTTTAAGTCACTTATGAAGGCATGAATCAAGTAAAAGAAGAAAAAATAAGTATGTTAGTTTATAAATATGAACTTTTCAAAATGGAGTAGTTGAAAGAAAGAATAGATCTGTACAAGAAATGGGTAGGACAATATTAAATGAACATAAGTTACCTAATTATTTTTTGGCTGAAGCCATTAATACATCTTTGCTATATAATTAATAGGGTTGTTATTAGAAACAAGTTGAATAAAATCCCTTATGAATTTTGGAATGGTAGATCACCCAGTATTGGCTACTTCAAAGTATTTGGTTGCAAATGTTTCATTCTAAATAGTAAACCAAACTTAAAGAAATTTGAACCAAAATCAAGTGAATGAATGTTTCTTGGTTACTCCACAAATAGCAAAGCATATAGGGTATTTAATAAAACTTCCCTAATTGTAAAAGAATTCATGCATGTAATATTTGATTAATCTAATCCATTTTAAATCAAAAGAATTGAAGATGATGATCAAATTAACAAAGTGGATAACCTATCTAAGAATATAGCAAACTTAGAAATCAACAAAGAAGATAATGTAAACCAAGATAATGATGTTAATGAATCCTTAGAAGTTGAGAATTTAGATGAAAATGAAGAAGAAAATGAAATTCATCTTCCTAAAGCTTGGAGATTAATTAAAGATTATCCTAAAGAACAAATACTTGGTAATACGGAACAAGGTGTAAGAACAAGAAAAAACATTTGTAATAACATTGCATTCTTCTCACAAATCGAACTTAAGAATGCTCTTGAAACAATTAATGATGAATCTTGGGGAATCGCTATGCAAGAGGAATTAAATTAATTTGAAAGAAATCAAGTATGGAATTTAGTGTCTAGACCTAAAAGCAAATCAATAATAGGTACTAAATGGATTTTCAAAAATAAAAAGGATGAAGAAAGAAACATTGTTAAAAACAAAGCTAGACTAGTAGCTCAAGGATACAACCAAGAAGAGGGAATTGACTATGATGAAACCTTTGCCCCTATTGCTAGACTTGAAGCTATTAGGATGTTACTTGCATATGCTAGCTTTAAAGACTTTAAACTTTATCAAATAAATATTAAAAGTGCTTTCTTGAATGGATTTATATCGGAGGAAGTCTATGTAGAACAACCTCATTGCTTTGAAAATCATAAAATGTCTAATCATGTATTCAAACTCACTAAAGCTCTCTATGGTTTAAAGCAAGCTCCTAGAACTTGATATGATAGAATAAGTGGTTTCCTACTTAAAAATGAGTTCATTAGAGGTAAAATAGATACTACTTTGTTTATAAAATCCAAAAATAATGATATGCTTTTAGTGAAAATCTATGTTGATGATATTATTTTTGGATCTACTAATGAAACTCTTTGTCAAGAATTTGCTAAGTGCATACAAGATGAATTTGAGATGAGCATGATGGGGAGCTGAACTTCTTCCTCGGACTTTAAATCAAGCAAACAAAGGAAGTCATCTTTATAAATCAAGCCAAGTACACTAAAGATCTGCTCAAGAAGTTTAGGATGGATAACTCAAAGGATGCTGATATTCTCATGAGTCCAACCACGAAGCTAGATAAAGATGAAAAGGGCCTAAGTGTGGAAGAAACTAACTATTGAGGTATAATTGGTAGTTTATTGTATTTAACTGCTAGTAGGCTTGATATTATGTTTAGTGTTTGCATGACTGCTAGATTTCAAGCTAATCTTAAGGAATCACATATGACTGCAATCAAAAGAATTTTTAAATATCTAATTGCTACAATTGAACTAGGACTATAGTACCCTAAGAACACATCAGTAGAACTAGTTAGTTATTCTGATGCTGACTTTGCTGGATGCAAAGTTGATCGGAAAAACACTAGTGGCTCTTGTCACTTCTTAGGACACTCATTAGTTTCATGGTCTTGTAAAAAACAAAACCCTGTAGCTCTATCTACAGCTGAGGCTGAATATGTAGTAGCTGGGAGTTGTTGTGCTCAAATATTATACATGAAACAACAATTAGAGGACTCCAAATTATTTTATGAAAAAATTACAATCAAATGTGATAAAACAAGTGCTATATGTATAACAAATAATCCAGTTCAACAATCTAGAATCAAACATATTGAAATTAGATATCATTTTATAAGGGATCATATTCAAAATGGAGATGTAATGTTGGAATTTGTTAACACAAATAACCAACTTGCAGACATATTTACAAAACCTCTCCCTTATGAAAGATTTAGTACATTAAGAAGAGAATTAGGCATGGCTAGACTTTATGACATCAAAATGAAAATATGCCTAAAGTGGAACAAAATTGACAATTTTGGTTGAATTTACTACATATTGATATGTGATGATTGATGGATTATGTTAACTTTGTATTTCAACTTGATTTGTGATTTTTAATGGCTTAAAATATCTTAAAATCATTATAACAGAGTCTTATTTGCTCAAAAAATTAATCCTTAATCTGTAATTTGAAAAAAATCTCAAATTTTTGTCTTGACTCGTCGACGAGTCAGAGTACAAAAGTGTACTCGTCAACGAGTGAGCAATCCAGTAGCTATTTTTGAGCCACTAGGCGATGAGTTCAGGCTATTTTTCGATGAGTGAGTTAGTTTTTTTGGATTTTAAAGCCACTCGACGACGAGTCAGACCTACTTGTCAATGAGTGACCACAGATCTATAAATTTAAACCTAATTTTTTCACTGTTCCATCTTTTCAAATCCTCTTTCCCTCGCATTCCTCATCCTTCGAAACCTCTTCCATTCTCATCTAAGCTCCTTAGAAATCATTCATTTTCTTTCCTAGACTCCATGACTCCTCGTATGAAGAACCCCTCAGTGCCAAAGTCAATGAAGAAGCCCACTACTGTCGAGAAGGGAAAGAAGAAGATTAGAGAGTCTTCCAAGAGCAAAGCCTCAGAGCCATCTCAAGAAGGAACCTCAAATCTGTTCAAGACCAAAGCGGCTCAAGAAAACTACACCAGAATCTTCATCAAGAGAGAACCCGTTTTTGGTAAAGTTCCTGATTTTGCTTTGTTCAAAGACATAGGTCTTGATGTGATTTCTTCTAAATTTCATGCCCTCAAATGGCATAAATTTCTTGAACTTAGAGAGTCTATGTACCCTGACCTCTGTAAGCAATTTTACTCCAATCTTGTTTTTGACAAAACCTCTTAGAAATTTAATTCCTATGCCCATGGTATACTCATTTCCTTTAATGTTGCTGACCTTAGATCTATACTCAAATTGCCTAATGGGGAATTCCAAGAATACACCACTAATCAGTGGGTTTCCCATGAAGGATTTGATGTTATAGAAGCTTTGAAAGTTATGTGTATCAATAAAGACATAACTGTTCCAAACCCTCCCAAGCTCAAGGATCTCACCCTTGATGCTAGGTTTGCACACCACATCATTACTTATGACATCATTCCTAGAGGTGGTGGCAAGGATTTTATTACTTTCTTTGATGTCTTTTTGATTTGGTGCATCTTAACCACCAAACATATTGATCTCTCCTTCATTATTGCTCATGTCATGAAGGATGCATCAATGAAATCCTCTGGCAGACTTCCTTATGGACTTGCATTAACTCATATCTTTAAGCACTTCAAAGTCCCTCTAGGTGTCTATCAGGACAAGAAGTCTATTACTGACTCTGATATATAATCAAAGGCTACCATCATACGTATGGGGTACACCATAATAGAGTCTAGTAATGTTTGGGTTCTTAAATCCCAAACCACTTCAAATCCTTCCATTCCCTCTTCCACCACTCTACCTACTCTCACTCCTCCACCTTCTCACCCTACTCCATCAGCACCTCCTTCCTCAGATTCACTCCCTTCTTTCCATGACCCCATTACATCTCCTATTCATTCTCCCATACTCTCTCCTACTCACTCCTCCTCTCCTATCCATTCTCCCACTCTTCCATCTTCTCCTTCAGTCAAGCCAGTTAATGCAGCAACAGCAGATCAGACAGAGAGTGTAAAGCCTATTATTGAGCTAGCAGTAGAGACTGAGGTTGAGGCTGAGCCTGTTTGGGGAGACATTTTGATAGATACTGATTTTCCTGAGTCCTCACACAAACAAACTTCAGATCATTTTGAGGACCCATGTAGAGCCCCAGAATTTAGGTTCACTGTTCATGTGAATAGTGCTGTGAATAGTGCCTTCAAGACCTAAAGCCTTAATGAAATTATGTTTTATAATGAAATTATGTTTTATAATGAAATTAGGTATTGAATGAATCAAAATATGTATGGAAAGTGTTTTGGGGGTTGAGATAAATGAAAAGTGAGAGTATGGTATACTCTAAGTGTCAAAGAAAGGAATGCATAAACATACCCTCAACTTTGACGAGCTCTAGATTTCTTACCGCTGATCGGAATTAAGTGATTCTTGAATATTTGGAAAGATATCGAAACCCTTTTCGAGATTCATGTTTATCACATTTTTAGATTTTGAGTCAAGAATGGCTCAAATATCAGATTTTCAGAAATGAGTCTGCTGAAAATCTAGGTTGCTGAATTCCATTTTTAGACCAGTCAGCTTTAAGGGCAATTTGTGTAGCACCCCGGACTTTTCTATATTTAATGAATGGTACTTTCATAGCTAATTGGCCTTTCTCATAGTCTAATTAATAAATAAGGGAGAAATTGGAAATTCTGAAATGTCAAAAATGTTCCTCTTCAAAAGACGAACCCAACGCAAGTTGAATCGTCAAAATCCGACGAGCGAGTCAAAAGATATGGCCAAAACAGTCGGGACCTGCAGAGCACCAATCGCTCGGTCATTAGTAGCGATCGATCGGTCCAAAACCGATCGATCGAAAACCGATCGATCAAAGGCTATCGACTGGTTAACTTTTTTGTATGGGAAAATTTTCCAGAGAGCATGTTTTTGATCGGTCACTCGGTCAATAACACCGATCGCTCGGTAGGCAACCGATCGATTAGTCATAACCACTGATCGCTCGGTCATCGCGTTTTTGCAGAAATTTCATTAAGGGTCTTTTTATCATTTGGGCAGTTCTCTCTTGCCTTAAAGGGTTTGCCCGAACCCTGAGGACCCCATTCACTACATTTAGAGTATTTAGGAGATAGAGAGAGAGGAGAAGGAGATTTCCTAACCTAGGTGAGAAGAAATCAAAGGGTTGAAGACCCTAGATCATCTCGAGTTCATTTTCTTCAAGGTCAAGGCTCAAGCACTCATGGAGCTCATTTCTCCAAGCTATGGCAGCACTTTCCAAGGTATTTTCAAGGGAGTTTCCTTCCCACTCAAGCCTTCTTCAAGCAAGAGTCCCCCTTCTTGCAAGTTGGAGCTTCAATCAAGGTTTACAACCAAGATCAAGCCTTGATTCAAGGTTAGTACACCCTACTAACTTCCCTTGGCAATAATCTAGGTTTTTCTATTGTGAAATGTAACTCTTGATATTATGGTTCTTCCTTATGAAGTGTATCATCTCCAATAAATCTAAACAAGATAAGAAAGTGGTATGGATGTGTATGGGGTGTTGATTGAGGGGATTGGATGCCGAGATGTATGGATGTGTGCGGTGTGTGAAAGGGAAAATGGAGGATGGGCATTTCATAAATAACAAACTTACCTTTATGATTGAATGGAAAACATACACTAAAAAGAATAAGATGAACTACTAATGAACGTTGCATGTTATGTGTTTGACGAAATGCCTAAACTATGAGTAAATGACTTAAATGAAGAGAAATGGAAGTAGGCCTTATGCATGTGTTCTTATGAATGATGAATTGATCAAGTGCCATGTAGATTACTCAAATTTTCATATGGTTATACTATGAATTTAATTGTGATGCCATATCTCTCTTGTTATCCGCATTCCCATGATTGTCACCACTGTCACGTACACGAGCACGCATGTTTGCATGAACCAAGATTTCAAGAGCACGTGCATATAATAATCAACAAGAAAACATTGCATGTCAAGGAGGTTGGTAGCCCAGGGACATTCGGGTACTAGCCTCTAGATCACAAGAAAACTGAAATTACTACATGTCAAGGAGGTTGGTAACCCAGGGACATTCGGGTACTAGCCTCTGGCTCACAAGAAAAATAAACAAGTAACTAAAATTCACGTATTTTCAAGGAGGTTGGTAGCCCAGGGACATTCGGGTACTAGCCTCTGGCTCACAAGAAAACCATACATCAAGGAGGTTGGCAGCCCAGGGAGATTCGGGTGCTAGCCTCTGGCTCACAAGTTACAACATGCAAGTTTACAGGATGATGACAAGGCATTCATGCATGCATGCATATATGATTTTCTCAAGCCATACTGAGACATGAGACGGATTTCCAAGCATGAGTTTTATCAGAGTTTTCGCATTCATGCACGCACTTCGAGATGATTGTATTGTACCATATTTAATATTGTTTCTTTTGTGATGTTCCTCTTACTGCTCTGTATTGTATTACTGTTGTTGTGTTTTATTATTGTTCTGGTTAGCTAGTAGCTTGTACTCGCTGAGTATTTCATGCTCAGCCGTACTTTCATGTCGGCAAGTACTTAGGGAGCCCTCGATCCAGACCTTGGGTCGAGGAAGAGTACATAGAGGAGAGAGAGCAGTCTATTATACTATAGTCTCAGGCGGACTGTGACCTTGATGTGTGGCCATACCTCGACTACTGTTGAGGGAAGAGTACGAGAGGGTCTTTTACGTATTTTGATAGGTGGGCCTGTCCACCATAGAATTGGATATGTGTTGTGTATATGTTAACTTGGAATACTACTTGGAACTTTAGAAGAAAAAAAAAAGTTAGTTCACACTTCCGCATTTATGTTTAGCTTCCACATTTATGTTTAGCTTCCGTGCTCTGATTATTATCCTTATTGTATTGTGTTAGCCATGTTTACTTTAGGATGGTTTGACAGGTACACATAGTCACTCCTAAAGTATCCCTTAACTCCTAGGGGGTATTTTGGGGTGCGACAATTTGGTTTATGAAGAAAGAAGAATTAGAAATTTTACGAAACATGAAAGTTGTTCCCCTTTTAAAGACGAATCCAACATAAGTTGAATCATCAAAATCAAATAAACAAGTCAAAAGTTATGCTTGAAATACCAAGGCAGGAAAACCAGGGGCCCTGTCATGCAATTTCAGCAACGAATTGCTAAAGGGGACCCAAATTCATCGACGAAGTGACTCAGGGGCTGAAATTCATCGACAAATTCAACCCAAACGATGGTAAAAACGTCCAAAACTTTTCCACCGACCTTGGGAGATATTTTGGGATATTTTCTTAAATATTTTGGGATATTTTTCCAACCTTTAGGCTATAAATAGGACCCTAAATTCGTATCATAGGGTTTACAAACCCTAAGCCTGGATTTTTTGAGAGATTGAAAGAGAAAAAGAAGAAGGAAGCTAAGGTAGTTCTTGGGTGTTCTTGAGTTCGTGTTTTCCACCAAAGGAAGAGTCCTTCTTGCTTCCTTGGTGTTTTAAAGTTTGGATTTCATCCCCAAGTAGAAGTTTCCAAGGAAAATTCTGTTCGTGTCTTTGGAAACAGGATTTCAGATTTTCCAGCTTTCTCAAAGCTTTAACCAAGCTTCCTCAAGCTTGATTCTTGTTTCACAGAAGTGTAAGAACTTCCATTTCAGGTAGATACACTCTACTACCTACCTTGTGCTATTATTTTAAGAAAAACTATGTCTTAAGGTGTGTTCTTGAATTGATTGGATGATGATTTAGATATAAGATGTAAGCTATCACTAGTATTGAAATTCCATGAATATGATGCCATGTTTACAAGAATTCTAAGTTCACCATGAGATTCACAAGTACTATATGTACCGTATGTTCACAAGTTTAGCACGAAGTTCATAAGTCTCGCATGATCCGATGATTTCTCACAAGAAAAGGTATTTCCAAAAGTTCATAAGTAAGGTTTTGATTAAAAGAATTCTCACAAGCTCACAAGTGATAAGGCCAAACTATGGGTTGGTAAGTGACAAGTTCTAAGATCGTTTCAAAGCTCATAAGGAATCCCACTATACATGGACTCACAAGTAGTCATGTCTCACAAGCTCACAAGTTCACAAGCTCGCAAGTTCACAAGAAAATCATGCATACTCAGATCCTCGCATGGTCACAAGGAATCCCAACGTTCGCAAGAATTCACAAGAACTCACAAGAACATGATTATCACTTGACAAGATTTACTTAGTTTTGTTTTCACACGAATACTATTAAGAAAAGGTTTTGGTGACTACTTTCACGAATCTTATTCTCTAAGCTTATGCATGTTCATGATATTATTCACTGTTAGTTAGTAGTTTGTATATCACTGAGTATTCCAATGCTCAGCCGATTATTGACTTCAGCAGGTACACGTGTTCCATTTGACATTTGTGGTATAGAGCCTTGGATTGAGGAAGAATACTATGATCCGGAGCCCTCTATGGACCATTACCAGGATGATGAATCGCTGGATAGGCAGCCCGACTTTGATTTCTATTGAGAGGATGAGAGAGATCATACTGATATTTTGTGTATATTGAGAGTGGGACTTGTCCACTCCATATTTTGGATATGTAATGTTGGTTCACACTTGAACCTATTGATAGGAGTATTTTATTACAAATCGTTTCCGCTATGTTTTATAACTTGTGTACTATGACAGGATGGTAAGTGTATATGCCTTATGTGTCATACAGGATGGTATGATACGGCGGTCCGAGCTAAAGTATCCCTAACTCCTAAGGGGTATTTTGGGTCACGACAACCTAGGGCAGAATTTTGCATCTCCTCCCAGATCTGCTCCAGTTTCAGATGAGCTGATGAGTGTGATGGCAGCTCAGATTGCTTCGATGGCTTCTAGCATGGAGCAATTTTAGCATGAGATGAGGTAGAGTCAGCTGCAATTCCAAGCAGAGACTAGAGAGAGGTTGTCTTCATTAAAGACCCGAATAGATCTTCTTCAGTCTGAGATGAGGTCAAGAGAGGCAATACTTGAGCCTAAGTTTACTGAGATGGCAATATCCAGTGAGATTGTAAAGAATAGAGTGGATTCTATCATCTCACGGGTAGAGAGAAAGGCAGTTAAGGCCAATGTAACTAGTGATCAACTGAGTGCTGACATGACTAGTGTTGGAAATGCAATAAATGTCCAAGCTAGGTATCTTCACAACATGGCTGGTCTACTGGATTCACAGGCCCCAGTAGTTGGAGAGATGGCAGCTAAGGTTGATGACCTTGTTTCAGAGATGCTTCTTATCAAGAAGAAGCTGGAGCTTGTTCCCATCCCAAATGATGTGGAAATTCCCTCTCACCCTCCTCCTCAACCTCCTCACAGTCGGCCACCTCCAGCCACTCCTATAGTCCCTCTTGCAGAACAACCTTCCTCCAAAGCTAAAAAGGCTACACAAGAGTAACCTAATGTGATCTCCTCCTCATCTGAAGACATGTCCAAGACTGCCAAGCCCAAGCAACCAACCTCAAAGCCAAATAGGCCTTCTAAGAGGCAGAGGATTTGATGATGATTTTCTTATTTTTTTTGTATTTCGTTTGATTCATGTAATGTCTGCACTTACTTGTATCTTTTTGACTATATATGACATCCATTGTTTCCCATCATATCTTCTTATTCTATGTCTTTTATATCTGTTTGATGATGCCAAGGGCGAGAATCTTGATCATGTGAATTCCATAAGAAAGTAAATAATAGAAAATGACATGATCTATCTTTGTGGAACTTCTCTTGGTTCCAAGCCTAAGTTAACAACCATTTAATCACAAACCTTCTTTGTGGAACTTCTCTTGGTTCCAACATTCAATCTTGTGTGTTGTTAACAATTATAACTTAAAATATTGATCATGGAACTTCTCTTGATTCCATAATTTAAATCTAAATGTTTTTGATTAATTCTTGAATGATCTTTCTCTCTATAATCTTAAATTTTCTATATGATGCAAATGTTAACGGGGAGCTATCCTCATAAATACTAAAATTCTTATATTGAGGGGGACCTCAACCCAAGTCATTCACATTATTATGTCATCATCAAAAAGGGGGAGATTGTTAGCCTCAAGGTTACAATTTTAAGTACCCTAAATTGTTTCGATGATAACATAATAATGGAATGATTCTTTTGGTACTAATATTTCCATTGAGTATGTGAAATTTTAGAGAAAAAGTCTATTAAGATCAAAATTCAAGATAGGAAGAATTGAAGAGCTTAAATCAAATCAAGGTCATCAAAGCAAAAGTCCAAGCACTAGTCAATTCTGGAGAAAAGCTTCAAGGAATCAAGCTAATGCATAAAGTCAAGCTCCACAAGCGCCATGACAAGAAAGTCACTAAATGAAGACTAGTATAGATGTCTTAGGACCTTGTAACAGTCCTCAAGACATTGGAAAGAATTGCTCAAAGAATACCTAGATAGACCCTAGGAGACCTAGTATAATTTGGACATCAATCTAAGGCCCTAAAAATAAATAAAATAATGTTATTTTGTTTGCCTAAAGGTCCTAGCATGTTTCCCATCAAATTGGTCTCACCATGATGAGTTTACTGAAAAATTTCAGTGGACTCGTTGACAAGTGCAAGGGACTCATCGACGAGTGTAGGACAGTAAATTCCAAATTGCTTACTACCTCAACTCGTCGACGACTCAGGCTTGATTTTCACTCACTCATCGACGAGTGCCTGCGAGAAAATCATGTAACGGCTAGCTCACACTAAATGCACTCTCAACAACCATATTGATTTCTCATCTATATATAGAGGATATTATGAACGAAATAAAGATCTCAATCACTGTTTTATTACTCATTCATCACTCACTAATTTCAAGCAATCAATACTCTATTTTTGCATTGAATATCCAAAAACCCAATCCCTCACTCTTTGAGCATTCAATTCCAATCAATCTTGAGAAATTGTTAGCATTGATTTTCATTCTTATCTAGCTCAGTTAGGAGCTTTCAATTCGGATTTCAAATCCAATCAATTTCTGTAAAAGCTGAAAGTCAAGAATCTAGAATTCTTGCACCATTTTGAGAAGAGTGTCTTCTTGTATCCAAGAGAGGGATTCTCTTGAAGAGGTTGATCCTAAGCTTGTTAAAAGGATTGTAAGATGTTCTTCCTGAGCCTGAAAAAAGATTATAAAGGCTTGCTCTCTGCCCGGAAAGAAGAGTATGATTAGTGAATCGTGTGAAAATCTTTAAAACGGGAAGCTTAAAGGCAGGGACGTAGGCAAGTTGCTGAACCCTGATAACACATCTAGTGTCTGGTATCTCTATCTCTATCTCTCTCTCTCTTCTTTATCTCTAATCAACATTTGGTAGTAGTAGTGATAAATTTCTAATTCCGCAAAAATCACTTAGTGTAAATTTTAAAATTGTTATAAACCCTATTCACCCCCCTCTAGGGTCCATTGTCTGGGCATCAGGTTGAGGTATAGTCTATAAGCAACCCTCTAAGAAGGTCTTTCCAAAATCTTACCCTGCTTATAGCCTATATATACCCCACTTTTTGTTTGAACATTATGGTATCTATACCCACATGATCAATTAAATATGGTATGCATGAGCCTTGATTGTTGAATAAATACCCTACCCTGTTTTCAAGACATTGCATATGGGGTCAAAGACCCAGATCTAAATGGATACCCACATATCCATTTCTATCTTAACCCGATAGGCCTGGCTTCCAACAACCCTAGTCAGTAGGTCAGACCTCTGTCCTACTACCTTATCGGATCACGTGTCATGTCACACCCCCCTTCCTAACACAAATTTTTTATAAAAAAAATAAAAATTCAAAAATAATCAAATTCAAAAAATTCAAATTTCAAATAAGGCAAAAATTCAAGTTTTAAAAAAAAAGATCAAAATTCAATCAATCAAAAATTCAAAATTCAATAAATCAAAAATCAAAAGTAAAAAAATAAATTAAATAAAATCTCCTCATGACATCACCATCGTCATTGTATTACATCACCACATTGCACATTCACATGCTAGCATAGCGTTTTCAATGCACTGCTTGTAGCACCCCGGACTTTTTCATCCTTAATTAATAGCACCTTCGTAGCTAATTGGCCGTTTTTGTAGTCTAATTAATAAATAAGGGAGAAATCAGAAATTCCGAAACGTTAGAAATGTTCGTTTTCGAAAGACGGATCCAACGCAAGTTGAATCGTCGAAATCGGACGAACGAGTCAAAAGATATGGTCAAAACAATCTGGACCTGCAGGCAATCGTAGCTCGGAAGGCACTAAGGACGTAGCTCTGATAACGTGCTCTGATAACGTGCTCTGATAAGGCACAGACAATGCATAGACAACGTACTCTGATAACGTAGCTCTAGCTCTGATAACGTATACGTTGTGCATCCGTTGTGCAATAGACAACGGGTGCGTCGTGCAGCAGACAACGTGTACGTTGTACAGCAAACAATGTGTACGTTGTACATAAGACAACGTGACAACGTGTTCAGCACTATTCACAGCACAACGTGCTCGGCACTATTCACAGCACAACGTGTTCGGCACTATTCACAGCACAACGTGTTCGGCACTATTCACAGCACAACGTGTTCGGCACTATTCACAGCACAACGTGTTTGGCACTATTCACAGCTCAATGTGTTCGGCACTCGTGTTTTTGCAGAAATTTCAGTAAGGGTATTATGGTCTTTTGGTCGGTTCACTCTTACCTTAAGAGTTTAACCCGAGCCTTTAGGGCTCATTCTCAACACTTAGAGGATTTGGGGGATTAGAAGAGAGGAGAAAGGGTTTCCTAAGCTAGGGTTTTGCTTTTGGAGAAGAATCAAAGGGGTTTTGAGACCCTAGATCACTTCAAGTCCGGTTTTTCTCCAAGATCACGGCTCAAGCACTCGTGGAGAGCGTTCCCCAAGCTAGGGCAGCAACCCAAGCACGTTTTTGAAAGGGGTTTCTTCCCCAACTCAAGTCTCCTTCAAGCAAAGGTGTTCTTCTTTCAAGTTGGAGCTTCAATCAAGGTTTCTACCAAGGATCAAGCCTTGATCTAAGGTTAGTACACCCTACTAACTTACCCTAGCAATAAATCTAGGTTTTCCATATAAAAATGTGATTCTTTATATTATGTTTTCCTCCTTATGAAATGTGTTATCCCCCATTAAATATAAACAAGATAATGGAAAAGGTGTGGATGTGTGGATGGAATGTTGGATGTGGCGATTGGATGCCGAGATGTATGTTGTATGGTGTGTGTGATGGAAATGGTGGATGGGTATTTTACCAATAATGAACTTACCTTGATGTTTGGATGGAAAATATGCGCTAAAAAGAACAAGATGAATTATTAAGAAACATTGCATGTGTTGTGTTTGACAAAATGCTTAAACTATGAATAAACGACTTAGATGAAGAAAATGGAAATAGGTTTTATGCATGTGATCTTATAGACGATGAATCGATCCAATGTCATGTGAATTACTTAAGTTACCTATGCTAATATTATGAATTGAATTGTAATGCCATATCTCTTTTGTTAAGTGCATTCCCACGATTGTTATTATTGGCACGCACATGAGCACGCATGATAGCATGAACCGAGATTTCAAGAGCATGTGCATATAATAAACAACAAGAAAATATTGCATGTCAAGGAGGTTGGTAGCCCAGGGACATTCGGGTACTAACCTCTGGCTCACAAGTGCATTGCATATCAAGGAGGTTGGTAGCCCAGGGACATTCGGGTACTAACCTCTGGCTCACAAGTGCATTGCATATCAAGGAGGTTGGCAGCCCAGGGAGATTCGGGTGCTAGCCTCTGGCTCACAAGTTACAAGATAGAGGTTTACAAGATGATGATCATGCATTCATACATGCACGCATACATGATTTCTACGAGGCATACCGGGACATGACAGGGGTTTTCAAGCATGAGTTTTATCGGCGTTTTCGCATTCATGTACGCACGTCAGGATGCTTGTATTGTATCATGCCTTATATTGTTTCTTTTGTGATGTTTCTATTACTGCTTGTATGATATTACTATTGTGTGTTTTATTATTGTTATGGTCTGCTAGTAGCTTGTACTCGCTGAGTATTCCATGCTCAGCCGTACTTTCATGTCAGCAGGTACTGAGGGAGCCCTCGACCCGGAGCCTTGGGTCGAGGAAGAGTATATAGAGGAGAGAGAGCCGGCTATTCCATTACAGTTTCAGGCGGACCGAGACCTCGATGTGTGGCCATACCTCGACTACTGTTGAGGGGAGAGTATGAGAGGGTCTTGTGTATTTTGATAGGTGGGCCTGTCCACCTTAGACTTAGACATGTCTTGTATTTATGTTAACTTGGAATACTATTTTGGATCATTAGAAGAAATGAAAATTTGTTTACGCTTCCACATATATGTTAGCTTCCGCGCTCTGATTATCGTTGTTAGTACTATATTTTATCTTGTGCATTACAGGATGGTTTGATAGGTGCGTAGTGTGATACCTAAAATATCCCTAAACTCCTAGGGGGTATTTTGGGGCGTTACACTGCTACTGCATTTTCACTATTACAGGTTGTCATGGTCATTATGATGCGACAGTATTTTCATCGTACATTTTCTATCGCATGCAGTCATTACACCTACAGTGCACGCCCTTGGGGCGGGCTCTTGTGGCATTGCATTTACACCATCATTGAACTGTACTCATGTCATCATTGCATTCACAATGTCTAGTCTAGTCCATGCATCATCTAGTTGGTAACGCCCTTGAGGTAACCCAATCATGGAGTCAGGGTCCCAAAACTTCATCATTCGAAGCATGTCTCGATCCTTCAATTAGGTTATCTAGTTCAGGAAGTTACCTAAGATTGAGTCATTCTTTTTGAGTCTCACATATCACTCACTTCATTCATAAGAATTGGTTTTCATCCATGCATACCCATCAAGGTGTTAGCCTCAAGGATACAACCTTGTGTACCCCTAATAATTTTGATGATAACTCAAATAATGAAATGATCTTTTTGTGGAACTTCTCTTGGTTTAATTATATGGATGTACTTGAACAATTCCTTATGATATGAATGAAAATATCTGTTTGGATATTGTTGACTAAAAGTTGGATGTTGAAATTATTTTATGCTTAATACATTTTTGAAATATACTATAAATGATTTAAAATATGCATATAAGTTGAAAATTGACAAAATTTATGAGTGTATATGTTTAGGGGGAGCTTTCCTAAAATTTTTTATTAAAATTATATGTTGAGGGGGAGTAAGTCCCTATTTCATTCCATTATTGTATCATCATCAAAAAGGGGGAGATTGTTAGCCTCAAGGATACAAACTAGTGTACCCATTATAATTTTGATGATAACTCAAATAATGAAATGATCTTTGTATTAGTAATGTCTCCCTTAAGTGTTAATGAAAAAACAGGATACAAGAGCATTAACCAATCCTTCAAGAAAGATAACATGAAAATACCATTCCAGATTGGAAAATAATCAGACAAGTCACAATGATAGAGCTCAAAGCATCTAAACTCTAAGAGAAGAAGCAATCTACTTGAAGATTGTAACGCCCCAAAATACCCCTAGGAGTTAGGATACTTTGGCGACGTGACCTAACCTTAAATCAACCTGCAAAACACCCACAGAGAATATACAATAGAGGATAACAGCGGAAGCATAACTATAAGACACAGCGGAAGTCTAACAAACCTCTAAGTATATACACATGGTCCAAGTTTTAATACAAAGAAATCAAAACAAAGAAAGTGCGGACATGCCCGCCAAAATACATGGATATAATCACTCCTGCTCACCCACAGCTAATCCACTCAGAATCTAACACCACCTACTGATAACCCTCTACGAGAGGTTCCTCCAAAGGCTCCTCGACGTACTCCTCCTCCAACCATGAACCAGGAGCACAAACTTCAAATGGAGCAGCAGCTCCCTCAGAACCTGCCGACATAAGAAGTACGGCTGAGCATGGAATACTCAGTGGGTACTAAATACTAACCAACAGTCATAGTATACAGATAGCATACATAAAGTAGGAAACAAATTGCATATATAGAATAGGAACAATTTATATCATACAAGGAAATAAAGCAATTTATATTCATGCTTGCATTCAGAAAAAAACTGATAAAACCCTTGAATGTTAATTATTCCTCTTTAAAGGCAAAATGGCAACGAAAGTGTCATGCATTAAATGTGAAAAGGTCCGGGGCTCTACATCCTCCCCCCCTTACAAAAATTTCGTCCTTGAAATTTAGACGCTACTTGCATTACAAACCAAAAAGAAAATTACAAGTCATATACAAACTTATACAAAAACTCATTCAAATAATTCTGGGTACTTCGCTTTGACTTCGGCTTCACGCTCCCATGTAGCTTCTTCCCGAGCATGGTGTTGCCATTGCACAAGAACCAAAGGGATTGTCTTGTTGCGAAGCACTTGATCTCTTCGATCCAAAATCTGAACCGGCTTTTCAATCAAGGTGAGGTCCTCTCGAATCTCCAACGGTTCCAAGTCTATGACATGTGAAGGATCCGCAATGTACTTCCGAAGCATAGACACATGGAAAACGTTGTGAACTGCGGCCATGTGAGGTGGGAGAGCTACCCTGTAAGCAACCTCACCAACTCGCGTGGTAATCTCAAAAGGCCCAACATACCGAGGACTGAGCTTGCCTCGCTTTCCAAATCTCATGATCCCTTTGCTAGGAGATACTTTCACAAAAACTTGATCCCCTACTTGAAATTCCAAGTCCCTACGGCGCGTGTCCGCATAACTTTTCTGGCAATCGTGAGCGGCTTTCAATCGATCCTGAATGATCTTAACTGTGTTTGCAGTTTGCTCAATCAACTCCGAACCAAGTACTTTCCTTTCTCCTACCTCATCCCAATAGAGAGGAGACCTACAACTTCGCCCATACAAGGCCTCAAATGGTGCCATTTGGATACTTGCTTGATAGCTGTTATTATAAGCGAATTCAACCAAAGGCAAGTGCTCTTCCCAACTGCCTCTGAAATCCAACATACAAGCCCGAAGCATGTCTTCAATGACTTGGTTCACTCTCTCGGTTTGTCCATCCGTCTGTGGATGAAAAGCGGTGCTGAAATCAAGTCGGGAACCCATAGCCTCCTGGAAGCTTTTCCAGAATCGTGATGTGAATCTTGGATCCCGATCTGACACAATACTAACGGGCACTCCGTGCAACCTCACCACTTCCTTGATGTACAAAGCGGCTAACTGACTAGAGTTGAAAGTAGTTCGGTAAGGCAAGAAGTGAGCGGACTTCGTCAAACGATCCACTACTACCCATATCGCATCTGAGCCCCTTGCCGTCTTTGGCAAGCCAACTATAAAATCCATGGATATGTTCTCCCATTTCCACTCGGGAATCGGAAGGGACTGTAATAGACCTGCGGGCCACATGTGTTCTGCTTTCACCTATTGACACACCAAGCACCGTGCTACATATTCCGTAACCTCCCTCTTCATATTACGCCACCAAAAGTGACTCTTGAGGTTCTGGTACATCTTTGTACCCCCTGGATGCACTGTGTACTTCGAACGGTGTGCTTCATCCAAAATCTCTCTTCGAAGATCTACATTGGCTGGGACGCACAGCCTTCCCTTGAATGTGATAGCACCCCGACTAGTGAGAGAAAAGTCTTCACTGCCCTTGGCAACTTCCTTGTCCCGGAAAGCCAACAATTCCGCATCCATGGCTTGATATTCTTGGATCAAATCTATAATGTACGGCCGAACCGTAACATTTTCCAAGGTAGGACCACGGACAGAGTTATTCACACTGATGTCCAGATTTGCCAAATCTTCTAGTAGCTTCCATTCTTGAACCAACATGTGTGCTAACAACCCCTGAGGTCTTCTACTCAAAGCATCAGCCACTACATTTGCTTTACCCGGGTGGTATTGAATGGTACAATCATAGTCCTTCAGAAATTTCATCCAACGCCGTTGCCTTAGATTCAATTCCTTTTGGGAAAAGAGGTACTTGAGGCTCTTGTGGTCCGTATACACATAGAATTCCACCCCGTATAAGTAATGTCGCCAGATCTTTAGTGCAAACACGACTGCGGCAAGCTCTAAGTCATGCGTGGGGTAATTCTTCTCATGCTCCTTCAATTGCCTCGATGCATAGGCAATGACCTTCTTGTGTTGCATAAGCACACATCCAAGTCCAACGTGTGAGGCATCACTGTACACTTCATAACCAAGAGGTCCGAATGGCACTGTAAGGACAGGAGCTGTAGTAAGCCTCTTCTTCAGTTCCGTGAAACTGATCTCACACTTGTCGCTCCATACAAACTTCGCATTCTTCCTTGTCAGGTAAGTAAGCGGTGCTGCAAGGCTAGAGAAACCCTCTACGAATCTCCTGTAGTAGCCTGCCAACCCAAGGAAGCTGCGTATCTCCGTAACACTCTTGGGCTTTGCCTAACTCATAACTGCTTCGATCTTCTTCGGATCTACCGAGATACCTTCTGCAGAAACAACGTGGCCTAGGAATGCCACCTCTTCCAACCAAAACTCACACTTGCTAAGTTTGGCGTATAGCTTGTGCTCTCTTAGTATTTCCAAAGCAAGGCGTAGGTTGCGTGTGTGATCTTCCCTTGTCTGGGAATAGACCAGAATGTCATCAACAAATACAATCACACACCTATCAAGATATGGCCGGAACACCCGGTTCATTAAATCCATAAAAGCTGCCGGCGCGTTCGTGAGACCAAAAGGCATCACCAAGAACTCGTAGTGTCCATATTGAGTCCGGAAAGCAGTTTTGAGAACATCTTCCGCCTTAATCTTCAACTGGTGATAACCCGATCGAAGATCTATCTTTGAGAAAAACCTCGCTCCCTTCAACTGATCGAACAAGTCATCAATCCTAGGCAAGGGATACCTATTCTTTATAGTGACTTTGTTCAATTGCCGGTAATCGACGCACATCCGCATCGAGCCATCTTTCTTCTTAACAAACAACACCGGGGCACCCCACGGTGAGACACTTGGTCGAATGAAACCAAGGCCTTGCAATTCCTCCAACTGAGTCTTCAACTCCTTGAGTTCAATAGGGGCCATTCTATATGGAGCCCTGAAAACAGGAGCTGTGCCTGGTGCAAGCTCGATCACAAACTCAATCTCCTTATCTGGAGGCAATCCCGGCAACTCCTCTGGAAACACATCCAGGAATTCACTCACAACCGGAATAGTCGATGAGTCTTTTGCCTCGGGGTTAGCTAAGCTCAACGCCGCAAAACGAGCAATATCTCTACTTTTCAACCCACGAAAGTGGAATGGTCTCCCTTCTACTGGCTTGAAGAGTACCATTTTCTCAAAGCAAGCTACATGCCCGTGATGTGCCGCTAACCAATCCATTCCCAATATAACATCAAAGTCTTGGAATCCAAGGACGATGAGATCAACCGCCAACTCGTGGCTTCCAACTTGGACCACGCTATTTCTATACACTTTATCTGCCAATACTGTTTTGCCGAGAGGAGTCGAAATGACTAACTCTGGTTCTAGCTGACTTGGCTCTACAGGAAAGCCTTCTGAAAAACTCGGCGAGACAAACGAATGAGTAGACCCGGTATCAATCAACACTCGAGCCAAACACTCATTGACTAGTAGGGTTTCTGAAATTTTAGCTAATTACGTCAATTCAAGCATCAACAGTGTATACACATAGGTATATATATATATATAGCATTCCAAGTACGTACACAAAGAATATAGCATAACATAACAATCACGAATAAAGAAAATAACTCCAAACGCGTACCTTGCACCACATCATCAGATGCAAGTGCATCACCCTCTGTCAAAGCAAATACACGCCCCTGGTTCGCCTGGCGAGACTGAGGTGTAGACCGGGTAGTCTGAGATGATGCCTGATATGATCCTGCTGGGCGTGCTGGTGGCCTAATCCCCTGAGACTGGCCTGGTAAATGCCGGGTAGGGCAATCCCTGATCACGTGGCCCTGGCGACCACAGTGAAAACATCCACCCGATGCTCTTAGGCAATCCCCTGCTGGGTGCCTTCGGCCGCATGAAGGGCAGGCCTCGTGTGTGCGGGTAGGAGGGGCCTGAGGTGGAGCATATCTCACCACCTGAGGTGCAACTGGTCGTGGGGCCGGGAGGGCCTGAGGTCGAGGTGCCTGTGGTACATACTACCGTGGTGCTGGAGGCGCATAAGTCGGCCTCATCGGTGGTGCTGGCCATGTATATTGATAAGGGCCGGTACGAGCCCGCCTCTCTGGAGGTGCTGAACTACTGGCTTGGCCTCTCGCCAACTCTCTCTTCTTAGACACCACTTCAGAATTGGCCTCGACCAATAAGGCCTTGTCTACCACTTCAGGGTAGGTAGCGTGCCTGAAAACGGAAACCTTCTCCATAATAACATCCTTGAGCCCTTGCTCAAATCTTCTCGCCTTCATTGCCTCAGTAGCAACCATATGAGGCGCAAATCTCAACAATTCTGAGAACTTGGCCTCATAAGCGGCCACAGACATCGAACCTTGCTCAAGGTTGATGAATTCTCTCTCTTTCTTTTCCCGTGCACCGATCGGAAAATACTTCTTGTAAAAAGTATCTTTGAACTCCTCCCAAGTCCAAGGTTGACCCTGCATGGTCAAATCTCGCGTCCTCAATGCGGACAACCACCAATGGTGGGCTTCACCCTCTAGCATGAAAACTGCCCACGCTACTTTCTCTTCCTCTGTAGGAGAGAGAACTGTGAATATTTTCTCCACCTGGAGGATCCAAGCCTCCGCAGTAAGAGGGTCCACACTCCCATGGAAGGATGGAGGCCTCAATCTCCAGAATGCCTCAACTCCAACTGTACAATGTACTGGAGCTCCGGGGGGTGGAGTAGGTGCCGCTGATGCCGGTATAGTTTGCCGAGCCGCCAGGATGGCGAGTGTCTCAGCAATAAAGCCTAAGACCTGAGAGAGGTCCAGCTGCTCATCCTCATCCCGTGAAGAAGAGGAAGCTCTGGTATGTGGCCCACGACCCCGTGTGCTCCGTCTCATGACTAAAGTCCTGAGAATAATAACACCACATGAGTCTAACTTGAAACCACAGTTTATTTCAAAGCCATTTCACAATAATTCAATTTGTATTAGTTGTATAATACTAATATACATCATATCAAGTCATCAGAGTATTCATCACATTATACTTATACTTTAGTGTTCTAGCGTACCTAGGAACCGTACTTGGTTAAAGCAACCATTTTAGACTAAGACTAAAGTTTAGTCTTACACTTGGAGCCAGACTCGCTCCCGACTTACTTCCTTCCTAACTTGTTTCCTAACATATGCTCTTGTCAAGCCGTGGTAGGAGATTCTAAGTGACCCTAGAGACCTAAAGCCTAAGCTTTGATACCACTTCTGTAACGCCCCAAAATACCCCCTAGGAGTTAGGATACTTTGGCGACATGACCTAACCTTAAATCAACCTGCAAAACACCCACAGAGAATATACAATAGAGGATAACAGCGGAAGCATAACTATAAGACACAGCGGAAGTCTAACAAACCTCTAAGTATATACACATGGTCCAAGTTTTAATACAAAGAAATCAAAACAAAGAAAGTGCGGACATGCCCGCCAAAATACATGGATAAAATCACTCCTGCTCACCCACAGCTAATCCACTCAGAATCTAACACCACCTACTGATAACCCTCTACGGGAGGTTCCTCCAAAGGCTCCTCGACGTACTCCTCCTCCAACCATGAACCAGGAGCACAAACATCAAATGGAGCAGCAGCTCCCTCAGAACCTACCAACATAAGAAGTACGGCTGAGCATGAAATACTCAGCGGGTACTAAATACTAACCAACAGTCATAGTATACAGATAGCATACATAAAGTAGGAAACAAATTGCATATATAGAACCGGAACAATTTATATCATACAAGGAAGTAAAGCAATTTATATTCATGCTTGCATTCAGAAAAAAACTGATAAATCCCTTGAAAACATCGTGCACTTGACTTGACTTGAAATACCCTTTGCGTGATTGGGAACTTGTTAACCGTGTCATGCTTGTCATGCGTGCCATGTCATGTTATGCGTGTCATGCGAGTATCATGCTTGCTTGTTCATAATTTAAACATGTTCACATGCCTAGTTGCCGTTCATAGCCCGTCACAACTAGTACCCTGTACACTGAATGATATGCCTAGTCGCCGTTCATAGTCCGTCGCAACTAGTACCCTATATGTAGATGGGTATGCCTGGTTGCCGTTCATAGCCCGTCAACCCTAGCATCCATGCGGAATGTGAATGCCTAGTTGCCGTTCATAGCCCGTCGTAACTAGCATCCATGCGTGTCATGCCATGCAGAGTTATGCGTGTCATGTGATGCTATGCTATGCGTGTCATGCCATGCTATGCTATGCGTGTCATGCGAGGGGATGGGAGATCTTTCCCTATGCAATGCATGATTGTCTTGCCCTTGTCAAAAGCGAAGTGAAACATATCTTAGGATATGCCCCACCTCTACGTCCCATACTTAAAACATCGGTAAATCACGTCATTTCATGCGTGCTCGTGAGATCGTGTGCATACTTGCATTTGGAATTAAATATGACAATTTGGGGTAATTCACAAAGCATAGCATATAACAATTTAAGTGAGTAATAATCTACACATTTTTAAGAAATGTAAGAAACACACTATCATGAACCCTAACAAATTTCAAGAGCAATTAAGCATGGGTTCCCTTAATTTATCATTTATTTTGTTCACCTTGGCATTTCATCAAACATGGGGTGTGTTCATTATTCACTTAAACCTAGATCATGCTTTTCTAGGTGGGTTATGCTCACATCACACTTGTATGTTCATTATTAGTACAATGCCCTTTCCCATTCGTTCATCACATCATCCACACGGCATCCATTCGCCAACATCCATCTCCATTCACCATTCATACCACCAATCTCATAACACATATATAAGTGAAGGAAAATAAGGAGAAACAAAGGAAAAAGGGAAGCTATAACTAGGAGGGTAGTAAGAAGTACCGACCTTGAAGAAATGAGGAAGAAACCCCTTCCAAAAACGACCGTGTAGCTGCTGCCCTAGCTTGGATCACGAGCTCCTTGAATGCTTGAGCCTTGATCTTGAAGAAAACGGGCTTGGGGTTGATCTAGGGTCTCAAAACCCCTTTGATTCTTCTCCAAAAGCAAAACCCTAGCTTAAGAAACCCTTTCTCCTCTCTTCTCATCCCCCAAATCTTCTAAGTGTTGAGAATGAGCCCTAAAGGCTCGGCCAACACTCTTAAGGTAAGAGTAAACCGACCAAAAGACCATAATACCCTTACTGAATTTCTGCAAAAACGCGAGTACCGAGCGATCGGTGTTAATGACCGATCGATCGGTTGCCTGCCGATCGATCGGTTTCATAACCGAGCGATCGGTTAAAATTTCACTCTCTGGAAAATTTTCCCATACAAAAATCTTGACCAGTCGATAGCCTCCGAGCGATCGGTTTTGGACCGATCGATCGCTCCATGGACCGAGCGATCGGTGGTCTGTAGGTCCAAACTGTTTTGGCCATAACTTTTGACTCGTTTGTCTGATTTTGACGATTCAACTTGCGTTGGGTTCGTACTTCGAAAATGAACATTTCTGATGTTTCGGAATTTCCAATTTCTTCATTATTTATTAATTATTCCTCTTTAAAGGCAAAATGGCAACGAAAGTGTCATGCATTAAATGTGAAAAGGTCCGGGGCTCTACAAAGATCATGGAAGATCCAAGATCAAAGTTGAAGACTCTCAAATAAGACCTTTTGGTTTATATTTTTCAGCTTAGGACTTTTTGTAAGAAGTCTTCAAAGGTTGGATGTTGGAAAAGCTCACAAAACCTAGATTGACCTTAGGTTTCTTTAGACAATATTAAAAATCTTTCTAAGGACCTAAAATATGGTAATCAACATGGTTTAAGTAAGGAAGATGGCCCATGGAATCATCCCAAAATAATAAAGAAATAAAAAATAGTGTTTCTGGTGAACATGACCATTCGGACGACTGAATGACCCATTCAGACGACCGAATAAAGAGATAAAATCTCAGTCTGGCTACAATTAGCTACTGTTTCTTAATTCCTATCCATGCATATGACCGAATGACCCATTCGAACGATCGAATGAAAAAAACCAAAATTGAGTTGGTTACTGTCATTTGGCTCAAACGATCCAATGGAGTATCCGGACAACCCAATAAATGGATTTTTATTCGTCACCATTCAAACGACCGAATAAACCATTCGGAATACCGAACGATGCGTGATGCGCATTAAATGCTTTGCAACGGCTAGTTTTCAACGGGCATTTGTGCATTTAATGTTCCACCAACGGCCATATTTTTCTTTGGGGTATAAATAGAGATCATATATGAACAAAATAAAAAATCTCGACTACCATTGACTGAATCATTAACTCTCATTCATTTAAATCAATCCAATACTCTGTAAAACCAGTTTTTCCCCAAATCTCTGTGACTGAGCTATTCAACTCCTACCTTTGAGAGATTTTGATTAGATTGTTATTCATTCTTATCTAGCTTAGTTAGAAGATTGGTATTCATTCTTATTCAGCTCATTAAGGAGCTTTTGTGTGATTCAAGTTCAACCATTTCATCACTCTATAAAATCCCAGAATCTGTGATTTGGGTGTATTGAAGCCAAAGGCCTTGTGAAGTAAGAAGAGGATTGTTCTCTTCCTTTTAAGGTGTAATCTCGACCCGAAACGGAGATTGTAAGGGTTTGATCTTCACCTGAAGAAGATTGTACGATAGTGGATCGTAGTTCAATCCTTGAAGCCAAGACAGCTTAAGGTGGGGAGTAGGCGAGAATGCCGAACCTTGATAACAAATCTTGGTGTTTGATTCATTTGCTCTTTCTCCTTTTCTTTACTGATTTGGTAGCATCTTATTTATTGTTTAGTTAACTTAGTTTAAATTCCACACAAAAAAAACTAAGATAGAAATTTTAGTTTGCCAAGACCCTATTCACCCCCCCTCTAAGGTCAATTCTTGAGAACACAAGGTCCAATCTGGTAATAACTCGCTCTATATTTTCATCTATCAGCTTGCCCGAGTAGCAATTCAAGATTCAAGGAAATGGGTCACGGTGGAGCATTCGATGACCAAAGGATCATCATGATAACTATCCTTAATCACAAAAAAGACATCAGAGAAATCAAATTCCTCTGCAAAGATGTTACTCTCACTCTCAACAAACTTTTGATGGCATAAAGGCAAACCCAGATTCACCCATGAACCAATCAAGCCTCCACCCGTACATCCATCCTAAAGGAACATCCCCATATTTCCCTTACCCAACTGGTCATTTTCAAACCATTTTCCACACCATAACAAGTGCAGGCACCACTTAGACATTTCACCCCATTACCATATACTTTGAGTCAACTCCTCACCTTTCTCGGCCAACAACGACTTCTTATTCCTAAGGGGCCCGCCCCTCCACTGCCACCAAATAGGCAAGGCCAAAATTATCATGCCAATCATTATTGTGCCTTCCATCAAAGCACAGACCATGCTACTGATGTGTGCCACACCCTTAAGGGCACTATCCAAGATCTGTTAGACCAAGGCAAGTTTGGTTTATCACCCGGTGATACCAACATTACCTAGATTTTGCTCCCCCAGCATCCAGGGCCCACTAATCCTTTAAATTAGGAGTCTGACACATGCATGGCTGAGCCTAGTGGCTCGTTAGAGATAGAAAGCATCATCCAATCCTCTCACCAATCTCCTATTCCAGAAACCCTACCAAAATCCATTTCATCCCATGAGCCACTTTGTGCCATTGGGGAACGTTTAGCGTAGCATCTGCGAGGGCTGTCAGAATGAGGAGACCCAAGAGCAAGATGTCAAGTGGAATTGATCAAAATCAAGCCAAATATGAGTCAGTCTTAGTTAGGTTCTTTCTGTAACAGTCGGCTATAGTGAGTCATGTACATGTCCAATCCTTTTCTCAAGAGTCTCATTATCATGTGTGTCCCATTTGGCTAATGAAGGCGTGACCTATCTAAAAAAGAGGCTAGCGATCGGAAGCTATCAAAAAATACAAAAATATCTTTTCTCCGATGTAGAATGCTAGCAAAGCTTATTGGTCCAATAAGGAATCATCGAAACAAACAATCAAACCCATAATTCTCGAGGGTAGAATATGATAAAGAGCAGAGAGGATCTCTGTACAAGAAACCTCAATCCAATGCAATTGGCACAAAGCTAAATAAAGTTGGGTAATGATCCTAAGTGTGAAAATTGGAACCTCGCTATGCCAGGGGCAGAGGGAAATTGAGAGCATGATCGAAAAAGCAAAAGGCAAGGCTATATCAGGTTGTCCGTTGTAACCTTCAAGACAGATTTCAAAGCAGAAACTACCGGCTCTAGTTGTCCTAGTTCAATAGTCTGCTAATAGAACACTTGATTGTGATAAGAATGGAAAAATTCAAATTTTCTAGACTCATTCAACTCATGAAGTACATTCACTACTGGCATATGGGAGAAATCTTCTCTGATAAAATGAAAGACCCCCAAGGTCACAATGCAAGTAGGGGCATCCTCACCACAACATCGCCCTCACCAATACTTGGGGCAAGGGCAAGGTATTTGCTCAAAGTTGAGATTTAAAGAACTCTACATACGGTAAAGCAATTACCAAGCAGACAAGCGAGAAAAGTGAGACTACTACACAAACCAAGATTCATCCATTGTTGGGGCAAAACCACTCTCCTTCAATTTTGAGACCAGCATTTTCATCAAGAGACGAACTTCATCAAGTTTACAAAGGTGTCAAGCCCTTCATAGAGCTATCCAAATTAACAAGCCGAAACAAATTCTTCTAATTCTCAGAAGTATCATCAAACTACATGGACACCAAGGGCAGTCTCATTATGTGTATAAGGAGCCCCGAGCCAATCAAATACAAATAGTCAATGTATTACGCTTAGGGTCTTATCTGATAACGTTTGCACTCTTAGCCGCTTTGGGAAAGGACAAGAGGTCATCCTTGACACCTCATTCCTCACAAATAGTGTAGCAACCTCAATACATCAATAAAATTCGCTAATTAGGCCTTTGAACCTAACAACCTTTCTTTCAAAAACTTTTAACGAGGCACCCCCATAAAATTTTGATTCGCTCGAACTACATCAACGACCTAGTTTTGTAAAAGGGTATGTAGGCAGCTTGGAAAATCAGTTTTGATCATAACATTCAATGAATTGAGCAAAAAATCAGTCTCGATCAAAAGCAAAAGAAAATCCCATCAAAGAAGTAGAAAGACAAAATGTCAAAAGAAAAAAAGAAAGGGCAAAAAAAAGTCAAGAGACGCTCAATTCGATGAATTGTCAATGGAAATCTCTTCTTCCTGGTGAAAAGCAAAATCGCATATAAGAAACAAAATGTTTCTCCCCAAGCAGAAAATTATTTCTCAAGCAAAAGGGTGTTCCAAACTTTCGGTCCCCCGGCCTACATTTCGTCTTATCTTGAGTCCACCTCGATCCCCTAGAGATTAAGAGTACAAACAACTTATCAAAAAAATATTCAAATTAGAGTACAATTATCCAAGGCAATGACAGGAGTAGAACCTCACACTGAAACAATCGCGGGCATGAGTGAAAATCGGAAATGGCCTCATTACACAAAAAAATACACGAACCCCGGCCCTAGTCTTGCAACTAGGTGATAAAAGAGAAAGATAAAATTGATCAACTTTGTAGGCATGAGTGAAAACCGGCAACGGCCTCACTGTGCAAAAATTATACGAACCCGGTGACTTAGTCATTCCAAGGGTAAGAAAGGGAAATTCAGCAACGACATCCTTGAGATCAAAACAAAGTACTTTCAAGTGTCAGTTAAAAAATCTCATTGTTAGAGCAAACCCAAAATCCCCGAATCCAGGCAAATCCCAATTCAGCATATCAAGGATTAAAGTCCAGCTTTACTAATGACATAGCAAGACGGGCCAAATTTGCTTAACGTCATATTCTACCCTTGAGGATAAAATTCAACCACCATGTGAGGGTGATCTACATTTTAGATCCAATAAGCTAAGAAAGCATTCACATTCTGAAATATCCATTTAATTTCAATCTGTTCATCAGGTTCTTTACACAAGTCATGACCAATCGCATTCAACTTATAGGGTGTTTCCAAGAAATATCCAACTACATTTTATTTGGTTATCAAAGTCATTATGTCTGTCATGTCCTTTGGCTTGGTTAGATCAATCTCATCGATTGCTCAAGGCACTGGGCCCGCTCAACAGAAGTAAAAACAAGATTCAAAATCTCCAACAAGCATAGGACTGGAATCTAAGAGCGAGTCATATACCCAGCTCGTTACCAATCTATGTGTCTCCCATGAATACTGCATTGCTGCATTGGTTTAATCCAGGTCTAGCCACGTCCTCCACACATCTGCATAAGTTGAGTCTTGCATTGTTCTGCATCTCATACATATCATACATGCACACCATCCAAATCCAGTCAACACACACTACACTACACAACAGTTGTATCACACACACTGCACAATAATTGCAACACACACACCACACTGCACAACAATTATAACACACACATTACACTGCACAACAGTTGCAGCACACACAATGCACAACAGTTGCATCATATACACAACACAAAGTCACGTACATGCCAAGCTAGGTAAGACCGGGAGGTTTCTAGTGGAAGTCGCACACTAGGCAATTTTCATCAAGCCGACAACCTTAGAATCTGTCATTTTCAATCGAGCAACAGCCTTAGAATCTATCATTTCAATCGGGTGACGGCCTTAGAAATCTGTCCAATCGGGCGACAGCCTTAGAATCCTGTCATCATTAATCAGGACTGACATCCTTAAATCTGTCATTTCTAATCGGGTAACAGCCTTAGAAATCTTTCATTTTCAATCAAGCAACAGCCTTAGAAATTTGTCACTTCTTATCGGGCCGACTACCCACCAATCATGTCATCAGCATTTCTCATCGTACTGACTACCCCCTAATCATGTCATCGGCACTTCTCATCGGGCTGACTACCCACTAATCATGTCATAGGCAATTCTCGCCAGACTGAATACCCACCAATCATATCATCAATGCTCCTCATCGAGCTGACTACCCATAAATCATGTCATCAGTATTCCTCATCAAGCTGACTACCCTCCAATCATGTCATCGGCAATTCTCAACGGGCTGACTACCCACCAATCATGTCATCAGTACTTCTCATCAAGCTGACTACCCACCAATCATGTCATCGGTAATTCTCATCGGGAAGACTACCCTCTAATCATGTCATCAGCATTTTCATCGGGCTGACTACCCTCCAATCATGTCATTAATGTTTCTCTTCGGGCTGACTACCCTCTAATAATGTCACCTTCAAGCCAAGCAAGGCAAGACCTGCGAGGTCTCTAGCAAAAGCTACAAATCTCCAATAAGTCACACTTATGCTACACTAGGCAAGCCTTTAAGGTCATTAGTGGAAGCTGTGCATGCCTGATCGGTGCTAATTGTTATAAACTTATGCACCTTAAACTGCATTTGTTAATCTCTTTGAGTTCATTTATCCACTACGATACTTCACTTGGGTGTGTTTAGTATTTTCAGGTTCATGCAAGGAAAAGAAGACTAAAATGATCATTTACAAGCTTTGAAGTTCCTAGTGAATCGCTACTGAGCAAAGATCCGAGCTAAAGAGCAGTTGGAAATGCGAAAAGACCCTTGTTCGATGTTCAGGTCATAACTCCTCAACCGTAGCTCCGATTTAGGCCTATAATATATCAAAACGATCAGCTCAAAATCTCTACAACTTTCGTCAAGGAAGTTTGTGCAAAATCTGAACCCACCGATCGATCGGTGGCCATTTGGCCGATCGATCGGTGGTCGCCGTGTTGGTAAAGTTGGAAAGTACGAAAATTGGATTTTTGGGTCTGTTTTGGATGTTTCTAAAGCTAAAATTCATGGGGACTCTCTCTCTATAAAAAGAAAAGCCTCCTACCATGCAAAAGATTAGGAATTTTGAAATTTGAAAGAGGGAAGGCTCTGGAGATCTGTGAAGGTTGAAGGATGGATTGCTTGCGTTCTTCGTGTTCTTTGTCGAAAGCAGTGTCCCTTACTCTCAGCATGAACTAATTCCTTTTTCTAGGGTTTAGATCCTTAGCCAAGTAACTATGTCTCTTTGTATTTTATTTTAATTTATTCACTTGTAAACAATGATTGCATAATAAGAGGGTTATTTATAACCAGAGTTTATTGATCATATTCGATTTCAGTGTGATTCTATCCTTGTCTTAGGTTTTATTCTATTGAAATTGAAATCATCCATCTTAATTTTCTGTGATTATTGATGAGGATTTTATGCAATAGTCTTCACTATTGAGGAATTAAATCGTAGGATATTTTATGCTAAGGGAAGACGAGTGATTTCGCAACCCTAGTTTAGTGTGTATCACTTGTGCTAACCGAAGATAGGATATGCCTAGGGTCTAATCCCTTGAATCATTCTAGATGGATGAGTGGAGTCTTGTAGTCACTCTCATCCCTATTGTTTACATTGTGACGGACTTGAATAAATACATTAGGGACCAGTTATGAAGCTAGTGGTGGATTCGAATGCCCTAGATCTTCTCTCACTGATATATCATCAAAAACTCTTAGTTTAATTAGTTAAAATAGAATTTTTTATTTTAATTTCCATTCTTAGATTAAAATCAATCCAACCAAATCAACTTGTTAATCTTTGACTCACAATCAATCTTGAGATATAAGCAATCAAACCGGCGCAATCTTCTGTGGTTCGACACCCCATACTAGTCACTATTCTACGGAATTGTAGCTATTACGAGGTTTATTTAATTGACGATCAATGCCTATCATGTTGACAACCACCAAATCCTGTCATTATCAGTTTTCAATCCAGTTGACATCATCAGATGATGTTACCCTTCCAATCAGGTTGACAACCACTCAATCTTGTCATTATCAATTATCAAACCAGTTGACATCATCAGACGATGTCACCCTTCCAATCTGGTTGACAACCACCCAATCTTGTCTTTATCAACTTTCAATTCAACAGACATCATCAGATGATGTCACTATCCTAATCAGGTTGACAACCATCCAATCCTATCATCACCAATTTTCAAATCCGGTTGACATCATCAGATGATATCACCTCTCATCAATCGGGCGATAACCTTAGAAATTTGTCATTTCTCAAGCGGGGCGACTACCCTCGAATCATGTCATCAGCGGGCCGACTACCCTCCAATCATGTCATCAGCGGGCAGATTACCCTCCAATCATTTCACCAATAGTCATCAGGTCGATACCCTCCTAACCTTGTCAACATTTAGTTTGCCAATCAATCTGGTAGACATCATCAAATGATGTCATGCATCACATCATCTCTTCACCAATCTAGCTCATTTCCACTCTCATTTGAGGTATTGCATTAGGCTTCAGGCAGTAGTACTCTCACTCTGAATACTATGTGTCACGCCCCAAAATACCCCCTAGGAGTTTAGGGATACTTTAGGTGGACTATACAAACCTGCCAAACAATCCTGTAATGAACAAGATAAATAAAGTACTAAATAATGATAATCAGAGCGCGGAAGCTAAACATAATTTGCGGAAGCGAAAACTAAAATTTTCTTTTCTTTATAATGATCCAAACAGTAGTATTCCAAGTTAACATAAATACAAAACACGTCTAAGTCTAAGGTGGACAAGCCCACCTAACAAAATACAAAAGATAAAATACAACTCTGTCTCGCTCAATAGTCATCCCCTTGGGCCAATGGTCTAAGTCTCTCGCCTCCACCTGAGGCTCGACTACTAGATCCTCATAAGGTTCCTCCTCGCCATAGTCCTCCTCTATCCAAGGACCCGGATCACAAATGTCGAGAGGGACTCGGGTACCTGCCGACATGAAAGTACGGCTGAGCATGAAATACTCAGCGAGTGCAAGCCCCTAACTAACAATGGTAATAACGAACAACATCATATACAAGAAATGGGAGGAGTATAGTTCATAATCATTTTTAGCAACCTCATACATAAACATTTTATCAAGTCATAATTATTATGAAACTAAAACATATCTATGCATCATACAATTCCTCTTTGAGTTGTCCTTTTAATATTTCTTATGAGCCAGAGGTTAGCACCCGCATATCCCTGGGCTACCAACCTCCTTGACAGTACAATACCTTTCTTATGAGCCAGGGGTTAGCACCCGCGCATCCCTGGGCTACCAACCCCCTTGACAGTACAATACACTTCTTATGAGCCAAAGGCTAGCACCCGCACATCCCTGGGCTACCAGCCTCCTTGACAGTACAATACCTTTTCCTTTCTTATGAGCCAGAGTTTAGCACCCTTAACCGGGGCTACCAACCTCCTTGACAATACCATTTCCTTTCTTATGAGCCAGAGGTTAGCACCCTTAACCGGGGCTACCAACCTCCTTGACAGTGCAACATTTCCGAGTCCTTTCTTATGAGCCAGGGGTTAGCACCCACATGATCCCTGGGCTACCAACCCCCTTGACAATGCAATACGTTTCTTATGAGCCAGAGGTTAGCACCCGCATAATCCTGGGCTACCAACCTCCTTGACAATATCCTCCATCTACATATGTGCTCGTGCATAGCAATTGTGAAATTATGATGACATATAGCATTTTAAAATTTCCCAACTCACATGAGAATTTAAGAAGCGAAATAAACACATGCATACAACTTGCCAAATGGGGAACATTTATGTGACTCGTGCTTTCAAATCTTAGTTTATTCATGCATTCTATCAAATATGTGGTATTCAACCTTTTTACCTTTAGTTATTTCATATTTTCTCATTCGAACATTTCATCAAACACTTGGGGTGTGTTCATTATGCGTAATATGCCCTTCAACCATTTTTCCTATCATTCAACACATCACAACATGGCATCCAATCGCCTCCACTCCTCATCCATTCATACATTCCACCATTTGTTTGTATTATCTTGTTTATGTTTTAGGGATTTAGCAAATACCAACACAAGGGAGCAATGGGGAAGATCCAACACATATTTACTTAGAAAAATCCTAGGTTATTACCAAAGTAACTAGGGAGAGTGTACTAACCTTGAAAAGGGAAAGAAAATCCTTGAGGATGATGTAGAAACGCTGCCCTAGCTTGGAAGAGGTACTCCACACGAGCTTGAGGTTGGATTTGGAGAATCTAAGCCTTGAACTTGAAGCAAATCCAAGTTTGAGGATGACCTAGGATGGTCCTCCCCTTTGATTTCTTCCTCAATGGAAACCCTAGGTCAAAACCCTCTTCTTCTCACTCTCTAGCTCTCAAAATGTCTAAGGGTTGTAAATGAGGGCTCAAAGGGTCGAGCAAACCCTTATGGGTAAGGGTTTAACACCCAAAAGATGAAAACGCCCTTACTAAAATTTCTGCAAAAACGCGAAGACCGAGCGATCGGTGGTTATGACCGATCGATCGGTTGCCTACCGAGCGATCGGTGTTTATGACCTATCGACCGGTCAAAAACTCACTCTCTGGAAAATTTCCCCATACAAAATTTCTGACCGTGCGATAGCTACCGATCGATCGGTTATGGACCGATCGATCGCTGACTGGACCGAGCGATCGGTTCTCTGTATGTCTGGACTGTTTTGACCATATCTTTTGACTCGCTCGTCGGATTTCGACGATTCAACTTGCGTTGGATCCGTCTTTCGAAAACGAACATTTCTGACATTTTGGAATTTCCGATTTCTCCCTTATTTATTAATTACACTATAAACACGGCCAATTAGCTACGAAAGTGCTATTCATTAAGGATGAAAAAGTCCGGGGTGCTACATTCTCCCCCCCTTACAAAAATTTCATCCCCGAAATTTGGACGATACATACATGCGTAAAACTATAACAAAATACAAGGGAATGTCAAGGCCTTAAACAAATAAATGGGGGTACTTTTCTCGTACTTCGGCTTCTCGTTCCCAAGTAGCTTCCTCCCTTGAATGGTGTTACCAACTTACCAAGACCAAGGGAATGGTCTTGTTGCGCAAGACTTGATCTCGCCTATCCAAGATCTGCACCAGTTGTTCAACTAGGGAGAGGTCCTCTCGGATCTCTATCGGATCAAGCTCAATGACATGAGAAGGATCCGGGATATACTTCCGAAGCATGGAGATGTGAAATACGTTGTGGATCGCCGCCATGTGAGCGGGCAAGGCAACTTGGTAAGCTACCTCACCAACTCGAGTAATGATCTCGAATGGACCCACATATCTCGAGCTAAGCTTGCCTCTTTTCCCGAATCTCATAACCCCCTTGGTTGGTGAAATCTTGACAAAAACAAAGTCACCAACTCAATATTCAAGATCTCTCCTTCGGTTGTCGGCATAGCTTTTCTGTCGGTCCTGTGCGGTCTTCAACCTTTCCCGGATGAGCTTGACTCTATCTGCAGTTTGTTCAATCAACTCGGGGCCCAAAATTTTTCTTTCTCCCACTTTATCCCAATACAACGGAGATCTACAACTCCTTTCGTACAAAGCCTCAAAGGGTGCCATCTGTATGCTTGCCTGGTAACTATTGTTGTAGGCGAATTCCACCAAAGGTAGGTGATCCTCCCAACTTCCCTTGAAGTCTAGCATACATGCACGGAGCATGTCTTCAATAATCTGATTCACTCGCTCGGTTTGCCCATCCGTCTGTGGATGGAAGGCCGTGCTAAAGTCTAGTCTGGAACCCATGGCATCCTGAAAACTTCTCCAAAACCTGGATGTGAACCTTGGATCCCGGTCTGAGACAATGCTCACTGGCACTCCGTGCAATCGGACTATCTCTTTGATGTACAAGGCAGCTAACTGATTTGAGTTGAATGTAGTCCAGTACGGTAAGAAATGGGCGGACTTCGTGAGTCTGTCAACCACAACCTATATCGCATCAGTCTTTTTAACTGTCTTTGGCAACCCCACGATGAAGTCCATAGAGATATGTTCCCATTTCCACTCGGGAATAGGGAAAGACTGCAACAAACCCGCCGGTCTCCTGTGCTCGGCCTTGACTTGTTGGCACACCAAGCATCGGGACACGTACCCCGCTATTTCTCGCTTCATGTTCCGCCACCAAAAGTGCTTCTTCAAGTCCCTATACATCTTGGTACCCCCGGGGTGAACGGTGTACTTGGACCGGTGAGCTTCGTACAAGATTTCTCGCTTAAGCTTCTCATCGGCTGGGACACATACTCTTTCCTTGAAAGTGATAATTCCATCATCCCTCACCGCAAAATCCTTGCTGCCACTTTTAACTGACTGGTCTCAGTAAGACAGTAGCTCGGCATCCATTCCCTGTAACTCCCTGGTTATGCTTAGGATATATGGCCTAACTGTGATGTTAGCCATTACTGGCCCAAAAGTAGGGAGACTAAAACTGATGTCGAGGTTGGATGCATCTTCTAACAACCTCCATTCCCTCAGCATCATGTGCGCCAAAAGTCCAGTGGGCTTCCGGCTAAGAGCATCGGCTACAACGTTCGCCTTGCCCGGATGATATTGAATGGAACATTCGTAGTCTTTCAAAAACTCTACCCATCTCCTCTACCTTAAATTCAATTCCTTTTGGGAGAACAGGTACTTCAAGCTTTTATGGTCCGTAAATACGTCGAACTGTTCCCCATAGAGATAATGTCGCCAAATCTTCAAGGCAAACACAACCGCGGCGAGCTCTAAATCGTGAGTGGGATAATTCTTCTCATGCTCTTTCAATTGCCTGGAGGCGTAAGCAATGACTTTGCCGTGCTGCATAAGTACACATCCCAACCCCACGTGCGAGGCATCACTGTAAACCACAAAACCACCACTCCCGGATGGCACACTAAGGACGGGGGCCGTGGTGAGGCGTTTCTTCAACTCTTGGAAGCTCGCTTCGCATCTGTCGCTCCAACTAAACTTAGCATTCTTTCTCGTCAGGTAAGTGAGAGGTGCAGCCAAACTGGAGAATCCCTCCACGAATCTCCGATAATAGCCTGCCAACCCGAGAAAACTACGTATCTCCGTGAAGCTCTTGGGTCTCTCCCATATCATAACTGCCTCTATTTTTGCCGGGTCAACAAAAATACCCTCGGCCGACACTACGTGGCCTAGGAACGCCACCTTCTCCAACCAAAATTCACACTTGCTTAACTTAGCGTATAGCCTATGCTCTCTCAATATCTCCAGAGCAAGACGAAGGTCTCTTGCGTGATCTTCCCGTGTCTGGGAATACACCAAAATGTCATCTATGAACACAATCACACATTGATCCAAGTACGATCGGAATACCAGGTTCATCAAATCCATGAACGCCGCCGGCGCATTCGTCAGCCCAAAAGGCATGACAAGGAACTCGTAGTGCCCATACCGAGTCCTGAAAGCCGACTTCGGAACATCTGCCGCCTTGATCTTTAACTGATGATACTCCGATCTAAGATCAATCTTGGAGAAAAATCTCGCTCCCTTCAGTTGGTCAAACAAGTCGTCTATCCGAGGCAAAGGATAACGATTCTTAATAGTTATCTTGTTCAACTGCCGGTAATCTATGCACATTCTCATTGACCCGTCTTTCTTTTTCACAAAGAGGACCGGAGCTCCCCATGGTGACACACTTGGTTGGATGAAACCAAGTTGTTGTAACTCCTCAATTTGCTTCTTTAATTCCTCAAGCTCTATTGGGGCCATTCTATATGGTGCCCTTGAAATCGGAGCGGTGCCTGGAGTAAGCTCTATAGCGAACTCAATCTCCCGATCCGGGGGCAATCCGGGAAGTTCCTCCGGAAACACATCCAAGAACTCACTCACGACCGGAATGACCGAGGAGTTTTGTGCTTCTGGGTTTGCTAAGCTCAAAGCTGCGAGGCGAGCAATGTCTCTTTCCCTCAACCCTCGAAAGTGAAATGGCTTAACTCCCATTGGCTCAAAGTTCACCATCTTCTCGAAACATGCCACATGTCTGTGGTGAGCCGATAGCCAATCCATACCAAGTATGACATCGAAATCTAAGTCTTGGAAGTCCAGGATGATGAGGTCGGCTAACAACTCATTCTGTCCCACTTGGACTACAAAGTCCCTGTATATACGGTCCGTGTCCACTGACTTGCCGAGCGGTGTGGAGATGGTTAATTCATGCTTCAACTGACTGGACTTGGTTGGAAATCCTTTCGCAAAGCTAGGCGATACAAAGGAATGAGTGGATCCTATGTCGATCAACACTCGAGCTAGGCATTCATTCACTAATAACGCGCCTGTGTGATTAATTAAATTCACGTTAATAGATTTCACGCAATAACACATAAGTATAGGTAGCATGTCATACATATAAGCAATCACATTACATAATAACAGCCAATTACAACTCGAAACTTTAGCATGATAGCGTACCTTGCACGACATCGTCAGATGCACGTGCATCCCGTTCTGATAAGGCAAAAACCTGACCCTGGTTTGCCCTACGAGGCGGTGGAGTGGATAATGTGGGTCGTGAAGGCCTAGACGCAGAAGCCTGTGAGGATCCCGGCTGGGAATCCTGTCGAACTGGGGGCCTACTCCCCTGGGGTTGGATAGGCTGCAGCTGCCTGCGTGGGCAATCCCTGACATGTGATTCACATCTTCACAGTGAAAGCACCCACCCGAAATCCTCCGACATTCACCAATCCAGTGACTCCGACCACAATAGGAGCACTCCTCAAATGCTGATGAAGATGAAGGTGGAACATATCGGGTGGCCTGTGAAAGTGTGGGACGAGGTACCGGTGTAGTGGTAGGCCGAGATACCTGTGATGTCAAGGGAGGCCTCTGTGACCGTATTGGCTTGGATGCCTGATATGGGGCTGCCCTAGCCCTCTTCTCTGCCGACCCCGAACTACTCGATTGGCCTCGAGCCACATCCCTTCTCTTGAAGAATTCTTCCGAATTCTTCTCGGCAAGCTTCGCCTTGCTCACAACCTCTCCTCAGGTAGCCACCTGGAACATCGAGACCCTGTCTTTAATGGAGGGTTTTAATCCCCGCTCAAATTTCCTGACTCGCATATGCTCTGATGCAATTAGGTGAGGTGCGAATCTCGATAACTCCACGAAGGTAGCCTCATAATCGGCCACACTCAACTCTCCTTGTTCAAGCGTCATGAATTCAATCTCCTTCTGTTCTTTGACAGCTGCTGGAAAATACTACTTATAGAAGACATCCAAAAATTCCGGCCATGTCCACGGCTCCCCCGCCCTGGTGGACTCCCTCTGTCTCTGTGCGGCTCTCCACCAATGCTCGGCCGCACCTTCCATCACGAAGGTGGCCCAGTCCACTCTCTGTTCATCCGTGCAATGGAGAGCTCTAAAAATATTTTCCAATTGCATCACCCATGCCTCGGCGACCATGGGGTCAGTAGTACCGAAGAAGGTAGAAGGACGCAATCTCCTAAATGCCTCAAATCCTGAAGCATGGTGTGCCGGAGGTGGCGGAGGCGTAGAAGGAGTAACAGCTACCAGCCTTGCTGCTAACATAGCCAAAGTCTCGGCTATAGATGCAAAAGCTTGGGCAAAATCGGGTTGCTCGTCACCGGAAGGGGCGTCACTTCCACTTCCCCTCGTATTGTATCCGCGACCCCGAGCACCGCGTCTCATGATGTGATCCTGAGAACGACAGTACCACATGAGTCTAACTTGAATACGCATTTAATACACTTTCGTAATTCACTTAATACATATTCATCAGACATATTTAATAAGCACAACAAAATTTATGCACACATGGTATATAACATCATATCATATCATACATGTCGCGTTCCTAGCGTAGGATTCTAAGTTTGGTTGAAGTTCAACCTATTTTGACTAAGACTAACTTGTTAGTCTATACTTGGAATACAACTCTTTCCTACACCTAATGCCTTGTTCAATTATGGTATCTAGTACTAAGCGACCCTAGGGACTCTAATGCCTAGAGCTCTAATACCACCTCTGTCACGCCCCAAAATACCCCCTAGGAGTTTAGGGATACTTTAGGTGGACTATACAAACCTGCCAAACCATCCTGTAATGAACAAGATAAATAAGGTACTAAATAATGATAATCAGAGCGCGGAAGCTAAACATAATTTGCGGAAGCGAAAACTAAAATTTTCTTTTCTTTATAATGATCCAAACAGTAGTATTCCAAGTTAACATAAATACAAAACACGTCTAAGTCTAAGGTGGACAGGCCCACCTAACAAAATACAAAAGACAAAATACAACTCTGTCTCGCTCAATAGTCATCCCCGTGGGGCCAATGGTCTAAGTCTCTCGCCTCCGCCTGAGGCTCGACTACTAGATCCTCATAAGGTTCCTCCTCGCCATAGTCCTCCTCTATCCAAGGACCCGGATCACCAATGTCGAGAGGGACTCGGGTACCTACCGACATGAAAGTACGGCTGAGCATGGAATACTCAGCGAGTGCAAGCCCCTAACTAACAATGGTAATAACGAACAACATCATATACAAGAAATGGGAGGAGTATAGTTCATAATCATTTCTAGCAACCTCATACATAAACATTTTATCAAGTCATAATTATTATGAAACTAAAACATATATATGCATCATACAATTCCTCTTTGAGTTGTCCTTTTAATATTTCTTATGAGTCAGAGGTTAGCACCCGCATATCCCTGGGCTACCAACCTCCTTGACAGTACAATACCTTTCTTATGAGCCAGGGGTTAGCACCCGCACATCCCTGGGCTACCAACCCCCTTGACAGTACAATACACTTCTTATGAGCCAGAGGCTAGCACCCGCACATCCCTGGGCTACCAGCCTCCTTGACAGTACAATACATTTTCCTTTCTTATGAGCCAGAGGTTAGCACCCTTAACCGGGGCTACCAACCTCCTTGACAATACCATTTCCTTTCTTATGAGCCAGAGGTTAGCAGCCTTAACCGGGGCTACCAACCTCCTTGACAATACCGTTTCCTTTCTTATGAGCCAGAGGTTAGCACCCTTAACCGGGGCTACCAACCTCCTTGACAATACCATTCCTTTCTTATGAGCCAGAGGTTAGCACCCTTAACCGGGGCTACCAACCTCCTTGACAGTGCAACATTTTCGAGTCCTTTCTTATGAGCCAAGGGTTAGCACCCGCATGATCCCTGGGCTACCAACCCCCTTGACAATGCAATACGTTTCTTATGAGCCAGAGGTTAGCACCCGCATAATCCTTGGCTACCAACCTCCTTGACAATATCCTCCATCTACATATGTGCTCGTGCATAGCAATTGTGAAATTATGATGACATATAGCATTTTAAAATTTCCCAACTCACATGAGAATTTAAGAAGCGAAATAAACACATGCATACAACTTGCCAAATGGGGAACATTTATGTGACTCGTGCTTTCAAATCTTAATTTATTCATGCATTCTATCAAATATGTGGTATTCAACCTTTTTACCTTTAGTTATTTCATATTTTCTCATTCGAACATTTCATCAAACAGTTGGGGTGTGTTCATTATGCGTAATATGCCCTTCCACCATTTTTCCTATCATTCAACACATCACAACATGGCATCCAATCGCCTCCACTCCTCATCCATTCATACATTCCACCATTTGTTTGTATTATCTTGTTTATGTTTTAGGGATTTAGCAAATACCAACACAAGGGAGCAATGGGGAAGATCCAACACATATTTACTTAGAAAAATCCTAGGTTATTACCAAAATAACTAGGGAGAGTGTACTAACCTTGAAAAGGGAAAGAAAATCCTTGAGGATGATGTAGAAACGCTGCCCTAGCTTGGAAGAGGTACTCCACACGAGCTTGAGGTTGGATTTGGAGAATCCAAGCCTTGAACTTGAAGCAAATCCAAGTTTGAGGACGACCTAGGATGGTCCACCCCTTTGATTTCTTCCTCAATGGAAACCCTAGGTCAAAACCCTCTTCTTCTCACTCTCTAGCTCTCAAAATGTCTAAGGGTTGTGAATGAGGGCTCAAAGGGTCGAGCAAACCCTTATGGGTAAGGGTTTAACACCCAAAAGATGAAAATGCCCTTACTGAAATTTCTGCAAAAACGCGAAGACCGAGCGATCGGTGGTTATGACCTATCGATCGGTTGCCTACCGAGCGATCGGTGTTTATGACCGATCGACCGGTCAAAAACTCACTCTCTGGAAAATTTCCCCATACAAAATTTCTGACCGTGCGATTGCTACCAATCGATCGGTTATGGACCGATCGATCGCTGACTGGACCGAGCGATCGGTTCTCTGTATGTCTGGACTGTTTTGACCATATCTTTTGACTCGCTCGTCGGATTTCGACGATTCAACTTGCGTTGGATCCGTCTTTCGAAAACAAACATTTCTGACATTTCGGAATTTCCGATTTCTCCCTTATTTATTAATTAGACTACAAACCCGGCCAATTAGCTACGAAGGTGCTATTCATTAAGGATGAAAAAGTCCGGGGTGCTACACTATGTCAGTCTCAATACAATGGTGTTCATGAACTCCCTTCAATCCATATATCCCCTACACTCATTCTCCCAGCAGTCCTCCACAATGAGGCTATATACTACTATCCATCACTCCATCTTTTATTTGGCAAGTTTTAACTAGGGTTATGATTAGTTTCCCCTTTCTTCTTCTATCTCTGTTTCTTCACAAGTTTCATTGGTTTTTTGTGTGTAAAAATGACGGTGATCTCAATCTTTGTCATTCAATTGCCAACACTCTCCGGCTCCACCGTGTGCTCCTGCTCTAAACTTACCGACAATAATAGGTTGACTGAGTATTGACAACACTCAGCATATATATAGTCCAACTAACAACACCTGTACATTGTCAACATCATAATCTATTTCACATCTACATAATTGATAACAGTTTCATATGGCATTGACAAATTCAGAATGCAACATGCAAGCATAACATATCATCATCTTGACTCATGTACTTATGTGACTCTTAAACATATTCATGTGCGAAACATATGCATAACTCATAAGTCCCCATGATAAACAACTTGTCCTGTAAATTCATGATTCATAGAGTGTGGTCCCATCAACGCATAATTCATAGTGTTTTGTCCCATCAACGCATAATTCATAGAGTTTTGTCACATATCGCCGCAACGCATAGAGTGGTATGTTTCGTAACCAGGGGACCATTCTTTCATAGCATAATACGTGACATGACTGTGTTCAATGCATGATCTTGTGAGACGTGGATTTGTGGACCTTACTTCTTACCATGCATGTGAAATGTGCATAAGTATCATGATTAAAATTCAAGTGGGTCATCCCTTAGATTCTTATCCTCCGCCAAGAAACTCCGCCAGGGTACATCTACCTGGTTAGAGAATTCCCGACATGGAAGACTTCCTCTAAGTGGCCTAACCGAACACCAATCATCATGCAAATAGATAGGGCATAGTTTAACACACCAATCATTAATACTTCGTTATCATAATTATGTATTTTTCTAAGATATAATAATAACATAAACATTGCAATTCACTTCTATAATTCCCTTCATTTCATCATTCACCCATAATTTACCATTTCATCCATAATTATAGCCCATTCACCACACACATCATCCAAACCACATAGCCATACATCTAGCCCTTCCTCCATAGTTTCTCTCATCCTTCATTCAACACATCCATAACCATAAATAACATTTCCAATTCCATAATAGTAAAACATAGTTAATAAAATCCCTAAATCACCTAAAATTCCCATTTCATACTCCAATATCCATAATCTAAGCATAAAACATGAAAAACATACACAGATCTTCATTTCCATTTTTCTATAATATACAAAACATCTTAATAGAGTTAGGTTGAGAATTATATCAACCTTAAGGATCGTTTCCTTCTATCCAAAATGCTAGGATCGTTTCCTTCTATCCAAAATGCTAGAGAAAGCTCCTTCAAGCTTTGGGGGCGATCTCCAAGCTTTGTCCCTCTCCTTGGAGCAATCTCCTTCTTCCCCAAGCAATTTTTTCTTGCTAACCCTAAGTTATCTCCCCTCCTTCGCCAATTTAGGTTTAGAAAAGTTAGAAACTTTAAAACCCTCGAAATAGAAGTGTTATTTATAGTCTACGAGTTTAAAACCCTTATTTCCGTAACTTTTTAAAAACCTGGTGCGCGACTTACGATCAATCGCTCAAACATTGCGATCGATCGTAGCTCCCCAGTGCAATCGATCGCACATATGAGGATCGGTTGCATATTATCCAAAAACAATTTCCAAAATTTTGACTGAGTGCGATCAATCGTAGGTCCCCTACAATCAATCATAATCAGAATAGAGAATTTTGTCAGTTTTTTACTAAGTGTGATCGATCGTAGGTCTCCTGCAATCGATCGCATGCTCTGTTTTCTAACCCTTTTTTTTGCTTCAGCATTTTTAAACACTTCACACCGCTTAGACAAATTTAAACATGCATAATAACATATCCAAAGACCATTCTACCCCCATTAAACAAGATAGAAACAGGAATTCAGATTCAGGTCTCTACATCCTACCCCTCTTAAGAGAATTTCGTCCTCGAAATTTATGTACCTTAGATAAACAAGTGTGGGTACTTTTTGCGAACTTCATCATCTCACTCCCATGTCGCTTCCTCCTGAGAGTCGAGCTCCCATTGCAAGAGTACTAGAAGAATGACTTTGGTGCGCAGGACTTGCTCTCTCCGGTCTAAAATTTGAGCCAGTTGTTCAACTAGAGTCAAATATTCTTAGATTTCTAATGGATCTAAATCAATGACTTGTGAAGGATCTGAGATGTACTTCCTCAACATAGAGACGTAAAAGACATTATACACACTTGCCATGTAGGGTAGCAAAGTAACCTGATAAGCAACTTCCCCGATCTAGGTGATAATCTCAAAGGGACCCACATAGAGCGGGCTGAGTTTGCCTCGTTTTGCAAACCTCATGACACCCGTCGTATGTGAGATCTTGACAAACACTTGGTCCCTAACTTAGAATTTGAGATCACTCTCTCTAATCAATTAACCCCTATCTACAGTCTGACCAACAAGTTCGGGACACAAAAGTTTCCTCTCGTCAACTTCGTCCCAACATAGAGGTGAACAGAAAATTCTCTCATACAGTGCCTCAAACAGTGTCATCTAAATGCTCGCTTGATGGCTGTTGTTGTAGGCAAATTCGACCAACGACAAGGGATCATCTCAACTGCCCTGGAAGTCTAATATGCAAGCTCATAGCATGTCCTCTATGATTTGGTTCACCCTCTCTGTTTTCTCATATGTTCGCGGATGGAATACCGTACTGAAATCTAAACAGAAACCCATGGGTTGCTGAAAACTCTTCCAGAACCTAGAAATAAATCTCATGTCTTAATCAGATTCAATGTTGACTAGCACTCCATCCAAATAGACTATCTCCTTGATGTATAGATTCGCAAGCTGGTTACAATTCTACATGGTTTCATATGGAATAAAATGAGGTCAACCTGTCAACGATGACCCAGATAGCATCAAAGTTCTTCATTGTCCTTGGCAAACCGACAATGAAGTCCATAGAAATATTTTTCCACTTCCACTCGGGAACCAAATACTTTGACACATAGGTAACCACGTCCTTTTTCATATTCCTCCACCATAAGTACTTAAGGCTCTGGTATATCTACATAGGTCGCCTGCTTAGTGCATCTGCCACCACATTGGTTTTCTCCGGGTGGTATTGGATAGATCAATCATAGTCCTTAAGAAATTCCACCCAATAACGTTGCCTCAAATTCAGCTCATTCGAAGTAAACAGGTACTTCACACCCTTGTGATCAGAGAATACTTCAAACTATTCACCGTACAAGTAATGTCTCCAGATATTTAGAGTGAAAACTATAGCTGCCAACTCCAAGTCATGGGTAGGGTAATTCTTCGCATGATCTTTTAACTGTCGAGAAGCATAGGCAATGACATTCTCATGCTACATGAGAAAATAACCTAACCCAATGAGAGAGGCATCACTATACACTACAAAGCCTCCGATACTAGCTAGAACTGACAAGATCGGTACGGTGGTGAGGTGCTTCTTCAACTCAAGGAAACTCTTCTCACACTTTTCATTCCACTGGAATCGAGAATTCTTTTGAGTTAAATGAGCGAGTGGTGCTACCAAAATGGAGAATCTTTCCACAAATCTTTGATAATATCCAGTGATGCCCAAAAAGCTCTGAATCTCTATGATGCTTCTTGGTCTTCCCCATCCTTCCTCTGCTTCTATCTTGGAAGGATCCATAGAAATACCCTCTCCTAACACCACGTGGAGTGATGCCCAAAAAGCTCTGAATCTCTATGATGCTTCTTGGTCTTCCCCATCCTTCCTTTGCTTTTATCTTGGAAGGATCCACATAAATACCTTCTCCTGACACCACGTGGCCTAGGAATGCCACTTTCTCAAGCTAAAACTCACACTTACTCAGTTTGGCGTACAACTAATGCTCCCTTAGCATTTTCAAGGTAGTCCGAAGAAGTCTTTCATGATCCTTTTGTGTTTAAGACTATATTAGGATATCATCCATGAACATATCACATATCGATCGAGAACTGACCTGAATATCCTATTCATAAGGTCCATGAAAGTTGTCAGTGCATTGGTCAAACCAAAAGGCATGACTAGAAATTCATAATGCCCATATCTGGTTTTGAATGCTGACTTAAGAACATCATCGACTTTTATCTTCAACTGATGGTAGCCCAACCTCAAGTTGATGTTAGAGAAGTAATTCACTCCTTGTAGCTGGTCAAACAGGTCATCGATCCTTAGTAACGGATACTTGTTCTTAATAGTGACATTGTTCAGTTGTTGATAGTCGATGCACATCCTCATCGAACCTTCTTTCTTATTTACAAATAAAACTAGAGCTCCCCAAGGTGACACACTTGGGCGGAAAAACCCATTGTTGAGAAACTCTTGGATCTACTCTTGTAACTCCTTCAACTCTGTTGGAGCCATCCTATACGGTGCCTTGGAGATGGGTGTCGTGCCCAGAGCTAAGTCAATAGCAAATTCAATCTCCCTATCAGGTGGTAAACTCGGTAAGTCTTTAGGGAAAACATCCATGAATTCATTTACCACTGGGATATTCGAAGAGTCTGACACTTTCGATGTAGACATGCTTAAAGCTATAAATCTAGCTACATCCCTCTTGTTGAAACCCCGAAAGTGGAAAGGAGGCCCATTAACTAAACAACGTACCTTCCATAATGTCGTCGGACGCCCATGCATCTTGGTCGGAAGTGACAAATACCCGACTCTGAACTGGCTGACGAGGCCTTTGACCCTGAGGTGGCCTCTATTGTACAAGCTGCCAGACTGGGGGTCTAGCTCCCTGGGGCTGAGTCTGCGGTGGCCTCTACCTATTCCGAACCAGGTAATAACGAATCTGATTATCCAGGCTACCACAATGAAAGCATCTTCCTGTGACTGCTCGACAATCACTAGGTACATGCCTCTTGTTGCAAAAGCTACACACTTTACACGTCGTCACCTATGGAGTAGGTGGGGCAGCTCGTGATGCCTGAGGAGTAGTACGGGGAACGATAAGTGCAAGTGCTGACCTCTGATCCGGGGTCAGCTTGGCCATTGGTACTGGTCCAGCCATCCTTGGCCTTTTGTTCTGCAGGCCATACTTGCTTACTTGCATCCCTCTCCTCCTAAAAAACACCGCCAGTCTTCTCTCAACAATCAGAGCTCGCTCACTCACTTCTAGGCATGTTCCAAGACATAAGTTTTTGACCCTATCTTGGATATAATCTCTCAAACCCCCTTCGAATCACCTCGCTTTCATACTCTCTATAGTGACCAGATGAGGTGCAAACCTAGATGAAATATCATTGCTCAATGATTCCTTTGACTTAGAGGGGGGTGAATAGGTCTTCCTTGCAATGTCTACCAATTTTTAATTTATCGATTAACACTCAGAGTTATGGCAAACAAAGCAAACAAGTGTGGAAATTAAAGAAGACAAGCAATCCACCACACACAAGATTTTTATGTGGAAAACCCTTCCGAGAAAAACCACGGGACCTAGTCTAGCACAAAATCTACTATGAGAATAAGTTATCAAATACAAGACCAAATCTTACCAAACTGGACACCAGACACTTTTTCTCAGTATAGATTCTTCATCTTGTAGAACAACCACGAACTCCTCGTTCGATCTCTACAGCAACAGCTCCGACTCCTCACCAGCCAACTTTTCTCAAAGTTTCAAATCACAATCCAACAATTGATCTCCATCCTTGACGGCTTTGGCAACACCAACCAACACTCACACAGAGTTCAAACTAATATGAAGGAATGAAATATAGCTCCAATGGGATCTCTAACAATAATGGAGATCAACCGATGCAAATCAAGATAGAACAATTCGATCTTGCATCAACTAGAGCATGAGAAAGGAGAACTAAGGGAATCCACCAAGTGGGGATTTAAGAACCCTAAAATCTTCAAAGTAGTCTGTAAACTCTCTCTCTAATTCCTTAGAATGAGCTAAGGGATCATCCAATAAATAGTCAAGGCAATAGCACTTACCAAAACAGAGTTCGGATGTTTTTAGAAACAAAATACGAGGTCCGTTCGAACGGCTATGAGGGGCATTCGAACAGCCCTGAGATTGATTGGATTTGGAAAAAAATGGGCCGCCAGAGTAACTACGAGAATTTGTATTATACATGCTCATTTGAACGGCCAGCTAGCTGTTCTTGGGCGTTCAAACGGCCAAGCTTGCACTACCATCACTGGTTCAACATCAAATACCTTATAAAAATCATTCAAAGGCTATTTAGTTACATGGGTCAATTTCTATTCACCTAGGATATATGCTTAAGGGGTTCTAAATCAATTCCACCTATGGTAACCACTAGGTATCTAGGTCACTTACCATCCTAAGAGTGTGAGTGAAGCTTGAAGCCGAAATGTACTTCTCTTGAGTCTTTGGAGCTGCATCTTCATCAATCTTCATCAATTAGAGGAACAACGACACTAGACTTACATTGACATCATTTTGACATCAGAATTAAGCTAATACAAAATATGACCTTACACTAGACAACTCTACAAACTTTGGCCTCATACTCGGCCATTGACATATTTCTCTGCTAGAGAGTAGAGAACTCGACTTCCTTTTGTTCCCTCACCATATATAGTAAAATACTTCTCATAGAAGACATCGAGGAATTCTCCACATGTCCACGCATGTCCAGCTCGTACCTCATTCCTCTTCCAAGCAATAGCCCTCCACAAATGCTCTGCCTCATCTTCCATGACGAAGGAGGCCCATCTAACCCTCTACTCGTTGGTGGCCTCAAGCACTAAGAATATTTTCTCCAGTTGCATGACCCCAAAGTTTTGCAACCATCGGTTCTGTGCTACCATAGAAGGCTGGAGGACCCATCCTCCAGAAAGCTTCCACTCTATGCAGTCGAGGCGAGTGGATCTCAACTGGCCCCTCTTGCCTGACTTGCTCGGCTGCTAGCAAGGCAATCTGTTGGGCCATATTTTCGGCCTGTCGAGTCATGGCTACAGCGATAGCCCCATAGCCCGACTTACATTGGGCTTATGGGCACCCTCCTGGGTATCCCCATTAGTCACACTGCCCCCTAAATTCCTATTGCTTCTCCGTCCTGAGAGGAAGAAAATAATTCATTTAGGAACAAGCTTGCATGAAATTCCTAAGTATACACCTAACAAGGACTCAATCTTCAACAAATTTAAAGTCCTAAACTTGATGTTATCTTCCTAAGTTCGACAGATCCCCTTGTTCTTATACTTAGTGCCTTAGCCCTAAGGACTCTAATGCCTTTGGGCTCTGATACCACCTCTATAACGACCCCAAACCCCACCTTGGACATGATGGGACTTTAGGACCATTACATTTCTTAAAACCTGCTCAAACCCATACATACAAGGCAAATCTAAACACGAGTCTCCAAAATAACAATAATAAAATTCGGTATATATAACCCAAGCCATCCTATACAATTGTAATTTGTCCAACATAACCCACCATAAATGGGGTAGTCCAACACCACCAATAAAAGTAAGACAGTCTAAGCAACATCCTAAAAATAATCTAAGTCTATTACAATCCTTTCAAAATGTAAAACAAAGCCTAATAGTATGGCCACTTATCTAACTCTCGAGCTTCCTCAACCGGAGGTTCACCTTCTTCTTCTTCCTTAACATAAAACTCCTCAGCCCACGACTCCATCGGGTGCTCTTGTTCTAAACCTGCCAACAATAACAGGTCGACTGAATATTGACAACACTTAGCGTATATACAATCCAACTAATAACATAACATAACCTGTACATTGTCAACATCATAATCCATTTCCTATCTACATAATTGATAATAGTTTCATATGACATTGACAAAATCAGAGTGCGACAACATGTGCGCATATCATATCATCGTCTTGACTCATGTACTTGTGTGACTCTTAAACATATTCATGTATAAAATATGTGCATAACTCATATGTGCTCATGATAACCAACTTATCCTGTAAATGCATGATTCATAGAGTGTGGTCCAGTCAATGCATAATCTATAGTGTTTTGTCACGTATCGCGGCAACGCATAGAGTGGTATGTTCGTAATCAGGGAATCATTCTTTCATAGCATAATACGTTGAATGACCATGTTCAATACAAGATCTTATGAGACACGTGGATTTGAGGACCTTACTTCTTACCATGCATGTGAAAATTTGCATAAGTGTCATGATTGAAATTCAAGTGGGTCATCCCTTAGATTCTTATCCTCAACCAAGAAACTCCGTCAGGGTACATGTACTTAGTTAGAGAATTCCCGACATGGAAGACTTTCTCTAAGTATCATAATTATACATTTTTCCATGACATAATAATAACATAAACATCGTAATTTACTTCTATAATTCTCTTCATTTTTTAACGAGGTTCGGCAATTCCACCTACGTCCACGCCTCAAGTTATACCCGCTACAGGATTCACCACGATTTTGCTCGCACAATCTTCTTATGGGTGAAACCTTTGATAATTTTCTTCCTGGTGAAGATCAAACTTTTACAATGCCCTTACGGATGAGGATAAGACATTTCCAATCTTCTTACGGGCAAAGATCAAGCCTATTTGCAAGAGAACAATCCTCTCTTGACTTTACAAAGCTCCCCGCTTCAAGGACAAGAATCCACAATTCTTGATTTCAATACACTTGGATGAAAAGTTTTTTACAATCATAATTTACTCCTAAAATGAGTTGAATGATCTCTCTAAAGCTCACTAAAAATCTCTCAAAGATTGGAGTTGAATAGCTCAATAAAATTGATTTAGAGATTTTAGGTTTAACTCAATAAATTTAGAAATCTAAGCTTTGGAGTGGATGATTGAATGATTGGATTGATAGATCATCATCTTCTAGATCATACATCATCCCTATTTATAGCCCTTGCAAAGATATAGCCGTTGAAGGCACATTGAATGCAAAAGAGTCATTGAAATATAGCCATTACAGAGTTAAAAAAACTCTCTCCCGCCTCATCTAGTCGACTGGATGAACCCAATGGCCAGATTAAGATCCTAGCCTTCATCTAATCGATTGAATGGATCATTTAGTCGACTGAATGGTTCATTTTCAGCATAAATTCTATTTTTCTTGACCTTAATGATGGGATTGAATTTCAAGGTCTTCTACCTTATCTTTATCATAATTTTGGTCATTCTTTATGATGTCATAAGGCCTTAGAATGATATTCAAATATGGTCTAAGGTACTTATGGTCAATCGAGGCATTGAGCTTTTAACCAACCAAACTTGGAGGACTTTTTACAAAAGTCCTAAACACTCACATACTAAAATGTAAAACTATTAAATCTTCTTGAGAGTTGCTCTTCATCTTCAACTTAATCTTGACTTGATTTGTCTTCTTTGACTTCATGATCAATCTTCTTCTTCTTCATAACTTAGATTGGTATGATCTTTAGTTTGATCCAACTTGATCCAATAGCTTTCTTTTGACTTGATGTTGAATTCTTCTCATAGATGGTGTCATTATCATGTTTTTTCATCTTGAATGGTTTGCTAATACTCTCCATAAACTGAATATCACATTAACTCAATGGAAACATTAGTAACACAAATCTCATTACGTTATTGTGTTATCATCAAAACCACTAAAGAAACCTATGGTAGACACCTATAGGCTAACACATTTCACCATTCACTCATATTTCACCATTTCATCCATAATTATAGTCCATTCACCACACACATCATCCACAACACATAACTATACATCTAACCCTTCCTCCATAGTGTTTCTCATCCTCCATTCACTGTTAGCCTCAAGGTTAAAACCTTGGGTACCCTTAATAGTTTTGACAATAACATAATAATGGAATGACAATTGTGATACTAATGATTCTTCTAAGTGTTTATTAAAATACAGATTATGAAAACATTAGCACATCTCTCAATGCATAAAGAATAAAAATCATTCAAGGAAAATCAAATTGATCTATTTAAGCAAGTCATTCAACCATATCCAAGCCATCAAAAAGAATGTTCAACTCAAACTATTGGACTCAAGTAAAAGATAAAGATTCAAGATCATACCCAAAGTCCAAGATGGATCACAAACAAGAAAAGAAGATCTTGTAGTCAAATCCAAATCTACAGATCCAAGATCAAGTTGAAGACCAACTCTCAAGAAGACATAAAAGTTTAATTTTATTTTATGAGAGTACCTAGGACTTATATAAGAAGTCCTCAAAGTATGGTTAGTTGAATGCTCAAATACTTAGATTGACTATAGGAGCCTAAGACTTTATTGGACATCATTCTAAGGCCCTAGGGAATCATAAAAATCATGCTAAAGAAAAGTTAAAAGTCCTAGGAATTCATTCCCATCATTAAGGTCTTTATCCATAGTGAAATCAGAGTTTTTACTCTGATTTCGTCGAAAATCAGAGTTTGTACTCTGATTTCGTCGACGAATTCACAGGGGAATTTTGAATTCAACGACGAAATTGGGACAATAAACTCACTATCTTCATTATTTTTTATCTCGACGATGAAATGAATTGGAGAACCCAATTTCGTCGATGAAATCATGTGAAATTCTACAAAATGCTGTAATGGCTAGTTTTCAACGGCCTTTTTCACATTTAATGTTTCACCAACAGTCATATTAGATGAAGAGCTATAAAAGGAGTTCATAAATAAGCAAAATACAACTTTTGATCAGTGTAATAAATCTCATCATCTACTTTAACGCTCACATTGATTTCTACATCGATCACACATTAAAAATCCTCAAAAATCTCATTTGAGTTATTCAACTCCTTTCTTTGAGAGATTTCATTAGAGTGTTATTCAACTCTTATCTAACTCATATCAGGAGTTTTATTTCGGATTATAAATCCTAATCTACATTTATAAAGAAAAGTCAAGAATCGGTGGATTCTTGCAACTGAAGTTGTAGCTTCGAAGAAATCAAGAGAGGATTGTGCTCTTGCAAGTGAAGGTTCTATCTCGATCTAGAAGGGAGATTATGAAGGTTTATCCTGACTGGAAGAGGGATTGTAAAGGTTTGGTCTCGACCTGTACGAGAGATTGTAAGCAGTTTAGGCTTCACCCGGGAAGAAGTCTGTACGAGTAAAATCGTAGTAAATCCTTGAAGCGGGAAGCTAAAAGGTTGGGATGTAGGCAGGTTGCCGAACCTCGAGAAAAACATCTTGGTGTTTGCATTCTCTAACTCTCTACCTTACTCTCTTTATTGCTCATAGTTAAAATTAGTAAGTTGTTTTCCCTTGTTAATTTTAATTCCGCATAAAAAGGGGAAATTAGATTTTAAATTTTCCAAGACCCTAATCACCCCCCTCTAGGGTCAATACTTGGGCAAAAATTGGTATCAGAGCCTGAACTCTATATCTAGATTTAACCATCTTAGAGTTAAAGATCTAATTTATGACAAACATTTTTGCAACTTCACTACAAGAGGGTCAATCCACTACTAGACCTCCATTGTTCAATTGAGAGAACTATAATTATTGAAAAACCCGGATGATGTATTACATCCGAGCCCTTGACTATGAATGTTGGAGAGTTATAGTCAAAGGTCCACATCTTCCCACAAAAACTATGGATGGGGTTCAAATGTCGAAAGTTGAGGAAGAGTGGAATGAGGCTGATATTAAACTTATCCAAATAAATGCTAAAGTCATTAGCAATTTATATTATGCCTTAAGTCCCCAAGAATTCAATAGAGGGTTAGGTTGCGACTTGGCCAAAAAAATTGAGGACAAACTTTAAGTCACCTAGGAGAGGACTAATCAAGTTAAAGAAAAAGTAAGCATGCTAGTTCATAAGTATAAACTATTTAAAATGGAGAAAAATGAGTCCATTAGTGTGATTTTTACTCACTTTACTAATATCTTGAATGAACTAAAATATCTTTGAAAGGTTTATGCCAATGCAGAAAATGTGAAGAAGATTCTTCGCTCACTACATAAGGAATGGTCTCCCAAGATGACAGTCATCCAAGAAGTCAAAAACTTGACCAAGCTTCAAATGGATGAGCTCCTCGGCTCTCTAATGACTTATGAAGTCATTATGAAATGTCAACAAAAGGATGAGCCCAAGCTCAAGAAAGGCCTAGCCTTGAAATCCTCTCAAGTGGATGAGAGTGATGAAGAAGAAGAAAGTGAGGGAGATGAGGACATAGCCATCATGGCAAGGAAGTTCAAAAAATTCCTAAAGCATAAAAGGAACTTCAAAAAGAGACCTTACAAGAAAGAATTCTCTAATGAGGTCTCTAAAGGAGAAACAAGCAAGAAGGAACCTCTCACTTGCTATGAGTACAAAAAGCTGGGACATATAAGAATGGAGTGTCCTCAACTCAAAAAGAGCAACAAATTCAAGAAGAAAGCTATGAAGGCCACATGTGATGATTCTGAGGAAAGTGGCTCAGAAGGCTCAAGTGATGAGGAAACCGCCCACTTATGCCTCATGGCTAATGAGGATGAGGTAAACTCTTCTCCAAATGAATCTCTTACTTTTGATGAACCAAGAGATGCCTTTGATGAGCTCTATGAAGATTTTTAGAAAATTGCCTCCAAAAATAAAATGCTTAAGAAGGAAAATCTTTCTCTTACTAATTTAAATTAATTTTTACTAAAAGAAAAAGAAAATTTTTAAAAGAGAATGAGGTATTGAATATGAAAGTTAAGCATATTCAATCTTCACCTCAAGACTCATCAAGTGAATGTGATGAGCTTAAAGTCAAAGTCAAAGATTTGACTAGCACTATTCTAACATTCATAAATGGCCAAAAGAACTTAGAAAGACTATTAGGCCAACAAATATGTGTCTTTGGCAAAGCCAGATTAGGCTACAAACCCTCAGTAAAATAAAAGAGTTATCAAAATTTATTTGTTAAATCAATTAGTACCTTAACTAAACCTTCTAGTGCTTTTTATACCACTAATAAAAAGAAGATAGTTAAGAAAATTTGGGTTCCAAAGGGAACTTCCCCTCCCAAGACTAACCATAGAGGACCCAAGATGGTTTGGGTATCAAAGGGAGTTATATGAATTTTTCATGTAGGTATGCCTAAAGACAAGTAGCTCCAAGTCAATATGGTTCTTGGATAGCAGATGTTGAAGGCACGTGACCGGGAACAAAAAGTTTTTCATCTCGATCACTCCTAAGGATGGAGGGCATGTGACCTTCGGGGACAACTCAAAAGGAAAGATAATCGATATAGGTAATGTTGGTAAGAACAACACTACCTTTATTGAAAATATATTGTTTATTGATGGTTTAAAGCATAATCTTATTAGCATAAATCAATTATATGATAAGGGTTTTAATATATTCTTTAAATCAAATGTATGTATGATAAAGGATAAATATAATTTCAATACTATATTCATAGCATATAGGAATGAAAATGTGCCTAACCCCTAAAATGGATCTCTTACCTAGACTATTCTGGACCGTAGGCTCCTTATCTTGGATTATCTTGGGATCCTGCTATCCCTCCTAAATAAAGCAGGTGGCGAATCATTCTATTCGCTTGTTGAGCGAGTTCAACTTCTTTCCTTTGCTCTCAGGCTCGACATCGACACTTAGCGCTGAGGAGGAGGAAAGGTAGTGAATTCCCGAACCCATAGTAGATATATATAAAGAGGATACCCCGTGTTCAAAACGTATAAAGAGGATGCCCCATATTCTTGATTGAATCATTTGTAATTCCAAAATTATCCTTTGCACTTATCTCTTCTTATATATTTTATCTTCTTCTTATCTTATCTTTATTAATATAAAGAGGATGCCCTATTCAAAACGTTGATTAAATCTTGTTGTATTTAGCTTCGCCTTGTGGTGTTGTTGAGTTAACCCAAAAAAAAAAAAACACTTGCTATAATTCCAAAACTACCCTTTGCTCTTATTTCATCTTTCTTCTTATATATAATGACAACCACTTCATTGAATGTTTGCTTAGTTCTCATACTACCTATCACTCATCTATTAATTAGGCTTGAAATTTTCTACAATTATAACCGGACTCCTTGGAGTCCAATTACGCCATTAAGGCCGTCATGTGTCCCTTTTAAAATTCTTTAACTGTGGTTAAGATTCACCCACCCATAGGGTTCACCCACTTATCTTAGGATTTTAGAAAAAAAAATTAACCTCAGGAATTAGTGAATTTTAACTAGGGTTTAAAAAAATTAATATTTTTTTTCTAAGAACCAAGAATAAGTGGGGGTAGGTGAACTTAACCACAGTTGGAGTCCAAGTATGCCCTTGAGGTTGCCATGTGTCTCTTTTGATACCCCTTAACTGTAGTTAAGATTCATCTACCCCCAGAGTTCACCCACTTATCCTTGGTTTTAAGAAAAAAATATTAATTTTTTTAAACTCTGGTTAAAATTCACGCTCTTAGGGTTAAATCTTTTTTCATATATTTTTTCTAAAAACCAAGGATAAGTGAGTGAACCCTAGGGGTGGGTTAATCTTAATCATAGTTAAGGAGTGTTAAAAGGGACATGTGGCGACCTCAGTGGCGTAACCGGACTCCCGCTCACTTGGCAAAATGCTCTAAAGAAGAACGTCTCGCCAAGGCCTCGCCCACCCCCATTCTTTACTATACCCAAAATGTCTCTAAAGCTTTTTGGTTCTTAAAATTTCCCTACATCATATTTCTATCAACAACGTGTCCCTTACAATTTGTTTTTACCCAAAATATCCCTGAAGTTTCTATACCCAAAATAATCCTTAATATTTTTTTCAAAATGCCCTCACTTGAGTCCTTCTTTTCAGTCTCTCTCCCCTTCCTCTCTCACATGCATCACATGTGCCGCCCACTAGTATATAGAAAGAGAGAGAGTCTACTCCCTATTTTTACACTTTATCTAAGTTATTCTTTAAAGAAGATCAATGTTGCTAAGGTGACATCATTTACAAAAATAAGTAATTCTAATATTACTTTTTTTAAGAATAGATAATTTTGAAATTACTTGTTTTTGTAAAGGATGTCACCCAACATTATTTGGAACTATTGACCTTCTTTAAAGAATGGTTCTGTAGAAACCCAATTACTTATTCCAGTTAAAGATATTTCTTAGGTTTAATTTTATACTTAAAGATCATATGGGTGATCGGATAATTATTCTATTAGTTAGTTTACAGTTTTATTGATTAATTATGGAGAAATTTTGATACTCTCACTTTAGTATGCCTTTTATGTTGATTATATGGATATGTATTGTCACGGGTCCATGGTCTCATTGACCAACATGGGATTTTGGGGCGCAACAAAGGTGGTATCAGAGCAACAAGGCACTAGGTCCCTTAGGGATAAGGCATTGAACGGAAAACTTAGAAAAGCAACATCATGAAATAAAACACTAGAGTCATCTAGGCTTAGCATTGAGTGTTAGTCTTATGTTTAAACTTTCCATCTGAGAGACTTATAGTTTACTGTTTTCTCTCAGGATAACCAAGATGAGACGTGGACATAGAGGTCGTGGTTATCACACTAGGAGTAATACTGGAGAAGCCTTAGGGGGTTTTGATGAGCTTGATCTTACCCATGTCTTAGGATCCATTGTTGTGACCATGGCTTTACTGGAAGCCAGACATCCTGCTATTGTTCCTACTGCAGTTGCACCTGCAGCACCTCCTCCACATAGAGCATCAGCGGGGATAGAGGCATTTCGGAGACTAGGACCTCCATCTTTCTATGGGACCAATGGATCTCATTGCTACAGAAGCATGTATTATGCAGATTGAGAAGATGTTCTCAGTCTTGGCTCCTGACGAAGCTGAGAGAGTCACTTGGGCTTCCTTTGTCTTGGAAGGGGAAGCAGAGCGTTGGTGGAGAGAAGCCATGGAACTAGGGATTTGACTAGGTCAAGTCAATCATGGACGTGGGGAGAATTTTTTGACATCTTCTACAAGAAGTATTTCCTGGTTATAGTCAGGGAAAAGAAGGAAGTGGAGTTCCTTATTCTAGAGCAGGGGAATATGACTGTGACCGAGTATGAGGCCAAATTTTCTAAGCTCTCCAGGTTTGCTCCTCATATGAGCAACTGAGGCGATGAAGGCCAGGAAGTTTGAAAGAAGATCGAGGTCCTCTATTAAGGATAGGGTCTCCATGTTCAGACTTGAGACCTTTGTTGAAGTTAATGATAGGGCTCAACTGGCATGGCAGAATTCAGAGGAATTTTTTAGGAAGAGGGAACAAAGTCAGAGATGGGTCCTCGGGATAAAAGGCCCAAGACTTCAGGCCCAGCACCAGTTGACAGGCCGATTCAGTTTCAGAGGCCCACGTATGTGCCTACAGCTCTACACACTGAGGCACCTATAGCTGCATAGCCTACTGTATGGACACCTACCTTTGAGATATGTGGGCAATGCAACAAGAGGCATACTCCAGGGGAATGCCAGGTGGATGTTTCCATTGTGGGGATCTAACTCATAGGATTAGGGACAATCCTACTAAAAATCAACAGCAACCCCTTCAGACTCAACCATAGGGCACTAGGCCACCAGCTATGTAAAATGCACCACAGAGGCCCCTCAGGCTCCTAAGCCTCAGTCAGCTTATCCAACAGCTCAGGGAAAGGTCTTTGCCATTTCAGAACAAGATGCACAGGGATCTAATGTTGTGGTTCAGGGTACGCTTTACTCTAGTTAAAAGTTCAAGTATTAATATCGATTATGATGGATTGATGTTTGAATCAGCATGCATGTTAATATATAAGATTATATTATGATGTACGAACTTATGTATGCTTGTATGCAAACCATGACATAGTTATTTATGAACCTCAGGCATACTACTGATTAATGACTATCTAGCAAGAGTCTTGTTTGACACCGGATCTACTCACTCATTTGTCACACCGAGGTATACCTAAGGCTTTCTTATGGAATCAAGTCCAGTAGAGCATGCACTATCCATTGCCACACCTATAGGCAATTCAGTCATCACCAGATATAGTCTATCGGTCATGTATCATTCGGATTGGACAACAAGAGATGCTAGCCGAGTTGATTGTTCTCGAATTCCAAGACTTTGATGTTATCCTTACCATGGATTGTCTTTCAGCTTATCATGGCCACATCAATTATGTAGAGACCCGGATTTCATTCCATGTAAATTACCATGCTCAACAAGGGTAATATAGTAAAATAGTTTTGGTGTTGTGTATGTTCATGTGCTAATTAACATTTATGGAATATTTGTAAAGTTTAAAACACTAAAACAAAGAAAGACAAAAGGAAAAAAACCAAAAAAAATGGGAAAAAAGCCAAGTCGGTAGACCGCCCAAATCAACCAGTCGACAAACTATCAAAAAATGGGCAAACAATAGGGGTGTTAACCACTCGGTCGACCGCCCTCACACCCGATCGATCAACTGGTGGATTTTTCACCAAGAAGGGGCCTTCCAAGTCCATCTGGTCGACTGCCCCTCATGGCCAATCAACCGCCTTTAATGAAATTGGGGGTCTACCCCCTTTTTATGAGATTTTAAGGGCATTTTGGAGTTTTTTAAACCATAAGACATTAAATAGGCCTTCTATTTTAGGGGTTTGAAATCCCTAAGTCTCTCAAACCCTAATTTAGCAAAGAGGATAAAAACCCTAGGTTTTCAAGGGAGCTCGCTTGGAGGAGAAAGATTTTGCCTTGAGAAGCATGATTTGGCTTAAAGATCACTCCTAAAGCCTTCTTGGAGCGATTTGAATCGAAGGGAATGATCCCTAAGGTTGATATCTTTTATATATTATCCTTATTGAATTTTTTGTAAGTTTAAATAAGAATGTGTATGGAATACCAAGAAGTCTACATGATTATACATGGATTAATCAGCTTGAGCATGAAAAGAGGTCGATATCCCTTCTAACCTAACTCTATTATGTACTTTCTATGCTTAAGCATGTTTGGATAAGAATTCTTGGATGATTCTCATGATAATCGGTAGATAATTGTGAATAGAATATGAAATTGGATTTGGCATGTGTTAAGAATTTGGAAATAGTAGTTTGTGGTTTATGGGTTTATTAAATGATGATTTTTTTACTATATTGGAAATGGTGGAAGGAAAAGTGATGATGGATGGGTTTGATGGCATGGTTATGGTTTATGGATGGATATGAATGGATGATGGAGGGTTAAAAATGGAGAAAGGGAAATTTGTAAATAAATAATGGGTTGAATGTGTTAACATGAATGTTTTGAAATGTTAAAATCGTGTTATTGAACTGGTGAAATTAAGTTAATGAGACATTGATGTTTGCCAGGATAAATTATGCTTACTTATACTATATGGTGATCAAGATTCAGGTAGGCCAAAACTTAGAAGAAGTCTTCTAGGTTGGTCTCTAACCAGGTAGGTGTACCTTGGTGGAGGATTGAATCTAAGGGATGAACAAGTTTGAATATATTAATCATGATACTCAAGCAAAAGTTCACATGTGTGGTAAAGAAGCATGTCATAGACCCTGCATGGACACGGAATTACAAGGACACTTAATCATGGACATGGACACTGAATTGTGGACATGGACACTAAATTACAAGGACACTGAATCATGGACACTGAATTACAAGGATATTGAGTCATGGACACTGAATTACAAGGAGCCTGGGAAATCGTGTGCGTTATCCATGGATACGATTATAAGTCCTGGATAGTGCATCATGGACTTTAAGCACAAGGATGCTATGGGAGCTTAGGTTCACGTCACAGCTCTCCATGGATATAGACCTAAAACACTATCTCATTAGAATAAGCATGCATGAAATTCATAGTACAAGTCCAAGTGTCACACAAATACACGAGTCAAGGTGTCATCATGATATGCTCACGTGGTTTCTGCACTATGTACATGTCTTATGAAACTACTATTGATTATGTAATTGTTGCATGAACTGGATATTGAGTATGTACATGTGCTATTGTTATTGTTAGCTAGACTGGATATCCGCTAAGTTATTCAATACTCAATCGACCTGTTATTGTCGTCAGGTTTAGCGCATGAGCCTACTATCTTTCCTTGGGTTGAGGAGGAATATCAGGAGGAAGAGTAAGCAGGTGATCCTTTTGAGGAGGGAGCGAGGGACTTAGATCGTTACCATTATTATTAGACATATGTTGTCGCAACCCAAAATACCCCCTAGAAGATAGGAGACTCTTTTGTCCCGTAACCTAAATCATATTATACCATCATCTGAAATATATAACGTAACATTTAATGGAGACTAAAAATTTCTAAATAACATATACTGTACATGTATCCAAGTCTGAACCAACAGAGTTTTACACAAAACATAATATGTAAAGTGGACATTTCCCACTTTTCAAAATACAATACACTCTCTCACACCTCTCAACAATAATCTAGATAGGGCCACCTATCCGATGCTCTATCCTCAAGTGGATGATCTATCGTAGGCTTAGGCTCGTAGTAGTACTCCTCGACCCAAGGCTCGGGAGCAATATCAAATGGACCTACTGATGATAACAAATCGACTGAGCATGGAATACTCAGCGTATACAAACCACTAGATAATATGTCATAATATCACATGCTTTCACATAAGCAATTCATGCAATACACATGCACTGAAACACATAAGGAAACCTCTTTCAAATACACATGCGCGATACGATACAAAAATATCACTTATCTTTCAAAATCATTCTACTTTTCTTTTCTTTTCTTTTATCTCTTTTATTTTACACATGGAACATTTACTTGCTTTACACATGGCTTTTATGGGAGTGTACACATTACTTTGACTAATGCTCTACCTAGAGTGGTAGAAGTCCATTAGTATTCACATACACATAGAGCATGCCTAATGCTCTACCTAAAGTGATAGAAGTCCATTAGTAGCTTCATCTACCTCCTTGTGGATATCTTTGCACATAGTTTACCCGGAACAAATGCCCAATGCTCTACCTAGAGTGGTAGAAGTCCATTTGCATTCTTCGCATACACATAGCTTCACTTGAGATCATATGCTCAATGCTCTACCTAGGTTGGTACAAGTCCATTTGCATACTCCCAATACACTTATCTTGTTTAATATTATTTCACTTTATTCTTTTTCGATGCACATACACATGAGAAATCCGATCATGCAATACACGTGCACATATGCAATTATGAGTGAACATGGTACATAATTGGAAACACATAAACTCATGGCACATGCTTTTCTATTTCATTCAAACTTCACATAAGCACATACACATAGTAATACCCTTGAATTCATCTTCACATGCATTTCATCATTTACTCTTAGTATAAAATACATCACAAGTCACTAGTAGGAGTCCCTACTAGATCATAGCAAAGCACAAAGGCTTCCATCATAGTTTTCACAAAATGGGATTATGAAATAAAAGCTAGTACAGTGTATCTAACTTACAATACCGGATCCCTTCGATCTAGGCGCTGTAGAACACTTGTGGAACAAGAATCCAAGCTTGAGAAAGCTTGTGGAAGTGAAGATCGAACTTCGGAAAACAAGAAGAAGCTTTACATTTGAGCAAAATACTAACTCAAGAACACTTGAGCAAACCCTAGTTTCTTCTCCTTCTTTCTTTCTAACTTTCTCTCAAAAACTTTCTCAAAGGGTTGCAAACCCTTAAACCCATGAAATGGCTTGTATTTATAGCCAAGAAGATTCCAAAGACCCTTAAACCCTTAAAATATCTCAAAAGATCTGAGAAGGCCAAAATCCGCATGACTAGTCGATCGATGTTGTCAAGTGGTGGACTAGTCCAAAACCCACTCTCTGCCAAAAACTCTCATAGAGTTTAGTGTTATCAGCGGTCGACCGGAGGTCATGACTGGTCGACCGGTAGTGGATGGGTTGATCGGTAGGCATGATCGGTTGACCAGTTGCCTAGGGGTCGACCGGTACCCTTGAGCGGTCGATCGGTTGGCCCCACTTTTGCCTGTTTTGGCCTTTTTATCTCACTTGACACTTGATTGTTTCCCCCCCCTTTGTTCCTTAACACTTTTACATCCATAATAGGGTCTTTAGACCTTTTAACCACACAACATAACAAGGATGGTGAGGTCAAAGTCACATTATCATCTTATTAATCAAAACCAAAGGCTTTAGGCCTTTTTACTAAAATTTGTTCCTATGGCACTATTCACCATAATTGTGAATACTGTTCTGGGGTTCTACAAAAATTTGTGCCTAGGCCATGTAGTGTCAGTTGAAGGGATTTCAGTTGACTCTACAAAGATAGATGCAATAGTAAATTGGGTTAGACCTAAGAGTGTCACCGAGATTCGAAGCTTTTTGGGCCTTGTTGGCAATTATAGAAGATTCATGGAAGGATTTTATAGCTTGCCAGCACCGCTCACCCACCTTACTAGGAATAATGTCAGATTCACATGGGATGAAAAATGTGAACAAAGTTTCCTAGAGTTGAAGACGCGCCTCACTATGGCACCAGTTTTGACATTTCCATTCGGTAGTGGAGGATATGTTGTGTACAATAATGCTTCACACATTGGACTAGGATGTGTTCTTAAGCAACATGGGAAAGTAATTGTCTATGCTTCCCGGCAACTGAAGAACCATGAGAAGAACTATCCTACCTATGATCTAGAGTTTGCAGCAGTTGTGTTCGCTCTTAAGATATGGAGACATTACCTATATGGAGAGCAATTTGAGATATTCATGGATCACAAAAGCTTGAAGTATCTCTTCTCTCAGAAGCATTTAAACTTGAGGCAACGCCATTGGGTAGAGTTTTTCAAGATTATGATTGCTCAATTCTGTATCATCTGGGAAAGGCCAATGTAGTGGCTGATGCACGCAGTAGAAAACTTTCTGGACTATTAGCTCATATGATGGTCCATGACTGGAGATTGTTGGAGGATTTGTCCAACAATGATGCATATGTAGCACTCCGGAACTTTTTACCATGTATTGGAACCCGTGCCAAGGCTTTAGGCTTTTTTAATCTTCCTTTTCTATGAAATGAGAAATTTTAAAGAACTCTAAGTGTTAAAAGGTGGGATTCCTAAGTAGGATATGTTGAAAACCCGAGTTACTAAATCTCATTTGCGGATCAGTCAACTTTAGGATCAATTTGGTTAATAAATAAAGAAGAAATTAGATATTCTAAAATATCAGAAATGTCCCCCTTCGAAATACGAATCCAACGCAAGTTGAATTGTCAAAATCGGACAACCGAGTCAAAAGTTATGGCCGAATTACCAAAGTAGGAAAAAATGGAAGAAAACAACAAAATCTGGAGGGTACGATCGATTGCAAGTTAGGTGCGATTGATCGCATATAGGCGAAATGGGTCCTAAACTCTTTGGGCCATATGCGATAGATGGGTTCCCCAGGTGCGATAGATCGTAGGGATCTGCGACCGATCGCAAAAGTATGTGATCGATCGCATGCAGGGGAAATCAGACCAAAACGTTCGGGTTCATGTGCGATAGATCGCATCCATGGGCGATCGATCGCAAGGACCTGCGATCGATCACAGACAAGTGTGCAATCGATCGCACGCAGTAACTGATGCTGGATTTGAGGGTCTTAAACCTTTTTCTTGTTTAGGGATCCTCATTTTGGGGCTTTTCTAACCTAGAGGAGAGAAAGAGGGAAGAAAGAGGAAGAGAGGAGATTTGGAAAATCCTCCAAAGAGGCTTTGATTTGGAGATCAAGGGAGGTTCAAGCTTGGAGATTTGTAGGCAAGGATCTTCCTCAAGGCAACTAGAGTTCTTTCAACCCAAGAGGGGTTCTTCCTCAAGTTGGAACACCACATCAAGGGTTTTCTTCGCTCTATTGAGGTCGGTATCCTATCATACCCTTCTAGTTCATCTCTTATCTTTGTTTTCCTTCATTTTATGATTTCTTTCCCTAAATTCTAAGCAAGATAATGAGATGGGATGAATGGATTAAGGTGGATGGTTGTGTGGATGTGTATGGGTGATTGGATGCCGTGTGTATGTGTTGTGATGAACGAAATTGGAAGGGCATTGTACCAATAACAAACATACATGTGTGTTGTGAGCATTAACCCACCTAGTAATGCAAGATTTAGGTGTTAATCATAATGAACATACCAAGTGTTTGATGAAATACCACAATGAAGAGAATGATGATTTGTTCTTAGGAAATGCATGTGTGACTTCCTAAATTCCTAGAATGGCAAATGCTTAATTATTGATCAAATGCAAATGTTCTCTATACCATTGTCATCCTTAATTGTACACGAAACCACGAGCACGACATGTAGTCCATGAGTAGGATTTTCAAGCATTAAACACCGTGTTTTGTTTTCAAGGTTTTATTCCCGATTCAAGAACACCATAACAAGGCCAAACGAAAGGGTTGGTAGATAGAGATAGGGCATATCGTAAGATATGTTTTGCCTCGCTTTTTGACACGAACAAGAACGCCCCAAGCATGCATGTTACATTCAATGCATTTCGTTAAAGATGGGTCTCCCCTCCCTCACAAGTTGTTTCTCATTTAGGAAGAGGGGTCTCCCCTCCCTCACAAGTAGTATGAACATGTTTATTTTCCAAGCAAGCAAGCAAGCATGACACGCATGACAAGCATAACAAGCATGACACACATGACACGATACGATACGACTCGACAAGACAATATGACAAGACAAGTTTTCACACATGAAAAGAATATTTTCAAGGCAAGTTAAGCACATGATGTTTTCAAGAGTCTTACCGGCTTTGATGTAATGCAAGCATGAACTATAAACTGTTTTGCTTTCCTATTATGATATAAACTGCTTTCTGCCTTATATTGTTATTGCTTTGCTATGGTTGTTAGTAAGTATTTGGTACCCACTGAGTATTCCATGCTCAGCCGTACGTCTTATGTCGACAGGTGATAGTGGAGCGGCTGCTCCTTTTGACATCTGTGCTCCTGGTCCATGGGTGGAGGAGGAGTACATTGAGGAGGTCCCTACTGAGGAGCCTCATGTAGATGGTCACTATTAGGTGGTGGACTCTAAGTGAGATTGTGGGTGAGCTTGAGAGTTATATTCATGTATTTTGGCGGGCATGTCCGCACCTTCTTTTGTTGATTTCGTTTTGTACAAACTTGGATCATGTATATATATACATAAAGGTTTTGGTTGGACTTCCGCTATGTCATATTAGAGTATGTTTTCGCTATTTTCGTCCTTTATTGTATATGCTCAGTGTATTCTGCAGGATGGTTTGCCAAGCATTTCATGTAGGGCATGACAGGTCATCCAAGATTCACTCTAACTCCTAGGGTGGGTTTTGGGTCGCGACAGCATATATCAGTATTGGCACATTAGGAGCCTTATTGTCTAACATCACAGTTAGGTCGGTACTATTAGACAAAATTAATGATTTCCAAGATAATGATCAAGAACTATGAGATTCTTATAACAGGATGATTAACAAAGGGAACAAAGATTTTAGGATGATTAAGAAAGGTGCTCTTACCTTCAATGGCAGAATATGTGTTCCAGCCAACGAGAAACTTAGAAGGGAAATTATGGATGAGGCTCACAAGTCAAAGTATACCATTCATCCCGGAAGCACCAAAATGTACTAGAACTTTAAAAAAAGCACTTTTGGTGGAGAAATATGAAGAGAGATGTGGCAACTTATGTGTCCAAGTGTTTGGTTTGCCAACAAGTTAAGGCTGAACACCAAAGACCTGCAGGACTACTTTAGCCACTCCCTATTCCCGAATGAAAATGAGAAAACATCTCGATGGATTTTATAGTAGGTTTACTAAGAACTTCAAAGAACTCTAATGCTATATGGGTTATAGTTGGCCGATTGACCAAGTCAGCTCACCTTCTTCCATATCGCAATACCTTTAATTCAAACTAGTTAGCAAGCTTATATATCAAGGAAGTGGTTCATTTACACAGGATACTGGTTAGCATTTTTTCGGATAGAGATACAAGATTCACCTCGAGATTCTGGAAAAGCTTTCAGCAAGCTATGGGTTCTCGATTAGATTTCAGTACAACCTTTCATCCTCAGATTGATGGGTAAACTGAAAGAGTGAATCAAATTATTGGAGATAAGTTACGAGCATGTATGTTGGATTTCCAAGTCAGTTGGGAAGATCACTTGCCATTAGTAGAGTTTACCTACAACCATAGCTATCAGGCAAGCATTCAAATGACACATTTCGAGGCACTTTATGGTAGAAGTTGTCGTTTACCTCTATGTTGGGATTAAGTAGGTGAAAGGAACATATTGGGTCCTAAACTTATTGAGCAAACATCAAACAAGATTCAATTGATCAGGGATAGATTAAAGACTGCACAAAGTAAGTAAAAGAGTTATGCTGATACTCGCCGATGAGACTTGGAATTTCAAATTGGGACCAAGTGTTTATGAAAATCTCTCCTACAAAAGGAGTGATGAGATTTGGAAAATGAGGAAAAATCAGTCCAAGATATGTGGGCCCCTTTAAAATCATCACAATGGTAGGAGAAGTCGCTTATAGGATTGTTTTACCTCCTCACATGGCGGCTGTCTATAATGTATTTCATATTTCCATGTTAAGGAAATATATTCCAGATCTGTCTCATGTGATTGATCTTGAGCCATTAGAGATTCGAGAGGATTTGACCCTAGTTGAGCACCCGGCTCAAATTTTGGATCGAAAGGAGCAAGTTCTTCGCACGAAGATAATCTCATTAGTTCTCATTCGATGACAACATCATTCCATTGAGGAAACCACTTAGGAAAGAGACTATGAAGTTAGAGAAAAAATATCCTCACCTTTTCATGTAATCTTGTTTATGTAAGTTCTTAATTTCGAGGACCAAATTCTAATAAGGAGGGGAGGATGTAGAAACCTAAAACTAGATTGTCTTGAAACTTATGCACAATGAATGAAATTTGGAAATTTTGCTCAATTAATTTCAATCAATGTCAATTTATGTCCAAATATGTTTATGTAATGTTATTTGATGTTTAACTATGGTTATATGATGATTGGTTAAGAGTTAAGAGGAGAAAAATGGCCAAAGTGTGAAAAAATAGAGCACACCGGTCGATCGCACCCAAAACTGGTCGACCGACGTAAGTGTAATTTTGTATGGGGAAAATGGGCAAAGACAAACCAAAGGACCAGTCAACCTTGCCTATTCTTGGTCGACCGCCCTTCATACCGATCGACTGCTCGTGTGCGGATTTGCCCATAAACTCCTAAATTGATTAGGATTTCATAATTAGAAGGTTTCTAAGGACTCTTTAGCCTATATAAAGACCTTAAGTTCATGAGTTTTAGGGTTTTAATCACTTTAAGAGTTTAAAAAAACTCAGAAAGAGTTTTGCAAGGCTTTGCAAGAGGGCTTTCATCTCAAGGAGAAGGAAAAGCTTGGAGATTGTCTCCATGGCCATTCCCAAAATATTCGATCATAGGGAAGCAATCAAGGTAGGTACCACACATTGTTCTAACCTAATAAGATGTATAAAATAAGTGTTATAAGTTATGGGAATGATGATTTCATGTTTATGATATGATGATTATATCAAGGTTAGGTTTTGCATAATTTTAAGAGAATTTTTTACTAATGATCAGGAATGGAATGAGGGACATGGGAATTGATATGCTATTGATGTTAGGATAATGAATTGAGGATTATATTGATGTTTTAGGCATGATATTATGATTGTTTTCTGGTAACCTCATGCACATATGATTTAAGTTGAAGAATGAATGATTTTAGGATTAGCACATGAATGGAATTATAAGGAAGGAATTATGGTTGAATGAGGCTTATAATCTGAAATTTTATGATACAAATTGTGATTCTATTATATGTATATAAGTTATCCTTGTATGAACTTCCATGTAAATTATGCCTAATTATGTATGTATATCGATTGATTGAAGTTCGAATAGGTAAATACTTAGAGGATGATATCAACGCCTTGAATTTGTTAACCTTAGCTATATGGGTGACTTTGGTGGAATTCTATGTTTTGATATCGGTGAAAGTTAACCATGACACTCAAGCACATGTTGCACCGCATGATAGGAAGTACAAGAACATGTCTCACAAGAACAAACACTTACATGTCATTGAGGATCTTTCATGTTGCATGTCATTGAGAATCATTCATGTTACATGTCATTGGGAATTTTCATGTTACAAGTGTTGTCGAATCATCTTGCATGCATTGATACATATGATTACATGAACATGCACAAGTCTTACATATCCTCACAAGTCACGAGTCTTACATGTCATGGATGCTATTATGTTATATGTTTCCGCACATGAACTGTAAGACATGTTTATTTATGATAAAGAATTGACCATGATTATATGTTATGATATTGTTAGCTAGACTTTATATGCACTAATCTTTCGTTTGCTTAGCTGTACTTTTTATGTCAGGGTTCAACATTTGTGCTCTAAGACCTTGGCTTGAGGAGGAGTATTAAGAAGAACCAGAAGGTGATCATGTTGAAGAAGAAATAGATCTGGATAGATGACCCTATTATTGATTCTTAGATAGTTATTTTTATTTCAGTTTTAAGAGCGATGTTTTTTTTTTTTAACCTTCCAAAAGTTAAAGATGTTACTTAGGTATAATTTTATACTTAAGATCATATGAGTGATCGGATAATTATTCTGTTAGTTGGTCTACAGTTTTATTGATTAATTATGGAGAAATTTTGATACTCTCACTTTAGTATGCTTTTATGTTGATTATATGGATATAAATATGTATTGTCATGAGTCCAAGGTCTCATTGACCAACATAGGATTTTGGGGAGCAACAAGTTCATATAATATGTAAAAAAAAGGGAGTATATATATATTGTAAGGTTCATATATGTAATTGGCGAATTTTGTAGCCAAAATTGAGTCAAGTTGTAAGTTTTGAGTCATGTATGTTCATATTTGTATTGTACGTGAGGATGAAACTTTAAGAGGTTCAACTGAAGTGCATTTCACCTACAACCTTGCTCTCATAAACTTAGGATGGTAAGTGACTTAGATACCCTAACCTACACCTTAGGTAATTTGACATAAATACTCTTTATACCTTAGGTGATTAGGGTCTTGACTATTTCTCGGGGATTTATAGTCAAAAAGTAAATTGGAAATATTTGCAGAAGAGTTTGGCTCGAGCGAGACTCATCTAGTTCTAGCGATCAAGCTAGCTTGAGCAAATATGGTTTCTAGAGACAAAGCTTTCTCATTGTGCCAATCTAATTTCTCTCAAGTTTATCATCTCGCTAAAGCAAGATCAAGTTGGCTCTAGTGAGTGTAGATCCATTAGCTACAAATTCTGGCTATGCTTTTCTCATTGCTCTCGGGTTTAGCATCTCGCTCGAGCGAGATCAAGTTGGCTCAAGCGAGTGTTGCAGAGTCAATTTTTTAGAAACTGTTAAACTCTAATTTTTGAATTTATATAAATATTAATTATTCTCTAGAACAAATTAGGGTTTCATATTGAGAGAGTTGAAGTGTTCTTGAGTGAACCTAAGATCTCCCACTCGTTTTGGTGAGATTGCATTGAATCCTTTCTCCCCTTCTCTAGAGAAGTACGTTTACCTAGTTTAATCCTTATTGCTTCATGAGTTTTCCCATTGTTGAGAAAACTGTCTTGAGATCTTCAAACCATAAAAGAAAAAATCTCAATTCAATGAGTATTGGTTGACGAGAGCAAAAGCCATCCTTGATGGAGATCTATCATCTGAATTGTGGTTGTAGTGACTAAGAGAAAGCTAGGCTGGTGAGAAACTGTAGACCCGCTATGGTGAAGATTGAGCTTGTGAGTTCGTGGATTTACAAGGCAGGAAGGACTTGGTATGGATGAGGATCATTTTGTTCAGTTTGGTAGCGTATAGTTCGAGTCTTGTAAGGTGATATCTTCTCTTAGTGTTATTTTTGCTAGACTAAGTCCTGTGGTCTTTTCTCGGAAGGGTTTTCAAGTAAAAATTGTCTGTATTATGGTTTGTGAATTGGTTAATTAATTTGAATTGAAACTTTTGAGTAGAATAATTGAACTAGACCTATTCACCCCCCCTCTAGGTCTTGTGAACTCATATTAAGGGAATTTCACACACACACACACACACACACACATACATATATATATATATACTCTTATAAAGAGAATGATTCGTTCAAAACGTTAAATTTTTCTTTATTGACAAAATTGTCCTCACACATATCTTCTCTGTTGTTATAAAACTGCTTTTATAAAATCGTTGACATTCTCTCCACTTGCAATTATAAGACTACCATCCACTTTTTTCATGCGTGAACATTAACATCTCCACATATATATATATATGTGTGTGTGTGTGTGTGTGTGTGTGTGTGCGCGCGCTAACCTTCACGTGAGGCAAATTATATGGCCTTTTCATGATTATTAATAAAAGTAGTGGCATTTTGTAATTATGAAGAAAAATTAATTTTATAAAATTACGCCTACTTTTTTCCATAATTACAAAATACCATTAACAAAATCCCAGTTTTGCCTTGTATGAAGGTTGTTTATCCTCACGTAGCACGTGAAGGTTAACAACCCCATATATATATATATATAGTTCTTAGTAACCAAAATCATGCAATACCTTTGGGCTTCCACTCTCACACCACGTTCCTCCTGGTATTATGCTACATTTAAAATAGATGCTCTCGCGCTTTCACTCGTGCTCTTGTTCTTGCTCTCGAGTTCATGATGGTGAAACTTATAGGAATCTCAATATGATGTTTTGGACTATGGACGACAAGTCTTCTATTTGAGGTATCTTGAAGGACTAATAACCCATTTGGCTTTGGCATATAATAGCACAAACGTTAAGGTATCATTCAAGGTTGTGTTGTTATGTCATGTTGGATTCATTTATTATACTTTGAAATTGTTTGGTCATATTTATGCCAATCACCTCAATTTAGGGTTGTAAATAGGGTTTGTTTGGCTAGTGGCTCGTACGATCCATCCTAAATTAGGGGCAGGTTGGGCTAAGGTTTCATGGGTTTGGGGTTTTATCTTCATTAACGTTTTGGGTATATCTTAATAAAGCCCGGTTAACCTACCCCGGCCTAAAATTTAACAACCTCTTTCTTATACCCAAACTATCCCACATAATAAAACTCTTAGCGAGTCGGGCTTGCATCCACAAAAATGAAAGAACAAAGAGAGATTGGATATACTTTACATTATCTATTTACCAATTTTGACAAATCACTTCCTCTTGTTGGAAGAATTTCTCGAGTGTTATATAGGTTTAAATTTCATCATATGTTTTATGGTCCATCATTACAATACAAATATAGATTTGAATGTTGAGTTCAACATGGGCTTTGCTCACTGGGCTGACTCGAACCTAACCCAAACTTATAATATCGTACATGAGCTAAGTTTGGGTTTCATGTATTGGAATGAGTTAGGGTTTGGGCTGGGTTAGGTATGAGGATAATTAAGAATGAGCCCAAACTCACTTTAGCCCAGCCCAACTTGCCCATTGTACATCCTACCTCAATCCCTAATCACCTTAAAGGAAATGTCAAATTACTTTCTGGTTAGGTTTACATTCATAAGTGCTTTGACATTCTCTTTACGGGGCGATTAAGAATTGACATGATTAACACTAGTATTTTTCTATATTCATATGATGAAGAACAAGAATGGAAAGTATGAAGGATGTTGATTAAGATGTACAAGTCCTAAAATAGTTTCTTTCTTAAGATAGTTAAACGTAAGTGTTTAAATTTTCTAAAATGTTACTAGCAAACGCTCCTATTGATGACTAAACAACCAAATTGGAGGTTAAGATTTAGTTTAAAGCAGTCTTTCATCATTAGGATGTTAAAACTCAAAATAAACAAGATATGAAATTTTAATTAATTTTGTATTAAGAGTGAATTTGGCCTAAGCCCAACCCGTGTTAGAATAGGCCTAGGGCTTGACTCATCTAGGCCTAGCCAAGTTGGGCTCATTATTTTTCTAACTAGTTGGACTTGGACATCCCTTGGCTTGGCTCGAGACCAAACCTTGACTACATTTAAAAGGACAGTATCATTATCACAATTTAAGGTCCAAATGAAGGGCCGTTTCCCTTGGCACTAATCCTCTAAAGCGGAGTTGTACGTATTGCATTTTTTTGTAGCCTGTCACATACACTAATAAAAGGAAGACACATGCCCATTTAAAAATATTACCCTATTTTTAACCTAAGAGTAATAGCCGTGAGGAGTGGCATCTCATCTCGTCTCGTCTCGTCTCCCCTTTTCTTGACAAGTGTCCTTTTTAATTGTGGTTAATATTTTTACTATATTTTTTTCTAAAAATTTAGGTTGAAAATATGAACCCTGACGTGTTTGAATTTGTGGATAAAATTATCAATTCTATTCCTGAATTCTAATTCTATCTTTTGAGGTGTATTATAAAAATGGTGAAATTGGAATTATCAATTCTGCACATAATTGAATCAAGGGTTTCATAGGCTAAATGAACAAAAATTCAAATCTTTTCTCAAAGGTGTTATTTGATTAATTTACATTTTACGAAATTGACAAAAAGACACGAACCTTATAAAAATATCTCTCAACACTTCGACTCTATCTCCTCCAACTCCTTGTTGTCGTCATAGTTGGATGTTAACTAAAGATGGCAATGGATCAGCTTAGTTTTGGGTCAAGTAAATATACCTTAAACTCAATTCAACCCATTTTTAAATGGGTACAAAAACTAAAATTGAACCTCACCTAATAAGAGAACCCTCAAAATAAACTCATTGGCTAACTTGTGATTTAAATGAATAATAATTTAATACATGAAATAATAATTATAAATTATAATAATATTTAAATTTAATAAATATATTACTTACATAATTACATATCATTATTATTATATTTGAATTATTATTTTAGACTTGCATTTAATATTTACTAAATATCTTCTGTAAATAAGTATAAACACTTATTATTAAATTATATTTGAATTATTATCTTAGACTTGCATTTAATATTTACTAAATATCTTTTGTAAATAAGTATAAACATTTATTACAAAATTAAGTAAGAATTATGATTTTTTTAGTTCCGAGAGCTAAGCCCAGACTCGACTCAAGTATAAAAGTTGTGAAAACAGAACACAAACCCAACCCACAAGTTCAATCCTAACCTTTGAAAAGTTTGACAGATTGATGAGTTAGATTGAATAAATATCCCCTCAACCTAAACCCAACTCATTTATAAATATAATGAAAAAGACAAACCTAACCCAATCCCAAAGGAAACCTTTAAACTAAATTCGCCGCCTAACCCATTATTTAAATAAATAACAATTATATATCAATTAATTATACTTATGAGTTATAGTAATATTTAAATGAAATATTTAATAAATATATTATATAGATTAGTATATAAATTTATTATTAATTCAAGAAGATATTATGAACTCGTGATTCCGAAAGCTAGCCCCGGCCTAATTGTAATTGGATTGTGGAAACCAAACTCAAACTCAACCTATGACACCAAAACCTCAACCCTAAACCGTGAAAAGATAAATAAGTTAACACGAGTTGACGGGCCGGGTTAGAATTTGTTACCCTTAACATGAACAACTGTTACTACAGTTGCATAGGCCCAATTATTAATGCTTATTAAATTATTTATTTTCACATAATTTTTATTCATCAAAATAGTAAAATTTAAATTGTACAATTCAATTCAATTTAATAACTAGTGCATCCAAATGACAGAATTATGAACTCAATGGAATTCAATTCAGAGTTTCATTTTATAGAATTTCATTCTTTTTGCCAATTCTAACTCCACAAATCGAAATGCAACATACGAGTTCGTGAATCTTAACCACAATTAAAGAGAGTTAAAAAGGGAGTACGTGGCGAGAAAAGAGGGGATGAGACGCCCTCCTCACGCCCCTGTGAGGAGGGGAATATTTTCTTTAACCTAAAACCTCGTCAGCATTTAGTGATTTAGAAATAAGGACATGTCTCATAGTTTTATTTTTTCAAATATTTTATTGAGCTGAAATATATATGCACATTATTATAATAATATATAAAGTTTTGGCATATCAGCTGCTAGGTTTATCCTAGTTTGCAAAATACACTGTTATTTATAATAGATTTGCAAATTAACTCATCATTTTTCAACCGTTAGACATAGAACCTCAACCCTTAGTTCTGTTGGACTTTCGTTTATAATTGTAAGTAAAATGACTAATGCCCCTAAGATATTTCATAGACTTAAATACTCGCATTACATTACCAAACGTAACCATTCAATGAGATTTGTTGATTCCTTTCATAGTGAGACTTGCATAAAGCACTTTGAGACTAATACTAATGTGGATGATTATAAATTTAATTTTTACTGTCATTAAAAAAATAATTTATATTCTTAGAGTTTACATGAAAGATTATAATATTGAAAATAACGGGGTGAATGCAACGATTATGCTGGTTAGAAATAGCACTATTCATCTCCTCGGGCTGAGGAGTGGACTATTGCTCATCGCCCTCGCAAAGTCGCTTAAACTGCCCTTGAATTATGGTTAGCAAGTTTTAACCTCTGTGATTAAATTTTTTCCTAAAAATTAAGGTTAGATACTTCAACCCTAATGTTTAGTGAATCTTAACCATAGTTAAAAATAGTTTAAAGGGGGGACACATGTCACAAGGGTATATAGTCCACCAAATGTCACAAGGGTTATTATAGTAACTTTTTAAACATTTTTTAATGCACTTCAACAAAATAGAAGAATGAGGTTCTTTGTCTTACAGTTGAAAAATGATGAATTATTAGCAAATTTATAATACATAATAAATTTGCAAACTAGGATAAAGCTAGCCTTTGATATGCAAAACCCATAACACACGCGTGTATGTGTGTGTATATATATATATATATATATATATATATATACATATATATGTTGTTATATTCACACTGTTATGATGTAACAATGTTATACATATTGTTATATGTGGTGTGCTACCCCTACTCTCAGTCAACCCACACTATTAGCTTCCACTAACCACCTGTCCATTATTTAACCAGTTGCAATGGTTAAAGTACCCTCTCTCTCTCTCATCAAGAATGGACAATGGTTGTTGGTGTATAATATATTTATTGAATAGGTATAGGCTAACTTAAGCCTGGTCCTATTAATAATAATGCCTGACCTGGCCATCTTGACTAAAAAAAAAAGTGCTCGACTTATATATATCAAGCCCATATAGAATCAGTTCTCATACTGCTCGGCCTGGGCCGACCCATTGAAGGCTTAGTTAATGGTACATATGTTGCCTCTAAGTTCTATGTCATAACTAGGGGTGCACAATGGGCGGTTGGGCTGGGCTGAGTCAGTTTGGGCTCAACCCGTCTTATTTATCCCCGGACTAATTTAGCCCAAACTCAAACTCATCCAATACATGAAGCCCAAAATCAGTCCATGTACGATATTATAAATTTGGGTTGGTTTGGGCCTACCCATGCTTAACTCAATATTTAAATCTATATTTGTATTGCAATTGTGTACCTTAAAACATATGATGAAATTTAAACCTATATAACATCAGATACATTTTTCCTACTAGAGGAAGATATTTGTCAGAAATGGTAAATAAACTGTGTAGAGTATATGATCCACAATTATAATCTCAAAAACAATGAGGCATTAGTCAAAACGATATCTATTAACCAATTTTCTTATTTCTAAGAGGCAAAATTCATCTCTATGTTTCTGTTGAATATGCAAAATCAATCTGATATTACACCACATTCACAAATTAAGTTTAATGTTCCTACAATCATGAAGTTCAATGTTCCTGCAATATGTATTTCAATAACTCTAGCAATTTATCTTTACCTGTTGAAACCAAAGAGGGTAGTATAATCAAATGTAGAAACCAAGTTGAAAGAGTAGATATAATTGTAGAAATCGAAAAGGTAGAGAAAGATGGAAAAGTAGAAACGAAATCTCTCTCTCTCCATTTTTGGAGGCAAGACGGAGTAAGGGTTTTATTATGCATTTTTTTGGAGGCAAGACGGAGTAAGGGTTTTATTATGCATTTTTTTGGAGGCAAGACATGCTACGAACTAAGGGTTTTATTATGTAATTATAGGCACACTCAAATATATTCTCAAATATATTCCCCAATCCAATCCTAACCGTTTATTGCTAACCACGAAGGGTCAAAATTTGGTTTGGCTTACTTTGTCTTTTCTAATCCAACATCAGCTGTAATCTTGACCCTTTTGTGTATAATCAAGAGTATGATGAAGAGTTTGTTAAAATTCGGGCTGAGCCGAGTTAAACTAGCTTTATTAAGGTTTATCCAAACCTAGTCCTAACCCAAACACTTAATGAAGATAGAACCCAAACCCAGCCCAAGCCCAAGCCCATGAAATCTTAACGCAGCCCGCCCGGCCCAATGTACAGCCCTAGCTATAACCTGACATGTTCTATTCTATTCCGTTGGTCCATGTATCTGCAAAATCCAATGTTGTATGCTAATCTCTTCTGAGTAACGAAGAAAAAGGGTTCTTCACTTCTTCTCTCTTCAGTCTTGGAGTCACCTTCAAAGGCAATGAGCTTCTGCAGAAGAAGAGGATCAATTTCGAGAAGAGAACTCCTCAGATGAATCTGAGAGCCACAAACCCTTGTTCGATCTTCCCAAACCATCCACATTCGATGCATTCTCCTAGGTAATCTTACGCAGATTCTCATCGGGAATAATGTAAAATTGCAAATTTTCAATTAAAATTTGGATCTAATCGGTCTATTTGTTTGGCTTTTGCTTCTCAACTATTGCGCGGATGAAGGATTACACGAGTGATGTCGAGCAAAGAGGCGGACGGGGTGTTCGGAAAGCTCGGAGAGAGAAGAAATATGTACTGACTGGTAAACCTTTAGAATATCTGGAATAATTTAATTTCTGTTTTGAAAATTTCAGTAAACTTTGCTTGAATATTTTTTTTTTTGATTGATAATCATTATAGCTAGATGGAGTTTACAAGTGTAAACTCAAAAAGGAATAAAGCAGCGAAAAAGAGAAACTAAAAACAACTGAGGGGACCCCTGAAGGGAACACAAGACACAACCCAACATCACACCCACATCCTCTCCATCACGCCTAATGGAACACCATTCAAGAACAAGTAAGCGGAGACGAGAGCGGATACTCATAGATGAAGACGGGGAGTCCTCAAAGACTCTCTTGTTTCTCTATTTCCAGAGAGATCAAGCTATAGCTCTTGAAAGGACCGACCAATATTGCATTTCGTGCTTCATTTGCACTAACCAAAACCCAGCAAGATAAAAAGTTTTAAAAGGAAGAAGGGAAGACCCATTCCACTCTTACTCGATAAAGAAAGAATCCCCAAATCTCACTTGCTATAGGACAATGCAGAAGCATCTGGTCCACCGGCTCTTTCTATTGAAGGCACATGAAATAACGATTAGCCATACTCCATCCTCTACTTTTCAGATGATCACCCGTTAGAATCTTATTCAAAGGAAGAATGATACCTTAGATGGGATGCCAGGATTCCAAACAAACCGATGAGGAAAAGAATCAGAAGGGACCAATTCCAAGGATTGTAATAATGATCGAACAGAGAATTGTCCATTATTGGCTTTAGACCAAACTCTAACATCCCTACCCTGAGTACCCACAAGAGAAGTACCAAAACACTTGAGAAGCCAACTCAAAACCTCTACTTCTCAATCATTCTGATTCCGGCGCAACTTTAGACACCACACCACCCAGCCTCAGTCAGCTAAAGAAAATCTCTAACTAAGGCGTTCCTATCCTTGGCAAGGAGGAAAATGCTACCAAACTTGTCCTAAAGCGTTACCGAGCCACACCACATGTGCTTCTAGAATCTAACCTCTGAACCACACCCCACTTTACATCTACAGTTTGGCAATACCAAACTGGCGATTGTCATGATGCCCTTCCATAATCCCACTCTATGAGAGGCCTTAACCTCTCTCAGAGTCTAACACGAAAGTTCGCCATACTTAGCTACAATGACAGCTTGTCAAAGGCTCTCCCTTTCCTCCCCGAATCTTCAAACCCATTTGCCTAACAAAGCCTTGTTCACTAGCACTAGCGATTTGAGATTCAAATCCCCCTCTCTAGTCCTACAAATCATATCCCTGCCACCAAATGATACTTGAAGCTGTCATCTTTGTCATTCAAAAAGAAGTTTCTCTTTAATTTCTCTAAGGTAGAAGCTACCGACCGGGAAATTGTGAAGGTTGACAAAAAATATGTGGGAAGGCTGTTTAGAGTGCTTTTGATGTGAGTCAACTTTCTCTTTTTTGATGCAAATAAGCATAGTTGCAAGGAAGCTATGTACGGGTGGGAAGCTTGCTTCCCAGGAAGCTCGTTTCCCACACTCGCTTCCTCTTATAAACTCGCTTCCTCGGACATAATTGCTTCAGAGGGAGCTCGCTTCCATCACGTCCTATCTAGTAGTCAAAGGAAGCTGTATGTGTGAAGTGATGTGGTGGACCACAGTCTATAGCCTAGGGTGTAGACTCTAAGAAAGTATCGTCGGTTTGAAACCTAAGGCACCTACTTTTCCACAAAAATATTATGTAAGATAAAGTCAAAGGTATAACTAACCATGAATAATATAATGGGAATGAGGAGCCTATATCTCATTTCTCGCTTTCCGTTTTCTAAGTTTTTTTTTAGTCTTGCTTTCCGCTTTTCGCTTTCGCTTTGTTTCTCGTTTTCACTTCTTGCTCTAGTAACTATGCAAAGAAGATTTCCAACCTGACAATTTTTTTGCGAACCTCTCCAAAATCGGGGACCACACCGATTTAGCTTTAAACCTAGCCCCTAAAGGCATGCCTAGGTAAATAGAAGGAAGTGTTCTCTCTTTATATTTGAGACAACGAATTAACTGATCCATATCCAGGACATCACCCACCTTCATAATCTCCGATTTGGCCAAATTGGCTCTCAAGTCCGAGTCTGCTTTGAAGTATTCTGAATAAACATCTAAGATTGACTAGGTTCTGACACGATGCATTGCACAAAACCAAGTTATCGTTTGCAAACTAAAGATGAGAAATACGTAGAGAGTCTTTGCCTAAGGAAAACCCTTCAAAGACTCCCCTCTTCTTTCGAGAGCATACGACTCAAAGAATCAGAGACTATAATAAATAGAAATGGGAAAAGGGGATCCCCCTATCTCAAGACTCTCAGGCCCCTAGAGCTCTGAAAGAAACCCGTCGGATTGCCATTAACCAGAATTGAAAAAGACACAGATGATATACACATCTTCATCCAATGGCCCCACTTAACCCCAAAACCCTTTCTTCTCATTATATAAATCAAAAAATCCCAGTTGACGTGGTCATAAGCTTTTTCCATGTCGATTTTGTACACAAGACCAGAGGTTTTAGATTTGAGACGCTCATCTATGAATCCATTGGCTATCTGAAAATACCATCAAGAATCTGCCTGCCCCCTACAAAAGCTCCCTGTTGGGGGGAAATGATGGAGTTTAAAACCGACTTAAGTCTAATAGCCAAGACCTTCGAATGGATTTTATATAAGCTACTCACAAGACTGATCGGATGAAAATCCTTAAGATCTACTGCTCCGTCTTTCTTAGGAATCAACACTACAAAAGTACAGTTAATCACTCTATTAAATCTTCCCGTATCAAACAGTTCCTTCATTACTACTAGCACCTCACTCCTAACTATATCCCAACAGGCTTTATAAAACTCAATAGTGAAACCATCAGGGTTTGGGGCCTTGTCCCCCCCTAAATTACAGATAACACTCAATATCTCTTCCTCTTGAAAGGGGCATTCCAAAGCCCCTCTCCGAGCAAGGGACAAGGCCTCAAATGGAAGACCATCTACCTTAGGACACCAAGGTTCCCTCTCCCTATACAAACTTGAATAAAAAGAGACAATGCTATCATCATCTCACGCTTCCCCTCTTTCCACTCCCCATCCACCTTCAACTTGGATATTAAAATTCATTTTTTATAGGAGTTGAATGAAAGAATTTTGTGTTCTGATCTCCTTTAAGCCATCAGACCCGCACTTTCTGCTTCAAACTAATCTCTTCTAGTCTCAACATCCTTTCATATTACAACTTTTTAACCTCCTTATCTAGAATTTCGCTAATCGAAAGATTCCTCAAGTCCTTGATGGTATCCAAATCACCAATCTCCCTGAGGAGGGAAGCTAACCTAGATTGAACATTACCAAAGGTCTCCTTATTCCAACCTTTAATCTAATTTTTAAAATTTTTGATCTTTAAACCAAAAAGGGTAATAGCAGAACCCCACAGGCCACACCTCAGCAAAATTCCAAACCTTTGCCACTAAATCTTGGAAACCCTCATGCTCAAGCGACATATGTTCAAACCTAAATGGAGTGGGATCCCCCTAGAAACTCCCAGATGCCAATCCAATTGGGCAATGATCTGAGGTGGGTTTGGGATGTTTCTCCTGAAAGCAGTTTGGGAAATGACTTTCCCACTTTGGACTAACAAGGAATCTGTCCAGTCTGCTAGCTACAGAATGTGAAGACTCGAAAAAGTGAACACTTCTTGAGGGATAGTTAATTAGACTGGCGATTTATGAAATCCTCAAACCTCCTCATTTTAGCAGTGATAGGACACCTTCCTCTTCTTTCATAGGAAAATCGAATGTTATTGAAATCCCAACCCAAACACCACGGACCTTCCCATCCATAGTTGGTAAAGGCGTCGCCTAGGCTTCCAGGCGCTCTGTTGGGCTCAGGCGACTAGCTACCTCAGGCGGTCATTATTAATAATCTGATATATGTAATATTATTATTTTTTAAGGATATAAAAATTTATTTTATTTGAATATGATTATCCGGTAAACAAAAAAATATGTTATTTCATATATTTCTTATGTCTTTTACAATATAATATGTTAGGATTTGTCATTTGTATATTCGACAAAAAACTTTTGCAGAAAAAAGAAGAAAGAAGAGACAAACGGTGTCAAATATGTTTTTCTGATGTTAACTTATTCTCTCCCTCAATGGATGGACCAATTGGTCTCTCTCCCTCTGCTTATGGGTGGACTATATAGTCTCCATTTGTGTCTTTTTTTATGGTTGTTAAATTACAGCTAGCTCATGCGCCAAAATAACAAATTAAGAGCTTTTAAATGCCGCAAATTCCTTCTAAGACCCCAAAACTCTCATAAACTCCTATTTAGAGGGGTCTTTTATAATTTAAATAAGTGCAGGTGCTATAGTTATATATTTTACTTATCAATATTATTTTTATTATTTATTTTGAGTATCATCGAGAAAAATAAAGAAATGAGAGTAAGAGGTACGACATCTCTCTCCCCTCCCTCTCTTCTTTCTCCCCTGTTCAGCGTTACAATTTGACTATCGGACTATTTTTCTACTTTTTATTCAGTTTTATATTCTCTCTCATCTCCTTCATTTCTCTCTCTCTTTCCTGTTAGGCTCTCTATTTTATCCCTCTCTCTCTCTCCCTCCTCCCTTTCAGCTATCATTGTAGATTTAATTTTTATTCTACTTTTTTCCAACACTTGAAATCCCCCTTTATTATTCTTAGAATTGTCTCTAATGATGATTCTGTCAAAGTGAATCTCCACAATGATGTAATTTATATAAATGTAGGGTCTCTTATAAAAGAAAATGCATCATACATAGATCGTATATTAGGGAAAATTTCTACAGTAAAAAGTTCATCTAGCAATGTCTCAGGCGTCTATAGGGTCTGTAACCTCAAGTTGCCTGGTCGCCTTGACAACTATGTTCCCATCTAATCAGGGTATCAAAAATCGACTCAATTCGGTCAACTTTGGTCGAATTGAGTCGACTTCGGTGGTTATCGAAGCGAAACCTCCATGTATTTTAAAAATACAAGAATTCATGGCCAACTTCGGTGGACTTCGATCGAAATTGTAAAAATGTAATTGAAAAATTCATAACATTGGAGGAATTTCATGGAAGTCACCGAACTTGGGTAAAAAGCTCTATGACACTCACCACTCATGGACTGAGAAGGAAATGACATTTAGTTCTGCACTTGCAGACATCTATCAAAGAAAGAAATGTAAAAAAGTAGGTTCTGTTTCTGTGATAGACTCACCACTCACAGATCCATGACCGAAGTATGGTTGCAGACCACCATCCAATGAAAAGACTAAAATAAAATCAGTCACCATACTCACCAGTGACCATATTCGAAAGGGGTACCTACTACCTAAATAGTAAGCTAACTTATCATGAACCAACTACAGAGAACCCGTGAAAAAGTGAAAGGGTCCTCTTTAAATCTTCAAAAAGGCAAAAATCCCATGGCAGAGAGGCATAGTTCATACTCTAGAGAAATTAACTCCAACTGAGAAGTAGAATCGTAGAAAAAGAAAAGAAACAAAAAAGAAAAGAAATTTGAGAAGGAGAGCAGAGAAGATGGAGGAATAGTATATACCTAAGGTTGTGGAGACCAAAACCCTAGTTGAAGAAGATCCCTCCCTTGCCGTCTTCGATTGCCGTCGCTGTTGTGTTGCTCTTGCCGCCGTCCATCGTCGAAACCCTAAAGGCTAGATCCCTTCACTTGTTTGGCCAGCATTCTCCTCTATTTTTGTTTGGGTGAAACTGAAATGGGAAACAAGAGCATATGAGATTATAACTTATAAGTATTAGCTAATAAACCTAAGAGGTAATGCTAACTCCACTCTTTGTTAAACTCACTTTTTCTAAATGAAAGACATGTGTCACTGACTTTCATTAAGAAAAAGACATGTTTTGAATACCCTAAAATTGCATGGTTTAAAATATCGATACGTATCGACCGATATGAACCGATACGTATCTTATTTGGAGCTACCCGATACATTGGTACGCTGGAAAAAAAAACTCTACTGTATCAGGTTGATACAGGCCCGATACACTCGATACAGAGATTTTTCAGTTAATTTTTTTTCTCATTCCATTTATACTAGGATCCGCAATACTGACCCGGTACACACAACTTATTTAAATAATATATTATTAAGTAAATGATTTTACTTTCATTTACTCTCGATATTAATATGTAAATAAGGTTCAGCCTAGCCCTACTTATCAGAAACCACTAGTTATGATGCCCCAGCCCAACCCTACTTATTAGGAGCCACTGGTTATGATGCTCAGTTCCAGTCTTCGACTGACAGTTATGGACACATCACGACTCAGTAGTAGACATATGTACAAATGTACCTAGGAATGTACCGCACAATGATGACTTGGACACAGTGGTGTCATCATGTCTAGACCACTTATAATGTATCACTCTACTCAATTCCTGATCCCACAATGATAAGAGTATAAGCAAGCACGAAGCTCATTGTGGTATTGAGCTTCTATAATGTATGTAATTTGATTTGTGAATACAAGGGTCTTTGTATTTTCATATTTTTTATTTATGAATGCAAGTGAGCTTCTAGCACGTGGTTAAATAACTATGATTTATATTTTCATACATATTTATCAGTGCGCACGCATTTTTTAACTTATAAATTTGTTAACTCTCATATATATCATTATAAATGTAGTTGAAGGCCTTCATTTAGTTTGTTTTTAGCTTATATTTGCATTAAAAGAGGTTTTATGCAAGGTATCCAAGTTTTTCCTTGCATATCCAATCTTTTTTTAGCATATCCTAAATTTTTCCGCCGTATCCAACCAATACGGTACCAATACGCCGATACGTATCCTATTTTGGACTTATCGATACGGCGACCGATACCGATATTTTGAACCATGCTAAAAGAGTGTTGCTAGTATTGGACCACATCCACTTTTATCACCTTCGAACTGGGGTTAAGATTTACTCTCCCCTGGAGTTAAGATTAATCCATCCAACCTTGGCTTTGAAAAAGAAATAGTAACCTTAAGTAGTTAATTACCTTCCAAAAAACTTAATTAGTTAAGCTTAACCATAGTTAAAAGAGGTGTTAAAAAGGACACGGGAACCGGCATTTGGCTACACAATCCACTAATCACAACTCTATTATAAACCACTTCCTTGGACATTTTGATTAACATAACAATAATATTTTAAAAAAGAAAAATAAATACAAAAACATTGGATATATAAGAAACTAAGCAGTGGAAAGAGTGATTAATAGGGATTCTTTGGGAAATCAAAATTTATTTTTAAAAAGGATATTCTAAGTTAACATATTTTTTTTAGTAACAAAAATTCAAAAAATGATGTATTATGTAAAAAACGATATTATATTATATAACAAAAAAGTAATGTGTTAAAAATTAATATTAATTTATATTATACATACAATTAAAAAATCAATAAAATTTTACTACGTGATGAGTATATGACCACACAGTAGAGACATTGATTGTTGTTTTTGGAAGAAAATGTTTCATTTAAAATATATCAATTTTTAAAAAATGATATATTAATAGCAGATGCCGCGTGATTCAGAACTAGATGTGGGTTGGAAGCACGGGCGGTGCATTGATGGAAATAAACAAAAGGCCATCTGCAATTACTTTGGCATCGAATCCTGAGTGGTGGTGTTGCTAGGTTGAAGCAACATTTTGTCGGTGGTAGTAATGTCAAGATTGCCCAAATTGTCCTAAAGAAGTAAAAATGGCGATGAAAAAGCTTTTATTAGGGAGGATAATAGAGAAGAGGGAGAAGGAAAAGAGGGAGGCAAAGTTTAATGAATCACTGATGGAGCCTCCATATCGGTATGATATGGTGCATGTAGGAGACAGTGATGATGATGGTGTTCAATGTCCATCTGACTGTGAGACCGAGCAACAAAGGATGCAACATAAGCTTTCAGTACGATCGTCTGTTGCTGATCAGTGGGATGCAAACCAGAGAGGGAGGCATAGGATTGGTGGTTCATCTGGTGTCGGCACATCAAGGGCCGGGATTTGGAGCTGGGGGTGGCAGTTTTGGTGCTGGCACGTCGAGGGTTGGCAGATTGGGAGCTGGGGGTGGCAGTTCTGGTGCTGGCTCATTGAGGGCTGGTGGGGCTACAGCCTAGGGCCGAGGCAGTCTTATGCGCACTTTTAGTGCAAGAGGGGATGAGTAAATCCCTATGGATCCGCAAATGTACCAGAATAGAGATGCAAAATAAGGATGATTGAAATCCATGTGGGGAAATGTCAAAGAGACACTTGGACAAGCGGCTGCAAAGTATATTATCTTCAATGACATTCTGGCCCCTACAGTTAGCAGTCCATTCTTTCAGAACATGTTAGATGAATCTGCCAGAGCAGGACCAGGAGTGAAGGCACCAACACCATATGAAATCATGAACCCCTATTTGAATAGAGAGATTGATGAATTTAACGAATATATAAATTCATTGAAGAAGAGTTGGCCAGAATATGGGGTTACTATTATGTGTGATGGTTGGACTGGTCCCACTTGACAGTCCATCATCAACTTTATGGTGTACTGTGATGGCAAAATTGTCTTCTTAAAATCTATTGAAGCATCCAGTGTTACTACGGATGCAAAATATATCTATAAGGAGATGGTTGATGCCGTCAAAGAGGTCGGAAAGAGTAATGTTGTTCAGATCGTCACTAATAATGGCAGCAATTACAAGAAGGCTGGAGGAAAAATGATGGACTCTAGATAATATAATCTTTTGGACCCCGAGTGCAGCACATTGCATTGACCTTATGTTGAAGGACATTGGAAAGAAGAAAACTGTGAAGAGGGTGACTGATGAAGCAAGAGTGGTAACAAATTATATTTATAATCACAATTGGGTTTTGTCTTTAATGCGAGAGAAGTGTGGAGGGGATTTGGTCCGTCCCGGCTTACACGTTTTGCCACTAATGCGTGGCCCTACAAAGCATTATACAAAAGAAAGTTGGGTCAAAAGCCATGTTTGTCTTAGAAGAATGGATAATTTATAAGGACAACAGAACTGTAGTAGCAAGGAGGGCTGAGGAGATAGTAACTAGACCCAGTTTTTGGGATGATGCAAATGCAGTGGTCAATATCTTAGAGTCGATAGTGAAGGTGTTGAGGATGGTAGACGGTGATAAAAAGCCTACAATGGGATTTGTGTACGATTCCATCAGACTGATGAAAGAAGCAGTCAAGGCCGTCGCCCTACGCTCTTCCACCGGGTACTTGAAAATTATAGACGAGAAAGGGATGAAACAACTCCTCCATCCCCTTCATGCAGCTGGTAAGAGCTTATTTTAAAATTGTTTTTTTTTTTTTTTACATTCATTTATTCAAATATGGTTGTTTTGATTGATAACAACATATTACCTAAACCCTAAATATCAATACAAGCATGGTCTCGATACGAGGGCTGATTTATTAAAATCCTTACAAGATGTTATCAAGAAATTAGAACCAAAGGGAGATCTGCAGGTAGAAGCACTTAAAAAAGTGAGTTGATGCCTAATTCATTTTTATGGTTCAATTTACTTTTCTACAACTTGTGAGATTAATGCATTTTCTATAGGTGAAGTGGTATAGGGATTCTATTGGCTTATTCAATCGGAATGCTGCGGTGGCTGGACGACAGAACACACCCCCTGGTAACTTATATCATTTTTATTTTTATTTTGTATGTTTATTGTGAGAGTTAGAATAGGGCAAACATAATTTATTTTAAGTTGTTTTTTAATTGCAGCTGAATGGTGGATATTATACGGGTTGGATGCACCAAACTTGAGGAAGATTACTGTGAAAGTGTTGTCACAAACAGCTTCCTCCACTGGTTGTGAGAGAATTTGGAGCACTTTTTCTCTCATCCACTCCAAGCAGCGCAATCGGTTAGGGCACGAGAAGCTGCAAAAACTACAACTTGAGGTTGAGGATGAAACAACTAAGAGCACAACAAAATAGGGAGGATTATTCAGACCCCATCGACCTCAGTGACATCTTTTGTGAGGAGGGTGAGGAGGACCCACTTTTTGAGTGGGTCAAGGATGTAGGAGAGCCATTACTGGATGAGGCAGGGGGTAGGCCTAGTTCTCAGATTGCACAACAGATGGGTGTTGACATAGATGAGTATATGACCACACAGTCACAAGGTAGAGACATTGATTGGTCATCCTCATCATCAGAGGCGGCACCACCTAGTCTGAGTGGGGGTGGAGACAGGAGCGGAGATGACGATGACGATGGAGGCAATGAAAGTGCACAGCCAGGGGGTGGTGCAAATGGTGGGGGTGTAGGCAGTGTGGGTGGAGGTAGTGAAAATATAGAGATGAGCCCATTTACAGTGGAACAAAATTTTGATCATACTACCCAGGATGAAGACCATGCTTCACGACCAGCACCAAGAGACCAGACAAACCGATGAAGAAAGTACAAGCTTATGGAGGTAGATGAGAGTGGTCATCCAATCCAGAACACTGATGTCGATCCTATGACTACTATTATGGATAGTTTGAGCATTGGATCTGGGAGGCGTGATACTAGTTCTAGTGCTTCATATGGGTATGGATATATTGATAGCAATTACGGGACCCAAGAAGCACAATCATAATCATCTGGATTAGGCAACATGGGTTATGGTTACCCTGGTTCTAGTATGGGATCATATGACTATGGTTATGGGTCTCATGTATATGGAACCAAGGTATTAAACTTCGGATTCGGTATAAACTTCAGTGGCGAAGGAAGTTGACTCAATTCGAGAAAGTTTAAGGAAGTGTAAGGAAGTTTTGTAAAAATTAAAGAAGTTTAGGAAGCTTTAAGGAAACATTTGAATTTTAAGATAAAACTTTAGATATTCAATATTTAACTAATGAATTTTAAGATGGTTATGGGTCTCATTATCTTTTTCTTATTATATATATCTTGATTACCGATCAAAAAAAAAAAACTTTTAGTAAGGAGGAAACAATTTATTAGTATTGGGTTATTTTAGTCTTTTTATTAGTTTGAATATTTTAATCTTTAAACAAGTAGGGTTTACATTTATTTAAACTTATTTTCTGCTGTAAAATTTTAATTAATTATTTTATGAATGAATGACAAGATTTTAAGTATTCTCCTATGAATGGATTTGGTGTGATGCCATGTGAATGATTCCCTAAAGCTCCAAGGTATGTTCTTGGTATTTTTTTTTTCTGCTTGTTCTCCTTTCTTTTTGTTTAATTTTGTAATTTCCCATGAAACCCTCAAACCCAAACCCTAGATTTCTCTTTCCCCATGTTCTTATTGATCTCCCTACCCCTACCCCTACCCCTACCCTCACTGCTGCAGCCTTTCCCCCTCCCTTTCCTTGCTGCTACAGCCTCTACAGCACCTTCCCCTTGCTGCTCCACACTCTCACAGTCCCTGTCCTTCAACCGCAGGTCATCCCAGCTCATTCCCCTTGCTGTCCAACATTCTGACAGTCCCTATCCTCACTGTTATTGCCCTTTTTCCCTTTCACAATTGCTGTCACAGTCCCGAGATCTATTGCTGTGGCAGATTCCTACAGCTATTGGTATTGATGTAACAACCCCTACTTCATCCCCAATTGCAAAGACAACCTCCTTACCTTGTTCCCTACTGCTGTTATAGAATTTTTATAATTGCAAAACCCTAAACAGTAATGCCTAAACCCTGATTCAATTCTGAAACTCTACAACATCAGAATCCCAAACCCTAGAAAAACTTAGAAAATCTGCATTGAGTTTATAGCTAATCCCTAATCTTGTGTAAACATAGAATTCCTTATTACCCTCGCAGATACGACTGAGGATCGTAGTAGGTTTGTGACATGGCCTCGAATTATTATAAAATTGCTTTCTTGAATTTTTTGGTTAATTATTTGTGATAAGATTGCCATTTCATGATTTTCCTTATTCTTGTTAATCAAATCTTGATCTCAGCACAATTGATTTAGGCCATTGCATAGTCCTACATCACCTAGAAATTAGAATCATGACATATAAATGATAAATCAATATAGAGGTAAATAACCAAGAAAAATGAATATCTAAAAATCATATGCAGGTGGTAATTAATCATCAAAAAAAATAATAAAGTAACATCTGGTGCTCCAATTTAAATAACTATAAGGAATCATACCATATTGAGGATACCAAGATGGTATAATGGATAAGATGACAACCTACCATTACTTCAATTAAAAAGTTATAAAATTGTTGAAGTTAATTAAGTAATGGTAAGAATTATGAAATACAAGAAGTAAAAAAGAATAAAAAAAAGAGGATAGCATTTCACTATGATTTTTATCATGAAACAATCCAAACATTAAAAGATTGATGGTGGTGAAGAATTTGGAAGGAGAGGAACAGGAGAATTTTCGAGAATTCTTCATCCTCCATCCAATGTATTTGCTCTCGGACTCGATCGATGGTGGTGGATTGGTGCACTGTGAGGCAGGTAGGAGTGGATGTGGTTATATTATTAGTCTGATTTTGTTGTAGGGGCCGCTCAGCGGTATTCAGGGGTTATTTTGTGTGCATTCTCATTTTTTAGTTGTTGTGTTTCGGTTCATGTCCTCGTGAGCCATGGTTTCTTTGCTTTCCTTTTCTTTTGTATTGTTCCCCCTTTTTCTGATTTATATCATACTTGGATTACCGATCAAAAAAAACATTAAAAGATTGAAAACCATAGTACAAAATTAGCGAAGTATCTTTCTTCATCCATCAATCCAAAATTACAAAAAAAAAAGAAAAAAAAACCAAGAAAAATCAATAGGTACCACACATTGGTCAAGGCGTCTAGGCGACCCCTAAGCGATAAAAATAATTAAATTATATATATATATATATATATATATATATATATAATATTAATATTAACACATAACAATTCAAATCTCCAAGGGTTGACAATAATCTAGGCAAATTAACATTTAATGTTGTAATGCTTGAGTGTAAGTTTTTTTTCTGCTAAACTATTAGTTGACTTTTGGACCTTGTAGATAAAAATATTTTTAAAGACTAAAATATAAAACTTTTTTTTACCGGATTTTTGAGTTTTAGTAATATTGTATTATAGTAGATTTTATGAAATTTTAAATTTTGAGAAGTACCTTAGAATTTGGAAGTTGAAATGTTGACAAAAGCGCAAAAAAGCGGATTTTGTTCTTGAACTAAAAAGTTTACTTTTTATTCCTTAGGAATTTGGATCTAAAATAATTTTTGTTGAATTCAAATGGGGGGTATAACCTTATTTACATATAAATATCTTAAGTGAATGAAAGTGAAGTTTAAAACCATTTACTTAAAGAGTCGGTATATCCATCTATGCGTACTCCCTATTCGTAACCGTTTATAACTAACAACTAAGGGTTTGGATTTGAGTTGGCTTATTTTTTCTTTTCGAATGCCACATCTGCTCTAATCCTTATCGTTTAATAATTGAGATAAACAGTTAGGATTTGGGAGTATATATGGGAGTACAATTTGAGAGTATCCCTAGACTAATTCTTACTTAATGATATTTATATGTAATTAAGCTGTAAAATTGTAAAGCAAGCTAATTGTTAAAGGGTCCAGGTGACTAGCGCCCGCCTAGAGAGGTGCTTAGGCAGCGACAGTCCAAAACTACCTACGCGGCCACCTAGGCAACACCCAGGCGATGCCTTGACTACACTGATTGTAGTGAAGGAATAACATGGCAGTAATAATATTGTAGTGAAATCTAGAGGCAAGAGTTAATATAAGAAGAAAATGAAGACCTTACTGACAAGGTAATGTTTATTCGAGTTGGGTATTTGACATCCTGTCTTTAGGACACATTTTAATCTGGCACAGATGAATGTCTTTATTATGCTGAGATGCAATCTGGGTTACCGAGTGTTTGCCTCTAAGATTAATTGATCAACATCTTTGATGGAGTGCATGCCAAAATCGGAAGCCAAAGTGAGCACTTTTATGTGGGTTCTTACAGATCTCTTCCTAACAAGAATGTAATTACAGTGTCAATGTTTGGTGTTCAGATACAGGGAGCCATATTAGTGGAAACAATAGTTGGAGAGGAGACATTCCTATACATGGTTGACTTTATTATGGATTTATAGTTTCTAGCCATAATTTATATATGATTTTGAATTCAAGGTTGTTAGTCTTTGTGCTGTTATTGAAAGTCAGATTCATATTAGAGTCTACATTTATCAGCTATAGTCTCAATTTATATGTTTCTTGCTTAGGTTGTAAAAAAATAATACTGAAATTTGATATTATATTGTTTTTAGGTGTGGTAATGGAGGCCAAAGCTCAACTAGTTGGGATTCGTGATCGAGTAAGTGAGTGATATTGAGGGTAACTTCCATCCTACATTTGTCTGTTCCACTTCAAAAGGTTTCTATTAGCACAACACTTTGGGAAGGTGAACGTGTGGCAACTGCAACCAATCCTGATGCGAAAGATGCTGTAGATCTTCTGAGGTATATCTTGTGTTCCTTTTATATATCTGAGATATGAACATGTGGACTCCTGATGTGAAAGATGCTGTAGATCTTCTGAGGTATATCTTGTGTTCCTTTTGAGATATGAATATGTGACTTCGTCTGTTCCTCTTTTTCTTTTTGTATATTTAAGTATTCCTGGGGCCAGGATATATAGCCTTGGAAGGCACCCCCTTGAGTAATGGTTTCCAAGTAATCCTGGTAGCAGATCTAGAGCATATTTGCACTCACTTTTGCAGCAAACTGGTGTCACACATGCAGGGGATTAGGAATGGGGATATATGCCAGATAGGATTGGCTTAGTGGTCTGGTCTAGTACAGCTGACCATTTGGAGGGTTCTAGCCTCTTCATGAGTCTCGTGATAAGCATGGCAGGGCCAGAATGTAGTTGGATGCATAGTCACTAAGTACGGGTATTAAACGGCAATGATACGTTCGGGAAGTACGGGTTTTAAATGATAAAACATGGGAAAAGTACGGGGAGTTAAAAATAATAATAAATAATTATATATATATATATATATATATATAAATAAACATAATACTAACTACTAATCATTTAACTCATAATTTAAGCTTACACAGTTGCAAAACGAAGGCAACCATACAAAATTTAAACCACATAGATGCAAAGGATAAGGAGGAAAACCCCTCCCCAATATGTATATAAAATGATTAACTCATATACCCCTAGACACTAAGCTCCCAAAAGCATCACAAGATGGTTTACACGTTAAAAGAATTCTGCGTATGAAAAATGGGCGACTCTTGGGTAGAATCGAAACTAGTCTCTCCTAGTCCTAGCTAAGGAGATAAACTAGACATTGAAGGGGAATAACCCGAGAGAGAGAGAGAGAGAGAGAGAGAGAGAGAGACTTATCATTGCCGGAGAGAGGTTCCACCGGAGAGCAGCCGAGTGAGAGACGAGAGAGCTGAGACTTGAGACTAGAGCGAGAGACGAGGTATTGACGTTTTGCCACATCGCCTCGTAACTCTTAAAATATGTTTTAGCCTTCTTTTTTTGGTTAAAAAAAGTTTTAAACGCGTATGAAACGAAGTACGCATTTAAAACGTATTTTAAAGTTTAAAACGGCAAACACGTTTAAAACGGCGACCCCCTCTAAAAGTTTTAAACGCGTTTTAAATGGGTACTTTGTGACTATGGTTGGATGTAGGGGTGGCAATGGGTTTTGTTCGGGCCGGTGTCAGTTTTGGATCGAATAAGGATACCCTCAACCCGAACCTACACCCGTTTATAGCCGGGTTGATAAGTCAAACCTGAACGCAACCCGATAAGGGACCCCCCAACCTGCCTACATAACCCAAGTATTGAGAAGGCAAACCTGAAAGCAATGAGGGACCCTAAATGTCTAACCTGTTAAAGGTACGTAAATAATAATTAAATGACTTAACTGATTATATGTTAAATATAAAAACATTTAAATTTATTTCATAATATAATAGCTATGAGGGATTGATCTCCAAAAAACCTGAAAATTAAATGAATTAAATGATTATATGTTAAATATAACAACATGTAAATTTAATTCATAATATAATAGCTATAGGGGATTGATCTCCAAAAACCTGAAAAAGGTGATTCGAGAGTCTGATAATTATTGGTTCAAGTGGAATTCAATATTGAGTTGGTTCAATTTATATAGGTAAACATTCACTTATAGCCCTATAGGAAGGTCGTTTGAAGAGATCATTTACTTATAGATCCTTCTACTATTAAAAGTATAAGAATTTTAAAGATTATTTCAATAAAAAATATTTTTTAATAGACTTTCAGAAGATAATAATAACCTCATATGGGTTAAATTTATAGGATATTAGTTATTTTATCAATTTGACTTCTAACTTCTATAAGTGGGACCCACTATTACTCTAGCTAATTAGTAACCCTTTTAATATTAAAACTTTCGTCTAAGTAATTAATTGATAATTAAAGTATTCTCTATTAGTGAGGACTCTATCAAAAAAGAATCATTATAAAAAAAACTAAGATTCTTTTACATTCTTCACAAATTTATCATCCCAAACTTAGTTTCTTCTACAAACATACATCCCAAACCTACGTTTTTCCAAGATCTACTCTTATGACATTCCCCTCTCATTTCTCCCAAAGATCTACTTTCACAGAGGCCATTGCAACTGTGACAAATTCTCTATCTCATTCTCGAACTCATCATCCCCCAAGTTGGTTAATTCTTTGGTTGCATGATTGCATCTATTTTGGATTATAGATTCATGTGTGTGCTTGGATTCATTATCCTTTGCCGGTTTAATGATTTTTTAAATTAAACAAGTGATCTTCGACTCCTGCATTGTGGTGAGCAATTAACGTGAAAACACTAAACAAAATTTTCATACAATTGGGAAAGTATTTTGAAAGATTTCCTTCTCCAACACGAAAGTTGATTGCAGTAGTGATTTCTCAAGAATTTTTCCATAAGTTGTGATCGTTAGAATCAATACCCCAATATCTTTTCAAGAGAGGATATCCATTACTATGGTTATGTAATTTGAAATTTAAATTGACATGGATTGGAACCCATATAAACCATACAAGAAACCAAAAAAACACTGGGATCAGTTTTGGTAAATTTATAAGCTTTCAGGAATTGTTTTGAAAGGAAAAGTGAGAGTACTGTCTTAGAACAAGATGAAGTGTGTTACCAAAACATTTCGTTTGGAATCCTCCAAGTGTAACAACTAAATGCTTTGAGAGATAAGCTCAATGATGCAGCAGGGGCGATGCTTTGACCTGAGAACTACAGCCATATCTTCTTTTAGCAAATACTGCAGGTCTTGGTATCTCACTCAATATCTGAGCCACACATTCCATGACACTTATTTCATGTGAAATCCAATCAATCACTAAAAATCTAGGAGATCTTAGAGTACCAAAACTCAATATGATGGGATGATGCCAACCATTTGCTTTTACTCTAATCAGATGATGTCAACCAACCCATTTTATTCAAAATACTGAGGGTCAAGAACCATCAATTGCGCTACTAATTGGCTCAAGAAATTTCTTAGTTGGGACTATTCAATGGTAGGTACATGAAACTCGTATTGTTCTTAAGGTCTGACGTATTGTATCTGGAATTAATTGGAGATATGAGACAGATATGGAAGGAGTATGGGAAATCCATTGTGTGGTTGTGACCAAATACCTATGTACCGGCCACCAGGAAACCAAAATGGTTGACTTCATAAACCCATCATATCTGTGAAGGGGAAGAAAGGAGGATTCCCTCATTTAAATACTCCCATAAAGGGACCTGATATGCCTAAAATTAAGAGGATTGTAACCAAACTAATTTCTTAGCTCCACCCCCCAGATTGTGTAGACCAGATGGCTCAAATCACCATATTTTTCTCTTGGGGTTCCGGCAAGTAGATTTACTATGCAAAATCAACTCAATCAGATAATCAAAACCATTCAATATACATACAAATATACAATTATTACAATTCACCATAATTTGAATTGGCTATTTTGGATCTACTCACGTAAAAAAAGATGCAATGTTTATTTGAAATTTGGTTAGATGCTAATGGATGCATTATGCTACTTGAATTATGTAGAAAAATTTACACTAGGGCACTTGATCTTGATCCATTATGTTAATAGTTTTGAAGATATTCTATGTACATGGTCTGGTAATTTTGTGATCAGCGTTGCATTAGCGTAGTTTAACAATGAAACATAAGTGGTATTTCCAATCGTATCATCGATTTATTATGGTTTTTTTTCTCTTCATATGTGGTGTTGATGGTATTCTTATTTTAAGCACCTGTTGTATGACATGATGTGTATAGAGTTCCCATCAGTGTTGAGCCTAGCTCAATTCAACATATGTTACAAATGCTTGAAGTCATTGAATGGTTGTTACCCCAATCGAATAATTATTTATTCATGTGGGAGAGAGTATATGGCGGTTCGTCATTGTGGCAAAATATGGAGAGATTTCTTACTGGGTCTTGCGGGAGGTAAAGAGGTCTTGTGGCGGTTTCTAATATAGTTGTGCCTTCAAATTGGGTTGAAGGTCAGAGGTTCGATTTTAGAAAGATGTCTGGTGTGGTACTGAAAAACTAAACGATGCCTTTGGCAATATTTTTCTCCTACCCATGGACAAGGTTGCTCTAGTGGAGGACTACTTCGAGTTGCGGGATGAGAGAGTCTTGCGGTGTCTAAAGTTGAGACGAGATCTGAATGATTGGAAAATCTAAAATTTGGGTCATCTATTCTTGCATCTTGGGTTTGGCCCAGTGTAGTCAAAGCGCTTAGGCGATTTGGCTTGTCTAGGCGAAGCATGGCCTAGGCGACAAAAATTAATTAAAAATTATATATATACCTATTACATAAATAGAGATATATAATTAGCTTGAAGTTACAAACCTAATTTATAACACTAAGTAGTGTTTTAAACTTGATAAATACAAGATATTAAGAGATAACACCATAAACAAAAGATTACCGTCAACAAAAAGTTCACATATCAATCATCATTCATTTTGGCCGACAAAAAAAAGGAAAATAGTTTGCATATTAATCACCATTCATCGACAACCAATGCCACTAATAAAAAACAATTGTGTCCACTTTCCACAATTCCACATCCACATTCCACAAAAAAGCATACATCAAAATATATTATAATCACTCGTCATCCTCATTAAGCAACAAATTTAATAGAGCTTCGTCCTCTATCTCATCGTCACCCACATTTGAATCATTATCTGCCTCCTCTATATATTGAATATTTTCCTTAAAGCATTTTTTTCCTTGTAAATGCTTTGTAAAGTAAGAAAAGATGTTGCAAATCTTTTGACTGCCAGACGAATAAGATCACTATTTTTAGTGTGGGTCTTCATCAAATTCAATACGAACCCATGATTGTGTATGAAACCACTCAGACTAATTGCTTTCTCCAATAACCCCTTCACTCGAGGAAGCTCGCCAATGTCCTCCAACATCAGGTTAACACAATAGGCCGCAAAAGATGTTCAATTTAGATGACGCCGCTTCTCCATCAATAGTCTCCTAGCAAATACAAATGTAAAAGCATTATCAGTAATAACTTGTATCACATTTCGCTCGCCAATTTCTCTACATATGAATCCAATAGCTCAAAAAGTTTTTGTCCAGTCTTCGCATATGATGAGGCATCTACATACTCCAAGAACACAGTACCAAAAGGACTTTTCACTAAATTTTTTTATTAAAGATCTATTCCTCCTATTTGTCCAACCGTCAGACATAATGCTGCAACCATAAATACCCCACGACTCTCTAATAGGTTGCAATAATTCATTGGTGTATGCGACCTCTTTCTTAAGCAATGGCACCCTCACCTCATGATAACTTGGCGCCTTCATCCCAGGTCTAAATTGGCCAATTGCTTAAACCATTGTCTTGAAGCTCTTCAACCCCAAAGTATTTAATGAAATCCTTGCCTGATAGAGCCAATGTACGATATTTTAGCATTCTTTCTCTCGCTTAGTCTTTTTTGTCACACCCTCAAGTATAGTTTGCTTTACTTTCTTCTTCTTGTAATCCGCAGGATTTGACATTAGATAACTATCGATTAGACCATTCCTCTTAGAAGGCCTTGCCCCTCTACCTTCTTTTAAATTTACGGGTTCGAGTTCTTCATTATCTTCTTCTAAACAAATTTCCACTTGCTCTACAGTTTGTGAAGAAGCTACTTCATTTGCACTCTTCTTAATTTTAGCTAGATAGGCTTGAATCTCACCCCTTGCAACATCTGGACATTTAACACATTTGGCTACATTCTCACCAAATTGAGTAAGATGTATCTTTATCTGGTAGATGCCACCATTGTAGGTTATGTGGTAAGAATTGCAGGTAACTGCATTTTTTTGCTTTAGGTCTTTCAAGTAAGCATACTTCCTGATGCAAGGACAACCAATACTCCTCAAAAGCAACGACTGAAGGGAGCTTGAAATTAAATCCCTTGATCTCGTAGCTCCCTAGGCGGTCCGGTTGAGACCTCCAAGTGGGCCCTACCCCGTGGGCAATCCCACCTCAGGCCCCACCCCGTGGGCCTCCCTACCTCAGGCCCCACCCTGTGGGCCTCCCCACCTCAGCAAGCGTCACTTCATGGGCCCACCTCATAGGCCACCTTACCTCAGTGTGGAGATGCTCCTGCATCATGCACCCACATCGGTGAGGAGACTCGAATCCGAGACCTGTTCTCACACTCCTATCAGTCGCGGTTTTTGGGGAGTATTGGTTAAGTCCCTGCATCAAATGATATCAGAGCAGGTCTCAGGTTCGAGTCTTCTCACCGGTATGGGTGGATGATGCAGAAGCATCTCCACACTGAGTGGGGTGGCCTACGGGGTGGGGCCCATTGAGGAGTGTCCCATGGGGTAGGGCCCACTTGGAGGTCTCAAACGGTTAGCCTGAGGAGCTACGAGATAAAGAGATTTAATCTCACGCTCCCATCAGTCGCGACTTTTGGGGAGTATTGGTTAAGTTCCTGCATCCATAGTTACCAAGTATGGGTATGGTATAATACAACAATGATCCGTTCGGGAAGTACGGGTGTTATATGGCAAGAACATAACAAAAGTACGGAAAATTTAACACGGTAAAAATATTGCAAAAATACGTGTGTACGCATTTAAAACGTAATTCGCGTAGTAAATGGGTACTATATGACGATACATGTATAACACGTAACACGGCAAAAGTACGCAGTTTTAAATGGCGAACCCCCCAAAAAGTATTATACGGGTGTTTGGTAAGTATGCCTGCATCACTTCCACCCTATGTCTTTCGATTGAGTAACTTCAGATCCAGACGCCTTATTTGAATCATCAATCATAATAATAGAAACAATATTAGATAAAGAATATATATATATATATTTTTTGGTCACTCATTAGATAAAGATTTGAAATATATGAATTAAATACATAGAGATTATAGTATACAAATTAGGGAATGATCTTATAAGTGCATATAAGATGTTCTACTGTCATTAACAAAAAGACTTATCTAATAAATTGAAGTGTATGATGTCTACCAGCCTCTGCTGCAGGAATTTCAAAGTCAGTTGATCCCTTGGCCTTGCTAAAATTTGCAGTGCTCCATAATCTGATCTGAAAAATATTTGGGAGGGTAAGTGAGAAATCATGCAGGCAAGGCACTTGAAGATCTAAAGCAAAAACTGGAAGCTGAAATCAAGAATAAGTGACAAGAGAAAGCTTCACTTTCAAAATTCAAAATTATAAAACAAGAAGGCAGTGAGAAATTGTCTTTGAACGTGCAATGACTTCAAGCTAGAAGACGGAATGGTGATTGGGAATGCTTGATGCTTCAATTGTTAGATACACAATCTGAGAGATTTCATAGAACAAAAGAAACCAAACATGGTTAATTTCTATGGGGTATGCTTTGTGACAGAAATTTCACATAAATTTCTGTACCTTCTAGTGATTAATGCTTTGAAATTCTATGAAATTTCACAGAACAAAACAAATTAATCCTTTTCTAGTTTCAAAAATATAAGATAACCTGTATATCCGACACAATGAAAGGAAGTAAAAATTAACAACAGAGAGTGGAGATTAAAATTATCAGTTATGGATGAGGCATGGTAAACAGCACTGTCCTTAAAAATGATTTCAAAAATCTTGAACTCTTGCTGCAAATGGATTATTGGAAGGAGACCTCAAGATTCAAGTATTCAACAGCTTCAGTATTAGTCTTTTGTCAGTACAAAGATAATATAACTTCTTTGTAACTATGGAGATCAAAGATATCACATGGGATTGAAACCCGTGGGTCCGGTACACATGAACACCATGCGTAAGACTTACCAACGCATGCCCACCATGCATAAGACAAGGTGCTACAGGAAAGAACCGATGAAAAGAAGACAACTCAAAGAAGAAAAGAAACCAGTTAAAAATAAACCTGTTGAAATTCAAAATCACAACTAAATTAACAAGAAAATTAAAAAAAAATGTACCCCAAATATTTGGATAGACACACAATTTTTTGGAGACCATGGAGATCATCGAATCATAGGGTTTGGCTGAGAACAACACCATATGGCTGCAACTAGAGATTATTCGAGGAACGTTGGGTGGGTTTAAGCAGGTTGACGGGTCAGGTCAGAAATTGGCACACCTATTTGGATGTCCTAATATTTTTTTTTTTGATAGATAACGAGAAATTTTATTAAAAGAGAGAGAGAGAGAGAGAGAGAGAGAGAGAGTGCCATATGAGTAATGATAGCCCCAGTCGGTAGTAGCAGGTTTCCAAGCTCTCATGGTGGTGGTGACAAGTGTCACTACTTTTACTTATTACCTTGAGAATCGGTATAAACCATCAATTCTCCCTTTGAAAATTTTGTTTTTTAAAACCTGTTGAAGGGGTAGCAATGCCACGTGTTGCACCCACCGTGAGAGTTTGGAAAATTTTGAATTATGATTGGGGCTACCAGACGCAAATTTCAAAATTTTTCCAAACTCTCATTGTAGGTGCAACACCTGTCATTGCTACCCTTCACTCAGGTTAAGAAAAAAAAATCAGAAGAGAAAGTTATGATCTCAATCGGTTCTAAATGTAACAGGGAAAAGTAGTGACACATGTTGCACCTACAGTGAGAGTTTGGAAAGCTTGCGTCTTGGACTAGCATTTCTCATATATATCCTTGTATCTTAGTCTAAATGGAGAGAATTCTGATTTAGGATGTGCCTGCAATGTGGATTACCCAAGACCACCTCCAACTCATTAGGAATGGTCTGCCCTGTATGTGGTGATCTCCCCCTCCTGTGGAAATGAAGTCACGAACAAAGAGTCTGAAAAGACAAAGGGATCCACCATCAAGGACAAGGAGAAATGCAAGAGGTTGAAGGGCTAATCCAGTCACTCTACCTGGAAGAGTGAAACAGAGATGCAGCTTCGGCAGCAGTTTGATTAGCAATGTCCAAGAGCATCATCATCAGAGATTACCTAAGATATGAAACTGTTTTATAACTTTAGCAGTATTATCTGAGGCATGAATGTTGTTCTTTGACTTAATTAACTTAGTTCTGCAGCAGTCCCATTAGCAGACTCCAAATAGCACCAGAAATTTTATTTTAAGATATATGTGACTTGGAATTTTGACAGTATCATAGCTGAATTAATGCATTTTCAAGATTCTCTTCTCTATGAATTCTTTAAAGTCTCACTGCAATCTGATTTATAACATAGGTTCTTCACTGGTAGATCGAGCGAGAACGTCTGCTTTACATGACATTAATGAACACAACATCAGAGTATCACAAGAAAATGGAAACAAACAAAACACGTCCAAGAAAATGGAAACAAACAAAACACAGAAATTTTATTTTAATATATAGTTGTTTGATGTTTAGCCCATAGCTAGAAGAGAGTATAAATTATTCAAGCACTTGAATGACTTACATCACTTCTAAGCCAACAACAACAATGCCTTCTAAAATATCACGAATTTTTGAAAATATCCCGAATAAATATCTAATATATGAAATATATTTGCTTATAACTTTCATAATTAGTAATCTTAATTTAGATTTTTTCATATCTTGGCTGACATTTTTCTTCTTTATTTCCAAAATTTTCCGGTTCTTTCTAAACTTTTCCCTAGATGAATAATTCTTGAACCCCGACTTGGTAATTATGACCATAGTTACCAGAGCTAGAAGCGAAAATGAGAATCGGGAGGCGAGACTTCTAAAATCCTTGGGAAACGAGAAGCGTGAAGCGATTAAGTAGCGACCAAGGAAGCGTTCAAGAAGCGAGTGAGGATGCGATTGGGAAACTAGTATAAAATCAATGTGAAGCGTGTAAAAAGCAAGTTGGAATCGTTTTTCAAAGCTATTGAAAAGAAGATTTACTAAGAAATTAAATGAGAATAATAAGTAAATAACTATAAGTTATAGCCTATAAGTTCAATTATAAACTTACTAGTGGGTGGCACTTGTGATGCACGTGAGAGCGAGGGGAAGGAGTTAACCACAGTTAATAGGAGTTAAAAGGGGCACATGTTAACCCGTGGGTGCGATTGAACTCGCTAGTGGCACTGCGATGCACGTAAGAGCGAGGGGAAGGAGTTAACCACAGTTAATAGGAGTTAAAAGGGTCAAGTGTTAACCCGTGGGTGCGATTGAACTCTCCCTGAGTTCAATCGCGATTGACTGTGATTCAAAACAAATCAAAGGCAAGGGGTAGTTTGGGAATTAAAGCAAACATTAAATCAAAGTTTTGTTTTTATATAAGGGTAGTATGGAAATTTCAAAAAAATTATCTACGGCTGCCTCTCGCATTATAATAGTAAAGATAATACAACAACATAACCTAAAAATAATACAATGCAAGTAACTTAGAATCATGACATATAAATAAATCAACATGGAGGTAAATAACCAAGAAAAATGAATACTTAAAAATCATATGTAGGTGGTTATTAATCATAAAGACGAATCATAAACTAATAAAATAACATCCGGTGTGCTCCAATTTAAATAAGTATAAGGAATCATACCTTATCAAGAAGAGTTGTTGAGGATACCAAGATGGTATAATGGATATGATGACAACCTACCATTATTTCAACTAAAAAGGGAATGAGAAACAAATAATATTGTTGAAGTTAACTACAGTAGACTCTCTTGTAATTAATAACCTTGGTGGAAAGAAATTATATTAATTATAAGAGAATATTATATATAAGAATCACTAAATTGGTCCAACAAAAATTTTCTTTACAGATTTTTTTTGAATTAATGTATTGTATTTTCCATATAAACTTCTTGTATTCTTGTAAGTACAAATGTATAAAACTAGTACTCTACAAAAAAAATGAAAAAATAAAAGATTTTATGCTAGTTCATTGAATGAGCTAATGACATTTAGACCTATCAAAAGTCAAAACTACCAAAAAAAAAAAAGTATTGTCACTTAACACATAAAATTTTATGTGTTACTTAATACATTTGAACCTAAAACTTTATACTATATATGGTAATTTATTATATATAACCAAAAAATCTAAATAATTTTATCTCTCTCTTCCTAATACCTAAACAATTATAAAGTGTTTATAAGATTCATATAACTATGTATTAATATAATATAAAAACCTCTCTTATAATTAATAATATACTAGAACTTCTTAAAAAAATTATTAAATAGCAAGTATAAGAGATTATTAATTATGCACTATAGAACCAAGTTGGTTCCATACAAATTTATTAATTATTAGAGATTATTAAGTTATAGAATATTAATTATAAGAGAGCCTACTGTAAGTAACAATAAGGAATTATGAAATATAAGAAGTACGAAAGATTGAAAAAAAGGATAGCATTTCATTATGATTTTTATCATGAAACAATCCGAACATCAAAAGATTGAAAACCATATTACAAAATTAGCAAAGTATCTTTCTTCACCCACCCATCCAAAATTACAAAAAGGGAAAAAAAAAACTCCAAGAGAAATCAAAAGACCTTTCCTTTTTGATCAATAGATCTACTTGGAGTCTCATGCCTTACAAATTGCTATATGTGGTCGATAAACAGGTATGCTATGGTTGGAACGGTCTTGTACCGCATTGGCTGGTTACGGTCCATGCCTAATCTCTTTGTAAGAGCCCATGTGAGGGCCACCAAAAACAATACACATTAGAAAGTTGAATATTTTTCTCTTAATTCACTTACTATCCCAAATTCTTAAATACCCCAAAATTTATATAGAAGATAGCTGTTGCTCTCTCAATTTAATTTTTCTATTGACTGGACAAATAGCATGCCTCTAATGGCCCAATAGGCTACAACAGGGGATTGTTGCTAATCCATACTCCTCACACTAAAGAGGGAGTATGGATTAACAACAACCTTTGTTGGCAGCCTTTTACTAGTTCATTCCATGGTTCAAAAACTCGAAAACTCGACTCGACTCAAAAGTTAATCGGGACGAGTAACTCGGAAAAATCGGAAAAAAACTTCACCGTGAAAGTCATGGCATTCGTGTTGATTTGATGGATGAGCAGTTTAGAGAGTTTCCATGGGCAACTAGGATTTGGGTAACGATGACTTCTCAACATTGAAAGATTTTGGAGGTATCTTTCTGAATATTGTCATGGCTTTAATGGAGATGTTGAGGCGTGGCTGGGTCTTGGGTAAAATATTATCTATTAGCAGTGTAGTCAAAATGTCGCCTAAGCAATGCCTAGGCCACCGCCTCGCCTAGCCAAGAACCCTATTGCCTAGATCATGATCTAGGCGGGCACTCATTAATTCTTATATAATATAAACAAAATAAATAAATTTTGATCACCTAATCAACACCTAGGCATCGTCTCGCCTAGGGAACCCATTATCGCCTAGGCGTCGCTTGGACACTTTGATTTCATTGTCTATTAGGGTGCTAGAGATGTTGCAGAAATTTGAATAGGAGATATTTGGAAGCCAGTTTTTTGCAAGCGTCCCAAAAAAGCCTTGGATTTCTAGTTGACCGAGCTTGGCCACTAAGGGTTTTAAGCTAAGTCTCTATATCTCTACATAAAAAGCTTGTTTTTTAGGGTTAGGAGTTTTAATTGAACTCAATTTATCATTTCCCTATCACTTTCAATTTCAATTTGATTCCTTGTCGTTTCTCGATCGCTCTCTAATCGTTTCCTTAATTGTTTGCAAGGTTTTGAATGTCGATATCGCTCGGCATGCTGAGCCGTGGAAAAAAGATATATAGCAAGATATATCGTTTATAGGTAATTTTTGGAAAAATGACAAAAAAATGGGGCAAAACATGGAATTTTGCAGTGAAACTCCAGGAAATGTTAAAATAAATGTTAAATACACATTTGAGAAAAAAAACATTTGAAAAAACAACAATGTACTTAAGAGATGCAATGAGAAGAGAACAAAGATGTGTGCTGACGAATGACGATAATGTATGATTGATTCATATTTATGATTGATTAATTTTAGTTCTTTTACAAATTATTAAGGATTTTTTTTATCTGCATGAGTCGTGACCATGGGAGTGAGAGGGATGCAAAGAGAACCGTTTATGTTTGTTTTACTTTTTTAACATATTAATATTTTGTTTTACTTTTAATGTTATTAAATAATATATTTAGTAATTTTATATATCATTTTTAGTGAAATAAGGTATATTATTTGGTTGATGTTACAATGTATATTTTTAAGGATTATTAGCTATTAATAATAATAACATAACATTATTAAAATTCATAACTAAATATAATATCCATGAATTTCAAGTATAATCCTTACCTTATATTAAAATTTTAATACTCTTTTTTGAATTGGGTGTATAATATAAATCAATATTAGTTTTTAACATATTTTTTTTTGTCATATAATATATTTTTTTACATGACACATGATTTTTAGAAATTTTTTGTACTAAATTTTTTATAAAAAAACCTGAAAACCAAGGTTAGATGCTTTGTTCGGTTATTCCTAAAGGTTAGTAAATTTTAACCCTAATTATAGACTTATAGGTAGTTAAAAGGGGACACTGTCTTTTTTAAAAAATGATAAAAGTCAAGTTTAAAACACTTAAGGAAGTATATGTTAAATGAGATGATGAGTGACCCTACCGTTACTCTTTTTAGGGTTAAAAAATTAAGGAAATATGCTTAATGAGATCAGAGAGTGACCCTAGCATTACTCTTGTTATGCTTAATGAGATCAAGAGAGTGACCCTAGCAATACCCTTGTTAGGGTTAAAAACTTAAAACACGAGCCTTACCCCTCATTCTCATTCGATCAAACTCAAAAAAATAAAGGGGAGAAGGGCCAGAGTCAAAGCTCGAGATAGGAAGAGAGGACCTTGCGTGATGCATCTAGCTTTGCTATCGGCGACTCAACCCCCCACGACGACAACAACAGGTATGAGGTCTTGCCTCTTCTTCCTTCTTCTTTATTCTCTACTCCTCTCAAGGCTCAACTCCCAACCCTTTTTGAATGATTGCAAAAGCTAAACTCTCAACCATTGGAATTTTGTAAGGATGAGAATCACGGGTTTTTTTGTAGCTTGTAGGGACTGACGAACTCCCATGACTTTATTTTTTTGTTTTTTACGCAAAAAAATGGGAAAAAAATGTTAGGATTCACGGATTTCACTCGATATCGGCGATATATTTTCGATATCATGTAAAAAATTCTTTATAACATATAAATGTGTCGGCAGGTAGTGATAACGACATATATCGGCAATATATCACCGATATTGTTGATTTTTTGATCCTTGATTGTTTAGAGACATTCCCTAAAAATGGGGAAACCGCATCGCATTCGCTTCCCAAATGTGCTTCTTGGGAAGTGCGCTTCTTACCCTAGACATGGTTTCATTGCAACTTAGCTTGTGATTCGAGGTGAGTCGGTCTATGGGTACTGCCATATATACTCCCTAATCCTAACCGTCCATAGCTAACTACCAATGGGTTCGGATGAAGGCTGAGGTGACACATTTTTGAATAAAGAAAGCCAAGCCACACTAAGGCAAGCCAAACTTTCTCTTTTATAATACCTATTATACAGTCTAACTAAAACTAAGAAACAACAGAAGGGAGATTGGGAACGAAGGTCTCTTGTCCTTCCTCAATGTGTGGTGTTTAATCCTCATCCATCCAAGAACCCCTCATTTTCTGCCGCCCATTCGCCATTTCGTCTCAAACATTGTTCCCTCTCTATCCTCTCTCATGCTCTTTTCAAGAGGAAGAGTAACCTTAATCTTTCACCCTAACTTGGAAGCTGAAGGATTCTGTATTTGCCATTGCAACAATCCCGTTTTCCTCTCTTCGTACACGAACAGATATTCAGCACATCTACGTTATCTCTTTCTAGAAAAAGGAAAATTGCCTTTGTTCAATTTGAGGGAATCTCTTACCTTCACATTCAACAAGGTTAGGTTTTTTATTTGTATTTGGGTATGACACTGCCATTGTTTAGTGAAGTCTGAGGGTGTTGATACCAGAGGCATGGGTTTCAAAACCCATGTCTATGCATTAGTTGCTTGACTATGCTCTTGTGACCCAAATTTGCCATAAAGTTCTATTTTCTAGGTTTCCAAGCATCTTATGGTCAAACCAAATTTTGGCAATGTGTAACTTTTTTTTTGGGATCCTTGTTCTTTTAGAATGTGAAAATTTTATGGCTCTCACATCCTGCCCTTAGGGTTTTCATTGTCTTTGTTGGGAGATCGAATCACAGCCAATTGCGATTGAACTCGGGGAGAGTTCAATCACACCCATAGGTCAACATGTATCGATTTTAACCCCTATTAACTGTGGTTAAGATTCACTAACCCTTAGGTTCAACATTCTAACTTTGGTTTTTAGAAATTTCTATTTTCAAAAAATTAACCCTAGGGTTAAATTTCTTAGCCCTAGGGTTACTTTTTAAAATATTTTTTTCTAAAAGCTAAGGTTAGATTTTTGAACCCTAAGGGATAGTGAATCTTAACCATGGTTAATAAAATGGACAAGTGTTGACCTGTGTGTGCGATTGGACTCTCCTCGAGTTCAACCGCAATTGGCTGTGATTCGATCTTGTTTGTTGGAACTTTCTTTTTATATCTCATGTGTAAGAACCCACATTTTCCATGTTATTATTTTCCATATTTTTGTTTTAAACCACATGTTTTGGTATTTTACTTGTGCAGGGACCAAATAGAGAGTTTCTTAAGAAGCGAAGGACTAAAATAAAATTTACAAACTCTTAAATACTAAAATAAAATTATTAAAGAACTTTACATAAGGTCTAACACATGTCATTCTCCAGCCAAGTCATAGAACAAATGTCACTCTCTAACCAAATCACAAAACTCCTTTAATCAAATCATTAGCCACCTCATAGGACACGTCTCCCTTGGAAAAACACATAGGACACATGTCTCTTTTAGTACACCTTACTAGACACATGGCTATGTGTCATGTTTGTTAGTAAGACGTGTAAAGACACATGTCTTTGTAGGGAGACATGGCTATAGCCTATATCTATAAATAAGACACATGCCTTTGTATCTCACTTTGGCTTGGAATTTTAGTTTTTATGATTTAGTTTTTTAAGGTTTGAGGAATTCCTATGGTTTAACCAATTTCTATTCCGAGTTTTCATGTGATTTAAGTTTTCATATGGTAGATATTCAAGCTCTTTATCCATATATGATGTTTGATATAGATTTTTATCATAATATGAATTTGTACTTCAATTAAGTCTTGCAACTGGTATGCTCATTCTCTTTTATTATAGGGGTATGAGACGCTAGTAACGATTTGAATCTTATAGCTTAGTCTCTTTACTACAGTGGTATGGGACGCTATAGTAAAGATGTCACAAGTGATAAGGTATGCGTGATTGTTATTTCCATAAGCTATGAATACCAGAACTTCGAGGGGTTCTATAAAAACCTTGCTAACAAGTTCTTAGGTGACAAGTTTACAAGTACTAACACGTTGACAAGTTCTTACATGGTTGCAGATGCATCAAAAGCTTGCTAGCAAGGACACTAAGGTGTCAAGGGGGTGGTATTCACCCTAGAATTAACCTCGATTACCAAGTATTGGTGATTGTTGATATTTTAAGTTATATATGTGTATGTGTTTGAAAGATAAGAACCCATTGTGATGGGCTAAGTCAAGTACTTATAAGACATGTTTCATGAATACATGCTTCCGCACTCATAATTTAAGTTTTCATGATCAATGATATCTTGTGTATTTCATGATTATTTCTATTACCAGTCTAGAATTCTATCCACTGAGCCATATGTTGCTTAGTTGATATTTTATATCGGCAAGTCCTGCTCTCAGATTTGAAAAAGACACATGGAATTCTTATGAAGCAAATGACTCGGAAGAACTCGCATTGGAGGAGATAGATTTTGGATGTTTGAGTACAAATTAAGGATAAAATGTTGTCATTCTGTTTTGTTTATTAGAAAGCATGGTAATATAGAAATGTTTTTTCTAAAGTTTTATAGGTTATCCTTTAAACATGTTGTTCTCGACACAAAATTTCAGCCTTAATCTAGGGTGAGATTTTGGGTCGTGACATCATGATTATCAAGTAGAAGGCCCAAAAGGTGAGAGGGACCTTCTTTATTTATATCTCAAATAGATTCGTAGCCCAAAAGCCACAATGCGTGCATCAGCTAGGTGTTTCTGATGAATGCATGATGGTGGATCAATGTGGTTCTTATGGTAATGCTATGTAATACCAATCACTTGCTCTAATATTATCTTATATTAATGTCGATCTTTTTGTTGCATCTTCAATGCCTCATGCAAATGTCATAGTTATAAAACCTGGAATATGGTCCAATTAATGTTGTGAGAACTCATTGTTAAAGTAAGACAAAAGGTGTTGGGGAAGGGAAAATGATAGAAAAAGAGGAGAAAGTTTTAGAGCCACAACTTGGAATGAAATTTGATTCAATTGATGAAGCAAAACACTATTATGGAGAATATGGTCGGCTTAATGGATTTGAGACTAGTACAAGATCATAAAAAAACGGGAGAATTAATTTAGAGGTTACTAATTATGAGCTTAAATGTATTTATGGGGGCAACTATATAAAAAGGATATTGGAGAAAAAAAATGAAGAGATAACATACAAAAGAACCATGAAAAGGAATACTTCATTTGTGAAGATAGATTGCAAGACATGTTTTTGTGTGAACAAGAACATGAGAACCCAACAATGGGTCATTACAAGCTTTAACACCATACACAATCATAACATGATCAGTCCCTCTAAAATAAATTTCCTTGTACTCTATAGAAAAATGCACTCTTCAATTAAGAGTTTAGCTGAAACATTTGAGAGGGCATCTATCCCTACAGAGAAAATGTCAGAATTAGTGGGTGAGGGATGTTTAATTGATGCCAAAGACTGTTACAACCATCTTGCGTCAGTGAGAATGAAATTGGATGTTGGGGATGCTCAGTCAGTGTTGTTATACTTTAGAAAAATGCAAACAAAGAACCCAAATTTTTTTTATGCTATTAAGTGTCACAGTGATTATAGAATGACCAATTTCTTTTGGATAAATACACTTTCTTGGATGACATATTGATGATTTGGTGATGTAATCACATTTAACACAACTTATAAGATAAACAAGTACAATATGATATTCGCTCCATTTACTAGGGTGAACCATCATTATTAGTCAAAGTTTTTCTTGGTTGTGCATTATTACATAATGAGACAGAGATATCGTTTATATGGTTATTTGAGACATTGATTGAGGAGATGTTTGGACACCACCCAAAGTCGATAATTATAGATCAAGATTACTTCATGGCCGTGACAATTAAAAAAGTGTTCCCAGGAACCAGACATTGCCTTTGTCTTTGGCACATCATGAAAAACTTTCCTGAGAAGCTATCTCATGTGTACTTCAAGAAATCTTGTTTCAAGAATGAAATGAAGAAATGTATAGATGACATACTATTCAAGATTTTCCACCAAACCATACTTCACCATCAAGTTGATCCATCCCTCTTCAAAATCTGAAATAGTGTGCGTGCCATTTATACATTTCTTTATTTCATTCTTCAAACAAGATTTCTTGAAGTACACATGGGATAAGTTCTCAAGAAAATTTTTCATGATGTACCCAAAGATAAAGGCGATGTCTGGTGCCTGTGAACACTTTCTTAATTGGCATAGCCATGGTGAAATCTTGATTTGTAATTATCGACTTTGGGTGTTGTCCAAACATCGCCTCAACTCATGTCTCAAATAACCATATAAACGAGGTCTTTGTCTCATTATGTAATAATGCACAACCAAACAACACTGGCTGATAATGATGGTTCATCCTAGTAAATGGAGCGAATATCATATTGTACTTGTTTGTCTTATAAGTTGTGTCAAATGTGATTGCATCACTAAATCGTTGATATGCCATCCGAGAACATGCATCTATCCAAAAGAAATTGGTCATTCCATTATCACTGTCGGATTGAATAACATAAAAAAATGTGGGTTCTGTGTTTGCATTTCCCTAAAGTATAACAGCACTGACTGAGCATCCCCAACATCCAATTTTGTTCTTTTCACTAATGCAAGATGGTTGTAATAGTCTTTGACATCAATGAACATCCCTCACCCACAAACTTTGACATTTTCACTATATGGATAGATGTCCTCTGAAAGGTTTTAGCTAAACTGTTAACTGAAGTGTGCATTTTTCTAAAGGGTATAAGGAAATTTATTTGTACGGACTGATCATGTTATGATTGTGTGTGTTATTAAAGCTTGTAATGACCCATTGTTAGGTTCTTATGTCCTTATTCACATGAAAACATGTCTTGCAATCTGTCTTCACATATGAAGTATTCTTTTTTGTGGTTCTTCATATGTTATCCCTTCATTTTTTTCTCCAATATCCTTTTTTATATAACTGCCCCTATAAATATAGCTCATAATTAGTACCCTTCTAAATTAATTCGCCCATTTTTTGATGATCTTGTTCGAGTCCTAAATCCATTAAGCCGACCATATTCTTCATAATAGTGTTTTGCTTCATCAATTGAATCAAATTTCATTCCAAGTTTTGGCTCTAAAACTTTCTCCTATTTTTCAATCATTTTCCCTTCCCCAACACCTTTAGCGTCACTTTGACAACGAGTTCTCACAACATTAATTGGACTCTGTTCCATGTATTATAACTATGACATCTGCATGAGGCATTAAAGATGCAACCAAAAGATCGACATTAATAGAAGATAATATTAGAGCAAGTGATTGGTATTCCATAGCATTACCATGAAAACCATATTGATCTATCATCAAGCATTCATCAAAAACACCTAGCTAATGCATTGTGGCTTTTGGGCTATGAATCATTTGTGAGATATAAAGAAGGTCCCTCCCACTTATTAATCATTAGATATAAAAAGAAAGTTCCAACAAACGAGATCGAATAACAGCTGATTGCGATTGAACTCAGGGGGAGTTCAATTGCACATAGTTCAAGACGTGTCCATTTTAATCCCTATTAACCATGGTTAAGATTCACTATCCCTTAGGATTCAACAATCTAACCTTGGTTTTTAAAAAAGTAACCTTAGGGTTAATTATTTGAAAATAGAAATTTCTAAAAACCATATTTAGATTGTTGAACCCTAAGGGTTAGTGAATCTTAAACCACAATTAATAGGGGCTCGTTTGGTTCGGATTATTATAAGCGCTTATTTGGTACATAATTGCTTATGTCTGGATTATGTCCAATAATAATATTTGGTTCAACTTGTCATAAGCGCTTATCTAATACCGATTATGGAAATAACCAGTGATTCCATAATCACGTCAAGGGGTGATTATTGTGGAGTGTAACCGCTTATGACCTTTAATATTATGTAAAAATTATTAAAAGCACCCAAATTTGCACTCAATAAGGCCTATAAGATTCATTAAGCTTAAAAGATAATTTTTTAAATATTTTTTCTTTTTCTAACAAGGACTAAAATACCCTTTCTAGATTATCGTTTATCAACAGAGTGCTAGCTAAATAGGATTACAGAGTCGGCGCTTACTGACAACAATGCTTATTCATAACAACGCTTATTAGCATAATCACTTATAGCTGCAATAATTTGAACCAAACGGGCCCTAGGTGTTAAAATGGATACTTGTTGACCTGTGGGTGCGATTGAACTCTCCCCGAGTTCAATCGCGATTTGCTGTGATTCGATCTCCCAACAAACACAATGAAAACCTTAAGGATAGGGCACGAGAGCCATACAATCCATAGTTCAAGAACCCGTAAACTCGACCCGACTCAAAAGTTAGCCGGGTCGAGTAACTCGGAAAAAACTAGACTCAGTCCAACTCGGAATATATATGTAATAACTTAAAAAACCTGAGCTAAAAGAACTCAAAGTACGCTGGTTTTACATCCCTAAACCTATAAACTACGTTTAACATAACACATAGTAGGTTGTCTTTGTAGACAAAAAAAATATGATGCAAAAATAGTGTGACATTTGAGTTTAGGCTTTGAAAAATGATAAAAATTCATTTTGTAACTCAACCTAGTCCGACGAGTCGAAAAACTCGGCTCGACTCGACCCGACCGAGTCTCCTGAGTAACTCGACAAGACTTCCTTCGAGTTTTGAGGCGACTCGACTCGACTCGAAATTCAGGCGAGTCGAGTAACTTGGCCGAGTTATCGAACTATGATACAATCTTCACATTCTAAAAGAACAAGGATCCCCAAAAAAAGGTCACCGATTGCCAGAATTTGGTCCAACCTTAAGATGCTTGGAAATCTAGAAAATAGGTCTTTTTGGAAAATTTGGGTCACAAGAGCATAGCTAGGGAACTAATGCAAAGAAACGGGTTTGAAACCTATGCCTCTGGTATCAACACCCAGATACTTACTAAACAATGGTAATTTCATATCCAAATAAACAAATAAAGAACGTAATCTTGTTGAATGTGGGGTAAGAGATTCCCTCCAATTGAACAATGACAATTTTCTTTTTTCCGGAAAGAGATAACGTAGATGTGCTTAATATCTGTATAAAGATAGGAAAACGGGATTGTTACAATGGCAAATAAAGAATCCTTCAACCCCCAAGTTAGGGTTACTCTTCCTCTTGAAGAGAGCATGAGAGAAGATAGAGAGAGAATGATGTTGGAGGCAATTTACCACGGCGGCGATGGAGCGGCGAATGGGCGGTAGAAAATGAGGGGTTTTTGGATGGATGAGGATTGAACACCACATTGAGGAAGGACAAGAGACCTTCGTTCCCAATCTCCCTTTTGTTTTTTCTTAGTTTTTGGTTCTAGGTATTATAAAAGAGAAAGTTTGGCTTAGCTTAGTGTGGCTTGGCTTTCTTTATTCAAAAGTGTGCCACCTCAGCCTTCATCATCACCCTTAATAGTTAGCTATGGATGGTTAGGATTAGGGAGTATATATGGCCATTTGGGAGTACCCATAGACCGACTCTTCACACACTTGGGTATTGAAATATTATTGTCCGGTCAACATTTCCATACATGTTGACCAAAATATGGATTTATATAACTAATAAAATAACATTTTAGTATGAAAGTAAAAATGTACCAAAACATTAGAAATGATGTCAGGAAATACTATAATTTTGGTGCGGGAAGTAGGTTTCATGTTGGTACCAATGGAAACGGAAGTGTTTCATAGGAAACATTAGGAAATGTTTTGATGTTTTAAACCATGGATTTAGATGGAAAATGATGTTTGTGGAAAATTAACAAACAAGTCATAGTTACTGAACACACATATTCGTTCCTAATTAAAAAATTAGAACAAAATGGAAAATGCAGAAAATTATTCTATGCAAAATAGAGAAATCTTTAGGCAAATCATGAACTTAATTTCCTACATATTTTGAATCTTTAAGCAAATCATGAACTTAATTTCTTAAAGATTTCACCTTCTGAAGTATGATAATAACTGGCTAGAGTGGAACCCACTGTTTCTAATAAAATCATATAACAGATGACCAATAACCTCTATCACTTACTAATTTAAGATCCTTAAAACGTGACATAATAACATGGCGGTAATAATATTGTAGTTAAATCTGGAGGCAAGAGTTAATTTGAAGAAAATGAAGACCTTTCCGACAAGGTAATGTTTGATCGAGTTGGGTATGGATATTTGACACCATGTCTTTAGGACAAATTTTAATCTGGCACAGATGAACGCCTTTGTTATGATGAGATGCAATCTGGTTTACCGAGTGCTTGCCTCCAGGATTAATTTATCGACATCTCTGATGGAGTGCATGCTAAATCGGAAGCCAAAGTGAGCACTTTTATGTGGTGCTTACAGATCTCCTCCGATCACAAGAATGTAATTCCAGTGTTAATGTTTGGTGTTCAGATACAGGGAGCCATATTAGTTTAAGCAACAGTTGGAGAGGAGACATTCCTATCCATGGTTGACTTTATTATGGATTTAAAGTTTCTAGACAAATTATTTAAGATTTTGAATTCAAAGTTGTTAGTCTTTGTGCTGTTATTGAAAGTATCATATTAGAGTTGACATTTATCAGCTATAGGATTTACATGTTTCTTCGGTTATAAAAGAATACTCCTGAAATTTGATGTTATATTTGTTTTTAGGTGTGGTCATGGAGGCCAAAGCTCATCTAGTTGGGATTCGTGATCGAGTAAGTGATAGAGGGTAACTTTCATCCTACATTGTCAGTTCCACTTCAAAAGATTTCTATTAGGCACAACACTTGGGGAAGGCAAACATTTGGCAACTGCAACCAATCCTGATGCGAAAGATGTTGTAGATCTTCTGAGGTATATCTTGTGTTCTTTTTATATGTCTCTGAGATATGAACATATGACTGTCTTTTCGTCATTTTCTTTTTGTATATTTACTTGAATGATTCCTGGGGCCAGGGTATAACCTTTGTTTCGCTTTTGCTGCAAACTGGTGGCACACATGCGGGGGGTCAGGACTGGGGATATATGCCGGATAGGATTGCCTTAGTTGTCTCGTCTAGTACAGCTGAACATTTGGAGGGTTCTAGCCTCTTCACGAGTCTTGTGAACATCATGGAAGGGCCAGAATGTAGTTGCATGTAGGGGTGGCTACTGGTTTGTTCGGGTCGGTGTCAGTTTTGGATCGAGTAAGGATACCCTCAACCTGAACCTACACCCTTTTATAGCCGGGTTGATAAGTCAAACCAGAAACAACCTGAATAATTCCCCCCCCCCCAACCACTGTTACAAATCTCCTCAGAAATACCCAACTTCTCTCGAGAACAACCAAGAAAAACTTCTAAAGTTTAAAACTCCGTTTTTATCGTGATATTATAAAATTCTCGCGAGAAATATCATTTTCTCTTTTTATCCCGGATATATCGTGAGATTTAACCGAGATTTTAAAAATATCATGAGAATTACACAATGTTAGTTTTATGAATTTTATAACTTGGTGATATGTATTACCATTTTCTATAATTTCCAATATATATTTTTAATCATTCCCGAGATTTAGGCAAGAAATACCCGGAAAAAATTCAGATTTGAAAATCTCTCGAGAAAAACTCCGGCCAATAAAAACCCGAGAACGAGATTTGTAACACCAACCTGCCTACGTAACCAGTTTAAAGTATTGAGAAGGCAAACCCAGAAGCAATCCAATAAGGGACCCTCAATCAGAACCCGACTGTCTAACCTGTTAAAAATAAGTAAATAATAATTAAATGAACTAACTGATTATTGTTTATTATAACAACATTTAAATTTAAAATCATAATATAATAGCTATAGGGGATTGATCTCCAAAAAAACTGAAAAAGGTGATTCGAGAATTTGATAATTATTGGTTAAATTTATAGGATATTTCATATTAGTGTATCCTATATGAATTTATTTTAGCAATTTGACTTCTAATACTTTTATAAGTGGGACTGTGGGAACCACTATTACTCTAGCTATTAGTACCTCTTTTAATGTTAAAACTCTCATCTAAGTAATTAAGTGATAATTAGTAAGTATTCTCTATAAGTAAGGACTCGATAAAAAAAGAATCCTTATAAAAACAAATTTAGATTCTTCTACATTCTTCAGAAACTTCTCATCCTACGTTTCCTTCCCCAAGATGTACTCTATTACTTTCCCCTCTTTTCTCCCAAAGATCTACGCTGTGCTTTCACGGACGCTATTGCAACTGGGGCAGATTCTCTATCTCATTCTCGAACTCATCAATCATCATCCCCTAAGTTGGTTAGTTCTTTATGTAGCTTTTTTCCTTGGTTGCATCTATTTTGGAGCGTAGATTCATGTGTGTGCTTGGATTCATTATCCTTTGCCGGTTTAATGGATTTTTTTACGGAAACCATTGATCTTCAACTCCTGCATTGTGGTGAACAATTAAAGTGAAAACAATAACAAAATTTGTATACAATTGGCTAAGTATTTCGAAAGATTTCCTTCTCCAATACGAAAGTTAATTGCAATAGTGAATTTTCAAGACCTTTTCCACAAGTTTGATTGTTAGAATCAATAGCCCAGTATCTTTTCAAGAGAGAATATCCATTACTATGGTTATGTAGTATGAAATTTAAATTGACATGGAACCGATATAAACCATATAAGAAAGCAGAAAAAACGCTAGGATCATTTTGGTAATTTTATAATCTTACTGGAATTGTTTTGAATGGAGAAGTGAGAGTACTTTCTTCGACCAAGATGAAGTACATTACCAAAATATTTTGCTTGGAATCCTCCAAGTGTAACAACTGTAAGCTTTGTGAGATAAATTCAATGATGCAGTGGGGGCGATGCTTTGACCTGAGAACTACAGCTAGATCTTCTTTGAGCAAATTCTGGCTTCTCACTCGATATCTGAGCCATAAATTCCATGACACTGCATTTGAAAAAAATCTAATCAGTAGCTTACCTCTTGTTTCATGTGGAATCCAATCAATCACAAAAGCTAGGAGATATTAGAGTCCCAAAACTCAATATGATGGGATGATATCAACCATTCGATTTTACTCTAATCAGATGGTGTCAACCATCCTATTTTATGCAAAATACTGAAGGCCAAGAACTACCAATTGCGCAAATATGGCTTAAGAAATTTCTTAGTTGGGACTATTCAATGGTGGGTACATGAAAGTCATATTGTTCTTAGGAATTAATTGTAGATATGAGACAGATATGGAAGGCGTATGAGAAATCCATTGTGTGATTGTGACCAAAGACCCATGTACCAGGAAACCAAAATGGTCGTTTTCATAAATTTAACCCTATCATATCTGTGAAGGGGAAGAAAGGAGGATTCCCTCATTTAAATGCTCCCACAAAGGTGACCTGATATGCCTAAAATTAATTCCAAACTAAAATTAGATTTCTAGGTCATACAAAGGTGACCTGAAGCAGAAGATTAGCAACAAGGAACCGATAGTGAGATATACTTCGACAACGTGGAACTCAGCCCAGAAAAACTATTCTAAGTCAAAAAAGGAATTTCATCGGTTGTTTTCTGTCGTGATTTTATTACCCGAAGAATTCAAATAAATTATTTTATAATTACTAACAACCTCCTTTCACGATTTTGGTCCAAATTTTATTACAGAACCTTTACTGAGTTCTCCCCTGTTATACGCATCATTAATTTGCGGCTATATGCCAGTCCATTTGGCGATGCTATAAATTGGCCTTTTTTCAGATATACGCATCATTACTTTGCGGCTATATGCCATTCCATTGGCGATGCTATATTTTTCGCTTTCTTTTTACATGTTTTTATGGCAAGAGATGGTGAATACTTTGGCGATATTCATCTCCAATCTGTTAAACAGATGCGATTTGCATATCCTTAATCTATTCATGGCCTTGCACCTAAAGAAGTTTGTCTGCTTGACAATTTTTGGTTTTCAAAGGAAAACCAGTTTCCCAGGCCAATGGAAAAAACAATTAATACTCTACATAATTACTTCTTGACCTTACGACATCCACTAAAAGACCAGACTCCAGAAGCAAGTTCAACCCAAAACCCTACAAATATTTCTCCTCCTTCAGCACATAAAACATTAGCGCTCTTATCCAGACCTTTGGATATCTAACTAGCATTGTTTACTCTTGTCAGGTATAACCTCCGAGTTTGCCTCTTTCAATTCCCTCAAAAAATCCAAGACTCCATTCTTACCAAAACTCTCAAGTCTCGAGCAAATGCTTATCACTTTTGCTAACATTGAAGCCAATAATTACCCTATATTTGGAACTCGTCTAACCCATGTCCATCCTTACAATTTACTTACACTTGAAAATTTCAAGGATGAAGACCAGAAAGTATGGCTATTTGAAAATGGTTTCACTGAAGGAATTTATTCCTATTGTCAAGAGGATCTCATTGGCTTTCCAGAATGTATTATTCAAGCATGCAACCATCATCGTCAATACAATCCAAGTCAATTTCTTTATCTTAAAGTTATTTACTCCTACCCAGAATGGTCTCCCAATGGCTATACTGAAAGTATGCCACTTTTTAATTTTATTAGATGGTCTTGGATTGGCATACATCGATTCCTAGATCAAGCTAGGTTCTACTTGATTTTATTTATAAAATAAATCATACTTACATAGCTTTTCAAGTATAGAGTAGAGCCTCCTCCTCGATTTACAAGAACCTTCTTTGTTCCTTAAAGCCTGTCTCCAATGAAAGTTAATAGCCATTTTGGATTGATGATGATAAAAGCTCTTCTTCTTCTCTTCCAACAATCAACACTTGATCAAGCTTGGAGTATGATGCAGTGCAAAGAAGCAAACTGCAGCAATCAAGCAAGCATCCACAAAGATTGAAGGAGAAAATACAAGACTCGAGGTCTTCTATATTGATAGTGCTTCAAAACTGATTTTTCAAGGACAACCCCCTTGGTTTAAGTAGGCAACAAGAGGCTCACATTCAATAAACCTTGGTAATGACTACTACAACTTACTAGATAAGAACTAAAAACTTTTACAAGTAACTAGGTATTGATAATGACTTCTACAACTAACTAGACAAGCATTAAATGCAACTACAAATAACTAGGATGGTGTAACTTCCTAAGATCAACTTCCAAGACAGCTCATTACTCCAAAGGGGTGACCATGTGGACTTGAGCTCTTCTAGAAGAAACTCTCTTTATGGGCTTGGGTCCCCCTCATGAACTTGGGCCAAACTTTGGTCTTACCCATCAATAGAAAACCAGATGCTCCTGCATCAAGTACCTCCGGTTGGAGAAAGTTCGCTCTCGAACTTAATTATTTTTTCTTGAAATGTTCCAAGACTTGTGCATTAATAGCGTTCAAATCATCTTCTGAAGTCCACGTAGCTTTTGTTTTCGACTTTCCTTTCCATTGAACAAGATATTGAGTGTAAGACTGATTTCGGATGGTGGTGTTTTGCCAATCAAGGATCTCAAGAATCTCTTCTTGCACCTTTGAAATTTGAGAAGTATCGGGATTGGCCTGATCATCTCCATGGTAAACAAAGAGATCCGATATATTGAAGATCGGAGAGATGTTGAGATCACTTGGAAGATCAATGATATATGAATTATTCCCAATGCGCTTTAAAATCCAGCACGACCCAATTTTCTTGTATTTGAGCTTGTTATATTGGCCAATCAGAAATCTTTCCTTCCTAAGGTAAACCATAACCAAGTCACCTTCTCTAAATTCAACTAGTCGTCGATGCGAATCCGCATTTTCTTTGTACTTGGCATAAGTTTGCTCAATTTTCTTCAGAACATCCTCACGAATTTCCTTCAAGTGATCCGCAAATGAGTCCGCATCATAACTCACTCTCTTGAGATCCGGTAATGGAGCTAAATCAAGGGGCTGAATTTCTTTAGGAAGGGTGGCCTTTGAGTCCACATCAGTGGGTGGTGAAATTCCCTCAGGAATTAGTGCATGCATGGTAGATAATTCTTCACCCGTTTCTTCAACAAATTGCCTCAAAGAAAGAATGTTCTCAACATTCTTACCATATTCAACGTTAAGTGAATGTTTCAAGGGCCATAAAGTGATATGAATTCTTTCTTTGACAAAGGAATAACAATTCTTAAACCCATCATGACTGGCTTTTCGATCATATTACCAAGGTCGTCCAAGCAAGATATGACATGCATCCATTGGCAACACATCACACCATATTGCATCCTTGTAAATTTTTCCAATGGAAAAATTAACCAAACACTTCTTTGTTATTGGTGTTTCATTACCTTTCTTGAACCAAGAAATATGATAAGGTTGGTGAAGATTTTCACATGGAAGGTTGTGCTTTTGCACCATCCTTTCAGACACCATGTTGCCACAACTTTCAGAATCTATGATAATGGTACATTCCTTCCCTTTAGAAGTACAACGAGTTCGAAATATATTAGATCTTGGCCATTTTTCAACTCCTAACATTCTTTGCATTACCAAAAAGTCACCATCATCAGGTTCCACATCTTCCACATTTTCCGGCACAATATCAACAAGTTCCGGTTTGTCCAACAAGACTTCTTACTCATTATTCACTTCAATTTCTTCGATCGGGTCTGTCAAATTACTTTCTTTCCTAGGACATTCAAAGGATTTATGTCCATTTTCACCACACCGAAAACACTTATAAGTGGTTGAATTTTAGATGGATCGGCCCGTGCTAGTAAAACGTACATTGGGATGGATCAATTTTCCAAAAATTTGGGCAGGTCGGTTTGGAGCATTTGACAAAGATTGTTTCACATCTGAAGCACTGAGAGCTTTGGAAGACCTTGCAATTGTTGCTCTTTTGATGGTACTAATGATGCTTCCTCTTCCCATAAATCTACTCAACTTAATTTCGGCTTTTATTGCATATTGGATATTTTTGTCCAATGTCTTTGGTTCCAACATCATGATCTTATCTTGGATTGATATTCTCAACCCGGAAATAAATCGAGACACCAATTGTTGCTCGGTTTCTCTCAATTTATTTCGACTTATTAAAGCATAAAAAATATCTGAATAATCAGAAATTAACCCCATACATTGTTTTAAGTGATGAAGCCGTTGGTACAAAGTTTGAGCATAATTGGTGGGTATAAAATTGACTTCAAGGGCAGCCTTCATGTAGAAATTCGTTGCTTTCCTTCAATTTCACGATTCTTTTGCAAGGTTTTCCACCATATCAAGGCATGACCCCTCAATCGGGTTTGCACAAATCTGATTTTTTGAAAGTCCGACATGTTCTTCCATTCAAAGAAAGATTTCACATATTCTAGCCAATTGGGTAAAGTCATCAGGTTGTAGATGTCCCGAAAATTCCGGAATATCTACTCGAATTTCTCTTTGACTTCTTTCCAAGGCTTGAATAATTCTTTCGGGTAATGGTAATTCATCATTATCACTATTATCAATAACTTGGATTACATCTTCTTCATCGGATTCATCATTTTCATTCATACGGTGATAGTTTTTCAATTAAGCAAGTCTCAATCAGATTTCCTCAATTTCGGGATTGTTGTTGGCACGATGTCCTCTTCCTTGACCACCACGGGCACCACGAGCACTTTCTAGAGCAGTCATTGCGCGTATAGGAGTATATTTAGGTGCTAATTCAGAAAGAAAGGTGTTGAACAAGTTACTCAAACTCGCTCTGATACCAAATGATGTAGTGCAAAGAAGCAAACTGAAATAATCAATCAAACATCCACAAAGATTGAAGGAGAAAATATAAGACTCGAGGTCTTCTATATTGATAGTGCTTCAAAACTGATTTTTCAAGGACAACCCCCTTGGTTTAAGTAGGCAACAAGAGGCTCACATTCAATAAGCCTTGGTAATGACTACTACAACTTACTAGATAGGAACTAAAAACTTTTGCAAGTAACTAGGTTTTGGTACGACTCCTACAAGTAACTAGACAAATATTAAATGCAACTACAAGTAACTAGGATGGTGTAACTTCCTAGGATCAACTTTCAAGATAGCTCATTACTCGAAAGGTGACCATGTGGACTTGGGCTCTTCTAGAAATAACTCTCTATGGGCTTGGGCCCCCTTCATGAACTTGGGCCCCCTTCATGAACTTGGGCCAAACTTTGGTCTTACCCATCAATAGAAAACCGGATGCTCTTGCATCAGAGTAGGATCACCAAAATAACCAAACCAATATAGAAGGAGATCACAATCCAAACCAAAGGGAAGAGGGGCCATACGGTTAGTCAATGGGAGGGGAGGCCATACGGTCACCATGAGAGAGAGGGGGCTTTCTTTTGTGTAGAGATCATTGGATTAGGGTTTCTCTAATGAGAAACCTTTTTTTTTTATATTAAGTGTGATTTCCTACTTTGAATTCAACTCCATCTAATCCAATTAGATGTGTTTTAGTCAAATTAAGAAACTCTCGTACTCCAATTAGGATCTCCTTTATTAGATTTCTTTCTTTTATCTAATTCCTAATTAGATTATGATAAGTTGATTACCCTTTTAGGAAACTAATTGAAGAAAGAAGGAGAGAGATAGAGGGAGGCGTCCCACCCTAGGTGGGTCCTACCCTCACACACGCCCACTCTTGCGGGCCCCACCCCTTTGTGGGTCCTACCCTTTGTAGGTTCCACTCTAACATAGGCCTAGTGGGTCGGGTCCCACTAGCCTTTATCATATCTCATATGAAATAGAGAGCTTCGATATACCATATAGCAATCATCAATTTAATTGGAGAAAATAAATTAATTTAATTATCAATTAAATTAAACACTTTAAGAAGGTTCTTGTATGTAAGATCTAAAGGGATCTCCTATTTCTGGTTTTGGAACCAAGTGTTTCATCTCCAAGATCTAGGAAACATTTTCCAATACATATTCCATTAGGTACTTAGAATTTCATCTAAGTCCCTATACTTCCACTAATTGCAATTATCTCACATTGTGATCAAACCTCCGGGAAAGAGAGAATTAGATGTAAGTAATTTCTATTACTAAAGTTTACAGTATAGTCATTCTACCAACTAATATTGTATAGAAGCTTACTGGACAATATCTTATATTGTCTCAATCCCTAGCTTATATTGAGAACTCTTTCACTTGATACTTTTCGTGAAACTGAACTTTCAAAACGATTTGAAATTCGTTAGAAGAAGAATAATAATAGTTACGTTTTTATATTTAGGAAATAATCATTTTGGTAAAACCAATTTATCGATAAATACCAACTGGAATTCCAAGTCCAGTTTGACGAGTATCAACTCAGTATTTACTCTATTAAGGAGTGGTGGAATCTTTGTTGAGTGTTCAGACACTCCTTCAAGCATTGCGCACATAAACCTAACAAGACCGTATTTAGTCCTATTGGACATTGACAGTTGACTATATCAAAGCTACATATGCTAACACTTGAGAAGATGTTGTCCTCTCAAGTTAAAGACAATCTATCAAATGGATCACCCTAATACATGAAGACAGTATATTTCCTAGGGTATCCACTAGACGATCCGGCTCATTACAAGTAACTGTTACTCATACCCACATGTTAGTCTAGAGACCCTTCTCTTAGTGATTGAGATTCATCACTCCATCTTATGGAACTAACCCTGTGTAAGTTAGTAGGAAATACATTGTCTAGATGTATCCTAAATGACTTAGAACAATTATAGGTCCACAAGGAACTAGAAAACCATATCTCCTTAGCATTTAGTTCTCAACCAACTGAATGATTTTCCTATAATGTTACCTAAGGTACAAAGTAATCTCATCTTATGAGATACTTTACAATATAATACCCAATATAGAAGACTATGTGTGAAATGAACATGCTTTATTGAAAAATAGATTAATACAAGTCTAGAATGGTTTTCGCAGGCATATATGTCGTAACATATATTTGTAATCCTTCAAACTATGTAGTCAATTTACGTGACATGGACCCCTGTTTTGACATACGGCCTCACATTTGTTTTAAATCATCTTACAGGGAACAAGACCTCCAGACTCGCAAAATTTTTGGATTACTTCGCATCAAAGAATTCCTCCGGCATATATTATCAAGTATACCAGTCAAATTATCATTCTTGCAAAGCCAATCCTTACCTGCCACCATCCACTTATTCATCCATCTCTAGTGGGACAATTCGTGCATCTGCAACAGTACAAAATACTCTGCGACAGATTTCCATTAATGGTTCTGGCAGTCTTGCCTTTTTCGATCAACTTAATTGGCAATACATCACTGATAATGAAGAAAGTGATGAGGAGGACCCTGAAAGAGATTGTCTCTGGTCATAATTCAGATGATGATTGGGATGACGAATTCTTTAATGATCTAGACTCCAGTAGATTTTATCAAGACTTCAAAGATAGTCAGATGTTATATGCCCAATTGCACAAGATCAGTATTTTCAAGGTTTTTAGCATGTGGTCAAGAGTGCTACAGTAATTAGCACTTTTACTATTCATTTCTAGATAAAGTAGATTTTTGTAGATGCTTTTACTAGAAGACTCCAGAAGACCCCATGTGAATACCGTCTCTTTTCACATGCCACTACCAGTACCAGAAGACTCCAATTTATCCAGAAGCCAAAAGTAGCAGAATATAGATGCTTTTAACAAGAAGACTTCAAAAGACCCCATGTGAAGACTTTCTCTTTTCACATGCCATCACCAGAAGACTCCAGAGCAACTCCAGAATACCCCATGTGAAGACTGTCTCTTTTCAAATGCCACCACCAGAAGACTCCAGAGCATCTAATGCAAACTGTCTTTAATTTTTATAAAAGAGCCTTAGAAATCCTAGTTTAGTCCCAAGTTGAAATAGTTTTAGTTTCAAAGTCTTGGCTGCGTCCAAGCATCTTATTTCCAGGTTGTTCCAGATTGTATCCAGCTTCTCCAGTAGTAAGTTTTCAAATATATTTTGGGTGGTGCTAAGCGCACCCCAACTTTGTGTGACTACACCCCAACATAAGAAAAAAATGCCCAGAAGTTATAGAATGACGATAGTGCCCCATTCTTCTTCTCGGCGTCATCCCCCTAAATCCGCAACCCATTCATGGGTTTGCTTTTTCAGTTTTGAAACAATGTGTTTTTTGAGAGGGTTTACTTGGATTGGTTGTTTACTTTTGCATATGAAGTCTTTTTGTGAAACCCCTTCTTCTAGTCATTCCATGTACAAATGATATATGTTGACTGTTTGTTTAGTTTTAAATCCTTGTTGGTTTTATAAGTCAGTTCTCATTTTTGATTTCTTTTTATATTTTCTAATCTCCACTGAGCAAGATGCATGATTTTTTGGAGGATAATACCTTGAAATGTATCTGTTCTACAATTGGAAGCCGACAAAGGGTTTGCAGTTGCAAATCCTCTATTTTCACCAGTAATGCAATTACACAACACATAAATTGTAAATCCTTTTCCAGCATCCTGCCAATGTACCTAACATAGAAGACGACATGTACCAGATGTATTGTTTAGGAGATGATAGGAAGAAGGCATGTACCAGATGTCTTGTTTAGGAGACGATATGAAGAAGAATAGGTTAGGGGTAATATTGTCATTTTATTCATTTTGTGTATTTATTTTAAGTTTGGAGTGTAGTCATAAATAGTTGGGGTGCACCTAACACTCCCCTATATTTTTATTTCTATTAATATCCTCCAGTTTATTTATTTCAGAATTATATTTTAGATGTACACTTAGATTTTAACCCCTGTTTCCAAGCTAATTAAGTATATTTCATTTATTTGAATTGTTTTCACTCTTGTTTAAATTGTCTTCATGTCCGCGTATTATGATATTATCCTGTCTGTGCATAACTTACAGGGGGAGGCATATAATCTGTTTCTAGGTGGATCCTTGTAGGGATAGAAGAGCAAGTGGCTTTTGATGATTATGTAGAAGAGGATTTTTATGGGAATAATAATGAAAGGAATGGAAGTTCTACATTTCCATTTGGATACTCTATTATTTGTTCTACATTTTCTGTCTCTAATTTAGGAGGTACAAACTCTTTTCGGATTACTGAGTCAAAACAGTAGAGCAAACTATTAGGTTGAGTACAAGCCACAAAACATTTAGGTTATTAAGTAAAAGATCTTTTCATCAACATCAGAAATAATATAATGTTTTACATATAGGAATTGTACACGTAGAAGCCAAACCCTTAACTAGGGAAGGTTTAAATACTTCTATTCTTTTTATGTTTAAAAGATCGTAGACATTTAGATTTCCCAAGCATAAAGGGTGCATAACCTCCTACATTCTGTGGCATTAGAAGAGTTATTAAACAAAATAACTATACAAATATCCATTTTAAAACTTTAGGTGGACACATGACTAGATTAGTAGACTTAGTCTCTCCAGCTCTTACTTTGTCTCTCCAGATCCCTATACTCCTCAGAAACAAGATTTTACTTATCTTTTTACTACTCATGAAATTCCTAGAAAACTTAGCAAAGAACTTTCAAGAGAAGAGATATTATAGCTAGGGTTGATGCCAAGATCAAAGAAATTGATGATATGCAAAATAACACAATTATAGTAAAAGATACACCAGACTCTGCTAGTAATAGAATTGTCCCAGATACCCCAGATGCCACTTACAAAAACTTCCAGAAACAAATCCTTTTGTCCCCTCGAATAGTTAGTTACATCTGACTCAGAAGTAGAAGAAATCAAACAGACTATTCGAACAAATCAAAGTACTCAAGAATGTCAACAAACTAGAATATGGTCCAAACCTTTACAGACTAGAAACTACTATCCTAGACCTACATTCCCAGATTTGCATTACGAAGAATTAAATCAATTTCCTAAAGCTTTTTATAAAAGTGGAACTATTTATGAATGGAATATAGTTGGAGTGACTGAATACCAGATTATTAATAGACTCCAAGATATGACTATGGTCAGTACAACTTATAAAACTACGGATTCTTCATATCATTCTATAGCGCACGCTTTGTTTGTGGTTTTACTAGACAACTCAAACGCTAGTGGGATAACTATCTCACCCCAAATGATAGGAATTCAATCTTAAATGCTTACATGAAAACTTCTAAATCTAATCTAATTGTACATTTATTACAAATGATGATAATAAATAAACTGGAGGATATTAATAGAAATAAAAATGGATTTGAAAACTTACTACTCGAGAAGCTAGATACAATCTGGAACAACCTGGAAATAAAGATAATTGGACATAGCCAAGACTTTGAAACTAAAACTATTTCTACTTGGATCTAAACTAGGACTTCCGAGGCCATTTTATAGAAAATTGAATGTAGAGTTTGCATTGGATGCTCTGGAGTCTTCTGGTGGTGGCATGTGAAAAGAGACAATCTTCACATGGGGTCTTCTGGTAAAAGCATCTACATTCAGCTACTTTTGGCTTCTGGGTTAATTGAAGTCTTCTGGTGGTGGCATGTGAAAAGAGACAGTCTTCACATGGGGTCTTCTGGAATCTTCTGGTAAAAACATCTAAATTCAACTACTTAATCTGAAAATGAATAGTAAGGTGCAAAGTATTGTAGGACTTTTGACCACATGCTAGAAACCTTGAAAATACTGATCTTGTGCATATAACTTTTGACTATCCTTGGAATCTTGATAAAATCTTCTGGGTCCATCAATTTGTCATAATTAAGGAATACGAGGGAAGACACCAAAACAATCGTCTTCATTTTCCTGTGCATAACCGGAGGAGTCTGATTTTGGGATCTCATTGTCGTCGCTATCTGAAAGCCGAGAAAGTTCTTCTTTGTGTTTCTAGTGATATTCTTTTTTAGATTTTCTAGAGGCAAGCAGGGACTGACTCTGAATTTTCTGGAGGAAGAATTGGGATCTGTCATCTGTAAAATGGGGAACCAAATGCTGTGTCTGGAAATATGCTAATACTGCTTGAGGTGAAGTTGGGGTAGGATCAAACTGGTCCCACCATTTAATTTTCAAAATGCGGCCAAGAGTTGGGAAAGTTGCCACTGAGTAAGTACAAATTGTACAATATTCCAAAAGATACCCAAGCGAGGGTGAATAAAGCATTGAAGAAAAAGAAATGAGGAAATCTGGAGAATTTTGGAGGAATGGAGAATCTTTGATAGAATAGGTGGAAACCCTCAGACACAAGTCTGGGGAGAGTTTCTGTGAGAGGACCAAACTGTATCCACCAATCAAGGAACCAATTAGGGACAACAGGATTGAACGTATGCCTGAAATAAAACATCCAAGAATGTTGGAGATTCTTTTTTTTGAAGTAAAACAGTGAAACCAAGCTTTCTGGTAATCCCTATAATTAAAATCGGGGGATTCAAATTCTTAAGAAAAAAGTCTGGATTCAAAGGGGTTAGGTCCCCAAGCAGAAAGTGTAAGGACTTGAAATAAAACAACAGCATAGCTACCTTAGAAGAATTATGTGTATATATATATATATATATATGAGAAATGCTAGCCTCAGTCGCAGGTTTCCGAGCTCTCACAGTGGTGGCGACAAGTGTTGCTACTTTTACCCATTACCTTGAGAATCGTTATAAACCATTAGTTCTCCCTTTTAAAATTTTGTTTTTTAAAACCTGTTGAAGGGGTAGCAACGCCACGTGTTGCACCCATCGTGAGAGTTTGGAAAAAAATTGAATTGTGATTGGGGCTACCAGATGGAGATTTCAAACTTTCCCAAACTCTCATTGTAGGTGCAACACCTATCATTGCTACCCTTTCACAGGTTAGGAAAAAAAAATCAAAAGAGGAAGTTATGATCTCAACCGGTTCGAAATGTAACCGGGAAAAGTAGTGACACATGTTGCACCCACTGTGAGAGTTTGCAAGCTTGCGTTTGGGGCTAGCATTTCTCATATATATCCTTGTATATTAGACTTCCTAGTCTAAATGGAGAGAATTCTGATTTAGGATGTGCCTCTGAATTGTGGATTACCCAAGACCACCTCGAACTCACCAGGAATGGTCTGCCCTATATGTGGCTATGTGGTGATCTCCCTCCTGTGGAAATGAAGTTACGAACAAAGAGTCTGAAAAGAAAAAGGGATCCACCATCATGGACAAGGAGAAATGCAAAATGATGAAGGGCCAATCCAATCACTCTAACTGGAAAAGTGAAACAGAGATGCAGCTTCAGCAGCATTTTGATTAGCAATATCCAAGGTCAGAGATTACCTGAAGATATGAAACTGTTTTATAACTTTAGCAATATTATCTGACACATGAGTCCCATTAGCCGACTCCAAATAACACCAGAAATATTGTCTTAAGATATACATGAAATGTCTTGTAACTTCAACAGTATCATATCTGAATTAATGCTTTTCAAGATGTTCTTCTCTATGGATTCTTTATAGCCTCACTGCAATCTGATGTATAATTTAGGTGCTTCAGTGGCAGATCTTGCGAGAACGTCTGCTTTACATGACACTAATGAAGCACAGCATCGGAGTATCATAAGAAAATGGAAACAAACAAAACACCCCCAACAAAAGGTAACAAATAGTTGTTTGATGTACTTTAGCCTGTAGCTAGAAGAGAATATAAATTATTAAAGCACTTGAATGCCTTTCACCACTTCTAACCCAACAGCAACAGCTCCTTCCAAAATGTCAGAAACAGGATTCTATAAAATACTTTGGATCATTAATCTTGTGTAGAATGTGCCTCTTTTTGCTGATGATTTCTCTTTCAAATTCACAGTTGCTGATATATATATATATTGTTCAATATTTTAAATTTGAATGATTTTAGAGTTTATTTTTTTATTTTTGTTTTGATTGCCATAATTTCTCATTCTTTTGTATTGGTTAGCATTAGTTGCTTATTAATATTTTTACTTAATTTTTCATATTAAATATCACTCAAATAATTGCAATGACCTTAATATTCTTTCTATTCTTAAAATATTTTTAAAATTTTAAAAATATATACTTGTCATGAATGTGCATCATATTTGCAAAAAATTAGCAACTTTTCATTTTATGTTCAATTACTTTGAAAATATTTCTTTCCTTTGAAAGCAACTATTGATAAATATACTTTCTTCATTAAACTTATATAAAATTTCTAAAAGGTAAATTGTAAAAACAAATTACGTGTAACACACTTGCATTTTTACTAATGTGTATATATATATATATATATATATACTTGTGAACCCTTTTTGTATTTTCTTTGCTTTTGATCTTAATTTAATTATCTTTATTGAAAATAAAATAAAAATAGGTGTGAACCGTGTGGTGACCTGTTGGTAGCAGTTCACAAGCAGCTTTGATTCGTTAACCCTATTAATGGATATGATGAAGCTTCTTCTCTTGATTTTTCTCTATTTGGGAGTTGAGAATGCCCTCTTTTCAAATGTAGATTTAATTGATTAGTCGTGCAAGTTAACAGTTGCTTTTCTCATATGAAAATAATATTTGGTATTTATTTTCAGTGCTTAAATTAATTATATTTATGTATATATAATTAATTAAATATATGTAGAATTAATGTACTTAATTGAAGAATTAAAATAAATTAAATATATTTGTAAATATTTTATAGATTAGGTATATATATATATATATATATATATATATATAATTGAGTCGAGATTTTATCGAGCCGAGGGATGGGATGTGCAGGCTTAATTCGTTAATTAAACGAGCACGAAAATCAAGCTCAAGCTTGGCTTGTTAATTAAATAAACAATCTTGATCGAGCTTTTAATGAGTCGTTTGCGAGCAGTGTAGTTCATTAATCAGCCCTACCTGTTGGTTCCAAAGAGTATAACAAAAAACTGAACCGTGGAACATTGGGTGAGTTTGAGTAGGTTGACGGGTCGGGTCAGAAAGTGGCATATCTAATTGGATGTCCTAATCTAAGCACTGCTTCCCATAGCTCTCTCTCTCTCTCTCTCTCTCTCTATATATATATATATATATATGAGAAATGCTAGCCCCAGTCTAAGATTTCCAAGCTCCCACAGTGGTGGCGACAAGTGTCGCTACTTTTACCTATTACCTGGAGAATTGGTATAAACCATCAATTCTCCCTTTGAAAATTTTGGTTTTTTAAACTTGTTGAATGGATAGCAATGCTACGGGTTGCACCCACAGTGAGAGTTTGGAAAATTTTGAATTGTGACTGGGGCTACCAGACGCAGATTTCAAAATTTTTTCAAACTCATTGTAGGTGCAACACCTGTCATTGCTACCCTTTACACAGGTTAAGAAAAAAAAATCTAAAGAGGAAGTTATGATCTCTACTGGTTCTAAATGTAACAGAGAAAAGTAACGACACATGTTGCAGCCACAGTGAGAGTTTGGAAGCTTGCGTCTGAGGCTAGCATTTCTCATATATATCCTTGTGGCTTAGTCTAAATGAAGAGAATTCTGATTTAGGATGTGCCTGCAATGTGGATTACCCAAGACCACCTCCAACCCACCAGGAATGGTCTGCCTTGGATGTGACTATGTGGTGATCTCCTTTGGGAAATGAAGTCACGAACAAAGAGTCCGAAAAGAAAAAGGCATCCACCATCAAGGACAAGGAGAGATGCAAAAGGATGAAGGGCCAATCCAGTCACTCTACCTAGAGGCTAGAAGAGTGAAACAGAGATGCAGCTGGCTTCAGCAGCAGTTTGATTAACAATGTCCAAGAGCATCATTGTCAGAGATTACCCAAGATATGACACTGTTTTATAATTTTATTAGTGTTATCTGAGACATGAATGTTGTTCTATGACTTTATTAACTTAGTTCAGAAGCAGTCCCATTTGCAGACTAAAAAATAGCACCAGAAATGTTGTTTTAAGATGAATGTGAAATGTCTTGTAACTTTGACAGTATCATATCTGAATTAATGCATTTTCAAGATGTTCTTCTCTATGGACTCTTTATAGCCTCACTGCAATCTGATTTATAATATAGGTGCTTCTGTGGCAGATCCAGCTAGAACATCTGCTTTACATGATGTTAATGAAGCGCAGCTCATCGGGAGTATCACAAGAAAATGGAAACAAACAAAACAGCCCCAACAAAAAGGCAACAAATAGTTTTTTGATGTACTATAGCCTGTAGCTAGAAGAGAGTATAAATTATTCAAGCACTTGAATGACTTTCACCATTTCTAACCCAACAGCAGCTGCTCCTTCCAAAATGTCAGAAACAGGATTCTATAAAAGACTTTTGGATCATTGATCTTGTGTGGAATGAGCCTCTTTTTGCTGGATTTCTCTTTCAAATTCACAGTTGTAGATGTATTTATTGAAGAAGCATGTCCCTTATTCAATGCGAAAGGGTCACTATTCTAAGTGTTTTGGACAAGATTCTCACCATTGATCATTTTGAGAACTGGGGGATGCCAGATGTTGTATGTGTCTTGAAGCTGAAGAAGACGTGAACCACCTCTTGCTCCATTGCCTATCATCTAGGCGACTAGGACTATCTGTTTGAGATTCCAGGGCCTCTCCCAAAGGAAGCAAGGAATACCCTTTGGGGTCAGCCCTCCCACGGAATTTTCCCGGACTTATCTGGTGTGGTGGGTTGTGGGCTTTTGTCGCATCCTTGGGGCGTAGTCCTGAGTCCTGACTCAAAGGGTCGGCTATGTGAGCAATAGACTCCACATGATTGAGTCTAGGGTGAGCAATAGTTTGCTCCACGGGCGAGGAGCGAACTATTGCTCCTCGCTCTCACAAATTCGCTCCTCGCTCTCACAAAGCTACCCTGCCTTGACTCATGTTAATTTGTAACCCTGAAGTTAAATATTTTTTTATTTTATTTTTTCTAAAACCAAAGGGTAGATGGGTGAACCCTAGGGGTTAGTGAACTTTAACCACAGTTAAATCGAGTTTAAAGAGGGACACTGGCATGAAAAGGAGGCCCAAGACACCCCTATTTGCGCCACCGACCGAGGAGGTGAAAATTTTCCTTCTAGGGTGGCGTTTGACAAATCTTACAAGTATTTTATCTAAAATTTTAAGGCATAGTGCGAATATAAATATGGGAAACGTTTAGCGCACCTCGCATTTGGATATACAACCAAATGCTATCTAAGGAACGCCACCTGGTATGAAAGGCTTTCGTTAAGGCAGCAAATCCTCTCCGGTGATAACCGGATTTGCAAATCCGGTTATCACCCCTAGAGGTCACCACGTGTCTCCTTTGACACCCCTTAACCGTGGGTAAGGTTCACCCAACCCTAGGGTTCACCCACCTATTTTTGGTTTTTTTTAAAAAATAATAATTCTTTGTTTAAAATTAAAAAACTATTTTTAGAGTTTTTTTGATATTAAAAACAGTTTTTCAATTTTAAAAAAAGAATTATTATTTTTAAAAAAAAACCAAAAATAGGTGGGTGAACCCTAGGGTTGGGTGAACCTTACCCACGGTTAAGGGGTGTCAAAGGAGACACGTGGTGACCTCTAGGGGTGATAACCGGATTTGCACGGAGAGGATTTGATGCCTTTCGTTAATTATTTAGCCGATTTTGTGAGCTATTTTATTCACTTAAAAAAACATACACTCTTGCGACATATAATTACAAGTCTACCATTTTTTTTCATTTCAAAACACATCTATTATATTGTCTTGCCCCATCCACTTTTAGAAAAAAGATATATATATATATATATATATATTAACCTTGACTTGATTAAGCTTAACCCCCTAATTAAAATGGAACAAAATGGAAAGGCATTCGCTTAACTAAGCGAATGCGGGGCAGCTAATCACTGCTCTATTATTTTTGGGAAATAGATAGTGGACCTACGCATTCAATTATGGGTGAATGTGGGTCCCCATTGGTCCACGTTCCCCTTTTTAACACCCATTATTGTGGTTAAGATTGTCTCTCCAATGGTTCATCCATTCAATCTTAGGTTTTTTTTTAAATTAAAAGAAATTATTAACTTTAATTTAGTTAAATTTAACCATAATAAAAAATACATTAAGAGGGACACGTGGACTGACATTCGGTTTTTACTTGCTCCATTTTTACATGCCAGTTACAGTTACAAGTTATTACAACCCAAAATAAAATAAATGTATTGACTTTTCCATGTAGTAATGCTCTCGTGATTGGGAACGAACGTGGGTATTTTTTTAATACCTTAATTGATCATCGTTGATCCGACAGCCGTGGGATCTATACTAGCTGAATGAGCATTCCAATTTTCGTTGCCAAGTTGCCAAGGGTGTCAACGGAAACACATATTATTCACATTTGATTTGTATCTAAATTCGTTTACACGAGGGAATTTAAATAATAATTTTACTATCCGTTTATAATGAGATACGATTATTGGTATACTATCTATTTATAATTGGATACGAATATGAATATTGGTATATCCAATTTGATAAATATCCGACTGATTATATAATATATTATTACATATGTAATTAATATATTATAAGTTTATATAAATATATATTTTTATATAATTTAAGACATTAAATTATTATTCTTTAATATAAAATATTAATTTCTTATTTTTAAACATATAAAATTTATATTTTTTATTGCATTTTCTTTAAAAATTTTTAAAAGTAATTAGATAATTAGAATATTTTCCATATTCCAATATTTGAATCGGAATTAGATATAAATATTATATTTTAATCGGATTTAGATAGTTGGATATGTAAACGGATACGAATTCTATCTTCTCCAAATTCGCTCCATTCACATCCCTAACGTTACCCACTTAAATCCGTATCTAAATGCGGGGTCACAACACAAATATGAAATATATAATACCGGTATTTAAATCCATATCTAAATGCGGGGTGGTCCCCGACACAAATATGAAATATATAATATCGGTTGACAAATCTTAAAAGGAAAATAATCACCTCCTCGGCCGGTGACACGAGGAGGGGCGTCTCGGCTCCCATTTTCTTGTCATGTGTCCCCCTTCTTACCCGATTGAACTATGATTAAGATTCATCCACCCTTAGGTTCACCCATCTACCCTTGGTTTTTTTTTTTTTTTTAAATTAACTACAGGGTTAAAAAACAAACTAACCCGAATTAATGGGAGTTGAAGGGTCGGTTATGTGAGAGCAGGGGTGGAGCCAAGGGGGGGGGCCTGGGACACGTGCCCCCCTAAACTTTTGGAAAAAAGGTTTTTTTTTTATATGTATTATATGGCATAGCATGGGCATGGAGGAAGATGGAGATCCAATCACAGCCAATTGCAATTGAACTCAGGAGAGTTCAATCGCACCGGCCACAAGCCAACACATGTCCCTTTTAACCCTATTAATTGTGGTTAAGATTCACTAACCTTTGAGGGTTCACCAATATAACTTTAGTTTTAAAAAAAAATATTAACCCTAAGGGTTACAAATCCTTAACTATAGTTTAATATTTTTTTCTAAAACTAAGGTTATATTGTTGAACATCATGTCACGACCCAAACTAATCAGGATATGATCAAGGAATAATCACATCTTTAGAGTAAAAATAATTATTGTTCAAAATAAAATTTTTGTTAGTGGCCAAATTATTATTATTAAAAAAAATTCGACAGAGTTCCGTTTGTACTTTGATTAAAAAATTCATGTCATAACGTTTGGTATTTCCTATAATTAATATTACAACCATCAAGCATCATCTCGTGGTATTATTATCATAATACTAATGAAAGAGGCACCAATCATACTATTACATCCATCCCACATCAATTTTCAATACCCATGCCTCATTGGCTCAAAATACATAGATAGTCCAAAATTCAATAATTTCCAAGTCAATATATATAAAAATGCTTATGTGCTAATAAACAATAGTCAAAAAGGCACATATTCAAAGTTATATGTACAAAAACAAAATATTAACACCAAGCCCCTTTTCACTTTCAATTAATCTTCTCCTCGCTCAAATCTGTAAAATAACAATAAGGGGTGAGCCAACGCTTAGTAGAAACAATATTTCTAAAGTTGCATGAGGTTTTAAAACTATATGAGCATACACAATTAAATAATTCATTTAAGGATAAGAATCTAATTAACAATTCACGTGTTGAAATAAATGAGAAATCTATTTGAATGATATAAAAATGAGTACAATGTTGAATATTATTAATTTCTGAACCAGTATTTCCACAATCCTCTCCAAATAATCCAAGAATGCAAGGTAGTGATATATGAGACCGATTTTCATGCAGCTCGGTCAACACTCTTTCAACCTACACAAGTAGGTCCTTCCCAGGGGCTTTAGGGATTTTCACCCAAGGGAACACAATGCCCTATTTGTTTTTCAACGTAATGTCAGGACCATCCGGTTATGCGGGAACGGAACCACTCTCACAACCGGTGCCCTCCCTTATCAATACGCATTCGAGGGTCTTATTCGAGAGACCAAACAAGTCTATCATTTTTCATTCCATGAGTTACTATTATCAAAACCAAACCACGATTCCAATTCTCTTATCAATAATTAAGGAAATGCATAGTATGTAATTGTAAGAAAATCAATAGTCTCCAATACATTTGAAGTCCCAAAACTCAAATGGTAGTACGTTACATGTGAAAACTATCATGGATCATATACAAAGAACTATTCATAATGTTCATTTAATAAATGACGAATAATTTATAGTTCAATGAAAAGCATTTAGGAAAATCTCATTACAAAAAATATAACTCCACAACTAAACATTTATATGTATTTTTTGACTTCCAACATTCTCACAAGTTTATATCAAAACGACGATGAAATCCAAAGGTTAGATCACATACATTTAATAATAAAATTATCAACATGAAATTAAAGAAATAGAGTCCCTACCTCAACCAAGAAAATTCAACGATGATTCCTAAGTGTAGTCAAGCCCAGGGAGTTCACACTACTGCGAAATTTCTGTTAGACAAAAAATAAAATCCTTATACCCTAGTTTAAAGTATAATAATACTAGTGATTTTGGTTATAGATAAAGATTTTAAGCACTTAAATTATTCTCAAATGATCTCCAATAGATTCTGGTATTTTACCTATTTTCTTGGATTTTTTTTTTTAATTTTTTTTTATCCTAACTAACATCATTTAGACTCCATTTCATTTATCTTAAACAAAATATTAGGAGATCAAAAAATGAGTTCAAGGTTAAGATTTGTCTTTACCTCTCTCATTACAAGGTCGATGCTTTAGCTTGATGCTTGATCCCACCACCTTTCACCTTCTTCTTCTCTTCTCAAATCTCTCTCTTTCTCTAAGAAAATATTAGGGTTAGGGTTGAGAAAGAAAAATTGGTATTTATACTTAGGTTTGGGTGACTTAATCTAAGCCCTTGATTCTCATTTAATCTTGACAATTCATTGTCACTACTAGGTGTAAGTGTGTGTATCATGTTATGGTGCACCTATCAATAACAATTTATCCTTTTAATAAATTTCTCCAACATTTTTTTTTAAAAAAAATTCTTTTCTAATTTCATGAAATTCTCTATATTTACCCCCAACAATGCCTTATAAACTTAATACTTAAATATGATTAATTTCTAATTAGTCTCTTAATCACACAATTAAACTTAATTTAAGATACTAATCATCACACATCAAGGGTTTGTAATCTCAACCACAATTAATAGGGGTTACAAGGGACATGGGCCTCTAGGTGTGATTGAACTCTCAAGAGTTCAATCGCGATTGGCTGTGATTCGATCTCAAGTGGGTGCCCCTAAGTTTTTGAATTTTTTTTAAAAAAATATAGTTTCTAAGGATTTAGAATCCTCTACTGTTATAACCAAACTCCTTGGAGTCGATTACAACCCATAGGTCAAACATGACCTTTTTAATACCTCTTGATTGTGATTAAGATTCACTCCTAACCTTGGTGTTTAGAAGAAAAAATTTGACTCTAAAGGTTAAAGTTGCTAACTAGAGTTAAAAGACTTTTGTGTTGGAATTGGACTCCAAGGAGTTTGGTTAAAACTGTTAAGGATTAGTCAGGGTCAGTTGTCCCATTGAATTTTCAAAAAAAAAAAAAAACTTTTAAGTATTTTGTTTAATTATTTAATAGGTCATTGAACAAGTGGACAACTGCTCCCTAAAATTTTCAAAAAAATTATAATATATTATTTAATATGGCATAGCTATAAGGCAAGGAGACAACTGCTCCCGTAAACAAGAAGAAACAAAATGTATGGATGAAATGACCCACAAGTCGCCAATTTCTTTTTTTCGGGGCCTCTACCCTCGAACCCCTGGCCCTTAAACTAAATGTGCCCTCCTACGATACATTCCTGGCTCCTCCCCTGTGTGAGAGCGAGGAATAGTCCCCTCCTCAGCCGATGAGGGGACTATTACTCATCTTTAAAGTAGACGTTATATGACTTCAAACATTGCCACTTTTTTCAAATATAGGGCCAATGTTTGTTGTGAAATGGAATTACCTTCACTTTAGGGTGAATTAAAGGAGGTTTTGTCCTTATAAAAATTGTGAAATACCAAAAATGCTCCACCTCTCGAAAATAAGACTTGTTTTTCCTGGGATCGGATTTGAGCAGGCTCTCGCTAGATCAAAATCATCTAGATTAAGTCATGCATGCAACATGTGGCAATAAAAAGGGGAGAAGATATCAAATGGAGATCAAAAGTCAAAAAACAAGGGAGAAAATAAAATACTTCTCCCCTTTTTATTGGCACATGTCGCATGCATGACTTAGGTCAGATGATTTTGATCTGGTAGATCAAATCCAATCCCATATTTCCTTGACCTTACCGACAATTTAATTTCCTAAAAAAAATATAAAATTGAACTCTTATTTATAGTATTTATTGAAATATCTCTTTATTAAATATAATAGTTGTCAAACGTCCCTATGCAGTTGAGCAATTTCTATCTAGGAGTCATAGAAAGAAATTGTCAAAATTTATACAAAACCAGAGATACATATAGGTTTAGGTAACCCCTGTATGATATTTATACCGATAAAAATGAGCGATACCTATCATTTTAATAGTTATTTATGTTTTTATTAATTATACTTATGTTTTCTAATTTATTTTAAAGTCGTTTTACATGATTTTATATTCAGTAAATTTAGTTCTTATAGCTCATTTGATTTTTTTAAATTAAATAAAATTAATGAAAAAAAATTATATGTATCTTCCGAAACCGATTTATAGGTTTCAATTGAGAACGATAGATCTCCAAAACTGTATTTTTAATCTTGCTAGGAGTCCTTGGGGCTTCATATATAGATTGTATTCATAGTTGGGCTCTTATTGTTTCTTGACTCTGACCCTCTTTGGGTTTCTTTTTGTGAGGGTCTAATCCAATTACCTTGTTTCTTTGGTGCTAACTTTTGGCTTTCACTACCAATTCATTAGTACTTAAATTCTTGCTTTGTTTGGAAGGAAAGTGCATCAAAGATTTTAGGATAAATTAAATGATCGATCATGAACTTTCTTTAAAAGGAGTTTAAATACAAAGCGGAAAAACGAAGCTTCCCTTTTTACCTATTGGTGATGGCAATCTTGTAATTATAGAAAAAAATGTTTTACAAAATTACAACTATCTTTCTCCATAATTACAAGAATGTCACTACTAATGGATAAAAATGTGAGTTCTGCTTTTCCGCGGTGAAGAAGTGCTTCCCTTTGTAGTTAAACTCCTTTAAAATCCCTAATTTTAGAGTTTGGGAGTATGGGAAATGACATTACACTTCATTGTCACCACTGGGGTTGCTATACATGTTACCATTCATGTCATTCATAAGTATGGTTTTTTTTTCCTAGGTATCGGACATCATTTTTCTATCGAGGTCTGTTCTTTTGGTGAGACTTATAAAGCTTGGCTTTGCACTTTGTCGTGATAGTTTTTGAGAAATTTGAGTTACTTTATCAAGGTTTTAAACAAAATTAATTCTTATCATAATGGGATTTCAAGTCTTGTAATTTTTTACTCCATTTGAAATCATTTATTTTACTCCATTTGAAATCTTAGGTCTCAGGGGAATTGCAACACAAAAGATGAAAAGCACAATAGATGTAGTTTTCAGGAATTTTTTATTTTTTTTCCATTTTGTGAAATTAAAAAATTGCAAATGTATCAGACTTTATAACTCTTACCAAAAAACAGTTAGACCCATATTAGTAAATTAGTGGACATATCAACCACTTTACTCAAAGGGCTCGAAACCAAGTCTACCCTTGGGGATAAACTACCACAACTAGAAAAATAGGGATGTGTAAGTATGACAAAATTCACGAGACATTTTTTTGGACATTTCTGGATATTCGCAAATGTTTCTATCCTCTACAAAATTATCAAGAAAGCCCTGGTGTAAAGAACAAGCAATCATACATGGTAGGTAATAAAGACGAGTGAACTTTAGAAAATTCGAGATCAATGCCCATCTGAATCCATCTTTCTATCGATTTTTTATCCTCTTTGTACTATGTTTAGTGATGTCATCTCGAACAGGATCAACTGGAATATAAGTACAAAGGAAAAAAATTACAAGACCCACAGCTTTACAGTAAAATTCCTGAGTGCTGACTAGGACGGTGAATGTGGGCATGGAACTGTCTCTCGCGGATGCCAGAAAAGGCCTCGGATTGTCTCTGGCGAAGCGAGGAAGGCTTTGGCTCGGGCAACCACAAATGAGTGGATAAGTGGTGGAGAGGTCAAAATCTTGGGCTCATGATTTTGACTTCTTCACTCACAGACATGTGGTGATAAGTGTGTGAGAAAAATGGGGAGAGATATCAATGGAAGAGAAGTCAAAATCATGGGGAGAAAATGAAATGACTTCTCTTCTTTTTATCACCACATGTCACCTATCGTATGATTGCCTGAGACCACTTTTTGGCTTTGCCAGAGACAATCCGAGGCCGCCAGAAAAATGGTCTCTGACTTCACATATCGTCGGACATGTGGTGATAAGAAGGGGTGAGATATCAAGTAGGGATAAGTAAAAAACATGAGAGAAAATGAAATTACTTCTCCTCCTTTCTATCACCATATGTATGTAGGATGATGTGTGGAAAGCGAGAGATCATTTTCTAGCATCTGCCAGAGATAATCCAATCCCGTGAAACGTGAGTTTTGGAATGAAAAATGCTAGATCACAAAGTTATAAACTGGTCGTGACAAAACGTTTGACCGATTATAACAAAACTAACGTTATTTATTATTTAGTTATTGGTGTTTAGGATTGGCCAAGGCTAAAACAAACATCTAACTATAGATCAGATCGATTGGTAAATGACTGTCTTCTAAGTTCTAAGTAGGTACACACCTGGGAATAGTAGGTGTCCCTTCCTTAGAAAGGTGGTTCCGGGTTCCATTCCTGAGAGAGTGAGAGTGGGTTGCACTCTCCACCCGCCTTTAACTTAGATACTGACTTGCTAACCGGGGGTACGACCTAACCATGTGTCTCATACCCCAAAAAAAAAAAAAAAAAGGGTTCTAAGTGGGTCCCAACCTACGCAGCAAATGCCAAGTATCATCGTTCAAAAAAAAGAACTAGAAGAAAAGATTCCTAGATCCACATGTCTAGTTTTTAATAAGACTAGTGGGCCGTGAACGTGTAAGGCAAGTGCAGGTTTTTGTTTCAATTACTTGTTATAAGAGTGAACGGGGTAGAGGGTAGAAGAGGATAGGCCTACACAGTTTGAACCAACTCATCAGTGTTATTCTGTGCCTTTTATTTTTTTTTTTGTAACATAGGGTGTCCCCAATCCTTCGGATTAGGACTAATCTGGAAGGGTGTGACGAGAGCTTACAACCCGTGATAGTAAGTCCGAGAAAATGCCGTGCAGGGTTGGCCCCAAAGGATAGTGAGACGTCGAACCCAGGACCTCCCGCTTTATGAGGCATAAGTGCTGGGAACCATTGATCCACCCCAAGATCTTTAAAGAGATCCTGACTGTTAAAAGAGTAAGATTTCTTGTCTTGAATGGATTTAAAAGTTGTAAATAGTTGTTCAAAGAGATCCTAACCTTTAACCGTAAAGGCCACGGGGAAATATCACAAACGATTTGCTTCCCCCCACAGTTAACATAATTCGAAGTGTGGAATAGGATAGATAATTCTAGCTAGAAATTAGGGGACGTAAAAAGAATTAAAAAAAAGTATATGAAAAATTAGAAAAGAGGGCCATCCACAGGTAGGTGACTACCTCTTTTTATATAGGTTATTAGAAATGACACCTATTCACTTGAGTTTAATTAAATATAGGCAGAGCCAGGGATCCTGTGTTTGAGTTGTTCTCCATTTATAATGGTGGCAGTATGATAATTTGCGAGAAATAGTGTAGTTTTGTAATAATTACAAGATTGTTACTAACTTCACATTACAGATTAAGAGAGATTTCTTGGAGCTCCTCTCAAATTCCATATTTAAATATTTTTATTTTGTTAAAAATTTTGTTCTAAAGATTAGGGTTTAGAGAATAATCCTACGGCTAAAGTTGTTTTTACAAGAGTTAAAAAAGACATCTCAAAAAATGTCATAAAAGTTAGAAGAAAATACATTTACACCCTCAAGATTTGATGAAAATACACATAGACCTCCTCAAGCTTCAGAAAATACATTAGATATTCCTACTTTTCAAAATATTGACACTTACACTCCTTTCATCAGTTGACCGTTAGTCTACTGATGGAATGAGAATATCATGCGATAAAATGGTATGAATTACCAAAAATACCCTCTCTAAAATTCTCATTTTCCATTTTTTTCATATACCAAATTGTCCCTTTCATGTTTTTTAAATGAAATCAAATGATGTGTCCTTTTTGACACCCCTTGTGGTGGCCACATGTCCTTGTTGACACCCCTTGAAGTGGCCACGTGTCTTTCTTGACACCTCTTGAGGTAGCCACGTGTCCTTTTTGACAACCTTTGAGGTGGCCACGTGTCTTTTTTAACACCCCTTAAATGGGGGTTAGATTCACCCACCCCTATGGTTCACCCGCTCATCCTTGGTTTTTTTTTAAAATATTAATTCTTTTTTAAAAATTTAATAATTATTTAAAGACTTTTTAATATTAAAATATTTTAAAAAATAATTAATATTTAGAAAAAAAGAACCAAGGATGGGCGGGGGAACCCTAGGGGTGGCCACGTGTCCTTTTTGACAGCCCTTGAAGTAGTCACATGTCCCTTTTGACTCCCCTTAATTGTGGTTAAGATTCACCCACCCCTAGGGTTCACTCACCCATCCTTGGTTTTTTTTTTATAATTCTTTTTTAAATATTAATTCTTTTTAAAATTTAAAAACTATTTTTAATATTAAAATATTTTTAAAAAGAATTAATATTTTTCAAAAAAACAAGGATTGTCGGGTGAACCCTTGAGGTGGCCACATGTCCTTTTTGACACCCTTAAATGAGTTAGATTCACCCACCCCTAAGGTTCACTCGCCCATCCTTAGTTTTTTTTTCTTCTAAATATTAATTATGTTTAAAAATATTTTAATATTAAAAATTCTTAAAAACAATTCTTGAATTTAAAAAAAAGAATTAAAATTTAGAAAGAAAAAAAATCCAACGATGGGCGGGTGAACCATAGGGGTGGGTGAATCTAATCCCATTTAAGGGATGTCAAGAAGGACATGTGGCTACCTCAAGGGGTGTCAAAAAAGACACGTGGCTACATCAAGGGATGTCAAAGACATGTGGCCACCACAAGGGGTGTCGAAAAAGACATGTGGCCACCACAAGTGGTGTCAAAAAGGACACGTGATCACCCTAAAGGATTTGATTTCATTTAAAAATGAAGGAGTAATTTTGTATATGAGAAAAATGAAAAATGAGAACTTTAGAGAGGGTATTTTTGGAAGTTCATACCTTTTTATCCCATGACATCATCATTCCATTAATTGACAGTTAGTCAAAAATTGATGAAAGGGGTGTAAGTGTTAATATTTTGAAAAATACGGATACCTAATGTATTTTTTGAAACCGAGATAGGTCTATTTACAATTTTAAGGCTGGACCTCATTGGTCCAACTCTCCCCTCTTAAGTACTCACCATATGTGGTGAGTATTTAAGAGGGAGGAGCTGGATCAATGAGATTGGATGGTGAGTATTTAAGAGGGAGAGCTGGATTAATAAGGTCCAGCCTTAGAATTGTAAATAGATTTCACAGGTACGTTAACTATTTCTCTAATAAAAATTACTTACTACACACCATTGAATTCATAAAATTGGACAAGCGGTTGGCTCAAGTGAGAGTAGGGCTAAAACCCCTCACCCATCGAAGATAACTTTTAGGAGAAAATACATTTATACCCTTGAGGTTTGACAAAATTACACATAGACCCCCTCGATTTCAGAAAATACATTAGGTATCCCTACTTTTCAAAATATTGACACTTACACCCCTTTCATAAGTTGACTAACAGTCAAGTGATAGAATGATGATGTCATGTGATGAAAAGGTATGAATTATCAAAAATATCCTCTCTAAAGTTCTCATTTTCCATTTTTCTCATATACAAAATTGCTCATTCACTTTAAAATGAAATCAAATCATTTAGGGTGACCTCGTGTCCTTTTTGACACCCCTTGTGGTGGCCACATGTCCTTTTTGACATCCTTTGAAGTGGCCACGTGTCCTTCTTGACATCTATTGAGGTAGCCATGTGTCCTTTTTGATACCCCTTGAGGTGGCCACGTGTCATTCTTGACACCCCTTAAATGGGGTTAGATTCATCCACCCTTATGGTTCATCCGCCTATCCTTGATTTTTTTTCTTTCTAAATATTAATTCTTTTTTTTTTAATTTAAGAATTGTTTTTAAGACTTTTGTTAATATTAAAATAATTTTAAAAATAATTACTATTTAGAAAAAAAAAAACTAAGGATGGGCAGGTGAACCCTAGGGATGGGTGAATCTAACCCCATTTAAGGATGAGTGAATCTAACCCTATTTAAGGAGTGTCGAAAAGGACACGTGGCTACCTCAGGGTGTCAAAAAAGACACGTGGCCATCTCAAGGGTTCACCTGCCCATCATTGTTTTTTTTGAAAAATATTAATTATTTTTAAAAATATTTTAATATTAAAAAAACCTTAAAAACAGTTTTTAAATTTAAAAAAAAGAATTAATATTTAAAAAAAGAATTAATATAAAAAAATACTAAGGATGGCTGAGTGAACTCTTGGACAAGTGGTTGGCTCACGCCGAGAGTAGGAAAGACATAAGAGTAGGGCTAGCACTCCTCCAAGAGATGATTTCCTGTTCAAGACGAATATGCCTTGCATAGTTGAAGATCTAGATCTCTCCATCATCACATATCTATAATAAATCCAACGTGTCTCAACAATTCCTAAAGCCTTTATATCTTCCTTCCTTCTCATAACCATCCACACCACACAAAGCATAAAGGAAAATGGCCAATCCAGTCAACCATCTCTGGTTCCTCCTTCCGATCCTCCTCTCCTTCGCCACAATCTCTCGATCCGCTGTAAGATCCGCCACAAAACCCTAAAAACCCCACACCCCCTTTACATTTCTCTCTCTCTAGTCTCTATCACAAATCTTTGATCCTTTTTTTGTGTTTTTTTTTTGTTTCAGGATGATTGCGTATATACAGTCTACATCAGGACAGGATCGGTACTGAAAGGAGGAACAGACTCGATAATCAGCCTGACGGTCTATGACACAGAAGGAGGGATCAGGATCTCGAACCTGGAGTCCTGGGGAGGTTTAATGGGGCCTGGTTACAACTACTTTGAGAGAGGAAACCTCGATATCTTCAGTGGCCGGGGACCTTGCCTGAGAGGCCCCATTTGCTCTATGAATCTCACCTCCGACGGCTCCGGCCCCCACCACGGCTGGTACTGCAACTACGTCGAGGTCACGTCCACCGGTGCCCATATTCCGTGCTCACAGCAGCTCTTTACGGTGGAGCAGTGGCTGGCGCTTGATACATCTCCTTATGAGCTTACTGCTATCAGGGACTCGTGCACCTATGCTGATAAGAATAAGATCAGATCCTTTTCTTCTTCTTCTTCGATTTAGATCCAAGTTTGGGTTTTCTCATTTTCTGGGGTTGTTTTATGTATGAATGGTGTGTATCTATCTATCAATATTTAGCAGAGGCTAATGGGCTTTGATGTGTGCTAATTTCTATGCAATATTAAGATTATAATAAGGTTATAGTATGAACTATGAACCCTATACCCGATGATTTTCCTTTTCACTTAGTGGCTGTGTATGTTCTGTCTCTAGTCCTTTAAGGGCTATAAATTGCATTAATGAGATGGGTGTCATATGGTTCTTGGCATATTCAATGGCCATAAGCCGCGTATTAAGCACAATAAACTATAAAGTCAAACACAACAGCAGATTATACAATTGAATCACGGAACCAACCAAGTGATGGGTTCCTTTGGAGAAAGTTGGGCATAAATGGTGTAAGCTTGATGGGTCTTAAAGTTAAACCCACTGGGTATTTCTTTTAGTTGGATACGGACCCTATGATTGTCCTATTAGGTAAACATGTTGAACTTTATGGCCTTGGACAACACAAAAGTCCATAGCTGGGGTCCAAGTTGAGCAGGGTATATAGGGCTATCAAAGGGCTGGGCCGGCTTTGTTGAGGCTCAATCCTCACTTGTAAGGGTCCAGTCCAAGCTCTCATAGGGCCTAAATTGGCCAGGCCCAAAACACCAGTCAGGGTCATGTTGGGCCTAGGCTTGTAAAGAAGATTTAAAAAATATCATGACATTTATTGATTCTCTTTTTTCTAAATCACTACCAGCTTTAGTCATTTTCTTAGTAAATGTTGTTAGTATGATCTTTTGGTCTTTCAAGAAGCTTAGATATGTTAAGGAAAAAGAGATCCCTTCCAATATAAAAGATGATAACATTACATATGTTTGAGATGAAGAATAAACATATTCATCTCCATGAACTTCAAATGTATAATTATACATGTATTGTTGAGTTTCTTGGAGTTCATTTGGGCATTCAACTATAGAGAAAAGCAATATGCAATTCATTGTTTTGCTTGCAGTATTTGTAAGAATTTAGTACTTAATAATTTATCTACAAGCCTAACCATATGATGTGAATTTAGATGAATCTATTCTTAACAGTTGAACTTTTGTTATGCAGGCTAGGAGCAATGTGATAGTAAAGCATGGTGTACCATCTATCAAATATCTTATGTACGATTTATCTACATGCTATTCTTAGTTTTATTCATGCACTTTTGTTGTGTTTTATGTAGGGAAGGTTTTCCTACAAGCGATTGTGATCATAGAAAAGTTTAAGAAAAATATTAATTTCTAATTTATATATATATAATATGAGGGTCAGGATGGGCTTTAGGGAGTGTTGCCCAAGCCAGACCCTCATGTTAGTGGGAATAGTTTTTTCAGGCCCACTTGGGCCTGTAGGATTTTTAAATAAAAAAAAGTCTTCAATTTTGTGAGCTTTTGAGGGTCAAGTCGAGCTGCGTACCCTCATACGAGGGCCGAATTGATAAGTCTAAGGATATCCCTAATGAATTTGCAGGGTTTGGACATAACAGAACTCCACATCTAGGGTCTAAGTTAAGCAGAATATCCCAAATGAATTTGGGGTCAGACAACACAAAAGTCCATAGTTGGGGCCAAGTTGAGCAGGATATCCTAAATGAATTCGGAGACAGTATATTAAGTCGTTGGATTATGCAGAGTTCTTAATGAAAACAGAGAGAACAGAATTATAATTAGGCATATTCAAACCCGGCGATGGCATCCTCGAGTAAGATCACTCGAAGCTCCTCAGGGAAACATGGGAGGAACAAAATTGTCTCTCTATTGTAAATACTATAAGAGACAGGTAAAAATGCTACACAGTTTGATTCTAGATGCTAAAGTCATGCTAAGTAGTTTGATATGTCGCGAGCCAACTGTATGATCTGCCATGGGGACTCAATACTCAAAGGTTGTATTTATCAAAATGTTGTGGTCATAGGATGCGGATCAATACAAGCTTGAATATGATATTCAATAGTTTTGATTTTTGCCAAATGACATCATATTTGGTTAACTCTTAACACATGACACTTGTAAATAAGTTAGTAAAATGAGACTTTCCAATTGTCTCACCATTGAAAGACAGAACGCGACTCCTACCTCATAAGAATCACAAAAACAACTAGGGAGGTGAGGGAACACAATTCCTATCACAAAAACAACTAGGGAGGTGTGTTTCAATGGCTAGAGCTGCAAAGAAAGAAAATTCTAAGCGAATAGTGGTATAACGTCCAAATTTATATATTGTATCCATCTGAAAATTATTAAATGTCCGACAGATAGTGAAATAGTGTATTTCTATTCAATTTCGATTAAAATATTCAGATTTGGAAAATATTTGAACTATCTGATTACTTTAATAAAAATTTAAAAGGAATAAAAAAAGTCATAAACACAAAAAAAAAATGTAAATTTGATTAAAAATGGAAAATTACTAATTCATCCACATTTATATTAAAAATAACAGTGAAATGGAGTATTCATATTCGATTAAAATATATGAATTCAGATAATAATCGAATAATCTGATTACTTTAATAAAAAATTTAAAGAAAGAAAAAATTTCAAAAACATAAAAAAATAAATTCTATTAAAATATTAAAGTACTATTTTATCTTCATTTAGATAAAAATAACAATTTATGTTTTAAAATAATGTAAAAAGTACTTATTAATTAATAAGGAAATTGTAGGCTCATGAACTAGTAATATATTATGTATATATATAGTCTTATGAACTAATAATATATTATGTTTATAAGTTATTGAATATTTATTAGATCATATGTATCAATAACCGAATTTGAATTCGATTCTAAAAATATTAGTGGAATTTGCGTCAATTCGGATAATTATCTGAGCAAACAAATTCAGATATAAATAGACACCCCAACTGTGAGCAGATCAATTTAAGTAACGGGCCCGTAGAAGTTCATACGCTTTCCTATAGGCATGGCCATCTTCTACGTGAGGGATTTGAAGCCAAGACAAGTCCCCTAGGCCCTAGTAGGGGATTCTCATAACCACCCTTCCATGAGAGTGTTGGCTAAGAGCTAGGGGTGCAAGGTGGGCAGGTTGGGTCGGGTTAAGGGTCAACCCAAGCCCAACCCCATGATCATAATAGAATGCATTTACCCCCAACCCAGCCCTAATTTGAAACTAGGTGCCTAACCCAAGTCCAACCCAGCCCTACTTTGAAACTAGGTGCCCAAACCCAAGCCCAACCCAAGGCTCATTTCTCAACCTTAAGCTTAACTCGGATTGACGTGGGTTGGGTTCATTTGATTAGGTTGGGTTGAGCTTGTAAAATCAAGTTTGGTTATGTGAAATATGTCACTGAACCTTCAAAATGAACCAATTAGGGCTCCGTTTTTTAGGCCATTTTTTTTATAAACGTGGATATATATATATATATATATATATATATATATATATATATATTGGCTCCGTTTAAAAGTAATTATAAACGATTAGGTAACTTAAACCTTTAATAGCTTTTTTAAATAGACTCTCTCTCTCTCTATATATATATATAGGCAGGGGCGAAGCTAGGATTTTCCCTTAGGTGGCCAGAGTACTTATATCAAGAAATATGGGATTGGTGCCTTTGGGGGTTTGGGGATGTAGTCCCCGAGAAAATTTTCTATCGTGGTCTTAAAATTCATTAATGTTGCATTCCTTTAAGGGTATATTTGGTTGCCAAGAAAATAGGTAAAAATATAAAAAGGAAAAGAAAATTTTTAATAGTGTTTTGTTCAATTTTCTTTTATTCTCTCTTTTTACTTATTTTCTCAACAACCAAAAATAGGTTAAATGATTTTTATTTTTTTTCGTCACGGGTTACCAACCTTTGGCCGACTAATCCCCTCAACACATGGCAGGGCCACTTAAGGCTGTCAACGCAGCGGCTTCGAAGCAAATAGTACTATATCCATATCTAATCCGTTTAGCATTAACCTTTATCCGAATCCGCTTTGATATCCGGTAGATAGCAAAATAAACTATCCGAATTCAAATCCGATTGAATATTCAAATTCAGATAATTATCCGAATCTGTCCAATTACTTTAAGTAATCGGATACGAATTCTCAAATTCTGATAATATCCGAATTCAATCGATTCATATCAAGTCACCGATATCTTTTTTTTTTGTTCAGAACATAATTCGAGTTCCATTAACAATTGGATTTAAGCAACATGCATTGCAGAAAATATGCATTTTTTTCATTCAAAAGATAAGATATGAGCTCATTAAATAAAGCATATAATAAATCCATGTTAAACCCCCAAAAAGAAAAGAAAATCCCTAAAACTCCTACAATGCGGATCCAATCTCACCCTTTCCTTTCTCCGCCTTCTTCGGCAAGAGAGTCTGATGAATGTTGGGCAAAACCCCTCCATTAGAGCATTCCTAGCAGCCTCACCAAATTTCACTCACCAAAATAGCCAAAATTCACAAAAAGTGATTTTGGTGAGCCACTTTTTTAAATCACTACCAGCAGCCTCATCATTTTAACTGAAAAAAGAGGAGAGAGAAGCAATATTTTATTCTTTGTGTGGGACCAAAGAAAGGAAGAGAAAGAGAGAAATCTTATTTTATTATTTGTGTGGGACCCAGGGTGAGAAAAATTTAACTTTGGTGAGTACTGTGAACTCACCAAACCGATTTTGTTATTCTGCTGAGGCTGTTGGGAATCATTTTAACACCTTTTTAGTGTTTTGCCTCACCAAAATAACTTTTTGGTTATTTTGGTGAGCCAAAAGACTAAAAATGTGTTAAAATGACTCCCAACAGCCTCAAAAATCCATTTGGTGAGTACTGTAGACTCACCAAAGTTAAATCTTCTCACCCTTGGGCCCACACAAATAATAAAATAAGGTTTCTCTCTCTCCCTTTCTTTTTTTGGTCCCACACAAACAATAAAATAATATTTTTCTCTCTCTTCCTTTTTTATTTTCCCACACAAATCATTAAATATTGTCTCTCTCCTCTTTTTTTTTTGGTTAAAATGGTGAGGCTGTTGAGAGTGTTTTAAAAAAGTGGCTCACCAAAACCACTTTTTGTGGGTTTGGGCTATTTTGGTGAGTGAAATTTGGTGAGGCTGCTAGGAATGCTCTTAGCAATCCTAACAGCCCCCAAAAGCTTACTAAGCTCCTCATCATTCCTCATTGCAAGCTATATATGCCTTGGAACTATTCAATTCCTCCTATTATCCCTCGCAGCATTTCCAGCAAGCTCAAGGACCTCGACTGCAAGATACTTAAGAACGACAGATAGATAAACCGGAGCTCTAACACCGACACGTTCCGGCTTTGAGAAACCTAGCGATTCTTTCAACAGGGAACTGGAGACTGGACTTGGAAGATCTGGAGACTGATTTCGGCTTTCCTCGGCCGCTCTTCGTTGAAGCTAAACAACTCAAGTCACCGATATCTGAGAAAGGGAAACCATAAGTATTGGGGAAAATTCTGCAAACTTACATATTCACGTTTTTGTAGACCATGTGATCTCTTCTGCACAAAGGTAGGTGTTCTTGCCTCATATGCATCTCCAAGAGAGAAAAGAAGTCACCAACATGGAACTACCTAATCTCCATTTTCCTTGCTGCTTCTCTGTTTGAGATAAACATCTCAATGTCTGAAACATGAAACCAAATTTAAATCACAAGCTAATAATTTTAGCTTAGAATTTTGAATTAGAAAGAGATTCTTTGATTTTTCAAACAACATAAAAGGAAAAAAAGGGGGTTTTCATGATATTTGCACTGAGTGCTCACCACCGCCGAATGCTCTCCTCGCCGTCGAAACCCAACAAGATGAAAAGGTTCATCCATCACCGAACAACAAACCAGACTCCCCATCAAAGTGCTCTCCTCGCCCTCTTTGATGAAGCCTCGCCGCCGAAACCTATCAAGTGCTCACTGTTAAGCGCCGTTGAAGAAGAGGAAGAAGAAGAAGAAGAAGAGATGAGGGCTAGGGTTCCCCATCGAGTGCTCACTGTTCAACGCCGTTGAAGAAGAAGAAGAAGAGATGAGGACTAGGGTTCGGCTGGGAATGGGATAAATGGTCTTAGGGTTTTATGTTTATGATATTTATAGGGTTACATAATTACAATTGTAACCTCCTTAAGGATGGAGAATTACAGGTAAACCAGAGTTTTTTAAAAGCCTTGAACAATACATACATGGGTATATTTGGTATGTAACTATAAACATACCTAATTCTAATCAGTCGGATAGATAGCGGAGCGGATCAACCACTATCCGTATACGCTCCGTTTATAAACGGATACCCCTAATAACTAATCGAATCCAATCCGTCGGATACCTATTCAGATAAAAATCCTCTTAAACGGATCCGGATTCAGATATTTATCCGCTCTGTTGATAGTCTTAGGGCCACTGCACACCACATGCAAGTTAACGGCCAGGATAAACCCAACATGATGGATGTCCCCGAGAGAGCATGGGAAGTCGATCCCAACACGTCCGGGTTTAAGGCTTGCCCCAGAGACCACTGAGCCACCCCTCGGGGGAGTACAAGAAAAACAAGGGCCCTCTCTTTTGGAAAAGCCATTACATAAATAAAATTAACAATATTTTTAAATTATGGAGATTTTTTTCCTACACATGTTCAACTGGGTGGAACCTGCGCCTCCCCTTCTTGACATATGTACCTTTTAACACTCATTAATTATGGTTAAGATTCATTCACCCCTAGGGTATACATCTACCCTTGGTTTTTATATAAAATATTTAACTCTTGAGTTCGCAATTCGTAACTGGGGTTAAAGAGGGTTAAAAGAGACACATGGCTCCTAGGACTTACGCCTCATGAAACGGAAGGTCTTGGGTCGACTTCCCACTCCCCCTTTGGGTCCAATCCCACACAGATTTTCCCGGACTTACCTGGTGTGGCAGGTTGTGGGCACGTGTCGCACCCTAGGGGATTAGTCCTAACCAAAAGGGTTGGGGACACCTCAAGTTACCAAAAAAAAAAAAAAGAGGGTTAAAATAGACACATGGATGCGTAAAAAATCAATCCCTTTATATTATATACATTAAAAAATTTGCATAATTTTGTTTGGAGGGGCACTATATACAAAATTTAGATATTATATATTTTTTTACATAAAAAAAATTAAACCTACAATATAGGATATTTAAAAAAAGTAATTTGGGGGCCATGGCCTAAACCTTCCCCTGGCTCTGCCCTATATATAGGGAAGGATACTAATGAGCATGCTTATTGAAGCTTTAAATGAGCAGTCCCTCTAGAAAGATGACAGGTGAAAATTTTGCTTTTAATCTGACCATTGGATTTTAAGATGGGTCAATTGAGAGACATGTGTCAAAAACTCAGTCTGATCGGATGTATTTAGACCATCTAATTAGATTCTAGTTTGTCAGCATTAACACTTAGGAGTTCATTAGAACCAACCTAAGCTATAAAAATGATTGATCTTCTCATCTACGATCGGAAAATTTTAAATGTCTGATCAAACTGATTGTGTGCCATGTGTCTCTTGAGAGACATGTCTTGACATCCAACGGTCCAATTCTGGAACAACCTACCACATGTCATGTTATTAGGGATCGATCATTAAAGGCTTTAATGAACATGGCTCACTAGAATGCTACTTATTCTATATGTACACATATATGCATGGTCGGGCTTACATTGTTTCAAGTTGAGTTGAGGCATTAAGTCAAGCCCCAGAACCTTAAATGTTCAGCCAAGCCTATCCCCTTACCCAACACTAAGTTGTGAAAAATTTAACTATCGATCTCCATATTTTTTTATGAGAGGTAAACATAACACACACTATCACACATGCGAACACAAGCTACCACAACCACACAACCCTCTCAAAAAAGAGAGGGAGGTGGTGCTTGTGATTTTCACGCATAGCATAAACACATAGAAGAGAAAATGGTTTACGTGGTTCAGCAAAAGAGTGCCTACATCCACGAGTGTAATCCCCAAACCTTCATAAGGAGGGATTATAAGGAGTCCACTATTTATAGGTCTCTTGATACATATATAGGAAGATACACCAGATCCCGATCCTCTTCTATACTTGCTAAGAATGCAAGATTTGAAATATTCTTTCCTACAATATCACCACTAATTTAGCAACACAACCTTTCCACCAATTTAGCATGATCCATATCAATCACGTCATCTCAGCACTCCCCCTCAAGTTGGGGCATAGATATCAATGGAGCCCAACTTAGATAATATTTTTTGAAAGTGTTCCTTATCTGCAGCCTTGATAAATATATCAACAAGTGGGTCACCACTTCAGACGTAAGGGGTGTCAATGATCTTGGCCTGAACCTTCTCTCAAACAAAGTTACAGTCAACCTCGATGTGCTTGGACGTCCTTTCATGGAAGACTGGATTGGATGCAATGTGCGTGGCTGCTTGATTGTTGCAAAATATCTTGATCAGAGTATTAGGTTTAAATCCCAAATCATGAAGGAGAGACTGCAACCATATTAACTCACTGGCGGTTGATGCCATAACTCTATATTCAGCTTCACCACTAGAGCGAGCAACAACATTCTATTTCTTGATCTTCCAAGTCACAAGATTTCCTCCAACAAAGGTACAGAAGTCTGTGGTTGACCTTCTATCTATTAAATCTCCTGCCCAATCTACATCAGTGTACCCTTCAATTTCTGTGTGTCCATTCCTTTTCATCCAAATTCTCTTTCTTAGAGATGAATAAAGATACTGCAATATACAATCCATTACTTCTATATGTCCTGTCTTAGGAGCATGCATAAACCTGCTGACAAAACTAAGAACATAGGTAATATCTGGTCGAGTAATTATTAGGTAAATTAAGCGGTCCACCACTCTTTGGAATCTGCCTATATCTTACAGAGGTTCTTCAATAATGGCAAACTCATGATTATAGTCAATAGGGGTTCTTGTTCGTTTTGTACCTAGTTTTCCAGTTTCTTTCAACATGTCAAGAGTATACTTTCTTTGAGAAAGAAATAGGCCTTTGTTCGAATATGCAACCTCAATGCCCATGAAGTATTTCATTTTGCCTAGGTCTTTAATATCAAATTTTTTGTTGAGATGCTTTTTAAGGTCTAAAATTCCAGTCATATCATTCCTTGTAATGACTATATCATCATATATATTAGGACAACAATGGTTTTGTAGACCCGAATCTTCTTTCATGCCATTAACACAAATATTATGGTATATTATTCTTTTGTTATGTTTTATGCATACTTAATTATATCTAAGTCGTGTGGTGTGGTCTAAATGGTTTAAGTGTTAATAGGGTGTAAATCAGAGCTGACGATCGATCGCAGGAGACCGATGATCGATCGCCCAAAACTTGAAATCTGGAGAAGCCTCTGTTTTGTGCAACAATTGATCTCACTAACATGATGATCGATCGTCCTAAACCTAAAAAGCTTGGTGAGCTTCTGTTTCTTCAACGATCGATCGTAGCGGATACTACGATCGAACGCCAGGAGATCAACGATCGATCGCCCAATATGATGATCGATCGCCACTCGCAAATCAGGTTTTTAAAAGAGTTATGAAATTTGGGGTTTTGAACCCCTAGCCTATAAATAGCACTTCTAATTCAAGGGTTTTAGATTCTAAAGAGTTTCTAACCTAATTTGGGAGAGATTTGAGAAAAAATCTAGGATTTCAAGAGGATTTGCTTGGAGAAGAAGACAAAGCTTGAAGGAGCTTCATCTAGCAAGTTGGATTCAAGGGAAGAATCCCTAAGGCTGATATCCCTTCTAATTAACCTTCTTAAGATGTTTTTCATGTTTAAATAAGAATAGGTTTATGGATTATCAAGAGACTTACATGAATATGCATGAATTAAGGAATTGAAATATGAATTGAGGTTGATGTCATATCTAGTCTAACTCTTGTATTATTATGATTGTTGATTTAGTATATGAAATGAGAAATAAGTGAAGAAATTGCATATCTAAATAAGGATGTGGATGGATTCTTATATTAGTTGCTTAAATTGAATTATGGATTATGTTATGGATTATGGATGTATGGAAGTGATGGAGGATGGGTTAAAATGAAAAAAAGATGGATGATGAATGTGTGAATGTGGTTATAGATGAGTATGTTATGGTTATGAAATGTGAAAATGGGAAGGGCATTGTATACATAACTAACGAATGGTAGGTGTTTGTTGAAATGCCTAGGAACACTAAGTATGAAAATGATGATATTGGAAGTTTTGTATGAGTACGATAAGATATGCGATAATGAATTATGCTTAGAAATGATGTTACAAATGTTAGTATGAGCATGACAAGACATGAAGTATGTTATGATAAAATTATGTTTATTCATGTTGCATGGTGATTGATATTCGGGTAGGCCAGCGCTTAGAGGAAGTCCTCCATGTCGGGAATTCTCTAACTAGGGAGATGTGACCTAGTGGAGTTTCTTGACGGAAGACCGCAATCTAGGTGATGACCAAGCTCGGATACTAATCACAACACTCAAGCACAAGTTCACATGTGTGGTAGTTTACAACTCTCACGGGTATACATGGACACTGGATACTGAAATACAAGGACAAATACAAGTACAAAGACTTTGAATACTGAAATACAAGTACAAGGACTCTGAATCCTGAATTATAAGTACAAAGACAAGGACATTGCATAATTTTATAAGGACCCTGAAATTCAAGTAGCTCTGGTATTCGTTGATGCTCTCCATGAATAAGATTTCAAGTCCTGGATAATTATCATGGACATTTGGTATCTAAGAGTTCTAGGGGCTTACGCTTCTGTCGATGCACCTCCATGGATCTAAATACAAGACTCCGTTGACTATTTTTTATGGGAAAACAAGCATGCATGACATTCATGATACAAGTCAAAGAGTCACATAAGTACAAGAGTTAAGCTAAGTTATTATGTTCACACGTTTCCGCACTCTGATAATGTTCAAGTTATATTAAACCGCTATTGACTTTACAATTGTTACATGATGTGGATATTGGATATATGCATGTACTATTGTTACTTAGTTTGGATATCCGCTGAGTATTCAATGCTCAGTCGACCTATTATTGTCGTTCAGGTTTAGCGCAGGATCAGACAACAACTCTTTGGGTAGAAGAGGAGTACTTTGAGGAAGGAGAAGTAGGTGAGCTTCCAGAGGAGGGAGCCAGAGATTTTGATAATTATTTCTACTAGTAGATCGTAGTTTACTTTCTGAGTTGTTTTGTTTTAGACTTATGTTATTTCAAAATGTTGCTTAGATTGTTTACTGTTATTTAATGACCTTATTCTACCCGATTGTGGTGGGTTATGTGGGCTTATTTCAGTTTTTCAAGATGATTTGGATTATATATATGGAAAGAAATTTTATAATTAATATTTTGAGAGAATTATTTTTTAGTTTTGCTTTATTGCTATGGAGGTTAAACAAGGAAAAGTAATGTGGCGGACCCAAAGTCCCATTATGACCTAGGTGGGGTTTTGGGGTCGTTATTGGTTCCTAACTCATTCTTCTTTATGAACATTGACAAATCAGTCTCACTTCGTTTGAACTCAACAGTTGTGAGAACCATATTAAGCTTGGCATACCATACTCGAGGAGATTGCTTAAGGCCATATAAGGCCTTTTTTTAATTTGCATACAAGACCCTTATGATTGACGGAAACAGATAATAAAATTCTAACTGTATTCATTTTGACAACTGGGCCAAAAGTCTCCTTGTAATCAATTCCATAAGTCTAGGTAAAGCCTTTGGTGACAAGTCTAGCCTTGTGCCTTTCAAGGATCCATCATTGTTGTATTTTATTTTATAGACTCATTTACAACCTACAATTCGTTTACCTTTTGACAATTGAACAATGTCCCAAGTATGGTTCTTATTAAGGGCTTGGAGTTCTTCATCCATGACCCATTTCTACATAGGTTGGTTTTTTACCTCATGAAAACTAGAGGGTTTGACATGTTCCTCAATAGCATTAAGGAAAGCAGAATGAGCAGAAGATATGTTATCATACCAAATGTGATCTTGATGTCGCTCAAAGATATACGGTATTTTGTAGTATAGTAAAGGAGTCGTCGAACCATAAAGAACAGTGAAGATAAGGAACAATAGTAGAGAAAGAGTTTGTAAAAAAATTTTGTATAGAAAGTTCAATTAATTTAGAGAAAATATCAGTGAGAGAAAGTGCCAAGGCATCGGGTTTCCACCCCTTAATTGTACAATGTCACTTTGATTATTCAAGGAATAACTCAATTAAGGGTTTCTCATCCCAAACCCTCAACAAGAAGATTTAGAATTTTAGTTTATAATAAAAAGCTAAAATCAATTTCCAATCAATTATTCAAAACAAGTTTTAACCCAAGCCCACACTTTATTGGAAAAAATCGAGGACGATGATATACCCGAAGGTAATACCGCAGCAAAAAATAATATCCGCTAAGATGAAGGTTTTTCGTTTGAGAAATCAAGAACTATTACTCAATTACGAGAAAAGCTTGACTGAACTCGTGAAAATGTTTAAATCAAAGAGATTCAATTGAAAGAGCGATCAAACAAAAATAACAATTAATATAGAAATCATAAACGTTAAAAACACTAATTGGATTAAATAAAACTAATATCACCTCATTAAGAGAATTTCACCCTAGCCAAGGCTAGGGATTTAGCAATCCATACAGAGGAAAAACTAAAACAATACTAAGAAAAGAAAGGAGAAGATTGGATTAGATGCTCTAATAACACCCCTCTCTGGGTTTATATAGACTAAGGTGGCGTTTGGTATCACTAATCTAAAAAGAAGTGCTTATTTGAAAAATATGTTTAGTTGGACTTAAGATTGTTAAGTTGAAGGTTAGTTGCATGTCTACATTTTTGAGATTTTAAGGGTAAAAACTTCTACATTAAAAAGTAGCTATGGAGCTACTTTTTGAAGAAGTGCTTTTTACCCCTAAAATCTCTAAAATGTAGACATGCAATTATGCTTCAATTAACCTTCAACGTAACAATATTAAGTCTAACTAAGCATAATTTTCAAATAAGTACTTTGTTTAGACTAGTGTTACCAAACACCACCTAAATGAAAGAAGAAAAATGAAACTAAATAAAAGGGATACTTCTAGTTACAAAATCCAACTAACATAATACTTTCCCTCAACTTGACAAAGTATTTTGACCCCCTAGATGTCTGAATTAGGCAATCTTCGTGAAATACAATTTTGTTCCGCTTTGAACCGGATTTTCAAAATATCTAACCTTGCCTTAATTCGATGTTTGAATCAAAAGTTACGAGACAATTAGTAAGTAATGTCCATATTAGACAGGAATCCGAGAAATCCTCCTTATTTGAAAATTGGTTGCTAAATAATAACACTCCTCTAGCCATCTACGAAATTTCTTGCTTTTGTTGTAGATTTAATTAACTTCCCTTATGCTCCTTACTTGAATTCCAAAATCCGCCCAAAATAGAGAGTTCTCGTGACCAAAATAGACATTCTCCTTTTTCTAAAATAGAAACATCAATATAGTACATTTCTTCTTTCTAATTCAAAGAGTTTCATCATTTTTATGTCAAAATCACATTCATCCATATCTTGCTAAGATTCTCCACCCATGTGTGAGAGAATCTTTCTATACTTGGTCTTGGACTTTGGCTTTGCGTTTTGACTCTTTGACTTGAGATTTGGCTTCTTGGACTTGAGCTTTATCTCTTGATTTTCATGAAACTTCTTTACTTGAATGCCCTATATGAAATAATATAAAAATACTTAGAATTCATAATCTATAAATGAGGGAACAAGTTTAGAGTATAGACTTTAAATCCAGGATTCAGACTAGAAAGGACGTTAAAGAGTTACAAAATAACTAGTTTTGAGTATACTTTTGCACATTCATCAGATCTTGAATAGGAGATGACATAGTATGATAGGTAAAAAAATCTCGAAGTTTAGAGGGAGTTTGAGAGACACGAGTGGACTTGTGAGAAGGATTCTGATCAGGTGGGGCCACGGGGTCAGCACTGTTTGATGCATTACTTTCTTTTACAATTGACTGACTTTCTTCATGCACCTCTCCTTCTTCTCTATCACCTGTGTGTTCTATGAGATTATTATTCAAAGTCACTCCTATGATTGGCAAGGGAGCAAATTCTCTATAATCCTCCCCCTGAATTTGGTCCGTAGGATTCTGAAAAAAAGTTTCATTTTCAACAAAAGAAATTAATATCTCTATAAATGTATATTTTGTTCTCTTTGAGGTCATAGCACTTATATCCCTTTTTGGTAGACGAATACCCAAGAAAGACACACTTGGTAGCATGGTGATCAACTTTTCCACTATTTTGTAAATGTACAAAATAGTTGCAACCAAATATTCAAAGATGAGAGAGATCAATCTTCTGACCCTTTGGAATTTCTAAAGGTAACTTATTTTCTAACACCCTACTAGGAAGCCTATTTATCAGATAGTAGTTTGTTAAAATTGCATCAGACCAATAGGTCTTGGCAAGGTGTATCTGAAACATTAATGACCTGGTGACTTCAAGCAAATGTCTATTTTTACATTTAGCTACCCCATTTTGTTGGAGTGTTCCAACACACATGGTTTGGTGAAGAATTCCTAAGTTCTTAAGGTAGGTAGAGTACAATTTGTTGTCATATTCACGACCATTATCGATCCTTAAAACTTTGATTTGGGCACCAAATTGAGTAGAAATCATATGACAAAAAATTTGAAAGGTAGTCAATGCATCAACTTTAGATTTCAACAAATAAACCTATGTGACTCGTGACTTCTCATCAATAAAGGTAATAAAATATTTATATCCATCCCGAGACTCAATAGGAGCAGGGCCCCATATATCCAAATGAACCAAATGAAAAGGTTTTTCAGAAACATGCAAACTATGAGAGAAATGTAATCTATGTTGTTTGGAGTCTAAGAGTAAGGTAGAATATAAACTTTAAGAATTTGATATGACGGATGCCCCAGTCTTTTATGCCAGAGCTGGGAGGCATATTTCTTGGTCCTAACAGTCATTGCCATACTTTGTGGATCAAAGTAATACAATCCATGGTTGAGGCGCCCTTCACCAATCTTCATCCTTGTGGCCCTGTCCTGAAAGTTCACAACATGCGGAGAGAAAATAACATTGCAATTCAATTCGTTAGTAATTTTACTAACATATAATAAATTAGAGGAGGACGGGATGAACAAAACATCAAAGGTACGTGAAAAAAAAGGATTTTCCCGATTCCTATGATTGGGACACGGGCACCATTGGCTATGGAAACAAATGAGATGCACATTAGTTAGAGAGGTAGAATTACTACACATATGGTCTGTGGCACCCGAATCAACAACCCATGTAAAATTACTAGAAGAGAGAAGGGCAAGTGTATTACCAGAGTCATATGCCAAGGTAGAATAGGAATCCTATGTGGAAGCGCTAGCAAGAACAAGTTTATGAAGTAATTGAGTGATCTTCTTCAATGAAACCTGAGACTCGGATGAAGTGGCTTGCGCTGCTATGATGTCCTAACAATTCTTATCTTTTTTAGGCTGCAAGTGAGGATACAGAATCCAACACTTTCCTTTGGTTGTTGTCCTTGCCTAGCCATCATTATCAAGTCAGATCTTTCTTAATCTACAATAGATTATGTATCACAATGGAACATGATCACAATGCTAATACAAGCATCAAACTTACAACAGTTCCATTAAATGAGTTTAATTATCTATCACGGTCTAGAGTAGTCACCATATCCATAGGAGGTCGATCTAAAGTAGGGTATATAAATGGAAAAAAAAAAGTGCTCAAAACCAGTGATCCTAAATATTATGAATGGCAAGTTGATGACCAACTGGTTAGTTGAGATGGTGTGATTGATATGGATCATGCTATATTGGTGGAAAGATTGTGTTGCCAAATTAGTGGTGATATTTTAGGAAAGAGTATTTCAAGGTGGCTCTGCGCAACTCATCCGTTGCGAGTGTTTGACCAAAGACACGTGCTTTTGGGGGCCAAAAGGCCCCTACTGTAGGTCAGCAAACAGGCGACAGTTGCATGCATCACTTCTTTGTCTTGGATTCGGACTTAGAGGCGTACAATCATAATCCAACACACGGTGGCTTCGTGTTAGTGACTTTTCAACCAAGCACGATGATTAATTGTGTGAATCACAAGCAAAACTGCCTAAATACAACTACTAAGGAGAGCCAATGTCGAATTCAAGTTAAAGTGAAGAGCATCATCACTAACAACTCATAAAGCATCACTTGTGGGGCTAAAACTTGGATGCTAAAGTTGATTTCTATAGAGAATTTTGTTTAATTAAATTTTCATTAAAGGGATTTCAAATTTGATGAGAATAAAAATATGAAACTCTTTGATACCTGCATTTTGCTATCTAGATGTGTCCCTTTTAACCCCATTTTAACTATTGTTAAACTTAACTAAATTAAAATTAATATTTTTTCTTCTAAGAACCAAGATTAGATGGATGAACCCTAGGAATAAGTGAATCTTAACCACAGTTATTGGGTGTTAAAAAGGAGGGCTTGGATAGGGGCATGGCCCAGTTCTACTCCCTCCCAGCTTGCCATGTGTCCCTTTGAACTCCCTTTAACTGTGATTAACGTTAACCTTAGTTTTTTAGATAAATTAACCCTTGGGTTAGTGAATTTTAACCACTGTTAATTGGAATGAAAGAGACATGTGGCGAGCTGGGAAGACAGCGAAACGTGCATGCTTAAAAAATCACGCCCTAAAATATAAAAAAATTATAGTTAATTTTATTTATGTAATCGCTCTTTCAAAAGGGAGGGTCCTTATTATTCTTCTGCATTTGACCTTTATTGAAATGAAATATTAATGAATTTTATGAGTACAATGGACTTATTACTTGAAAGAAATAAATTTTCAGGGGCTACGCCCCCCCAACCCCAGGCCCCATAATATTTCATACATTCTTGATCATTCTTCACAAAACCCATCAATTTTTTAGTACATGTACTTCGTCTCCCCCAAGAAAAAATTCTTGGCTCCAACCCTATGCGTGTACCAATGAGGACCACATATTCCGCTACATAGCGCACAACCTGTTAAACATTTTCCAATAAATAATTCGATTCAGATTGGGGAATCATGAACAACTCATAATACAAGATCCATTTTAACAATTTATAGTTATTTTATTTTTCATCTTATATTCTTTATTTTAAATGAGAGGTTTAAATGTGGAATTAAGAACGACCGCACGTACATTCAATTTGAGATTTAGCTCTAGAATCCATGTTATCACAATGGGATTGCATTATGAGGGCCAGTGCAATTTGACATAATTGTCATCATAAGCCTCACATCTTAAATCAAAAGATTACATTTACTAAAAGATTAGGACATTGAAGAGGGAAATGAAGCATGTCCTTGGAGGGGTATCAAACATACATACATTGTATAGTCTTGAAAGCCTCAAAGACCACAACCCCACATTTTCCCAACAAAATCAAGTAGGGGTTTTGGAATCTAACTAATCAACAAATCAAAACAAGAAACTATGACTTGTTTATATAGAAACAAAAATTTAGCTTTCCCCTACAGAACCTTCTAGGTTGCTTCCTTCTAAACTTAAAAAATCCAAGATAGAATAGAAGGGAACTGTGGGAGGGACTACAGAACCTTCTAGGTTGCTTCCTTCTAAATTTAAAAAATCCAAGATAGAATAGAAGGGAACTGTGGGAGGGAGAGAGTAAGAAAATTTGGAGTCATGATGCTCCTAATCAAAGGGGGAGGAATCTCTTCACATAATATATTCCTCCAACAGGAAATTAAAACACCTTTTAAAGCTTATCCTCTCTCCACTTCCACCCACAAATTCCCCCCCCCATACATGTGCTAAGATAACAGACTCTTATAAACAGCACACGCACAATGATGACATCTTGTTTTTTGTATTGCTTTGGCCTGCATGCCTTTTAAGCCTTTCTTAAAGCACAAAAGAAGATTAAAGACTAATAGACTTCACAAATGAGACCCTTTTTGTCATTTCTTAAGAAGTCAGATTTACTGACTCTACGGTCACTATGTAAAAGCCTATGACCCTCTATGTTATCTACAAGATAGAGTCATACCCATGTCCAATTATAGGAAAAATTACAGTAGTTAAAGAACCACCATATTAAATGGTATCTCAGCTTTGCACACCATCAATCCCACAATCCACCTTGTTTGAACTATTTTTTTTTTTTTGAAAAAATTGTATCCATTTCAACTGCCAATTATTTTTGTTACGAAGAGTAGTGAAGATAAGAAAATTATGAAGAATCAGTCCCTAATTAGGTCCTCTCTCTCTCTCTCATATTAAACATAAAGTTGGTAGACCCTCTTCATAGAAGGCTCCGAACAAAAGCTAGGAAGTCTAATACAATAAAGATGTAGTGGGGACTGAGGAGAGGGCCATCTTCCCTTGCTCTCAATTTCTTTATCCCTTCTTTCAGTATTGCATCCTTGCTTTATCCTATCCTCAAATTTTCTTTAAAAAAACTTTTGGAACACTGCTTTTGCTCTACATTTGATGTAAAAAAAAATGCGGGAAATTACATACATGGGTCACTGACAACCATCTACGAAGAAACTACAGGCACCCTTCTTTTAAAAGTTACTTGCATATTTGTTTAGTCCTTGCTAAGTAAGGTGGTTTAGGCAGCTCTTGATAATAAGAGCAACCCAAAAAATTGGGGTATTTTGGAAATTATAGAAAAAACTTAGCTGATCAAAATTTTATTCTTTTATATTTATAATTACCAAACTACCCTTAGATTACAAGACCACCCTAATGAGAGGGGCACACCTAACCATCTGAGCTACAACGGCAGGTATGTGTGATCAAATATACAAATCCAATACATCTAGAATAATGTTCATCGACCACGGGCTATGGGAAGGATGTGGGGCTTAATGTTGGGCCACAAATCAAAGTTCTAAATTCGCCACTATTATGCTATGCCATGGGTACTTTTTTGTTTTTTTGAGCAATAGTTCCCTAATTGGCCCGAGGAGGGGACTATTCCTCCTCGCTCTCAGTTAGCCGACCCTTCAACTCCCATTAACTAAGGTTAGTTTTTTTTTTTTTAAGTCTTTTAGTTAAGTTTTTTTATTTCATTTTTCTAAAAACCAAGGGTAGATAAGTGAACCTTAAGGGTGGATGAATCTTAACCACAGTTAAATGGGATTAGAAGGGGGACACATGGTAATAAAATGGGAGCCGAGACGCCCCTCCTCAGGTCACCAACCGAGGAGGTGATTATTATTATTATTATTTTTATATATTTTTTATAACAACCCTTTATCAAACAAGAGATCAAATACTTAAAATGTAGCAAATTAAGAATTTGTAATTTTATTTTCTTTCTTTCTTTTTCCTGGTGTGATTAAGAGGGTTGGCTTGGTTGTTGCTTCCAAAGCTGTGGGTAGAAATATTACAGCATGGTAAGTATGAACTCAACAACATTAGTGTATGATCGGATCAGGAGACAAGGCTCGTGGGCTTTTCTTTTTCTTTTCTTTTTTTAATTCTTTTCTTTAGAAAGCAAATGAAAAAAAAGGAGGGGCCAAGAAAGAAGCGACACCCCTCCAATTAGCTATCTCGTGACACCTCTCCAAAGTCCCAAGAGAGAAAGAACAATTAAATAAGGAGATACCGAAAGCAAAAGGAAAGAAAAGCTGTCAATCTCTCTCCATCTTTTCTTTTAAAAACAAGCCAAACACACCCCCAAAACTCAGTAGAACTGAAGCAGAGGAAGAAGAACAAGAACTCCATGAAAGGAAGAGAAGGCAAAGCAGCTCCTCCAACAGACCTCTTGGTCTGTTTCCCTTCCCTAGCCCATCTAACCCATATGCCCAAGCCCATTTGTAGCCCAGCCCGGCCCACAGAGCCCACCAAGCGCCACCACCACCACCACCACCACCTCACCAGGTTAAGCAACAAAGGTGGTCAAGCCAGCCCTCTCTTCTGGGCCAAAACCAAGCCAATTGGCTCGGATATTTCCGAACCTACCTCCCCAAAAGTCACTTGTGCCGGCCAGATCAAAGTCAGGTCCAAGCCCAGCTCCTGCAAGAACTGGCAGTCAGTCATGGAAGAGATTGAGAAGCTTCACAAGAACAGAAAACACAAGAAATCCACTTGGGTCGAAGCACTTGGTTTCAAGAAAGATATTATGCAGTTCTTGACATGTTTACGAAATCTCAAATTTCGGTGCTTTGGTTCTTTTCCTGGATCTGATATCATTTCTGATGAGGAAGAAGATGAGGAAGTTCAAGAACACCAAGTGGGTATGGAGGGTACTGAAGGAACTGGTCCTTCAAGAACTGTGTTTTCTAAGTGGTTCATGGTGTTACAGGAAAATCAGAAAAATGGGTTGAGGAAAGAAGAAAGAAAAGAGAGAGGTGAGGAGGAATCAGGTGAAGCAACTTCTGTTCCTCCTTCCAATGCTCTCTTGCTCATGCGTTGTAGGTCTGCACCTGCAAAAAGCTGGTTGGAAGAGAAAGAAGAAGAAGAAGAGAAAGAAGAAGCAAAAAAAGAAAAGTTGGTGTTAGAAGAAGAGGAGAAAAAGAAGAAAGAGAGCTTGGTGGTGATGAGATATGCTCCAGATTTCTTCAAAATTTCTTCTGAAATTGCAAAGGAGACTTGGGTTGTTGGTGGAATGAGAGATTCATTATCAAGGAGTCGAAGTTGGAAGAGATGATGAACCTGGTAACTTTTTTTGTTTTTTGTTTTTTGGTACTTAGTTTTTTCATAAGAGGCGAATTCGGGCCACAAAAATTTCTTAAAAAGGGATTGGGCTTGGATCGAATAAAATATAAAATACAAGCCCAAGCCCAAACTATCAATACCCCTGTTTATTGGTTTTTTTGTTTTCCTTTATCCTTGTTGTTTGGAGAATCCAAGCTACTATTTATAGCTTTTTTTTTCTTTTCTTGTTTGATTTGATTTGGAATTGTGTTAGATTTTGTACAGCTTTTCTTCCTATTTTTGGAAAATAGATTGGGCAATGGTATGCACGTTTTCTGAGAAACAATTTAAATTTATTTGTTGTATCCTTTATTGGAATGTGCATTTACCTTCTTTTTTAATCCTCTAATCTAATTTATTATAAAATGGATAAAATCATATTATCTAGCCTTTCTCTCCTCAGATAAATGACTGAACCTTTATGATTTGAATTGATTAGCTGATATAAGATATGAAAATCTAACTATTGTGACCTTATTTGGTTTGGGACTTTTTATCTTATCTCATCCTACCCTAGTGAATTGGGTTCGCTATAAAGTGGCAAATTGCAAACCACTAACCCGAATTCAAACTAAGTGAATCAATGAACCAAGTAACACTGCATTGATCTACACCTCACAGAGTTACAATCAGAAGCTGCAATTGATTGGGTTCACTTAAGCTGTGTTTTTTTGCTAGAACATCAAAGGCCCAGGCCTGTACATGTCCCAGGATATCCAAGATTTGGGACTTTCATAGCATAATTCCATGGCCCAAAATATGTACCAAGAAGGCCCATGGACCCATAAACTTACTTCCTTAAGCATTTATTTAGGATAAGAAAATGTTTTTCTAGTTGATTGATATATTGATAACATAAATGAATTTTTTTTAAAGTTTGGTGGGCCCCTGAAAGAGTCAACCATTGGGGGGACGTCCCCATCTTTATGGCATGGGGAAGGAGTGCCACCTAAGGTGGGAATACTTAAATCTCTACCCTTTTAAATTTTAAAACTTGCGCGGACTAAATGTTGGACGCTTGGCGCACTCCATGGTAAGTTGTGTGAGGTGCAGGTATCTTTGATAGATGATGACACATGTCAAATAGAGAAATGATCAATTTGTTACTAAAGAGAAAAAAAAAAGTTTTGGAGACTTAGGCCCTTACAAAGTACTCTGCCCGACTTGCTTGACTCCAGAGAAGACAAAAAAAACTTTCTGAGTTCAAAAGTAATTACATTAGCCACTGGGATCGGTTTTCGTGAAAGCACTATTGGGCAGTGGTTCCTCTGCATCTTGACCTCATCCCGAAAGGAGAGGGTAAGGTCCCCGGTTTGATGCACCATGTATGGCTCCCTTTATTCCCATCCCAGGGCGGACTCCCATGATTCTTTTCCCAATAAGAAATTGGTTGTGCTAACGCGCAACGGCTTTCGCGCTAAGCACTCAATCGTTGCTTGTTCCCCCTCATCCGAGGCTAAGACTTCACCTCCATCCCAATGAAGCTCGATCTCAAGGTCCAATCGACATCATGAAATTTCATATACCATTGCCGAGAGGATTGCTTAAGTCCAGAAAAAGATTGATTAAGTTTATACTTTATTTCTTTTTTCCACATAGTCTTTTGGTTGTTCTATTTAGATCTCTTCTTCCAGATCTCTATTTTAGTAGTCGATTTCATCACAAGCAATTAAGTGCTTTTTTCTGTTCTTCGATTCACTCCCAAGGAACAATTCTCTATTCCCTGGAAATAGAACCTCAAGAGTCTTTATTCCCAGATAATAGAGAATTGTTTCTTGGGAATGATGCCAAACGGGCCCTTTGTTTAGAGTTGGTGCGAGAGACATTTGACTTAAGATGTGAAAAAAAAGTGAGCAACAAGCTAGGGAATCCATCATAGGATGTTGGGTAGGAAAACTATTAAGGCTTTTTTTGTTTTTTTAGAAAATCTTTCATATATTTTTTTTTCTGATTTTCTCCTTCCTTATCACACATCTTTTCCATCTCCTTCTTTAATCCATTCTAATCTTCTTGCAAATTAACTCAATCAAGTTGGAACACCATCACAGGAAGAATCTCTAGGAGAAAATCAAGAAAATCCATATAAGTTTCCATTCCTTTTCTTATAATTATTTAATGAAAAATAGAATAAATAAATAAAATAAAATAAATGATTGATAAGTGATGATCTTGTTCTTGAAAATTCCAGAGAAATCATGGCATGTTGTTTGAAATGTTCTAGAATTTTAATAGGATGCAATGATTATTTACTTATTCATTTATTATTGTTCTAAGTTCCTAGAAATTAATAGCAAGAGATGTCATATGTGGGACCCAACTCTCTACTATGCCCATCCTCCAGGCCAATGGATCTTTCTTCAGTTGGTGGAGCCGCTGGCCCCAACACCCAGACTTCCATTCTGGTTGTAGTGTGTTGGCTGTTAGACTTTGTATGACTTTAAGGGGAATATGGAAGATGAGGAATGAAGCCGTATTCAAAGGGACCGGCCCAAACCCAGTAATCACAATCCAAAAAATTAAGGGGCAGATCGCTTAATTATGTTCAACTATGGCTGCTGTGTCGCATCCAAAGCCCCCCAAGTATTGTTTTGAAAAGCCCCGTCCACGTAAATGTGAATGGTGCTTTTCTAGTCAGTGGCCTAGCAGCTGGAGCGGGTGTCGGATCCTTCTTATTTTCAGTTGGAAAGCCTCTTCGCTGTGGGTCTAGTAGAATTGCCGAAGTAGAAGCCATCAGGTGGGGAATCCAATTGGCCCTGTGCAGAAATTGGAAGTTTGTGATTATAGAAAGAATCAGATGCCATGGAGATCCTAGACCACCTGTCCAGTAGCTCGCCTTTGCCTCATTGGAGATATCTGTTCTCTAGTCAAGAACGTTATCCATCTGAAGCAGCGCGGTGACACTTTCCTGTTGCAATGTACTCCTCGACAAGCAAACTCTGTAGCCCATGAAATGGCCCAATTTGCTCTAAATGAGAGCCTCCGATCTTTACCCCCTCTTTATATTCATGTTGTTAGGGATCCCCTCCTGTCTGAGGACTCCCAACCTCTCACCGTGTCTCTTTGTCGTGATTGAATGAAAAGTCAACTCAAAACTTAAAAAAAATTATCATATGTATCTATGAAAAACATGAGATACCATGATTGTTACATTGTCAATAACATGTTATGCATAATTGATGCATTAATATTGATGACATCGTACCGTGGGTGAGAGCCACTAAGAATGAAGAGTAAGCTAGAATCATGGATCCTTTGGTGGAAGACCCTAAAGTACTCAAAGAAGATTATTTGTTTGGGATTAGGGCTGCACAAAGCCCGACTGGCCCGTTGGTGCGGCTCGGCTCGGCTCGGCCCGAGATCGGCCCGAAATTTTGGGCTCGAACAAGCCAAGCCTAAAAAAAAGCCTGAAGCTAATTCAAGCCAAGCTCAAACCCATCCCTGTGCGGCTCGACCCGGCTCGATTGAGGTTCGGCCCGGCCCGAACTCGGCTCTGCTCGAAAATTATTTTTAAATATATATATATATATATATATATATATATATATATATATATAAATAATATAAAATTTTATTTAAAAAAACAAAAAAGGGATTCAAGCCGAGCTCGAGCCAAGCCAAGCCATGCCTGGCTTGAGCTTGAATCAATTCGAGCTGAGCCGGGCTTCAAGCCAATTTTTTTTTTTCGGGCCTCACAATTGAACCTGTTTTCGGGCCGAGCCGGGCTTCGGGCCTCGATCAAACTACTTCAAGCCGAGCCGGGCTTGGCCAAGCCTGGTTAAGCCCTGCCCGAATACATCCCTATCTGGGATAGTCAATTTGACTGAACTAATACTAAAATTGGCGAAGTTACTGTGAGCATAGATTTTACCCAATGGTTTAATTGAGAGTCGCCACTTATTTATTTTGAGGGATAGGTCTAAGGTTTAGATCAAGGTCAGTGGTCTCGATTTGAGTTAGGGTATGTGGTCCGATTAAGTCCCGGGGAAGGTGTTAGGCACATTGGGACCTCCGTCTAAGACGATTACCTACTCCCTAGGTTTAAGCCAAGTTAAATCGAAATTAATGAAATGCCTAAGTATTTAGAGTGATGCTAATCCAAAAAAAGGAAAATCCTAGACTAGGGTCGAACCCGGGTTTGGTTGTTTACGTACTCACTGGGGTGAGATCAGACCGAGCGTAATTCTGACACATGAACCTGTGTCGGGGTTAACGGGAGTGTGTGTGTGTGCACCGGGGTGGCTTAGGGTTAGCCCGGGAGGTAGGGTTGATTGACTGAGGAGGTCAAGTGCATGGTTTTAGGGTTTGAGCCCGGAGGCCTAAGGTTTGGCCCCGAGGCCAAAGGTTGAGCCCGGAGGCTAGGGATTAGGGCCCGGAGGTCAAGGTTGAGCTCGGAGGCTAAGGCATGGGCCCGGAGGCTAGGGATTGGGCCTAGAGGCCTAAGGTTAAGCCCGGAGACCAAGGTTTTGGCTCGGAGACTTAAGGTTAAGCTCGGAGGCCATTTGGGCTTGGAGGCTTAGGGTTTGTTAACCAGGGTTAAGGGTGAGTTAACCATGATTAGGGATTATAACCATTGTTAACAAGGGTCCACATCAGATTTTTGGTCATTTTTCATTTTTTTTGGGTATTTTTAGGGAATTTTCCCAAGTTAGATGGTCTAAGGTTAATTTATCGGGGTTAAGTTTAACCCTAGTTAAAGTCTGAAATTCTCCAAAACTTGTAGAGGGCCTAGAATGGCCTCCTATGCATTTCTGAAGCTATCTAAAGTTAAATTTAACATGGGTTAAGAATGAAGAGTAAGATACTTCAAACTTTTATGGTATGTGAAAAGTTTGAATTTTTCTCCATAAAGATAATGTCTCCAAATTTTAAAAGCAAACACAACTATTGCCAACTCCAAATCATGGGTAAGATAGTTTTGTTCATGTGGTTTCAGCTACCTCGATGCATACACCACTACTTTCCCACCTTGCATCAGAACGCACCCCAAACCTTGTAATGAAGCATCAGTGTATATAACAATTTCCTCACCACTACGTGGAATGGTCAAAACTAGTGCTGAGGTCAACCTATTCTTGAGGTCTATGAAGGCTCCCTCACAGTCCTCATTCCAAACAAACTTAGTTTCTTTCCTGGTTAACTTTGTTAATGGGGCTGCTATACGCGAAAATCCTTCTATGAACTATAGTAGCCTACTAGTCCTCGAAAGCTTCTTATCTTTGTAGCATTCTTAGGCTGCTCCCAGTTCAACACTGCTTCCACTTTGGATGGATCTACAAACACTGCATCCTTGGACACAGCATGTCCTAAAAATTGAACCTCTTCCTTCTAGAAGTCACACTTCTGTAATTTTGCATACAACTTGTGATCCTTCAAAGTCTGCAAGGAAACCTGAAGATGCTGCTCATGCTCTTCCCTAAATCTTGAGTAGATCAAGATATTGTTCACAAAGATTACAACAAAATGATTTAATAGGGCTGAAAAACTTTGTGCATAAGGTTCATAAAATCAGCAGGAGCATTAGTCAACCCAAAAGGCATGACTACAAATTCATAATGTTCGTATTTGGTCCAGTGGTCTTGAAGGCGGTCTTTGATATATCCTCTTCCTGAATCCTCAACTGATGATAAGCCGACCTCAGATTAATATTAGAAAAATATTTAACCCCTTTCAGTTGGTCAAACAAATCGTCAATCATTGACATAGGGTACTTATTTTTCATTGTAACTCGGTTTAACTACTTATAGTCATTGCACAATCTCTTGGAGCCATCCTTCTTTTTCACAAAAAGAACTAGTGCATGCACCCCAAGGAGATGTGCTCGGTCTCATAAAACCCAACTCCATAAGACCTTCTAACTGCTCCTTCAACTCTTTCAATTCCGTAGGTGCCATACGGTAGGTCGTCAAAGAAATTGGAGTTGTTCCCTGTACTAGGTCAATGTAGAAGTCTTTTCCCCTTTTGGGTGGTAACCCAGGTATCTCTTGGAATACGTCTGCAAATTCTCAAATAATGGAAATCCGCTCTACGGACTGATTCTCTTCCACTTCAAAAAGATTAAAAAATTATAATGGAAGTAAATTATGTGCGAGATCAATGTTACCTCCCATTAATTCTAATGGGTCAAGACTAATCCCCGAGGGTGCGGTGTGAGCCCGCAACTGCCACACCAAGTAAGTCCGGGTAAACCTAAAGGGGGAGTGATACCTCAAATTCATTTCATTGTACGGTCATACCTTTTTGAGTTCCGGTAAAGCTTTTCATGCTCACAGGCTTGTCCAAAAGAAGAAAATAGACAAGAAGAATGGCTTCCGGGATTTGGTTTGGCCTATTGTCACACCCCAAAATTTTCTAGTAAGCTTTGTATATATATTAGTAGGGTATCTAGTATAATCTTAGGTGTCGCACGGTCAAGGTTGGGAAAATAACTAAGGCCGTGACATTATGCTAAGATAGACTGTTGACTCCATTGCTTATGGTATGCTTTTGACTCTATTCATATCAGGATATCATTAATTTCCCTTAAAATGCGACTACACTTAATAACCTACTGCTTTTGCCGGTAGATAAGATAAAAACTTTTACTAAATGTTATTTTGTTCAAATTTTTTGTGAATATAATTAAGAATCTATTGATTTGATTTTTCCTTATTTGTTTTGTTTATGATCGACTCTAAAATTAATTTTTCTGTTTGAGTTCATTGTGTTTTTAGATGCGATATATTTTTATAATTGACGATTAAATCCATGACCATAATGATCAACGAGATTAGGTGTTTATAGCATGCATGTGTGAACATAAGTAACACATCCATTGATTTACACCATGCACGTACCACCTCGCTCGCTGATGGACCTTCCTTTGAAGTCTAGCACTAACTGGTTATATTGAGCAAGCAAAAAAAAAATTACGGGGATTTAAACCCGATACCTACCACTTAGTGAGGGATGCCCTTAACCACTCTTCTATGAATGAGGTATTGGAAAATATTTAATTTTTCAAGCTGCTCCAAACCTTAGCTATGTCTGGTTGCCGAGAAAATTGATGAAAACATGGAAAGAAAAGAAAATTTTGGATTTTTAATTCAATTTTTAGTTGTATTTTGTCTTATTTTCTTTTCTTTTCCATGTTTTTACTTATTTTCTTGACAACCAAACACAAACATAGGGTATGGGTATTGGTAATTAGGGAAAAGATTTAGCTTAACTGTATTGTTGAGTAACAAAAATACATGGTATAATCCTTCATTTAACTTGCTTTGCTCATAATTAATGGGAGGTAACACATGGACGGGTGCTCGGATGCTTAGTGAAAACCTGGCAGTTAAAGCTGGATTTTGTGGGGGGGTGGACGGCAATTTAGTTTGGATACATTTTTAGTTTTAGTATTTAACTTCAGATCCAATTAAACTTAAAAAATTTCTTTTTTAAAAATAGTAAATGACTTTATTATTCTCAAATATTTTTATTCTGTATTTATGTTTTTTTTTTTTTTTTTGAAACGAGGGTATCCAGTTCTCTTAGAGCACCTGACTATTCCCTCGGGCACGTGTAACACCCCCCAAGCCACACGCACCAGGTAAGATGAGATTGCTCCCTGAGAGTGGCCAACAGCCCAACCCCTATTGGTTATTCATTTAACCTGCCCGGCTGCCCCCTTCTCCCGAAGAAAAATTCCCGGCTCCACCCCCGCTTGCCGTGCCAAACAGCCCTGAAAATTATTCCCTCACTGTAAATACGAAAAGAACAATCAACTAACATAAAACAAAGATTACTATTCAATAGAATAGGCATGTTGATGAAATTGCCTCCATAAATTTGATTGGTGCTCCTGTATTGATGAACATCACTAAGGTAATTTAAACACATGGCGTCACATGCATGTTTAAGCGTACGAGGACCAGACGACGGTTTAACAGAGCACAAAATCCAAATCTAATGTACTTCCCATCATCTTCTTTTGAACTTCTCCACCAGACAACAAACAAAGTAGGCGCATTTAGTGAGCCCCATTAGAGTAACAAAAAAAGGCTGAGTCTTTTTCTTAATCATGATTCTGATAAGATAAACCCCAACAAGCATATATGACAAAATATCAAAATGTTTGTTCAGTTCATACCCCTATTAATAACAAGACAAGCAAGGGACATTTATTACTTTAGTTTTCACCTTCTTTCTTAAAATAACTCATACCAACTCCTGGCTGTGTAGGTGCCAGCTAGTTTAGTTGGTAAAATCTCTTGGTGTCGTACCAGAGACTTGGGATCAAATACCACCTACATCAAGGTTATTGTGTAGCCCATAAGTCCATGTGGCCTCCAATGAACCAAAAAGTCTGAAGAACCCAAGATGGGATTTGATTGGCTCTCGTCGGATCAAAATCATTTGGCCTAAGGCCTTTGTCCGACGTGTGGAGATAAAAAGGAGGAGAAGTCATTTCATTTCCCCCTTATTTTTTGACTTCTCTCCATTTGATATCTTCTCTCCTTTTTATCACCACATGTCACTCACAAAGGGGAGGCAAGATGATTTTGATCCGGCGAGAGAACAAAACCCATCCCGAAGAACCCTATATACCTATAATTACTAGTAGGTTGTTCTGGCTTCTATCCAATCCACTAGGACTTTGCATTGATTGTCAAGCAGATAGGCATGGCTGGCTAGTTGTTTTAAGCGAACCCCACATAGAGATATATGGGTACCTTTAAAAAAAATAAAAAATAAAAATATTTGTGATACATGGGTACCTTTATAAAAAAAAATTGTTGTAAGAAAGATCTGTACTGTAATGAAGAAAGAGATGGGGTTGGGAGCATAAATGACTAATTATCCTTGGAGGTGGTTCTAGTGCTTCCTACAAGAAGTTCTGAGCAAATCCCCCAATACACACATAAATAAATACCCGACCCGAGTGTCTAAACTACATTATGTTTATACATACATAACATTATGTAATACAACAGAACCCCCACCAATTTCTCTCTTCTTTAAAATGACCTATAAAGTCCCTCTGATTCGATCTCATCTTTTTCTTGCAGCTCCCAATGCAATGCTTAGCGATAGAGACGATCGCCCATTTTTTTCCTTTGCAGGGCTATCATATTTTCTAAATTTATTCGGGTTCTTTCTTTCCGGGTCTCTGATCTCTCTGGCATCTGGGAAGGGTGAGAACTCATATATATGTTTTTTTGTTTCCATTCCTTTATCAAGTGCTGTAAAATTTGACTGAGCTCTCTAAGTATTCGTGGTCGCTGCCGTGGATTTCTTTAACCCTTGACCCGTTTTTGTATATCTTGAAGGCTGGTACTGAGCTCACGCCCTCAGATTTTACTAGGTAGGGGTGGTCTTCAATCTCCACCTGAAATCATCAAATAAAGAAGTCTTAGACAATATCCACCTTCCTATCTTGTTCTAATAATGAAAAATCTGATATAACCCGACCCATATTTGGGTTCGGATCCGTTCTGGGGGATCCATTCACAATCGGATTGGGTTTAGTCCAATTCTTCTAAAATGGAGAATATATATATAGGAAAATAGTCATCTCATCGGCCGAGGAGGTGAGTTACCATCTCGTCCCCCCTTTTTGGGGCCACATGTCCCCTGTTTACTTCCATTAACACCCCTAGGTTCACACATCTACCCTTAGTTTTTAGAAAAAAATTAACCACTGGAGGTGGTTAATTTTTTAACCATAGTTCAAAGGGTTTGTGAGAGTGAGGAGGAATAGTACCCTCCTCGCCGAGGAGGTGACTATTGCTCATATATATATATATATATATATATATATATATATGTATCACCGACCCGATGAGAAAAAAAAACCCGGATATTGAAAATGAGAATGTTTGAAAACAAACAGACCTTCAGGAAGTTGACGGATGGGTATCTCTTGCAGAGTTGCTCCATAAACTGCAATACCTGTTTGTCGCTCGATTTATTACAGAAGAGCACAACGGACATCCCTGTCAATAATGCAAATAAACAAGGCCTTTTCGTCATTAAATCAAAACCGTGGCCAAGTTATTTTTGACCCAAAAGACTTTGACAGATCAGAAGGTTATCATCATTCCATCATGTTGACTTTTTTATAAAAAAAGTCCACAGGAAATGTAATTTTAATTTTTAGGTGTACATACCTGGCGATGTTACGAAGTGTCTGAAACGTTCGTTGCTGGACACCAGGATCATGTTAGCACCGAACTTCATGTCCTTCACGTCTTCACCTCGTTGCTTCTTGAGCTGGACCTGGGCCTCGAATAAGGCCCGGCCCACTTCCTCATCTCCCGGCGTTTCTCTTATCAACATCTCGTAATCTTGTACCGATGCCTCCCATCGTTCCAGCTATCCCAAAATATATTCAGTTTAACAAACTACTAATGGGTTTTGTAGAGGATGATAACGCAGATACGAAATATTTTGAGTCTATGAATGCCTAAGACTTTAGGGGCATTACTTGGAAGAAAAATTTTGAGAACGAAATTGGTGGGTCATCAGAAGCCAAATCCTCTACGGTACAAATCGGATTATCATCCCTTGAGGTAGCCACGTATCTCTTTTGACAACCCTTTTAACTGTGGTTAAGATTTACCCACTCCTAGTGTTCACTCATCCATCCCTGATTTTTTTTTAATATCAATTTTTTATTTAAAATTAAAATTTTAAGGTTTTTAAAATATTTTTTAAAAAATTAATATTTTATTAAAAAAAACAAGGATAGGCGGGTGAATCTTAACTTCAGTTAAGGGGCGTCAAAAGGGACATGTGGTGATCTCAAAGGGTGCCAAATCTGGTTATTACGGTAGAGGATGACTTCTATAGGATAATGTCCAATTAAATAATAAATTATAAAAGATTATTTCTTCAAAAATTCAGGAGACGGTTGCCGTCTCTACTCGTAGTTATGCCTTTTTTTGGCCTAAAAATGGCGATAATTTGGGGGAGAAGTCATTTCACTTTCTCCTCAGGATTTTGACTTCTCCCCAGTTAGTTACTCTCTCCTTTAAAAGGCCAATGTTTTTGGATGCCCGAGACATCTGACCCCGCTAATCTTTTGCCCTTTTAAAAATTAAATAATATTTTTTTTCCAGCAAGCTCCCCCATGGATATAAGGTAACACTAACACACACCTAAGCGCAAGTTAGTTACCTTGGCATTGCAATCGGCCCTCCTTAATCTGGCCTTGCTGTAAGATGGGCGCACATTAAGAGCAGTGGTGCAGTCTTCAACGGCTTTCTCAAATTGGCCAAGTTTAGATCGACAAGCAGCTCGATTGCAAAGCAAGACAGAGTTGAAGGGTTCATTCTCCAGTCCCTCCCCATATGCAACACATGCCTCCGAGAATCTGGAAGCCTTGAAGAGCTCGTTCCCGTTCGATCTAGCCGACGCCACTGCTCGAGCTCTTCTCACCACTGCACTCACCTCCTTGTTGGTAGAATCCAGCCGAGCCGCTCGCTGAGCCGCTGCCACCGCCTCCTCGAATCTATTAACCCATACATACCCATCAAACCTTTAATACATGTAACATTTATTTCATGTCTTCTCTATTATTTCTAGTCCAATTTATAGAAAATTCAATCACCCGAATTTCGTTCTGGGTGCAATAAACACTCTGCAATGGCTTAATGGGCTCGGTGGACGCAATAAACACCGGCGTCCTATTTGAACTCATTCACATATATATCTTACATGGTAGTGGTGGTGTATATTTTTTCCATGTGGGAGTGTTCAGGGTTACAGTACCTTGGTTGATAGGTCCACCATGCTAAACCGGCTTTTAAGTGGGCTCTCTGCTCTCTAATCCATTAATCATTGCTTACCAACGCTAAGGGTGTGGCCTAACCCTATTCGACTACCATAAAATAAAAATCCTACATATTGGTCATTCAGGGCTCATTTCCAAGACACGGGCAACAGCTATTATCCCTTCGAACTCAGTCACTTGGGCTGGCTAAGGTTGCTAAAGGCTTCAACCAGTGAAATGTGGCAACAATGGTCATGACTGAGTAAGATTAAGACTATTGAGATGCTGACAAAACATTAAAAATAAGGTGCCAAATCATCTCCAGTGATAACCGGATGTGGCACATCCGGTTATCACCCCTAGAGGTCACCACGTGTCTCCTTTGACACCCCTTAACCGTGGGTAAGGTTCACCCACCCCTAGGGTTCACCCACCTATTTTTGGTTGTTTTTAAAAAATATTAATTCTATTTTTAAAATTTAAAAATTGTTTTTAATATTAAAAAAACTTTAAAAACAGTTTTTTTATTTTAAAAATAAAATTTATATTTTTTAAAAAGAATCCAAAAATAGGTGGGTGAACCCTAGGGGTGGATGAACCTTACCCACAGTTAAGGGGTGTCAAAGGAGACACGTGGCGACCTCTAGGGGTGATAACCAGATGTGCCACATCCGGTTATCACTGGAGAGGATTTGCACCCTAAAAATAAAAATAAAAAGTGTCGTATGCCAATATTTTAAATAAAAAAATCAAATATGAACTCAAAGTAGGGCTGTCAATGGACCGGATCATGATCCGGATCCGATCCGAATCCGATCCGATTAGCCGGACTTTGGACCCTATATGTGATCCGTCGGATCGGATTCGGATCGGATCGGTGGAATCCGATTATAATCGGATCGGATCTGGATATAGGGTGATCCGATCCGATTAAAATCCGATCCGATAATAATAATAATTTTTAATTATTTTAAATATATTATTTAGATTTTCTATGTATAAAATATTAATTTTTAAAAAAATTAACATTAATTAGTATTAATTAAGGTATTATTAGATTTTTTATTATTAAAATAGATTTTTTTTTTTTTGAAATAACCTTACTCGGATCGGATCGGATCGGATTCGGATCGGTTACTTCATGATCCGACGGATCTCGGATCGGATCAGATTCGGATCAGTCGGATTCTTAATCGGATCGGATTCGGATCTAGGTAGATCCGGTCCGAATCCGATCCGTTGACAGCCCTAACTCAAAGCTCCCAAAACTCGCCATTTGCTTTGTTTTAGGGATGTCCATAAGTTTTATAGTTATCCTTATTTTGGGAGCTTCAAAAATTGAGAGCTCTGATTTGTAGCTAAACTCTGTAAGTAATTAAATAATAAAAAAATAGACGTGATTTAAAGTGTGCACACTTGGTTTTTTTTTTTATTAAAATGACTATGAAGTATGTACAGGAGCTCCGGCAGTCAGCTGGGAGCAACCCAAAATTTGATTGGGAAGGGGTATTTAAGGAAAAAATTATTATTTAAAAATACTCTTTCTTTGTGTTTATAATTACAGAACCACCACTTCATAAGACAAATTTTGGATTGCTCTATTTAACCGGAGCTCATATTCATAGTTAATCTTTTTTTTTAAGGCCCGACTAGAAAAAGCATGAGCAATGATAGGCTACCCATGAATCCCATTTAGAAACCTAATTTTGACCTCATTGGTCCAACCCCTCTTACCCCCCTCTTAAATACTCACCAATTGTGATGAGTATTTAAGGGGGGTGTTGGACCAATAAGGTTCAGTCTTAAGTTTTTAAAGGGATTTCATGGTAACTATTTCCTAAAAACCATTGTTACCAAGGTTCACTGGAGGCTCCAATCTTTAAAGCCAAACCCAATGCCAAATGGCCGTAAGGATCGGAACGGGTCGGGTGAACCCGTTCAAGCTGTACCACAACATGGATTATGAGGGGATATTATAGGCAGGGTCCTCTTCTAAGCTAACCGTAGTGTCCCATGTCCCTTTTAATACCTCTTTAACCATGATTAAGCTTAACTAAATTAAAATAAGTATTTTTATTTTTGAGTTTTTCTAAAAATCATGGTTAGATTGCTTAACCCTAAAAGATGTATGGTAAAAAAGGGGCTTTGACCAATGAGGTCACCGGGGTCAGCTTAGAAGCTGACCCTTGGTCCGTTTTCAATTTCCCTTACATAAATATAAATATCTAGGGTATGAACAACTAACCTGCCGGCGACCATGTCAACCTGCGTCCGTATTAGTAACAGATTAGCATTACCAACAGCGCCAAAAAACTTAGTACAAGAGTCTACGTCAAAAGCCGGTCCCTTCGTTAACGTTGCGTCCGCCTCTTCGTGCCTTCGGAGCTTCAATAATGCCTCGGCTTGTAAAGCGAACATCTTTGTATAAACAAACATGGAACACTACCCTACGTTAGTTACTACACAAGACATATCATTCATATACGTTTGGCAGATCTAGCTACGGCGCAGGATAGAAATTGATTCACCTGTGGAGCTGAATCGGCACCGGAGGATATAGCGCACCCAGTCTCCTTTAGCAGGGTGTGCCAGTCTCGTAGCTTCCGAGCTTCGGTGCACTTGATGAGATGGGATTGAAGATCTTGAGCTTGAGCTATGTTGGTAGATTCTGCTTCAGGTCCTGCCTGTTTGTAGTGATACAAAGCTTTCTCTCCTTCTCCCAATCTAAAAACACGTAAACGTGGTTATTTATATATAAGAAATCAAATTCTCTAAGGTCCAATTCTTTTTTGCTGTAATTTATAAAGTCCAGCACTTTGTATTGAGAAGTAGATGTATCGTGATTTCTATCTCTTGGGTTACAATTCCCGTAAGACTTCAAATGCAGTAAAGGGAATGATTTCAAATCTCATAAAAATGGTAAGACTTAAAATCTCATCATGATAAGAATTATTTATGATCGAATCGGAAGCAAATTACCTATGTTCTTCCCTAGAGTCAGGAATGTTTGTACGAATTTAACAATTGTAAACACTTGTTGAAGAGATCATAGCCTTCAAAAACTCTGGCCATAGGGAAGAACTCAACCATGACAAAGTGACTCGAATTTCCTAACTACAATGACAAAGTGCAAAGTGGCAAGCTAATTTATAAGTCTTAGAAAAAGAAGGGACCCCTAATGGTAGAAAGTATATGTAACCATACCTGAGATACAGTGTAGCCAAACGGTGATGAGCTCTGTGATAAGAAGGCTCGATTCTAATGGCTTCTCTGCACTCGAAAACCGCCTCAAGAAGCCTACCCAGAGCAGTTAAAGCCGCGCTCTTGTTGCTCCGATACGAAGCCTTATTTGGGTCTACCGAGATTGCTCGATCGTATAAAGCCAATGCCTCTGCGAACCTTCCATCCTTGTAGTCCTCATTTCCCATAGCCTTCAATGCCTCAGGATCCATTCTGGTCGACAGAGCTCTGCACAAAGACCCTGCAGGCTGTTCTTCATTGGCCTTCCTTACTATATTACCCATCACCCCATTACCGTTGCCATATCCTGTCTCTCGTGCAGTCTTCGGGAGGTGATTTAGAACGTTGGTGGTGGAGTTTGAATTTGAATTTCCTGGCATTCTCAGGTTACCCAAATGGCCAAACAACATTACATTGCTTGAAGAAGCTCTAACAAGATTACCGCTTCCCTTTGACCGTTGGTGCTCGGCGATTATGTTTTCGAGTTCGCCGGAGATTCCAATGGCTTCCTTTGGAACCCTTCTTCCTTGGCCTTGGCCTTGGTTTGGTGCCACCTTTGTTATGCTTGAACTAGTTCTACCTTGATAATTTGAATGGGTGGTTTTGGGATGATTCAAGGTAGCTTTGATTATGGGTTTTTCAGCTGAATTTTGAAGTGGGTCGGCCAAATTAGAGGAGTCGAGGAAGGCCGTCTCGTCGGAGCCGCCTCGTCGCCGTTTTGAGTTGGTGGTGCTCATTACCTTGAGAACATTGTCGCTGTTTGTTGTGGGAAGTGAGCTTGAAGAGTTGTTTCTTCTCGGCCAGAAGCTCCGGCGTCGGAATAATCCACTTAATAAGCCACAACCTGATTTCTTCTCCGGCGAATACCCAGCCATTTCTCTCTCTTTCTTCCTCTCTGTTGTGAGATTTCTCAACAATGGTGCTTTATAATTAAAGATAATGAAATATTTCTAAACCAAGAAAGGAAAAACATTGGGAGGTTCTACCTGGAATTGAAGAAGAAGAAGAAGAAGAAAGAATAAAGGTTTTGAATCAAGCTTAGACTCAAACCAAGAACATTAGACTCAACCAAACAACAAAATTCAAAAACCCCATTTCCTAAAAGAATCAAGAAGAGAGATTGTTTGAATCTGAAGAAGGGGTGTTTATATCTGATCTCACAACCTCCTCGAGTGGCTCCCAGAAAACCAATTCTCTTTCTTCATTTTCTGAGTTTCTCTTTTTCTAATGAGATAGAGAGATATGATGATGACATTAGAGAGAATGGAAGAAAAAAAAAATGAAAAAAATGAGAATAATATTTTAATTTGGTTTTATTTGAGTGTTGTTTGTCTCTTTCTCTTGAATGGTGGGAATACTGATAGGGTAACCGGCAAATCCGGTCCTCGGAGTATTATGGATCTCTATAATTTTAGAAAAATCCAGATTTGGGGTTGGAATTTGTTATTCTACCTATTTTTAGGGGTTTTACAGCTAATGAAGAGGAGTCATATTCTTCTCCAGTTGTAACCGATTTTTCCAAAACCGGTTACACCCGTAAGGTGGCCACATGTCCTTTTGACACCTCTTAACTGTGGTTAAGATTCAACAACCCATAGGGTTTGCCCACCTAACCTTGGTTTTTAGAAAAAAATATATAAATTTTGTTAACTGTTGTTAAAATTTATCAACTCCTAGAGTTAATTTTTTAAATATTTAACCACAGTTAAGGGTGTAAAAAGGGATTCGTGGCGACCATAGGAGGATAACCGGTTTTGCCAAAAACCGGTTACAACCGGAGAAGATTACCACTTAGTGAAGAGAGAGGAGAGAGAGAAAGAAAGGGACACGTGGCCACGAAGTTGAGCAGACGGGTATAACTTAGGTAGGCTAACCCCGAATCCAATCAATCCGACCCAATATTGCGTTGGATTGGGCATTTTATACTTTGTATTGGGCTTGAGCTGAGAAATGCGAAGCCCAACCTTACTTTGGAGGGATCGGATTTGGTCTTGTTCTCGCAAGACCAAAACCGTCTTACCTATGTACAACATCCAACATGTGGCCATAAAAAGAGGAGAAGTTATTTCATTTTCTCTCATGTTTTTTTTGACTTCTCTCCATTTGGCATCTGATCTTCTTTTTTTATCGCCACATGTCGAAAGCCTATCGAGAGCAAGACTGTTTGGGTCTTGCGAGAGCAAGACCAAATCTAATCCTTACTTTGGATTGGGCTGGGTTAGGGGTTTTGAAAACTCAACCCCTATAAATTCATTACATTATGTTTATGAAATAAATATATAATACAAATAAAATGCATGATAAATATTAGAATGAAGTTAAAACTTAAAAGAAACACATTAAATACAAATACAATTTTTCGTTTACAAAAACTCTCAAGTTCTACTCTTAAGAAACCCAATTTGATTATGAGTTGGTAAATGGGACTTCCAAATATACTCCCTAATCCTAACAGTCTATAACTAACCACAAAGTATCGGGATTTGAGTTGGCTTCTTTTGTCTTTTCTAGTGCCACATCAGTTCAAATCCTAACTGTTTAATAATTGAGATAAACAATTAGGATTAGGGAGTATATTTGAGAGTACACTTTGGGAGTATTCTAGATTAATTCTTTGATTATTATTGCATTCCTCTCGAATTCTCACAATCTCCCCGTACTTATTTTGAAGTTTCTAAAGTCCAACCGAAAAGTTGGGTAATGCTAGCTTCACTTAGTCACTGTCTTTGAAGGAAAAAAAAATGTTATTATTTTTAGAAAGACAAATGTTTTGAATCAACACTTTTTTCCAATTAAAAAAGAGAGTGACTTTTACAAGAAAATGGAGCTAGCAATACCCCCCCAAAAAAAAAAAAGTTTCATCTCTCTTTTCTTAAAATATTGTAATTACGAATTTGTTGGTGTTGTAAAATATTGTAATTACGAATTTGTTGGTGTTGATGAATGATAATACTAAGATAGTTATTGAATGATAATATCTGGTATACAGATGTTTTGAATGCTTTAGTTGTACACTTGCCATTGATGATATAAAACAGGTGAATGTGTAAATGATATAATGTTCAAGGTTCATTTTTACTGAATTTAATTTAAGTACAGATATGATGTTTTAAATATTCTTTTAAATGGGTGAATATATGTTTTTTTACAATTTTATTTGATTTTCTAAACTTTTTATAATTTTGTATTTATTTTTATACTGCAACCCGACCCAAGCTAAACTAACCCATCCTGAGGTGTGGCAAAGTTGAAGTTTTAAGACCTCTATTGGGTTAGACTCTTACGTTTTATGCATATGGTTAGGGATGGATTGGCCGACCCAACCCGCTTGAGTTGCACCCATAAATGCCTTTATATCATTTATCTTTCCTCTTTTATTCTTCCAGGTAATTGGGAGGTGGGACAGTTTTATTTATTTATTTTTGTTCATTTTGTAATACAGTTTAAATACAAAGCAATGCTCCAATTCATGACAGAGCAGAGCTCTCTCTATATATATATATTTTTTTGAGACCAAATCCTCTATGGAAAATCGGGTTATCGCTGCTTGAGGCCTCCACGTGTCTCTTTTGACACCCAGTAACCCTGGTGAAGATTCACCCACCCATCCTTGGTCTTTTTTTTAAATATTAATTCTTAAAATTAAAAACTGTTTTTAGGGGATTTTTAATATTAAAATTATTTTTAAAAATAATTAATATATTTTTTTTAAAAGGATGGGTGGGTGAATCATAACCTGGGTTAAGGGGTGTCAAAGGGACACGTGGAGACCTCAAGGGGTGATAACTGGATTTGCCAAATCCAGTTATCACTGTAGAGGATTTGGTTTTCTTGTACTTCCGAAAAAAAAATGTTTTACGAAATTGTCATTGTCTTTTTACATGATTACAAAAGTGACAATATCTTTATACTAAGTTATACTGGAATGAGAGCTCTGCCTTTTGCTGTGGAGTAGAGCTCCGCCACAAAATTATTCTCAATTTAATAATAGTGAGAGTTTTTGTAAGAGATTAATGTTGAATAGATAATCAAGCAACCTAAAAAACTGTTTGGGTAGGGACAATTTAATAATTGTGAATATAAAATGGTATTTTTTATCACATTTTTTACATAAATCGCCCCCCCTTTTGGGTAACTCGGGGTGTCATAACCCAAAGGGTTAGGACTATTCTCCCACTTTGCACGCTGCGGTTGAAGAGGCTATGCCCTAGTATTATACTCAGCCATTTGCCGAGGTAATCCGTTGCCATTATAATAAGGGATTGTTTGGCCTGGTTTGGCCAACCCCAAGATAGTCGTCTTTCCCTTTTCAGGTAATAGATTTTCTCTAGCAGATGCCCGACTGGGCATTACTCTTTGTGCGTGGCGTGTGGAAATGCATTTACTTAAAGAGGTGATAACATATATGCGCATGTATAGTTGAGAGGTCTACGCACACATTCAAACTCATCATGTCTTCTTTGACAATCATTAAGACTTACTTAATCTTAAGATTGAATAATATGATCATAATTTTTAGAAAGATATTTTTAAAAATAAACCACATGAGTGGCTGAATCATAAGTAAGGTTAAATTTTTTTTTATAATTTAGATTAAATTATTTAATCTTCAGGAATCTAAACCATGATTAATAGATATTAAAAAGGACATGATAAGCAGCAGTACAATGCATGCTATTACTTTATTCGTTAAACGCGTTACCACGCGTCATGCAAAGTGTCATGCACTCGGGGTCTTTAGTAGGGGTGGGTTTGTTTTGTCGTTTTGTAACGATAAAGGTTATTTGTAAATATACGGCGTACGGTTCTTTTAGAACAGTTGTACGGTCTCGGGTCATCTGTAGACTCAGGCCATAAACGATTGGTCGGCGCCGACTTGGAGTAGTTACAGTAGACTTCCAAAACAGCTGGACCCGGTTTGGTCTTTCATTTCCAACTCCGAGTCAGAGGAGTTTTGATCAGGTAATGCAAGCTTTGCTTTTTGATCTTTAATCAGACCGTTCATACTCATACAATGGGCCATGAAATAGGTTTGGTTGGGCTGATGAGACACGTGTACGGTATAGGCTCGTAGATTGCATGGAGGGATGATGTAGCCGGATGTGGCATGTTTTTATCATCCTTCTGCCGACAAAAGAGAAAGTTCTCTCAATGAGGGACAGATGCAGGGGAATTAAACTCGCCTGAGAATCGCATTTTCTGACCACACTAAAAGACTAAAAAGGAGTCAAAGGCTGTGTACTCAGTCGGTCTCGTTTTCATTGCTTTTAACTTAATTGGTTAGGGAAATGATGAGAGAGACCGCCCACGTTGAACCCACCCAAAAGGCTTAGGGTTAGGGTTGAGTGTTACTAACCCTAACCCCAAATATGATAGGGAAATGATAATGAGACTGCAAAGGGTCGAGACCACACCGAGACCAAATGAGCGGATCTCAAATAAATAAAATCAAGTTTATGAAAATTTTGAGATGTGCTCATACCATGAGCGGTTTCGATGTGGTCTCAACCCTTTGCGGTCTCAATAGTAAAATCAAATATATATATATATGGAAAATGCTAGTGAGACCTCAAAGGGTCGAGACCACACCGAGAACGTCTCAAAATTTTGAAAAACAAATTTAATGAAATTTTGAAATCCATGTATCACAAGCACAGCCTCTGGTCTCAGCCCGTTGCTATCTCAATAGCAAAGTTATATATATATATATATATATGACAACGAAGAGGTATCCTAACCTTAGCCCAGACTATTCCTCTCTGGCCTATCTCATATCCCAGGCACCCACACTAGGAGGAATATAGAAACAGCGGAGAGTTGAAACTGAGACCTCCCCTTCATGAGGCGTTGTACTCAGGGGGGTGGCGAATATGATACTTGAAATCCTACCAAAAAAATAAAATAAAACCAAACCCTACTTGCTAAATTGGCATATTTCTCTTGGCTTTTGCAGCTGCATGTTGAAGCCTCTTCTGCCTAGATTCAACAAGCCCTTAGGAGAGATCTGTATGACACAAATTAGTACTCGATAAAGTTTTATAGAAAATGGTCCCCCTTTCCCTTTGTTGCTTTTAAGAATTTCTTCTCTAAAGTAGCTTTCCTTTACCTCTATAGGAGAGAGATGAAAAGCCATAAGTAGGGGTTGTGTGAATTGTGAACAGATATACACGTGCTTTGTACGTCAAGTAGAACAGGGCTCACGTGATCCAAAGCCTTTTTTGAAACATATACTCTTAAGCTTTGATTAGTAGCTTTAGTGGGTGTCTTTCCTTTACTCCCCAGTCCTAAAAATAAGAGGAACCAAATCATCTGTATTCTTCCTTCCTTGGTTCTTTCTTTTGGCTTGTGTGTTTGAAGGTCAAATCTATTGTACAACTATTAACCGTTGTTATATATGTAAGGATGATTTGATCCTAGCCTTTTAATACTCATGGCCATTAGAAAGAACCCACAATTTCATTACAAAATAAGAAGAATGCTAACTTTTCTTATTCTCAGCCTCCACCAACCATTTGTCTCCTTTTTAGTGTAAGTGCGCTTTAACATTTGCCTTTCCAAAAACATGAACAGGTTGTTGGCAGAGGCTGAGAGTAGGAAAGGCCTAAGAGTAGGGCTAGCACTCCTCCAAAAATAATGCATAAATGAGTAAACCCCAAGAACACACTCCTAGCTATATAAATATGCAGCTAGGAGTGTTAATGGGCCGGCTCAATGTTTTAGGCCCATATTAATGTGTGTCGGGCTAGGACTTGACTTCTTAAAGTCCGCCCCGATAGATTTACTTTTATGTATACATTTATTTATTTATATACATTATATTTATTTTTTGTATTATTAATTTAAAGCATATCGCTTATATACACACTATACACACTAATAATATAACCGTGTATACACTGTTATATATATAATACTTATTAAATAATATTTATATGTATAAAATGTGCATACTGATTCGGTTACTTATATAATACTAAATTAGAATATAACATATGTCTGGTCGTTAGTATTTCCTTATATATATATAATATATATTTATAGTTAATGTATAAGTGTGCAAACTATTATACCATAATAGTGTACACTGTTATAGTTACCTATATGTTATATATGTTTTAAAAATATATTAATATAACACAAGTAATACATCTAGTTAAAACTGTATATACAGCATATATACTAATAGAAATTATATGTAATATGTATAATATAAGATATTTATTGAATAGAGTTGATCAGGTCCAGGCCGGCTTTCAAAAGGTAGGGCTTGAACCCATATATATCAAGCCTATTTAGAACCAGGCCTAATCAGCCCGGTCCAGCCCATTGACAGGCCCTGCATGCCTGCCATCCGACAATATCCTTGAAAAATCACTCCATCCAACCAGCGAATATCCTCAAAAAATCACTCTAATGGTTGTGATTGGTTCCAGCCATTTGATATTAACAACAGAAGGAAACTTTAAAACGATGTTTTCTAAAACCAAATCCATCGTAGAACTCCTCTACTCATACATCTCCTTCTGCCATTGCCCCATTCCAACTACTTGGGCTCAGCCTCCACCCTGAGATTGGATTATAGAAAATAAATTCTCAGGACACCATCAATGGTGATAATGGCTTGGCTCGGGTCAAAACTCAACCAGACACTTGGGTCTTGGACCCTGGTCTGAGCCTGTTTGAATGTATCGACTAAGCTTACAATGTGGATGCAGGTCAGGACCCTAAATCCAGACCATGTTCAGCTTTTGATAAGGATATTGGTTTGTGCCGGTACTTGGAGGCTACAATCCGGCCCATATGCTCTCAATCTAGGCTGAAATGGGCCAACCTGGATCCGTGTTTCAATAAATGGGTGAGTGTGATTGGATCCTGGATTCCAAGTTCTATATGCAAAACCGAACATGAATAAATATTTAATGGAGATACATGATCCTTATTTCAATGTTCTTGTGTACTCAATTTGGGTCTGAAACTTTAGAGTTTACACTACCAAGAAAAAGTAACAACTATTAAATTAAATCACCTCTAAAAACCACGAAGGGCAACAATATGGAAAAGGAAAATGTTGGATTGAGCTTGACAGAGGATTGACTGCAAATCAATGAAGTGGAGCCATTTGTTTAGAGGTCTTCTTTACCTCATTAAGTATTTCTTTCGACAGTTGCTCTGCATCATACTCTACCCCAAAACATCTCACTATTTCCAGGTTCGGTTCCATCAGGTACCTGCTTGTTTTAATATAGATTACCACAAACTCTTAATCTGAGTTAATCTAAAATAAAATTTTAAATATGCTTGTGCTTACATGTTGTGGGAAGACTCGACAAGATAGTCATCCCCATCTTCTTCTACTTTCTTGAAATAAACGCGATACTCTTGAGCGATCTTTCTTACAGCAGCAATTGATCCCGTTAGTCCCACAATTCTTGGGTCAAATTCTGCAGTCCAGAAGGAACAAGGACAAAGATAGAATAAGCTTTTCTACTCATAATAAAGGTAACTGTAGCATATTGGTACATAAGGATTATCTGACCTTTGAGGTAAGCCTGGAGTTGTGAAGGGGAATCACGTTGAGGATCAATGGTAACAAATATTGGCATAACCTTACGGTTATGTTTGGATTCTTGTTCAAGGTAAAAAGGAAAAATGTCAGTAGCCATACAAGTAGGAAAATTCAAAAACAGCAATAGCTTATAAATAGAAAAGTTCAAAACAGAGAAAAAAAAAGGTCAAATAGAACATGCACCAGACCTAATATGTCAATGGCCTTGGCCATTTTCTGCACTTCCTCAGGTCCAACATCAGGAGAAGAAGTATAACCAAAGTAGAGAAGAATCCAATTTCCTCGAAGGTTGTGTTCAGTAACCATTCGATGTTCTGTATCAATCAGAGTAAAGGAGCCTCCAATTGTGGGTCCCTTTACAGTATTTCCTTGATGTTCAGTACCTTGGCCTGATCCAGCAAAGAAGACAAGAATTAAACCCAAATCATTTGGATCTATATAGTAGAAAGTTTCTTCTTCTCCAGTTACTTTCTTCTATATTATGGAGTGGAGAAAGATAAATTTTATCATGCTACTGAACCCTTTTATAAACTGGTTAGAACCTAATTCGATGGTCTTCAAACTATGACTCAAGTCCCAGACTAGTTGCAAATTGTCTTTATACTTCCTAGAATAGATTTACAACCATGTTTGGTGTATATATTGGATTACACGAAGAGAAGAATTTGCAGTAAAATGAAGTAAGTGAATTTGTCTCTTTGGCTGTGTTCTTGATTATATTCAACAGCACGTCGGCTGTTTCCTTTCAAAGTTCGTCAAGGAGACCCTGTATCCCCCTTCCTATTCATTTTAGTCATAGAATCGCTAAGTAAAGTAAGCCAAAGAGCGGAAGGGAATTTTTTTTATAAAAATTATAAGTTAGTTAATGCTGCTTTGAGGTCGGTTAAGAAAGGTAGAACATAGAAGAGTAATGCAAGAGCATTGTCACACTGGGCTCGAGTGGGGCCGCCTGCGTGAAGTGAGGGCAGACTCGAGGTGGGGTGGCCTGTGTAACATGGCCCACGAGAGGGGTTCGGCGGAGAGCCTGGATCTGGGCTATGAGATAAAAAGAATTTAATCTTCTACTCCTACTAGTCGCGGCTTTTAAGAGTATTGGTTATATGTCCTGCATTAAAGTGGTATCAGAGCAGGGGGGTCTCGTGTTCGAGATTCCTCACCAAGGGTGATTAATGTAGGAGCATGGTCACACCGGGCTCGACTGGGGCGGCCTACATGAAGTGAGAGCAAACTTGGAGTAGGGTGGCCCGTGTAACATGACCCATGAGGGGGGTTCAGCCGATAGCCTAGATCTGGGCTATGAGATAAAAGGAATTCAAAGAGCCTTAGTGGAAAGTTGCTGAAAGAGAAGAAGGTCAAGTAGCTTGGTATCAGAAATTTAGAAGTGGAAAGTTGCTGAAAGAGAAGAAGATCAAGTAGCTTGGTATAAGAAATTAGAAGGAATCTAAAGATTGGAAAATTGTCCCCTACACCTTTCAAGCATGCATTGTGGTACACCTGAATTTGTTGAACAAACCCAAGGATGAATGAAAGGTGTTTTCTGTTAGAGCGTGATGCAACAGAAGGAAACAAGACCCATGGACTTACAGTCAACAAAATGAGACAATGATACAGGATACGCATTTTGATTGTGTATGATCCAAGTTGATTTGAGATTTCTCCTTTCTAGGATTTAAAACAATCATTCATACACGAGTATTGGGTGTATGCTGTCACACACAATCAAAGCCTTTTGGGATCTCTACTTTTTAGAGAATACGTCACTTTCACTTTCCTCTTTTGAAAGTAGTATACTCAACATGCCTTTTTACCTCCTATTGCATAGGGGTTATATAGAGAAATATGTGACCGTTGGATAATAACTATATCCATTATAACATCCCTCAAATCAGGCTTTGATATCTTGATCTATGGGTCAGATCACACCATGTGTCCTCAAATTCCTTGGATAAAGCAAAATGGTTGCAACTCATCTTGGGTTCTATCTACTCAGTCAAAAGGGCAATTAAGCCTATTGACTAAATCAATGACACTCAACGGTTCATTCTTGACAAGTCACCCAATCTCGTCAAAATGTTCCTACATATCATGTCTCACAATGCCAACATGCTACACATGCACAAATGAATGCATCATTTAAAATAAATAATTATATAATAATATATTTAGAAAAGATGATCAATCAAGTGCATATTGATGTGCACGTGTGTGTAATGAACATGATTAGATTAAGGTTATTTTATCCATCGACCACAATAGTCGTTTAATCAACGGATTATAGCCACTCGATCTTAATATCCAACATTTCCCACTTGGCTATAAGACCAAGATGTTTCTATATCAAACCCATAAAGACTACATATCTTCTAAATTCTTCAGTACCAATGGGTTTGGTTAAAGGATCTAAAATCATTTCCTTAGTGAAAATATATCTAACTGTGATGTGATTTTGCTGGATCACATCATTTATATAATGATATTGCAGTTTTATATGTTTACCTCTTGGACCGATTTCCTATTTTTAATGGTTTTTATCGCGATCCCATTATCACAATTCACAATATATGTGAATAAGTCTATCAATTCTTAAGTCGTTTAAGAATCTCTTTATCCATACAACTTCAGTTATTGCGGTACTACAATCGATGTATTCATCTTTCATGGTACATCTAGTAGTGTAGTCAAAGCGTCCAGGCAATGCCTAGGCGATAGGGGGTTCCCTAGGCGAGGCGATGCCTAGGCATTGCTTAGGCAATGCCTAGGCGATCAAAATTTATTTATTTTGTTTACATTATATTATATATATAATATTATATAAGAATTAATGAGTGCCCACCTAGATCATGAGCTAGGCGATAGTGATCCTGGCTGGGTGAGGCGGTGGCCTAGGCATTGCCTAGGCGACATATTGACTACACTGACATCTAGCAACACATCCTTGCTTTTTTACTTGACCAAGTAATGGCTGGACCACCCATCAAGAATATGTATCCTAAGGTGGATTTTCTATCATCAAGATCTCCTGCAAAATCTGCATTGCAGAATCCTCCAACCTCCAAACCATCTGATTGGAAGGCTAACTCAACTTTTAATGTACTTTGAATACACCTCAATACACGATTTGCAGCTATCTAATGTGATAATCCAAGATTACTCTACAATCTACTGATCAAGCCTACTGCAAAACTGAGAACTGGTCTACTACACAACATTGGGTACATTAAGCTACCTATCAATTGAGCATAAAGTTTACTTTTCATTTCATTTATCTCTTCTTCATTTGTAAGTGTCATATTCATAGACAATTTTGTTCCTTTATATACGGGAGACTCAAGAGGTTTACATGTGCATAGTTGTAGGGAAGCCATGTACAAGGTGGGAAGCTTGCTTCCCACGAAGCTTATTTCCCAGACTCGCTTCCCAAGAAGCTCACCTCCATCATGTCACGTTTAGTGATCAAAGGGAGTTATGTATCTAAGAAGTGATGGAATGACTGGAGTCTAAATCTTACGGCATAAATTATTAGATCCTAGACAAGTATGGTTGGATTGAAACATAAGACACTTATTTCTCCACAAATATCTCATATAAGATTAAATTTAAGATATAATTGGTCATCCTAATATAATGAGAATGAGGCACCTATATCTCATTTCTTGCTACCCATTTCCTAAGGATTTTTGAGTCTCGCTTACTGCTTCTCGCTTTCGCTTCGCTTCTCGCTTTGGTAACTATGTACATGAGTCCATTTTGAATTTCTTCAAAATATTTTCTAAATTTGGTTTTTGAGAAAGACTTAATTTTCTATATTTTCTTTCTCTGGAAATTTTAATTCCTAAAACATAAATTTGCTTCACCCATATCTTTCATTTCAAATTGGTTTTTCAACCATTCTTTAGTTTTCATGGTTTCATTTAAATCGTTCCATAATTCATTTAACTGATTTCACTTTACAAAGAGAAAGATGATAAAATATAGTTAATTTTTTTATAATATAGAGAAATATCAAGCAGTTACAACTCAAACAAGCAGACAATGCATGTCACTAACATGATTCTCACATTTGAGTACTACATGTTTGCATCAATATTATAATGAATTCTAGATATGTATTTATGCTTAAGTATTGAATTTCTAAAGTTTTATCTTAGATTTCCAATATTTCCTTAAAGTTTTAGACTTCTTTAATTTTTATATAACTTCTTTGGACTTACTTAAACTTTCCTCGAAACGTGTCAACTTCCTTAGCGACTGAAGTTATACCGAAACAGATGTTTAATACCTTGGATTCTAACTAGACCAAGTATATATACAGTGATCAAAGTTATTAGGTTCAAACTCATACTTCATTATTGCATTATGGAATGTATAATATCACTGTCTAGAGGATTACTTTATCCTCTTCTCCTATAATTTCATATCTCTCAGGTTCTTTCATGTAGATTTCTTCTTCCAGTTCACCATTTAAGAATGATGTCTTGACATCCATTTGGTGAAGTTCTAAATCTAAATGAGCTGCAAGGGACATCAAAATTCTAATAAATGTGAATTTTGCGACAAGTGAGTAAGTCTCTCATAATCTATACCTTTTCTATTATAGACTTTTGCTACCAATCTTGCTTTATATTTATCTAATGTTCCATCCGATTTTTGAATTTCCTTTTCAAAATCCATTTGGAACCAATAACTTTTTTTCTTTTTGGTAGGTCTACTAGTTCTCATACCTTATTCTTTTCTATAAATTTTATTCATCTGAAATTGCATGTTGCCAGAAGAATCGACAAGGTCATTTGGTATTTCTTATTTATCAATGCATAATAATCTTTTAACTAATCGGGAGGTTTTCTCTCCCTTTGCATTTTAGTTATAGTGTCTTCCCCTACAAGTTTTTTAATACTCCTTTGTTATGCATTGTACTTCTTCTTTAGTTATTTCAAATAACTCAACTAATTTGTTTGGTTTACTTTGTTCTAGATCTTCTTCAAGAAAATAAGCATTTTTACTTTTTATTACTCCTACAGAACCATCAAAATGATGTACTATAAATCTGTAACCCTTAGAGATGTCACAATGTCTAATAAAATTACATTTTATTGTTTTAGGATTTAATTTACTTCTATTAGGTCCTAATATTTTCACATGAGATGAACCAAGGTTCTAAATGTCGATATCGCTCGACATGTCGAACCACGAAAAAAGATATATTGGAGATATGTCGGAAAATATATTGGTTATCAATGATTTTTGGAAAAATTGCAAAAAAAATGGGACAAAACATGGAATTTTGAATTGAAACTTCAGGAAATGTAAAAATAGATGCTAATACACATTTTAGAATAAAAAAAATTTCAAAAAACAACAATGTACATAAGAGATGCAATGAGAAAAGAGCAAAGATGTGCGCTGACGAGTGACGATAATGTATGATTGATTCATGTTTTATTCATTTCTCAATCAATCATAAATTCATAATTTAGAAGATTCATAATTATACAAACATACATAATACAACCGACCAAAAAAATACAATCACCACTAAAAGGAGTTGCCTAGTGCATCACCAATAAATATTAATGTCAAACACATAATATAATCAAGCACCAAAACCCCTGATTCTTTTTTTGTAATTTTATTTAAATGTGCAGGACCCTTATTCAAGTTTTTAATATATATTTTTTCACAAAGAGAACCGTGAATAGCATTAGATGTGTAAAGTCGTTCCAATGGCTTCTACTGTCTCTATTAATAATATTTTATATGTTTTAATAGATTAATAATTTTTTTGAAAAGTATCAATACTTTTAATGTTATTAAATAATATATTTATGTATATTAAATTTTTTTTATATTTTTTATTAGTTAAATATGTTATATTATTTGGTCGATGTTACTAAGTACATTATTTAGAATTGCTAACTATTAATAATAATAATAGAACATTATTAAAAATCATAACTAAATAAAATATTAATGAATTTCATGTATAATACTTAAAATAAAAAAGGCCTTATATTAAAATTTTAATACTTTTTTTTTTTTTTTTGCATTTGTTGTATAGTATAAATCAATATTAATTTTTATCATTAGGTATAAAATATAATTTGGTGGATAATATATATCAATATTAGGCCTTATATTAAAATTTTAATATTTTTTTACATGACAATTAAAGAAGAATGTTTAATGATATAGGAGTGACCCTAGCATACCCTTTTTAGGGTTAGTAAAGTTAAACCATAAGAAAATATGTTTAATGGCATAGGACTAGGAGTGACCCTAGCATACCCTTGTTAGGGTTATTTAAGTTAAAACATAAGAGAAGTATTACACAGGGTTGGAGTGACCTTGGAATTCCCTTATTAGGGTTATACTTAATAAGTTAAGATAATAGGGTAAGCCTACAAGGCTGGAGTGACTTTAGAAAACCTTATTAGGTTATGTTTGATAACTTAAAAGATAAAAGGGTCTTCGTATTCAAACAGAACCAAAAAAAAAAAAAAGTTGAGAGAAAAGGAAGAGAAGAGGGGAAAGGGGGTAACCTCGGGTCCTCGACGACAAAGGGCTACAGCCCACAGCAACTGCGGAAACTCACGAAGATGGTGACAGCGACGGTGAGAGGTACGTACCCTCTTGCCTTCCTCTTCTTCCCTCTTCTTTCTTCTCTACTCTCAACCTTTTTTCTCCCTTTTTTAAAAAAAAATCAAAGAATCTGTTTGATACTTTGCATGAATGAATTCTTTTGTTTTTAGGATGATTCATGCACATCTGTAACCAAAAAAACAAGGGAAAACAATTTATTTTTCAGATTTGGTCGATATCAGAAGATATCGCCGATATATCTCTGATATCGCCGATATCTCGCGATATTTCCTGATATTCTGTATTTTTTTTTAAACATGATATAGATGTGTCGGTGATGGGCGATATCGAAATATATCGGCGATATATCGCCGATATTATCGATATTTCGAACCCTGAGCTGAACTACCCCAAACTCTTAAATGAGTTAGGTCAAGTTTTCTACCTATCCAAAGTTCATGAGCAGTTAGACCCGTTGTTTGAGTTGGTACTCTATTTAATATATATGTTGCCGTTGACAAAGCTTCTCCTAGAAGTTAGTGTTCAAATTTGGTTTGACTCAACATAAATCTTACCATGCCTAATAAAGTTCTATTTCGCATTTCAGATACGCCGTTTTGTTGAAACGTATAATGGTAGAGAGATGATGAATAATATCATTCTCTTTGCAGAAATTATTAAAGTTATCTGATATGTATTCTCCTCTCATATCTGATCTTAATATTTTTATCTTTCACCCTAATTGGTTTTCTACTTCTGTTTTATATTCTTTAAATATATTTAAGGCTTTTGATTTACGTTTTATCAAATAAACATAACAAAATCTGGAGTAATCATCAATAAAGGTGATGTACTCCATAATCCATATTTCTACAAGTTTTCACATTTATTAGCCCACAAATATTAGAATGAATACTTTCCACTAGATTTTTATTTCTTTCACTAGTACCAAAGGGTATCCTTGTCATTTTACCACTTATACAGGATTCACAAGGTTTTATATTTATATCTATATTTGGTATAAGACCAATGTCGGCCATTCTTTTGATTTTGTTGTAGTTAATATGCCCTAATCTCAAGTGCAATAGAATCAAATCACATTCATTGATATAAGCAGCAAAAGACATTTGATTAGAAATGTCCGATCAGTACAATCCATCTATTTTAGTTCCCCAAGCAAGAATACGTCCATGTTTCCCAATTGACACTTTTGACGAATGGAAACAAATTTCAAAACCATGCTCATATAAACGTGGTACAGACAAAAGGTTGCACCCTATTCTAAGTGCATAGAGTACATCAGTGAGGATGAGGTTTGTTTCTCCAGGCAATGCCAACTTGAGAGTTCCAATTCTCAGAACCTCACAATAAGGGTTATTGCCCATTTAGAGCTTATGGTCGCTGGCTTTGATCTGCTTCATCTCTATGTAGTTCGATTTGGTCTTTGTCACGTGCCTTGATGAAACAGAGTTCACCCACCAAGCTTAAGAGTCATAATCAGCAAGAAGCGATCCTGAGACCACAAACGTCTTTAGGTCTGTGCTTGTTATTTTTATTCGTATTTTGAGGACAATTAAATCTGAGATGACCTAGTTTTCCACAATTATAATAATTAGCAAAAGTCTTTTTATTCTTGTCATTTTTCTTTCCAAATTTACGTTTGAAATTTTTCTTGAAAAGGTTATATTGTTTTGTCTTAGAAGATTGTGCAAGATTTTCTACAATATTGGCTTCATTAATCTTCTTCTTAGCTCTTCTTTGAGCTTCTACTCCGAATAGCATAGGAAGAATTTTCATGGAAACTTGTTGTCCAAATAAGTTTAATGCTATTATAACAGATTCTCAAGATAGTGGTATACTATGCAAAATAGTAGACACTTGTTATAATATAGTGGTATACTATGCCAAATAAGTTTGAGAATCATAGACTGATTTGTTATAATATTCTATAACTTTTTGAAATTTACAGAAATCCTAAATTTAAAGTTACTTAACCAGATTCTGAAAAGTATAGTGGTACTATATTTTGAACCTCTGGAATATTAGTTGATATCTTAAAATTTTAGTATTTATAATTGTGATTGTTTTGGGAACCTCTAAAATCACAATAGTATTGTGACATTGTATGCAATACATAATTTTAATATTCTGAAAAACCTAACAATACAACACTGAAATTATTTAGATAATCATTCTAAATATTATAATATGGTCTCTAAAGCTGTAAACTCAGAATTAATTAAGACTGAAAAAATTAATAGGGCTAATAATTCAACTTGGAAGAGAAGGATAAGGCATACTATTTCAAGATAAAGTTGAATTCTTCCAAAAAAAAGATAAAGTTGAATACGTAGTTGATACACAGTATCCTAATGAACCTCCTCTTAGAGCTGGAGAAGCTGCAAGAAATGTTTATGGTAAATTTATGGAAGATGATAAATTAGCTAAGTCAATAATGCTCACTTCTATGGACCCTGACTTAGAAATAATATTTGAAGAACATAAAACTACAAATGACATATTTGAAGCAATTAAGCTTGCCAATGGAAGTGCACCCCGTGTGAATCCTGTATAAGTGGTAAAATGACAAAAAAGCCCTTTGGTATTAGTTAAAGAACTAAGAATCTATTGGAAATTATTTATTTTGATATTTTTTGGCCAATAAATGTGTAAACTCATTCATCACCTTTACTGATGACTACTCCAGATTTGGTTATGTTTATATGATAAAACATAAATCAGAATCCTTAAATATATTTAAAGAATATAAAACAGAAGTAAAAACCTATTGGGGAGAAAGATAAAAATATTAAGACCAGATAGTAGAGGAGAATACATATCAGATAACTTTAATAATTTCTGTATAGAGAATGATATTATTCATCATCTCTCTACCCCTTGTACGCCTCAACAGAACGACATATTTAAAAGGTGAAATAGAATTTTAATAGACATGGTAATATCGATGTTGAGTCAATCAAATCTGAACACGAACTTTTCGGAGAAGCATTGTTAACGGCAACATATATACTAAATAGAGTACCAACTAAAACAACAGGTCTAATTCCTCATGAACTTTGGACATGACATGTAGAAAACCTGACCTACTCATGTAAGAGTTTAGGGTAGTTCAGCTCATGTGAAAATATATTTTTTTAATCGATAAAGAACGGGATTATATATAAAGATAAGTAAAGAGAGCCTACATCTCAAGGTTTACCAATGGTAAACCAAGGAGAGAGAAGAGAAAAGCAAATAACAATAAGCATAGTGAAACAATAGCTGACAAACAATCATAATGCAAAAGTGTTCCCCCGCAGGTCCCCATCAGCTCCCTCAACTACACCCAAGTTGAGACGAGGAAACAAACCCTTGCCTGGATCCGGGAAATTGGCAAGGAAGAGTCCTCGAATACTTTCCTATTTCTCTCCTTCCAGAGGGACCAAGATATTGACCTCGAAAGGAGAGGCAATATTGTCCCCGTTGGCGATGGAAATGCCACTGACAACCAGTAAGATAAGAAGCTCCGAAAGGAATCGAAAAGGTCCAAGTGATGCCTAGATGAGAAAGGAAATAAAACCAAACCTCTCTCGCCACCGGGCACTGAAGAAATAAGTGATTCACTTGTTAAGATTTTATCTAAATCCGCTGCCCACAAGAAAAAAGATACATTTGAGGGGATTACCAGAAGCCATACAACCTGAAAGCTTTCCCAGTGTTTCCTCTGTCTGCAATCGATCGTAGCCATGCTGCGATCAATTGCAACTCCCTTTTTCTTATTTTCTTTACCCGTAAACCCTGTTGGAGTGTTTTCACCCTTACTTCCATCATCCTTAGGGTACTAACCCCCTCCCCCCCTTACATACCACACATAGTTGTTACCAAACATTTTCCTCATCAATTTGAACTCAAAATACATGAAAGGCCATTTGGCCTTGAAAGTACTATTCACCAACTTATGCAAACGAGTTTCGGGGTTCTACACCCCCCCCCCCCCCCCCCCCTTTACAAATATTTTGTCCTCGAAATTAGGACTTCACGCAACCAAGTGGGGAAAATTTTCCCTCAACTTAAGTTGTTCAACTGGGCATACATGTTTAGTAGCACTAATCATGACGAACAGATGTGTCAATATAATATTAACCAACACGTGGGCTAGGCACTTGCTCATCGACAAGGTTCCCTAGTTTCATCCGTGAATAAACATTAATTAGATGCAAGAAACATCATATTAAAAATAAATAACATGTTTATACACATACAAAAACAGATGAAATATTCATACATAACATCATTCTGTACAAAAATTGCCATTCAAGCACTTCACCCCACATCCTGAGGTGCTAGAGCATCTAGACTCGGCATGGCAACCTCTGCCCTAGCTCGCCTAAAGAGGCAACTGTGTGAGCTACTGAGGCTTACTTCCTCGAGGTTGAGCCAGAGGCGGACGGTGAGGACAACCTCTGATCAAGTGGCCTTGATCACCACAATGGAAGCATCCACCTTTAAGCTTCCGACAATCCCCAGTGTGCTTTCTTCCGTAGTGACTACAGAGCTCATATCCTGACGTAGAAGATAAAGGCTGTAAGAATCGGGTGGCCTGAGTCGTAGTGGGGCTAGGGGCTTTTGGTGCAAAAGGAGGCCTCTAAATTGGTGTAGACTCGGAGGTCTTGTACGGGGCAGTCCTGGCCCCCTTCTCAAGTGATGCTGAGCTATTGGACTGATCTCCACCCATCTCCTTTCTTTTGAAGAATTCCTTAAAATTTGACTCTGCCAACTGGACCTTGTCCACAACTTCTGCGTAGGTCTCATGCCTGAACATGGAGACCCTGTCTTTGATATAGGCCTTCAATCCCCTCTCGAATTTCTTGGCCTTTATAGCCTCAGTCGCAATCAGGTGTGGAGCGAACCTAGACAATTCGGAGAACTTGGCCTCGTACTCGGCTACCGTCATGTTCCCCTGTTCCAAAGTAATGAACTCCACCTCTTTCTTTTCTCTAACTCCTACCGGGAAGTATTTCTTGTAGAAAACGTCGAGAAACTCTTCCTAAATCCATTCTTGACCTACTTGAGCCAAGTCTCTCGTTCTGATGGCGGATCTCCACCAGTGATCTGTCTCACCTTAAAGGCAGCCCATGTAACTTTCTCTGCCTCCATAGGCATCAAGATAGAGAACAACTTCTCCAGCTATCTAAAACTAATGGGTTTATGCCACCATAGAATACCGGAGGCCGCATCCACCGAAATGCCTCTATCCCTATATGGGCTCTGTTTGGAGGAGCAGGTACGAGTGCTACAGCAGGAGGAGTAGCAAGTTGCCTTGCTGCAAGCATAGCTAAGGTCTCAGCTATCGACCCCAAAACTTGTGTGAGGTCAAGTTGCTCGTCCCCTACTGGAGCATCACCTCCATTTCCTCTAGTATAGTAACCGCAACCCCGATTACCACGTCTCATGATTGAATCCTGAGAACAATAGCAAAGCATGAGTCTAACTTGAAAACCCACTTTATCTCGACCCTAATTTCAACAATCGCCTAGCATTTATAAGGTACTTAATAATACATCTAGGCACACAATAAAATAGCATAAGCATACAATTAATGTTTCCTAGTATAAGACACTAAGTTCGGTTGAGATTCCAACCAGTTTTTTACTAAGACTAAATGATTAGTCTAGAATACGACTCTCTTCTTAGATCTAATGCCTTGCTTTAATCCTGGTATCAGAATCCAAGTGACCCTAAAGAACCTAATGCCTAGGTTCTGATACCACTCTGTCATGCCCCAAAATACCACCTAGGAGGTTTGATACTTCGGCAACGTGACTTGTACTTCAAACCATCCTGCTAAGCGAGGCATGACAAATAGTGAACTTAAAAATTTCTTTCTTCTATATACTGTATTCCAAGTACACACATTTACAATCATTGAAACATAAACTAAGACATGTACATAAGATCCCCTAGCTTGAGTTACCAATTCAAACCGATACAAAAATCCTAGAAATAAAAACCAAAATACATCTCTCTCCCTCTCATCCACTCATCAATGGGGACACCTACCAAGATCCCAGTGTATACCCCTTCTTGAACCATGATTCCGGAGAGCATGTATCTGCCTGTGTACCTGCCGAAATAACAATTCGGCTGAGCATAAAATACTCAGCGTATACAAAATACTAACTAACCATGTTATAAATATCATATTAGCATGCTTGCAGAGACGTAGAATAAAGCATTTTTAAAACATGAACAATACTAAATCAGAGTGCGGAAGCTACAATTCTTTTCAAAACCTATCATGTGCCTACTTTTAAATTCATACTTACATTCATACTTTTTTTCTTCAAGATCATGAATATATATACATTTCAACTCGCATGTTTTCGAACTTTTCTTAAAAATTATACTTTTATCATTTTCATCCTACTCTTTACTTTCCAATTCACATATGTCATGCAAACTTTATGTCCTTACAAGTATTATACTTAACGTGCATTACTCTTTACAATATCACATTTATCACATTCATATTTCCTCCTTTTCCACATTCAACATACATGCATATCTTTTTATGATTACCACATTCAACATATGCATTACTAGTACACGAACTATGATTGAACGGCACATACTAGTATCCTTTACACATACACATACACATACACATACACATACTTTTCAAAACTTCTTTTCATTCCTTTTATTTCATTTTACTAGTGCCCAAACTATGATTGAACGGCACACACTAGCTTCTTTACTTGTGAGCCTTAACTAGTGCCCGGACTATGATTGAACGGAACACACTAGCTTCTTATCTAGACTTGACTAGTGCCCGAACTATGGTAGAATGGAACACACTAGTTATTTCACTTGTTTACTAATGCCTGGACTATGATGGAACGAAACACATTAGCATCCTTATGCTTGCTTAACTAAGGCCTGAACTATAATGAAATGAAACACATTAGCTAATTAACTTGCTTAACTAATGCCCGGACTATGATGGAACGGAACACATTAGCTTCTTATCTTGATTTAACCAGTGCACGGACTATGGTGGAACGGAACACATTAGTTATTTCACTTGTTTACTAATGTCCGGACTATGATGGAACGAAACACATTAGCATCCTTATACTTGCTTAACTAATGCCCGAACTATAATGGAACGGAATACATTAGCTAATTAACTTGCTTAACTAATGCCCGGACTATGATGGAATAGAACACATTAGCTAATTTCATATTCTTAACTAGTGTCTGAACTATGATTAGAAGGCACATATTAGCCTTGCTACACATAAAACATCACACTTGAGCTTGTTCTTTTAAACCAATCTCCTTTTAGCAAAACCATAATTTTTGAAAAACCCCTCTTTGAACACATGCTTTGAAACCCCTCTTTGAACCCATGCCATACCTTGAGCAAAATCATACTTAAACGAAAATCATAATTTAAACGGAAACCATGCTTTAAATAAAATTTTTTTCTTCAACACTTGTATTCGATGAAAATTCAATCATATAACGTGAGTGATCATGTATATCATTTGCGTACAATTAGGGAAAGCGAAAAAATCCTGAAAAATGCTTAGTCCATACATAATTCACAATAACAAGCCAATATGCCATTGGATTCATCAAAAACCATTTATAAATCCTATTTCTAACAATAGTTTACAACAAGGATAATTAGTAGTTTGTGTCCACTTCATTTTCATAATTTGTCAAACTTGTTCATCTTGTTTTCCTTAATGAATTTCAATAAAACTATTTGGGGAAACTATCTATTTATTTTCATCAAAACATAGGTTTAACAACCTAGAAATCTTGATTGGTTCACAACATGAAAAGCTAGTAGAATGTTCTACCTTATTGAGATCAAATCTCTAAAATGTAGTGCTTGAGAAAGGAGAGGTTGAATCCCCACGCTCCAATGCTTGTGAAATACTTCTTAAAGATCAATCCTAGCTTGAAGAAACCCTTGAGCAAGAAATCTTAGTTTGATGGGGAAGATCCAACCTTGAAGATGAAGATCCTAGCTTGAAGAAAATGATCCAAGCCTTGATTTGAGCTCCACTTGCTCTCCAACCCAAAACCCCTCTTTGGAATCCCTACTCTTCTCTCTTCTCCTTCCAAAATCTCCTTTAGGTTTAGATCCAACCCAAAATCCCCAATTGTCCTTCTATTTATAGCCCAAGGGGTTAAACCTCAATTTCCGTAACTCTGTGCCCGCGTGCGATCGATCGCACACCACCTGCGATCGATCACAGATCACAGTGCGATCGATCAACCTGGAGGTGATCTGTTGCACATGAACCTGAGAGCTTCTGTCTGATTTCCACTGAATGTGATCGATCATAGGCTTGCGGCGATCGATTGCAAATTCACCGAAAGCTTTCCCAGTGTTTCCTCTGTCTGCAATCAATCATAGCCATGCCGCGATCGATCGCAACCCCCTTTTCTCATTTTCTTTACTCGTAAACCCTGTTGGAGTGTTTTCACCCTTACTTCCATCATCCTTAGGGCACTAACTCCCCCCCCCCCCCCTTACATACCACACATAGTTGTTACCAACCATTTTCCTTATCAATTTGAACTCAAAATACATAAAAGGCCATTTGGTCCTGAAAGCACTATTCACCAACTTATGCAAACGAGTTTCGGGGTTCTATATATTGTGACAACCCTAAGCGTTATAGATTTATAGTACATCATTTTGATGGTTTTGTAGGAGTAATAGAAAGAAGAGACACTTATTTTCTAGAAGAAAATCTAGAACAAAGTAAGCCAGATAAATGGGTTGAGTTATTTGAAATCACTAAACAAGAAAATACAATGCATAACAAAGAGAAAGATTTTAGGCAATGGAGCTCAAAGATTTTAGGCCCATTAGCCTTGTAAGTAGTACATACAAAATTTTATCTAAAGTGTTGGTAACGCGTCTCAAGAAAGTTATGGCCTATCTCATCTCCCTCAACAAAGTGCGTTTGTTGGAGGGCACCAAATTTTAGACGGTATCCTCATAGCAAATGAGAGTATTGATTCAAGGGTGCGGGCAAAGGATCTGGGTATTCTTTGTAAGGTGGACATGGAGAAGGCCTATAATCACGTCAACTTGGAGTTTGTCAATTACATACTAGGCAAAATGGGTTTTAGGTGGAAGTGGAGGCTTTGGATGTGGACTTTCGACCGTTTCTTTCTCTATCCTGATCAACGACAGTTCTGTGGGGGTATTTCCCCAGCTATCGGGGATTGAGGCAAAGGGACCCTCTCTCCCCTTTTCTCTTTGTAAATGTATCGGAAGCTTTAAGCAGAATGTTGTCAAAAGGCGAAGGATCTCTGTTTGAAGGCTTTCAGATTGGTCAGAATGGTTTGAGGATTTCACATCTCCAGTTTGTGGACGACACTCTTATATTTTGTAGGGCTTCGCGGAGGGACCTTCTTAATATCAGATGTATCCTTAAATGCTTTGAGGCAGTGTCAGGATTATGGGTAAATCTAGCTAAGTCTGAGATCCTGAGAGTGGGGGAGGTCCCCATCCTTGACCACTATTTGCTTAGGATGTGCAGTAGGGTCTCTCCCTTCAGTGTATCTAGGAATGCCTCTAGGAGCAAAATATAAGGAGAAATCAATATGGAATCCCGTGTTAGATCGCATCACAAGAAGATCGTCTGGCTGGAAGGCATCGTATCTTTCGAAAGGGGGGAAATTGACTTGATTCGAAGTACGTTGCAAAGTCTCCCAACTTATTTTATGTCGTCTCTCATCATTTCTCGTTCAGTGGCTCAAACCATAGAGAGAATTCAGAGAGAATTTCTTTGGAATGATAAAGAGGATAGAGCAAAGTATCATTTAGTAGCATGGTCCCAGTTGTGCCGTCCTAAGGAAGCTGTCGAGTTGAATATTAAGCCGCTCAATCAAATGAACAAAGCTTTGCTAGGGAAGTGGTATGGGGATTTGGAGAGGATAGGAACAGTATGTAGAAGGTTGTGATAGTAGCCAAGTATGGGGAGACTTCATGTTGGATCCCTCAAGAGGTTAGGGGACCCCAAGGTTTGGGGCTGGGGAAGGGAATAATGGCTAATGCTGGTTTGGTAGTGCCTTTCTTCAGATATAAGGCGGGGAGAAGGTTGGAGATCAAGTTTTGGAATGATATTTGGTTAAGTTCCACTCGTCTCATGGATAATTTTGGAAACCTATTTGCTATTTCTTCCGATAAGGAAGCCCTTGTGGAGGATCCATACGAGAGAAGTTCAAGCGGAGTTGTTTGGTGCCCAAGGATGCGGAGAGATCTAAATGATTGAGAAATTAGCGATTATTCTTAGTTTTTGGAACATATTACCTCGGTTTCTCTGTGCCCAAAGATAAGGGATTGCAGATTGTGGTCTAGGAGTAGCCAAGGGTGGTTCTCGGTTAGAAATTTGTTTCAGTATATGTTTACTTTCCCGAGGATTTCATTTCCGCATAGAGTAGTGTGGAATCCCGGTATTCCCTCCAAGGTTTCCTTTTTCTTTTGGACTGCAACGTTGGACAAACTTCTAACTATGGACCACCTGCAGCATAGAGGTTAGAGCTTGGAGAATCAATGTTACATGTGCCTCCAAGTGAAAGAGACAGCGGATCATTTACTTTTGCACTACCCAGTTGCGTCGGAGGTGTGGAACTTCTATTTATCTCGCATAAGGGTGACTTGGGCCTCCCCTTCATCGTTGCGTAATCTCCTAGATTGTTGGTTATGGGAACGAGGGGAGGGAGTGTGGGAGGAGATTTGGGGACTGCTTCCAGGGGCTATTTCTTGGACTATCTGGTTAGAGAGGAATCGTAGTGTTTGAAGATATTTCGGCATCAACGCCCCGGATTTGCGCCTGAGTCCGTTGGGTAGTTTTGGAGTGGGTAGGCTTACACAGCTCAAGGGAGGAAATCCAGGACATTTGTATTAGTTCCATGTTGCACATAGGGGGGAGGTTTCAGGTAGTGTCGTTAGGTCAGGGCTGTGTTTACTTGCTTGTAAACCCGAAGGGCTTTCCGACTTGTACCTGTATCTTTCTTTCCTCTTAATAAAAAGAGTTATTGAACAAAAAAAACAAAGAAGAAGAAGTTATAGAAAAACCTATAGTGCAGAATGATTTTCTGGCATATATGGAAGAAGAGGAATGCCATAGTTCATGGCGTCAAGAATTATTCTATTTTGTATAGCTTCTTGTGGCTATTGAGCATCAACTCATTAGGGTGCTTTGTACGGCAACTTTTTTTTTTATCGCATGCCCCCCTTTTCCATTATTAGATACAAATCCTCATTCCTTATCAATAGAAAAATTAAGTAGCTGAAAGTAGAATCAATATGCCATAGATCCTACCCCTGACTTTGGGATGACTAATTTGTCAAGATCAGTAATTATTGGGTGCTAAGTGCTCACATTCGAGTTTTCAGGAGGGAAAACCACTGGTCGTTCCTATCCATCCAAGATTTCCATCTGTCTCTGCTTTGATCATAATCTTGATCCCTACATACCAGATTCTGTATTTCCTTGGGAGGTAGTGCACAATAAATCCTATTGGTGAAACATATTAGGTGTTCAAGTTGAGTGGTAGACTCTGATGGAAGTACGAGGTTCTTCTTCCACTTTCAACAATGTCAGAAAGATCAACTGCAATGAAATTGAGAATAGATGCAATAAATGTCCAAATTTTTATATTGGGCACAGTTATATCTGACATGCATTAACTATCTATAATGTTAGAAACCTTAACAACCCCTTGCAGTCTGCAAAACCTGTGAAATTCAACAATGGAATCAATGTCAATTGACCTTCAGTTATGTAAATGTTGTAATGGTCATTTTGATGTCTGTTGGCTTTCAAGAACTGACATATCACTTCAGAAAAAATTGTAATAAAGAGCACAAACAAACGACAGAAATAAATTGGCTTAAGAAACATGCAGGTTAATATCTGATGAGGCTTTTCCCAGTCTGAACAAGTACTGACTACTGATGAAGTAGATGAAATAAGTTACTCATGCAGCTGCTTCTATAAGCCCTCAATTTCCACTTTATAATTTGCTAATTAATTAAGCACAAACAGGCACCACCATGACCTATTTCTACTCATTATTTGACATACTAAATTTGCAAAAGAAATATATTATCAGAATTAAAGTTTAAAAGGATATAAAGAAGGTTATATCCTACAAAGTACTATTCAATTGTATTCAAGTCCACTATTTAGTTGAATTAATAGTAGTGACTCTATTGAAAAGTACGAAAGCACCTTTTAGAACTGCCCTTCTCTCATCATTATAATGAACAAGTAAGCCTGCTCCAGCAATCACTACTAAAGCTGTGGGCTGCAAAATAAATAAATAAACTCAAAATTCGATCCAACTCCTGACACGTTATTCCATAAGAAAGCATGATTACGCAAATCTATCTGTTATTGTCTTCTCTAAAAAGCATATTAAAGCATAACAAAAAATTCCACAAATAAAAAGAAACCTAAAATTATGGTGTTAACATACTATTATATAAGTACCCCATGAGTGAGAACCCAATGATTTCTCGGGCAATAGAGGCTGACCGTTTGGCCTTCTATTATTGTGATTTGGTGATCCGGTGTAGCTATGACACTGGAATCTCCTAAAGGGACCTAACCTACAATAAAAGACAATGTTTAGTAGGATTTGAAATGCCAAATGGAGAATCAAACATGGTTGTTTATAATGCTCAGTCCTAGTGCATTATAATGCACAAATAAATGACATAAACCAGTAAAAGAGGAAAAGTATTTGTGTTCTTCTATTCTCACCTCTGTAATCCGTCTTGACCTTCTCATGTTACTATTACTGCCATTTAGTTTACATGTCCAGTCTAGGTTGGAGCTGTTATGGTCTTAAACATGGTTCAAAAACCCGAAAACTCGATTCGACTCGAAAGTTAGCTGAGTCGAGTAACTCGGAAACCTTGACTCGGTCCAACTCGGAAAATATTTGTAATAACTTGAAAACTTGGGTTAAAAGAACTCAAAGTATGCAAGTTTTACAGCCTCAAACTTATAAACTAAGTTTAACAGAACTCATAGTAGGTTGTCTTCGTAAACCAAAAAAATATGATGCAAAAATAGTGTTACGTTCGAGTTTAGGTTTAAAAAATGATAAAAATACCCTTTTGTGACTCGACCTAGTCCGGCGAGTCAAAAAACTCGAGCCAACTCGATTGAGTCACCTGAGAAACTTGGCAAATAATGCCTTCTTCGAGTTTTGAGGCGACTCGACTCGAAATTCAGTCAAGTCGAGTAACTCACCGAGTTTTCAAACTATGGTCTTAAAGAAATATTCTTAGCTCTAAGTTCAACTAATAAAAATTGACATTGCATCAAATCATAAGCATTCTTTGCCACCTACTGGTAAATTAGCCCAACATCCTTTCACTGAAAAGGAGCTAAGTGTCTAAACCCAAGATCAATAATAGTTGAGGCACCTTACTGCAATTACGTAAAACCATTTAAGCAATTCAGTAATTAAGTCAAGGATGTTACATGAGTGTATACTTTTTTTATGGAGACCTAAAGAAGAAAATTTCGCTTATTAATCGGAAGTATAAAACTCCATTTCAATATTGGCATTAATTGTAGTAGGAAACTAGGAATAATCACCTAGGGTTTGTGGAAGAGAGAAAGAGAAGCGAAGATGAAGAAGGGAGGGGAGGGGAATAGGGTAAGGAAAATTAGGGCCCATTGGCATCATTCTCGCGGAATGATTTCGCATTCCGGAACGACCTGAGCAAGGAGAAACGCGTTTGCGAAGGGTTACAACTTCGACCCAAGTGAGGAATGGAACGTAGCGGCATGATTTTTACTAAACAAAAAAATAAAGCTCCTTGGAACGGCACAAACTCACGTTTCATTCGTTCCAGATAAAAAATAAAAAACCAAAGGGAGTAGCAGGGGACGAAGAAGAGGAAAACCACAAGATCCAACAACAATCAACGCCTGTAACGACTCTAGACGGCAAGTTATTATCTCTTTCTCTGAAAAATGGATTTGAGGTCGAAATATCATTCTTTCTCCCTCTCTCTCTCTATAAAGAATGGATGTGAGGTAGAGATCTTAATCAAATGGCAAATCTGCCGACGACGGCAAGATCTTATCTTCTAGATCTGCCTACAACGAAGAGAGGTGGCGAGATCATCTTCCAGATCTGCCATTTTTTTCTCAGGTTATTGTTTTTTTTTTTTTCGGTTCACAGATCAGGAAAAAGGGATCCGAAACATGATCTAGCAAGATCAGTTAACATGATCGGGTTCTCTCATAGAACTGAGATCCAGATCTAAGAATTTTTTGAAGATGCAAATCTAAGAATTTTTTTTCCCGGTGTTTCCTTGCTTTAATTGAAAAGAATGGAATTTTTTTTTCTCGATCTGAGAATTTCCTTGGTTTCATGTGAACATGATGTTATACATACAAATCTGAGAATTTTTACAGTAACACTTGGCTTTCTAGTATTTCTGAGAATTACAGCAATGCAGATCTGAGATTTGTTTCAGAATTTTTTGAAGATGCAGATCTGAGAGATTGTTTTTCTTTTTTTTTTATAAAAGTGATGGTTATATTATTATTTTGGTTCTGCTGTGGAAATAATAGAACTTTTATTTTAAAGAAGTAATGGTTGACGAGGTTGCAAGGTGGAGCACTAAGGAAGAGAAATTGTTTATAGAACTAATGGCTGAAGAGGTTCACAAGGGAAACCGACCAACTACAATGTTCTCAAAAAGGGCATGGAATGATATAAATGAGAAGTTCCTCAGGGAAAGGGGCATAAGTATTCTCATCAACAATTCAAAAACAAGTTCAACAAGTTGAGGTTATACTATCGGGAGTTTAAAACGCTTCGCAATGCCCCCACAGGTTTTGGTTGGAACCCCCTCATCAAAACTGTCACGGCTCCCGATGATGTATGGGAAGTCGTATTTATGGGTATGTGCAATTACTATTTTTTTGTTATCAACCAAACCAATAAAAAATATTCTTCATTAGTTATGCACTTAATAATACTCCTCATCGATCGTTTTTAAAACAACACCCTGGGTCAAAACAATTCCATCATAAAAGGTGTCCAATGTGAGATGAGCTTGTAACAACTAACAATATATAGTGACACTACCGCAACGAGTGATAATGTGGATTCCTCAGCACAAGGTGTAGGAGATACACAGACGATGATGAGAATGTTGACAGGATTCAAAACACTCCATTAAGGCAATTAGAAGAAGACTTTGATGTTGATATGGGAGAGATGAGGACTAATACTCCTCGTTGAAAGAAGGTGAATAGTATTTCTATTTTGATGGATGTGTGTAACGCCTACACTATGAGACAACATCGAAGGACAAAGAATTCTAGGTCCGAAGCAAGTGAGGACCCTTTTTCTATTACCCGTTGTTGTGAGGTGTTGGCGACATTAGATGAAGATCTAAGCGACGAGGCCTACTTGAAGGCGACGAAGATCATCACGCGTGATCGTAGTTGGAGAGAACTTTTCATGAATGTGCTCACAAGCCAGAAACTCCTCTTACTAAGGACTTTAGAATGACAATCTAGTGCTAAGTGTGCCGATAACTTTTTCATTGGGATGTTTTAAATTTATTATAACCTTGTTATGTAAGGATGTTGTGTTTGTTTGCTACTTTAAAACTTTGTAGTTGTAGTAGATTTGACTTTGTCTTTGACTTGCATAGTTAATTCTAATGGTGATATATAGTGCTTACATATTATATTAGTTGTAAACTTGTAATAGGTGTGACTTTGTCTTGGACTTGAATAATTAATTCTAATGTTGATATATTGTGCTTACATGTTATGTTAGTTGTAAACTTGTAATAGATGTGACTTTGTCTTGGACTTGCATAGTTAATTCTAATGGTGAGATAATGTGCTTGCATGCTATGTTCAGGTAATATGAATTCAAATAGACCCGAGTCAGATACAGATAGATTGGAGTCAGATTCAGATGAAGAGTCTGATGATGACTTTCTATTTCAACTTATATTCAATGAACTGAATAAGCACATCATCAAAAAACCAATTAGGGACCGTAGCGATACAGGGGCCAAAATTTGTACATAACGTACTTATTGGTCATCCAGATAGATGTTATGATTTGTTTAGGATGAAAAAACATGTATTTGAAAGTTTATCTCATACTTTCAGAATTAGAAACCTTTTGAAAGATTCAAAATTTGTTGTTGTTGAAGAACAAGTAGCTGTATTTTTAATGACAATTGGTCACAATGAATGTAATCGAATGATAGCAGATAGATTTCAACATTCAAGAGAAAATATTAGCCATCATTTTTAAAAAAATTTGAAGGTCATTGCGAATTTGGGAAAAGAGCTAATATGTCCCCCAGATTTTGAAAAAATCCACCAGAATTTCTTAATAATTCAAAATACCATCCTTGGTTTAAGGTAACAAATGATTTAGAGCTTTTATTTATACATAAAGTGTTTCATTTAACTATTAATGAGATACAATTTTTTCCCATTTTCAAGGATTGTATAGGGGCAATAGACGACACACATGTAAGTGTATTTGTGCCTATTAAGAATCAGATTTCATATCGAGGGGAGGAAGACAACTGTTACTCAAAATGTCTTATGTACATGTTCTTTCGATATGCATTTCACATTTGTGTATGCCGGTTGGGAAGAAACCTCAAATGATTTACGTGTTTTTGCGAAAGTCATAACAAGATCAGAATTGGAATTCCCCCACCCCCTTGCAGGTAACATTGTTTGAAATATATATATATATATCTTTTGAAAGATTTTTTGAGATATTTTTTATTTCAAGTAAATATTATGTTGTTGACTCGGGCTACACCACTATGTCGGGTTATCTGATGTCTTATCGTGGAGAGCGATATCACCTACAAGAGTATATGGGGCGTGCTCGACAACCACGAGGGAAGGAGTTGTTTAATTATCATCACTCATCATTGAGAAATGTTATTGAGAAATGTTTTGGCGTTTTAAAATCTCGATTCCCTATCTTGAAGCAATCTCTATCTTGTTGCGATTGCGATTTGATGAACTATTCGCAATTTCATCAAATCACAAACGCAACAAGATAGAGATTGCTTCAAGATAGGTAATCGAGATTTCAAAACGCCAAAACATCTCTCAATAACATTTCTCAACGATGAGTGATGATAATTAAACAACTTCTTCCCCCGTGGTTCTCGAGCACGCCCATATACTCTTGTAGGTGATATCGCTCTCCACGATAAGGTATCAGATAACCCGGCATGGTGGGGTAGCCCGAGTCAACGACATAATATTTAACTAAAATAAAAATAATCTAAAAAAATCTTTCAAAAGATATATATATCTTTCAAACAATGTTACCTGCAGGGGTGGGGGAATTCCAATTCTGGTTTGTCATGGCTTACATAAAAACACGAGAATCATTTACGGTTCCTTCCCAGCCGGCATACACAAATGTGAAACGCATATCAAAAGAACATGCACATAAGGCATTTTGGGTAACGGTTGTCTTCCTCCCTCGATATGGAATCTGATATTTTAGGCACAGACATGCTTACATGTATGTCGTCTATTGCCCCTATACAATCCTTGAAAAAGGAAAAAGAAATTGTATCTCATTAATCATTAAATGGAAAACTTTATGTATAGATAAAATCTCTAAATCATTTGTTACCTTAAACCAAGGATGGTATTTTGAATTGTTGAGATTTTCTGGTGGTGTTTCTTCAAAATTCGAGGGACATATTAGCTAATTTCCGCAATGGCCTTCAAAACTGTTTTAAAATGACCGCTAATAGTTTCTCCAGAATATTGAAATCTATCTGTTATCATTTGATTACATTCATTGTGACCAATTGTCAATAAAACATAGATACTTATTCTTCAACAACAACAAATTTTGAATCCTTCAAAAGGTTTTTAGTTCTCAAAGTAGGACATAAACTTTCAAATTCAAGTTTTTCATCCTAAACAAATAATATTTATCTGGATGTCCAATAAGTACGTTTTGTGAATATAAGTAGAAACAGAAAGTCATCATCAGACTCTTCACTATCTGAATCTGACTTCAATCTATCTGTATCTAACTCGGGTCTATCTGAATCCATATTACCTGAACATAGTATGCAAGCACAATATATCAACTTTAGAATTAACAATGCAAGTCCAAGACAAAGTCACATCAATTACAACTAACATAATATGTAAGCACAATATATTAACATTAAAATTAACTATGCAAGTCCAAGACAAAGTCACATTTATTACAACTAACATAATATGTAAGCACAATATATCAACATTAGAATTAACTATGCAAGTCCAAGACAAAGTCACATTTATTACAACTAACATAATATGTAAGCACAATATATCAACATTATAATTAACTATGCAAGTTAAAGACAAAGTCACATCTATTACAACTACAAAGTTTTAAAATAGCAAACAAGCAAAACATCCTTAAATAACAAAGTTATAATAGATTTAAAACATCTCAACGGAAAAGTTATCATCACAGACAGCACAAAGTATTATTCTAAACTCCTTAGTAAGAGGAGTTTCCGGCTTGTGGGCACATTCATGAAAAGTTCTCTCCAGCTACGATCGCGCGTGATGATCTTCGTCGCCTTCAAGTAGGCCTCGTCGCTTAGATCTTCATCTAATATCGCCAACACCTCACAACAACGAGTAATAGAGAAAGGGTACTCACTTTCTTCGGATCACTTTCTTCGGACCCAGAACTGTTTGTCCTTTAATGTTGTCTCGTAGTGTAGGTCTTACACATGTGCATCAAAACAAAAGTACTATTCATCTTCTTTTGATGAGAAGTATTAGTCCTAGAAGTACCCTGACTGGGTCAGTTCATCTCTCACATGTCAACATCAAAGTCTTCTTCTAATTGCCCTCATGGAGTTTCTGGAATCCTGTCAACATTCTCATCATCATCTGTATCGCCTGCACCTTGTGCCGAGGAACTCGCATTATCACCTGTTGCGGTAGTGTCGCAGTATATTGTCAAAATCTCATCCTACGTTGGACACCCTTTATGATGGAATTGTTTTGCCCAAGGGTGTTGTTTTAAAAACGATCGGCGAGGGGTATTATTAAGTGCACATCTACTAAAGAATATTTTTTATCGGTCTTGTTGATAACAAAAAAATTAGTAATTGCGCATACCCATAAATATGACTCATGTATGTCATCGAGAGTCGTGACAGTTTTGGTGAGGGGGTTCCAACCAAAACCTATAGGGACATTGCGAAGCGTTTTAAACTCTCGATAGTATAGCCTTAACTTGTTGAACTTGTTTTTGAATTGTTGATGGGAATACTTATGCCCCTTTCCTTGAAGAACTTCTCATTTATTTCATCTCATGCCCTTTTTGAGAACGTTGTAGTTGGTTGGTTTCCCTTGCGAACCTCTTCAGCCATTACTTCTATAAACAACTTCTCCTCCCTAATGCTCCACCTTGCAACCTCGTCAGCCATTACTTCTTTAAAAATAAGGTAGTTCTATTATTTCCACAGTATAACCAAAATAATAATATAAGCATCACTTTTATCAGAAAAAATGAAAAAAAAAAAATCTCATCTCTGCATCTTCAAAAAATTCTGAAAAAATCTCATATCTGCATTGTTGTAATTCTCAGAAATACCAGAAAGCCAAATGTTACTATAAAAATTCTCAAATCTGCATATATAACTATTAACATCATGTTCACATGAAAGCATGGAAATTCTCAGATCTAGAAGAAAAAATTCCAGCCATTTCAATTAAAGCAATAAGAGCAAGGATAAACTGGGAAAAAAAATCTTAGATCTGGATCTCAGTTCTATAAGAGAACCCGATCATGTTCTATATCTTGCTAGATCATGCTTCGAATCCCTTTTTCCTGATCTGTGAACTTAAAAACCAAGAACCAGAGAAAAAAATGGCAGATCTGGAAGATGGAAGATGATCTCGCCACCTCTCTTTGTCGTCGGCAGATCTAGAAGATAAGATCTCACCGTCATCGGCAGATCTACCATTTAATGATGATCTCTACCTCACATCCATTCTTTAGAGAGAAAGAGGGAGAAAGAATGATATTTCGACCTCAAATCCATTTTTCAGAGAAAGAGAGACAATACCTCGCCGTCTGGAGTCATTACCGCCATTAATCGTCGCCCAATCTTTCGGTTCGACCTCAGATCCATTTTTCAGAGAAAGAGAGACAATACCTCGCCGTCTGGAGTCATTACCGCCATTAATCGTCGCCCAATCTTTCGGTTTTCCTCTTCGTTGTCCCCTGTTACTACCTTCACTAGCGCCCAACGCAATGGCCTTTGTTTGCTTTTTTATTTTTTATCGGGAACAAAAGAAGCGTGAGTTTGTGCCATTTCAAGGAGCTTAATTTTTTTGTTCCACAAAAATCGTGCCGCTACGTTCCGTTCCTCACTTGGGTCGAAGTTGTAACCCTTCCCAAACACGTTTCTCCTTACTCGGGTCATTCCAGAACACGAAATCATTCCGCAAGAATGATGCCAAACGAGCCCTAGATGTCCCCATCCCTTTAGATCCTTTTTTATATTACTAATAGAATGAAAGGACATAAATGTCCTTAGTTACATAAAAGATAATAGACACCAAAGCACAATAAAGTAACTAGATAATAAAGTTATAATGGGCTTTATTTATATGGATCATTACGACACTCCCCCTCAAGCGGGGCATAAATGTCGAACATGCCAAGCTTGACAATAAACCCATGATGATGTGATGAAGCAACCACCTTCGTAAGAATATTTGAGGGTTGACAAGTTAGGTTTGCAAAAATAAAATTAGTCGGCCAAGCCAAACTATATTGGACCAATGTATAGCGCCAGATTGAGAGAGCAGACAAGTATCTCATTGCTCAGTGGGATGAGATGAAGGAGAAACCTAGGAAAAATTTTATTTCCCTCTTGTATCAACAAAAGTTAATGAACCAATAGCAGTCCATTCGCCAAGGGAACATGTTAGCCACTGATTGCATTGTTAAATTCGATGAAAACATGATGAGGTGCAATGTAAGAGAGGAACCTATAATGACCCTTTCTAGATTTTGAACAAGCCTCCATCCAAAGTTCCACAAGGATTTGGTTTCTCACATTGTGAGCACCCTAAAACACGCTACCAGATAGTGCAGGAATTAGAGCGGTATCCAAAGTCGCAAGTAATTAGGCATTTTGACTCTCGTGGAACCGAATCCCGGTCTACTTCGGAGGTAAAACTCATTTATGTGAGTCAGCCACCTAAGGGTCAACAGAATAATCCATACAATGCCAGATTTGATAAGGAAAAAGGAGTAGTTTGTAAGAATTCTAAGGAGAGTAATCAAACCAAGTGCTCTAGATGTCAAGGCTTTGGGCATTATGCATATCAGTGCCTCACGAAAGACTACCAAAAACCTGCTTTCGAAGAAGGCCATGAGCCTGATATCGGAACTAGTGATGAGAACCGTGAGAACAGTAATGAACCCAAAACAAAAGTCATTCACATCATCAAACCTAAAGAGTTTGAAAAAGAGGCTAAAGAGGCTATGATTTTTGCACTTGAACTAAAGAAACCTGCTCTAAGCCTGGTGATAAGTACTCACAAGAGGTGAAACCCGTCTTAAGAAAGTATCAGGATATATTTCCTAAAAGTTTACCAGATAGGTTCCACCCAATCATGATAGCCAACATGCAATTACCATGTTGCCTATACCGAAATCCATAGTGTCTAACAGTGATGTAAAGTTCATGAATTATTTCTGGAAAATATTTTGGCACATAATGGGCATTAAACTTTAGTTTTCATCTACCTACCACCCACCCACAGACAGAGAGCTAAACTGAAGTTCTCAACATGAGTTTGAGTAACTTGTTACAATGTCCAGTTGGTGATCACATTAGGACGTGGGATCTAGTGTTGCCTATAGCTGAGTTTGCATGTACTAATTTTGTTAAGAGGACCCTAGGCACAAATTCATTTGAGGTAGTGCATGGTTATAAGCCTAAGAAATTTATGGATCTCATTCACATGCCAGCTACACATAGGCGATATGAGTCCGCAAACACATTTACACGTCATATTAATGCATTGCACGCTAAGATTAAAAAAAAAATTATCATGAATAATGAGAAATATAAACTTACTGTTGATTCACATCGTAATTACAAGGAATTCCAAGTGGGTGATTTTGTGATGATTCGGGTTAGGCCTGAGTGATTCCCGCAAAGAGTTGCAAAAAAGCTACAAGCCCGCAATGTTGGTTCATTCAGAGTATAGGAGCCGAAGTTGTTAAAGGAGTTGCCTCAGGCAGCCTAGGCGACCAGACGCTCAACTAGGCTTATACGATTGGCCGCCTCAGGCAGTCATTATTATGAATCTGATACATGTAATATTTTGTGAAAACTAAGAAGCCATCAATTCTTTGTATTCAGGAGACAAAGTTAAAAGTCACCCAGGAGTTTCACATTAAGGAGTTATGGGGGAACCCCCAGCCGGGTTGGCTTGAATTACTGTCCTTAGGGTCTTCTGGGGGTATTTTATTATTGTGGGATAAGTCCAAAGTGGAGGTTCCAGATTCTGAAGTGAGGGCCTATTCAGCATCTATTCTTTGTCGATTAATGGGGGAGAATTTTCGATGGGTTTTCTTTTGGGTGTACGGGCCTTCAGGGGGCTCTGCTAGGTTGGATCTTTGGACTGAAATGGATGATGTCAGTGTGTGATGGGGTGCACCGTGGTGCTTAAGTGGTGATTTCAATAGTTCGTTTTTCTTCCGAAAAGCAAGGGGGTTGTCTATCTTGGCCAAGATGAGACATTTTGGGGAATTCATCTTTTGTCATAGTTTAATTGACTATCCGCTCAGGGGAGCCCAGTTCACCTGGTCCCAATCTAGTTCTAACTCATCTGCGAGTTGGTTGGATAGATTTTTAGTTTGCCTTGATTGGGAGAGTCATTTCTTCAATGTTTATTCGGTTGTCTCTCCCGAGACCTATCTCTGATCATGTGCCTATTATTTTAGAATCGGAGTCTTTTGATAGGGGCCCTACCCCTTTTCGTTTTGAAAATATGTGGCTAAAGGACGAGAGATTTAAGGCCCTAGTGGCGGAGGTGTGGAATCTCCAAAGGGGGTAGGGCTCAACCAGTACTCGCTTTGGTTTGAAATTTAAGGCACTCAAAGTCAAGTTGAAATTTTGGAATAGAGAAATGTTTGGGAATGTCCAGGTTCAGTTAGCTAGGTTATTCCGGGAGACTGAAGAGATGGACTGTTTAGCCGACTTTGGAGCTTTGCCCCCTCAAGAGATTCGGGTCCTCGAGGTAAATCGCTTGGAATTTGTCTCTTAAAATGAAAAAGATAAGTTGGAAGCAAAAGGCTAGAATTAGATGGCTCAAAGAGGGGGATCATAACACCAAGTTTTTCCAGAGATCGGCTGACTTTCATAGAAAAAGAAATTTTACATCCAAGTTGAGGGTGGAGGGGAGTTGGAAAGAGAAAGGATGCTATTGCAAGTAGTGTCATATCATTTTACTGGAATTTGTACAGGGAAAGGGAGTCCAGGCGTCCTCATCTGGATGAGCTTGCCTTTGATGGCTTGTCTCCGACCCAAAAGGGGGCCTTGGAGGCTCCTTTCAAGGAAGGGGAGGTTTTTGGAGCTATTCGAGATTTAGCAGGGGATAAGGTGCCTAGGCCTAATGGCTTTTCCATTGAGTTCTATAGGGTGTGTTGGGAGATTGTGGGCGATGATTTATGGATGTGATGAGGGAGCTCTATGTCTCGGGACGCTTTGACAGAGTGGTGAATTGCACCTTTCTTGTTTTGATCCCAAAAAAGGAAGGTGCCGATGATCTAAAAGATGTCCATCCCATTAGTTTGGTGAGCAGTGTACAAAATCCTTTCCAAGGTCTTGCCGGACCACCTAAAGTTAGTCATGCAATCCATCATTTCCCCTCATCAGGGCGCATTTGTAGGGAGGCGTCAAATGTTTGATGGTCTATTGATTGCTAATGAAAGCATTGACGCTCACATCAAATCCATGATTCCGGGTCTCCTTTGTAAGGTGGATATGGAAAAAGCCTATGATCATATTAATTGGAACTTTCTAGAGTACGTTCTAGGCAGGATGGGGTTTGGTGCTAAGTGGAGGCAGTGGATGAGGGTTTGTTTGTCTTCGGTTTCTTTTTCCATCATTCCGAACGGGAGTTTAATAAGGTTTTTTCCCTAACTCCTGGGGTTTGCATCAGGGAGATCCGTTATCTCCCTTCCTTTTTGTGATTATCTCGGAGGCTCTAAGCCGTTTGTTATCTTGGCCGAGGGGAGGTTTTTTGGAGGGTTTCCGATTGGAGCAGATGGGGTTACCGATAGGAGCGAGCTTTAAAGCCAAAGCGGTTTTGACTCCGGTGCTGGATAGGGCCAAAAGGCTCTCAGGGTGAAAATCCTCATGTTTATCTAAAGGGGGGAATTGACTCTTATCCATAGCACCCTGAGCAACCTTCCGACCTACTTAATATCCATTTTGACCATTCCTCGTTTGGTGGCAGTCGCTCTCGAGCGCCTCCAACGAGATTTTCTGTGGAATGAGAAAGGCGATAAATTCAAATATCATCTTGTAGTCTGGAATCTCCTGTGTAGGGCCAAAGACAATGGCACGTTAAACCTCAAGTAGCTGACACAAGTTAACAAGGCTTTGTTAGGTAAATGGGTGTGGAGGTTTGGGGAGAAGAGGGATAGTTTGTGGCGGCCAGTGATCATCGCCAGACACAGGAAGTGTCAAGTTGGGTTCCGAAAGAGGTGAGAGGCTCTCACAGTCGAGGCCTGTGGAAGGGTATTATGGCCAACGCCAACCTAGTGGTGCCACATTTCAGGTTCAGAGTTGGGAGGGGGTCTGAGGTCAGGTTTTGGCTGGATGTGTGGTGTGGGGGCTCTAGGCTGAAGGATGACTTTGGCAACTTGTTCATGTTAGCATCTGATAGGAGGGCTTCAGTGGGAGAGTCGTATGAGGGGTTGGGGTAGAGGGTGGTGTGGTGTCCAAGTATACGTCGGGACTTGAAAGATTGGGAAGTTAACGACATGGCTCGTCTCTTGGAGCGTGTGTCTTCGATATCCCCATGTGCCGATATTAGGGATAGTAGGTTTTGGGCCAGAGACAACCTTGGTCAATTCTCAGTAAGATCATTGTTACATTCATTGTATCTTGTTCCCTCCAGGTCGTTTCCTCATAAGATTGTGTGGAATCCAGATATCCCTTCAAATGTATCCTTTTTACTATGGAATGCGTCATTGAATAAAATTTTATGTGACCATCTACAAAGTAGATGGTGGAGGATAGCCAACCGATGTTTCTTGTGTCTTCATGCAGAAAATTCCATGGACCATCTTTTATTGCACTATCCTATCTTGTTTGAGATTTGGGGTTTCTTTCTTTTCCGGGTGGGGGTAGGCTGGGTATTTCCCTCCTCTTTTCTAAACTTCTTATTTTGTTGGACAAAGCTGAATGTGGATGGCGCTAGGGAAACGATTTGGCCGGTTCTATCGGGAGTTATTTCTTGGATGATTTAGAAGGAGAGAAATTTCAGAGTATTCGAGGATTCCTCTTCTTCAGTTGAGCGTATTTGTGCGCGGATCCATAGGGTTGTTTTGGAATGGGCAGGACTTCACTTCGATATAGAGGCACCAAGGGAGGTGATGGGTTGATTAAGTGGTTTTGGGTGCTTGGGGTCTCTTTGGGTTTTGAGTTTATGTACTTGTAAACTCTTCTTCATTTTCATGTGTGCCTTTGTATTGCTTTCTCGTTTTATATATATGATGCTTACTTATCGAAAAAGATATAAATGTTATTTTATTTGAATACAGTAGTTTGGTAAACCAAAAAATATGTTATTTTATATATTTTTCATGTCTTGTACCATATAATAAGTTAGGGTTTGTATATCTAAAAAAAAAAAAATTTGCAGATAGAAAAAAAAAGAAGAGAGAAATGATGTCAAGTATGTTACCCTCATATTAACATGTCCTCTCTATCACTCAATGGGTGGACAATTGGCTTCTCTCTCTCTCTCTCTCTCTCTCTCTCTTCCTCTGTTTGTGGGTGGACCATATGGTCCTCATGTGCTTTTGTAAGGTTGTTACAAGCGTCGCCTAGGTGACCAAGCATAAAAGTGGGTTCAGGCAGTCCAATAATTTTTTTTTTTAAAAGCATTTAAATACCTCAAATTTCTTCTAGGGTCCCCAAAACTCTTATAAACTCATATTTAAAGAAGTCTTTTATAATTTAAATATATGCAAACCCCATAATTATATATTTTACCAATTATATATTTTTTTGTTACATTTCTTGAATATAATCGAGAAAAAGGAAGAAAGAAAAAAAAAGAGTAAGATGTATGGTCTCTCCCTCTCTCTTGTCTCTAATGTTTGATGTCACATTGACTGTCAGACTTCCTTTTTTTGTTATTTATTCAGTCCTACTCCCTCCTCTCTCATCTCATTCCTCTCTTATGTTTGGCTATTACTGTAGACTATTTTTTCTCTTTATTTGTTATCCTTCATAATCTCTCTCCCCCCTTTCGACAATCATTGTAAACTTTATTTTTTTGTTCCATTTTTTTATCCTCAATACTTGAAATCCCCATTTATTGTTTTTAGAATAGTCTCTAAGGGTGGTTTTATCAAAGTGTATCTTAACAATACAGATTTTGTAATTTACATGAACTGTAGGGCCCCTTATTCAAGGAAATACATCATACATAGATGGGATGTCTGCAGTAAAAAGTTCATGAAACGTCACCTCAAGCACCTTAGGCGTTCATGAGGTCTGTCGCCTCAAGTTGCCTTGACAACTATGATAGGAGCGTGTTGGTTCCAATGCGTATACTCTAAACTTTCCACTAGACGTGTGTGAGCCCGGGAATTTACCGTATTTAGCCCAATATTCAATATGGAGGATCTTGTGCCTTTTCAAGGTCCAGCAGTCCCACCTCTTAACTCATTCTCCAACCATGACATTATACCTGACCAGTCTCTACCACCATTATCACCTCCTCCACCACCCGTACCTCTCAAAAACAAAGCGATTGAGCATATCTTAGATGAACACGTGGTTTCTACCTAACATGTAGAATACCAAAAGTACATTGTCAAGAGGAAAGGTCGATCGGAGGCAGATTGCAGGTACAGTTATGATTCATCGAGGATGAATCCTTTTCAGTTGGGGAGACTTAATGCGGACATCCAGCATCAAAAGGAGTTTCAAGTTTTTCATAAGCGAATGAAGAAGAAGGCCATGTGCCACTTTGGGTAGATGATTTTGAGTATTGAAGACCTCATGTGCATCTTACACATACATCATTAGGAAGACCCCACACCGGGAAGGTGTGTATATGGGCTGGTTTAGTATGATTTAACATAGTTTTAAAAGCTCAATGGGCTAGACTTTTAGCTTGAGGAAACAATTTATTAGTATTAGGTTATTATAGTTTTTTTATGAGTTTTGGTTATTCGAGTCTTTTAACAATTAGTGTTTCAACTATTTAAAGACTCTTTTTGCTGTAAATTTTTAGTTAGTGAATGATAATCGTGATTTTGAGTATTCTCTTGTATTGGGATTTGGTGTGATGCCATGGGAGTGATTCCCTACCAATTCTAAAATATATTTTTCTAATTTCTTCTCTTTTTTCCATGGTTCTTTAGTTTTCTATTTTCTTGATGACACTTTCAAATTCAAACCCTAAATTTCTTCTCTCCTTTGTTCTTTATTGAGTTCTTGATTTCCCTTGCAAAAACCTCACCCAAACCAGACCCTAGATTTCTTTGTCCATTGTTCTTGATTGATTTTCTGGTTTCCCATTCAAGGAACCACAATCAATCAAAACCCTAGCCTCCCTACCCTAACCCATTGCTACCGTCAGCCCTACACCACTCCCCCCTTGTTGCCACACCTCTGTCCCACTTGTACCCTTGCTGCCCCACTGTTTTCCCACCTTCCCAGCTCAGCCGCAGGTCATCACAGGCCTTCCTAGCCACAGCCACACCATCCTACAACCCTATTTCCTTTTCCTAAAGCTGTCTCGGTCCTATTCTCCTGCTCTAAAGTCTGTCTCTTGACTGCCAAGCTACTTTTCCCTAATTCCTATTGTTCTTACAGAATATCTGCAATTGCAAACCCTAAAAAAACAGCAGCAGACCATAAACCCTAACCCCCTTTCAGCCTCAAATCCCAAGAAAACAACAACCCTATAACCTAGACTCATATTTAGTGATTCTTTATAGCTGTTGATTTGTATTATTTGACATAATACTACTTGAAACCTTACATCAAATACCTGTTCCACACTGTAATCATTATTCAGCCTAAGTCAATTTTATTGAAATCCTCAATTGGGCAAGAATATCTACATTGAATAAAAGGGTTAATCCCTAAGCTTGTGAAAACATAGAATTCCATACAACCCTCGCCGATAAAAATGAGGGCCGGATTGTAGTTTTGTGACGTGGTCTCAGATCCCTATAAAAATTGCTTTCTTAGATTTTCTTGGTTAATTATTCATGATAAGATTGCTATTTTATAATTTTTATTATTCTTGTTAATCAAATCTTGATCTCAGTACACTAGATTTTAGGCCATTACATACATGGTTTAAAAAAGCGCCAAAATCGTTATGTAACGCCCGTTACGTAACGGTTTCGGTGAACGCCGTTACCGTGACACTATGCATTTTTTCCAATATAGGTATCGGCATAGGACTCGGCGCGTGTAGGGGAATCTGTTTTTTGTAGGCTTTTTTTGCCTTTTGCAGGTTTTTTTTTTTTGCAAACTTCACGTGACTGTGAGTTGGTGAGTCAGTCTTTCATTTCGATTTCTCTCCAAGTCTTATAAAATATAAACTCTCTCATGACTCAATCCTTCATTCCCTCAAGTAAAGACAAAAGAGTCAAGAATCCCGTAGAACGGTAGAAGAGGAGCTCCAGTCTTGCCTCCTTGCATCGTCGCTATCTTTCTCTGTCTCAAAGTAAGGCTCTTGGTCTTGGCTCCCCCTTTTCTCTCAAATTCTCGTATTCACCTATTCGGTGTTCCTATTTCTCTATTTTTTTCGGAATACCAAATGTTAGTATTAATTATTAAATGTTAGTATTTTTTTCAGAATATTATTAAATGTTAGAATATGTTAGTATTTTTTCAGAATACTATTAAATATTTAAATGTTAGAACTTAGAATATGTTAGTATTTTTTTTCGAAATATTATTAAATGTTAGAAAATTTTAGTATTTTTTTCGGAATATTATTAAATGTTAGAAAATGTTAGTATTTTTTTCGGAATATTATTAACTGTTAGAATATGTTAGTATTTTTTTCGAAATATTATTAAATGTTAGTATTTATTTTGGAATATTATTAAATGTTAGAAAATGTTAGTATTTTTTTAAAAAAATATTATTAAATGTTAGAAAATGTTGGTATTATTTTCGGAATATTATTAAATGTTAGAATATGTTAGTATTTTTGTCGGAATATTATTAAATGTTAGAAAATGTTAGTATTTATTTTGGAATATTATTAAATGTTAGTATTTTTTTTCCGAATATTATCAAATGTTAGAATATGTTATTTTTTCGGAATATTATTAAATATTTAAATGTTAGAACTTAGAATATGTTAGTATTTTTTTCGGAATATTATTAAATGTTTAAAAATGTTAGTATTTTTTTTGGAATATTATTAAATGTTAGAATATGTTAGCATTTTTTTTGGAATATTATTAAATATTAGAAAATATCAATATTTATTTTGGAATATTATTAAATGTTAGAAAATGTTAGTATTTTTTTCGGAATATTATTAAATGTTAGAATATGTTAATATTTTTTTCAGAATATTATTAAATGTTAAAAAAAGTTGGTATTTATTTTGGAATATTATTAAATGTTAGTATTTTTTTTGGAATATTATTAAATGTTAGAAAATATTAGTATTTTTTTCGGAATATTATTAAATGTTAGAATATGTTAGTATTTTTTTTTGGAATATTATTAAATGTTAGAAAATGCTAGTATTTTTTGCAGATTAGGGTCTTCTTAAAGTACTTATTGAATACTTGACAGTTAACATAATACCGAGAAATAACTCAGACATTGGTTGGGAGTTCGGGCAGAGAGTAGGGGATAATAAGCATAAGATCAAGTATAATTATTGCGCTAAATTAATTACTGGGGGGGATTACAAGATTCAATGAGCATTTGGCTCATAAAGCAGGTGATGTGGCAGGTGTACTACAGTTCCGAAAGAGATCCGTATTATGATGATCATTTGAAGGGCGATCAAGCAACTAAAACTTAGAAAAGAAAATTTTCTGAGAGAATAGCTAACATGGAAAGAGTTTGAAATGATGAAGAAGAACATATTGAGTCAGTGGAACGGGAACCTGATGATGACGCTATTTTAGAGGCGGGTTTGAAGGCTGGCATGGATAGCTTTCACTCAGATGAGACTAGTCAATGATTTACTGCTGCTATTAGGAGACGTTTTGACTCTAGAGGGTCATCATCACAACAACCACCAGCAAGTCGTCCATCACATTTGCCTAGGTCTTCAAACTCACGAGTACCTGTGAGAGTTCGCATGGTGTTAGAGAAAGAAGTGGTCGATGTTCTATTGACCCTTTCTTGATGCGATCCAAGACTGTCGCTCAACCTAGTATGAAGTCCAGTTTCAATAAAGGGATAAGGACAAAAGAGAGCAAGACAATTGCATGATTTTTCCATTGGAATCGCATTCCTCTTAATGCGGCGACCTCCCCTTACTTCCAGGCTATGATAGATGTTATAGCAACGGTAGGCCCAGGAGTTAAAGGACCTAGTCCTTACGAGCAGTGTTACCTAGGCACTTCAGTTTTTCCAAATTTTGCCGTGCCGATACTTGGACACAACACGGCACTCCATGACACGACATGACACTCCTTGATACGTGCCTATACCATGTCATGGTGACATTAACATTATGATTAGGCGCATGGTGTTTCAAGTATGCCATGTCATTTTAAAAATACAATTGCAAGGAATTTTTTGCCAATTTGTGTTGTTTTTTTTTGAAACATAGACGAAATTTTATTAGGAGAGCAGCGACAACAACAACGATCAATATGTACATCTCTCTCTTCTCTTATCTCTTGTTGCTCATTTCTATTCCCTATATGAGTATTTTTTATAACTTATGAATATACTTTTTTAAAATATTGGGGATTGGTGATCCCCCTCTTTTTATTATTATTGTTATTTAAAAATTTTGAGTTATAATTATAATATATATATATATATATATATATATATATATACATCCGTGCCGCCGTATTAGGATATTGAGTGTTTGCCGTGCCGAACACTCCTAGACACCTGGACACTTGGCACCCGTACCACGTGCCTAAGTAACACTGCTTACGAGATTGGGGGGAAATATTTAGATGAAGTTCAAGACTTGAGACTTTATATTCAAAAATTTCAGAGATCTTGGGAGGAATATGGGTGCACTTTGATGTGTGATGGATGGAGTGACCCTACTCGAAAATCAATTGTGAACTTTATGGTCTACAATGGATATGGTACTATATTCCAAAAGTCAGTGGATGTGTCTGAAAAAGTAAAAGACCATAAGTTCTTATTTAAATTGATGGATCAAGTTATTGAAGAAGTCGGTAAGAAATACATAAGTCAAATAGTCACCGATAATGAAGCTGCGCTTATAAGGCAGCTGGGAAGAAATTAATGAAGAAGTGAAAACATCTATACTGGTCTCCCTGCGCAGCAATTGCATAGACTTCTGGAGAATATAGGTAAACTTCCTTCAGTAGAGGAAAAAGTTAATAAAGCTAGAAAGATTAGTGGTTATATCTACAACTACAACTGAATTGTGGCGGATATGAGGGAGTTTACTGGTAGCAGAGACTTACTACGGCCGGGCATTAATAGATTTGCCACAAACTATATTGCCCTCGAAAGTATTGTGCGATATCAAGCACAATTATTACAGATGTTTACTTCTGAGAAATGGGTGGAGTCTCGGTACCAAGGTTTAAAAAAAGGGTTTCGAACACCATAACGGACATAGCCGAAACCTTTATGTAACGGTTTCGGCCTTTACTTTTTTTTTTTCTTTTTTGCTTAAAAAAATCCAAAACATTCTAATAAATAGAAAAAAAATAAATAAAAACATATAATAAATTAGTAACAAGATACTTTTAAAGCAATATGAAACTCAAAATTTAGAAATAAGGAAATTAGATGGGTCGAAGATTGAAACATACCCGAAATAAAGAACATGTCTTGGATTTCTTCAAATCTATGAATTAAACTCCAAATCAAGTTATTAATTAACAAAAAAACAAATGGATTTTAGGAAAAAAATTTTACTAAGAATAGGTAGAGAAGAAGAGAGGAAACAAAAATGAGGTTTTAGAATGAGTTTAGAGATTTTCGGAACCCAGTCCTACGACCGAAACCTTTACGTATCGGGCGTAACGCCCCTACGTAACGGTTTCGGGCGTTACGGTTTTGTTTCGCGATAAACGGGTAAAGGTATGGTATCAGGTATCGGAGGTCACCGAAACCTTTACGTAACGGTTTCAGCGTTTTTTTAAATCATGCTAGGTAAGCTCGTGATGTGGATTTGCCTAAACAGATAGCTCAAATCGTCCTCTCTGAACAGAAAACATTTTGGGCAAAGGCAAAAGAGATTGTGAAGACTGTACAACCCCTAGTAAAAGTGTTGAAATTAATAGATAGTGATACAAAGCCTACGATAGGTTATATATACGATGCAATAGACCGGGCAAAATTAGCAATCAAAGAGCTTAATAAAGCATCATATAAACAATATTGGGTTTTGATTGATAAGCGTTGGGATAAGCGGTTTCACCAAGATATCCATGCTGCAGGTCCGTATACACAGTTATTTAATTTATTAACTGTCACTTTTCTTATTTTATTATTTGGTAATTAATGTATGTGTTTTTTCTTTATACAGCATATTTCCTAAATCTTGTCTGATATTATTCAAACACCTTTTCCAACCATCCAGAGGTGTTTTTGGGCCTGAAAAATACAATCCAAGAGACTTAAGCCTAGTAAAGAAGGACAAGTAAGAGCCTTGAGTCAGGTATAATTATAAATTATAAGTTTATACATTTATTAATTAACTAATTTAGTTGTATACTTATATACTAATTGAAATTAAATTTCTTTTAGCTTAAGCTGTATATGCAGCAATAAGGCTCTTTTGGAAGTGATACGGCACGATTGGCAAGAAATATGACTGAACCAAGTATAACCGTATGATTTGGATTATGACTTATTAATTATAAAATTATGATTGAACTAAACTTTATGATATTTTCATTTTTCAGGCGTACATATAGCAAGGATGCTCCAGATCTTAGAAAAATTGCAATGAGGATCCTAAGTCAAACTTGCACCTTATCTGAGTGTGAAAGAAACTGAAGCACATTCTCATTGATTCACACGAAGTCGCGAAATAGACTCATTTCTAAGAAGTTTGACAAATTAGTATTTGTCCATTACAATATGAGATTGCGTACACGTCATTTAACGAGGAGAGAGTAAGACGATGATTTTTATGATCCAATCAATTTAGATTATATTTTTGTCAATGATGATCCCCTAGAGCCATGGTTGCATGAAATAGAAGAACCGGTTCTAACCGATGTATCTTTCCTTGAAGGATATGTAGATGCAACCAATGAAGAGTTGAGAGCCACAGCAAGTGCCATCACAGGCACAGACATACAACCACCTATTGTTACCCCTACTTCAAAGACTACAAGTACAAGCAGAGCTAGAAAAGAAAGAGGGAAAGGCAAGGCATCGGCACAATTACCAACAGTTGAGGAGGTTAATGAAGGGTCAATGGGAGGAGAAGGGCATGAGCTCTCATCTACTAGCAGTACTAGTAGTGGACCTAGTGGTGATAAAGGTGGAGATGCAGGTGCTATAGCAGTTATTTCTGATGCAGATGCTGGTCAGGGGTAAGATGTCGATTGGACTGGAGCTGAGATTCAAGGGGGTCCTAATGCAAGTAGGGGGAGGAACCTGAGGCTGAAGTTGAACGATATTCGACTTCTTTGGACTATATAGAAGGGTATGGTTTGTTTCCCCAGTATCAATATGGAGCTTATGGTTATGGATACCCTCCCACATATCCCCAGCAGGGCCAACAATACTATTAGCCACAGGATCTTTTTAACGGATTCCCACACGACTATCCCCAAGCCCAAGCCCAAGCCCAATACTATGAAAGTCTCTGCCACCAGCCTTACATTCAACCAAATAAAAATGATGACGATGAAGATGATGAACCAGCAGGTAATTCTATGTGGCTTTAGTACTTAGCAGATGTGTATGACTATATATATCATTGTATATTTGTATCTGCCTATCTGGAGTCTCGACTCATCTAATTTCATTAATTTACATTTTCAGCTTCATATTGGCTTTAGAAGTATATTTTTACTCATTTTTTGCATTTTTATTATTTTTTTTCTATTTAATGGAATTTTTTAGATTTTTTTAAACCAAAAAAGAAAAAAAATAACGTAACGGCCGAAACCGTTAAGTAACGCCCGTACGTAACGGTTTCGGCCAATACCGTTACGGTGGCCGAAACCGGTTTTTTGAACCATGATTACATAGTCTTACATTACATTAGCTTCCATAAGAGTTGCCACAGGTTTCGAGCCAAGCTTTCCAGTGTCTTCCAACAGATCAAGGATATATTTTTTTGAGATATAAAGATGTCATTCCTTGAGTGGGCAACTTCAATCCCAAGGAAATACTTGAATAAACTCAAATCTTTAATCTCAAACTCTTTGGTCTAAAGATCCTGAAAATCCACTCACATCATCACTAGTTAAATGGGGCAAAGGAATTAAGCATTTGATGTCATCTCATCATGGCAACACTACATGAGGGTTCTCATTAATCAGACCACTCTCCTACTTCCTCCCAAGTCGTATAGCATTTCAGTCTTTTCAGCCATATTCGTATTTATTCATGCTCAAATAAAGGGTAAATGATGCCCACTACAGTCACTAGACATGTAAAATACATTCATTTAGTAAAGTCGAAGTCTTTACTAACGCAATCTGGGTTGATCCCAGATCAACAGAACAACGCATCAAATTTAACTAGGATCCCAAAAAACTAACAAAACTTAAGTGGATTAAAAAATTACCCAATCCAATTCCTATCTAAGCAATTTTACATGGTTTACTCCTACCACTCAAGCAATTACTTCAACTTTCAACTCAAAAGGATCAACAATTCGAAATCTCCCTTGTGAAGTACTGAGTGCAAGTTAAATTCTATAAAAAGATATTTTTAAAATAGCAGTATTTGGATTCCATCCTTCAATTCAATCCAACTTTTTCTTTGGGTGGGTACGATTCTTGCAATTGGGTTTTTCACCCAAGTCTTGTTGGTCGATAGTTTGAACCAGGTATTTGGTTTTCCACATTCAACCCAAATTTCATGAACTTCAAAGAGCAAATAAATTAATAAAAATAAGAACATTGAACAGTTTTTGTCCCAATAAAAATACCCAATTTGATTCTGCAAAGAATATTCAAAATGTAAGGATACAAAAAATTAAGGAGTTTAACTAACCCTCGAAGTAGATTCAGAGAGACCCTTGAGCGGTTTTCGAAGCAGAGGAAAAGAAACCGGGACACGGGCATGGTTCTGGAGAGCAAAATCTTAATGGGTATCTGAGGAATCGACCCTTCAAGCAAGGAACCTCCATTGAAACGCAATCAAATCGATTTTTGCAATTGGAAAATGCATTTCTATTGGGAAAAAAAAACGATGTATGGCTTTTGGGATGGCCCTGGTCGTGAACTTAACTGGGCCGTTTCTCTACAGATTTTAGTACTGGGCATTTATGTCAGAAGCCAAATCCTCTACGATGATAACCGGATTTGGCAAATCCGGTTATCACCCTTGGGGTCACCATGTGTCCCTTTTGGTACCCCTTAACTGTGGTTTAAGATTCACCCACCCCTAGGGTTTACCTACACATCCTTGGTTTTTGTTAAAATATTAACTTTGTTTTTAAAATTAAAACACCGTTTTAAAGGTTTTTTTAATATTAAAATATTTTTTTTTAAATTAATATTAAAAAAAAAAAAAACCAAGAATGGATGGGTGAACCCTAGGGGTGGATGAATCTTAACCTCAATTAAGGGATGTCAAAAGGGACACATGGCGACCTCAAGAATGATAATCGGATTTGCCAAATCCGTAGAGGATTTGGCTTCTTATATACGACATCGAATCACAGCCAATTGCGATTAAACTCGGGGAGAGTTCAATCTCACCCACAGGTCCAACACGTGTCCTTTTTAACTCTTATTAATTGAAGTTAAGATTTATTAACCATTGGGGTTCAATAATATAACCTTGGTTTTTAGAAAAACGTTAAAAAAAAAATATTTACTCCAAGAATTTTAAATCCTTAGAGTTAATATAATTCTAGTAAGATTTTAAATCTTAATATTAAAATTATATTGTTGAATTCCAAGTGTTAGTGAATCTTAAACATTGTTAATAGAAATTAAAAAGGACACATGTTAGCTTGTGAGTGCGATTGAACTCTCCACGAGTTCAATCACAATTGGTTGTGATTAGTAGGGGTGGCAATGAGGTCAGGTTGGGATTAGCCAAGCTCAGCTCAAAGCTTATAACCTTAGCCCAACCTCAGCTCACAAATTATAGGCTTTGGCCCTGTTCAAGTTAGTCCAAAGTAAGTAAAGTGTAGGTCGAGTTCGGGCTAAAACCCATAAATCAATAACTAAAAAAAAAAAACTACACATAACCAATACGTTAGACACTCAAACATAGAAAACGTAAACTGCCATATGTTCTTCCTCTTGTAGTGTTTGGCTAACTAAATCATCATTCGAACAGTTTTAGCCTACATGAGAATCATGTGCCAGCCAAGTGACTTGAACCAAACCATCAAATACTTTTGAAAGCAATCTCGACTAATTTTTGGAGGATTCCCTCAAAATCTAGTAAACAAACTATTCTTTGTTAATCAATTAATCAACTAAACTAGTCCGGGCCGGGCCGAGCTAAGGGCAGCCCAAAATTACTTTCGGTCCTATATTCTTGTCCAAACTCAACCCAGCCCAAAGTAAGGAGCACTGAGCCCAACCAAAATTTGGGCCAAACAAGTAAAAACACTAGGCAAGTACATCCACGTGTGTAAGAGACAAAGGATGATGTCTGACCCCCCCCCCCCCTCTCTTGACAAACACACACAACCACACACTTGATACACTCACACATCCTTCCTTAGTATTTTTTTTTTGTAATCCCAATATGGTTAGGGTGCAACCCTGGTTATATATTCATTTTAACAGTTAGAAGCATAGTATGTTAGTGGTAGTGTATTTTTTTTCTTTGCCTGCTCCTAAGTCCCTATGGTAGTGTATCTCCTGCTTTGGGGGAGGTACCGGGTTGCATTTCCGAGAGGATGGGAATTTGTATATACTCTCCACCCGTCTACTAACTAAACAGATACTAACACTTGACCCGCGTTGCAGCCCAAATGTATATCCCAAACCAAAAAAAAAAAATGTTAGTTTAGTGATAGATAAGCATTAATAGCGACCACACCCCACGAGGAGGATACACTACTTGCCATTAAAACGACGGGCAGGTGTCTTAGTACGTAGGAATCACTTTTTTATATGTTATGCAAGGACACTAGGTGCACTACGCAAGACTAAAATTCACACAAATGGGGGAAGGAAGATGTACCCTCTCACACCCAACTATCGAGTGGCCCACTTCGAACTACTTTCCTCACCAAACAATGGCCAGTCTTAACAAATTCCTACTCACATGACAAAAGGAAAATTTTAAGAAGGTTTTGATAAGGTTCATAATATTCAATATAACAGCTTCCACTTCCCAAAATGGAACTTTTGTCCCTTCAATGAAGGGGACTATATTTTTGGTCCAGATCTCGGCACATAACCAATTGGGTTGACATGGTGATTGGTGTTGAAAATTGCTTGGATATCCATGCCTTGGCTTCATTCATATGTTGCATTAATATAGAGAGATAAATCATAATATTCTTTTATAATACTAATGAGATTAAAAACTACCTTATTAGATAAATCATAATCATTTTCTTTTCCTAGTTTGCTGCTTTCAAAATTGAGGGAAAGCTGGATCTGCTAGTGTCTCACCTTGATGTGGGATTGTCATGGTCCCTTTAGGAGGGGTTTCTCTCAAGATGCTTGGTTGGATCTCCATACAGCCTCGACTCGAATATTCTTGGGTAAATTACACTAACCTCCCTCAAGGTTTAGTAAAATTGCAGAAACCTCCATTTTTGTTTATAAAACTACACTGCCCTCCCCTATTAGGCTCATTAAATTGACATCGTTAACAAATGATGCTCTTTTTACGATTTTATCACATTTTATTTAACCAAGTTAACTAACTTGAGGAAGGGTAATTTGGATATATTTAAAATGTTTAAACCATGACATCATCAAAATTCATCCATGTGAGTAACGAAATTTAGCAGAAGAGAAAAGTTGTTACCAACAACTGAAGTAAAGTAGAGGGTAGGTCAATGTAATTTCATAAACAAGAGGGGAGGTGTTTGCAATTTTGCCAAACCTCAAGAAAAGTCAATGTAATTGCAGAAACAAGAGGGAATGTTTTTGTAATTTTTCCAAACCTAAGGGGAGGTCAGTGTAATTTATCCAATAATCTTTAATTGAACCAAAGGAGTAATGAATTTTGGGTCACCTTTTGTCTGACAGCCTATATCTCCGCCCCTTGGATGTAACACATACTTTCAAGATAACAGATGCGACTTGAAACTTCGTTGATACGCTTCCTATCTCTCACCATCGTCGACGAGTCCTACTCCTGATCTTCCAGCTGCCCTACCCGATCATTAGTTTTTCTTCCGACAAAGCATGCATGATACACATTTTTGACAAGTCTATAGAAGCCCTAACCAGAGGGCTATAAAAGGGTGTGGCCTTATCTTTCCTAAACTCTAACTCCTATTTTCTGATCTTGTCCCAATTAAGTATGTCATCAAATTCACAATTTGGCTGTAGATTTAGAATACTATATTGGTGTGAGAATAATGTTTCCAAATGCGGTTAATTAGTCCACAACATTCACACATTTTTTAAAGCCTTTCATATCCAAAGTCCACCCAATTTGTATCCTCTGAATCTAGTTGCATATCTACCTAATGACGCTTAAAGATATGTGGTATTTTGTAGTACTATAAAAGGATTGTCGATCCACAAAGAGCAATTAAGATAAGGAACAATAGTAGAGAAAAAAGTTTGTAAAATTGTTCGTAGAGAAAGTTCAATTACTTTAGGGAGAATATCAGTGAGAGAAAACGCCAAGACATCGGATTTCCTCCTCTTAATGATGCAATGTTAATTCGATTAATCCAATTATAACTCAATTATGGATTTCACATCCCAAACTCACAATCGAAAGATTTAGAAATTCAGATTATAATAAAAAGTTAAAATCAATTTCCAATCAATTATTCAAAACAAGTTTTAACCCATGCTCGTACTTTGTCAGAAAAACTCGAGGACGATGATATACCTCTCGGTGATACCGCGGCAAAGAATAATATCCACTAAGATGAAAGTTCTTCGTTTAAGAAATCAAAAACAATTACTCAACTACGATAAAAGTCTGACTGAACTTGTGAAAAAAATTTAATCCAAGAGATTCAATTGAAAGAGAGATCAAACAAAAATAACAATTAATATAGAAATTATAAATATTAAAAATATTCAATGGATAAAATCAAACTAACATCACTGCATTAAGAGAATTTCACCCTAACCAAAGCTAAGGATTTAGCAGTTCATACAAAGGAAAAACTAAAAGAATAATAAGAGAAATACGAGAGCTAGGATCAGCACAAACGTGTGCAGAGTGATGGTGGGACGTTCATACAGTATGAATATATATAGTTATTGCCCTTCCCTTTCAATATCTTAATTGATTTATATTTTCTCCTTTTTTGAAAATTGAAATATCAATATAGCACACTTCTTCAATCCAATTCAAGAGATTTTCATCTTTTTTATACTAAAATCACATTCATCTATATCTTGTTAAGATTCTCTACTCATGTGTGAGAGAATCTTTCTCCAATTGGTATTAGGCTTTGGCCTTGGGCTTTGACCATTTGACTTGAGACTTGGGTTTTATCTTCTCTAATCCTGAGAATGGTCTGTGTTAAGATTCTTTTTTCATCATTTTGACTTTTTTTTTACCTGTTGATTTCCATGAAAGCTCTTTACTTGAATTCCCTGCATAATATAAAAAAACTTAGAATTCATAAATAATAGATGCGGGAACAGGTTTAAAATATAAACTTTAAATATTTGATTAAGACTAGAAAGTGTGATAAATTGTTACATAATAACTAGTTTGGAGTGTACTTTTGTACACTCATCACACCCCCAACCTGAATATTGCTAGTCCCTAGCAAGAAATCAACTCTTAAGCAAAGCATTTAACTGATCGATCTATATGGATATAGGCTAAAGCATTCAAACATTCAGATAAAGGTTTAGCAAGAATTTCACCATGTCATTTAAAAGTTTCTCCATTAATAAACAAACTCAAAATTTGTGTGTGTGCGCTAAGCTCATAATCATTCTTACCATCAAACCCAAAATACATACAAATAAGAGAGACATCTAGATAAAAACTTTGACTTCAAATCTCACAACGATTTTAAATCACTTAGAATAATGCACTCTAAGATGTTACAGGTTTTCTCTCAATTATATGAAAAATAGAATGCAAGAGCTAAAACAAATAATAATAAGATCTCAATGACAGAATGTCATCCATTGGGAACTCCTTCATTCACACCACAAACCCACCTAAGATCAAAATGTCAGCAATAAGGGTTTTAATGGGACTAAAGGGTAAGGTTTATAAGAAAGAAGGGATAAAAATAGTCAACGAAACCAGGTATATGCTAGGAATATGATACATCTTCATTATGAAACAATTATTCCAAACATACATAAGTTCCTATTTCTCTTGATTTTTCCTTCTTTTTCAATGAAGAACTTCCTTCTTTATTTTTCTAATTTTTCCTATTGTGAAAGAATACTTGTACTTCTCTTTTTTCAACACGTTTTTTTTTTCAAATAGAATGATAGCATTATCCCAACTGAATTTTCCATAACCTGAACTTGCAATCTCTTTTGAATTTCCAATACACTTGAATTTCTAAAACCACAAAACTATCATCTCTAGCATAAACTCCAATTTAAAAGGTAATAAAATAGGCTCAACTCCAATGTGGAGTGGATAAGGAAAATGTGGTTTAACAAGAAAGGCTTCTTTTAGGGTCAAAGTGGCTCCTATTGGCAATGATAAGGGTTGGCTTGAAAAGCTCAAACTTTCAACCAAAAAAACCACAAACCGTGTCATAGCATTCCCAATGGACAACCAAGTCAAGAAAAATAATGTGATCAACAAGGGAATAATGGTATATAGGTAAAAACACCAAATAATAATGATAAATCGCTCCCAAAAATGAGAAAGGCTAAAAAAACTCATAGGTGTTATAAGTCTTAGCTGGAATCTGAGTTATCTTCTTAATGTATGTATTTAACAACCAACATCCACTATGACTTACGTGCACAAGAAAAATTTTGGGTTTTGCTTATAACAAATGACAAGAATAGTATAGATGACTCAATTAAAACACCTTATTTTTATGCTCAACTGCAAAGCCACGATTATTTGACTAAGATTTTATTATCACCCCCCAACCTAAATCTGACATTGTCCTCAATGTTCTATAAATAAATAAAATAAAAGTTAAAAGGAACACATAGAAGGGGTAAATAGCACCTAAGAATTTGAGTGAACTTCCAACAGCGGGAACCTGTAAGGTTATCTCAAAACAAAACTAAACTAATATACGGTTATGCGGAGACTCACAAAGGTAAGTCAATCCCGTTAAACAGGATCCGCAAGAAGGGTAGTATCTTCTTCGGGGAGAAGCCTCTCAAGAGAGGGCTTAAGTCTTTGGCCATTTACTTTGAAAATTTTTTCATCTCGAGGGTCTTCTACCTTAACAGCCCCATGATCAAATACTCTTTCAAACATGACGATGCCATACCATCTAAATCTTAATTTGCCCGGATGCTTATGGAGTCTAGAATTATACAAGTACACCTTTTTATTTGGTTCAAAAATATTTTCTCAAAATTCTTTTATTATGAAAAACTTTCATCTTGTGTTTGTAGATTCTAGAGTTCTCATAAGAGTCATTTCTAAGCTCATCTAATTCAGTTAATTGAAATTTTCGTAACTTCCCAACCTCTCTTATTTCAAATTTGAAGGCTTGAATTGCCCAAAAGGCTTTATGCTCAAGCTCTACAAGCAAGTTGAAGGGCTTGCCAAAAACAAGCCTATAAGGGGACATACCAGGGGCATACCAATGGGAGATTTATAAGTCGTGCAGTACGCCCAAAGCGTGTCAATTAGTCTTAATGACCAATCCTTGCGGTCAGAATTAACCGTATCCCCTATTGACAAGTTCCACTTGGCCACTTCTCTAGGGTGGTAAGAAATGAAAACTTTATGAACAATTTCATACTTTTTTATTAAGGCCTCAAAAGGTCTATTATAAAAGTGGGTGTCTTGATCACTAATGATGAAACGTGGCTTTCCGAATCTAGACAAAATGTTTTCTTTTAAGAATTTAATAACAATCCTATTATCATTAGATTTGCAAGCCACAGCCACAACCCACTTGGAAACATAATCCATAACAACTAAATTATATAGATAACCAAAAGATGGGAGAAAAGAGCAAATAAAATCAATACCCCAACAATCAAAATTTTCAATTACTAGAATAGGGTTTAGGGACATCATATTCCTGCGAGAAATCACCCCCAACTTTTGACATCTATCACAAGTATGAAAGAATTTATCAGTGTCTTTAAATAGGATGGGCCAATAAAATCCACATTGCAAAATCTTTGCAGCATTTTTCTTCATAGAAAAATACCCACCACATGCCTCAAAATGACAAAAGTTTAAAACACTCATGAATTCGTCATTAGGTACACATCTTCTCATAATTTGGCCGGGACAATATTTAAACAAATAGGGATCAGCCCAATAAAAATTGCATACCTCAACCAAGAATTTCCGCTTATCTTGGGTGTTCTAATTCAACGGTATCTTTCATGCAGCAAGATAATTAACAATATCAGCATACCATGGTAGGTCAGAGATAGAAAATAAATGTTCATCTGGAAAATCATCATGGATAGGTATTATTTCCAGATTATTTTCACAAAAAAATCTTGATAGGTGATCAACCACCACATTTTCCACACCCTTTTTTTAATCTTCAATTGTGATATCAAACTCTTGCAATAGTAAAATCCACCTAATGAGGTGTGCTTTAGCATCTTTCTTTGTGAGAAAGTACTTAAGTTCCGCATGATCCTTAAAGATACAAATGGGTGAACCAATCAAATAGGCATGACATTTATCTAGAGCAAATACTACAACTTGCAACTCCTTTTCAGTTGTTGTATAATTCATTTGTGCACTGTTAATGGTTCTATTAGTATAGTAAATCACACATGGTTTCTTGTCTCCCCACTGTCCTAAAATTGCTCCTACAACATAATCATTAGCATCATACATAATTTCAAAGGGAAGGTTTTTAATCTAGTAATTGCATAATGGGAGCGGACGTAAGTTTGCCAATTAACTTCGTAAAGGCTTCTTGGCATGCTTTAATCGACTCAAAGGGAGAATCCTTAAGAAGGAGACTAAATAAAGGTCTAAAAATAAGACTGAAATCTTGTATAAATCTCCTGTAAAAACCAACATGACCAAGAAAAGATCTCACATCTTTTACAGTCTTGGGGGTGGGCAAATTTTATAATAATTCAATTTTTGGTTTGTCTATTTCTATCCCCTTAGAAGAGCCAATATGGCCTAAAACAATTCCAAAAGATACCATAAAATGACACTTCTCCCAGTTAAGCACAAAGTTCTTTTTTTCATACCCAAGCACTACCCTTTTCAAATTAAGCAAACAAGAATCAAAAAAATATTGTAAGGTCATCCATGAAGACTTCCATACAATCTTCTACCATGTCACTAAATATGCTCATGAAAAGTGGTTAGGGCATTCCATAATCCAAATGACATCATTCGAAAAGCATAAGTATCAAAAGGACAAGTAAAAGTGGTCTTATCTTGGTCTTCCATGACAATTTCTATTTGACAATAACCAGAATAGTCATCTAAAAAGCAATAAAACGAATTTCCAGCCACTCTTTCCAATATTTGATCAATGACGGGTAAAAGAAAGTGATATTTTCGGGAGGCAGTATTTAATTTTCTATAATCAATGCACATGCGCAACCCAGTCACTAATTTAGTGGGAACTAACTCCCTAAACTCATTCTGCACAACAATGACTCTGACTTTTTAGGGACTAACTACATAGGACTAACTCAAATCTAATGTTTGAGTTGAGAACTCACAAATTCAAGGGGGTGGCTAGGTCTCCTTACAAAGTCTATCTACCATTTTCAATCTTTAATAATTAAATTATGAATTAAGAGATGATGAACTTTAAAGTGCGGAAATAGAGAAACAAGCAAACCACAACACAATGATTTTTACATGGAAAACCTTTCCGGGAAAAACCACAAGACCTAGTCCAACCAAGAGATTTCACTAAGACAAAGTCAACAAGAACTTACAAGAATCGAACTTGACTCATTCGGACTCGACACTACGATCCTTCAGATCTTAGTCATCCACGCCTTGAAAAATCATCACGTACTCACAAGTCCCGTGATCAACCGCAGCCGCTCGTACTTCTCTTAGATCTTCAAAACAACCACGATCTTCCGATCGATCTCTGTCAATGACGGCTTTGGATTCCACCGACCAAATCACACATCCATGATCCTTCTCGGATCGATCTCCTTTGCAAAGGCTCCGGAACACTCCTGCCAATTTGTTCTTTCTAGAACGGATTGATGGTTTTAGGATTTAGAACAACTCTAGAGTGATCCCATCAAAAGGTTGAGGATCAATCAATACAAGTTCATAAAGATATGAATGTAAATTTGCAACTCTAGAGAATGATTAATGGAGAGGGAGTGGAATATTTTACAGAGTTTAGATGAACTCTAGAATGAGCTTAAAGTGCTCTCAAAGCTCTCCAAAAATTGTTGTTCATTGACTAGGGGTGTTGCATTAAATAGAGGAACAACCCCCACAAGTTAGAAGTTACTAAAAATAAAAAAGGAAACAAATCCCATATCAGGGTTGACCCAACAGTGAACTTCGGTTGACCCAAGTGTCTTCTAGGATCGACCCTAGATTTTTTCACCTTTTGTGTGTTTTCATTATACAAAATTTCTAAGACTCATGGTCGACCCAAAGTGGTCAGGGTTGACCTTGAGGTGCAAAACCGAAATTGATTTTTGGTTTTTAGCTCTTGCATCCTTCACAAAAGTTATAGATCTTTTTGACGGGGTCGATTTGATATATTATGGAATAAAATCTAAGTTACGGTTTGCGAGATATGCCTCTTACAAGCAACCTTGGTTTTTTGAGAACTTTAAGAACTTTTAACTTGTTTTGGGCTACATATCTAATCACGTAGGGTCCATATGGTTACTCTAAGTCAATTTTCACCTAAGGTATCATATTATGATTATTCTAAGTCAATTCCCACATAAGGTAACATGGTATCTAGGTCACTTACCATCTTATGAGTGAAACAAAGGATATGATCAATCGAGTCTTCTACCGATCTTCTTCGGTCTTCAATTTCACTTGTCGTCGAAACTTGAAGGTAATGACACAAGATACACTAGACTCACTTGTTTTGACACTGGAATAAGCCAACACAAAAACATGGACTTTACATAAATAATACCCGCATCAAATAGTTTTAAAACTTTAGATTTTACATCTTTCATAGTAGGGTTTAGTCTGCGCTGAGGGTCTCTAGAAGCCTTAGCCTCTTCTTCAAGATTTATCATGTGAGTACAAACCAAATGGCTTATTCCCTTACTATCTACTATAGTCCACTCAATAGCAAATTTATGATCATTTAAAATTGTAAGCAATTTACCTTCCTGAATTTGAGATAATTCAAAAGAAATTACAACATGAAAGGTATCACCTGGGCCTAGAAAGACATGTTTCAAACCATTAGGCAGTTGCTTAAGCTCTAGATTTGACACTTCAACACTGGAAGGTAGAGACTTTGGCTTTCCATTAGATAGCTCCTCAAATCTTGGTTGCCAACCTTTTGTCCCTATGACTTGTGCATTAAATAAGGCACAAATTTTAGCAAGCAAATTTTTATCAAAAGAATTAATATCAATTTGAGAATTAAAAATGAGAGTTTCAAGAGAGCTAGAAGAATTTGGCGATTCGATCTCTTCTTGCACAAATGCTTCAATCTAATTTGTAGTTTCACACTTATCATATCCTTGCAATTGTTTGCCTATATTAAAAATATTAGCCTATAGGGTCATATTTCTAAAAGACAATTTCATTAGCTCATTCCTACAATTAATTAAAGCATTAGAAGTAGCAAGGAAGAGTCTACCAAGAATAATTGGGGTTTTAGAATCAATATTCACCACAAATTGTGTGTCCAAGATAAGAAAATCAACAGGATAATAAAATTAATCTATTTGGACTAACACATCCTCTACTACCCCCTCGATTTCCTTACAGATCGGTCGGCCAATTGTAATGCCACAATAGTGGGTTTTATTTCTCCTAGGCCAAACAATAAATAAACTGAGTATTACATTAAATTAACACTTGCCCCAAGATCAAGCAAAGCTTGTTCAATGTCATGGTCCCCAATCATACAAGAAATTAGAAGGCACCCGGGGTCTTTGTATTTCAAAGGAGTTCTATGTTGAATTAGAGCACTTACTTGTTCTGTGTGGAAATTAGTTTTCTTCACATGATGCTTTCCTTTAATGGTGCATAAATCCTTTCAAATCTTAGCATAAATGGTCACTTGTTTGATAGCATGCAAAAGTGGGAAATTTATTTTCACTTATCTAAGATTTTTTAAGATTTGAGTGTTACAATCCAATTTTCTTGATGATTTTAAGGCCTAAGGGAAGGGCACAGAGATGAGAGTTTGAACTACCTCACTAGTTTCGGGCACATCAACATCATTATTACTCCTGTCATTGGTTTCATCCTTCGGTTCTTGGATAGAGTTCAAGGTGTCTTTTGATTTTCCACTATGAGTAGTAATGACACTAATTTGCTCAAATTCTTTTTTCTCGAGGGTAGAGCCTTGTATCATTTATTGACCTTGAGGGCTTTGTTAAGTTTGGGAAGGAAATCTCCATCTCTCATTAAAACTCAAAGAATTAGTCAACTTAGAACATGACTTTTAACTTCCTTATTTTCCTCAATCATTTGAGTAATCAATGCTTCAAATTTTGATTTGTTTTACTTTGAACATTTATGAAATTATGCATTGTCTCCTCAAGAGATCTTTCAGGTGATGATGATGCATTAGGCGCAGGAAATTAAGGTGCGGTGAAATTTAGAGGAGGCATCTGTTGTTGAGGAGTTGAGAATTATTACTCCAACTAACGTTAGGATGATTTTTCCAGACTGGGTTATAAGTCTCAGAGTACGGTGAATATGGCTTCCTGTAATTGCCCATGGCATTACAATGCTCTTCATACATTCCCATCATCTCCTAAAGTATTAGACACTCCTTAGTAGAATGCTCAGTCTCATGACAAACCTCACAAATTTTTCTAGTCTCTCCCTGGTAAACAGGGGTGGTTGCCATTTTTTTCTTTCATTCATAGAGCCTCAACTTCCTTAGTTAAGCTATCCAACCTAGCCTTTAAATTATCTTCCTCTCTCAGGTAAAAAATCCCTCCACTAGAAGGAGTAGAGGTGGGTCTAGACCTATTAGTGCTTTCAGTAGCACTAGGTCATGTCCAAGTATGGGCCTTTTTAGCCAAATCACTCAGGTAATCCATGGCCTCATCGGGGTCTTTTTGGAAAAATTCTCCATTACACATCATCTCAATTAATTGGCGCTCTCTAGGAGTAAGCCCTTTATAGAAGTAACTCACTACGCAACAGTTTTCATACCATTGATGTGGGCACAAACTTAGAAGATCCTTGTACCTTTTCAGGCTTGGTACAAAGTCTCACTCTCTTTTTGAGTGAAGGTAGAAAATTGTCTCTTCAAAGCATTCGTTTTATGATTAGGGAAATATTTATGAAATAATACTTGAGTCATCTCAGCCATGACCCAATCGACCTAGGCCTCAAAGAATACATCTAGCTCTTTGCTCTATCTTTCATAGAAAATATAAAAAATTTGAGCCCAACGACATCTATGGTGCCTAGTTAACTGCAAAACGTGGCTACCACCTCTTTAATTTCTCTAATGTGCACATATGAGTTTTCATTAGCTAGACCATGAAAATTGGGGAGGAGTTGAATCATCCCCGGTTTAAAATCAAAGTGTTGCACATTAGGAGAAATATTATGCAAGAAGGTGTGGCAGCCCGTGTGGGATGTAAGTGCTCATGAAGAGTTTTAACTTGATGGTCCTCATGTTCACTCAGATTCCAGGGGTGTATCAAATAAATTTGTAAAGATTCAGAATCTTCCAGTCTCTTTATAAATCTACCTAATTCATTCCGGTATCAATGCATGCAAAAAAGCAAGATAAAGAGAATTAACTAAACTAATAAAGCATTTAAAAGAGAAATGAATGGGTTTACCACTTTGACGAGTCAATTCAATCAAATCTATTCCTGATTGTGCTCTCTAGTTTTCGTCTTGCTCCCCGACAATGAGGCCAAAATTTGATGTCCCTCAAAGATAAGTTGTATAGTAAAAGGGTTGTCTATCCATAAAGAGTAGTGAAGATAATAAACAATAGTATAGAAAGACATTCATAAATTGTTGGTAGAGAAAGTTCAATTACTTTAGGGAGAATATCAGTGAGAAAAAGCATAAAGGCATTGTGTCGAGACCCAAAATACCCCTAGGAATTAGAGGTACTTTAGCTCATGATGTGTCATATCAAACCATCATATCAACCATCCTGTACAATCAACAAGGCATGCTACAACGGAAGCTAAAAATTCTATCTTATAACATCATCGTATTCTAAAAGTTTATACCATATAACAGAAATCAAAGTAAGAGTGAACATGCTCACTCATCAAAAAGAAAATACATATCACTTATTCTCAATTGCTCAATGGTATGCCTCGTAAGGCCACTTGTCAAAGTCCTTTCCTTCCTCGAGATAGCCGCCTATAGGCTCCTCAACATACTCCTCTTCAACCCACGAAACTGGATTGCATATGTTGAATGGACCTGCCGACATCAAAATGTACTGCTGATTTTTGAAACACTCAACGGGTACCAACCACTAGCTAACAATGTCATAAAATAATAGCATGCAAACAGTTTATCAAAATCGTAGAGCATATAGCATAAAACAAATGTGCATAATTTCCAAAACTATTGCCTTATGAGCGTTCATATGAAAACATAATCTTGTGAGGTCTTGCGAGAATCAATAGCTTATGAGTTTGTCTTATGAGTTCTTATGAGCATAAAGCACTTATGAGTTCTTATGAGATCCGTAGAGCATGTGAGATCCTTAGAGGCTTATGAGCGATCTTAGACATTGAGATCCTTATGAGCATAGGTAACCGATCTTAGAAACCAACCCAAAGTTTGGCTTAATCCCTTATGAGTTCTTATGAGTTTTCCTTAAAACATTTCTTATGAACTTAGAAATATCCAACTTAAGAGAAATCTTATTAATGCGAGATTTTTGTACATGTGAGACTTGTGACCATCATTATATATATACTTAGAAAGCTTTAAATCATAGAGGCATCATCATGGAATTGCATTCATAATAATAGCTTATATACCCATCAACTTCATTCATAGAATTCATAAAAACATACTTTGAAATCATGTTTTTCATTTAGGAAATACAACAAAGGAAACTATTAGAAGATATCTACCTTAAAAGAAAGCTTTTACACTTCTGTGGAATGAGAAACAAGCTTGAGGAAGCTTGATCGAAGCTTTGAGCAGCCTAAACCTTAATTGGAAAGCAAAAACCGAAACCCCCTTTTGATTTCAGAATTTGAGAAACACCTTGAGTAGAAAACCCAAGCTCTAGAACACCAAAAATAGTGAAGTACAAACCTTAGAAGCAATGATTGAGCTTCACGTTGGTCTGAGAAGAACACTTGGAGAAATCAGAGTTTTCTTCTTCTTCTTCTCTTTCAATCTCCTCACAAATCTTAGCTTAGGGTTTGGTAAATCTATAATCACGAAATCCCCTTCTATTTATAGGCCAAGGGTTGTCAAAACCCTTAAAAGTCCTTGCAAAATATTTTCCCAAAGTCGGTGGTAAGTTCTTGGCATATTTTTCCTTTTCTAGGTTGAATTCGTCAACGAAATTGGGTTCCCCGACTAATTTCATCGACTAAGTTGAATTCCCTTAGCATTTCGTCGCCAAAATTCTCTGATTGGGCCTGTGGTTTTTCCCGCTTTGGTATTTCGACCATTACTTTTGACTCGCTTATTGGATTTTAACGATTTAACTTGCATTTCACTCGTCATTCAAAGGGGAACAACTTTCCTTCAATGTAAAACTTCTAATTCTGCTATATTCATGGTTAAAAGTGGCCCAAAAGGTGACTAGTTAGGAATTATAGTAGACAAAACTCCAGAAAACCCACATTTGATTTAAAGTCGACTTGAAATAGGGAAAAATTGATAAATATGAACATTGAAGAGGATTTCAATATCTTTCTAATGGTTTAAGAATCATTTGATTCCGATCAGCGGTGAAAAAACTAGAGTTCTCTCAAGTTGAGGGTATGTCAAAACATACCTCTTTTTGACACTTAGAGTATTTTTTACTCTTGTTCCTCCATCCCAAACACCCAACAACAATACTTAAACTAATTTAACTCATTCATATCATTCCTCAACCAAATTACATAAATGGCCTTTGGCCTTTACAAGACTTATGCCCATGGCACTATTCACTGCACTATTCATAGCACAGTGAAGTCGGATTTTGGGGTTCTACACATCGGGTTTCCTCCTCTTAATGATGCAATGTTAATTCGATTAATCTAAAGTATAACTCAATTGTGGATTTCACATCCCAAACCCACAATTGGAAGATTTAGAAATTTAGATTATAATAAAAAGTTAAAATCAATTTCCAATCAATTATTTATAACAAGTTTTAACCCAAGCCCGCACTTTATCAGAAAAACTCGAGGACGACGATATACCTCTCGTCGATTCTACAACAAAGAATAATATCCACTAAGATGAAGGTTCTTCATTTGAGAAATCAAGAACTATTACTCAACTATGAGAAAAGTTTGACTGAACTCGTGAAAAAGTTTAAATCCCAGAGATTCAATTGAAAGAGAGATCAAACAAGAACAATTAATATAGAAATCATAAACATTAAAAACATTCAATGAATTAAATCAAACTAACATCACCTCATTAAGATAATTCCACCCTAGCCAAAGCCAAGGATTTAGCAGTTCATACAAAGGAAAAACTAGAAGAATAATAAGAGAAATTCGAAAGCTGGGATCAACACCAACATGTGCAGAGTGATGGTGGTATGTCCATATGACATGAATATATCTAATTATTGCTTTTCCCTTTCGTTTTCTAATTGATTTAGATTTTCTCATTTTTCGAAAATAGAAACATAACATCAATATAACACACTTCTTATTTCCAATTCAAGAGATTTACATCTTTTTTAAGCTAAAATCACATTCATCCATATCTTGTTAAGATTCTCTATCTATGTGTGAGAGAATCTTTCTACAATTGGTATTGGGCTTTGGCCTTGGGCTTTGACTCTTTAACTTGAGACTTGGGCTTTATCTTCTCTAATCCTGAGAATGGTCTGAGTTAAGATTCTTTTTTCGGCCTTTTGACTTTTCTTTATTTGTTGATTTCCATGAAAGCTCTTTACTCAAATTCCTTGTATAAAATAATATAAAAATACTTAGAATTTATAAATAATATATGCGGGAACAAGTTCAGAATATAGACTTTAAATCTTGGATTCAGACTAGAAAGTGTGATAAAAGATTACATAATAATTAGTTTGGAGTTCACTTTTGCACACTCATCACTACCTTAATGTGAACTAGGATGAATCCAATCCCAAATAAGCTTGTGCAATTTTAATCAATATCAATTGCCCATATTATTGTTTGTCTTAGCCTTAATCTTATTTCCCTATCTATGAACCCCCAATGGGAGGTTATGTATTTGCATTTAGATGGGGAACCTAGAAAACAAAAGTGAGATATTTAGTTTCCTTCATGCTATCTTTGAAAAAACCATGGCAGCCTCAACCATTATCCAGGGACTTTCGTTACTTGATCTATGCAAGTCAAACAAGTTTTCAAAACCTACAAGATACCAGTTCTTCTCAACAGGAAGTACTTCAAAGTAACCCAATGATCTAATGTGTTTTTTTAAGTGTTAATCACAACTTGAGTGGGATAATCTTCATTTCCATGTTCTTTCGAAAAGTAGAAAATTTCACCATTATTGGTGTAACTTATAGAAACACAAAGAGTCTGATAGGATCTTCCCAATTAGAGTCCCAACCAAGATTCCTAATGGATACGATCTTGCTGGATATATTGTTATCTTTGATAATATCTTCAATGTAAGTTAGTTGTAACCTCCCATGAAGGAGGACTCTATTTTCAATAAATTTACAAACTCTCATCAAGTTGTATGAGGTGAGATTACAGTCTAAAGAATTCTAAGTTTCTACATGGTATTAGCCTAGGCGACATAACTCTTCACAATTCTACTCATTCTTCTTCACCGTTTTCAGCAATCCTCAAACATGTATACTGCCTCTTCTGCCACATCTACCCTTCAAACTACCCATCATCATCACCTTATCTGGGTAAAATTAGATAGACATAAATTAGCTTCTCTGGCACACTCAGTTTGTTCCTTTATTAAAAACAATACGATCTAAAAGGTTACATTGCTGGAATGCTACCATGCCCTCCTCATACCTCATCCAATGATATTGTATTGGTTGTATGGCAATCCAGCCTAATTGGTTTGGCAAAAGCAAGACCAAGTCTCCTTGGTTGGCTTCTTTCTTCACTCTTTAAGATTGTCCTTGCGCAAATTTGTTGTTCTCACATCCTCATGCACTATCTAGCTCGCCCTTGAAAATCAGTTTGCTTCACATTCATGTGCTCACATCATGCAACTTCACCACGAGTTACAAACAAAGAGCAAAGGCAATTTGTCCATGCCAGACTATTATCATCGCACCAAATAGCTTGCTGATATCCTTGCAACCTCCGACCAGTCCATGACAGACTCTGACTTGTAACAATTGATCCTCAATTGTCTCGATTTAGCATATGAAGAGATCGTGACTACGTCCACAACAACACGTGAGGATACTCCCATGGAAGATTTTCAGGCCCATTTATTGGCCTTTGAAATGTGTCTTGAAGCCCAAAATATAACTCTTACAACAGCTCCCATGACCAATGTTGCTACCAAACAACGCAACAACCATCCCTCACACTATTCCTCTTGTGGAAAGCCTACTTCCAAATGTGGACATGGAAATGGACAAGGATATCGCCATCATCCTCCACCTCAGGCATTGGCTCATGCCAAATTTGTGGTCATAAAAACCATGTTGCTGGCTCATGTTGGTACAAGTTTTATAAAAAAATTTAGATTGTTTCTTCAAATCCTTATGCAGCTGCAATTCTTGCTATGGTTGCCCCAACATTTGATCTCAATTGGTATCCTGATAGTGAGGCCACCAACCATGTGACTTCTAATCTTAGCAACCTTCACCTTCCATCCAATTACAGTGACACTGATCAACTTCGAATTAGTAATGGATCTGACTTCTCTATCTTCATCATTGGTATATCCACCTTTACTAATGCTCAATGTCGTGATTCTCCCACCTCCTCTTTCTCCCTTTTCGCTCTCATTGGTGACCATACCTCGATGGCCATTTGGCATCAACGTCTAGGTCATCCTATGATGCGTGTAGTCAAAGCTATTGCTACAACTCACTCTCTCTTAGTTAGGAATAAAACCTTTAGGTTTTGTAACTTTTGTTATTAGAGCAAAAGCCATAAATTACTTTTCAATTCTAGTTCTACGGTTTATAATTTGCCGTTAAACTTAATTATTTCAAACATTTGGGGACCGGCTCCACTCACTTCATGTGATGGATTTTGATATTATTTATAGTTCCTACTTCATAGATGCCTTTAGTCGTTATGTATCAATTTTCCCCTTGCTATTCGTTTGGATGCTTTAAAGTCTTCATTCCATTTAAAGCTAAAATCGAGAATTTGCTTGATTGTAAAATAAAAAATTTTCATCTCTACAATGGGAGAGAATTTATAAAATTTATTAAAACATGTCGTATAACACATTTGAAAGTTCCTTTTATATGAATCCAAAGGACCTAGAGGGGGTGAATAAGTCTCCTAGGGTCTATCTACCCAATTTTTAATTTTAACAATTGAAGTACGAAAATAAAGAGACAAACACACAAAATAGAGACATGTGATTTTTATGTGGAAAATCTTTACAGAAAAAAACCAAGGGACCTCGTCCAGTAAAATAGCAATCACTAAGAGAGAAGAAAAAGTACAAACTTGAACCACACCAAAATCGACGCATCGATCCAAGGCTAGTCAATGAATGTACGACCACAAACCCGCAAGTTCGATCCCCACCGCAGTGGCTTCGGCTCCTCACCAACGTGACTTTGTCAAAGCTATGTAGCAATAACAACCACAAATTCGATCCCCACCATAGTGGCTCTAGATTTTAATCCAGCAGAGTGTCTTTAATAACGAAGGGGTGTGAAGTACAAGAACTTCAACCAAATAAACTAGAGGGATTCCACAATGAATGAATAACTCAGCAAACAATAATATTGAAGATAGAATCAAGCATGCATACTCTAGATTGAAGGGTGTACGTTTTTGGCTCAATTTGATATTCTAACAAGCATGAGAAATTCAAGAGCACTTACAAAAGATGTGATCTATATGCTCAAACCTATATTCAAAACCCTTAAATTGTGTTTAGGGATGTCAGTATTTATAGGCAACCCCAAGAAATCTCGGATTTGGAAGATAACACATTCTAAAATTGAATGAATGTGATTCTCGCTCGAGCCATCCTAAATCTCGCTCGAGAAACCCTTGTACGCAAGCCTCAATAAAAACTTCCAAAACCGTTTTTAGAAGGGAAAACTCCCATCTCACTCGAGCCAACTTTATCTCGCTTCCAGCAAGTTGGCTTCTAGAGTTTTAAATTTAGATGATTTTCCCACTTTGCTTGAGCCAACAATTCTCGCTTTCAACGAGTTGACTACCGATTCTCAATTAGATTGAGCGAATAACATCTCACTTCCAGTGAGTTTGTTGTCTAAGTTTCTTCAATGTCACTCGAGTGACAAAATCCCTCGATCGAGTGAGTTCCTTTCTAAACTATAATTTTTTCCCCAGTTTTTCAACTTTGTTTCAATTCAATTGTCAAGTTACTAATCACCTAAGATTTAATTTAGATATTCCAAGTCAATCACCTATGGCATAGTCTAGGTCACTTACCATCCTAAGGTGTGAGATCATTGTACCGGCATAATATCTTCAGTAGCATTCTTTCTGAGCTTCTTCTTCATCATAAACAACTCATTCTATGATGGATTGACCTATGACACTAACTTGACTAGGTTTCGACAACATAATTTTCCAACTACAAATATGGACCTTTTAACATCATTTTTCATGCCCACACACTCCAACAAAATAGCTTGGTTGAACACCGTCATAAACACTTTGTTGAAACCAGTCTTGCTCTCATGAATGGTGCCTTTGTCTACCATGTATTGGGATGATGCCTTTTAAACTTCATGTTACTTAATCGCCTCCATCATCGGTTTTAAATCATATCCACTTGAAAAGCTTTACAATACCACCATGCGTGTGTTTGGATCTGCATGTTACCCTCACCTTCGTCCGTATAATGCCCATAAACTTGTCTCGAGGTCCCTTAAATGTATTTTTCTTGGGTACAACTCGTCCCATAAAAGATACAAATGCTTTTTATGCCCTCAGATCCTGAAGCAGTTGCTGATTGGCAAGAAGATATGCTTGATAGATTCTAGAAAGTGTACTGGCGCATTAGTGGCGCCAAAAGTAGAGACTACTGTAGCAAGTGAGGTAACGCATTTGTTTATGATGGGTGATTGTGTTTGTGAGCATAGATTTCCGCCCCCACAAGGGTTCTGTTTGAGTCGCCATTTATTAATTTTGAGGGATGAGTCCCAAATATGGATAAAGTCTAATAGTCTCAATGATAGTCTAGGTAAGAGGTTCGATTAAGTCCTGAGAAAAGTGTTAGGCACCCTAGGATCCCCATTTTACAATGGTTATCTACTCCCTAGGTATAAGCCAAATTAATGTCAAAGTTTTAATCAAATACCTAAGTTTTATAGTATATTAATTCAAGAAAGGAAAAATCTGAACTAAGGTCGAATCCGGATTGGGTTGCCTACGTACTCACATGGGGTGAGATCAGACTGAGCATAGTTCTGACACATGAGCCCGTGACGAAGCTAATTAAGGGAGTGTGTGTGTGCACCGGGTGGCTAAGACTTAGTCCGGGGACTAAGGTTTGATTGACCAGGTTGGTCAAGGTGCATAGTTTTGAAGGGTGAGCCTAAAGGCTAAAATTTTAAGCTCGAAAGCTTGGGATTTGAGCTCGGAGGCCAAGGTTGAGCTTGGAGGCTAGGATAAGGGCCCGGAGGCCTACGGTTTAAACCCGAGGCTAAGGGTTGAGCCTGGAGGCTAAGACATGGGCTTGAAGGCCAAGGGTTTAGGCCCGGAGGCCTAGATTACTTAACCGGAGTTAAATGGTGAGTTAACCATGGTTAGGACTACTAACCACAGTTTAAAAGGTCCAACATCAAAATTTTGGCTTATTTGCATTTTTTTGGCATTTTCAAGGATTTTTCTAGAATTTTCCAAGATTAAAATGGGTTTAACCATGATTAAAAGTTAACCGGAGTTGATTTTTTAACCCTGATTAAGGGCCTGGATAGGTCTAAGGTAGGTCCAAAGAGTGCAGCAGGGCCTAGAATGGCCTCCTACTAGTCTATGCCCTGTGCAAGGCCATTGTTATATGAAACACTAGAATTGGCGATAAATACAATACCGCCTATTCCATTTCCTCACATAATGGAATTGGCGGTACTCCAAGTACTGCTAATGTTACTGTTTTTGAAATAGTGGCTTTGCAGCTAAGGTGAAGGTCAGGGATGAACCCAAAACTTGACCCTGGGGAGGTCTAGGGGACTCTGGAAAGAATCCTGGGCTTAGTCTAGGCCACAAGCTTGAGATGGAATGGGCCCATGGTGGCCATTTTTAGTGAGAACCATAAAAACCAGAATGTCGGTAATCTGTTTACCGACATTCTGGACATTTTCTATTTTTGGTGATTTTAACCATAGTTAAGCTGGCATTGTGAGCTTGAAAGGACCAGAGAAGATAGAGGGAGGTCTCAAGGACCCAAGCTAGGCCTTGGAATGGACCAGGGTCCACCCGAATAAGGCCTAGAGCTGCTGCAAGGAAGAATGCCAGGAATGGCGGTATTGAGATTACCGCTATTTCTGGTTTTCTTAGATTTTAGATTTTCCCTCCATGGTGCTATCCTACCATGCTTCTGGAGGTTCCCTCATGGATTGGAGGTCCTCCAAAAGACTAGGGGAAGGACCTTAAACATTGCAAGGCCTGAAGGGCCACGTGGTCATGGTATCTACTCATGAGAGGGTCCCCATGCCTACAAGGAAGCAAATGGACCTCTGGCCTTGTGTTTGCAATACAACAATAGTCCCCTAGAATAGGACCAGGGGGTCATAAGCTTATTACAAGAGAAAAGAGGGGTATGAGAAGACCCTACCCTCTAATATGCTCTGGGCAGTGACGGAGGTGGCTATGCTAGTGGTGCACGATTGGGAGGGACCTAGAATGGTCCTAGGAATCTTCTGGTCCTGCCCTTGGACTGAGATTTTGGTGGAGACAAGCTTCTATGAGGTTTTCTAAGGTTTCACCAGGGTGATTTTTGAATGGAGAAGAAGGTATGGGGGAGTCTTAGATTTATAGGAGAGAGGATTTGGGACTTAATGGGAATAAGGATGGAGGTAGGTAGAACTCTCAGAAGCGTGAGGGTAAGATCAGAGGCGTGCTTGAGAACTGGGGAGGGCGGAGTTTGCGTGAAATGTAAACTCCAAGAATAATGGTAATTCCAGTGTCGTCATTCCCCTACAGAGCAAAATGAGAAATGACGGTAGAAACTCTATCGCCATTCCTGGACTTTTTCAGAAATAGGGTCTGGCTCGTGATTAATGCATACCATGCAGTATAATTTTTAACCATAAAAGGAATGTCGGTAAATGGACTACCGATATTCTAAGATTTTTAAATTTTGGGGCTGGGCCACCCTCCTAGGGCTTGGTTTGGGTCATAGGCCCATGTTTGGGCCCAGGGGCTATTTGTCTACAGATTTAGGCCCTAGGAGCCTTGGCTAGGTGTTGCATGGGCCTTGGGCCCATGCCCTAGGTTTTTAGGGTTAGGGTTGGACTATGGCTAGCTAGGGTTGGACCTAGGGTTAACCCAAGGTTGACCTAGGGTTAACCCAAGGTTGACCTAGGGTTTAACTAGGTTTGACTAGGTTGTCCTAGGGTTTGACAGAGGATTAAATATGGTTAATTACTTAACCATGGTTAAGGAGGGGTGTAAAAATTGGGTGCTTACAGGGATGAACGATTATTATTGCAAAATCAACTGGGCTTATACCCAATGAAATCAAACCTTGAGTCCTTAGACTCCATACAACCTTGAGTTCTTAGACTTAGCACACAATCAATAGATTGTATAATCTTAGGACATACCTAAGTACATTGATCCACATAAACCTATCTTGGGACATACCTCCCTCAAAATCTTGTTGGAACATACCGAAGTACAGAGGTCCCTGATCGGTGCTAAATGTTATACATAAAAGCACCTCAAACTTAACTTGCTAATCATTTAGAGTAATTATTTATATTATTTTATGCTACTTGATTGTTTATTCTTATTTCAGGTTCATACGAGGAAAAGAAGATAAAATGGAAGATTTACAAGCTTCAAAGACTCCAAAAATTCAGAAAAAAAGAAGAGTAAAAGAAAGAAGAAGAAAAGAGAGCGAACTCGCAGAAATCTACCCTGATAAATCGATTGGCCAAAATCGCACTTCTATCAATAGAGGGGTAGTTTGGTAATTTTTCTTTATCCAAAATTTATGAAACTTTTTGGGTAGATTCTAGATGACCTAAAGGAGCTATGTTTAACATTTCGGGTCAATCCGATTAAAATTGAGCTCTCTAGAATTATTTGAAGTTCAGTGGCAAAACTGTAAATAGGGTTAAATAATATTCCGTGAATAGTGTTTCGTGAATAGTGTTTTAGTACTTCTAAACACTTTCCAACTCTATTATTGTCTTCCTAAATGATGGTTTAATCCTCATTCAACCCTAAGAGAGTTTAGAGAGAGAAAAAGAAGAGTTGTACCTCAATTAGAACTCCTTATTCTAGAAGGACTCTATCTTTCTATCTTTCTCTATAAAAAGGAGAATTCTTAGCCATTATCATTAGAGGGAGAGAGAGAAATTTGTAGAGATTTTGGATCTGAAGAAGAAAAGCTCTGGAGATCAAGGAAGTCATGAAGAGAAGTGCTGCAGCTTTGTCTATGAAGATGTTGCATACCTCCCTCGCGATGAACTAATTTCCACTCTAGGGTTTCGATGAAACCCTAGCCAAGTAACTGTGTCCTTTATTTTATTTTTATTTTAATTCTCTGCATTGTAAGACATTGATTGCATAATGAGAGGGTTGTTTTCAAACAACCAGATTTATTTGAATTATATTTAATTTCAATGAAATTCTCAACCTTGTCTTAGGTATAATGAAATTGGGATTAAAATCACTTGTGTTAATTTTCGTTAGAATTTAAACATAGGTTTTATGCAATGGTTTTAAAATATCGAGAGATTAAATCTGAAGATATTTTATGCTAAGGGAAGACGAGTGATTACAGTCCCCACCCCTCAAAGTATTGTTGGAACATACCAAAGTAAATAAGTCACCATCCTTTATGGTATAACATCATATTCAATCTTTTTCAGGGTATACCTGAGTACAAGGTCACCGCCCCCATGGGACATACCTAGATACAAAGATTACCACCCTATTAGGGTATTCGTCACCCTAAACCAAGTCCTATTGGGACATTCCTAAGTACAACGATCCCCACTCCTCAACTTGTCTTGGGATATACCTAAGTAAAACGATCCTCATTCCTCAACTTGTTTTGGGACATACCTAAGTACAACGATCCCCATTCCTCAACCTGTCTTGGGAAACACCCCCTCAAAGTCATGTTGGAACATACCAAAGTATAGAGGTCCCCACCCCTCAAAGTATTGTTGGAACATACCGAAGTACAGAGGTCACCACTCTTCAAGCCAACATTTATTTAATCCAATTTCTATTGGGAACCGCAGATCACCACCCCTCAAGGCAACATCCTTGAGTTCGAAAAGTGAATATAGCCCTGGGTCCGTAGACCTAACATCATCCTAACTCTCCAGACTATCAGTCATGGAGGAACCCGACTTTTAACAGACACCGCCTCTCCAGACCTAGTCAAAGAGGGATCACAAATAGCGTTTAACAAAAGTTGGGTTTTCTAACTGTTGAAAATCCTCAATTAATCTAAGCCTAGCTTGATTAATTGAATACGTTGAGTTTCGTGCTTGTGGATCAAATCCAAAGGTATACTGTTCCGATTTGGAACATTACTCGACTGATGAACTCTTTTCATTGCCTTTCAACATCCAAACAACATCACATCATACAAGATTGTCCTGCTAGGGAACATACCCAGGCCAATGGACCCTGCCATCACTTTATACTATCCAATAATCAATACATCATACAAGAGTCGTTTCGATAGAGAATTTATCCGGGCCGATGGATCCGTCCATCACCTCTAACAAATTCCAATAACATCACCTCATCCAAGGTCGTTCTGATAGTGAACATTTGTAGGCCAATGGATCTGTCCATCACCCCTAATAAGTTCAAAATAATCATTTCGACATCCAAGGGTGACATCACAACACACGAGGGATCCCAACCCAACACCAAATAATAGAGTGTTATCCTATATTGACTTACGTATTTTTCACTGATCTTGTCAATATAGTCGCCTATAAGAGATCACGGCAGAATGATCCTCTTAAATGCTCTATTGAAATGGGACAAAACTGAATTGGTACGTCAGTACTATCCAATTGTTCCAACACAACCGCCTGGGACCACCCTAATACACCAGGGTCTACCGAACGTCCCATATTAGGGTCAGATCCTTAGACTCTCTCGGAATACAATGTGGGAATGTAACATCCATAAGGGTAACTCACCAGCTGGTACAATCATAAACTGATTACCAAATCCATAGATCGTCAGGGTGAGTATTCTTCCCTAGATATCAACTGACTATACAGTTGGATTTGGAGAGGGAGGGGTGTTTAGGACAAGGTTTGAAGGTACTACTGCTATCAAGGTAGAGTTAGGTGAATGTGGGGTAGCATTAGAGGTATGGTTGACCATCATGGCAGGGTGGTGGGTGTAGAAGGTAAAGGTTGTCATTAGGGAAGTACAATAGGTGGTGAAGCTACCTGGAAGGGAGGTGAAGCAGCACACATGGAAGAGTGGTTCTATACAGTCATAATGGAAAGTGCTCTTCATTGAAGACGACATGCCGCGATGTGTATATGCGATTTGTTGGTATATGACAACCCATCATACTCCCATCACAACACAGAGACCCAAATATTCAAGAAACGTACTCCCACCCAATGGTAACTAGGTCCAAGAATGTAATCTTTAAACCAAATTTTCTAACTGCTACCAAGCATACTCTACCCTTTGAGGATGTTGATGCACTAACCTGTTTTTCCCATGCAAACAATGATCCCAATTGGTGACATGAAATGTGTAGTGATATCGATGCACTTCTACAGAATGGTACATAGACTATGGTTGCTTCTCATCCCACTATGAAATTGTTGGGAACAAATGGGTCTTCAAATTAAAACCTAAGGCTTGTAAAGTTCATGTTTTTTTTGGCCAAATTCCGAGTCCAAAATAGTGTCTATTACGCCTTAGGGCTTGCCTCACGTTCCTATGACTAGTGAAGCTGACAATTGAGACAAAGTATGAAGACAATGCATCCAAGCTTGGCTCATGCATTAGAATGGTAAGTGAGACTTAGAGACCAAAATTTACCAAGGTGGAAGTGCCCTCTGACACAAAAGTTGGATCCTAGGTGACTAGATAAAAGAGCAACAAGTTAAGGCAAATCAAAATGCCATTTTAGCCCTGTGTGGGGCATTCGGTCAGCCGAGCCTTAATTCGGTAAACCCACTCCCTCTTCAATTTATATGGTAAAATATTCCAGAGAGTCTATCTCATGTCCTCTATTATTTGATGGGAATAATTATGCCTATTGGAAAGCTCGTATGAGAGTCTTTCTAAAATCTTTGGATGAGAGAGTATGGATCTCTGTTGAACAAGGTTTGACCCATCCAACAAAGACCCTAGATGACCAGACCATCCCTAAACTTTCTTCTGAATTGACCAATGTAGATCTTGAAAGTTGTAGATAAAATAATAAAGGTCTTAATGTAATCTTCATTGTTGTTACACCCAAAAAATTTCAGCGTATTTCTAAATATAACACTTCGAAGGAGGCATGAGACATTCTTAAACTTATTCATGAAGGGACTACAACAGTCAAAATCTTGAAACTTCAAATGCTTACATCTAAGTTTGAAAAGTTGATAATGGATGATAATGAAACTTTTGACAGTTTTCATGCTAATATGAGTGATATTGTCAATTCTAATTTTAAACTAGGAGAAAGAATTCTGAGTCGAAAATTGTTAGAAAAATTTTGAGATCTCTACCTGAGAGATTTCGATCGAAGGTTATCGCCATCGAAGAGAACAAAAATGTTAATGCTCTCAAAATCGAGGAGTTGGTTGGTTCTCTCCAAACATATGAGTTAAATCTGAACTCATCTAAGAAACCAAAATCTATTGCCTTGAAATCTATCAAAAAATCCATAGATGGAATTCAGATAGTGACTATGAGGATGATGAAGAAAAGTTGGCTTTATTTGCAAAGAAATTTAGAAATTTTTTGAAATTTGATAAAAGATTTAATCCGAAAGGACAAAAATCTTTTGAAAAGCCTAAGTCCAAGCAATTTGAAAATAAGAAACATCTTAAAAGTGCAGACAGTAAATCCCAAGGTGTTCAATTTTATAAATGCCAAGGCTACAACCATATTATCGCTGAGTGCTCTAATAAGAAAAGATTTAAGGGCACGGCAAGGGATGACAATGAATCCGAAACTGAGGACTCAGATAGTTCTTCTTGTGAGGAGACTATAGGTTATATGGCATTCACTGTATCTTTATCTAGGGTTGAAGACTCTTCTTCAAATGTTGTGAGTAACCAACACCATAGTGATGGTGAGGATGATGAAGAAAGTCAGAATGACTCAGATTTTGAGGGAGACCTCGAGATAACCTATGATGAGCTATTTGAGGAATGCCTAAAGCTAAAAAAGACCTAATTTTCCATATCCAATAAGGTAAAATCAATTAGAATGGAAAGAGATGCCTTAGACAAAGTGACTTCAGGGTTGAAAGTTCTTGTGTCGCAGCTTGAGGAAGAGAAGACTTCCCTCTTTTTCAAGACTCAGCTTTTTCAATCTGATTTGCATATTTGTCTTGATTAAAAGATAAGTCTTGAAATTAAATTGGTTGATCTTGAGCAAGATTAGAGGTGTGGAGATGAGAATGGAACTCCATCCACCTCGAATATTGAGCCTAGTGCTAAAAGGCACCCTCCTACTAAAGGAAATGACCCCTCTACTTAGAAATCAATTCCTACATGTCATAAATGTGGAGTGAAATGTCAAATTAAGCTTCGATGTCCTAAACTTTGGAGTACTCCCAATCATGGTTCAAGGAACCAAAATAAATTTAATGGGAATCTTCAAAGGAGAGTTGATATCTTAGTGGATATGTCTAGGCAGTTAAATGATGACATATTGAATATCTATAAAAACTCTAGGCAGTGGCATGGTCATGACACTCTTTATGCTAGATATAAAGGAGGTAATGTAGAGAACCATAATGCCCGTCATAATTTTAGGACTCAATCCTAGAAAAAGAGGAATAGGAGGAAGAGACAAAAGGTCTTGTTTAAATCTAAACCTGAAACAGTTAATGACTAAAGGGTCAATAAATATGTTAAAGATGTTTGGGTAAGAAAGGATGACCAGAAGGGCTTTACTTACCTCGTGTCTGTCATAGCCTAAGGTGTGCTTGTCTTGTTATATCTTGTCCTAGTGTTATGCCCTTTTTGTGTATATTAGTAGTATTTTTTAATAGTTGTTGTTTGCTTTGGTTTTTTTTTCAGTTTTATTTATTTTAAAAAACTCAAAAACATTGAAAACTATAAAATCCAAAAATATTTTTGTCATGTTGCTCTTGTTTGACTTGCATGATCTGCATTCCTTGTGTGATCTTTATTTTTATACTTGTCCAAGGTTGAACATGTGTTTGTTATTGATTAAGGATATATCACCTTCATAATCTCTTGGTTAGGCTGAAAATTAGAGTAGTTTTATCTTGCACAATTAGAGACTTATTCATGTGTGTATGCTTTGCTATTTCACATGCACTCTGATTGATTCTTTTGAGAGGTCTAATTCCCAATCTGTAGGTGTATGCCTTATCCCAAAAGTGTGACCTAGGATGACCAATCTAGAATGACTATATTGTTAGTCATCCCCATTTTGTGTATCATTCATGAGAAAAAATTGTTACAATGAGAAGGGCTACTTACTAGGCTAGTGTGAAAGCTACTATTGAGTGCAAATAGTAAGTAATGGCTACCTATGCGGACAGTAGGTATCTATCTGGGTTGCTAGTGTGAAAGCCCCTACTGTCAATAGAGAAGAGCTACCTATCCGGATAGTGTGAAAGCCAGCATTGCATGAAAATATATGTTCAGATAAAGAACATAAAAAAATTCTTACAAAGTTCGGAGGTATTTGATCAAAAGTAAAATAAAAATATTGAGTCAAATAAAAATGGATAAAGGAGCACCAAAATGTAAAAAATCAGCATATCTGGATCTAAATAGGCTTGACTTCTAAGATTTGTGTTTCCAGGAGTCCCCTTAAGTGGTTAATGTCAAATCCTCGATTAGGGAAAGAAATCTTGATTTAGTATCCAGTTAGACCACCTACTTCACACAAAGCTTCACTTTTGAATTGTTCTCTAAATGTGACTAAGTGAATTGACTATGCTTAAGCATTCCATGAGATTTAGTTAGACGTGTAGGCTCAATCGGACTAACTAATCATTTTTTTATTGGACTTGTAATTTTAAATTATTGTTGCTTAGAATGCCCTTGATGCATGTATGTGTGGCACATGATAATTTTTAGTATTTTTATTATGTGTTTTTCTTTTTTAGTTGACATGGGCCTTTCTAGCATGACTTGCCATGTCTTTAGGTGGTTTCCTTGATCTTAGGGGTAGAAGATCAAATTAAGATGTTGAGGGGGAGTTTGTGTTTTATATTGTTATTTTGTTCCCCGCTCAAAAGTCCCTCAATTGTTTGCAGTTGCTTGATTGTATTGTGCTTGCTTTGATATTACAAGGAGTTAAATGGATATATTTTGTGATATTGGCTTCATGCCTACCTTTGGCAATTGTGCAAAAAGATGGAGAATATTAAGGGATTATTTCTCGAGTTCAGTACATTCCTTGCAATACCTGTGTTTATTTGTTTTCATATTCCATACATGCTTCATGAGGTTTTTATTAGCATGTGTCGGTCTAGGTTTGTAGTAGATAGATCTTGCATGACAAGAGCTTCAAAGTTTACAATTTAAGTTGTTCTCAATTGGTGTCATGTAATTGTGATGAAATCATCTATTGACGAAATTCACCGATGTGTTTGGATGAGTTTTGTGTTTGAGTCATGTTCTTCCGTTTGTGTTCTATGTTTCATCATGGAATTGTCAAAGGGGGAGATTGTAAGGTTCATGTTTTTGTTGGCCAAATTCCGAGTCCAAAACAGTGTCTAGTATGCCTTAGGACTTGCCTTCCGTTCCTATGACTAGTGAAGACGAAGACATGAAAAAGTATGAAGACAATGCATCCAAGCTTGACTCATGCATTAGGATGGTAAGTAAGACTAAGAGACCCAAATTTACCTAGGTGGAAATGCTCTCTAACACAAAAGTTGGATCCTAGGTGACTAGATAAAAGAGCAACAAGTTAAGGCAAATCAACATGCCATTTTAGCCTTGTGTGGGGCATCCGGTTGACCGAGCCCTAATTTGGTCGACCCACTCCCTCTTTGATTTGTATCGTAAAATATTCCAGAGAGGTGCAATTTTCTCAGTCGACGGGATGTGGCAAGTCGGTCGACCGATTGACCTCATCCGGTCAATCGGATTGACGGCCAGTCGACTGGGCTGTGCAATTTCAGCATTATTCTTGTTTCCTATTTGGTTTCTAAGGTTTCCTACTTGGCTTCTAATTCCAAATTTGCTTATATATAGTTGGGTTTTATCCCCATTTGAACCAAGGATGTTTGAAAGAGTTTTTTTTGAGTGATTTAGGGTTTCCGAAACCCATCTCCTCACCTCTTCCACCCTAGAGATTGCAAGCTATTCTTCCATCAATGCTTGCTTGATTATTATTTTTGATTGGGATACACCTAGGGATTGTGTGATTAAAAATCATCAACCCGTTCTGTGAAGAACACTTTGGCCGGTGTGTTTCGGAGCCTTTGCGAAGAAGATTGATCTGAAAATGATCATGGATATTTGATTGGTGAAATGCGAAGCCGTCGTGGACGGAGATCGATCTTTGGAGATCGTGGTTGTTGAGACACAAGAGAAGTAGAGGCTGCTAAGGTTGTTCACAGGTCTTGCGAGAACGTGATTACTTATTGAGGCGTGTAGGAATAGCCGTGGATCAATGAGTTCGAGTCTGTAAGTATCTTTACTTTGTCTTAGTGATCTCTTTGCTGGATTAGGTCCCGTGGTTTTTCCCGAAAGAGTTTTCACGTAAAAATCTTTGTCTTGTGGTTTGCTTGTCTTCTGTATTTCCACACTTTTTGTTCATCCTCCCTTACTTAATAATTTAATTGTTAAATCTTAAAAATGGTAGATAAACTTATAGGGAGACCTAGCCACCCCTTTGGCTCTATGAGTTCTGAACCTAAAAATATTATTTTTGAGATTCACCGGATATTTTAAGGTTGATGGTCCATTGATCGCTACAAAGCCCACATTGTAGCAAAAAGTTTCAACCAACAAGAAGGGATTGACTACGGTGAAACATTTAGTCTTGTCGTGAACCATGTACACTTTGTGAGCATGGATTTTTACCCCACTCTCACAAAGGTTTTGTTTTGATTGAGAGTCGCCACCTATTCATTCTTAGGGATAGGTCCAGGGATTGTTCATTTGGATAAGACAAATTATCTAATTAGAGTTAGGGTAAGCGGCTTGATTAAGCCCCGGGGAAGGTGTTAGGCACCCCAGGACCCCCATTTTACAATGGTTACCTACTCCCTAAACTTGAGCCAATTTTAATCTCAAAATTAATTATAATGTCCAAGTGTTTAAAATAATGCTAATCCAAGAAATATATAAAGCTAGATGACTAGGGTCGAACCCCGAGTTGGGTTGCCTACGTACTCACATGGTGAGATCAGACCAAGCGTAGTTCTAACACATGAGCCCGTGCCAAGGCTAGGGGGTAGTGTGTGTGTGTGCATAGGGTGGTCAAAGGGTCTAGCCTAGAAGGCTATGGTTTAGTTGACCGAGGAGGTCAAGTGCACAAAGGGTAAGTCTAACCGCGGTTAGAGGAGATTTAACTATGGTTATGTGAGCTAACCAAAGCTAAAGAGGTCCTACAAGTCTCTTTTTGGTTTTTTTTTGTATTTTTTTGGGATTTTGGAGATATTTGAATGTTTTTGGTATTTTGGTTATATTTGCATGTTTTTGGTATTTTGATTATATTTGAATGTTTTTGGTATTTTGAGATTTTATCATGTTTTTGGTATTTTGAGCTTTTATCATGTTTTTTTTGGATTTTCATATAGGTAGGGTTTTGACAAACTTAGCTAAAGTCACATTTAATCCAAGTGAAAGATTAAGGAAAAGTTAGGCTAAAAGATTATATTTAGGACATAAAGAGGGATGTACATTATGAATAGTAAATGGTCTATTGCCAACACCTATTTTGTTGGATTGGTATTGATAATAGATCAACTACCATTGTCTTTGGCATGAAGTATTTTGAATAATGTCCTCTTTAAGTCTTTAAACCATCATTTACCTTAAGTTCTTAAACCATCACTTACCCATTCAACATAGAACATGAAGAAAAAAGAAAGAAATGAAATAAAATGAAAACTCATCCTCTCCCTTTTAAGGTGGTTCATTTACACCATTATTAATGATGTAATGTCGCTCTAAAGAATGTTAGAGAGGGGATGAGCTTTCACAAAAAATTCTAGAAAGAAGACTAGAATCCCAAGAAGAAACAAAATGGAAAAGAGAGGTATAGCTTTAGCTTCCACTCTCTATGGGTCTACCCATATCTACATTTGTGGGTACATAAAAAAGAAAAAATATGTATATGAAAAGGAAAAGAAAAAAAAGATCTCTTTTCTTTTGATATGGGATCCCTCTACACCATTAGATTAGTGTAAATAAGTCCAACTATGCCTGAGAAATAAGAGATCAAGAAAAGAGAACCAAATAAAAATGAGATAAAAAAGAAGAGAAGATGATGAAAGATGGAGTGCCTACTTCTCCAAGAATTCTTCTTCAATGCTCTAAGATGTAGGGTTTTGTTTAGAGTCCACAAAGGAGGAGAGTTAGTGAAGAACTCTAAGCTTTTAGTCTTAGAATTCTTTCCAAATTCTGAACCTTAGTTTCTTCTCACTTCTTCAAACTTAAGAGAAACACAAGTGGGTGGTAACCTTCTAGGGGTCTTGAGGGGTAGATCTAAGGGGTTAAGGGATTGATATTTATAGGAAAACTAAGAGGTTGGGTTGTGGCTTTTACATAGGGGATAAAAGGAGTTAGTGGGTAAAGACTTGAGTGTTGTAAGGTGAGTTGATAGATTGAGTATTGTAAGGAGTGTAAGAGAGTTGATGGTTGCGTATTGTAAGGGGTGTAAGAGAAGTGTAAGAGAGTTGGTGGGTTGAGTGAACTATGAGTTATATGGGTATAGGTTGTAGGATATAAGGTGTAAAAGAGTTGGTGGGTTGAGTGAACTATGAGTTATATGGGTATGGGTTGTAGGATATAGGGTAGGTGGATATGGATATGTGGATTAGGTCTTATGGATCATGGGTTATTAGTAGATGGGTCATGGGTTATGGTTATTGGGCTTTGACTATGACATTTGGACTTGGGCTGTGGTAAATAGGCTTTGGCTTAGGCAATTGGGCTTGACTACTTATGTTTGGGGTAATGAAATTTTATAATTGGACTTGATTGGATTTACCTAGGGTTTGGACCTAAGGTTTAGCCGAGGTTGACTTAGGGTTAGGTTGAGCTAAACATGGTTAAGTTTATTAAGCATGGTTGAAGGGAGTGTAAAAATGGGGTTCTTACACACTTCATACGGTTCTAAGCATTGTCATCTCCAATGGGTGACCTCTTCACCAACTTGATATTCAAAAATGCCTTTCTACTTGACATTCTTGAAAAAGAAGTGTACATGAAGCAACCATCAGGTTTTGCTAATTCTCGCTTTCCAAATTATGTCTGCCACCTACATAAATCTTTATATGGGCTCAAGCAAGCACCTCATGCATGGTATCATTGACTTAGTACATTTCTTCATCACATCGGTTTTATGTGCTCCATGGCCGACCCATCATTTTTCATCAAGCACACATCACACTTCACTATCTATATGTTTGTCTACGTTGACGATATCATTATTACTGTATCTACGTTGTATTCAAGAACTTATTAGTTAACATGCATTTGCAATCAAGAATCTTGACCTTTAAATTATTTCCTTGGCATAGAGGCTCTTCGAAATGCTAATGGACTTTTCTCTCTCAATGGAATATATCATTGATCTCCCCAGGAAGACTAAGATGGATGGCACCAAACTGCATACAACTCCAATATTTAGCTAGTCCAAGATCTCCAAGTTTAGTGGCTCCAGTTTCTAAACTGATCTTACTTTATATCGTAGTGTTGCTGGCGCTTTCAATATTTGACGCACACACGTCCTGACATTACGTTTGCCATCAATAAGGTCTATCAATTCATGTAGAGTCCAACGGATGATCATTAGACGACAATAAAATGGATACTCCACTAGCTTAAGCATACAAACCCTCTTTGGGCTTCAGCTTAGACCGTCCTCATCACTATGGATTTTATGATGCTGATTGGGCCGGCTGCTAGATGATCGACGATCAACTAACAAGAATTATGTTTTAATTTCTTGGGCCAAATTTCATTTCATAGAGTGCTAGAAAATAGAAGACTGTTTCTAGATCTAGCACTGATCGAGGCAGAGTATTGTGGTTTAACCATAGCCACCGCTGAGCTTGCTTGGATTTGTCTCTTCTACAAGAACTTGGTATGCCCATTTTATCACCACCGATTCTCTGGTGCGACAATCTTGGTCCAACATATCTCATAGCTAACCTAATTTTTCATACACGCACCAAACATATAGAGATTGACTATCATTTTGTGTGGAAAAAAGTCACTAGGTCGAGATGTGTGGTTTACCTCCTCCAAAGATCAGTTAGCGGATATTTTACCAATGGGTCTAAGCTCTAAACATTTTGGGTTCCTTCGAGACAAGTTATTACCGTCCAAGATGGAATGCTTAACTTGAGGGGGCGTATGGAAATTAGAAACACAAAAAGTCCCGTAGTATCTTCCCAATTAGAGTCCCAACTAAGATTCATAACGGATTGGATCTCGCTGAATATATTGTTATCTTTCATAATATCTTCCTTGTAAGTTAGTTGTAACCTCCCTTAAAGGGAGGAATCTATTTTCTATAAATTAATAAACCCTCATCAAGTCATATGTGGTGAGATTACTGTTAGAAGAATTCTAAGTTTCTACACACCTCAGTTTCAGTTAAACCTTGTCTCCGCATTGTAAGTTTGTAAGTAATCTCCTAACTGATCCAATCACTCGACTATGTTCCCAATCTTCCACATCAAGTACTCCTTCCATATACGAGTTTCCCGTTTCTTCTCCTGCTATGTGGTTACTCTAGAAACGAATTGTGTCGTTCCCATTTCTTCTCCTACCATATGTTTTCTTCACTCTTCGTGCATTGCCTTAAATACAAGTGTTTGGTCATATTTCTAAGAACAATTCTCGGCGTAGAATAAAATTTTCTGCTATTAGTTTTTTTGTTTCTATCATATAGGATCAACCCACAACCCCAATTAGTAGGTAAGTAGTTGTCCTAGTTAGGGAGTGGGCATATCAATCACACTCAATGGAATTCGATCTCTAATATCCACTATGGTAGCGACACAACTTTGCCTTCAGAACGGAAAGGCAAGTGTCAGCTATCAGGTTAAAAACTAGTTTAACTGAAAAAATGTCATTTAGTAGAAATTAAAACAAATTTTATTGTAATTTTTTGTATGTGCATCGCAGATAATGTTGTATTAATGGATGAAATTAATGAACGATAAATGTAAAACTAGAATTTTGGAGTTCAAAATATATTTTTTTTGTTAAGAGGTAAACACGCATACACTCGATAGGCCTAAGTTAGATTGAGACATTCATATGAAATGCCACTATACTTAAAAACACAAATAAGATAGATAAAGTTTTGTTAGGATAGATGACATGAAGATCCCTAAAGCGATTATTTCTAATATTTTGACTCAATTATTCATAATGATTAAGTGATTAAAAAGGATGTTGCATGTAAATATAGAATTAGATAATTAAAGTGGAGAAATATTTTCTCTCTCTCTATATATGTATATACTCCTATGGTTGATGGACACGGCATACGGAATGGTCTCTCGTGTTTCTGGAAGGGCACACAAAGTGATATTGTATGAGGGGAGTCTAGTCAGAAAATTTTGCTTTCAAAGTTTATGCATGGTTCATAATATGTCACTACAAGAAATATAGGAAACATCGCGGCTGACAGTATCAAACCATCGGTATTATTAACATATCCGTCGATATAGGATATATAACGACGGATTTCTCATCGTCACAATGTTGTGGCTAATAAGAACGTCAGTATAGCCTATAATGACAAAAATGTGAAACCATCGCAAACTATCGACGAAACTATTTCTATGACTATAGAAAACCTTTCCAACCCTATTTATTCGTTTTGTAATAACTTTCGAATGTTAGTTGCAATGATTTTTAATTTCTTCAACGTTTTTGGCATAGACTTATGACATTATAAAATCATTTCAAAAGAGTATACACCAACGATAACATTACCGTTGCTGATTCTTCCTATACCAACGAAATTTTTACCATCACTATAACTATATTTTACTGATGGTTAAATTTTCGTCACTTAAAAGTCCAATGCCAACGGAATAAAACTGTCGCTATACGTCCATTGTACCGACATTCAAATATCTATCGCTACGTGTCAATTACCGACAAAAATATTACCGTAACTACTATGTTTTTTTTTAAAAAATTATTAGCGACAATAGCATTTTTGTCGCTAATTCACGTTAAAAAAAAAAATGATTAAAGTAGAAAGAGCGAACTAGGGTTTTGTATTATTAACCAATTTACTAATCTAAATTGGACTAACTTGAAAATCTACTAATCTATAAACCTAATAAATTAACCTGTTAAATTTATAATCTAAACACTAGATTTAAACAATTATAGATTAAACTAATTAGCCCTAAATTAGTACACATTAAATAATAAACTAAGAGCATGTTTAATATTTTATTTATTTTGAAATTTAATGTTAAGGCCCCGTTTGGTTGTACTTCTGTTTTTAAAAACAAAATTTTGAAAATTTTTATACAAAACATATTTCTACTTTCTGTTTTTAAAAATTCATAACAATTTTTTTGAAAATTAAGGTAAAAAAGTTTTCTGTTACTTCTGTTTTTGAAAACAAAAACCAAAAATGAAAAACATAGACCCACTACCATCCACCCACCCACAACCCACAACTACCACCACACTACTACCCACCACCCACTGCATAATACTACCCACCACTATCACTACCACCCTCCACCACCCACTACCCACCAGATCCTATCATTGAGAGATGATGACTGAGCTTGAGCATAGAGAGAGAGAGAGAGAGAGAGAGAGAGAGAGGGGTTCACGTAGGGAGAGAGAGAGTGCTGATCGGGAGAGAGAGTGCAGAGAGAGAGAGAGAGTATCAGCCAGTGGCAAATTACGTCAATGATGAGGGGCGCGGGCTGTGACGACGGTAGTGGTAGATGAGAAAAGGGCGGGAGAGAGGGTTAAGGCACGGGAGGAATTGATTGCGAAGAGGGCTAGGGATTTTTAATTAAACGATTTTTACCGACGGTAATAATTCCGTCGCTATATTTTGCAAAAAACGTATTTACCGCCTCTATTACATTTGGGTAATACTGACGGTAATGATTCCATCACTATATTTAATTAAATACTACCGATATAATTATTACTGTCTCTATTGTATATAATTATAGGGACGGTAACATTTAAGCTATTCTCTGTTAAACATTATTAGGGACGGTTTGACGTTCATCACTATAGTGTATGACCATCAGAGGCTAATAATGCGAATATTTTTTATTATCATAAATGACTAAAATGAGTTCAAGCGGTGGAGATATTAGCGATGACTAAATAACCATCCTTATAACGGTGGTATTGTAGCGACGGAATTTAAAACTATCTGTTAGATTTCCGTCTCTCAAAAATGATTTTCTTGTTGCGTGTATTTTTGTATTTTGCTTGGAGCATCATTTAACTACCTGTTAGGGTCTGTATTTTATTATTTTTAGTAAGAGGGTCTGAGTTAGTTTTGGGCACGGTTTATGAGACACAATTTCTCCTTCTCTTTGGTTCAAGGCATATCATGTATCTTCTTGGATGGTTAGAGTCACGGTTAGTTATGGGGTGATTTGACCCCCTACCTCATCAATTGGGGAAGAGGGATCTCATCTGACTTTAAAGAGACGATCATTGTAGTCTCATCCCATATTTTCCACCATAAGTCGTCTCGGGCAAGGACATTGACTATCGAAGCACCTCGGATCCCATTATAAGATATATTTGACAATTCATCGATTGCTAATCCAATGTAACTCTCTCTCATTTAAAAGATATGTCAAAAAAGAATAAAGCAAGCACATCAGGTCAACAACCTCTTCTACACCATCCAACTCAGGAATCTTGTAAAAAAAACCCACAATTTTATCTTGTCCAATTAATCACACTAAATCTAAGGTTTTTTTTTATATATTATTTTAGTTTGGTCTAGAGAAGATTTTTTTTTAAGGATAATTCTGGGTAGGCCTCGGATTGTCTCTGGTGAAGCCAGAATCCCCTCTCGGGCAACCATAGAATAGGGGATATGTGGCGTTAAAACGGAGAGAAGTCATTTCATTTTCTCCCCACGATTTTGACTTCTCCCCACAAAATATCTCTCCCCCTTTATCTCAACACCTTATCACCATGTATAGTGTAATGTGTGGAGAAGTCAAAATCATGGGACCCATGATTTTGACTTCTCCACCACTTGTCCCCTATTATATGGTTGCCTCGGACAAGGGGTTTCTAGCTTCGCCAGAGACAATCCAAGGACTTCGGGGTATCCCAACCCTTTGGTAAGGACTAGGTCTCCAACCGTGTGACGTGACCCCACAACCTGGCAACACCAAGAAAGACTAGGCAAATTCAAACTCATGACCACTACAATGGGTCAGTGGCTTGAGAAGCAACCCGCCACACACCATGCAGGTAAGGCTAGATAAGATGCTTACAAGTGGATCTTACCTTAATTTTGGATAAGTTGAATACGATTAAGTCGCAACCCCGGTATTAATTAGTTAACAATGGTTATATAGTGAGTTAAAGAGCTGAGTACCCAACTTAGAAGCAATCTAAGCATAGTGGGCCTATCCATCGTCACGCCATCACTCAAGCGAATGAAATCTTGAACATCCCAAATAAGGGATATACACACTGTACAAGCTTGATCAAGGGAGTTAGACTTTGCTAACGGAACAACCATTGGGCATGTGCGCACACATACTGTGAGGGAAAAACTCCGGAAAGGACACGCGTCAGCTGCTGCTTCTCCCACGACAAAACTCCGGAAAGGACACGCGTCAGCTGCTGCTTCTCCCACGCTCTGGTTTACTGGTAGAAGGTTGGAGTGGAGGGTGTGACACCTTGACTTGTACTCCGATGCTAAAGTCAGTAGAGGTAGAAGATGATGAATAGTAAACACTGAAAGAGGCACAGAAAGCTACGCAAGGCATTGGGAAGCACTGAACAAGTATGCTCTGAAGTATGGCCAAAACGTGTGTTCAGGTGATAAAAACGTGATTGAACGTGATCCAAAGTGTCCCTGTGCACTAAAAATCACGGGGTATTTATAGGGTAAGGCTGGTATGGCCATCGATGACCATGGATGGCCATAGGTGTCCATACCACGTGTTTTGCACTCATTGCCAAATATGTCAAGTCATATCTGCCGCCGATTGCATCACACGCGAGAGTCTCCTATAAGTCCAATCGGACGGGATCAGACAGTACGCAGAAGTGACCAGCATTAAATGCCAAGACAGTGCTTTCGGCACGCAACAGTGTTTTCGGCACGCCTGTCAGAAATATGGATCGCCTCCTGATCACTTCCTCATACGAGTCGGTCTCGTTGTTGACTCGAGCTCGGTTACGGTGTAGATGCCTTAAACATAGCACGATATCGTTGTCGGTGAGACAACGGACTCGTTGTTCAAGTAATGACAAAGACGTTGTCAAGAGTACAACGGTCACGTTGTGCTTTAGACAACGAGCACGTTGTAAAAGCCACAACGGAAACGTTGTTCTGCAAGAGAACAAAGACGTCGTAATGCGCACAACGGGATCGTTGTGCATCAGACAACGTGTGACCCCTCTATTTTAAGCACGTGACCCCAACTCGTGTCCACGTGTCACTTTCGTGAACAAAACAACGAAAACGAGCTCGTTCTCCAACGCTGAGTTGATTTTACGAATTTTACTCGTTACAATTTGCCCCTTTATGATGCTTGGAACGTAGTTCGAAGCGTCATAAACGAACAAAAAGATCATACCTGGCACTGCTCCGGAAGATGTAACGTTGCGTGTTTAAAACGCTCACTGAGAAGATCGACCGTTCACGCCAGCTGGTTGCGCGTGCGAACCATCACGTCTCTTTAATGCGGACAGGCTGTCATTATCGCCGATTCGAATTTCAAAACGCTTTAATAACTCTGACGGTTACTCTCTTTTGGTGAAAAGACGATCTTGCCACTGCTCTTCTCCCCTTTGACACAGGTGTACGGCTCTGATGAAGGGTAGTGGTGTAGTTTCACAAATCTGAGATGCCTATAAAATCCCCACCGAATACTCCTTCTCTTTCACCCTGTTCCTTCAAGCACTGTTATTCTGCCGATTTTCCTTCTCAACCGAAAGTTCATCTTCCTCAAGCTCTCAACAGTCTCTCAGTTGTCTTCTGTTCGGTACGCTCTTCCCCCTTTATCTTATTATTTCTTACTGTTTCTCCCTTTTTCTCTTCTCTGGTTCTTGGAGTGATTCTGCTCCGTGTACACTCTGTTGCTCTGTTCACTGTTCTTGTCCCTTTTTCACTGTTTCTTCCAATCACTATGGCTGCCATCATTCCCGTATAATCCGCTAGGTTAGAGGAAGTTAGAGGCCCTACTGATGATGAGGCCAGTTGCACAGGTAGCGCACCTCATGGTGCCTACATCAAAAAATCCTCAGCTCTGCGCCAATATCAGTTGGCACATCTGAACCACTACAGGGAACGTTTCGACTTCCCTTCCAACGTCAATCTCCACTTCAAGCGAAATGACGCTATCATAGATAGGCGTTCTGCCTGTACCATCGTCTACCTCTCCCAACTTGAGGCTGGCCTCCGTTTCCCTCTTCATCCCGTCCTGGATGAAGTTCTATCCACCCTGCAACTCGCACCGGGACAAATGCACCCGAGCTTCCACAAATACATGTCTATGATGATCAAATTCATCAAGGACGGTTACCCAATAGAGGCTAGGCATCTATTCCACTTCTGTCATGCCGTCAGATGCCGAGGCAATGACGATGGTTTGCTCTCCTACTACTCGTGGAACAAGAAACCTCGATATCCAGAGCTCGTCTCAGGCATTCTCGATAGAGAAAGAAGGTGGAAAGCCATCCCTTTCGTTGTCTCTGGCGGCTGGAAGGCAGAGAATTCCACGGTCCCCAACGTCTTCCGAGCGGAAGCAGGTATACCACTATAGTCGTCCGTTGTCCGTCGTGCACCGTTGTCCTGACTCTGCTCTCGTTGTACGTTTTCGTCTTGCTATCTCTCGTTGTACTCATTCTGCTTTTCTATGTGCAGTTGACGCAAAGAAGATCCCATACAAGAAGTTGGCCCCAGAAGAAGAAGGCCTCCTTACCGGTATCCAACGTGCTCGAGGTGGGGAATACATCCGCTGGAAACCACTGGAGCCTGACACGCGGGTCGCCTTTAGCACTCCCGCTGCAACAGCTCAACGACGACAACCACAGCAACAGCAACAGCAACAGCATCCGGGCTGTTTGGCTTCTACTTCTGCACCTTCTCCAGCACTTCATTTATCCGAAGAAGAAGAAGACATGGCTGGCATGGATCCACCTCCGTTGAGCAGGAAGCCAAGGTCTGCTCGCCCTGTAGCTCAGCTTCCACCACCGCCACCACCGCCGAAGAAGAAGAAGAACCCTCCTTCCAAGGGTACAGCGACTGCTGACCCGAAGAGAAAGATGCCGACCCAGGCCGAGTACGAGGCCAGAAAGAAGGCGAAGGCGGACAAACGCCTGGAGAGAGAGAACGCAGCCATTGCTGCTCCCCCCTCCACCTTTGCCGTTCCTGCAGTAAGTCCAGGAGCAGAGGTGACAACGGCGGTGCCTGAAGCCAGCTCGGCGCCTGGCCCCTGGCCCCTCTCGAGCTGCAACTGCCCCAGCCAGCACGAGTTCCGCTGTGGTCGCCCTGGCCGCAGCGGAAGCTGGCACAACGAGTCTTTCAGCTCGTATGCTACCGTCGTTCGTTCCGGACTGGTCGCCCGACTTCTCTCGGTTCGGGATACCGACTGTGAACGAGTCGGTGCAGAGTTCAGAGAAGACTGCCCGAGCTCTGACTCATGCGATGAGGTTGCCCCGGGACATCGCTGAGGTCGGCAAACTCCACCACCTGACCGACCTCTCCTACGCCGCCTGCCAGTCTGTGGCGACAGTAAGTTTCTCACTTCCTCTTCTTTTTACTCTACTGCTGAAACTTTACTCCTCGTTGTACCAACACCCGGACACTTCCTTGCAAATGAACGTGCTCGTGCAGGAGCTCTGTGATCGTAGCCAATATAGCTACAATCACCTCCGAGACGGGATCACCTACTGGAAGGGCAGGACTGAGACGCTGGAGCAGACTCTCGTCGAAGAGAGACTCAAGGCAGACTTCGATCTGACTTAAGCCAAAGTTGACGCTGTTCGCGCTGAGGTGAAGTTGAAAACTGCCATCAAAGCACAAGAAAAAGCCGAGGCTGAGACACGGTCAGCAAAGGAGGCCGAGAAGAAGGCCAAGCAGGAGGTAGAGGACGCTGTTCTACGCATCAGCGAACTGGAGCATGTCTCCCAAGCTTTGGGCAGACAGCTGGAGGAAACTGAGGCAGTCAGGACAGCACTGGCGGAGAAGCTCGAGGAGGCCAAGAAAGCTCAAGAGGACATCGAGAGGTCCGTGACCCTGAGATTGCAACAACACTATCAGTCTCAGCTGGACACGCTCTTGGATGAGGATCGGGCAGAGACCGAGAAAGAGCTACTCGAATCGCTTCGCCAACAAGGTCGTCTGAAAATAGACAACGAGGAGGACGCCATCACGGTCTCCGAGCTTCAGAGCAAAGACTTGATCGAGCTAGACGACGAGGCCGAGGTCCAAGGCGTCGAGCAACCTCACTCTCTCGAAGGTCCTGCATCCCTCCCTGCTGAGCCATACTCCGAGCCAGCTGCTCCCGAAGTTTCTGTTGCTGCGGATGAAGCTACTCCAGGGGAAACCCCAACTGCTAAAGCTTCTACTTCTGCTCCTGCTGCAACGACGATAGATGCTAATCTTGAGCTCGTCTGATCTGCTGCCCCTCTGATCTCCTGCTCCTCTTTATGTTTCTGTTTCTCTTTATGATGATGTAAACTCTTCTCTTTCCCTTTTATGGGAGTTCGTTGCTGTAATTGCCCAGAGATGGGCTTTCTATATGAATGGATCACTTCTTTTCCTTATGTTTGCACTTCTTTTCACCTCGTAGCGTAGCACAACGTATGCACACAGAAAAAGTAAAAATACAACATGAGTAGTTGAATAAATTTTCACAGTTCACAGCACTGATGTGAATATGGCACTTTACTATGCGAACGTATGTATGAGGGTGAAAATCATAACTGATGCACATACTTAAGCAAATTATTTCGATCAAAGCACTACGAGCGAAACACTACGATCACGCACTACGAACTAGCACTACGATCATGCACTATGAACAAAGCACTACGAGCTATTACTACGATCATGCACTACGAACTAGCACTACGATCATGCACTATGAACAAAGCACTACGAGCAAAGCACTACTCCAGATACATCATTCGCGTAGTTCACTGTGAATGCAATCTGACAAATAAAATTCATAGGACGAACACAATGTAACTCAATTTCGAAGCACATGCTCAGAGGATGTCATTAGGATAAGCCATAGGATTTGCTCAGATGACATCCTTATATAAGCCACTCGTGTTCGTTATGAGTACGTTGTTCAGTCGAAATTTTATTTGAATTACTTGCAAAACATTCACAATATTACACTGATGAACCAGACAAAGCATAGTATAGACAATGAGCAGGCGCATAATATTGAAAGTCACATGTTGAAATATGAGCACTATGACAATGTAAAATCACTGAAATCTTGTAAGCACAACGATGCATGCAGTAGCATATCACAGATTCTATTGAAAGAATTGCCTCAGATTCATAATGTTCCAGGATTTTGAGATGAGGTTACCTTGTAAGTCTTTCAAGTAACAAACTCCAGGACTTCCCAATCGCTCCACGATATAAGGCCATTCCCAATTAGGTCCCAACTTGCCACTGTTAAGCTCTCTCGTGTTCTGGAACACTCTTCGGAGAACGAGATCACCGACCTGCAGCACTCTCCGTTGTACTTTCTTGTTGTAGGCTTTCCTCAATTGTTGCTGATACCTTCTCATCTGAATGCTGGCATCTTCTCGCTTCTCTTCTAGCAGATCGAGATGAATAGCCATAAGCTCTGTGTTCTGATCTTTCTCTCCATGCTTCTTCTTGTTGTGCCAAGAACGCACTGTAGGCAAACTGATCTCAGTAGGAATGACAGCTTCCATACCATACGCTAGGGAGAAAGGAGTTTCATTGGTAGGACTCCTTGGAGTTGTTCTGTACCCCCACAAAACGTTGTGCAGCTCGGTGGTCCACTTCCCCTTCGAATCTTCCAGTCTTCTCTTCAAGGCATTGAGAATGTTCTTATTGGCTGCCTCGGCCAATCCATTCCCCTGAGGATAATATGGGGAAGAGAAAACATGCTTGATCTTCAGCTCGCTGCAAAAGTCGGCAATCAAACATCCTGAAAATTGCTTCCCTTTGTCAGTGATGATGGATTGCGGTATGCCAAATCTGGAGATGATGTGCTCCCACAAGAACTTCTTCACCTCTTGTTCTCTGATACGGGCAAGATGAACAGCTTCAATCCAACGAGAGAAGTAATCAGTTGCCACTAGAAGAAAGATCAGATTCCCTGGAGCCCTAGGGAAAGGTCCCACAATATCAAGTCCCCAACGTGCAAATGGCCAAGGCTGAGACACAGTGCTGAGCTCTTGAGCCGGAGCATGAATCAAACGAGCAAACCGCTGGCATTGGCTGCATTTCTTCACATACTTTTGAGCATCAGCCTGCATGTAAGGCCAAAAGTAACCTTGCCCCAGAGCACGATGGGCAATGGTTCTCCCTCCTGAATGAATACCACATATACCTTCATGCAACTCAGCAAGTATTCTCTCCACCTCTGCAGGATGAACACACTTCAGCAAAGGCCCACCAAAAGATTTCCTGAACAACTCTCCTTGCACCAAGGTATAACGAGATGCCTTGAACTGAATGCGCCTCGACTCCTTCACATTGATAGGAAGAATTCCGTCCTTCAGATAAGCCACCAGCCCTGTCATCCAGCTCGGAACAGGATTGACAAAAAATACTTCTCGCTGTGCCTGAAGGGTTATTGAAGGATACTCTTGGAACTCCATCAGAATAGCCTTAGGCTCGTCAGCCTGCACCATGGAAGCTAGATACGCCAAAGCATCAGCATGCCTGTTCTCATCTCTCCGGCTGTGCCTGATCTCCACAACGGTGAATGCTTCACACCGTGAACGAACGAGAGTAGCATACTGCTTCATTCGGTCGTCCTTGCAGTCATAAACACCATTCACCTGATTCACCACGAGCTGTGAATCACAAAACACTCTCAACTTCGAGACCTGCAGTTCTCGAGCACTCTCCAGCCCAAGCAGTAGGGCTTCGTACTCAGCTTCATTGTTAGAGGCAGTGAAACCAAGACGCGACATCTTCTGCACTTTGATGTTCTCCGGACTTATAAGCACAAAGCCCAGTCCTGAACCACTAGAATTAGAAGATCCGTCCACGTACAATAGCCAACCATTCCACTCTGATGACTCGGCTCCATCCACAACGATATCTCCGTTGTCAACTTCAATAGGAAGTTCCCGAAGATCAACAACCACCTCCTCAGCTTCCTCCTCCACAGGGAAATCAGAAAGAAAACCTACCATTGCTTGCCCCTTTTCTGAACTCCTAGCCCGATACTGAATATCGAACTCACTTAGAGCCATAGCCCACTTCGACATCCTCCCTGCCAGCTCGGGTCGTCCCAGCACGACTTTCAAAGGATACGTTGTGATGACAACGATAGAATGAGCATGAAAGTAAGGACGAAGTTTTTCCGCAGAAAAGACAAGAGCTAGGCATACCTTCTCGAGTTTGCTATAATTGCACTCCGCCTTGAGAAAGGTTTTGCTGATGAAATAGACAGGTTTCTCCACGCCATCACAACTCCTGACCAGGACGGAACCAAGGGCTTGCTCTGAAACAAACAGATAAAGATATGAGATTTCACCTGGCTCGGGCACCGAAAGGATAGGAGCTGAGCCCAAATATTCCTTCAAGGCAAGGAAAGCTTGAGAGCACTCTGGAGTCCACGCAAAAATGGAGTCCTTTCTCAGCAACTCGAAAAGAGGTTTGCAACGATCTGATGACTTGGAGATAAACCGATTGAGTGCAGCAATCCAGCCTGTCAGCTTCTGGATCTCCTTCTTAGACTTAGGCTCTGGCATGTCCAGCAAAGCACGGATCTGAGCAGGATTAGCCTCAATTCCTCGCTGACTCACAAGATAACCCAAAAACTTCCCTGAGGTAACTCCGAAGGTGCACTTCTCTGGGTTGATCTTTAGATTGAAAGATCGCAGAACAGAGAAAGGCTCAGCAAGGTCCGCCACCAGAGTACCTCGTACTCGACTCTTCACAACGATGTCATCGATGTACACTTCAACCGTCTTGCCAAGAAGTGGCCCGAACATGAGATTCATCAGACGTTGATAGGTGGCACCTGCATTCTTCAAGCCAAAAGGCATCACTCGATAACAGAACAAGCCCCGCTCCGTTATGAAGGTGGTCTTCTCTCGGTCTGCTTCCGCTAGGAGGATCTGGTTATAGCCTGAATAACCATCCATGAAGGATAACATCTCGTGGCCAGCAGTGGCGTTGATGAGCCTGTCTATCCTTGGCATGAGAAAAACGTCCTTGGGGCGAGGCCTTATTGACACCAGTGAAGTCAATACAAACTCTCACCTTCCCGCTCTTCTTAGGCACAGCCACAATATTGGCTATCCAATCAGGGTACTGCACCTCCTGAATGAACCCGAACTGGATCAGCTTGTCAATCTCTTCGTTCACTGCATTATGATAAGCTGGAGCAAGCCTCCGAGGTTTCTGCTTCACTGGAGGGATAGCAGGATCAGCATTGAGGTGATGACAGATAACACTCGGATCGATGCCAGTCATGTCTTTGTGAGACCATGCAAAGACATCAAGGTTCTACCTAAGGAAACTCAGCAACTCGAGCTCTTCCTCCGCTGTCAAGCTCGTCCCGATCTGCAAAACCTTTGGCTCTTCTTCCGTTCCCAAATTGACAGCCTTCGTGGGCTCAACGGAAGGTCTGCACAACGATGTTTCCGAGCTCTCTTCCACAACGGGGACGACCTGTAACTGTTATGAGGGCACAACGGAGGCAGGAAAATCGCACTTCTGCGATGCCAACTGATCACCCTTGATCTTCTGAGGCCCGTCCTGCGTTGGATACTTCAACACTTGGTAGTACGAGGACGGAACGGCCTTCATCTCATGAGTCCACCAACGACCCAAGATGACATTGTACGGTGATGGCGCATCTAGGACGGAGAACCTGGTCTGAAGGACAACGGGTCCAGCCACAACGGGTAAGACAACGTCGCCTACAGGCTTCATCGAGCTGCCATCAAATCCGAATAGCGGAGTCTGAGCAGGGATGAGAACGGAAGGATCCAGCTTCATCTGGGTGAAAGCATGAAGATACAAGATGTCTGCTCCACTCCCGGAATCCACGAGCACTCTCCTGATGTCGAAATCTTCTATCCTCATGGTGAGAACAAGAGCATCATAGTGAGGTCGGATCACTGCTGCCAGATCACGATCCGTGAAGGTAAGTGCCTGCTCAATGCTCCTGCTAGGCACTTGCACCTGACACACTGCGGCATCATGAGACAGCTTCCTAGCCTTCGCCCTGAAGTTCCTCTCCACATCTGCTTCCGGTGCTTGCACGAGGTAAATGACATTGATCGTGCCCCGGGAAGCTCCTCCACTGGTACTTGGATTGCTGGCAGGTTCTCCTCCACGAGCCTGGGATACCGGCTCCCTGGCGTGCTCCATGCCGCTGTTGCCAGAAGCAAGATACTCTCCCAAGTACCCTTCCTGAACCAATCTCTCCAAGTACTCCCTCAGAATACGACACTGGTTGGTGAGATGACCACGGCACTTGTGATAATGACAATACTCATGCACCCGTGGTCCCGATGTTATATCCTGCACAGCCCTAGCCGGCCACTCGAAGTACGGCTGATCCTCCATCGACCTCATGATGGTCGCCGGGCTGACTGTGAAATTGATGCGCTGTGCTCGATCTGCAAAAGATCGCTGCTCACTAGGCTGCACGCCTCTCTCGTGCTATACCTGAGGCTGCACCTGGCGTGGCTGATACTGCTGCCTCGCCTGTTGTTGATCATTAGGACGTCTCTCGGTCCTACTCTGATGCTGGTTAAAATTTCTTTCCAGTGGGCGCCGATCCGGCTGATCCCGCTGGGTTACATAGACTACTCTCTCCTTCTGCTTCCTTGGTGGCGAGTCCTCAGATGATGAAGACTCGTACCTCTGCTTCTTCTCCTTCCTCTTCGATGATCGGTGTGTCCTCTCCACGACATCCACCACTCTCGTTCTGGACTTCGGCACCGGCACAACGGATACGTCCTCCTCGTACCTTCCGTACTTAGTGGCACGTACCATCAACTCGTCCATCTTGACAGGATAGTCAAGAGCCAAGGACTTATAGAGCTCGGAATGCCTGGGGATAGCATTCTTGAAAGCAGCGATACAGCTCGCTTCATCGATCTTATCGATGTTGTGGACTTCATCAGTGAAACGTGAAATAAAATCCGTCAAGGATTCGGCCGGCTTCATCCTCAACGAGAAGAGAGTATCTGCACCTGCTTTTTTCTTCTTATTGATGATGAAACGGTCAATGAAAGCTGACCTGAACTCAGAGAAGTTACTGATGGAACCAGGAGGCAGGTTCCGGAACCACTTCGACGCTGCCCCAAACAGGCTGTTGGGGAAGGCCTTGCAATACAGGTCATCATCTGGATTGCGAACAGCCATCGCATGTTTGAAATCAAATAAATGCTCCTCTGGATCCGTCCTTCCAGTGTACATGGGGAAGATCGGAATTATGAACTTCGAAGAAGTATACGACTGATTGATGGCATCCGTGAAAGGAGAGTTCTCAACGTTATCCTTTGCTGACTGAGCAAAGTGGTCAGGAATCCCTCCCTTCATGCTCTTAACACGAGCACCGATCAAAGCTTCCACCTCCTTGGCAGTCACCCAAGTCTTCTGGGCTTCTGCACCTCCGGTACTGCCTCTCAAGTCTTCTCGCCCTGCTCCTTCCCGCAAATCCACACGATCTGAGGGAATACACTGCTCTGCCAGAACCTGAGGCTGTTTTACATCCCCTTCAGTAGGATGAAGCACAAACCTGGTTTCACGGTTCTCCAGTGCAGAAGGAGAAGAAGAGAAGTCAAACTGACGTCTCAAGGAAGGCCTCTGCAGTGGCACCTCATCCACTTCGAGCCTGCTATGCTCGAACGCCTCCAGCCTCGCCTGCATCACTTGCTGCTGCCTGGTGATCTGATCCAGAGCAGTCTGCTGCACTTGCAACATCGCCAAAATGCGATCAGAAACAGAAAGTTCGACAGGAGGAGGCACGGTCCTCTCTGGTTGCCCAGACGAAGGACTGACTCCAGGAATGTGTACGACAGACGGTACAAAAAGAGTGGCCTGAGGGGTTTGATCCTCACGCTCGAACACTGATGACTGGTCAGCCATGATCACAAAGAGCAAAGGGGGGTTCGTTTATTATTTCCCACAGACGGTGCCAATTTTTGTGAGGGAAAAACTTCGGAAAGGACACGCGTCAGCTGCTGCTTCTCCCACGACAAAACTCCGGAAAGGACACGCGTCAGCTGCTGCTTCTCCCACGCTCTGGTTTACTGGTAGAAGGTTGGAGTGGAGGGTGTGACACCCTAACCTGTACTCCGATGCTAAAGTCAGTAGAGGTAGAAGATGATGAATAGTAAACACTGAAAGAGGCACAGAAAGCTACGCAAAGCACTGGGAAGCACTGAACAAGTATGCTTTGAAGTATGGCCAAAACGTGTGTTCAGGTGATAAAAACGTGATTGAACGTGATCCAACGTGTCCCTGTGCACTAAAAATCACGGGGTATTTATAGGGTAAGGCTGGTATGGCCATCGATGACCATGGATGGCCATAGGTGTCCATACCACGTGTTTTGCACTCATTGCCAAATATGTCAAGTCATATCTGCCGCCGATTGCATCACACGCGAGAGTCTCCTATAAGTCCAATCGGACGGGATCAGACAGTACGGAGAAGTGACCAGCATTAAATGCCAAGACAGTGCTTTCGGCACGCAATAGTGTTTTCGGCACGCCTGTCAGAAATATGGATCGCTTCCCAATCACTTCCTCATACGAGTCGGTCTCGTTGTTGACTCGAGCTCGGTTACGGTGTAGATGCCTTAAACATAGCACGACATCGTTATCGGTGAGACAACGGACTCGTTGTTCATGTAACGACAAAGACATTGTCAAGAGTACAACGGTCACGTTGTGCTTTAGACAACGAGCACGTTGTAAAAGCCACAACGGAAACGTTGTTCTGCAAGAGAACAAAGACGTCGTAATGCGCACAACGGGATCGTTGTGCATCAGACAACGTGTGACCCCTCTATTTTAAGCACGTGACCCCAACTCGTGTTCACGTGTCACTTTCGTGAACAAAACAACGAAAACGAGCTCGTTCTCCAACGCTGAGTTGATTTTACGAATTTTACCCGTTACACATACATTGGGAGAAGTACTAATGAGTCACATTCAGTAAAGCGCCTCTTGAAATATGATAAGTGAAAGTCTTGTTTTGAATCCGACTATTAGATGTTGAGGTAGATTCATTGAGAGACAAGTGTTGAAAAATAATTCAATTGGATTTATTTAGATCGTCTGATTAGACGCTAGTTTGTCACCCCTTAAGGTGCACTAGATATTATCATTTTTTTTTTTTTGGACCCTCGGGGTGTCCCCAATCCTTTGGGTCAAGACTAATCCCCAAGGGTGCAACGTGAGCCCGCAACCCACCACACTAGGTAAGTTCGGGTAAACCCATGCGAGCTGGTCCCAAAGGGGGAGTGAGAAATAGAATCCAGGACCTCCCACTTGGAGAAAGGCCCTGGAACCACTGGTCCACCCCTTTTGGGGTTTAGATATTATTATTATTATTTTTTTTTGAGAGATATCATTTACCCACACTAGTAGAGTTAGCCGGTAAAAAGTTAGCTTAGGCAATGGAGCTCTTGCAACTCATACTTGGTTGAGATTAGATCCCTAGACCTCTTTCATGGAAGGCCACACCCCTACCACTCAAGCAAGAGGTGGGGGTGTGGCCTACCATCTTCAATCGGACGGTCTATAAACATTTGATCGAGCTTATGTATTGCCAAGTGTCTCTACGGACTGATTTTGACATTGAACGGTCGGATTTTGAAACAAGCTGCAATGTGTAATGCCATTTAGGACCGCTACTTTCTCTATGTAGTTATTTATTTTTTTAGTTGGATTTGGAAATACTTTTGGGTACGGATCTAGTAAGTTCAACTGTACAAACTTCCTAATATACTGTAAAGTTGTACACGAATTGGCATCTTTATTGTCATTATCAGAGGGTTAGACTAGCCTTTATTCATTTGACCTATGACCAAGTACTACCATCACGTGGTTCTGATTTTTCAAATTGTTTGACTTTACGAAGCTCACATCGGTCAATCTCAAGCTCGATCTTTGTTCCCCCACAAGTGCTAAAAGATTTGGCTGTAACCTTTAAGGAGGGCTTCCTCTTGCTTGATCCAAGGCTGCCATTTAGAAAATTCAAAGAAAAAGGGAGCAACATAGTTTGAAGATTCAAGATCAGTTTTATTTATCGGTTACCACTTCTATTGAGTCATGAAACCATCATTGACTAGATGTAGTAATCTTGACCGTTCGATCGAGGACCACTTCTTCGATGAGCCGAAAATAAAAATATCATTGAATGTTTGGGTGGGTATTTAATACTAATACATTACAAGGACATGATTAATACATTCTAGTCAAAATGAAGAAAAAAAAGGTGAGTGAAAACCATATTTTTGTCTAATAATTTTATGTAATGAATGTAGTTTGAGTGAGAGTTAGCTTGTTAGGTAAGAGTTGATTAAGATAACCAACCTTGATATATTTATTTATTTATTTTTTGATAAACGTGAATATCTTGAGCCTTAAAGACTTATACTAGTTCCATACAACACGATTCCCTAAGGCAGAGGTTCGGGGCTTCACATATGGTTACGATTTCCCGTTAAGGGTTAGATCCGTATTTATTCCTTTTATCTCCCTTAAGTTAGGAAATCATTTCCCCTTTATTTTTACTCTCTTTTTCTTTTGGCTAAAATACACTCACCTCCACTGAGGTTTGGTGAAATTTCAGAAACCTCTCTTCTAGTTTATGAAATTACACTGCCCTCCCTTGTCAGACTCTTAATATTGACACTGTTAACTAAAATTATCATTTTTCCATTTTACCCTTGTTACTTGATTGAGGAAACACGTCTTTACCATTTGAAATCTCAACCAAAGAAAAACATAAACTCTCAAACCGCCACGTGTCCCTTTTAATACCCACTAACTATGACTAAGATTTACTCACCCGTAGGGTTTATCCATCTAACCTTAGTTTTAGGGAAAAAATAACCTTAGGTTGGTTATGCTTAACCGCAATTAAAGAGGGTTCTACAAGCCGCCATGTGTCCCTTTTAACACCCACTAACTGTGGTTAAGATTCACTCATTCCTAAGATTCATTAATCTAACCTTGGCTATAAGAAAATAAAATACAAAAATATTAATCTTAGGTTAATTGTGTTTAAGCACAGTTAAAGGATCTCTATAATCCGTCATATGTCCCTTTTAACACCCACTAATTATGGTTAAAACTCACTCACCCCTAGGGTTCATCCATTAAACCTTGATTTAAAAAAAAAAAAAAAACCTTAGGTTGCTAATGCTTAACCACAATTAAAGGGAGCTCTACAAGCCACCACGTGTCCCCTTTAACACCTACTAACTATGGTTAAAATTTACTCACCCCTAGGATTCATCCATTTAACCTTGATTTTTAGAAGAAAAAAAAACCTTAAGTTGATTATGCTTAACCACAATTAAAGGGGGCTCTACAAGTCACCACGTGTCTCCTTTGACACCCAGTAATTGTGCTTAAGATTCACTCGCCCTTAGGATTAATCCATCTAACCTTGTTTTTAAGAAAAAAATAAAAATATTAACCTTAGGTTAATTATGTTTAACCACAGTTAAAGGATCTCTATAAGTCGTCATGTGTCCCTTTTAATATTCACTAATTATGGTTAAGATTCACTCACCCCTAGAGCTCATCTATCTAACATTGGTTTTTAGAAAAAAAATATGTATATACTTGATTTTGGAAATATATATTAACCTTAAGTTGATATTATTAACCTTGGTTAGAAACCATTTATTATTTATTTTATTGAATTAACTAACCTTGTGTTGAAAATGGGTAATTTAGACATTTTAAAATGTTTAAATGATGACATCATCAAAATCCATCCATAAAGTAACGATAAACTTAAGAAAAAGGGGTATCTATTACCGACAACCAAAGTTGAGGAGAGGGAGCGTAATTTCAGAAACTAGAGGAAAGGTTTCTGAAATTTCACCAAACCTCAAGGAAGGTGAGTGTAATTTACACTTTTCTTTTTGGTGATGGGAGGAAAAGATTTTCAACTAAAAAGAATATAGCTGTTATCGATCTTCAATTATGCGGAATTTTTGAGTTGTTTTTATTCTAAATGGATGGTGAATAGTATCATCAGAGAAAACTACCATAACAAAAAGAAGAGAAAAATAAAAATAGAAAATTATTCTTGGTGGAGTTGCTGAGGATATCAAATTATAATTTTGGAGAATATTTCAGAAGCCTTTTATTTTTATCGTTATAAATACATATGGATTCAGTTTTTCAAATCCTTAGATTTGCTAAAGGTGATTTTCGTAAAAAAAATATAAAATTTCTCTTCTTAAGATTTTTTATTGGAAATTTTGATTAAAAAAAAAGAAAATGAATTAAATAGTCACAAAGTATACCTATACCTATTTCTTATGAACACGGAAAATACCCTGAAGAATATAATAATGTCACCCTCAACAAATAAGATTCACATGCCTTGGGAATAGCCCAATGGTAGGTGTATCCCATCCATAGGAGGGAGGCTCCGGGATCCATTCTTGAGAGGGTGAGAGTGTTGTGCTCTCCACCCGCCCTTAGCTTAGAACATATACTAACTACTAACCAGGGTTACGGCCTAACTGTGTCTCTACCAAAAAGAAAAAAAAAAAAAGATTCACAATTAACATTTATGATAAAATTGTAAATAAAAAAAACATAATAAATGATATATATATATATATATATATATATATATATATATATGAATTATTTTATGCTGAGAATAAGGGTAATGTTATTATTTGTCAAGTCATGTTAGTAAAAATAATTTATGATAGGTGGACCGGATTGATATGATCAACAAATTAGGGTAAACCTTGTCCGAAAAAAGATATCATAAATTCTCTTATTATTCGTACCCACGCATAATGCATTGGCATGTAGCACCCCAGCATGTGAGTCTTCTTACACTATTATTTATTTATTTGCTAACAAACAACACGGAAAATTTAAAAAAAAAGAAAAGAAAAAATAAGAGTAAACGAAGATCATGATAGAAATTTTGGGTCCCACCCACTGATTTTAGTTTGACAATATGACCTTACAAATAAGAGTTGTTCTACGTGACATTAAAAGAAAGACATAGGTGACATCCATAAAAACACTCTAATTGTTTTATATAATAATAGTACAGATAGATTTTATGGTAAATCTTAAAAACACTCTAATTGTTTTTATATAATAATAGTACAGATAGATTTTTATGGTAAACCTTAATGAGCTGAGTGGGCTTGTGGTTGGTCAGGCCCTATCATCGTCGCCCTGGGTCGATTCATTAAGAAATGAGAACCCAGGGGTCCTCACCGTCTTAGTGGGTGTGTAAGCATGGCCCCAAAAGCCCCCCCCCCCCCCCCCCCCCCCCCCCCCCAATGGTGATTGAATGCCATGTGGGTCAGCACATAATGGTGAGATAAAGGCTCACGGGCATATATAAGCCTAGGGCTGTAAGCGAATGCGGATATTATCCATATTCGATTTGTATCCGTATAGTCGAATAATTATCCGAATAGGTATCTGGCGGAGCGAATTCGGATAATAAAATTACTATCCGTTTATAATCAGATACGAATTCGGATACTGGTATATCCGATCCGATAACTATTCGTTCGATTATATAATATATATAAATAATATATTTTAAATTTATAAATTAATATAACTTTTAAAATATATTTTTTAAATGAAAAATTATATTTGTATATTTCTAAATATTAATTTACATTTTTTAAAAATAATCGGAGAATTCACAGATACTACCCGAATTCAGATATTTTAATCGGAGTCGGATACATATATCGTATTTCACTGTCTACCGGATATTTATTCAGATTTGGATATTCGAATATATAATTAGATATGAATTCAAATATACCACCATCCGCTCCATTTACAGCCCTATATAAGCCCTTTAAAAAAAAATGTTTGGTGGACCAGATTCAGCTATCTTAGTCGAATGCCCACGTCCCCTTTTTAACACTCATTGACTGTAGTTAAGGTTCACTGGTTCCTAGGGTTCACATATTTAACCTTAGATTTTAGGATAAAAAAATATTGACCTTAAGTTGGTTAGGCTTAACCACAATTAAACAGACAGGAAATGGGAAGGCATTCAACTAGGTAGCCGATCGGCTAATCACTGATCGTTTTTTGTATACATGTCATGCGGTTAGGCCGCAATCCGGGTTAGTTTGATTAGTGCATATTCTAATTAGTGAGTGAGTAGTTTGGTTAGTAGGGTAGTATTCAATCTAATCCAACTTCGAGGCGAGGCTCGGCTTGATCAAGCCGAGTTCAAGTGAAACTTTTTGACTTGATCGAGCCGAGCCGAGCTGAGAAGAATTGTTTTTCGAGCTCGAATTTCCAATCAAGTTGGGCTCAAGCCAGCTTAGCTTGATTTAGCTCGGCTTGATTGAGGCTTGGTTCAGCTTGAAATATTTATAATATACTAATAATAGTAATAATCATTAATAATATTTTAATGTTTAAAATATTATGAATAATATACTTATAATATTAATATACTATTTATAATTTATTATATAAACTATAAATAAATGATATATTTTTATGTTTCAAGCTAAGCTCGAGTCAAACCGAGCTTGGTTCGAGCTTGAGCTGAGCCAACAATTTTAAGCCGAGCTTTGAGCCTAAAAATTCAACCTTCAGTCGAGCTCGAGCCTCCCTAGCTCAGCTCGAATACACCCAAGGGCGGAGCCAAGGAGGTCTGGGGGCACATTGTCACGACCATTCATCCAGCAATGTTTGCATGGCCTTGATGGTGACACTATTTTGTGTGTCTTTTTATCTATTGTAAAAGGGTAGTTTAGTCGTCAAAGTCTTAGTGACATTTTTGTAATAAGGGAGTATGACTCCACCAACACATAGGATGTTTCCTTCTACCAACTGGTAAAAGGTTTATATTCCACCTTGTAGGGGAGGTGGTAGTTCACTTGAGTGAGTTGTCTTTGCACCATCTTTAATCACCTGCTCCCCTAGTGTCTTTTATTTCCAGTACCTGTATAGTGTCTTGTAACCTTTCCCTTTATGCAATAATATTGATCTTTGCTTCTTTCTTGTGCATTGTGGTGTGCTTTACTCATGTTTCTTAGGTAACTGTTTGAATAGGCTGATTTGATCAACGGATTGATCAAGTGCCGCACGGGATTTACCTGGCAACGGAAATTGCTCGTGACAGTTGGTATCAGAGCAAGGTCGTGACCATGTATTCAAGGCTAGAAGACATGGCACAAGGGACAGAAGCGCGCACTAACAAGGATCGTCTGGATGATTTGGAAGTCCAGACAGCACAGATTGATGGGATGTTGCATACCTTGGTGCAGATGGATGACCGAGTAAGCAACATGTAACAAGGGTACTAGGAATTGGCCGGATCAGTAGAGACCTTGACCGAGGACGTGAAGGGGATAGTGGATGCTCTCCAGGCCAAGATCGAGGAGCTCTCAAACCGGTTGAATGTGCTTACCATGACAGTTGGTTCGCACCCTCAAGGCCCTACCGAAGCGTATAGCCGGGTGAAGGTGTCAGAGCCTCGCTCGTACAGTGGTGCGAGAGATGCAAAAGAGCTTGAGAATTTCTTGTTCGACATGGAACAGTACTTCCGAGCCGTGAGACAGGAATCAGAGGAAGCCAATGTCTCAACAGCAACAATGTATCTATCGGGTGATGCCAAGTTATGGTGGCGTACACGATACGATGACATTCAGAATGGGAGATGCATCGTGGATACTTGGGCGGACTTGAAGCGGTAGTTAAAAGCCCAATTCTTGCCCGAGGACGTGGAGTACATCGCTAGGAGGAATTTGCGACAGTTGCATCAGACAGGCGCGGTGCGTGAATATGTGAAGCAGTTCTCGGCCCTTATGTTAGACATCAAGGACATGTCCGAGAAAGACAAGATGTTCTACTTCATGGAGAGATTGAAACCTTGGGCACAAACCGAGTTACAGAGGCAACGTGTTCAAGACTTAGTTTCAGCACAAGCAGCAGCAGAGCGTTTGAATGACTACTCTACAAATGACCCTAACAAGAAGAATGTGACTTCGACCCACACTAGCCACAATAAATCTTCTCGACCATCGAATGAGAAGAAGCATAACAATGGAAAGTCTGGGCCAAGCAAAGAAGCTTCAACATCAAAGGGTTCGAGTTTCAAGCCGATGCAGTGCTTTCTATGTGGGGGACCGCACCGAGTAGCAGTTTGTCCACAGAAACAAGCCCTCAATGCCCTACAGGCATCAGTGAGTAACTCGGCCATGCATGAGGAGCTGTCCGAGAGTGATGATGATGAGGAAGAGCAGCCTAGGATGGGAGCCATCAGGTTGCTTAATGCTCTTAAGACTCAGGGTGATGAGAAGGCGCCATAGTCAAAAGGGCTCATGTTCATTGATTTGAAAATCAATGGGAAGGCCACCCGTGCCATGGTGGATACGGGGGTGACACACAACTTTGTTGCGGAAGAAGAAGCTAAGCGACTTGGATTGAAGCTAGAGAAAGATTCAAGTCGCATCAAAGCTGTAAACTCAGCAGCGAAGCCTATTCACGGGGTAGCCAAGGGGGTGCCTATTGAAGTGGGAGCTTGGTCAGGAAATACCAACTTGACAGCGATTCCCATGGATGACTTCTAAGTCATTGTGGGGATGGAGTTCTTGCAGGAATTTAAGGCCGTGCTAATGCCATACCTGCGATCGCTGTGCATCTTTGGTGACTCTCCATGTATGATTCCAGCAGTGGCAAGCAAAGGTGGAGAGAAGATACTTTCAGCCCTACAGCTTAAGAAAGGGTTGAAGAAGGGAGAGATGACTTACTTGGCTACGTTGAGGGAAGAGTCTCAACTAGAGCAAGATCCAGTTCCGAAGGAAGTGACCGAGGTGTTGGCAAAGTTTGCTAGCGTGATGCCCGACAAGTTGCCAAAGTCCCTTCCTCCTCGTCAAACAATTGATCATGAGATAGAACTTGTTTCATGGGGCTAAGCCGCCTGCGAAATCCCCTTATCGTATGGCCCCTCCGGAGCTTGCAGAACTTCGGAAGCAACTTGATGATCTATTGGAGTCAGGCTTCATTCGCCCCTCCAAGGCACCATTTGGGGCACCAATCCTCTTCCAGCGCGAGCATGACAGGAGTCTGAAGCTTTGCGTGGATTACCAAGTGCTAAACAAGTTGACCGTGCGGAACAAGTATCCCATCCCGTTGATTGTCGATTTGTTCGACCAACTTGGGACAGCCAAGTACTTCAGTAAGCTTGATTTGCGGTCAGGCTACTATCAGGTTCGTATCGCAGAGGGTGACGAACCTAAGACAACTTGCGTGACGAGATATGGCGCATTCGAATTCATGGTGATGCCTTTCGGTCTTACCAATGCACCAGCTACCTTCTCAACACTGATGAACTAGATATTCCATGAGTTCCTGGACAAGTTCGTTGTGGTCTATTTGGATGATATTGTGGTCTATAGCTCAACTCTCGAGGAGCATGTTGAGCATTTGCAAAAGGTGTTAGCCTTACTAAAGGAGAACCAATTGTATGTTAAGAAGGAGAAATGCTCATTTGCGCAGGAGCGCATTAGTTTCCTTGGCCATGTGTTAGGTGAAGGAAAACTGAGAATGGAGGAGGATAAGATCCGATCTATTCAAGAGTGGGAGCCACCTACGACTACCACTGAGCTGCGATCCTTCCTAGGTCTTGTGAATTACTATCGTAAGTTCATTAAAGCCTATTCAGCAGCTGCAGTACCATTGACTGACCTACTTAAGAAGAAGCATGCTTGGGTATGGTCAAGGGAGTGTCAGGAAGCTTTCGAGAGACTGAAGCTTACCGTGGCCCCACATCCTGTTCTTGCACTACCAGACTTGGTGAAGCCTTTTAAAGTACAGACTGATGCGTTAGACTATGCTATTGGAGGAGTGTTGGTGCAAGAAGAACATCTGGTTGCTTATGAGAACCGAAAATTATCTGAAGCGGAGCGTCGCTACACAACTCAAGAGAAAGAGTTGCTTGCCGTGGTACATTGTCTTCGGGTGTGGAGGCATTACTTACTTGGATCAAAATTTGTGGTGAAGACCGACAATGTTGCCGTGTCTCACTTCATGACGCAGAAGAAGCTCAGGTCTAAGCAAGCGCGCTGGTAAGAGTTGCTAGCGGAATTTGACTTTGAATTAGAGTACAAACCGGGTCGGTACAACAATGTTGTCGATGCCTTAAGTCGCAAAGCGGAATTTACGGCCCTAAAGAAAGTGATGCACAGGAGTGTGCAACGGGTGCAGTCTACCATGCATGATAAGATCCGTGAAGGGTTGAAGACCGATCACCTGGCGAAGGTAATTTGGCCACTAGTTGAAAGTGGCAAGACTCGTCGCTTCTAGATCAACGATGGACTTCTTTACACAAAAGGAAGCCGCATCTTTGTCCCAAGGATGGGGGACCTAAGGAAAGATTTTATAAAAGAGTGTCATGATACTCTTTGGGCAGGCCATCAGGGATGGCGTCGCACATATGCCTTGTTAGAACGGGATTACTACTGGTCTCGTATGCGAGATGATGTTGCAGAATACGTGAAGACTTGTCTTGTGTGCCAACAAGATAAGGTGGAAAGGAATAGGCCTCTTGGGCTCTTGGAGCCATTACCTATCCCTAGGAGACCATGAGAGAGTGTCTCTATGGACTTCATTTTGGCCTTGCCAAAAGTGGGGGAGTTTGGGTCGATCTTGGTGGTGATCGACAGATTCTCGAAGTATGCTACTTTCATCCCCTCACCATTGCACTTTCAGCATAGGAAGCAGCTTACTTGTTTATGAAGAATGTAGTGAAATACTGGGGTGTGCCTCAGAACATTGTGAGCGACAGAGACTCAAGATTCACGGGAAAGTTCTGGTCAGAATTGTTCAAACTTCTTAGGACCAAGCTCAACTTCTCAACAAGTAGTCATCCTCAGACTGATGGCCAAATCGAGCGTTTTAACGCTCTCCTTAAAGAATACCTTCAGCACTTTGTCAGTGCCAATCAAAAGAATTGGGTGAACTTGCTCGATGTCGCTCAATTTTGTTTCAACTTACAACAAACCTCTTCTTTCAACAAGAGCCCATTCGAGCTAGTAACCGGGCAACAACCACTAACGCCGCATACAGTCGTTGTCGGTTACCAAGGAACCAGCCCCAGCGCATACAAGTTTGCCAAAGAGTGGAACAAGAATGTAGAAATTGCCCGAGCTTACCTTGAGAAAGCCGCTAAAAGGATGAAAAAATTTGCGGATCCAAAGAGGAGGCAAGATAAGTTCAAGGTGGGAGACTTAGTGTTGATAAAGCTAAATCCAGTTAACTTGAAGTTCTTTCGTAAAGGCAACAAAAACTTAGTTCGCAAGTACGAAGGACCATTTCCTATCACTGAAAAGGTCGGAAAAGTCTCCTACAAGGTGAAACTGCCTGAGTCATTTCGCAGATATCACTCGGTTTTTCATGCCAGTGTGTTAAAGCCGAATAATGCAGACAAGGAAGACCCCACTCGCAACACTCCAAACCGGCCTGCAGCTACCGTAACGACCGTACCCCAAAGAAAAGTTGAACGTATTGTTGCGGATCGTCATGTCCAAGCATCACCGACCAGGCCTGTGCACATGGAGTATTTGGTAATATGGAAAGGGCTATCCGACACTAAAGCTAGTTGGGAACTAGGCGTCACCCTTCTCCCCTTCGCAGATAAGATTGAAGAATACTTAACGAACAAGTCGACGAGGGCGTCAACTTAACAAGTGGGGGAGTATGTCACGACCATTCGTCCAGCAATGTTTGCATGGCCTTGGTGGTGGCACTATTTTGTGTATCTTTTTATCTATTGTAAAAGGGTAGTTTAGTCGCCAAAGTCTTAGTGGTATTTTTGTAATAAGGGAGTATGACTCCACCAGCACATAGGATGTTTCCTTCAGCCAACTGGTAAAAGGTTTATATTCCACCTTGTAGGGGAGGTGGTAGTTCACTTAAGTGGGTTGTCTTTGCACCATCTTTGATCACCTGCTCCCCTAGTGTATTTTATTTCCAGTACCTGTATAGTGTCTTGTAACCTTTCCCTTTATGCAATAATATTGATCTTTGCTTCTTTCTTGTGCATTGTGGTGTGCTTTACTCTTGTTTCTTAGGTAACTGTTTGAATAGGCTGACTTAATCAACGGATTGATCAAGTGTTGCACGGGATTTACCTGGCAACGTAAATTGCCCGTGACAACATGGCCCCCTAAACTTTTGCAAAAAATATTTTTTTTTATGTATGTATATATATGGCATAGCATGGGGGCATGGAGGTGGATGACGATCCAATCACAAACAAATGCAATTGAACTAGAGGAGAGTTCAATCGCGTCCACATGCCAACACATGTCCCTTTTAACCCCTATTAATTGTGGTTAAGATTTACTAAGCTTTGGGGTTCAATAATATAACTTTATTTTAAAAATATATATATTATAAATTATTAACTCGAAGGGTTAAAAATCGTTAACTGGAGTTTAATATTTTTCCTAAAGGGGTTATAAGGGACACGTGTTGGTTTGTGGGCGTGATTGAACTCTCCCTGAGTTCAATCACGATTGACTGTGATTCGATCTCAGGTGAGTGTCCCTCAGCTTTTGATTTTTTTATAAAAAAAAATATAGTTTACTAAGGATTTAGAATCCTTTACAGTTATAACCAGACTCATTGGATTCGGTACAACCCAAAGGTCAGCACATATATTTTTTTTTTAGTTTTTGAATTTATGATATCATATAACAAATTATAGAGATACAAAAGGCCCCTATGGGGGGCGAGGGCCCTCTCAGTAATGAGGCGGCAACATTCCATGGCAGATAAGTGCCTAACAGTGAAACAATCCCTAGAACTTAAATCTAAAGCGCTGACAACAATATTATGCGCAAAACAATCCTGTGTGCTGCGCCGCACTTCGCGAAAAAAGGGCTAAATTATGTTGAATATCTTTTACAATAGGACCATTCTCCGCTGATAAGGAGCATAAAGAGGACGATACCTGAGCCACTAGAGAGCTCGCATGGGAAAGGGAACGAACTGAGGACCATTGTTGGGCTAGTGCCAGCTCTGTGGCAGAACAAAGAGCGATAGCTTCGGCCACTAGAGGGGAACCCCTAACAGACCTTGAATGTGGCCACATAAAATAGCTCCACTATGTGACCGAGCAACAACTCCAACCCCAGCCACCACACCATTAGAAATCGATGCACCATCAGAGGCAATGTTAATCCAAGGCTGGGTCACGACCACTGGGACTGGGGTATCCTCCCCTACTGCCGATACAAGACTAGAGTCGTTGTGGAGGCCATACACTAAACGGACTGCAGAAGAAATTATTCTAGAGGGGAAGGGAGGATTCTGTCAAATTTGAGCTCATTTCGAGCCTTCTACATGCACATGTCCCTTTTAATATCTCTCGATTGTGTGATAAAGATTTACTAACCCTTAGGTTCAACCTCTTAACAAAAAAAAAAACCTCTTAGCGTTCAACCACTTAACCTTGGTTTCTAAAACAAAAAATTTCTCTCTAAATTAAGGTAAGTTGTTAAGTAGAGTTAAAATACTTTTGTATTGTAACAGGACTTCAAGAAGTTTGGTTATAATTGTATAGGATTAGTCATGGGGTAGCTATCCTATTGAATTTAAAAAAAAAAAAATCTTTTAAGTTTTAACTATTTTAATATTAAGGCATAGTCATTGGACAAGGGAACAACTGTTCCTTGAACTTTTCAAAAAAAATTATATTATTTTATTTAATAGGGCATAACTATGTGGTAAATGGAAAACTGCTTATGTAAACAAGGAGAAATAATACTTGTATGATATATACAAAATGTATGGATGAAGTGACTCACAAATTTAGTCGTAAAAAAAAATATCGGGACCTCCGTCTCCTAAACCCGGTCCCTTAAACCAAATATGCCCCCTACAATAAATTCCTAATACCACAGTGGTTAGTATCAGTTCTAGGTAGCCGAGTATGAGCCACAAAGCAGGTGCTCACGTGCATATATGATAAGCTGTAGCTCAGTTGTTATCAAGAAGAGGACATACGAAAGTAAGTAGAGGGCCACCGGCTCAGTTGTCATCAGGGGGCCACCGGCTATGTTACATTCCGTGTAGGCTTGGAAGACATGAGATTCCGCATCCGAGATTTTTGGCTATGTAGGTGTCAAATACAGACCATATGTACATAAGAAAACTATAATTAACACGTAGTATGACAAAGATGTCTATTCTACACCATATAATGAAGATATAATCAAATATCTAATTAAATATGAAAGATCATTAGAATTAAAAAAAAGAATTTGTATAGTTCTTATTAGTTGTGATAGTTGCAGCGAACTTAGATGTGGTTGAACTGATTCATCCATCCAAAAGATTTTTTTTTTTAAAAAAAATTTCTTGAAGAATCATGAACACCCATTTAATAACAGGAGCCTAAGATATCAAAGATCAAATCAGAAGGATAAAGCTTCTGAGACCCCATTAGGGCTGAGACCACCGAGACCATGTTCTAAGAGCATGAGATTTCAGGTGGGGCCTACCATGTGAAATGGGCCCTATCTGAAATTCAATGCTCTAAGAGCATGGTCTCGGTCTCGGCCCTAATGGGGTCCCTGTAGCAAAGTCCTAATCAGAAAATGAGTATATAAAATTATAGAAGAATTTAAATCATCATGAAAACTAACCAGAAAAAATATCAGAGTTTGAATTCCAAAGGTGGAAGAGACTAAAAGATTCTCTCATGTTTTTCTGTAAGAAATTTTGAATTTTTAGAAAACCTTTTTCAGAGTTTCTGACTTGGTCAAAGGCTGTAGAAGAGAAATTTCTTCCATTCTTTATTCATTTGTAGATTTTTCTTGATTTATTATTATATGGCTACCCCATAAGAAATCAAGAAGAAACTAATATACCCATTATGATTATCTTAAACATAATCCATTTAAAAAAACCAGAGACAAACAGTAATTCTAAACACTATTTTTTCCCTTGTTTTAGTTTATTTTGTTTTTCAGGGAATAGGGTAGGTTTGGTGTCTGTCTGTGTATGTACAAAAGAGAATTTTGAACAGTGGTGATGGTAGTAGTGGTGGTTCTCCTCCCTCCAACAACCACCTTTCCCCATTTTGGTTGTTGCCCACCTCTTTTTTCTTTGTTCCTCTTTTTTTTTTTTCCATAAATCTTTATTAGCCCTTTCACATTCTTATATTTCTATCCAAACATCTCTCTCTCACTTTGACCTGTTGCCACCCCCAAGTCCCAGCAGTTCTCTCCTTCTCACTAATGGCGACCCCACTTTTCAATTTTTAAAGGATCTTTTTAAGTGGAAACCTGAGCTGAAGCCGCCTCTCTTTTAGAGAAGAAAGGTTAAAGAACTTCCTTCACCTTTCATTTCTCCCTTTCTCCTCTCTCTCTCTCTCTCCACAATCCATATTAGGGGAAAAAGAGAAGGAAAAAAAAAAAACTTCTCTCACTTCTCTTCTCCTTCAAAACCCTTCTCTTCTTTCCTTTACCCATCAAGATCAGAAGGATCTCTGAACTTTTTTTTTTTTTTTGCCTCTTCTTTTCACATACCCTTTTGCTCAAAGAGGAAGAAAAGGACTGTCTTCACTGCAAATCAGAGCTTTAAAGACATGGGGATTGGGGGTACTCTCTGAAACCTCTTCTAGAAACTCTCTCTCTCTCTCTCTCTCCATTTAATTCATGGCTTCTTTTGCAGGTTCCTCTTAATTGGCCTGTAAGTAGAATATCTCTCTTCTTCTCTGCAAATCTCTCTCTCTATCCTTTTATCTGTCTCTTTCCTTTCCCCACGTTTTCTTCCAATATTTAACTCTCTCTCTCTCTCTAAGAAGCATGGATTCTGGTCACAGTGGTAGTATGCAATCCTCGAGTGGTGGTGAGGAAGAGTACGATTCACGGGCTGAATCGATCTCCACATTCTTCAATTCTTCCGGCCATGTTGGTCCCATGGCTAACCCACAACCACCACCACCTCCACCTCCTCACAACCACCCACCATCTTTGTTCGACCCTTTTTCGAATTATCTCGATTCCTTTTCCCGATCTCCGCCTCCAAATCCAAATTCCCTCCCAAATCTCGACATGGTTTGGTCCAGAGGCCTAAGATCCGACCCTAATTGCACCGAGATCGGTACTCTAATGGGCTCTTCCTCGTCGAGCCAACCTATCTCCGGCCGTGTCCCTTTTCCAAGCTCATCATCGATGCAATTTCAGCAAATCCCTGAAAATGGTGCACGAGCTTCAGCTCCATCTGATCAGACCAACATGGTTCGCAATTCAAAGAAGCGATCGAGAGCTTCTCGACGAGCACCCACCACTGTTCTCACCACCGACACGTCGAATTTCCGAGCTATGGTTCAAGAATTCACTGGGATCCCTGCACCGCCCTTCTCGGCGTCGCCGTTCCCTCGAACCCGGCTCGATCTCTTTAGCACTGCCTCCTCCGGCATGAGGTCCGGTCGCTTGGATCATCCGGCGCCTCCATACCTTTTAAGGCCTTTCCCTCAGAAGCTTCAGCCACCCTCATTTGTATCATCTTCTTCATTCTCGAATTTTGCTAAGGTTGATGCTATTGCTTCTACTAGTAACACCACTGCTGTTTCTGCTACTAATACTTCTAACACAACTTCTTCTAATAACTACCAACTACCTTCTGATTTAGGCCTCTCTAAACAACCTCAAAATGTACTCAATTCCCAGAATCCAATTCTCTCATTCCAGTCTCTCCTTCAATCTCCTCCTCCTCCTTCAAAGTACTCATATGCCAATGTACCCCTTTTCGGCGCAAAATCGATTCCACAGAGTGATTCACATCTTAAGATAGGGGTGTTGGAGGAATTTGGAGTGAGCCATGGGCATGTTGATGCACAACTTAGCCGGCTCCCGGGTCTTGTTCCGTCGGATGGATTGTCTTTGAGGAATGATAATAATCCTTCAAGCTGGGGTGATGGGGTAGGATCAAACAATGGGGATCAAGCTCATTTGAAGTCTAATTTTAATGGGAAGTATGGCAATTCGCAGCGGGGTATGAATTATTCAGCTTCTTCGTCCGATCCCCATGGCGAGAAGGGGTCGGAGAATGTTTCTTCAAGAGGTGAAGGTATGGTGGATTCATGGATTTGTTCTTCAGATTAGTAATTATGCAGCAAAAAGGATTACAAAAGATGGAAGAAAGGAGAAGTTTGGGTTCTTAACCTGAATCACTATAGCCGAGAACATTACAACACTTTATTCTCTTAATTATATGTAAATATAGTTTGTTTTCTTCTCTATAATTTTGATAGTACATCCATATATGAACGATCCTTGGAAATTTTGGTTTTCTTTTCAATTCCTATACTGTTAAATCTTGTTAGAATATTTCTTCTGTTTTCTCTTCACTGTTTCACATGGTTTGGCTGCTACTACTACAAGGAGAATGTGCAACCCAAGCCAAAATACCTGGATTTTTCTTGTTTTCCCTTCTCTTAATGAGATACCTAGTATTTAAAAAAAATTAAAAAAATCATGGATGATGTATTGGAGTGATTGGTGGCGAGATTTGGGGAATAGCTAGCAGCCGCAATCTGGAACTAGGTTTAAAGAGGACCTCGTGTAGTTCTTACTTTTTTTTATAAAGAGAGATGCGCATGCTCATTGAGGAGGAACCAAAGTCCACAAGAGTTCCACATGGGGTTTCCCTCTGACTGCAGTCCATTTAATAATCGAATAAAACTAATCCTTGTAATCTTCATTAGAGAATGTGAGATTAGCTATGATCTTATCTGTTTGTTTTTTTATTTTTTTATCACATGGGGGTGTAGAAAAATGGTGAGCTTGTGATCCACATAGGCCATGATATCCCAAGAATGATGTAGAGGAGGAAAAGATTGTGTCATCAATGGGCATGGATTTATTTATTTATTTTTAGTAAAAAAAATGTGCATGAATTTAAGCTTAAGCCACTGTTTTGTCTTATTTGGGTTGAATAATACTTTGGGGTTTGCATGGTTGTTCAAACGTCTAAGATAGAGCTCAGCAGAAGCTTGGCAACTATAGATTCAGCTCTCTGATACCAATGAATATTAAGAGAGTTTTATCAAATCTAAAAGGAAATAATCTGCATATGTTGGAATTTACAAATGAGAGAGAGAGATCATACTAAATGGAGGATATGATTAATCCTAGGATATATTATACTAAATAATCTGCATATGTTGGAATTTACAAATGAGAGAGAGAGAGAGATCATACTAAATGGAGGATATGATTAATCCTAGGATTTAAAGGTTTAAAGGAGACGGGTAATGCTAGCCTTAATAACGTCTACCCTTAGTCGCCCCTTATCCAAAAAGGAGTAATAGTTTTTTCTGTCATTTTTTCCTTGTTTGTTAATAGGAAAAATATTGTGAAACTAAAAAATTTCTTTATTTTATTAGAGAATTTTTCTCTCTCAAATATAAAGTAAATTTTATAGAATTATTTGCAATAAATACTCAATTTTGAAGGATGCCAAACACAAAACTAACATTTCTCTTGAAAAATAATTCAGTACACACCTATTTCCCTCCAAACAAAAGCAGGCAAAATGAAATTTGAATGATGTTGCAAAAGGGGGATGATTAGCCATGGTATTTTGGGAGATTGAGGGCCTTTTGAGAGGGCATTGTGATCTGTGACACTCTCTCTTTTGGAATCATGGTGGCCCATGCCAGTGAATAATCTGGATTTTAGCAATGATGGCTTCTTCTCTCACTCGTCCACTGCCTTGCTTAGGCCTCAGGGTCACCTGAGTTAGTCGGGGCCTCAAAAGCTCAAACTGTAATGCAAAGGCAAGCTTTTGAAGAGGGCTCTCACTTTCTCTAAAGGCCCTACAATTTCGAGCCAAACCCCAAAAGATAGATAGCTTTTTGCATCCTCAACAATAAAGCTGGCAGCCATTCCTTCCCTTGAGAAAGCATATATCGAAGGAACCAAATCCTCTACAGTTATAACTGGACTTGGGAATCCGGTTATGCCCCTAAGGTTGTCACATGTCCCTTTTGATATCTTTTAACTGTTGTTAAGATTTACCTACTCCTAGGGTTCACCCACCCATCCTTAGTTTTAGAAAAGATATTAATTCTTTTTCTGATTATTTTAATAGAGATAAGTACCGTTTAATCACCCTAAGTAAAAACTATCACCTAAAAGGGCATGGTTTGAAAAGTTTTACGAAATAGGGTATGTATTCCAATAATACCCTTACTAGTGTTTGGGTTTTATGTATAGCTAAGGGGGTAAATATGTCAAAAGCATACCCTTTTATGTAATAAAAATGCAAAGTGTGCCTTTTTTGACAAATATGTCAAAAGCATGCCCTTTTAGGTAAGAGAAATGCTAGCCCTAATCTCAGTCAAACTCTACTCTCAGTCTCCACCAACCATTTGTCCATTCTTGATGAGAGATAATGCTTTAACCACCATAACTGATTTGATAATGGATAGGTGGTTGGTGGAGGTTGAGAGTAGAGTTTGACCGAGAGTAGGGAAAGCACGCCTCTTTAGGTAATAAAAATGAAAAGCATGCCCTTTTTAGGTCACGCTCTCATATTAAAATATTTTAAATATTTTTTTTCTAAAATCCAAGAATGAGTGGGTGAACTTAGGAGTGGGTGAATCTTAGCCACAGTTTAACAGGGTCAAAAGGAACACGTGGAGATCTCGGGGGCATAACCGGATTCCCCGAGATTCCGGTTTTCCTATATTCAAAGAGATTAATTTTGAGGTTGAAGCATAGCTTTCTTTTTTACACTATGGCCGTGGCACTATAGTAATGATGGAGAGAGAGAGATGCAATTTTGTATTACATTTTTGCTCCATTAATTATAAGATCGCCATTGTGTAAAAAGGGCGTCACTTCAACACAGCAGAGCAAAGCTCCGGTTTGTATTTAAACTGATATTCAAATGTCGATACTAGTAGTGGAAAAAACAATGTTCTCCATATTTAGGAAGTATTAAAACATTGTCTGAAGCATAGGTCTAGTCTTCTAGATGATACAAATATAAAAATAGAAACCCTAGTTTCTAATTAAATAATTCACACTTGGGTTGAAAAGATGTACAATGGCTATTATGTATATATATTCATTTTCTTGTGTCAGCTATGTAAGCTATGATGACTAAGAACTGACAGAAGTGGGTCTTTGTAGACTGGAACCCTAGACTCACGGATGGACTTGGTGGTGCAACACTAGACTGTTGGCCTGTGATTTGGAGACAAGGTTAGTTCCATTGACGTGATCAAGCAGTCTTAATTTACAGATAATTTAGAGACAGAAGCACCATAGTCTAACTGTAGGACTTCTACCCCGCCTCTTGCTTCAATGGTGGGGTGTGGCCTCTCTCAAGAGAGAGGTTTTGGGATCTAATTCCCCGAGAGATGAGTTGCAAGAAGCTCCAACCCTCAATCTAACTACTGACCATAGATAAATGATATCTGAAGCAAAAAAAGAAAAAAGAAAAAAGAAAAAAAAAAGACCAGTTACAAGGTATTAGTGAGAGCATATGAGCCGCATTGCGCTACAGAAGACTATTGGTGCACTGAAATAAAAAAATATTTGATGTCACAGTCACACATTTAAAAAAAAAATTAGAGTAGACCAATAGTTTGCCTGCTATAGCCCCAAGGGACTGCTGCTCATCTACTCCCTCTATGTTATTAACAAACTTTGGTCATAAATCTTAGGCAAAAGCCCAAACACTAAAATCAGGCTCTTACATAATAGAGTTATTTTTTAATTCTGATAAAATTGTAATGAAGTTTACAACACCCAAATATCAAAACACGGCCACATAGTCTGTTGAATAGAAGACGGTCTCTTTCTGTCCTACTATAGTTAGGTAGCCCACTGGAGAAAAGTCCTTCCTTGGAAAGAACTCTCAAGCCCCAAAGTACTCCAAAAGTCTCTCTCTCTCTCCACTTAGTCTCCATACATCTCTTATTATCATGTAAGGGGGGATGAATAATCAAAGAGTTTAAATATGAGGTGGAGCTCTGCCAAGGCCTTTGAGCGGAGCTCTCATTTTAGTGTAAAGTTGGTAGCAATCTCGTAATTATGGAGAGAAAATTTTTTGTAAAACTGTCGTAAATAAATGTTTACACAATTATCATTACATCTCTTCATAATTACAAGAATGTCACAATTTACACCTTAAAAAAAATTCTCCCTGAATACCATGAAGCAAATTAGCTCCGTCTCATGTTTAAACTCATAATCAAACCATATTATTTGAACAAAAATAATAATAAAACTATCGTATTACCCTTAAAAATTCAACCACGCAACAGTTTTAGGTTTTGACTCATTAATTTTCCCATTTCATACATGTTGGTTTTCCTATTAAAGGTAAAGAAACTCTAAGAAGTTCACCCATTCACCAAACCAAATGACAGGATATGGTACTTTTGCTTTACAACACCACAAGAACCTCTAACAACTCTGTCTGCCACTATTTGCTTTGCATTTTCTATCCCATACGCAATAAAGGAGAAGGGTTGTGTGCGTCAGCAGTTGAAGTAATGGTGCAATGTGCTGGGCTTGGGTTGCATTTTTTGTAATTTTTGACTAGGACAACTAAGCCTCCTGGTTGATAAAAAGTTTTGGTAGCCTAAATTTGACACGTTGATAACCTCACCAAATCCCAACGTGGAGCCTAAATTTTTATTTCAGGCTAGCTTAGTAGAACATAATGTATTATCGACCCAATTCACAAAGCCGTGTGTAAAGTCATATTTTGGTTGGGTAATTCCTAGTATAAAATATTGTCTAGTGTCTCAGTTCAAGTGATCAAGTGCTTGAAGAAAAAGACTGAAGATTTAGCGACCAACTCCGTTTAAGAATGGTAAGTAACTTAGAGATCATCTCACTTAGGTGAAATTGACCTAGACAATGTGACACATACCCTAGGTGGCTAGACATAAGTTTGGAAAGTTGAAAAAATTTATAATGGAAGAATTATAAGGGTTTGGTTCGAACCACCCTATTTTGGTTTGAACCTAACATGAGAAAACATGAAAAAAATGTATGAGAAAAATTTCTACTTCAAGTGGTTTAAACCATTTGGAATTGGTTCAAACCAAACCAAAGTGGCTCTAATCAAATGTGCATTTGGTTCGAACCAAATCAAAGTGGCTCTAGCTAAATATGTTGTAAACAGTTTTTAGTAAATTCTAAAATTGTTTTTTGGCTTGTCTAAAAAAGGCATTGATCCCCTATTACGAATTAAGATTTTTTAGACAAAGAGTTGAGGCTCATAAGCTCACACTAGGGTTTCCTGAATTTCATTGGATCATCTCATTGAGCTCTCTCTCATGTTCAAAGCTAGAGATGCAAGTGTAAGGAGTAAAAGTGGTAAAGGGTAGGGTGAGAATTCACCACCGACCCAATCCACCACCCCATTGAAAATATCCCAAAAGATATTTTCAGAGGCATTGTCTATATATAAACAAGAGAGAGAAAACTGGGGAGGGGGTTGCATGAAAACAAAACAGCATAGAAGAGAACCAGAGAAAGAAGAAGAAGAAGAAGAAAGAAGGGAGGCTTAGGGGCTCGGCCGTTCGGTCCACAATCCTCGGCCCTGAAGGGTTGCCCAAATGATCGTTCCACCCAAGCAGATTGATGTCTGTCGATGATCGAGATCACCCCGTGGATCTCCACCATTTGATCGCCTATGCATATCAAACGCTATGTCGCATCGCCCGCCAGCTACCCCTACACCCTATCAATGCCTAATGCTTATATTTATCTGCTCGAAGATATGTCAATGTCATACAACCACTTGCACGATCACGTATTTGATCACTTGCTCGAGTACACTCACCCCGACTTTCCTGAGTAAAGTCTTGTATGAGTACACTCACTCCGACTTGCCTGAGTACACTCACCCCTGACTTGCCCAAGTACACTGTTGTACGAGTACACTCATCCCCGACCTATCCGAGAATACTCTTAATTGTACGAGTACACTCTCTCCGACTTGCCCATGTACACTCTTGTATGAGTACACTCATCCTGGACCTGCCCGAGAACACTCTTGTATGAGTACAATCACCCCGACCCGCCTAAGTACACTCTTGTACGAGTACACTCACTCTCGACTTGTCCGAATGTACTCCTGGATGAATGCACTCTTGAACTGACACCCACACGATATATTCGACCTGTACACATGCACAATTTTTGCACCTGTATACTTGCATAGTGTGTCCGGGCAGGTCATTTTTGACCTTCGCCCTGTGGTTATGTTCGACCTCCACCCTGGTCATGTTCGACCTCCGCCCTGGTCATGCTCGTTCTTTGCCCTGTGGTCATATTTGACCTCCGCCTTGGTCATGTTCACCCTCCGCCCTGGTCATCCTCGACTATCGCCTAGGTCATATTCGACCTGCCCTGGCCATCTACCTCCTATTCCCTATTGGAAAGACTTCCGACATCTGACTACCCTCTGTCAATCGATCGACGGTTACAAGGTAAGTATCTTTATATTATAGCTCATATGCCTATATACTGACTTACCCGTCGGAGGGTCTTGACAGGTCAGATGATCGCCCACCTTGCGAGGATAAACCTGAACTGAACTAAGGACGAACCTGAGCTGAACCTAAGACGATTTCATGCGAAATGTTAACTCCTTCAAAGAGCGTGTCATATGATAAGTGTAAGCACCCTATTTTTGCACCCCCTATCCCTCTTCCCGCTTCTCCAAATGCTTCATGATTTACCCAAAGCCCAAGCCTATTTGACCAAACTTGTACCCAAATAACTTAATCAAGCCTAATTACTTAATTCCATTACCCAAGCTCAAGTAGCCAAGCCTAATTACCCAATTGTCTTAGCCAAAGCTTAATTGCTTTAGTGAAAGCTTAATTACCATAGCCCAAGCCCAATTGCCATAGCTAAAGTCCAATAACCATAACCCATGAGCCATCTACTAACAACCCATGATCCATAAGATCTAGTCCACATACCCACATCCATTCAACCCATATCCAAAACCCATAAACCCAAGCCTACTTTCCACTTTCCTACAAAAGACCTTTTATTTTTTTTTCAAACCCCAAATAGCCCCATTTTTGTGTTTACACACCTTTTTAACCACCCAATCATCCCTCACCAAGTACACACCTTTTTGACTAACTAATCACCTCCCTTACTCTCTTACACCTTACAACTCATTCTTACACCTCTTACAAAACAATTAATTTTCTTACACTCCTTTTGACCACCCAATCACCTCTCATCAGGTACATACATTTTTGATTACCCAATCACTAATCACATCCATTTTGACCAACCAATCACCTCCCTTCTTCTCACCTAACCCTCTATTAATTACCAAATTGCCATAACCTCTTGAAAACTCTATAAATACAAGACTCTCACAAGCCATTTCTTTCACCTCCAAGATCCCAAGTGGAAACTCTAGCTCTCCCTCATCTCACTCCTTATTTTTCTTTTTAGCCTTGAAGAAAGTTAGAAGAAGCCAAGGTTTAGAGTGTGTAGAGAATTCTAGGACTAAAAGCCTAGAGTTCTTCACTAACTCTCTTCCTTTGTGGACTATAAAAACCTCTCACCTCTTGAAACATTGGAAAAGAAGTCTTGGAGGAGTAGGCACTCCTCCTTTTATTCTTCATCTTCTTCTTTACTTTATATTTATTTATTTTTATTTTTTATTTCTAATTGTAAATCCCTAAGTAGGTGTTAGTAAATTCCGTGATCATTAGATAGGTCATGTGTATTATGTCTTGTTCAACTTGTCAGAAGAGTTAAAGTTTCGAGAAGATTGAAGATATTGAAGAAAAAGCTTATACTCCGGATCTAGACAGGTAATGGACTTAGAGACCCCTACCTAGGTTGGATTTGACTTAGATAACTCTAAACATACCTAGGAGGATAGTTTTAAGCCTAACAAAGTCTTTTGGTCTTATTTGAATAAGAAAAAAATAAAAGAAAAATGTTTTGGCTAAATTTCTGTCTCAACCGATCGCTCGGTGTTGAGACCGATCGATCGGTGGCCTACCGAGCGATCGGTGGCTATCGACTGGTCGAAAAATTTGTATGGGGTATTTTTCCAGAGAGGTAATTTTTAACCGATCTCTCGGTGGAAATAGCGATCGATCGGTTTTGGACCGAGCGATCGGTTTTAAGTACCAATCGATCGGTCCTCGTAAACATAATTTCTATTTTTCTGGACTCTTTTTTTAAACCCTATATAAACAACTTTTGGAGACCTAATTCGTATCTTTGTTTATTTTTGAAAGAGTAGAGGTCTGAGAATCCCTTCTAGGGCTTTTTTCCCTTCTTCCTTATAGATCTTTAGTGATCCCTCCTTTTTCAATCATCCTAGAGAATGCAAGTATAGATCTATACCTTTGATCTTGTATTGTATGATCTCATATTTGTATGAGATCCCTCTAGGGTTTGAAGCTTTCTAAATTGATTCACAACCCTACACCGTGTGTGTGTGTCCGGTGTATGATCCGGAGCCTTTGTGGAAGAAGATCGATCGTGTGTGATCGTGGTATTAAAGTAGCTTGAGAAGATTTGGTCGGTCAGGAACCGAAGCTGCTACGGCGGAGATTGAACCTGCTGGTTCGTGGAAATCAAGAGTAAGATTCTGAACCTAGGAACGTCGTGTCCGGTTTGGGTAAGGTCTTGTCTTGTCTTGTACTTGAATTCTTCTCATAGTGAAGTTTGTTGCTGGTCGTGGTCCCGTGGTTTTTCTCCACGTAAAAATCTTCTGTGTTTGATTTGTGTGGATTGTTGGTGTGAATTGTTTATTGATTTCTAAACTACTTATTTGAAAAATTAAAATTGGTTAGAAGTTCTTAGATAGACCTATTCACCCCCCCCCTCTAGGTCATAGAGATCATTGATCAGGGTAATTTCAATTGGTATAAGAGCGGATTCACCTTTAAGACTAAACCCTTTAGTGTGATCCTGTATATTTAACTCTGTGATCATGAGTACTCTAAGAGAGGGCGGTTCAGTCTCTCGTCCCCCACTGTTCGATGAGAATAATTACACATATTGGAAAGCCCGTATGAGAGCCTTTCTAAAATCAATTGACGAGAGAATTTGGATGTCTATTCAAAATGGGTGGACTACGCCTGTGAAAACCTTAGGTGATTTGACTGTTGTCAAATATTCTAATGAATGGACCAGAGAAGTGCTTGAGACAAGTGGTTGGAATACTAAAGGTCTCAATGCTATCTTTACTGCAGTCACCGCTGAGGAATTCAGACGAATCTCTTCATGTGAAATAGCAAAGGAGGCATGGGATATTCTTGAGATTACCCATGAGGGTACCACCATTGTTAAAATCTCAAAACTCCAAATGTTAACCACCAAATTTGAATATTTAAAAATGGAAGACGATGGCACATTTGATGAATTTTATACAAAACTTAGTGACATTGTCAATGCTAGTTTCAACTTCGGTGAAAGATTAACTGAGTCCAAGATAGTTAGAAAGGTCCTTAGATCTCTACCTGAGAGATTTCAACCCAAGGTCACTGCTATTGAAGAGAGAAAAAATGTTGACTCTCTGAAGATTGAAGAATTAGTTGGTTCACTCCAAACATATGAACTCAATCTTCGACCATCCAAGAAGACCAAATCTTTAGCCTTGAAATCAATTAAGGAATCTTTGGATGAGGATAACAGTGATGGAGAGATGGATGAGGAAGAAATGGCTCTCTTCGTTAAAAAATTTCAAAAATTTTTTAGAACGAAAAAGAGGTTCAATCCCAAACAGGGAGGAAAATCTTTTGAGAAGTCAAAAGTCTAAGCCTTGGGAAAACAAGAAAAATTCCAAGAGTGGCGACAAGAAATCCCAAGGTATTCAATGTTATGAATGCCATGGCTTCGGTCATATTTCACCTAACTGCCCTAACAAGAAGAAGAGAAAGGGCAAGGTGATGAATGCCTGTTGGGATGACAGTGATTCCGAGAATGAAGAATCGGACAGTTCCTCTTCAAGTGAAGAAACTGATAATCATACTGCTTTCACTGTATCCCTTTCTGGGATTCTTGAGACTTCCTCAGTGGTTGATGAAAAGGATAGAAGTGATGAAAGTTTTCATACTGAGTCTAGTAGAGACACTGAGAAGAGTCATACTGACTCTGAAAGTGATGAAGATTTGAAAACAACTTATGATAAGTTGTATTCTGAAAGTTTGAAGCTGACTAAAGCAAAAATCACTTTGAGCAAAAAACTCAAAATCATTCAAAATGAAAGAGATACTTGTAAACTAGAAGCAAAGGAGAAGAGTGCTCTAGTTAGTCAGCTTGAAAATGAAAAAGAGGTTTTTGTTAAAAAAATTCACTGTCTTTTGGAAGAAAATGTCTCATTGACTAATTTGGTCAGAAAATTAGAAGTTGAAAGAGACACTTCTTTGAAAGAAGTTGAAGAGTCAAAGACTCTATTAGTGGAGCTAGAATCTTTAAAAGATTCTTTTGTTGATAAGGTGAAATTTCTTGAAAAAGAACATCACAATACCCTTAAAGACAAGAATAACTTGATTCAGAAGGTCTATACTCTTGAGAAAGAAGTAAGAATGTTTGGAAACACTAGTTGCCTAGATGAATTAGTTAGAAAATCGGGTTCAAATTCGAATAGATCTGGGATAGGACATGCTGACACACCAACTGGTCCTTTAGCTATTGGTACAATGGCTAGTGCTGTGTTTGAACCAATACATTCTGATCCCAAAGTAAATGTACCTTCTACATCAAGTACTAAGGCTTATACAAATGTTGTAAAGCCTAGAAATGCAGCTCCTAGAGTAAATGCTTTGAGGAATCAAATTCTGTTTAGAAGAAATCCTCCTCCTCTTCCTAGATTCATACCCACATGTCACTTTTGTGGTGTGAAAGGTCACATTTGACCCAACTGTAATGCGTTTAGGAGAGCTCCCCGAAATGGTTCATGGAACCAAAATCAAAGTCAAGGGAATCTTCAAATGCAGATTCAAGTTCTGGCTGAAAAATCTAGAATTTTGAGTGAAGATGTCAATAGGATTGCTCAAATGTCTAGAAATGAAAATGGTCCATTTACTCCTTATGATTACTCAAGAGGAAAGAATGTGACAAATCATAATGCTAGAACTGAACAGAACAGAAAGAGGTCTAGAAGGTCGAAAAAGAAAAAGGTCTCTACTACACAGAACAATATTCAAATGTCTAAACAACGTTTAAAAACTGTGTATGTGAGAAAGGATGACCTTAAGTGCTTTGTCATTCATATTGCCTTTAAAGCCCAAAACACAGAAATGTGGTACTTCGACAGTGGGTGTTCTCGGCATATGACAGGTAACAAGTCTCTATTTACTCAATTTGAGGACTGTCCAGATGGGACTGTTACTTTTGGTAATGGAAGCAAGTCATTAGTTAAAGGGAAGGGTATCATCGATTCACCAGGCATACCAAAATTGAAAAATGCTTTGTTTGTTGAAGGACTGAAAGCTAATTTGATTAGCATAAGTCAACTATGTGATGATAACCATGCTGTGCACTTTACCCAAAATAAATGCTTAGTCATTAATGGTAAAGGTAAGTGTGTTCTAGAAGGGTTGAGAACCACTGACAATTGCTACGGCTTAATCCCTAGTTCTAATTTCTCAAATGTCTGTAATAGGGCTAAAATTGAGGAAGTTGATTTGTGGCACCGAAGGCTAGGTCACATGAACTTCAAAGACCTATGCAAAATCTCAAAGCAAGAGCTTGTGAGAGGTGTGCCCAAACTAGGAAAGCCTTCTACTGCTGTGTGTGGGCCATGTCAGATTGGTAAACAAATTAGAACCCCACATAAGAAGACTTCTAGTATTGCTACTTCACATCCACTGGAATTAATTCATATGGATCTTATGGGTCCTACAAGAACTGAAAGTCTAGGTGGAAAGCGATACATCCTAGTCATGGTTGATGATTTCTCCAGAATGTCATGGGTGACATTTATAAGAGAGAAATCCGATGCTTTTGAAAATTTCAAAAGTATTTGCTTGAAAATTCAAAATGAGAAAAGATGCCCAATCACTCGAATTCGAAGTGATCATGGAAAGGAGTTTGAAAACTCTAAGTACAACGACTTTTGTGATGAGTCGGGTATCAAACATGAATTTTCTGCACCCATTACACCTCAGCAGAATGGTGTTGTGGAGAAGAAGAACAGGGTTCTCCAAGAGATGGCTAGAGTTATGCTTCATAGCAACAATCTATCTTCTCATTTCTGGGCTAAAGCAGTTAACACTGCTTGCTATATTGTTAATGGAGTTTTTCTAAGGCCTAGAACAAAAAAAACCCCATATGAGTTGCGGAATAACAAGAAACCCAGTGTCAAGTACTTTCGAGAATTCGGAAGTAAATGCTATATCCTTAAGGATAGAGAGCAACTGGGCAAATTTGAATCCTGGAGTGATGAAGGGATATTTCTTGGGTATTCCACAAACAGTAAAGCTTATCGAGTGTATAACTTGAAAACCTCTACAATTATGGAGTCCATCAATGTAGTTGTAGATGACTCCGGTGTTGAAAATGTGCAACTTGAGGATGATGAAAGTGCTGGAAATGAAAATGTTGAAATTACTTCAACTCCACTTATTACTAAGCAATCATCTCCATTAAAACCTACACATCCTAGGGTCTTGAGTCCTCACACCTCTACAGATATTATTGGTGATCTTGAAAGTGGAGTGAGAACGAGGAAACAAATTAAAAATGAAGTTAGCTACATTTGCTATACTTCATCTTTTGAACCCAAGAATGTAGCTGAAGCCCTTGTAGATGATAATTGGATAAATGCAATGCAAGAAGAGTTACTTCAGTTTACTAGGAATGATGTTTGGTATTTAGTACCTAGGCCTAACAATACAAATGTGATAGGTACCAAATGGATTTTCAAGAACAAATCTGATGAAAAAGGTACTATCATAAGAAATAAGGCTAGGTTAGTTGCACAAGGATACACCCAAATTGAAGGCATTGACTTCGATGAGACCTTTGCTCCTGTTGCCAGGCTAGAATCAATCAGAATTCTTCTAGCTGTGGCTTGCCATATGAAATTCAAGGTTTTTTAAATGGATGTTAAGAGTGCCTTTTTGAATGGCATTCTACAGGAAGAAGTCTATGTGGAACAACCAAAAGGGTTTGAAGATCCACATCACCTTGATCAAGTCTATCGGTTAAAAAGGGCCCTCTATGGTTTAAAGCAAGCTCCAAAAGCTTGGTATGACAGGTTGACTACTTATCTCTTGGAAAAGGGATTTTCGAGAGGGGGAGTAGACAGAACCCTTTTCATAAAGAATGTGAAAGGTGATATTGTCATCGCTCAGATATATGTTGATGACATTGTGTTTGGTTCCACATTAGACTTACATGCTCTTTCATTTGCTGAACAAATGAAAAATGAATTTGAAATGAGCATGGTTGGTGAGCTGAGTTTCTTCCTTGGTCTTCAGATCAAGCAATTAGATTCTGGGATCTCAGTATCTCAAATCAAATATGCTAAAAATCTGGTGAAGAAATTTGGTATGAGCTCTGCTAAGCATGCAAGGACTCCTATGAGTTCTACTACAAAACTTAGTAAAGATGCTTCAGGCAAGGATGTTGATCAAACTTCTTATAGAAGCATGATTGGTAGTTTGCTCTACCTAACTGCCACTAGACCAGACATTGCCTTTAGTGTTGGAGCATGTGCCCGCTATCAAGCGAGCCCAAAAGAGTCTCACTTGCTTGCAGTCAAGCGTATCATTCGATATATGAGTGGAACTCTATCATTTGGCCTCTGGTATTCTTTTGATACCAATGCCATAATAGTTGGATATTCCGATGCCGACTGGGTCGGAAATGCTGATGATAGGAAGAGCACCTCCGGAGGGTGTTTCTATATTGGAAACTGCTTAGTTGCTTGGCTTAGCAAAAAGCAGAATTCAATTTCATTGTCCCCTGCCGAAGCTGAGTACATAGCAGCTGACAGTTGTTGCACTCCACTTCTGTGGATGAAGCAGATGTTGCATGATTACGGGATTGAACAGGGCACTATGACTGTGTATTGTGATAATTCAAGTGCTATCAATATTTCCAAAAATCTCGTTCAACATTCTCGCACAAAACACATTGACATTAGGCATCACTTCATTCGTGATCTAGTTGAGCAAAATGTTGTGTGTATTGAGTATGTCCAAACAGAGAAATAATTTGCAGACATTCTCACAAAACCCTTAGATTCCCTTAGGTTTGAGTTCCTTAGGAAATCCATTGGTTTGTGCAGAGTTGAGTGATGATGTGCTTTCTTCATAGCCTATGTGTTCTTCTTATTTCATTTAAATCATAGAGCTATTTTTTTTGTTTTTTTTAATTCATAAAAATCCAAAAACATTAAAAAATTTTTTGAAAAATGTTGCAAAAAAATGTGTGTTTGTATGACCTTCTCTCCTATCTTTATGCATAAATTTATTTCCTTGAAATCATAATTGAATATTAATTTCAAGGTTAAATTTTTCATAGGATTGAGTAAATAAGGATAGTTCAACTATTAGTTCTATCTTGTGATTTAAAATGGTCATGATCACCAATCTCAGTTAAAGTTGAGTAAACAAAGATGTTATGTGTTGCACATGCACTCTAACTGATTCTTGAGATGATATTAGTTCCTATTTATAGATTCTAATATTATACCATATGGTTCCCTAGATTAATCAAATCTAGTATAACCAAAGTGATTAAAATTCCATAAGGTGAGCCTCCTAATTATAAAAATTATTGACATAGAAAGGACTACCTGTGAGTTTGTGTGATAGCTAGTGAGTAATGGCTACCTAGGCAAACAGTAGGTATCTATATGGGTTGCTAGTGTGAAAGCCCCCACTGTCATTAGAGAGGGCTACCTTCTCACTTGTGTGAAAGTCACCAGTGTCCAAAAAACTGATAATGAGTAAAATTTGACTATAAAATGAAGTGACTTTATTGGTCAAATTTGGGGTAAACATTGCTCATCATAATTCTATGGATGTCTCTTGGTTTTAATTCTAGTTTTTGAACATTCTAGAGTACCTTTTATGCTATAATGTCAAAATCTTGTTTTGTGGATGAAACCAATCCTCAGAGTCATGTTATGAATTTTTAATATTACACACACATTACTTCTGAGTATTTCTTGACTCTAAATGTGAATTTGATGCAAAAATCATAATTGATCACTTATGGAAACTAAAAGTTATTTACATAATCCTTGTTCATAACTATTCTGTAATATAAATTCTTGGGTGAATATTCTTTATGATTTTGATGAAATAAATGTTTGTATAAGTGCATGGTCATTAGGTGATTTTGAGGTGAAAATGAGTTTAAATCTTCCTTAGGTTGAGGGGGAGAAAAATGGTTTTAAGTCAAAATTTTCTAAAAATTTTCTAGACCACCAATCGTTCGGTGTTATTGACCGATCGATCGGTCTTTCGTGAACAGGGTTATAAAACCCTCATTTTTCACTTTTCTATTCATTTGTTCTCCGAACTCCAGAGCGATCTCTCGGTTCCTTCTCCTCCAAATCCCTCATACTGTCATTTCTTTCTACTCCAAGGGTTTCCAAGCATCTAAAAAGGTAAACTTTGTTCCTTTTCTTGATTTTGGATTAATTTTCACATCTAAGGCATCAAAAATCCGTGATGGTTTTTTCATTCTCCTTAGTTATTCTTGCATTCCTCATGTCCAGTGTCTCTAAACGCCGGAGATTGGTCCTCAACAACCAAGAGGACCCTCTCGAGGAAGAGGATCTCAATGAACCCTACTCTTTCACTCCAATAGGTCATGGGATTTCAATAGGGGATAGACCAATCCGTAGAATAGTTGATTCTACTTCTGAAAATCACCAAAAGTCTTTGGCAGATAAAACCCGGAAACAAAAAGGCAAAGCTTGTTCGTCTTCGAATGTTCTTTTGGGTCCCTTCATTAGCCCTACTGCTGCTCGACTTTATAGTGATTATTTTAGCAAAAAGGCTGTTATGGTTGAAAGGGGTATTCGAATTTCCGATTTTAGTGATTATCACCTTCCTAAGCTCATTACCGATCGTCAATGGGAAGGTATTCTCAATTTATCCGGTCCTGCCTCTATTCAGTTGGTCCAGGAATTTTATTCATATTTTTCTGAAATCAACTCTAAAACCTGGTCTTTCAAATCTCGAGCTTTAGAAAAATCTGTTTTGATAAATCCTAATGTAATTGCTAAATTTATTGGTTGTCCTCGAGTTCCAGATGCTTATTATCCTTATAAATATAAGAATGATGAGGATAAAGAATCTATGAACAATGTAGTCACCTTTCTTTATGGTGCTACTACACTTTGGGTTGGCTCCTTCATTGAAGTGTCTAAACTCACTAGGGATGCAAGACTTGTAAACCTAGTAATGAGTGCCAATATCCACCCAAAGGTTCATACTGCGGACCTTAGGGAAGATAGAGCACGATTTTTGTTCAGTCTCCTTCGTGGACATGATATTGATCTTGCCGCACACATTATTGATTTGATGATTCAAGCCCATCAAACTCAAACTGTAGTTGGAGCCCTTCCATTTGGTTTCCTGATCACTAAACTCCTTAGTTCTCAAGGGGTCATTGCTCCTCCTGGTGGTCCTACTCGTATTCCGAAAGGTCCAATCAACAAAAAGACCATAGCTCAGAGTTTCTCACATTCTTCAGTTCGAGATACTGAGGAAGAAGCAGACATTGGTACCGGGTCATCTCATCCTCCTCCGGCCACGATTGATGATCTTGCTAGGATGATGAGAGAGATGCAGATGGATCTCATGACTCATATTTCATCTTACCAGGAGTTCACTATAGAGATCCGAGGTCGACTTGGATCACTTGATGCAGCAGTGCTGGGTGTACAGCGAGATGTTTGTGATTTTAGAGCATATTATGAGTCTCATCTCACTTCTGATGATGAGGAGTGATAGTTAGTTTGATTTACTAGGATACTCCTTATGTTTCACTTTTATATTTAGGAGTTTACTGTAGTCCTAGTGTTATATTCAGACATTGGATGTATTATGTATTGGTTGTACTCAATACAAACCACTTTTGGATGTTCTTGATTTGAATGCATATGAGATGATGTTGGATATTTTACTCTAATTTTATGTTATCTCATCTCTTATACTGATTTAGCCTTAATTCTTTAATTCCTATTCCGCCTTTGGCATTACGAGCCAAAAAGGAGGAGAGTAGGTATATGGATTGGATATGGATTGAAAATGTTATGGATAAACCTGTTATGGATGATGCTCTATTTTCTTTGAATATTATTTCCCATGCTTCACAGGTTTTTGGTTGAGCTTGTGCAGGCAAACAGGTTCTAAGTTTGGTGAAACATGACAAGTTGAAGTGTCATGAAATTTTTTTGTATTGAGTCATGTAAAGGTTCAATTTTCCATTTTTGAATCATTTGGAAAAATTTGAACCTACTATGTGAGTTAGTCTTGTTTTATCCCGGAATTGTCAAAGGGGGAGATTGTAAATCCCTAAGTAGGTGTTGGCAAATTTCGTGATCATTAGATAGGTCATGTGTATTGTGTCTTGTTCAACTTCTCAGAAGAGTTAAAGTTTCGAGAAGATTGAAGATATTGAAGAAAAACCTTCTACTCCGGATCTAGACAGGTAATGGACTTAGAGACCCCTACCTAGGTTGGATTTGACTTAGATAACTCTAAACATACCTAGGAGGATAGTTTTAAGCCTAACAAAGTCTTTTGGTCTTATTTGAATCAAACAAAAATAAAAGAAAAATGTTTTGGCTAAAATTCTGTCTTAACCGATTGCTCGGTATTGAGACCGATCGATCGGTGGCCTACCGAGCGATCGGTGGTTATCGACTGGTCAAAAAATTTGTATGGGGTATTTTTCCAGAGAAGTAATTTTTAACCGATCTCTCGGTGGAAATAGCGATCGATCGGTTTTGGACCGAGCGATCGGTTATAAGCACCGATCGATCGGTCCTCGTAAACATAATTTCTATTTTTCTGGACTCTTTTTAAACCCTATATAAACAACTTTTTGGAGACCTAATTCGTATCTTTGTTTATTTTTGAAAGAGTAGAGGTCTGAGAAACCCTTTTATGGCTTTTTTCCCTTTTTCCTCATAGATCTTTAGTGATCTCTCATTTTTCAATCATCCTAGAGAATGCAAGTATAGATCTATACCTTTGATCTTGCATTGTGTGATCTTAGATCTGTATGAGATCCTTCTAGGGTTTGAAGCTTTCTAAATTGATTCACAACCCTACACCGTGTGTGTGTGTCCGGTGTATGATCCGGAGCCTTCGTGGAAGGAGATCGATCGTGTGTGATCGTAGTATTGAAGTAGCTTGAGAAGATTTGGTCGGTCAGGAACCAAAGCTGCTACGGTGGAGATTGAACCTGCTGGTTCGTGGAAATCAAAAGTAAGATTCTGTACCTAGGAACGTCGTGTCCGGTTTGGGTAAGGTCTTGTCTTGTACTTGAATTCTTCTCATAGTGAAGATTGTTGCTGGACGTGGTCCCATGGTTTTTCCCTGTAAGGGTTTTCCACGTAAAAATCTTCTGTGTTTGATTTGTGTGGATTATTGGTGTGATTTTTTTTTGATTTCTAAACTAATTATTTGAAAAATTAAAATTGGTTAGAAGTTCTTAGATAGACCTATTCACCCCCCCTCTAGGTCATAGAGATCATTGATCAGGGTAATTTCACTAATCTTTTTCTAGAACCATTTGGAAAGACCTCTCTCTTCTTAAGTTTAGTTGGGTCTCTCTACACCAATCTAATGGTGTAGAGGGACCCCACCTCAAAAGAAATAAGTTGTTTTCTTTTTTTTTTCTCATGTAAATATTTATTTCTTTTCTATGTACCTTCTAGTGTGGATATGGGTAGGCCCATAGAGAGTGGAAGCTAAAGCTATACCTCTCTTTTCATTTTGTTTTTTCATTTAGATTCTAGTCCTTCTTCTAGAATCCTTTGGGAAACTCATCATCACTCAAATTTTCATATTTAGAGTCTCATTACATAATTCATAATGGTGTAAAGGGATTACATTAGAGAGGAGATGATGAATTTTCATTTTCTTCACTTGTCATTTTTTTCATTTATTTCTCTTTCCTTCATGTTCTATTTTGAATGGATAAATGATGACTTAAGGGCTTAAAGAGGACATTATCCAAAATGTCTCATACCAAAGACAATGGTATTTGATTTATTATCAACACCAATCTAACAAAATAGGTGTTGGTAATAAACCATTTACTATTCATAATGCACATCCCTCTTTATGTCCTAAATATAATCTTTTAGCCAAACTTTTCCTTTATCTTTCTCTTGGATTAAATTTGACTTTAGTTAAGTTTGCCAAAACCCTACCTATATGAAAATCCAGAAAAACATGATAAAATCTCAAAATATAAAAAACATTCAAATATAACCAAAATACCAAAAACATTTAAATATAATCAAAATACCAAAAACATTAAAATATCCCCAAAATCCCCAAAAAAATATAAAAATACAAAAAGACCAAAAAGAAACTTATAGGACCTCTTTAGCTTTGGTTAGCTCATCTAACCATAGTTAAATCTCCTCTAACCGCGGTTAGACTTAACACTTGTGCACTTGACCTCCCTGGTCAATCAACCCTAGCCTCCGGGCTAGACCTTTGACCACCCTATGCACACACACACATACCCCTAACATTGGCACAGGCTCATGTGCCAGAACTACGCTCGGCCTGATCTCACCATGTGAGTACGTAAGCAACCCAACTCGGGTTCGACCCTAGTCATCTAGCTTTCTATATTTCTTGGATTAACATTCTTTTAAACACTTGGACATTATAATGAATTTTGAGATTAAAATTGGCTTAAGTTTAGGGAGTAGGTAACCATTGTAAAATGGAGGTCCTGGGTGCCTAACACCTTCCCCGGGGCTTAATCGAGCTGTTTACCTTAACTCTGATTATACCATTTGCCTTATCCAAATGAACAATCCCGGGGCCTATCCCTAAGAATGAATAGGTGACGACTCTCTAGTCAAACAATTATGTAAAAGTGGGTAGGAAAAAACTCATGCTCACAGCTCTGGCGACTCTGTTGGGGAACAAGGTTCAAGCCGGAACTTAAATTTAAGCCAAATAATCTCAAAATTAATTAAAATACCTAAGTATTTAATTAAGTGCTGATTCTTCATACTTTTTGGGATGTTTTTTGTACAGTGCGTTTCATGCATATCATCATAGTGTAACAACCCTTTTGCCCATAGTCAGGCTTAATACGCTTACAGCTGCTAGATGATTATCCTCAGTGACAAAGGCTTAAAAGTCTTGGAGGTCTGACAGAGGCTTAAAAGTCTTGGAGGTCCGCGGAATTACTCCTGCTGGGTGATTACCCTTAGGGAAGGATTCTGAACGCTCTCGTTTACAACAATCGTCCCTTTTTAGGTATATTCTATACCTGGGGAGTCGCATATACAGTATTAAGTGACCCCCCATCCTTTAGGAACACCCTGCATTACACCAACATGCATACATGTAGACTAGACTAGGGTATAGTCTACATGCAACCCACCTGGAGAGATACCCTAAACTCTAACATGATTGTACCCTATACTTGTCCCCCAATTATGGTTGAATATCATGACACCCTGTCCAGATAAACACCCATCTAGGGGACATGTATTGAGCCTTTTGTTGTGCTTGTAATAAAATATCCCATACCCTGTCTCCAGACATACATGTGAGGTTCAAATCCTAAGTTGCAATGGGTGAGCCCATTAACCCGCTTCAACTTTGGCCTAGTAGGCCCTGGCTACCAACAACTTGGGTCACACCTGTCATGTCATACCTTATTAAAAAAAAATCTTCCCTCTTGCATGTCATCTCAACTTCCAGACCAGGGGCATTGTCCCTGTGTCAAATAGACTCTGTTAGGTCATTTGCATGCCTATCTATTTCAACTCTTACTTCATACCTCCCGTCTTTTTCAGGAGCAGACCCTGAGTCAAGCACATATCTAAAGGGTAAATACAGACGATACTTGATCAACCAACTGCAACATGGACCCTTGGGATGGCCAAGAGACTGATCCGGATACACCAACATCACAGACACAAGCCCCGTATTTTGAGGCAAGAATAGCGGAGAATGCCCAGAACATCGAAGCTCTGAAAAGCATTGTCCAGGATTTTATGCGGGCTGTGACACATGCCCTCTCTTCCTCCAACTCTTAACTGGTCAAGGCTACAAGGCCATCACAACCTAATCCGCCACCTACTTCCGACCCTATCCCACTACTACCTACCACCAACATCCTACCACCATTAGCTCAACCACAACCATCACTCACCCTCAACATTCCCTCAACATCAAACCAACATTGGTTAGAATTCACCTTCAACATCCCTCCTCCGCCAATCCAACCACAACCTACTCATCATATCTCACCACCCATCATAGACCAGTTCGAGGAAGAGGAGGCCAGAGCTAGCGGTGAACCTCATATGGGTTCCGCCCACATATCTTCAAGTTCTGCCCAAATCTCGAATGCATACCGGGAGAGAATTGAGAAACGGGAAGAACTGGTGAGGACAACTCAGGGGTCCCGCAAGTCCACCAACTTCAAGGACATGTGCATACATCCAGGGATCCAATTGCCCAAGGATTTCAAAATTCCCAACTTTGAAAAGTACAGTAGGAATGGATGTCCAGAAACACACTTAAGAGCATACCGCGGAGTGCTATTTCAGCTCGAACATGGGGACAAGCTGTTGGTACAACTGTTTCAGAAGAGTGGTTCACTAAGGTGGACCCTAGCAAGGTCAGGACTTAGGAAGACCTATGTGAGATATTTGTTGCCCAATACTCCCACAATGTCAACCTGGTTCCATAAAGGGCAGATCTGGAGAGAATGTCCCAGAAGGACAATGAGACATTCATCGAATACTCAATTATGTGGAGGGAAATGGCTGAAAAAATGAACACCCCTCTATCGGAGGAAGAATTGGTGAAAAATTTTCTCCGCACCCTTAAGCACCCACTTAAGACTCTCCTGGTGGCACAACCTATCTCAGATTTCAGCACCATGGCTAAGTGCGGTGCCAGGATTGAAACAACAATGGGTGACAGCAGGTCATTTGACATTTTTCAGGGAACAAATGGTGCATCTTCTTCCCGTACTCCAATATATCCAAGGAAGGACAACTGAAAGAAAGAGGATGACGGACACATGGTAGCAGCCATACCCGTTCGGGTGCCTAACTTGCCTCGACAACAAGCTCGACAACCCCGACAAGTTCAGCAACCCTAGGGGAAACTACTCTCTCATCAGATGACCCTTGAGCAGAGAAAAAACCAGGCATTCACTCCGATACCGTACTCTATGACTGCACTCCTCCCGTTCCTGCTAGACAAAAAGCTGATCACCCTGAAGGATCCCCAACCTCCACCGACTGTTCTCCCGAAAGGATACTGGCCCGAGCAACATTGCGAATATCATCAGTCGTCAAGGCATCCTACAGGCAGGTGCTATGATTTAAAACATGCAATTCAAGACTTGCTGGAGATAGATAAAATTTGTTTTGCAGCAGGAAACACGGACATCACTTAGGCTCGTCTCCCCGATCATGCTCCTCTTGCGAACTAAGGCACTTCAGCCAGAATAGTTCTACAGTCGACTTCCGAACAAACTCTACTTTTGTTACGTCTCTACTTACCTTTGTTGGTCATGTTGGCCCGTGTCAATCCCTTTTATCAGTCCAGTTCAAGCAAGTAGCTAATGGTTCTTGCTTTGTTTTGTTGTCAGGTCTGTCCACCTTTTTGGTATTTTAATAAAACTACTATTTTTGAGTCAAGTTCTTTTGTGTTTGGAGATGCTTAAGTTGGGAATTGAACTAGTTTATAATGCTTATAAGGAACAAATTGATAAAGGTTGATCATTCAAATTAGTAGATGTTCTTCATAGTTTGAGCAAATCAAGACAAGAATAATGCAGGAACAATGAAGACCTCTCTGAGCCATCAATGCCAATCAATCAAAATAAGGACAATGCAATGATTATAAATGCTCTCGACCGATCAAAGAAAGGATAGGAGGCCATCTTTCGATAAACCTTCACAACACCTCGCTTACCCGTGCTATACATCCGCTAGTTAGACCTTTGAGCCTAATAACCCTTCTTTCAAAACCTACACAAGGGCATCCTATGAATGTCAAAATGATAAAGGAGGAACAACCAGCATAGAGCAACCAAAAAATGTGGCATTTTGATCAAACTACATCTTGACCCGATCCCTATTTGGGTACGTAGGCAGCCTGAAATCAGGTCCAGTCATAATACAACAAATGTTCTGCAATACAAAGCAACCATGTACCAACCAAAAAAAGAGAAAAAAAAGGGTACTTGGTTACAAAGCAAAGCTGTATCAAAGAACGAAGAATACAAAAAGCCAGTTCTATTCTGGCACTAAACAAACATAATAGGATGCCCTACCCTTGCTAAAATTGAAACTTTGAGCCTTAAATCGTTTCTAGTCAAACCACATTTCGTCTTGAATATTAAGCCCTTCTTGATCTTTGAAAGGATTTGAGCATTAATGGCCAGAAGCACTCACCTCTACCTGTCGACAGACAATGATGAGAGAAGACTAGAAAATTATCGGGAAAAAGGGTAGACAATGAGAAAATGCAAAACTTGTATACCTAGTCCTGGTGAAAACCCGGAAGGGCCCAGGGGCAAAAAAAAAAGCGGGGGGATAAACCAAACCTCAATTTCACTGGCATAGTAAGGAACCATCAATCCTACTATCGAGCAAAAATCATGTGAATCCAGTCCTGGTGAAAACCTGAAAAGGCCCAGAGGCAAAAAAGGGATAAAGATCAAAACATACAACCCAGTCCTGGTGAAAACCTATAAGGGCCTAGGGGCAAAAGAGGAAAAAATAAGATAAAACATGCTTTGCAGACATTCACCCCTAGCAGACAAAGATCTACCACAAAGATGATCAAACACAGCTGGAAGGCAAATGAACCTAGCTAGGTTTCCCAATGCAAGCAATCTCAAACACATGTAAACAGTTAGAAACAGTTAGTCCATTGGTCAATTGTTAGTCTACCACCAAACCACCCATCAGTTAATCCATCAGTCTTTTCAACAGGTCTGTCGCATCATCTGTCCGTCAGTCCATCAGTATATTAGCAAGTTGTCCATGTCAATAGTCAGTCAAAGTTCACTCCTCAATAGAATCAATCTAAAGTCGACTACTCATTCCCGCTAGGGCAAGAGGAGCAATGAAACCAGGGAGAAGTAAAGTCAGCAGACTATCTTGGGTGATACAGATGTTGAAGACCAGTACATCCCGGGGGACAAATACCTACATGGAACCATCCAAGCCGGGGGGCATTTCAGATCCGTCAGGCTATATATATAAAGAGGCATAAGATTCGTGCAATGGCTCAAGGCCACGGCTCTCACTCTCATATTCGATTTCATTCCGCTTCTCAAAACTCTTGAATCCATACTTAGTCCTATCAGCTATCATATCAAATTCATCCCTAGTGAGACAATCGAGCGGTTATCTGCACTATATTACATTCATCCTCAGTGAGACAATCGGGCAATTGTCTGCACTATCTTACATCCTACTCAAATGAGGTAATCGGACGATTGTCTACACTATCATTGCATCCTATCTCAGGTGAAGCAGTTGAGCGACTGTCTTTACCCCTATCACCTTGCTACCTTGGAAGACAATCGGTCGGTTGTTTGCAGCGTCGCATCCTATCTCGGAAAAACAGTCAGGCGGCTGTCTTTACCCTCATTATCTTTGTTGATCATTTGGGCGGGTGTCTGTAGCATCTTGTCCCCTTCACTATTAAAGGAGCACTGGAACGGTCGTGTGGCTAGATTTCAGTTGCGGTCTCTTGTGAAGTCTATTTCTGCTCGACTAGCTCACTGTTAAAGAAGTACTATCCTGGTTGTTTAACTGGATGTCAGTTACGGCCTCAGTGATGTTACTCCCGTATCTGTCGCCTGTATTTTTGCAACATCATTTTCCCTTTACTATTAAAGGAGCACTGGAATGATCGTGTGGCTAGATTTCAGTTGCGGTCTCTCATGAAGTCTATTTCTGCTCGACTAGCTCACTGTTAATGGAGTACTGTTCCAATCGCGTGATCGGACGTCAGTTATGGCCTCAGTGATGTTAGTCCCGTATTTGTCGCCTGTATTTTTGCAACATCGTTTTCCCTTCACTATTAAAGGAGCACTGGAACAGTCGTATAGCTAGATTTCAGTTGCGGCCTCTTGTGAAGTCTAATTCTACTTGAGTAGCTCACTATTAAAGGAGTACTATCCCGGTCATGTGACTGGACGTTAGTTACAGCCTCCAGTGATGTTAGTCTCGCATCTATCACCTTTCCCCTTCACTATTGAAGGAGTACTGAAACGGTCGTGTGACCAAATTTCAGTTACGGTCTCTTGTGAAGATCATTTCTACATTGCTAGCTCACTAATCAAGGAGTATATATTGACATGGTCGTGTGACCGGATACCAGTTACGGCTTCCAGTGAAGTTCTTCTTGCACTATTAGCTCACTAATCAAGGAGTATACTAATACGATCGTATGACCGGATGCCAGTTACGGCCTCCAGTGATGTAAGTCTTACTTCATCATCTTCATTCTTGCTCTTCTAGTTCACTAATCAAGGAGTATACTAACACGGTTGTGTGACCGGATGCCATTTGCGGCCTCCAGTGATGTTAGTCTTGCGCCTATCATCCTACACTACTCGCTTACTATTTAAGGAGTATACTGACACGGTTGTGTGAACGACTTTCAGTTACGGCCTCTTGTGATGGTAGTCTTGCACCCATCACTACATTGCATCTAATCTCAGTGAAGTGATTGTGTGTCTGACCTTCATCATTCATCGCGAAGCGGTTGTGTGTTCGACCTTCGCTCTATACTTGTGTCTCGCATTCACTCACTCTCATTCATCATGCATTCACCTTCATCTCCAGCACTTCACATTTTTGTCTTGACAAACTTAACTTAGTTTCAAGTTAGTTCATTCTCATTTCTTATATTTTTCTAAGTTTCGTAGGTTTTAAGGTGTAAAAATAGTAGTGATTTTAGTCTTTGTCGTTCGCTTACCCGCACCCTCCGACAAAGAGGGGCAGTTGTAAGCATCCAATTTTTGCATCCCCTATCACCCTTCCCACTTTTCCAAATGCTTCAAGGTTTACCAAAGGCCCAAGCCCATTTGACCAAACTTGTACCCAAACAACTCAATCAAGCCCAATTACTTAATTCCATTACCCAAGCCCAAGTAGCCAAGCCTGATTACTCAATTGTCTTAGGATTTTTGTTCTTTCATATCTTCAGAGAAGATTGAATTAGGGGAATAAGAAGTTTTAAACTTTCTATTACATATCCACCATCATTTAGCTATTGCAATTCTTTTTCTGATAGCTGGTCACATGTATAGGACCAACTGGGGCATTGGTCATGGCCTAAAAGATATTTTAAAGGCTCATAAAGGTCCATTTACAGGACCCGAACCTGGGTGATCTATCCATGACCAGGATGAAGCTTGGGTGAAACTAAGTGGAGGTCCGAATTGACTGATGTTGAAGAATCAGCGGATGAGTTGTGGTTAAGGGTGAAATGCCACTCGAACCCAACTCAATTGCTTTAGTGAAAGCCTAATTACCATAGCTCAAGCCCAATTGTCATAGCTAAAGTCCAATAACCATAACCCATGACCCATCTACTATCAACCCATGATCCATAAGATCTAGTCCACATACCCATATCCAAGACCCACAAACCCAAGCCCACTTTTCACTTTCCTACAAAAGACCTTTTATTATTTTTTCAAACCCCAAATAGCCTCATTTTTGTGTTTACACACCTTTTTGACCACCCAATCATCCCTCGCCAAGTACACACCTTTTTACTAACCAATCACCTCCCTTACTCTCTTACACCTCTTACAACTCATTCTTACACCTCTTACAAAACAATTAATTCTCTTATACTCCTTTTGATCACCCAATCACCTCTCATCAGGTACATACCTTTTTGATTGCCCAATCACCAACCACATCCATTTTGACCAACCAATCACCTCCCTTCTTCTCACCCAACTCTCTATTAATTACCAAATTGCCACAACCTCTTGAAAACTCTATAAATACAAGACCCTCACCAGCCATTTCTTTCACCTCCAAGATCCCAAGTGGAAACTCTAGCTCTTTCTCATCTCACCCCTTATTTTTCTTTTTAGCCTTGAAGAAAGTTAGAAGAAGCCAAGGTTTAGAGCGTGTAGAGAATTCTAAAACTAAAAGCCTAGAGTTCTCCACTAACTCTCTTCCTTTGTGGACTCTAAAAACCTCTCACCTCTTGGAGCATTGGAAAAGAAGTCTTGGACGAGTAGGCACTCCTCCCTTTATTCTTCATCTTCTTCTTTACTTTATATTTGTTTGTTTTTATTTTTTATTTCTAGTCTTTTTTTAGAATCATTTGGAAAGATCTCTCTTTTCTCAAGTTTAGTTGGGTCTCTCTACACCAATCTAATGCTGTAGAGGGACCCCACCTCAAAAGAAATGAGATGTCTTCTTTTTTTTCTCATGTAAATATTTCTTTCTTTTCTATGTACCCACTAGTGTGGATATGGGTAGGCCCATAGAGAGTGGAAGCTAAAGCTATACCTCTCTTTTTATTTTGTTTATTCATTTAGATTCTAGTTCTTCTTCTAGAATCCTTTGGGAAACTCATCATCACTCAAATTTTCATATTTAGAGTCTTATTACATCATTCATAATGGTGTAAAGGGACTATATTAGAGAGAGATGATGAGTTTTCATTTTCTTCACTTGTCATTTTTTTCATTTCTTTCTCTTTCCTTCATGTTCTATTTTGAATGGATAAATGATGACTTAAGGACTTAAAGAGGACATTATCCAAAATGTCTTATACCAAAGACAATGATATTTGATTTATTATCAACACCAATCTAACAAAATAGGTGTTGGTAATAAACCATTTACTATTCATAATGCACATCCCTCTTTATGTCCTAAATATAATCTTTCAGCCAAACTTTTCCTTTGTCTTTCTCTTGGATTAAATTTGACTTTAGTTAAGTTTGCCAAAACCCTACCTATATGAAAATCCAAGAAAACATGATAAAATCTCAGAATACCAAAAGCATTCAAATATAACCAAAATACCAAAAACATTCAAATATCCCCAAAATCCAAAAAAAAATATAAAAATATAAAAAGACCGAAAAGAGACTTGTAGGTAGGGGTGTCAAAGGGCCGGGTTGGGGTAGGGCCGGGGTCAACCCTAGCCCTACCCTTCCTTATAAGAGTAGAGCCCTAGCCCTTCAAGGGCCGGGGTTGATTGGGCCCTAGCCCGGCCCCTCAAGGGCCGGGGCCGAGCCAGGCCGGAAGAAAGAGCGGAATTTTTTTTGTCATCTAAGATGATAAATTTTTTTTTTACTACACCGACTGTCAACCTGACATGGAAATGGATACCCTCATCTTTTATTCGGGTTTGGGATCAACATTGCAACAAAAAGAACAATGACAGAGTTTAAAAAAAAAAAACTTCCTTGTCAGTGACAGTCATGCATAATAAACCAAAACATAGTATAGGTAAACAAACAGAATAATAAAACTATATAGAACAAAATTTAAAATATGTTTAAATATAAAACTGAGAGTAGAGAGTAAGATATGAGAGAGAGATGATCGATGAAGAACCGAAATAGTATGTGGCCTGTGCGATTGAAGTTGAAGAATGAAGAGGCAAACTCTAATGTGAATACAAGTTAGGGTTTGGTCTGTGTTAGGTTGGTTTTTATAAGGTCTTTAGTTGGTGCAATTACAAATATAGCCCTACTTTCATAACGTTAATGAAAGGTTAAATGGAGCATATTAGTAAAATTATTAAAAATATATTTATCTTAAGATAAAGTAGGGCCGGGCCGGGCTGGGAAGGGCCGAGCAGGGGGAGCCCTAGCCTGGCCCAAGGGCTGGGGTAGGGCCGGGCTTTGGAGGGCCGGACTGGGCCGGGTACCCTTCTATATGGGCTTTTTTGACAGCCTTACTTGTAGGACCTTTTTAGCTTTGGTTAGCTCACCTAACCATAGTTAAATCTCCTCTAACCGCGGTTAGACTTAACACTTGTGCACTTGACCTCCCCGATCAATCAACCCTAGCCTCCGGGCTAGACCCTTGACCACCCTATGCACACACACATACCCCTAGCCTTGGCACAGACTCATGTGCTAGAACTACGCTCGGTCTGATCTCACCATGTGAGTACGTAGGCAACCCAACTCAGGTTCGACCCTAGTCATCTAGCTTTCTATATTTCTTGGATTAGCATTCTTTTAAACACTTGGACATTATAATTAATTTTGAGATTAAAATTGGCTTAAGTTTAGGGAATAGGTAACCATTGTGAAATGGAGGTCCTGGGGCGCCTAACACCTTCCCCGGGGCTTAATCGAGCCACTTACCTTAACTCTGATTAGACCATTTGCCTTAACCAAATGAACAATCCCGGGACCTATCCATAAGAATGAATAGGTGGCGACTCTCAAGTCAAACAATTATGTGAAAATTGGTAAAAATCTCATGCTCACAATAAGGGTACGGATGACACATGCCTATAGACGAGTATACAGGACCTGAACCATGCAACCCATGACAGGTGCCGTTAGCCCAGAAATTTCCCTTTACAACAAGTTTAACTTCAAGTATACTTTTCCTTGTATATGTGATCTTCATGATACATGAGATCCCTCTAGTAGGTATTTAAATTGATTTAATTCCCCTCTATACTCTTTGGTAGTTTCTTGTTTGGTTTGTACCAAAACCATTGTGACGGAGATTAGTCTTGTGAGATCGTGCTATTTGTGGTTGGCGAAATTCGAAGCCATCATTGATGGAGATCGGTCGAGAGATCGTAGTTGCTGAGATCTAGGAGAAGAATAATCTACTGCGGTTGGTCATGGACTTGCGAGTACGTGATTGCTTATTGAGGCGTGGAGTACTGAGTACTGATGATCATTGTACCGAATCTGATTGAGTAAAGTTTGAGTCTTGTAAGTATTTTTTTCTTGCTCTTAGTGATATCTCTTTGCTGGACTAGGTCCTGTGGTTTTTTCCAGTAGGGTTTTCATGTAAAAATATTCGTGTTGTGGTTTGTTTATTGTTTACCTCTTCTATACTTTAATTTGTTAAAATTAAAATTGGTAGACAGATCTTATGATAACCTATTCACTCCTCTAGGTCTTGAATCATACAAAAAGGGTAATTTCACCTCAACTATGACAGGTCATGAGACATTACAGGATCTACATGTTTGCCACCTCACCCCCTCTTTGTGTGGCAAGTTTTAGAAAGACCTGCTATATGAAAAAAAAAAGTCCAAATTGCCCTTAATTATTTGAAACATTCGGCTGTAATTCAAATCCAATTCTCTCTAAAGCTCCAAGGTATCTCCTCAAATATCTTACATAACTCCACCTCAAACCCAAAACCATTACCCTAGTCCACACACCTTACCTAGATTCAAAAAACCTAGAAAACCTTATGTGACCTTGTTTAGATTTGGCGGTGAACCATTTATGGCCAAAATGCATTCCCTATATCAAGCCTTGTCGGTAAACACTATAACATCATTATATACACAAATTTTGAACATCTCAAGAAATGAGACATCCTGAACATTGTTGTCAAATTACATTTGCTGTTGTGTAGAGTTTATTATTTTATGGTGGACTATCTTTCCAATTGCGATAAACCTAGATTGTTAATTACCTTCCCAGATTTGAGAGGAACCTCTGATAAAGAAGAAGAGCAAGAGAAAATGAAAGACAATAAAAATTGCAGTACTATTTTCATTGAAAGGGGTTTCCTAAGCCCCATATAAGCATTACGTACAGAATACCTTATTGAGGTCTTTGTATTGAAGAAAAGAGAAAAGGGGTGGTCATTTTGAAGACTCACCTTTTGTTCTCCATTCTAGGAGGCTTCTTTTTCCTGAACTTGTCTTGGCTTGCTATTGAGGGGAGCTCTCTGTTTTGGAGAACTCTTTTGTATGATTTTCTCTTCTTCGAGTCTTTGTTGTGAGACTCCCCCTTTGTACCCATGAGAGAGTTTATTCAGGTCCCTCTCTTGATCTCCCCTTTTTGGGGAGACCAAACCGGGGCCAACTCTCATTTGAGAGGGCATCTGTCCAAGGACAATTGGTTTTCCCCGGGGAACCTCTGGAGGCAAAGTTCTCATTGAGAACTCTGTCAACTCTGTTTTTTCCTTTTCTGGGGAAAACCTTTTATCTTAGAAAGAGAGGGGAAAATCTCTCACCCTTTAAGAGTCCTTATTCTTCTTTAAATGTGGGGTGCCATCATTGGGATTTAAGAGGGTGATCATTATCTTAGATCTCCTAAAAGAAATAAAGGACCTCTTTCCGAGATTCTCTGTCATGTGGCAGTCATATATCAATTACCAATTGGGGGGGGGGGGGGTGTCATGAGGGAATTTGTCAATAAGTTTGACTAAGTCCACAACCAATTTGGGATGTAGACAAGGTTAGGGATTAGCTTAGCTAGTCCGCAGACCATCTTGGCAACCAGGAGGTCCCGGGATTTCTAGTCATGGGTTAACCAAGCCCACAACCAAGTTGGGTCGCAGACTAGGTCTTCCACTGGTTTTTTGGACAGTCCGTAGAGTAGTTTTTTAAGGGCAGGCCTTTGGCCAGTCCGCGGAATTTTTTTTAATTAGGTTTTTCTGCAAGGACAAATCTTGGACACACGTTAATCCCCTTGGGATTGGCACTTGGCATACTTGTAAGGCATCATTACCTTGTTTGCCAACATTGAATGTTTGCAGACTTACGACAACTTAGAGGCTGGCCAGTTGTCACACGTGCCCTTGGCCTACGTGAAACCCAACTGCACATCCTTGTGTGAGATTTGGTGTGGGTAGGTGCATCATGCACCTGCAATATAGACGGTGAAATTTCACTACCCACAATTGGCTAATGTCGTTCAGGGAATAATGGTGAGAGTGTGGACTTTTTGAGGGATCAGGGGTTGGATGGAAGGTATAAAGAGAAGACCATCCCTTTTCCAATTTGAAAACATGTGTGAAAGGGAAAAAATCCCGTACATGCCACGCGTCTATAGCTGTTCAGCTGGTAGAGGGATGATAGCAAAAAGCCACCTGTGGATGAGTCTGAGGGGGCGGGTGTGCACCCTGAAATAAGCTTCGATGATAAAGTCAGTATAAGGCACAAGCACAGTATAAGGCACAAAGCACAAGCACAGTATAAGGCACAAGACACAAGCACAGTATAAGGCACAAGACACAAGCACAGTATAGAGATACTTATCGTGAGGTCACTGGGTATATGCACTTGAGGACGAGCTCTGGTGTTATGCTCTGGAGATTGTAGCTCAGGAGGCACAAAGAATATGGCTCAGACAACGTAGCTCTGATAACGTAACTCGGACAAGGCACGGACAACGTAGCTCTGACAAGGCACAGACGACGTAGCTCAGAAGGCACTGACAACGTAGCTCAGAAGGCACTGACAACGTAGCTCTGATAAGGCACAGACAACGTAGCTCAGAAGGCACTGACAACGTAGCTCTGATAAGGCACAGACAACGTGCTCTGATAACGTAGCTCGGATAAGGCAGCACGGATAAGGCACCGATAACGTAGCTCCGATAATGTATAGACAACGTGCTCTGATAAGGCACTGGTAACGTGCTCTGACAACGTGCTCTGATAAGGCACTGGCAACGTAGCTCTAGCTCTGATAACGTATACGTTGTGCATCCGTTGTGTATCAGACAACGGGTACGTTGTGCAGCAGACAACGTGTACGTTGTACAGCAAACAACGTGTACATTGTACAGCTCACGACGGGTACGTTGTACATCAGACAACGGACAACGAGCTCGGCACTATGCACAACACAACGGGACAACGGATTAGGCACCATTCACAGCTCAACGTATTCGGCACTATTCACAGCACAACGGATTCGGCACCATTCACAACACAATGTAACAACGGGTTTGGCACCATTCACAGCACAACGTGACAACGGGTTTGGCACCATTCACAGCGTCAGGCACAAGTACATGTGTGATTGCACTCATTAGATGATCAACTGCAAGGCCGTGCAAGTGGCCGTGTGACAGTTCATGGAGAGCATCAGGCGGACATGGCCTATCTGAGAGAATCCGGTGGTCATAATCGATTGTGAGGCTGTAAAGAGCATCAAGTAGCCGGATAACACCAAAGGAAGATGAGAGAATCAGGTGAGTGGCCGCCTGCACAGCACTTCGGGGGAGGGGTGTGAGTGACTCAAGCTTCTCAGATCTCCCTCTTCCTCTTCCTCTTCCTCTTTCTCTTCCTCTTCTTCTTCTTCTTTTTCTCTTGATCTCCTCTCTTGCCTTTCGCACCATCCATCCCTTCTCTCTGGTGATTCTTGCTTATTTACAGGTATTTGGAGTCATCATGACTTGTGCAGTCATGATAAGATCACCTGTCAGACAACACTCAAGTGAGCCAGCACATAGCCCAAGTGGGCTTATGTCGGCTAAATTGTCAGAATTTGTGAGCATGAGAAATCCCTATTTTACCCCTTCCTTTTACTCCTTTTTACGAATTTTATCCGTTACAATGTGGTTGGAGGATGCTAGTTTAGAAGACCACCTTAGAACTTGTCTTTGTTTCGCTTGTAGAGTACTCTACGTTGCCAAAAGATATTAGAGCCCATGGGAGGAAGAACTCATCAACGGATAATAAAAAGAAAGCTTGCCCAAGCACCAAAAAATCCCAAAATTACCCAATTCCAAGATAGGGAGGGGATCCTGTACCAGCATACCTGGTCAAGAAAGAATCATACAGTGACTAGGGACTAGGGCAAAGGAAAGGACAAAACCGCTGTAAGAAAGTCAGTATGAGCATATCACAAAGCTCTTATTGGTCTGCTATCTCTGTGATGGGTAAATCCGTATGAAAAAGGGCAACTTTTGTGTGAGATGGATAGTAAATATGGGAGAAGCGGGGATTGATAGGTTTCAATAACTAGTGGAAAGGAAAGAGTTGTTCGCTGCATTCCTTCATTTACAAAGATAGATAGTCGTTTAGGCTGACTAGCGAATCAAGGGGGAGTGCTTGCTTCCTCTCCTCGCTTTAGTAGTTAGGTCATGGTAGCAGCGGCCTTACAGTAGGTCGATTCAAGGTCATCAACTTGATGGTTGAGAAACCAAGGAAACAAACTAAATTCAGGATCATCTGCCCTTTTTCTAGGACCCTCTTTCTGATCTAACATAACATTACCGTAATCGAACTCCCCTTACATGCGGATAGCCTGGTCATTCATAACAATATTGTTGTCGTAAGATCCAAATCCAAATTAATTGTTTCATTAGGTTTGGAGCTGCACTAAAAAATATAAAATATCCTACTAATCCAGAGAGACTCCAACATCCACCACTTATTGAGTCCCATGAACCCTCTAGGCGCTTTCATATACTAGTTTTGTTATCTAGCTAGGTTCACACATACCAACTAAAATGTGACACAACTATTTTAATAATCCAATTGGGTTAGTCTTAACCCTAAAGAGTTAGTAAAGACCAGACTGGGTGTTAGTAATATTGAAAAGAAAACACGTGTGATATTCTGATTGGTACATGTGAGCCCACATAACAAAAATGGTAGATAGAACTACCTAGAGGATTTTCTCTTCGTCCCCTTTATGCTACTTAAAATTACTTGACAAAAGAGTAAAGCCAGTAGAACCACATGCAAACATAGAAAACAAGTCAAATCAGGAAGGAGCTAGTTTGGAATCCTAGTTGGGGCACAATTGCGACTTAATTAGGGTACAAATTAGTACAGTCCATACCTAACATGCGGTCTATAGCAAAGCTCCCCCATAGAAGCACCCTTAATGTAGGCAAAATCACAAGAAGGAGAAACTGAAAGAAGAAGAATCTGAACTCTGGTATTAAGATTATGGTAATTCAAATTAAAATATTGCTTACTTCTACATAAAAAGAGCCTTAAACAGAAACTAAACCATAAGATTGATATTGACCATCAAAGATCATAAAGATTGATGGTTCAAGATGTAAAAGAAAAGTCCTAAAGAGGAATTACAAAAATGTCCATACAGTCAAAATTACAAAATACCCTAAAAAAAAAAAATGATCCAAAAGTTATCAAAAAAATCCCAAAATAGAAACCTAAGCCTTGCAACCATGCAATTCTCACTGGATTCTTCTCGACGCACCCCCAAAATAAATGTTATAATAGTTAAAAGAACTCCTGAATCAAAAGTTATGTTGATTTAAGTTCTACCGTTGATCATGAATGACATTAATTATCAAGATGCTAACTTTAGTATAAATTTTAAATATTCTCTTCTGACGAATTGTATTAAGTGGCGAGTCGACTGGTTGAATTAGAAGGTTCCTTTTTTTCTAAAGTTAAATTATTGTGCATTGAATAAATTTACGAAAGAAGAAAACATCTTGAAATTTAGTCGATGTATGGTAGTTTTTTAATAGAAAGTAAGTAAAGCTTAGACAGAGAGAGATATGTAAATAAAAAAGAAAAATCTATGGTTTTGTCGGTTGTTTGTTTTCAAACATAACATAATTAAAATCAAGATAACAAATGCATATTTTTTTTGGTAGATAATAAATATAAGATAAAATATTCAAAAAATAAATAATCTTAAGAATATGATTTTTTAAAAAGCAAGATAATAAATGTATAATAACAATTAATAAAAATAATGGTAAGTATAAGATTTCTTAGTTATAAAAGATAGTATTTGCCTGATATTTCTAATTAAGGAATTCATAGCATGGGTGGTTATTCTCCATTTGTAAAATCTCTTCAACTTGAGTTCAACATAAGATTATTCTAGCTTTAAATTTACCAGGGGATAATTACTTTGTTTCATTTAAAATTATACTGATTCTAATTTCAATTGAAATTTAAACAAGAGAGCTAAACCATTCCTACCATAACGTTGTTGGTGTGCAAAAAAAATGTGACCTTGGGGTTTGAAGATAATACGACAAATAAATAGGAAAAGATTTAAAAGAACAACACTATATATATATGTATATGTACACACACATGGTTCATCCATGATAGGGCTATATCTACGGGCAAAGACAATCAAGAATTTTCATTATACAGAGATAATAGAGTACTGAAATTTCCACTCTCAAATACCACGACTGTTCTCTATGAGAATCACTAGGATTTATTGTGAGCCTGGCCTGCTCTTATTGTGAGCCTGACAATCTAGAGTGTTTTCATAATATATTAAGGAAACTTGAAAGGAGGATCCGACCATATGGCCATAGGCCCTCGATGTAGCCTCAGTTTACCACACAAATAATGGCAGTTGATATAAGTGGTGCAAACAACCCAGCAGGCAGACAAATTTTTATCCATAAGTTCTTTTTTTATATTAAAAAAAAAAACATAAACCTAAAGTCACAAAAAATATGATTAGCTACTAATCTTATTTTTATGGTGCTTAATCAGATTCTCACGTCATTTTCCTCTGCTTCAGGAGGTGAGTGGTGTTTATCAAGAACAAGGCATGTCCCCCACTACTAATCTTATTATTCTTAGCACTGGAGGGCTATGATGCCGTGCTTTTGAATGGAAGAGCTTAGTACTAAGCTTAACTTCAGAGTACAATGCTTGAGCTTGAAATGGAAATTACACGTTTGATGTCATTAGGGTATAATGCCTTTGTGCTCCAAGCCCATATAAAAAGGACCTGCTAATGAATGGGTATTTCTTTAAATTTGTAATTATGGGGCTGTTCTACTCTATTTCATTGGAAAATCAAGGTTAAAGCAGTATGAGATCCCCCCGCCCCCCCTAGCTAGGAGGCCACAAAGCCTTATCCATACTAACTTTTTTCTTTTTCTTTTGATACGATGGTTAGCGGTGTGCTACTATCTGTTCGATGGTTAGAGGATAAAAAGCCTAGTATATATTAAAAGTTCGGTTAAACGGTAAATATTTCAACCACTACACCTAAAGAGAGTATAATCTAATACTATAGTTACAGATACTATAGTTGCAGGGAAGCTATATATAATGTGGGATCCTTACTTTTAAAAAAGTTTGTTTCTCAGATTCACTTCGTTGGATGCTCAATTCTATCATGTCTCATTGAGTGATCAATAAAACCATCTATGCAGGAAATGATGAGATAAACTTGAGTCTATAACGTAGGGTATAAATCTTAAGAAAATATCATTGGATTAGAAACTTAAGGCACATACTTCCCTATAAATATCTCTTATAAGATAAAATATAAGGTATGACTATCTTTACTAATATAATGAAAATGTCGTTCATATATCGCACTTCTCATGTTTTTGAGTCTTACTTCCTACTTTTCGCTTTCTCTTTATTTTTTATTTTCGATTTTTTGCTCCGCTAACTATGGGAATAGACACAATCATACGGGCACATGCAGGCAGGTGTACTAAATCTAAAGTTAGATACAAAGATGTAATAACAAACAAACAAAAAAACTGTAATTCTATTATTAAAATCATGTGAATTTTTTAATAATCTTTTGGGTCTTTCTTGGGATTTTTTTTTAATCTTCCTTGAGATAATCATTATCACTTCGCTTTAATTTTTCCATGAATTCTTACATCTCTGGATAACTCTCGAATTTCATAGGTCGACTGTTTGACTATAGGTGTGTATAGATACATAGTATGCATGTAGAGCACAAATATGAACACTTTGATGAATTGGGTGTGTGTAATCGATTGGATTCGATTCTATTCACTTCCCAATAAAGCTCTCTTGAGAGCAGAGCCTGTAGAGGCCCTTTTGCAATGAGAACGTGCATCACTAGAGACAAAGCAAGGAGAGCGTTGGGGGGCCATGATCAAGCCAAACCGTCCTGTCTCTCATAATGTTTATCTGCTCCCCATCCATGATGCCATATCCCACAACCCATATTTATGTAATCATGGCTACTGAGTCATCTAAGGAGCTACGTGACTCTCAGGGTCCCACACCCTTTATAACCTAGAGATCGAATCACAGCGGATTGCAGCCAACAACCCTTATTAACTGTGGTTAAAATTCATTAACTCTTAGGTTCAACAATATAACTTGATTTTTAATCAGAAAGAAAAATATCAAAAAAATTGAGGGAATTGATATAGAAAAACTCTCCATAGTATGTACTATCGAGAACTGGATTGTCCAATTCAAAATCTAACAGTTCCAAGGCTCAAGCATTTAATTGTAGACCCCACTTTATGTTTGATGCTTGATGCTGTGAGATTTTAAATGGGACTCTCCATAGTGCATATTATCGAGAGTTTTTAACCACTTCTTAAAATTTAATTAGTTAAGAAATTTAATCCTTAGGGCTAATATAGCCAAGTTTATATTATTGTGTCTTTAGAGTTAATGAATCTTAATTATAATAATTGGGGTTAAAAGGGACACGTATTGGCTTGATAGCGATTGAACTCTCTCTGAGTTCAATTGCAATTGGCTGTGATTCGATCTCTATAAGCTAGTATCATGTAGTATGAAAAATAATGCAATATACTCGATGGGAAGTGCTAATGGGAATCGCTTGAACATCCACTTTGTTAGATTTCACCGTAAGGATGGTTTTTATGGCAATCCATTAAAGTAACAATATTTTTTTTCCAATTATTTAAAAAGACTAAGAAATTGATGCCACATCAATGACGTGACAATGCAACAATAAATTGAAATACACTTTTGCTGATGTAATGCAATCTTCTTGGGCTTTTGGACAACTACAACACTTTCGGCGAGTCACTTGCAAACAGTATCATTTTCCATTAAAGCACACTAAGCCTCTCTACCTAAAGTTGTTCCATTTTTATGAGAAAGGTCTATGGATTAAATTAGGGGGTGTCAACGAGCCGAGTCAGCACGTAAGCCAGTTCGGCTCAACTCGAAATAAACTGAACTTGAGCTTTTACATTGGACTCGTTGAGCCGAGCTGAACCTTAAAAGTGAGCTCAAAAAATAAACGAGCTGAGCCTGAACAATAGGTGGCATAACTTGATTAATTTTATAATAATAACCTTTAAAAGTTAAATTTATATTATATATTTAGTATACCTTTTTTTTTGGTAAAACATATTTAGGTGGTATTTGTTAACACTAGTCTAAAAAGAAGTGCTTATTTGAAAATTATGCTTAGTTGGACTTTAGATTGTTAAATTGAAGGTTAAGTACATGTCTACGTTCTACTTTTTAAAGTAGAGGTTTTTACCCCTAAAATCTCTAAAATGTAGACATGCAATTAACCTTCAACTTAACAATCTCAAGTCCAACTAAACATAATTTTCAAATAAACACTTCTTTTTAGGCTAGTGTTAACAAACACCATCTTGATATACATTAACATAATTATTTCCGTTTAAGTTTTAACTCAAGCTTTCACAAGAGTCACATGACATCCCCCAAAAAAAAAAAAAATGCCATTTTAATTTTTTATTATTATTGAATTTAGTGCTTATCAATATATTTTAAAAAAAAATATAAATTTATCGAGCCGAGCCGAGCTTGAGCTCAACGATTTGTGGACAAGCCGAGCCGAGCTTGAGCTGTTATAAAATTCCAATGAACTGAGCCGAGCCGAGCCAAGCCCGAGCATCTGTAAAATTCCAACGAGCCGAGCCTGAGCAGTGCCAGCTCAGCTTGTTTACACCCCTAGATCAAGTCCTCGGGGAGAGAGTGCAAAATTCTCTACTTGAAATCAGGTAGATGATTCTTTATAGAGCAGTGATTAGCAGACCTGGGAAATGGGCTATCTGATCGGATCAACTGCGTAAGCCGTAGCGCGCTAGCGCCCCTATAGAGTCAGGCTCTTCCTCTATGCTATGAGAGAGACTCCATCCAAATCTGCCACTCGTTGGGTGACTCTTTTCTATGAACACCCAATATTCGTAGCGACAACTTTGTCGTCTAACTCTAGTAACCCTTCTGGAGCTCTTCAAGTGGTGGATTTACCAGACGTGACTTCTGGAATTCTTCCCAACAACGGTTGAGGCGAATTTTAAAATCCAAGGCTAGGCCTCATTGGTCCAGCCTTGGATTTTAAAATCTATTTCCCAGGTACGTTAATTATTTCCCTTCTTCATACAAGTTCACATGACCAAAGAAAATGCGCCAGTGGTCTCTCTTTCCAAGAATTGATGTAAGCTTTTTCTGACGGGATGGGATTGTCTCTGGCAGGAGCCAGAAAAAAGGGTCTCTGACTTCCACACATCATCCAACATGTGGTGATAAAAAGGAGAGAAGTCATTTCATTTTCTTATCATGTTTTTGATTTCTCCCCACTTGATATCTCTCCCCCTTTTTATCGCCACATACTGGGAGAGGAGTGGAGCCAGAGACAATCCCGTGCCTTTTCTAAGTCCCTACATAATCTACTTTAACCTTAAAAATTAATACTATTTTAACCTTAAAATTTTTTAATGCTGATGAATAAGAGTTGAAGAGAAACATATCACAGTTTCCTTTGCTATGCGGGCTTGGATTAAAGAAATCCCCTCACTTCTAGGTAAAAGCTTTGTAATAAAAGAATAGCAGTAATTAGCGAACCTGGGTCCGCTGCTTAACTTTTCCGCCATGTCCTTATGTCCTCTTAAACACCCTTTTAATCTTGATTAAACTTAACTAATTTAAAATTAAGATAAAAACTAAGATTGGATTGCTTAACCATAAGGGTGAGTGAATCTTAATCATAGTTAGTGAGTATTAAAAGGTCGGATGTGGACCAATGAGGACAAGCTATTTTATTACATAATGGAAACCACGGGTAAGTTAACAATTTTCCACGAATATATAAAGGAAAATATCTCAGCAAGAATCCACATCGTTCATATCAGCACAAACTTAATGATTGGATTATGTTGATGATTATGAAATTAATGGGGGCTACCACAAAATTCCCCAATGAAAAGATGATTGGGATATTACACCGTCCGCATCTGATGATTTGGATAGCACAGCTAATTACATCTTTGATGGAACTTTGATGGGTATCATGTGTGGTGAAATTCATTGCTCTCTTCAAGGATAAATTGACTTTTTCATATTGATATTATAAGTGGGCAAGTTAACTCTCTTGTTCTTTGTTTAAAGGCCAAGTAACTCTTGAAGGAAATGGAGAGGTTGACTTTACTTACATGATTTTGTTCTTTTGTTTAAAGGGCAAGTAACTCTTCAAATAAAATGGAGAGGTTGACTTTACTCGATGGATTTTGTGAGAAATAATATGTATATTTTTAGGGCAACGCTAACGCTCTCTAAGTATATGAATAAGGGTATTTTTACTAAGAACAAATCATTAAATGCTAAATACAGTTTCACTTTTCCTGTAATTTTTTTCTATTATTTAGTAAATTGTCTCTTAAAAAAATATAAAAGTACCCTTTATTTAATAGAATAGTCTTCAATACACGGGGTAAAAGTTCAAAAAGTCTGGTGAAAGTAACAAATTCACACACCAATCAAAAGATAGCATTCCTCATTTATTGAATGACAACTATTTACTAAGGGAATGCTATAAGCCCGACTCACGCTAAGCATACTCCCTATATTTTGGGAAAAGAGGAATAACTTGTGAGACCCACAACACTGAAGGGGTTGACCAGTGGTTCCTACGACTTACGCTTCAAGAAACGGAAGGTCTTGGGTTTAACCGATCATTGATGATGCATATAGATTCTTGACCTGTGAAGACAATGCATACACGACCTTCAACTCAAATTCTCTCGAGTTCTCGATCGAGAAGATACAATCTAGAGGTTTACTTAAGAGGTGGAGCTCTGACGGACTGCTTAAATACATTATCTAAGGTAGGTGTTTATAGTCTCCTAACACATCAATGAGCCATAAATTCTGCAGAATCCCAATTACTAAATTAATCTTAAATTCACCATTGTTTGAATACGTCTAATCCCCTAATTTGGAGTATACTTAATCCGGGACTATAATTGGAATAGAAAAATCTTGTATTATTCCACTTGGTCTGTAATGATCATTATAATAAAAAAAATAAAATATTTTATTTATACAAACACCTATTTTTTTTAATGAAGATAATTTTTTCCAGATTCACTACTTAAATTTTGGAAATCGTATACGACGTGCTGTCACATAAAAACATGCTTTAAATAGCAAAACCAATATAGTGGTGAAATAAGACCTAGATAAATAAACTCATTAATACCAGATCATGAAGGCTACATGCAATATCTACGTTACAACATGATACCATTTTATGATCACCATATTAGTACCATCATTCTCCATTGTCTCAATACATGTAGTAAGAATAGACAAATACAATACATATAGTAGGAAAGTCAATTGTTAGATATCATTTAAGAGATTAACTATGTACAAGAGCTCCGGTTGAATAGTCAACCGAAGCAACCCAAACTTTGCCTTGGGAAGTGATAGTTTGGTAATTATGAACACACATAAGAGTTTTTTTAACAGTAAACTTTTTCCATAAATATCATTTCCCAAGACAAATTTTGGGTTCCTCCGGTTGACTATTCAACCGGAGATCCTGTTCATTGTATTCTCATCATGTAATCATGGTCTCAAAAGAAATAGACAAATCAAATATATGTAACGGGAAAACCAATTGTCTGTAATGAAAATGCTTTGTAACATACTCCTACTAACCAATTAAACCAAGCTAGCTACTAGACCCATGTGAGAGACATGCTCTACCTCATGATTTAATCCTTTGCTTAATGGGCCAAACACCTCATTTTTTAAATTCTCTCGTAACAAAAGACGACCTTATGTCTATGTGCTTTAGATCCATTTGAATTCTTATTATTTTGAGGGAAATAAACTACTATGGAGATATCACAATACATCTTCAGTGGGAGTAATAGAACTGAAAAGCTTAAATCCAGGAAATAGAATTCCAAAATCACATAGCTTATAGCTTTTTCAGTAACTTTATAACAAGCAATGCATTTCCCTTACATAGTCGAGGATTTCATAAATGAATGCTCAACACATTTTTACTAGATAGTACTCCTAACAAATAAGAAAATATAACTTGACATCAATTCCTTAGTAATTGTTCGAATCTGAATACCTAATAACCTCTGTAAGCACCCCATTTTTGCATCCACTTCTCGTTTCTTTCTTCTTCAGAGCTCCAAGGCATCAACAAAAACCCAAGCCCAACACAAGCTCATATACCCTCCATTATCCACCCAAATACCCTTCCTTATAGCCCCAACACCCATATCCAAGCCCAAGACTATAAACCCAGCTTATTAAACTCATTTCTGCCAAAAATAGTCTTTTCCATTTGAACTAGTCTGGTTCCGTTCAAACGGATTTAGGGCCATTCGAACAAATTTAGCCACTATTTCTGTATGCAATTCATCTTTTTTCTCCAGAGCAATTCTGTTTGAATGGGCACTTAAGCCATTTGAGTGGCCCACGCAGAAATCGAATATTCGGGAATCCAAACTCTAATTTAGCCGCCCAATCTCCCTGCTAAATACCTCCAACAATTACCAAACCACCCTAATCATAGGAAAATCTATAAATACTCAACTCATTCAAGCCTTAGACTCTAATCTCAAACCTATAGACCAAAACCATAATCCATCTTCTTCTCCAACCCAAAATCTTGAATTTTCTTAGAGAGGAAGCCAACCCCATTAACCCTAAGCTTTTCTAATTCTAATTCAGACCAAATCCCTAGAGGTAGGAATACCTAAGGGTGCAAGCCAAAGCCATACCCCTTGCGCAAGGACTCGTCTCTTAGAGCTTTGAGAAGCAAAGGAGAATGGTAGTTTTTCACCTCACCCTCTCCATCCTTCAACTTTTTCTCTTCTTTCTAGTTTTTCTTACTTTAATTCTTATTGTATTTCTCATTGCTTTTGTTTTATTTTCTTTCTTTTGGGTTCTAGTCCTTTCTAAAGACATTTTGAGAACCCCTCCTCTTCCCTTAGTGGGTTTCTCTACATCACTCTATTGGTGTAAAGGGACTTCATCGAAAAGAGGAGGATGAGCACTCCTATCATTTTTATATAGTTTTTTTTTATTGCTTTTTTTTTTTCATTCTTAGGTCATTTCTAACTACTTTTTAGAAGGTCTCTCCCTCAAGATTAATTCAGCCCTTCTACACTAAATCCAGTGATATAAAGGCCTCTATTCTAAAAAATGAGAAGTCTTCAATTTTCATTTTTGCATTGGCTTTCCATTTTTCGCATGTTCTTTCCATTTTTTTAGGGTTCGTCAATAGTCGAGACCTCTTTGTCATCATGTGTGTATTTTCGTCCACAAGGTCATGCTCGTTTGAGCAAGGCTCATTCCGTTTGAATGAGCATGATTTGCGTTGCCCTTTCCTTTCCCTCTATTGACCAATTCTCCACCCCTATGTTAACCCTACCTTAAGTTAATCATTAACTCTGGCTAAATCCCCCAAACCAATAAAAAAATGGGTTCAAGATGATTGACGAACACTGTCCGTTCGAACTAGACAACTCTAGTTCGAACGGACATGGTTCTATAGAGTTATAAAATGAATCCAAACTCGTTCGAATGGCTTTAGTTTTGTTCGATTACAGAATTGTAGCCCGTTCGAACCATACCAATTTGGTTCGAACTGACCTAATGTTGTAACTGTGAGCACAGATTCCGATTACCCACATTTGGCGTGATGCTATGTTTGGAGTCGCCACTTATTAATTTAGTAGGGATAAGTCTCAAGTAATGGATAAGGTCTTAGTCTGTTTAGAGGTCTGAGTAAGAGGTTCGGTTAAGCCCGGGGAAGGTGTTAGGCACCCCAGCGCTTCCGATTTACAACGGTTCCCTACTTACTAGGTTTAAGCCAAATTAATGTCAATGATTAGTCAAATGTCTTAAGTTTTAGTTTATACTAATCCAAGAAGGGAATAGCTAAACTAGGGTCGAATCCGGGTTGGGTTGCCTACGTACTTACATTGGGGTGAGATCAAACCGAGCGTAGTTCTGGCACATAAGCCTATACCGAGGCTAAAGGAGTGTTGTGTGTGCACCAATGGTAGCTTAGGGTCTAGTCCGGTAGACTAGGATTGAGTTGATCGGGGTTGGTCAAGTGCGTGGTATTGGATCCGGTAGGTGGATAGTCCGGTAGACTAAGGGCCTGGGCCCGGTAGGCTAAGGGTGCAAACTTGGAGGCTAAGGTTTAGTTCGGTAGAATAAGGGTTGGGCCCAATAGGCCAAGATTCGGCCCGATAGGCCTTGGATTGGGCCCGAAGGTCAAGAGCGAGTCCGGTAGGTTTTAGATTGAGCTCGGTAGGCCAAGGATAAGCCCGGTAGGCTAAGGTTGGGCCCACTAGGCCAAGGGTAAGTCCGGTAGGCTTAGAGTTAGGCCCGGTAGGCCAAGAGAGGTTTAACCGAGGTTAGGGTTGCTAACCGAGATTAGGCAAGGTCCAAGGTATGTTTATGGTCCTTTAGTGTTTTTTGAACAATTTTAGGGATTTTTTTCAAATTTTCCCAAGTTAAATGGGCTAACTATGGTTAAGACATGAGTTTAATCATGGTTAGTCTGGATAACTAAGGTTGGGCAATGTACAAAGTAAGATTTGGATTTATATTGTCATTTGATATTTTCTATGATTTTTGGAATTTTCTAAGGGTTTAAATGGGCTTAACCATAGTTAAACTAAGAGTTAACCATGGTTAAGCTCATCTAACCATGGTTAGACATGAGCATGTAGTCCAAAAATGTCATTTTCTCAAGTCTTAGAATATTTGGAATTTTTTGTGATTTTTTTCAGATTTTCCAAGGGGGTTAGTTCAACTAACCATGGTTAATGCTTAACCATGGTTGAGTTAACCATGGGTTAAGGCAAGGCAGGGCCTGGAGATGCTTGGGATGGGCCCCAGGGGCCATGTAAGGTCTAGTGGAGGGTTCCCATGGGCCCACTGTATAGCCCACAAAAGCTCAAAAAACATATTGTTGGCAGTCTGATTGCTGACACTTAGACAGTTTTCTGGTTTTCGAATTTTAACCATGGTTAGGCTTAATCACTGGTCTCGAGATGTTCAGGTAAAATGTATGGGAGATCGAGGGTTACAACCCAGGCCTTTTAGTGGGCCCTGGGAGTGCTCCGGTGGGGCCCACAGGCCTTAAAACAGTAAGGTGCAGGGGTGTCGGCACTGTGATTACCGACACCCTGCGATTTTTCCAAAAAAATAAACAGCCCTACGGGGCTGTTTTGGGGGTGTTACTAGAGGTTTCCTCATGATGTGAGGGATCCCTAGATGACCTAGAGACTACCTGATGTGATGTTTTATCCTTAGGGGGTTCCCCATACCCATGGTGAAGATGGGGGAACCCTTTTAATGAGTTTTTTTTTTGCAAGAACAAAAGGAAATAAGTCCCCTAGATGGATCAGGGGCTCACATGAGGCTGAACAACAAAAATAAACGGGGTAGGGGAGAGCCTTACCTTGCTGCTACACTGGAGGTGCTGGTGAGGACCGTGGTGGGTGGTGGCGGCACTGTACGTGGCGGTGGCGCTCGGTAACACTACCCAGACGATGAGGAAGGAGATGGGGAAGCTTCTGGGAGCTGCTGGGCTTGCCTAATGGTCTGGGGAGAAGGCTAAGGCTTGGACTTGGGCAGGGGTTCGAATATGGGGATTTGCAGAGTGGGTCTCATAGTCATGGGGGCGTCCCATTTATAGGGGAGAGCCATGGGGACACCCATGACATTTGTACAGGGTTTAGTGGAGGTTCAGGAGGCCAGAGTGGGGGTCTGCAGGTCAGAGAGGGTGGCTGCCCTCGTGCTTGAACCCTATAGGGGGTAGGCATGCTGCAACAAAAGAAAACCAGGGGGTGTTAGCAATGTGATCACAGACATTCCCAAACCTTTGAAAATTATGGGTGTCAGTAATCCCATTACCGACACCAAGGGGTTTTGCCCAAAGGGCCTAGCATAGGGTATGCATGCAGTACGAGAGGTTGGTTTTCTGAATTTTTTGGCCTGGGCTTGGGCCCACACCCAGATTTTTGGTCTTAGGTATTAGGGCTTAAGCCCTAAGGGTCTAGGGCTTACTAGGGCTTGGGTTTACCTAGGTTATTGGCTAGACTAAGGCTAGGGCTAGGCTATGCTAGGGCTAGGCTAGGGCTAGAGCTTACCTAGGGTTAACTAGTGGTCTAATCATAGGGTTAGGCTTGGGATTGCCATAGAAATTAAGGCTTAACTAGGATTGAAACCTAGGGTTATACCTAGGGTCACCTAAGGTTTGCTAGGGTTAGGCTAGGCTAGGCTAGGGCTTGGCTAGGGCTATGCTAGGCTAAGGATTACCATGGTTAAGAGGCTTAATCATGGTTTGTTAGGGGTGTAAAAATTGGGTGCTTACAGCTGCCCCTCTTTGTCAGAGAATATTGAGATTAGCGATTTGAACGACAAAGACTGGAATCATCTAATTTTTACACCAAGATTGAGTTTAGGAAAATGCAGTGGGGTGTGTGTTGTGCAAATGGTGAGTGCTTGTGAAGTGATCAAGACTATTTGCTAGGGGATAGCGAGTAGCTGAGGAAGAAGATGAATCCAGGGATGGCATGGCCCAGAGGTGCTTAGCCGAAAGAATGTGTCGCTCAGAAGCGGTGGAGATTTTGATCAAAATGGTGTTTCCCGAGGGATATGAACTGAAACGATCAGAGGACACATGGGGTGTCGAGAACACACGGGGTGTTAAAAGGGGAGAAATGCAGGTGACACTGTGGTGTGACGAGGTTATCACGGAGCACACAAGATGTGTAGGACACACGGGGGTGTCGAAAAGAGGGACATGTTGGTGAGACTACGGTGTGACAAGGTTGTCACGGAGCACACAGGACGTCAAGGACACACAGAGTTGTCACAAATGGGGACATACTGGTGAGACTGCGGTGTGACGAGGTTGTCACGGAGCACATAGGACGTCAAAGACACACGGGGGTGTCATAAAGGGGAACATGCTGGTGAGATTGCGGTGTAACAAGGCTATCACGGAGTACAGAGGATGTCAAGGACACAAGGGGGTGTCAAAAAAAAGGTGGACATGCTGTTGAGACTACGGTTGTGACGAGGTTGTCACAGAGCACACAGGATGTCCAGGACACATGGAGGTATCACAAATGGGGACATGCTGGTGAGACTGTTATGTGACGAGGTTGTCACCGAGCACACAAGACATCAAAGACACATGGGGGTATCACAAAGGGTGACATACTGGTGAGACTGGGTGTGACGATGTTGTCACGGAGCACACAAGACGTCACGGACACACGGGAGTGCCAAAAAAGTTTTGAGGCGTGATGCCAGATTAACATTGGAATTTCCCATGAGGGACTAGATTTTGATCATGCAAGATATGATGTTATGCTGTCATGTAGGAATAAAGATAAGGATGCTTTCCTATGACTCTATTGCGGTTCGCGATTGGCGAGGATGCGTGATGTCGGCTTCCTTTGCTTGTTGGCAATGGGCTGCTTGACGCAGGTTGGTACAAATTGATCTTGATACCAAAAGTTAATTTTGAAAATCTTTTTTTAGAAAGTGTGTAGGAGACTTTTACAACGATTTTAGTTTTGACAATAAAAAAATGTTTAGTTAGCTTTTAGATGTGCCAGTAAAGCGTCTATGCTAGGACTTACGGGGATTTATGAATCGTCTTTCACTCTCGAAGAGAAGAGTATGATTCAGAGTAGGATGCTACCGGGGGTAGACAATCTTGTCAAATGCTATTGCAAGCTGAGGGCCCTGGATGAGGAGAAGCTTTCTGATGGGTTCTGTAAGCTTCTGGACTCTTGCTAGGGAAGAGTACTGATGTGAGCCGTCGGAGGCTTCCACTGGGGTTCCATTGGGGATTTAAAGATTGTTTTGCTGTCAAGGCTCTTCTGGGGAGTGGGTTTCTGCTGTAGACCACTGCTAGGAAAATTTGGTTTGTTGGGGATTTCCCGGTGTTTGCCTACTTCTGGTGAGATGTTTTTCGAAGAATTCCCTACTGGGGAAAGCTTAGAAGTTACACATCTGTTGGGGATATTTCCCGCTAGAATCTCTATTGGGGATATCTGTCCGCTGAGAGTTGCTAACTGCTGGGGATAACTGGGGACTCTGGGAAGCCTGATTGCTGTCGGATGTTGCCAAACTGATTTTAATCTTTTCTTCCTTTTTTACCCTTGGAATGACCAAGTCATGGGGTTCGCATAATTTTGTGCGATGAGGTCATTTCCGGTTTTCCTTATGCCTGCGAAGCTGATTGATTTTTGTCTACTTTTTACCCCTAATCGTAAGACTAGGTCTGGGAATTACGTAATTTTTGTGCAATGAGGCCATTTCCAGTTTTCACTCATGCCCGCGACTGGATGAGGAAGCTTGTGATTTGCTGAGAAAAAAATGTCTTCTCCCTTCCTTGCCCTGAACAGCGCTCCTTTGGGGCGATGGGGTGATATTTCCCGTCGATGATGTAAATGTGATCTTATGCTTGCACTCATAGTTTCTAGGGGATCTAGAAGGACTTAGAGTAGGATGAAATGTAGGCTCGGGGGCCGAAGTTTGGGACACCCTGGGATGTAGTTGATTTATACTCTCTTGGAGGTTTTTTTTTTGCTCCGCTGGAGAATTTGAGAGAGGTTGTTTCTTCCGGGGAGTATGAGAGAGGTTGTCTCTCATGGGAGGAAGAGTCCAGAAATTTTTATCTCTGTGGGGAGTCTCTGACCCTTGAAAATTTTTCGACTTCTATTTTGAGATTTCCTTTGATGGAAATTTTGTATACTTTGATGTCGACTCCATCGAGGAATTTGGGAGGGATTTTGACTCTATTTGGGGATATTGGGGGGATTTTCCCTTTTAGTGACCACACCTGATTTGTCAGGTTGCCTACCTACCCTTTGCAGGATCAGGTCATAACGTAGTTCAGGCAGATGCCACAGGTTGGCAAGAGAGGGTGTCCCTGAAAAGGTTTTGTGAAAGAAAGACTTTTAGGCTCGAGGGGCTAACTAGCGGATTTCATTGATTTTTGTAAAAGGGTTTACAATATTGGGGATAGGGAGTGTGCCAAGGATGGCTTCCTGTCATTTCCCAGAGAAGCTATGAGTGTAAAGCGCCTATCAGATCTAGACCCTAAGTGTAGTGTCTTTTGACTTTGCCCATGCTGACGGATTCTGGGAGGTCTTCATCATCCATGCGTCGAAGCTGAAGGGCGTCGCCTGAGAATTTGTCTCGGACAATATATGTGCCTTTATGGTTAGGTGTGAACTTGTCCCTTGGGTTAGGACGGTTTGGTAACATTTTTCGGAGAACTAGGTCACCGACTTCAATGTTGCGGGGCTTGACTTTCTTGTCGAATGTCCTAGGCATACGCCTTTGATAGGCCTGTGAGTGATTGATGGCTTTTAGTCGTCGTTCCTCAATCAGATTCAGCTGCTCATACCGGGTCTGAGCCTAATCTGCCTCTGAAATTTCTACTTTTATTAACACTCAGAGTGATGAAATTTATACTTCGACGGGGAGGACTGCTTCCATACCATAAGCCAGAGAAAATGACATTGCTCCAGTTGAGGTTTTGATGGATGTTCTATAGGCTATGAGGTTCGGACTGGGCCGGTTGAAGAGGAGGCTTGGGCCAGAGCCGTGGGCCAATTGGCAGGACAGGGGATTGTGTAGATAATCTGCACTTTGTCAGTTTTAAGAGTGCGGGTTTGTGTTGGGGCCTAAATGGCCTGGATATTTGATAGAGGAAGAGGGATAGTGACTATTTGTCGGTAGGAGGGCTTAATGATGTCATCGTCTACTACCGGTGCATCGGATCTAGGTTGCCCTGCCCCGGGCTCTTCTCACTGTATTAAGTTGACTTGATTGTTATATGGGGGCAGTGGTGCCTGGTTGATGCTAGTATTGCTTGGATCCAGCTCAACCTTACCCTCATCGAGAAGATCTTGGATGGCGCACTTTAGACCAATACAGTAGCCTATTGCATGGCCTTAGCCTTGGTGAAAGACACAGTATTGATTGACATCATAGTTTTTGTTTCTCTTGTCTAGGGTAAAGAGGGAGTTAGGACCTCTTAGGCAAGAAGACCCTGTTTGGTTAAGAACTCTAGCAGTTGACTGAGAGTTTAGGGGAGATGAGTAAAGTTCCTAGGGAGCTTGTTTTGCTAGTTTTGTCCCTGGTTAGGTCGGGCTGGCCGGGTGTTTTTGACAACTGGCTGTTGCTGAGCTGGAGCTGTTGGAGCTGAAAATCTGATGAGTGCTGCAGAAGCTACCATGTGTACACTTTCCTTCTTTTTTTGGTCTCGGGGACCGCTGTTCCTACTGGTTTAGGGTATTGCTTTCGGAGGATCAAATCCTAAACTGGAGTGGATGACCCCACTCTTGATGGCCATTTTGATGCGGGCCCCAGTCTTGACGATGGTGCCGAAATCAACCACGGGCAAAGTGACCATCAGGGTCGAGTAGGGTTGCTTCAGTGTACCCATGAACATGCTTACCAATTCCTCCTTAAGGATAGGAGTAGGGACTTTAGCTGCCATCTCCCTCTACTAGGTGGCGTATTCCAAGAATGATTCATTATTGCGTTGGCTCATCTGTTCGAGCTGGCTCCGCTGAGGTCGGAGCTCCTGATTAAAGGAATACTGCTCCACGAAGTAGTCAATGGCATCCTGCCAAGTCTTGATCCTCTATTTGTCGACCGACATCCACCACATTAGGGTTACCCTCTTCAAGCTCTTCTGAAAGTACTATATAAGGAGGGGCTAGTTCTTCTGGTGCAGGAGTATGCACCCGAGGTATAACTGTAATTGTTGTTTCGGACAGCCTTAGCCATCATACTTGTCGAAGTCGGGTACCCTGAAGCCCGCTGGAACTGCATCCCCTGAAGAGAAAGTCAAGTCCTCTAGCAACAGACTGGTGCTAGTAGAAGCACCCTTCATCTTTCTCATTTCCTCCTTCATTTGTTTGATCTCCTCGTGCTGATCATGGAGAGCTGACATCGGGTTTGAGGAAGAAGATGGTCTATCCTGATTAATGTGAGAGGCCTTGGGCTACTCTGCTCCCTCGAAGTGCTCATACTCCATGTCTCCTCCGCCTGTAGCAGGTCCAGGGTTAGGGATGAGGATTGGGTTATGGTGAAGCTCGGGAATAGGTTGTTCAGATGACTCACCGGTTGGGTTCCGGGTAGAGGGTTCATCGATTCGGGTTCCAATTAGAATCTTCAGTGATTCCTGAACACTGTCAAGTTTTACTTGCATGGCTGCAATGTCCCTGTCATGAACTTGTAAGATCTCACTAGTCCGCTGTTGCTGATCAACTAGTTCTGCCATTTTATCTGAACTACTTTCTGATATGGCTCGTGTGGGCACCTGTTCTGAGACCGGTACTTCTGTGAGGACTACGTCAGCTACTTCTGCGAGAATTTTAGTTATAGAGCGAGTCATGGGTCAGCTCATGCAATTGAAATGAATGCAATGACTAATCACGATTATGCATGATAAGACAGAATGCAGGAAAAGATTTTTCATTGCATGAGTGAGTGAGTGAGTACAGGACAGTGACTCAAGGAAATAAAAAGAAAAGACTCAACCCTAAGCAAGTCCATCAGGGATGGCAAAGTCAAGCGGCTGGGGCACGCCTTCAAGATCCATAATCTGTTGTTGGAGGTATATGATTTCAACCTCAATGTGTTCAATTGTTTCCGTGTCATTGAACATATGAGATCCATACTGTTGGATCCAACTGGTCATCTCAACCTTTGCACTATCAAGTTGTTCTTGATGGAAGTGCAGCTGGGCCCTGATGATGGCGGTCTCTCGGGCATCGCCCCTACGTCTCTTCTGAAGGGATTGGACTGTATACTCAAACTAGTCAACTTGTTCCTGCATGGCTAGGAGTTCATGGTTCTGCTCCGCTTCCTGTTGCCTAAATGCTCATTGGGCTTTTCGAAGCCGCTTCTCTTTCTCCTGAATCTGTAACTGCCTTTCCAAGAAGAAGTCTGTCCAGGGAACCACCATTTCAGCTATGGGTATGGTTCCACGAGATGGAGCTGCAACTGGTGTGGGCAGTTCCCTGGGTGCGGGCATATCAAATGGAATGTCGAGATTTTCCACCCATAGTCGGTATACAGAATCAGTTGGTGGTCCTATTGTAACCACAAAGTCTGGCCATTGATCTCTCCTGGAAGTTCGCCAATCTACTTGGAATCGACGGGTGAGGCGTTCAGACTGCACTGTGAAGTCGGCGAAGTCATTTTCCATACTACCTATCACCGGAATACGCTGAGGGAGTCCAAACTGACGAAGAACTTGGAGTGGTACGTAGGCTGCTGAGCCGGTGATACCTGATAGGACCATGGATAGCCTTCCTGCTATGACAACACGTGGTAGCTGTCTGAGAACCAGCCACACGCATTCCCATGTAATATGCTCCTCTGCAAGGTTCTAGAAAAACTGGTATAGGGTTTTGACGTCTGTGGTCACTATCCGGCTCTGATTCTGAGAAATTTTCCTGGGCAGGTTGTATGCATTTTTAGGGACGTCGGGCACTAGTAGGATGATGGGCAGGTATGATACCAGCCACAAGTGTAGTAGCGGTGCACTGGCATGGAAGATGTCCTTTCTGTGCTTTGATGCTTAGTTAAGAGCCCTGAGAAGCTCTGCAAGGATGATTGGGACGACCGTCTTGAAGTTGCGCATGTTTTCAATAATCCCCACCAGTACTGAGTCGGGGAGGGTGCAGCATCTCGGGAACATCAGCTGCGACATGATGATAATGCAAAGGCATTGAGACCCGGAAGTTCAGCTGTCAGGGATCAAGGTTACACCTGGGCTAGTACTATTGATCAAGAAACTTAATATACACCCGTTCATAAGTGCCGATAGGATCGTACTGCAGGGAGGCAGGCTTGATTTGTAAAAACCTTGAAAGGTCTGCCTGGAAGTTTACCCTATAGCGCGGTACTATGGCATCACCTTCCATGGTTAGGCCAAGAATGTGTTATATTTCCTCCAGTATTGGACATATCTCGTTCTTGCCAAAACGGAACACCATGTAAGATGGGTTCCAGCATTGGATTGCAGCATTTAAGAGGCGCCAGTCTGGCTCAACCATGGACAGGTTTACGGTGTTACCCATTCAGTAGTACTAGGCCGAAGCGAGATGTTGATCCTGAGTTAAGGCGTCAATTGTTTTTTGGAGGGTTTTATCATATACCCCCTGGGAAGTCAGGTGTACGGGTCTCGAAGGCTGACCATTTGACGGAACAATCCCTAACGGACCTGTCATCTACCTAGATAAATATACAGACTTGTGTAAGTGTACTATGTATGCAAAATACAGGGTGCAAAGATGATGCAAATGATGGTGCATTTTTTTTATTTTTTTTAATTGAGTGCGACATGACACATGTGATCCGATAGGGCAAGCGGACAGAGATCCAGTATGCTTTATCCGGGTTGTTGGGAACCGATGGCCTATCAGGTCAAGACGGGGGATAGGTCTGATGAAGACCTATTTGTCTGGGATTTGAACCTTATGTGTTATGTCAAGATGTGGGGTATAATGCGTTTTATTACAAGCACAAGTTTGGCTCATCGCATGCCCCTGATAGGATGTGCCCGGTTAGTCAACCATGATTTGGGGACAGGTATGAGGTGCAAGCAGGTTAGGGTTTAAAGTATCCCTCCAGATTTGCCTGCTTATAGACTATACCATGGCCTAGGCTATATGTATGCATGCTGGAGTAATGCAAGTGTGTTCCTAAGGATGGGGGATCACTTAATATCATATATGCGACTCCCTTGAAAATAGACGATTGGTGTAAGCAGGAGCGTTCAAAATCCTTCCCTGAGGGTAATCACCCAGCAGGAGTAACTCTGTAAACCTTCAAGACTTTTAAGTCTCTGTCACTGAGGATAATCATCCAGCAGCCGTAAGCGTATTAAGCCTGTCTAAAGGGTTTAGGAATGTTACACTACTATGCTAAGTATGTGATGCATAGTACAAAATACACTCAAAAGGTATAAAGAATTAGTATTAGACTAAATTTTAAGGCATTTGAGTAGTATTGATATTAATTTGGCTTAGACCCAGGTTCTGGGTTGAACTTTGAGGTATGACATGCTATTCCCAGTGGAGTCACTAGAGCTGTGAGCACGGATTCCGATTACTCACATTTGGCGTGATGTTATGTTTGGAGTCGCCACTTATTGATTCGGTAGGGATAAGTCTCAGGTAATGGATAAAGTCTTAGTCTGCTTAGAGGTCTAAGTAAGAGGTTCGGTTAAGCCCAGAGAAGGTGTTAGGCATCTCGGCGCTTCCGTTTTACAACGGTTCCCAACTTACTAAGTTTAAGCCAAATTAATGTCAATGATTAGTCAAATGTCTTAGGTTTTAGTTTATACTAATCCAAGAAGGGAAAAGATAAACTAAGGTCGACCCCGGGTTGGGTTGTCTACGTACTCACATTGGGGTAGATAGACCGAACGTAGTTCTGGCACATGAGCTCGTGCTGAGGCTAAGGGAGTGTTATGTGTGCACCAAGGGTGGCTTAGGGTTTAGTCTGGTAGACTAGGGTTGAGTTGACCGGGATTGGTCAAGTGCGTGAGGCTAAAAGGATAGTCCGGTAAACTAAGGGTTTGGGCTCGGTGGGCCCAGTAGGCCAAGGGTGTAAGTCTGGAGGCTAGGGTTTAATCCGGAAAACTAAGGGTTGGGCCTAATAGGCCAAGATTCGGCTTGGAGGTCAAGAGCAAGCCCAGTAAGCTTTGGATTGGGTCCGGTAAGCCAAAGGTAAGCCCGGTAGGCAAAAGTTGGGCCCGGTAGGCTTAGAATTAGGCCTGGTAGGCCAAGAGGAGTTTAACCGCGGTTAGGATTGCTAACCGGGATTGAACAAAGTCCAAGATATGTTTATGATCCTTTAGTATTGTTTGAACAATTTTAAGGATGTTTCCCAAATTTTTTCAAGTGGCTAACCATGGTTAAGACATGAGTTTAACCATGGTTAGTTTGGATAACCAAGGTTGGGCAAAGTACAACTTAGATTTGGATTTATATTGCCATTTGAGTGTTTTCTATGATTTTTGAAATTTTCCAATGGATTAAATGAGCTTAACCATGGTTAAACTAAGAGTTAACCATGGTTAACCTCAGCTAACCATGGTTAGACATGAGCATGTAATCCAAAAATAACATTTTCTCAAGTCTTAGAATATTTGAGATTTTCTGTTATTTTTTTAGATTTTTCCAAGGGGGTTAGTTCAACTAACCATGGTTCATGCTTAACCATAGTTGAGTTAACCATGGGTTAAGGCAAGACAGGGGCTGGAGATGCTTGGGATGGGCCCCAGGGGCCATGTAAGGTCTAGTGGAGGGTCCCTATGGGTTGTGAGCCCACTAAATAGCCCTCAAAAGCTCAAAAAACATACTGTCGGCAGTCTGATTGCCGACAGTTTGACATTGTTTTAACCAGGGTTTGCACCCTTATAACTTAAGTTAGGAGGTGAGTTAAGGGGCCTATAATCTATGGTCTTGAAGCACAGGATAAGGGGAAGGCCATGGGCCTATTTTGGGCCTCAGGGGATGTCGAGTATGGGCCTGGTATGGGTCCAAAGTCACTACCACATAAAATCATAAATGTCGGCAATCCTATTGCCGACACTTGCACAGTTTTCTGGTTTTTGAATTTTAATCATGGTTAGGTTTAACCACTAGTCTCGAGGTGTTCAGGTAAAATGTAGGGAAGATCGAGGGGTACAACCCAGGCCTTTTAGTGGGCTCTGGGAGTGCTCAAGTGGGGCCCATAGGCCTTGAAACAGCAAGGTGCAGGGGTGTCGGCACTGTGATTATCGACACCCTACGATTTTTCCTAAAAAAGAAACATGCCCTACGGGACTGCTGTGGGGGTGTTACCAGGAGTTCTCTCATGATGTGATGGACCCCAAATGACCCTAAGACTATTTGGTGTGGTGTTTTACCCTTAGGGGGTTCCCCACACCCATGGGGAAAATGGGGGAGCCCCTTTAATGGGGTTTTTTGCAAGGACAAAAGGAAATAAGTCCCCCTAGAAGGATCAGGGGCTCACATAAGGCTGAACAACAAAAATAAATGGGGTAGGGGGGAGCCCTTCCCTGCTGCTACACCAAAGGTGCTGGTGAGGACCGTGGTGGCTGGTGGCAGTACTGTGCGTGGCGGTGGCGCTCGGTAACACTACTCAGACGATGAGGGAGGAGATGGGGAAGCTTCTGGGAGCTGCTGGGCTTGCCTAATAGTCTAAGGAGAAGGCTAAGGCTTGGACTTGGGCAGCGGTTTGAATATGGGGTTTGCAGAGTGGGTCTCATGGTTATGGGGGTGTCCCATTTATAGGGGAGAGCCATAAGGATACCAATGACATTTGTATAGGGTTTGGTGGAGGTTCAGGAGGCCGGAGTGGGGGTCTGCAAGTTGGAGAGAGTGGCTGCCCGCACGCCTGAACCCTGCAGGGGGTTGGCGTGCTGCAAAAAGGAAAACCAGGCAGTGTCGGCAATGTGATTACCGACATCCCCAAACCTTTGAAAATTATGGGTGTCGGTAATCCCATAAGAGACAATGGTATCTTAAACCTTTAAATGAGAATCATTAACAAAATCAATTGACGGGGACTAGTGTGACACAACACGATCTCTAGCAGCCGGTAGAGATATTGAACCACGGCTCTCCTTATACTTAGTAGGTAGAGGCCTCTCACTCTCACTGTTATCACCGCCATTCTCTAGCAATCCATCATTTTCAAAAGAAAACATACAAATTGAAACAAGGTTTTTTGGTCGTTGAAACGAATCTCCCTACTTCAACAATTATTTTTTTATCCGATTCCTTTCAATTCCTGCAAAATATGAATTATGCAAAGATTAGCACAATGGTATTACGGATGTCGAATCCTCACTCAAGGTTGGTAGGGTTAATGCAATAAAGAAAATAAAAAAAATAAAAAGATTAAAATGGTGGAGAGATGAGAAGGGTGGATTAATTTTTAAAAAAAAACATTTTTTTTTTAAGAGATTATCAAGAACTACTTGTAAGCACCCTATTTTTGCACCCCCTATCCCTCTTCCCACTTCTTCAAATGCTCCAAGGTTTACCCAAGGCCCAAGCCCATTTGGCCAAACTTGTACCCAAACAACTCAATCAAGCCCAATTACTTAATTCCATTACCCAAGCCCAAGTAGCCAAGCCTAATTACCCAATTGTCTTAGGCAAAACTCAATTGCTTTAGTGAAAGCCTAATTACCATAGCCCAAGCCCAATTGCCATAGTTAAAGTCCAATAACCATAACCCATGACCCATCTACTAACAACCCATGATCCATAAGGTCTAGTCCACATACCCACATCCATTCAACCCATATCCAAGACCCACTAACCTAAGTCCACTTTCCACTTTCCTACAAAAGACCTTTTATTTTTTCTTCAAACCTCAAATAGTCTCATTTTTATGTTTACACACCTTTTTGACCACCCAATCATCTCTCACCAAGTACACACCTTTTTGACTAACCAATCACCTCTCATACTCCCTTACACCTCTTACAACTCATTCTTACACCTCTTACAAAACAATTAATTCTCTTACACTCCTTTTGACCACCCAATCACCTCTCATCAAGTACATACCTTTTTGATTACCCAATCACCAACCACATCAATTTTGACCAACCAATCACCTCCCTTCTTCTCACCCAACCCTCTATTTATCACCAAATTGCCACAACTCATTGAAACCTCTATAAATACAAGACCCTCACAAGCCATTTCTTCCACCTCCAAAATCCCAAGTGGAAACCCTAGCTCTTCCTCCTCTCACTCCTTTTATTTCTTTTTACCCTTGAAGAAAGTTAGAAGAAGCCAAGGTTTAGAGTGTGTAGAGAATTCTAGGAGTAAAAGCCTAGAGTTCTTCACTAACTCTCTTCCTTTGTGGACTCTAAAAACTCATCACCTCTTGGAGCATTGGAGAAGTAGTCTTGGAGGAGTAGGCACTCTTCCTTTTATTCTTTATCTTCTTCTTTAGTTCATATCTTTTTTTTTTATTTGTAGTCCTCTTCTAGAATAATTTAGGAAGACCTTCTTTTCTCAAGTTTAGTTGGGTCTCTCTACACCAATCTAATGGTGTAGAGGGACCCCACCTCAAAAGAAAGGAGATGTCTGATTTTTTCTCTCGTGTAAATATTTCTTTCTTTCATATGTACCCACTAGTGTGGATATGGGTAGGCCTATAGAGAGTGGAAGCTAAAGCTATACCTCTCTTTTTATTTTGTTTCTTCATTTTGATTCTAGTCCTTCTTCTAGAATCATTTGAGAAACTCATCATCACTTCAATTTTCATAGTTGAATCTCATTATATCATTCATAATGGTGTAAAGGGACTACATTAGAGAGGAGATGATGAGTTTTCATTTTATTCACTTGTCTCTTTTTCATTTCTTTCTTTTTTCTTCATGTTCTATTTTGAATGGATAAATGATGACTTAAGGACCTAGGGACTTAAAGAGGACTTTATCCAAAATGCCTTATATCAAAGACAATGATATTTGATTTATTATCAACACCAATCCAACAAAATAGGTGTTGGCAATAGACCATTTACTATTCACAATGCACACCCCTCTTTATGTTCTAAATATAATCTTTTAGCCTAACTTTTCCTTAGTCTTTCTTTTGAATTAAATTTGACTTTAGTTAAGTTTGCCAAAATCCCACCTATATGAAAATCCAAAAAAAAATGATAAAATCTCAAAATACCAAAAACATTATAAAATCTCAAAATACCAAAAGACCAAAAACATACTTGCTAGATCTTGGTTAGTCTACTCAACCATGGTTAACACCCTTCTAACCGCGGTTAGACCTAGACCTTGCACTTGACCAACCCGGTCAACTAAACCCTAGCCCCTAGGCTAGACCCTTGACCACCTTATGCACACACACATGCACCTTTAGCCTTGGCACGGGCTCATGTGCCAGAACTACGCTCGGTCTGATCTCACCCCAATGTGAGTACGTAGGCAACCCAACCCGGGTTCGACCCTAGCCATCTAGCTTTCCCTTTTTATTGGATTAGCACTTGACTAAACGCTTAGGTATTTTAATATAATTTTGAGATTAAATTTGGCTTAAATTTAGGGAGTAGGTAACCGTTGTAAAACGGGGGTCTTGGATGCCTAACACCTTCCCCAATGCTTAATCGAACCGCTTACCCTAACTTTAATAGACCATTTGCCTTATCCAAATCAATCCGGGACCTATCCCTAAGAATGAATAGGTGGCGACTCTTAGTCAAACCACAAATGTGAAAGTGGGTAGAAATATTCATGCTCACACTACTAATGAAATGAAATAAAAGCATTAATTAAACAATGAAAGATGGCAAGCATGAAATAACAAATATGAAAATTAGTTATTGAATTAAAAAAGTCACCTACAAAAAATTGAATTAAATGCAATAAAATCAAATAATAAGTAACAAATAAAAAGAAAACAAATGGTGAGAGCCTTGCGTGCACGCCTGAACCCTGCAGGGGGTTGGCGTGCTGCAAAAAGGAAAACCAGGCAGTGTCGGCAATGTGATTACCGACATCCCCAAACCTTTGAAAATTATGGGTGTCGGTAATCCCATAAGAGACAATGGTATCTTAAACCTTTAAATGAGAATCATTAACAAAATCCATTGACGGGGACTAGTGTGACACAACACGATCTCTAGCAGCCGGTAGAGATATTGAACCACGGCTCTCCTTATACTTAGTAGGTAGAGGCCTCTCACTCTCACTGTTATCACCGCCATTCTCTAGCAATCCATCATTTTCAAAAGAAAACATACAAATTGAAACAAGGTTTTTCGGTCGTTGAAACGAATCTCCCTACTTCAACAATTATTTTTTTATCCGATTCCTTTCAATTCCTGCAAAATATGAATTATGCAAAGATTAGCACAATGGTATTACAGATGTCTATTCCTCACTCAAGGTTGGTAGGGTTAATGCAATAAAGAAAATAAAAAAAATAAAAAGATTAAAATGGTGGAGAGATGAGAAGGGTGGATTAATTTTAAAAAAAAAAACATTTTTTTTTAAAGAGATTATCAAGAACTACTAATGAAATGAAATAAAAGCATTAAATTAAACAATGAAAGATGGCAAGCATGAAATAACAAACATGAAAATTTATTTATTGAATTAAAAAGTCACCTACAAAATTTGAATTAAATGCAATAACATCAAATAATAAGAAAAAAATAAAAAGAAAACAAATGGTGAGAGCCCTAAGCATAGGGCCAGCCGTGAAGAGATGAGCGAGACAATGGTGATGCCGTGAGCTTGCGGAGACCTTAGAACTCCTTAGGTGAGAGAGAGAGCCGTGAGATGAGAGAGAGAGAGAGAGAAAAAAAAAAGGGGGTTGAGAAATGAGAGAGAGATGAGAAGATAAGTTAGGGGGGAAGGAACCATTTTTTAGAGGAAGAGATGGTGTAGGTTATATAGGATCATAGTTAGGGTTTGGACAGAAAGAGGGTGTGATGAGATGGACGGCTAGGATTTCGTAGAGAAAAAGAGAAATTAGGGTTTTACTTTTGAAAAGTGAGTTGTTAGGATTGGAGATAAATTAGGAAAGAAAGTAAGAAATGGAAGGGGATTATGGTTTTGAAAGAAAATGAGATGGGTGGCTAGGATTAGAGTTTGGTGATATGGGTGGCTAAGATTTACTAGTAGGTGGTGGCTAGGTTTAGGAAAAAGAGATGGGATTAGAGTTTTTGAACTAACTAGGGTTTTGAAAAGTAAGGATGGACGGCTAAGATGATTAAGGTTGATGAATAGGATTAGGAGAGAGAGATTAGGGTTTTGAGAAATAAAAGAAAAAAAGAAGAGAAAATATGCAGAGGGTTTTGAACCCTGGTCTCTAACAAGACTCCCATAGATTTCACCAACTAAGCAAACTTTTCTCCTTTGTCTTGTATAGTGATCTTTATTACTCAAGTCCTCTTTCTTGGAAATCGACTCTTCAGCTCCCTAGGTTTACCCAAGGCCCAAGCCCTTTGGCCAAACCTTGTACCCAAAACAACTTCAATCCAAGCCCAATTACTTAATTCCAGCCCCAAGCCCAAGTAGCCAAGCACTTAATTACCCAATTGTCTTAGGCAAACTCAATTGCTTTAGTGACAGGCCTAATTACCATAAGCCCCAAGCCCATGCCCTAGTTAAAGTCCAATAACCATAACCCATGACCCATCTACTAACAACCCATGATTCCATAAGGTTCTAGTCCCACATACCCCAAGCCATTCAACCCATATCCAAGACCCACTAACCTAAGTCCACTTTCCACTTTCCTACAAAAGACCTTTTATTTTTTCTTCAAACCTCAAATAGTCTCATTTTTATGTTTACACACCTTTTTGACCACCCAATCATCTCTCACCAAGTACACACCTTTTTGACTAACCAATCACCTCTCATACTCCCTTACACCTCTTACAACTCATTCTTACACCTCTTACAAAACAATTAATTCTCTTACACTCCTTTTGACCACCCAATCACCTCTCATCAAGTACATACCTTTTTGATTACCCAATCACCAACCACATCAATTTTGACCAACCAATCACCTCCCTTCTTCTCACCCAACCCTCTATTTATCACCAAATTGCCACAACTCATTGAAACCTCTATAAATACAAGACCCTCACAAGCCATTTCTTCCACCTCCAAAATCCCAAGTGGAAACCCTAGCTCTTCCTCCTCTCACTCCTTTTATTTCTTTTTACCCTTGAAGAAAGTTAGAAGAAGCCAAGGTTTAGAGTGTGTAGAGAATTCTAGGAGTAAAAGCCTAGAGTTCTTCACTAACTCTCTTCCTTTGTGGACTCTAAAAACTCATCACCTCTTGGAGCATTGGAGAAGTAGTCTTGGAGGAGTAGGCACTCTTCCTTTTATTCTTTATCTTCTTCTTTAGTTCATATCTTTTTTTTTTTATTTGTAGTCCTCTTCTAGAATAATTTAGGAAGACCTTTCTTTTCTCAAGTTTAGTTGGGTCTCTCTACACCAATCTAATGGTGTAGAGGGACCCCACCTCAAAAGAAAGGAGATGTCTGATTTTTTCTCTCGTGTAAATATTTCTTTCTTTCATATGTACCCACTAGTGTGGATATGGGTAGGCCTATAGAGAGTGGAAGCTAAAGCTATACCTCTCTTTTTATTTTGTTTCTTCATTTTGATTCTAGTCCTTCTTCTAGAATCATTTGAGAAACTCATCATCACTTCAATTTTCATAGTTGAATCTCATTATATCATTCATAATGGTGTAAAGGGACTACATTAGAGAGGAGATGATGAGTTTTCATTTTATTCACTTGTCTCTTTTTCATTTCTTTCTTTTTTCTTCATGTTCTATTTTGAATGGATAAATGATGACTTAAGGACCTAGGGACTTAAAGAGGACTTTATCCAAAATGCCTTATATCAAAGACAATGATATTTGATTTATTATCAACACCAATCCAACAAAATAGGTGTTGGCAATAGACCATTTACTATTCATAATGCACACCCCTCTTTATGTTCTAAATATAATCTTTTAGCCTAACTTTTCCTTAATCTTTCTCTTGAATTAAATTTGACTTTAGTTAAGTTTGCCAAAACCCTACCTATATGAAAATCCAAAAAAAATGATAAAATCTCAAAATACCAAAAACATTATAAAATCTCAAAATACCAAAAGACCAAAAACATGCTTGCTAGATCTTGGTTAGTCTACTCAACCATGGTTAACACCCTTCTAACCGCGGTTAGACCTAGACCTTGCACTTGACCAACCCGGTCAACTAAACCCTAGCCCCTAGGCTAGACCCTTGACCACCTTATGCACACACACATGCACCTTTAGCCTTGGCACGGGCTCATGTGCCAGAACTACGCTCGGTCTGATCTCACCCCAATGTGAGTACGTAGGCAACCCAACCCGGGTTCGACCCTAGCCATCTAGCTTTCCCTTTTTATTGGATTAGCACTTGACTAAACGCTTAGGTATTTTAATATAATTTTGAGATTAAATTTGGCTTAAATTTAGGGAGTAGGTAACCGTTGTAAAACGGGGGTCTTGGGATGCCTAACACCTTCCCCAATGCTTAATCGAACCGCTTACCCTAACTTTAATAGACCATTTGCCTTATCCAAATCAATCCGGGACCTATCCCTAAGAATGAATAGGTGGCGACTCTTAGTCAAACCACAAATGTGAAAGTGGGTAGAAATATTCATGCTCACACTACTAATGAAATGAAATAAAAGCATTAAATTAAACAATGAAAGATGGCAAGCATGAAATAACAAATATGAAAATTTATTTATTGAATTAAAAAGTCACCTACAAAATTTGAATTAAATGCAATAACATCAAATAATAAGTAAAAAAATAAAAAGAAAACAAATGGTGAGAGCTTGCGGAGACCTTAGAACTCCTTAGGTGAGAGAGAGAGCCGTGAGATGAGAGAGAGAGAGAGAAAAAAAAAAAGGGGTTGAGAAATGAGAGAGAGATGAGAAGATAAGTTAGGGGGGAAGGAACCATTTTTTAGAGGAAGAGATGGTGTAGGTTATATAGGATCATAGTTAGGGTTTGGTCAGAAAGAGGGTGTGATGAGATGGACGGCTAGGATTTCGTAGAGAAAAAGAGAAATTAGGGTTTCACTTTTGAAAAGTGAGTTGTTAGGATGGGAGAGAAATTAGGAAAGAAAGTAAGAAATGGAAGGGGATTAGGGCTTTGAAAGAAAATGAGATGGGTGGCTAGGATTAGAGTTTGGTGATATGGGTGGCTAAGATTTACTAGCAGGTGGTGGCTAGGTTTAGGAAAAAGAGATGGGATTAGGGTTTTTGAACTAACTAGGGTTTTGAATAGTAAGGATGGACGGCTAAGATGATTAAGGTTGACGAATAGGATTAGGAGAGAGAGATTAGGGTTTTGAGAAATAAAAGAGAAAAAGAAGAGAAAATAATGGCAGAGGGTTTTGAACCCTGGTCTCTAACAAGACTCCCATAGATTTCACCAACTAAGCAAACTTTTCTCCTTTGTCTTGTATAGTGATCTTTATTACTCAAGTCCTCTTTCTTGGAAATCGACTCTTCAGCTCCCTAGGCCTCATTATGTAATTGTGATCTCTTGGCTTAGCCCATACTTGGCCTGCATCTACTTGGTATAGCCTGTTGGCTCTTTAGTCTTCAGTAATGGGCTTTGATGCTTAACTACGGCCTCCGGTCCTTGAAAATTGTCCAGTTAGGGTTCCTGAGACAGTTAAAACACGTAATAAGAGTTTATTGAAATGGCTCAGTATCTAGACTTTCAGAAATGTGTTTAAACAATGCAAATATACCATTTTTACCAGAAATGTGTGTGTTATGCGATGGAGAGAACTCTTACGTTAAAAAGTTTGTAAAAATACAAGTTTTACGTAAAAGAGTGTGATAATGCTAAAAGGATAATCGTGAAAAATAAACACTTTTAAGCGAATATCACAAATATTGCATCAAGCGAAAAGATAGTAACAAACCTCTCCTAGGCCTGCATAGAAATCAGACCAAAAACCCACTTTCAATGGGTTCTAAAACTAGTCCATTTGAACTTGTCCATCCAGTACTCTATTAGAACCATTGATGTCGTGACCCAAAATATCCCCTAGGAGTTAAGGATACTTTGGTTCATGATGTGCCCTATCAAACCATACCATCGAGTAAAATACACAAGGCATAACATAGCGGAAACAATTACAAAGCAGAAGTAAACTTTCTAATAACATAAACCTGTATATGGTTACAAGTCTGAACTAACAGACTAAATAAGTACAAAGTCTAAAGTGGACATTCCCCACTTTCAAAATAAAAATCTCTCAACCTCACATCACTCAACAATAGTCTAGATAGGGCCACCTATCCAGAGCTCCATCATCCTCATAATGATTCATGGTAAGCTTCGGCTCGAAGTACTCCTCAATCCAAGGCTCGGGAGCAATATCGAATGAACCTGCCGAAGTCAACAATTCGGCTGAGCATGGAATACTCAACGTATACAAAAGCTACTAGCTAACAATGTTATAAAACATTAACATGCACACGGTTCATCAACTCATCTAAATTCATAGAGCGTAGAGTAAGAAACCTTACTTCAAAATTTAACTTAGAAATGTGTAGTTTTAACAACACAGTCTTATGAGCGTACTTTGAAATCAAATCTTTTGAGTCCTTACGAGAAACCGAAACTTAGCATATGAGTTTTTTTGAGAATCAAGGTTCTTATGAGATCCTTGAGTTTATGAGATTCACTAGTTCTTATGAGAACTTTGCTTATGAGATACCTTATAAGCTTATGAACTTATGAGTCAGACCTTAGCTCTTGTAAAAAGACTTAAAACCTAGTATGTAAATACCCTTCATCGAATATATAGAAGTGGGCTACCATGATCCTTGACCAACCTTTTCGTTAGCATTATCAAATGTCCTATGAGATTTTCTTTGAGCCAGGTGTGTCATATCCTTGGATATACCCTACCCTTGTTCAACCCGCAGTTTGACTTTATCAATACTTATGAGCTTTTGAGCTTATGAGTTATGCTTAGAATTTTGGATACCCGTACTTATGAGAAAACTTGGAATCATGTGAGACATAGAGTACATAGTGTGAATAGCTAGGAAGCACAGATACTTCAAAAGGGTCTTTATACCCATATCCGATACGTATCAGATATGGATACGCCTCCGATATGGTGGGATACGTACGTGGTACGACTGAGATGTATCTTGTTAATTAAAAACATGTTTTTGAATTCGGATATGGCTCTGATACGACATGGATATGCAGGGATACGACCATGAATAATTTTTATTTTTATTTTTTATATTTTTGGAGACTCGGGGGTGTGATCCTATCTCTTTTGTTTTTGCATGGACATGGTCTTCTTTATATTTAGCTTAGTGGATGATAGGATGACTTTCTTTTTTGCTTAGTGGACGATGAGATGACCCTATTTCTTTTTCTTTTGCATGGACATGGTATTTTTTATACATAAACATAACTGAACCAATGGTTATTTTGTAATTATAATACAAATATAGTATTATTATTTATTTTTTTTTAAAGTACAGATGTATCTTGGTTGTACCTATATCCTATTTTTTTAGGTTCTGTCGTATCCGTATCATATCGTATCGTAGCCGTATCTGTATCCGTGCTTCCTAGGTGAATAGAGTGTTTGTGATCATCAAAGTAAACATAGAACACTTAAAAACATGGAATCATATTCATAGAATTTCAATTGTAAACACAAATACTCAATTTTCATCATCCAATTCACTCATAGAACACACTGTAAAACATGGTTTTCTTAAAAGAATAGATCATAGTTAGACAATATAGTGTATCTACCTTTCTAAGACCAATTCCCTTTGGTCCAGCGCTTGAGAAACACTGGGGGATTGAGATCCAAGCTTGAAAAAGCTTGATCCTAGCTTGAGAAGTAAAAACCGAATCTCCTTTGCCAAGAACACCAACCCAGAATTTTCCTTGGAACAATCCAAACTGAGGAATTCCCTTTGGATTCGAAATCCAAGCTTCAGAACACCAAAGAATTCAAGAGGAACTCTTCTTGTGGTAGAAAATACAAATTTAAGAACACTTGAATGAACACAGTGAAGATTTCGTAGCTTTCTTACAAAATTCCCCAAATGATCTTCTCTTAGGGTTTGAGTAAATCAAACTCACAAATTTAGGTTCTATTTATAGGCCAAGGCTGTTGCCCAGATATGGACCCTAGAGGGGGGTGGGTGAATCAATAGCAGTTAAAAATCTTTTTCCCTTTAAATACAGAAAATGAAAAACAAAGGAAAATGCAGCTAAAAAAAACTATTTTAACAATGTAAAGCACAAGAAATAGGAGAAAGAGTTAAGGAATGCAAACTCAAGTTTGTAATATTGGTTCGGCAAACCCAACCTACTCCCCGCCTCAAGCCATACCCGCTTAAAGGATTTCACTACAGTCCACAACTTTACAAACTTCTTAAACTGGTAAAGTGTAAACCTTTTACAATCTCCTTTTTGGTCGAGATCAAACCTTCAACAACCCCTCTTTCAGTCAGGGCCAAACCATCAACCAACATAGCACAACCCTCTCTGTTTTACACGAAGTAGCAGCTTCACTTGCAGAACACACAGGTTCTTAGATAATTACACCGAAATGATTTGGATCTTCAATCCGAAGTACAAACTTCTTTAAGAGTTGGATTTGAATGGAATAACAAACTCTAAGAAATCTCTCAAGTAGAAGATTGGTATTTAGCTCAAAGAGAAAAACAGAGTATTGTTTTTCAAATTTTGGATTTATACCTCAAGTGAATGATTTTTCAATAGAACCGTGTAAGAGTGAGTGAGTTGTTGTTGGATCATTCAAAGATCAACTATATTTATAGTGATTTGAAATTTATTACCGTTAGATGAGCATTGAATACAAAATACCCATTATAATCGTTGGCATTTAATGCGAGTTTCAGAATTTTTCTGAACTATCCAGTCGATTAGAAAGGCCTTCTGATCGGCTGGATGGTTACCTGATCGCTTGGATCACTTTCCTGATTAATTGGATGGCAAAAACATGTTTTTATGAGTTTTGTTCTATCTAGTCAACTAGAGGGGTGGAGTGATCGGCTGGATGGACCTCCTAATCGATTGGATGGTCCACCTGATCGGCTGGATAGATAAAAAAACTTTCAGTTTTTGGTTTATCTGGTTTTTTAATGCTGTTTCTAAAACTTTAATGATTTGCATGATTTCCAAAGTCTTTTAATATACTAATAAAACATGATTAACATCTCATAATGATCTTTTCAATGATCTAAAATTGATTCATAAACAGTTCCAACTTGATTAGTACATACAGACAAATTTTGAAAAAAATTGTTCAATCCAGTCGATCATAGGGCTTGCCTGATTAACTTGATGGTCTGGCTGATCAGCTGGATGGTCTATCTGATCGACTGGATAGACCATTTTTGTTTGCAGAATCCATTTTCAAAAACCTTTAAGATAGGATTTGATTCTAAGATTTTGTACTTAACCTTTATGAGTAAGATGATCATGTTTTAAGGTCCTTAGTCATATTATTATATTTGTTCAAGAGACTTATGGTCTATCTAAGGTATTTTAAGCTTTTTCACCAAATCACTACTTGAGGATTTTTACAAGAAATCCTAAACAGGCCACTTACTACCTAGGCTAAGACCTTAATGGAGATGATCCGATTGCTTCTATGGTCTTCAGTAGTAGTGCCTTCAAGATAGTATTCTAGAATCCTTTTTGCTTATAGTTGAATATCTTCTTGAAGCTTTGATTTGGAATTGTCATCATGCCTTGACTTGGTCTTTTTCATTGAAGGATCTTTGAGTTTTGCTTAAAATCACTTCTTTATTTCTTGAATACTGTGGAAAAAGTTGCTCATAGAAGACATTAGTATTACAAGAGTCATTTCATTATTTATGTCATCACTAAAACTAATTAAGGGTCATATGGTTGTAACCTTTTAGCTAACAAAGGTTTTCCAAAACCCCTATAAGCATCCAATTTTTACACCCTGCCTTAACCATGGTTAATATCCTTTAACCATGGTTATCCTCAGCCGAGCTCCAATCTAATCCTAGCCTTAGTCAAACCCTAGGCAAACCCTAAGTCAAACCTGAGCAAAACCCTAAACCCTAGACCTAACCCTAGGTAAACCCCAGGTAAAACTCTACACTAACCCTAGGTAAGCCCCAATCAAACCCTAGGCCTAACCCTAGGTAAACCCCAGGTAAAACTCTAGACTAATCCTAGGTAAACCCTGATCAAACCCTAAACCCTAGGCCTAACCCTAGGTAAACCCCATGGCCCATTTCAGGCCCAAGAACCTCAAAACCGTGTCCAAACTCCCCTGTGGGCTCGAACATGGGCCCATAAGTCTTTATAGCTCAGTGCAGTGGGGCCCACTTGCTCATTTTGAAAATTCAAATAATGGCAGTAATAACACTACCGCCATTACCCTTTTTGGAAAAAGGAACAGTAACTCAGGCCAATCATGTGAGGGTTGGGCCTGGTTTAGCAAAAAACTAGAAATAGCGGTAGAAACTTTACTGCCATTACTAGATTTCCAGTTTGCGGCCCAGCTCACCCCACTGCAGCCCTCCTGCTCCACCTCTCTTGTGTCTAGCATGCCTGTAGGAGTTCCCAAACTACCCTAGGGTCTCCCTTACCCTATAAATACCCCACCTCCTCCAAGGTTAAACCCATTCCAAAACTTCCAAGGTGAAACCCTGCTTCAGTTCAGCCAGCCCACCTTCCTGCCCATCCAACCCCTGCCTCAGCCTTACGCAGACCCCTTAGCATCCCAAGAGCACCCCCAAGCTACCCCTAACTATTAGACATGATGCCCAAAAAAGTCATTTAGATTGTAAGATTCTTATTAATTTCACCATGATCATAAGATAATCTATACGATATGAGATATCGATAAAGGTCTTTATGATATATTGTAAGAAAGCTATGTAATGGGACTATCACATCCAGATATAGCTTTCCAGTTCCTTATACCTCATACAGTCACAACTATGGGTGAAGCTGGGCACTTCACTTATATGGCTGCCACAATATTAAGATGTTCTCAATAGTTGAGATGTAGTGGAGACTACACATCAACATATGAGTGCTTAAATGTACACAGACCGATTGTATTCAATGAGAGACCTCTTGCATAAATATACTATTAGATATTTGGTCTCTCATTCACATTGAACAGTTTCAATGATCCTTAGATCTGATGAGTTCATTTATAACTGAGCAGTAATCTGACTGTTTTGATTCTACCAAAGTAATCTCTACCTTAGGGATTACGATACAGTGACAGTTGGATAATCAGAAAGTTGTTCGAGTCATAATGAATTTCAAACAAGAAATTCATACTCATTAATTTGAGAGATTATCTAAGTTCCGGGTAAGATAGTCGATTAAGCTTAAATCCTGCGCAGGTCATTTTGAAACAAAACAAGTTTGAAATATATTTTATTTAAAATATATTATACTTACAAAAGGTTTTTCTCAAAATGTTTTACATGAGAAAAAGTTTCTCATAGCTTAATCAGAAGTCTTGGAAACCTGGATGATGTGCAATGGATATGAGTTAGATAGTATAAATAATGTCGAAGGCCTATTAGGGATAATGTAATTGGAATGATCAATTGAATTAAAAAGTTCATGTGGCGGGATCCGTATTGGTTGATGTTCTTGCACTGGGATTTAATTACAACATGGATATCTCACGTCATTTGCAATTCTGATGAAATTCCTATTTAGGGTCAATGGGATAACATTGGGTAAGTTAGGGTTTGAATGTCCCAGAGCAATCTGTGGAGATGCTCACATAAGAAATACAAGCTCATAAATTGATTAAAAGTTAATCAATTATTTAAAATTGATTAAATGTTAATCATTGATTAAATAGATTAAAAGTTAATCTATGGTTTAAATTAATTGTTAATTTAAATTAAGGGATTATATTAGTAATTATTTAACTAACCTAATTAAAGGGGAAATGGGTTTGACCCATATCCATAAACCCATAAAGTATGGACCTTTAATATGGGCCCAAACCCATGGATTAAAACCCTAGGGTGGGGCGTCCACTTTAGTAATCCTAATTGGATTAGGATTACGTTACTTGAATAATTATTGAATAATAACTCTATTAATTATGGAATTAAATTTCAATGGTTTGAATGCAAGAAAGATTAAATTGAGTTGTAATTGGATTACAACTTGGAGTGCAAAACTCCCCTAAGATCATGCCCTCCCTATGCTCACGCCCCCTTGGAGGTTTCCTAATTGGATTAGGACTTCTCTTTTTTGAAGTGTTTGGTTAATCCCTTTTAATTAAGGAATCCTCTTTTAAGATGGACTCCTAAATTAGTATGATTTCTATAACTAAAGTAGTTATAATTATATTAGGATTTTATTTTAATTAATAATAAGAGTTATTATTAATAAATAAATCCTAAGGGATATGTTGTAATTGGATTAGGATTGGGATACTATCCAAATCCTATAAATACACCACACCCCCCTTGACCGTACACAACTTCTCTCTCTGTCTCAATTTTTCTCTCTCTTCACTTCTCGAGCCGTGAGCCCCAAGAGTAATAACCCTTGGATTTTCGTGAGCTTGATAGGGTGCTTCAAGTTGGATTTTTCAACTTAAGGGTTTTGAACCCTAAGGCTTTGGTTGATAGAAAGTCTACACCAAAATTTCATCTTCTTCTTCTTGCTTCTTCAATTCCAAGTAGAGATGCTAAAGCTTCGCGGGGATAGCGAAGAACAATGATCAAACTTCAAGTATTTCTTCGAGAAATCTATACAAAGAGTTCTGACGGTTCGAGTGGATTTTAGCTTCACCGGTAAACATCATACACTGAGGTAATATGACTAAAATGAGTAGATAATTTTAGTTGTTTTCTATGATGTAAAGATCATAGGGATCCAGTGTCCGCATAAATTTTTATCCGGATCCCCCTTCACTAACCTCCACCTCATGCAGCCACAACCGTGTGCCACCGCTTGCAGTTGACAGTAGGGTAGGAACTCCCCTATCTCCTCTTACTTTTCTCAAGCATTGTAAGACCCCCCCTGGTCCTACTCCAGGGGGTCATTTATGTATGTTTTTCATTACTATTAGCTCTCCATCCAAGGACAGGGGTCCCCCACATTCCTCATAGGTGTGGTGGAACCCCCTCGAGGCTCCTTGAACTCGGCATCAATGCCCCCTGTTGCATAGACCTCACCTTAGGTTTCTGAGGATCCCTCAGGTCATGAGGGATCCTCTGGCCACTGGGGCAGCCCCTGTAGGGGAAAACCCATTTTCTGGAAACTTTCAGGAATGACTATAGAATAACTACCGCCATTACTAACCTCTCTGTTTACAGTAGATTTACACCCCTTTGGGTGGGGCCATGGTTGGACTCCCCTATCCTTCCTCTATCTGGATTGGTCCTTCCAGGCCTAACCTGGCAGCTTAATCGTGGTTAAAACGCACATAACCAGAGAAGTCCAGTAATGGCGGTAGATACTCTACCGCCATTTTGTTATTTCATATGCAGCATGTTCAGGCCCACTCTAGACCTCCCCCTGGGCCCACCAAATTACCGTCATTACTGACCTCTCTGTTTACAGTAGCTTTACACCCCTTTGGGTGGGGCCCTGGTCAATTCTAGGGCCATGGTTGGACTCCCCTAGCCTTCCTCTATCTGGCCTAGTTCTTCCAGGCCCAACCCGGCAGCTTAACTGTGGTTAAAACGCACATAACCAGAGAAGTCCAGTAATTGCGGTAGATACTTTACCGCCATTTTGTTATTTCATGTGCAGCATGTTCAGGCCTACTCTAGACCTCCCCTTAGGCACACCAAAGGCCCAGGGTCTTCCTTAAACTTCCACCTTCACCCATGTGGGTTCAGAACCCCTTGGGTTAGTCCCTCACTCACCCTACAGACCAGCAAACCAAGATTAAAAATGCTTCTGTAATAACGATAATCCCATTACCGTCATTACTGTTTTTTTAACTTTTGGGCTTTTGCATAGAACCCAGACCTGGTAGGAAGCCATTGTTGGTCATACCATACCCTTTGGGCCCACCCTGACATACCTGGACCGTTTAACTATGGCTAACCTAACTCCGATTAACTTTTAACCATGGTTAAGCATCCTTAACCCTGGGAAAAATCTATAAAAATCTCAAAAATTCTGAAATATTGCTACATGTCCAAAATGTTACTGCTTTGACCTCCTCACCATGGTTAGCGGTCCTAACCATGATTACTTTATCATTTTAACTCCAGTTAGCAAACCTAACCTCGGTTAAATCGATTTTTGGCCTAGTGGGCCTAAATCCCTTACCCTACCGAGCTTTACTCTTGGCCTACCAGGCCCAACCTCAGCCTATCGGGCTTTACATACCTCCCTTAACTGTGGTTAGTAACTCTAATCATAGTTAGTTTGACCTAACCCCGGTTAGTAACCCTAACCTTGGTCAAACTTTACATTAGCCTACCGGGCTTCTCTCTTGGCCTACCGGGCCTAAACCCTAATTTACCAGACTAATCCTAAGCCTACCGGACTAAAACCATGCACTTGACCAACTTTGGTCAACCAAACTCTAATCTACCGGACTAGTCCATTAGCCACCCTTGGTGCACACACACACAAACCCCCTAGCCTTGGCACGGGCCCATGTGCCAAAACTACGCTTAGTCTCATCTCACCATTGTAAGTATGTAGGCAACTCAACCCGGGTTCGACCCTAGTAAGCTTTTCTTTGTTAGATTAGTATTATCTTAAACACCTAGGCATTTGAACAAAATCGACTTTAATTTGGCTTAAACCTAAGGAGTAGGGAACCATTATAAAATAGAAGTCTCAGGGTGCCTAACACCTTCCCTGAACTTAACCGAACTTCTTATCCTAATCTCAATCGTAGACCACGACCTTATCTACATCCCGGTGACTTATTTCTTCTGAATGAATAAGTGGCGACTCTTAATTGTTTTCTAAGGGTGAAATCCCGTGCTTACAACCCCAAAAGATCATTTTCAAAATATCTTCCAAAATTCGGTTATGCGTTTTAGATCAAAATGAGCATTTTATGTGTCTGACTCATCGACGAGTTAGAAACCCCAAACTCAGTCGTCGACGAATGCTTCTTCTGAACCTTCTGTTTTAACACTGTCTTTGCAGTCGTCGACGAGTGTACCCTGTTTTTCTCCTGTTTTGTTGTTTTTCTCATTTTTCTCACTAAGTCCACTTTCCTATTTTGTTTCTAACACCCATAAACATTAAAAAAAAAAAATTACTCTAACACTCTCACACATTCCACAACATAGTGAACACTAAAAATCAAATGCCACAACATTTTCTTCATTGATGAAAATCAAGGAAAATACATAAGGCCCCAATGCCTCAAAACACTATTCACAGCACTATGAACTTGGTTCCGGGGTTCTACAATTAATCTTGTAATTCTTAATTTTGTTAATTGATTAGTGGTCTTCAATCGCTGACATAATTAGAGGCTAATTAGAATTCCTGTCTATATATATGAAACTCTTTCTAACTAAAATCATGACTACTTTGGTCTTAAGTATGGACAACTAAACTGGATTTGCTCTTTTAACTTGACAATTGACCAAACAAGGGACTAATAGTGGATTATTTCCAAATATAGAAAAGAAATCACAATAGAATAACTTTAATTCAGAGCAGTCATACACTTGTGTCCAAAGACTCCAAATATGAGGAACACATTGATTAACTGAATCAAAGCACCTAATTTAATTAATCGGAATAGGCCTTGTGGGACTTAACCAACAATCTGACTTTTGAAATCATATGGACCTTATTTGAAAGTATTTTAAGGGCATCCAAACGGAGGTTAGGTGTTCCTAGAGGTGTTAACGGGCCAAATTTGGGCCTCAAAAACTTATTGTAAGCGGGTCAAGCTCAGGCTGGACCTATTCAAAAAATCATAAAAGCTCAGGCCCAAACCCGGCCCATTGACAACCCTAGGTATTCCATCTTCTGTCGAGTAGTATAAACTTACACAGATACAAGTGTGAATCTAAACTAAGTTGAATCCCTAAGATAGGGCTGGCAAAGGCAATGTGTTTCTGGCCAGGACACGCATCAAGAGTGGATGTTCTATGTTTGATTCCCTTCCCCTTCTTAGCCATCCTCACGGATTTATCATTTCTTTCCTGGTACGTGTGAATTGGGGGGTTTTGCATGTGCCTGAGGGATTTAGTCTGGTGCTCTAACAGGCCCAGTCACCCATGCTACCTAAAAAAGAAATTTAGAGTTATCCCCAATTAGTCCACTTGGTTTGCTCCAATGGTTGAACTTATCCTCTTTGGGGCATCAGGTTTTGGTGGACGGTTCAGAGCCCACCATATGTGCTAGCCTAACTCCTAACCTACATCTAACTAACTTAATTAAATAAATGATGACACCGGTCAAAAGAAAAAAAAATCTCCAGCTAAAGATGTTAGAAATGTTCTTAATTTACTAATTATTAAAATTATACTAATTTATTGAATGAGATGAATAATCTCGTTGCTAAGATTATATTAGTTAGGAGTAGAGAAAAAAAAAAGAGCAGTGATTACAAGACCTTGGGTCCATTTCTTATCTTACCCTGTATCCTTTTGTTTTTTTTAAAGCCCCCTTTAACCTTGGTTAAGCTTATATAAATTAAAGTTAAGATTTTGGTTATTTTTTAAAACCAAGGTTGGATTGCTTAATCCTAGGAGTGAGTGAATCTTAACCATAGTTGATGAGTATTTAAAAGAAACCAAATCCTCTACTGTGATAACCGGAGACGTGTCCCTTTTGATACCCCTTAACTATGGTTAAGATTCACCCACTCCTAGGGTTCATCCACCCATCCTTGGTTTTTAGGTAAAAAATATTAATTCTTTTTTTAATATAAAAAAAATTAGGATATTTTAATATTAAAATATTTTTAAAAGAATTAATATTTTTTTCTAAAAACCAAAGATGGGTGGGTGGACCCTAGGGTTGGCTGAATTTTAACCACATTTAAGGGGTGTCAAAAGAGACTCGTGACCTAGGAAGCACGGGTACGGTGATACTTAGATACGGCAATACGACATAAATTATGAAAAATAGATTAGTTTTACCTTAGAGTACCATATCCGTTACGTTTCTATTTTCAAAGTATCCGTACTTCCTAGCTCATTAAGTATTTTGGTCTCCATTTAAAATTGGGGCGTGCACCAAGGAGGCCAGCCATTTCGTTACAAAATGAAACCTCGGTACGTTAAGTATATTCCAAAAACATAACTACTTTCATTTCAATCCCCGAAACTAACGTGGGTGGGTTGACTATTCCCGCTAATTGATAAGAGTCCTGCGATGCGGACCCCAGGGTCCGTTTTTAAGCTGACCCAACCCAAGTGTCCCGTTTCCCTTTTCACCCATGTTTAACCATGGTTAAACTTAATTAAATTAAAATTATTTTTGTTTTTTCTAAAAATCATGATTTGATTGCTTAACCATAAAGGGTTAACCACAGTTGATGAATGGTAAAAAAGGGGTTTGGACCAATCAGGTATCTAGGGTCAGCTTAGAAGCTGACCCTGGGGCTGGGGCTGGTCCGTTTTCCATTTCCCAATCTAAACGCTAAAGGCTATTCGATTCTGGTACCTCGTTGATAAAACCTTATCGAGAAAGAACAAAAATACAAAAATAGAAAGAAGTTTTTTTTGAAAGGTAAAATAGAAAGAAGTTACTTTTGCAATAAGTGATTAAGGAAAAATTGCTAGAAGTTAATCATCGGGAAAAAAAAGTCTTGAATGTGCAGTTGCAATCTACAAGTAGGCTGTGTGGATTATAAAGGGAATGCTAGGCTCCTATCACCTGGAAGCATTTTACCCTCCTTTGCAATTGTTAAACCATGACAAAACATCGTTGATCCGTGCTAGCCTTGCAGTCACGGTAATTCTTCCGCCCAAAAGTCTCACAGTTGTCATTGCCACTGTTGTCAGACCTGGACGAGACCAGCCGGTCGAATCGGAAAATTCGGGAACCGATCCCCTCACCGGTTCTCAAACCCCCCAAAATTGAACATGTTTAAAAACGGATCATTTTTGTCAAAATCAGAAGAACCGGATGGTTGAATGGGAACCGGTGGTCAGAACCGGCCATAACTGAATAAAAAAGGATAGTTGAACCGGTCAAACCTAAACCGACCACTCAGCCTGTTCGATGATCGGTCTGGTTCTGATAACATTGGTCATTGCTTTAAAGTGTTGATTTTTATTTAAGGAAATTAATCACCTCCTCGGTCGGTGACACGAGGAGGGGTGCTCCCATTTTCTTGCCACGTGTCCCCCTTCTAACCTCATTTAACTGTGGTTGAGATCCATCTCACCTATATATCCTTGATGTTTAGAAAAATAAAATAAATTTTTTTTACTAAAGAATTAAAAAAAAATTAACCCAAGTTAATGGGAGTAGAAGGGTCGGCTATGTGAGAGTCAAGAGGAATAGTCCCCTCCTCCCCCGACGAATGTCCGGGAGTAAGAGTAGCACTCCTCAATGTTTAGCTACCTTTAACACTTAGTCAACATTTACTAAGGTATGTATAATCTATTCTTTGGTCACTAAGGTAAAATCTCATATCATAGATTAAAAAAACAAATTAATAATCAAAAGCAAATGAGACAGTATCACAGCCAATTGCAATTGAATTAAGGATATGTGGCATATGTTAATTGAAAGAGAAAAAAAATCAAAATTTAGACCCCGTTCAGTTGCACTTCTTTTTTGTTTTCAAAAACAAAATTTTTTAAAAAATTTATGCAAAACATGTTTATGTTTTCTGTTTTTAAGAATTAGTAACAAAATTTTTTGAAAATTAAAGGTAACAAAAATTTTCTACCAACTATATTTTTTAAAACAAAAACCAAAAATGGAAAACACGGATCCACCATCACCACCCATCTCCACCACCACCCACAACAACCACCACACCACCACAATACTACCACCACCACCCACCACCTACCTCCACCACCACCCACCACCCACCACCACAATACTACCACCACCACCACCACCACACCACCACTACTCACCACCCACCACCACCCACCATCACCACCCACCACCATAATACAACCACCATCACTACCATCACCACCACCACCACCACCACTCACAACTACCATCGCCATGAATTGAAATTATTTAATCATATTTACCAAACACAATTTTTTGTTTTTCTTTTTTAAAATATAAGTAACAATTAGTAATACCTAACGTGTTTCCTACTTTAAAAAATTGAAAACAAAAAGTCGTTTCTAATTTTTAAAAACAAAAAATAAATACAAACGAAAGTGTATCCAAACGGTCCCTAAATTTGTTGTTTTTCCCTCATTCAATCCATATGCGCATGAACTTGAATTTAAGAGAATTCAATTGCAATTACCTATGAGCCCATCTCAAACCAAACATGGCCGATCAGAAAAGTTAAAAGACAGTGTGTTCAACAAATGACAAGGATTATAGGAGAGTGCTGACCCTACTTGCCCCAATTACAATTAACCCATATAAGATCAAAACGTTTATTGAAACTTTTGTAATTCTAAAACTATATTTTGCTCTTATCTCATCTCTCCTTTTTATCTTTATATATAATATGTATCCTTAAACACATAGATGAAATTTTGCAAAATATCCAAATTACCCTTATCATAATCATTATATAAGACAAACACTTAATTGAATGTGTGCTTAGTTCCCATACTACCCCTCACTCATCTATCTAGCATGCTTAAAATTCTCTACGTTTATAATTTGACTCTTTGGAGTCCGGTTACGCCATTGTGGTTGTCATGTGTCCATTTTAACACTTTTAACTATGGTTAAGATTCATCCACTTATCATTGGATTTTAGAAAAATAATATGGAAAAAAAATTAACCTTAGAAATTAGTGAATTTTAACTAGGGTTTAAAAAAAATTAATATTCTTTTTCTAAAAACCAAGGATATGTGGGTGAAATCTAGGGGTAGATGAATCTTAACCACAGTTAAGGGGTGTTAAAAGAGACTCCTGACAACCTCAAGTGCGTAACGGGACTCCAATTGTGGTTAAGATTCACCTACTTATTCTTGATTTTTAGAAAAAATATGTATATTAATTTCTTTTAAACCTTGGTTAAAATTCATCTAAAAATCAAGGATAAATGGGTGAACCCTAGGGGTAGATGAATCTTAATCACAATTAAGTAGTGTTAAAAGGGACACATGACAACCTCAAATGCGTAACTGGACACCTAACTCTCTTAGCAAAATGCTCCAAAAGAATAACGTCTCACCAAGCCCCGCATGCCACCTTTCTTCGCTTTACACTTAACGTCTCTAAAGCTTTTTGGTTTTTAAAATGTCCCTACATCATATTTCAATAAAAAAATGGCTCTCACAATTTTTTTAATCCAAAATGTCCCTCAAGTTTCTATACCAAAAATATTTCTTATTGTTTTTTTAAAAATGCCCTCACTAGGGTTCCTCTTCCCAGTCTCTATCTCTTTCCTCCCTCTCACATGCATGTCACTGATCGGTGTCTAATGTTGCACATTTAAGCACCCGAAAGTACATTTGTTAGCTCTTTAGGACTTAATTCTTTTAGTTTTTAATTACAATTTATTGTTTTCATTATTTTCAGGACCAATTGGAGAAAAGACCGTAGTTCTCAAATGATGAGAGCTTTCAAGACCTTAGAAGAGCTTAGGCGATGAAAGAACTGAAGAAAACTGGAAAAAAAATGAAGCAAAAGTTTATTGCCACAAACCACCCGAGCGCAACTCACTACCACCCGAATGGTGGTCTAAACCGCCCAAGCGGAAGTCCGCAGTTTTATTTTTCGGTTTTTTTGCTTTTTTGAAACCCTACTTGCTACCTTATAAAAAGAAACGGGTTTATAAGTTCTATGAGTGATTTTTATCAAAGAAAAAGGCTGGAGAAGAGTTTTGGAAGGTCTTGGAGCATGAAATCTTCACCATCCACGGCGGCTACTCCTTCTCCCATGATCAACCAAATATCTCATCTAGGGTTTCAATGAAACCCTAGTCAAGTAACTGTGGTTTAGTTGTTTTATTTTAGGGTTTTATTATTTGTAAACGATGATTGCATGATTTGAGGATTACTTTGGAAATCAATTTTAATGTTTATACTCAATCTTAATAAAGTTATTCCCTGTCTTAGAAATTTTTATTTATTTATTGAGATTCAATTCATATTTAATTTCTGTGATTTTATATATGAATGTTTATGCAATGGAATTTATCGTACAAGTAGTTAAATATTAATATGATCTATTCCTAGGGAAGACGAATCGTGCTACAACCTTAGGTTAATTAATTTAGTGTGGACGATTCGTGCCAACCAAAGATAGGTCATGCCTAAGATTTAAATACTTGACATTCTTGATAATTTGAATTGAGACTTGTAGACTCAATTAATTGTAATCGAGTGCAAATAATTATACATTGATTAAATACAATATATCATGGTTAGGAGGCTAGTAATAGATTCAATGCCCTAGATCTCTTTCTCTTGAATTTCACATTTCCTTTATTTGTTTTCAGTATTTAGAATAATTTTAAGAATTTTAAATAGAAACCAAAAACCTTTGTTCACCATTAAATCAAAATTCATCTTTACTATTAAGCAATATAACCAACGCAGTCTTCGTGGTTCGACACCCTCAATACTTGTCACTATTTTCCGGAATTAGTACTTTTACAAGGTAACGATCTTAATCGATCAGACACCCACTAGTTGGAGAATAAAACAAGGAACCTTTAGGTTAATTTCCTGATTTTATTTTAAAGGGGAATGATCTACTAACTTTGAGATCGGATCACAGCCCATCGCGATTGAACTCAGGGAGAATTCAGTTGCACCCACAACTCAACATGTGTCCCTTTTAACTCCTATAAACGAGGGTTAGATTGTTGAACCTTGAAGGTTAAAAAATATTGACCATGGTTAATAGGAGTTAAAAAGAACATGTGCTGACCTGTGGGTATGATTGAACTCTCCCTAAGTTCAATCACGATTGGCTATGATCCTATCTCTTGTCACTCCCTTCGTACGTACTCACTCAAATTTCAAGTTGGGATCTGATCATGACAATTGTGATTGAACTTAGGAGAGTTCAAGTGCATATGTGGTGCTTAATTATTGGTGGATAAATTTATTTTTTTTTTATTTTGAATTTCCTGCTTCTTTTTTATCTTCAAATAGTAAATCGCCACATATGCAATTAAACTCTCCCAAGTTCAATCGCAATTGACTGTGATCAGATGGGGAGGGTGGGGGATGGGCCACAAAATTCTGTAGCGAAGATTTTAAACTTGTTATCAATTCACTTTTAGATTACCCAAAGATAAATCTACCAACTTTTATTGATTTATGATTTATTAATCTAATAAAATAAGAAATGGGTTCTAATGATTTGGGTTAAAACCAATGTTACCTGGTTCGTTGGTTTGAATTCAGGTTTGTGGTTCGCAATTCGCCACTCTAGAGTGAACCCAGATCGCTAGGGGTAGGATGAGATAATTTGTTTTTCAGTTCACTTAGGTTCTTTAGTTTGGTCCACTAGCTTGGTTTGCTATTTAAGCATGTAATACAAAATATATATTTTATATAATATTATAAAAATATATATTTTAAGCATGCAAACAATATATTACAAATATTTATTTATAAATTAATAAAAAAATGTCTTTTTATAAATGGTTTGTGAATTCAAAATATAAAATTGCCGAACATAAAGAAAAATATGAGTAAATTTGAATGAAAATTTTGACAAACTAAGATTGTTGAAACCACTATGTGGTTTGCTCAATGTAACGAACCAATCTTAACCGAACCACAAACCAGTTCAAGTTCGCTTCGTTCACGGTTCACTATAGCTTGTAGCGAACTTGGTAATTCTGGTTAAAACCACATAGTTTGATTTAATAGTGTTATTAAAAACTTATAGTTTTGGGAGGAAAAAATCAAATGAAAACTGTTGTAGCTTTTATTAGTCCCAAGTCAAATATTTATGAGTTTTGGAACCTCTTAGTAAATGTTTCCTTCTCTTTATAGTTCTCTTGTGTGTGCACATACACCAAGTGTGTGTGCACTAGCGAGGTGCATCACACTAAGTGCTAGATCTGCATGCACGTGCAAAACTATTGGTGCTATGAGACATACTGTGCACTTCACACGTCGCTTGAGTTACCTAATTTTTTTAAGATTAGAATTTAAATCAAGTAGATTTGGTCGTGATTGAGATGATATTCAGATTCTGTGATCTATTATGGATTATGGGTGGGCATCAAGGTTCAATGAACCTAGGGAGCTATTGAATGAGTCAATTAAGAAAACCCAGGAAATTCATTAAATGTGTCAATTAGGAAACCCAAATAGCTCACAGGCCTAGCCCTTGCCTATATAGGGTAAGGATGAGGAGGAGAGTTATACCCAAGTGAAAACTCATATTTGACCTCCCAAATGAGCCTAAAAGGAGTGTCCGAACCAGAGAAGAAGATTTAGACCTCCATTAGAGATCATGAAGTTCATCTCAATGTTGCAGGTAACTTTGACCAGAGAGTCAGATCAAAGATAATCAATCATCGGATTGGATATCCAGTATTCCTATACAACATAGGGGATTCCTTTCTAAGGAAAAGAATTCGATCAGTTTATTTGAACTAGTTGATCATCTGTTACCAAATAGAAAAATAATTTGACGGAATAGTCTAGCCGATTGAGGACCGTTCTGTAACTAAATAGAGCACTGTCTGGATTAACTAAGAACAACGATAGAAAGGAGAAACCGATTAGTATAGCAATATACCAACCAGTGTGAAATGTTACCAAACAAAACTAGTAGACAAAATCTGTTTCCAAAAGTGTATCTCATTGGAATTTTGATTCTAGAATTCAAACACATTCAATTCTGGGATTGTGTCAGAATCACTTTTAGAAAGTAATTATGTTTGGTAATCATTTGTTATAGACTAATCCGATTTATACAATCTGTATAATCAATTGTTATCCTTGTAAACGAATAATCAAGACCTTAATTTAATTAATAAATTTTTAGGCATCATAAATTAAGGTTAAAGTACAGTTTCTATCAGATAGTGAAGATCTGTAAAAGAAATGATCTATTTGTGGTTAGGTTGAATCTCGGAGATAGAGTTATCATATTTCCTTGCACAAAGAGAGACTCCAACTATCTTTAAACAGCATTTGTCGCGCTTCTTAACCAAATTAATTGTGGTCATGGTGTGCAAGTATCAAAACCAACTTTTATATTAGCAAAAATCTAGATAAATTCTCTTCCAATTCATGGCTAACAAAAAAATATGTTACACAATAAATACGGATCTACACATGGATCACGAGAGATCGATTCAGAGTGATTGAATTCAAGGAGAGTTCAATCACACCCACAAGTGAACACGTGCCCCTTTTAACTATTATTAGCTGAGGTTAAGATTTTCTAACTCTTATTGTTCAATAATCAAACTTTAATTTAAAAAAATGTTAACCTTAAAAGTTAAAAATTCTTAACTAGAGTTAAAAAAAATTCAAAAAATTAAGGTTAGATTATTGAATCCTGAGGGTTAAAGAATCTCAACCATGATTAATAAATTAAGGTTAAAAGGGAACAAGTGTTAACATGTGGGTTGACCGGCTGTGATGGGATCTCGGTTCACTGTTCACGGCAATTGGAACCATTTCAAGCTTTAGCTCGCGAGATATGGGATATGTTATACAAAGTGGGAATATAGCCGTAATTGGATTGGACAATAGCGTAATCAAGTACCGGTCCCATTGATGTCTAGTGACGCAGCGAACTACATCAGTGCCACATCATGTTGTCCTGTCGCAATTGTACTCGGTAGAATTCAATCTCACTCACAAAACCCTTTTTCAGTTGAGCAAAGCTGTGTCCCATTTCTTGGTTGTCCTCTCTCCTAATTTTAGGAGAAAACAAAATAATATAACATTTTTTATAAAACTATTATTTTTATTTTATCATTTTATCTGAAATTAAAAAAGACTATTGGAAAGTAAATAACTTTACTTTTTTTAAAATATACATTCTTATAACTAAGCTTAGATTATTTAATTTTAAAGATGAGTAAATCCTAACCATGATTAATAAATTTCAAAAAAACAAGTGGTAAGCTAGGAGATGTGTATATACCACACAACAGAACGTGCAATGCATGCTATGAATTCTCTAATTAAATGTCTTCTCATGCATCATGCAAAGAGTTGTGCCTCCTCGACCCGTTTGCCATAGAAAACTCATTGCCAAGTTTTAACTGTCATTTTAAATTGTTTAACCATAAGAATTGGTGAATCTTAACTGTTGTGAATCTTAGCAACAGTCAACGGGGAGGTTAAAGGGACACATGTTGACTTGTGAGTGTAACTAAACTTTTGTAGTTCAATTTTAATCTCAATTGAAAATGATCTTCATCCATCTCATAAATTAGATTGAATCAAAGCCAATCATGATTGAATTCAGAAAGAGTTCAATTGCTCTCATAGGTCAACACGTATCACCTTTAATCCCTATCAATTGTGGGTAGGAATCTCTAACCCTTCCTGTTTAGTAATCTAATTTTGATGTTTTGAAAATAATTATTAATCTTAAGAGTTAAAAACTTTAATCACAGTTAAATTTTTTTAAAAAAACTAAAGATTAGATTATTGAACAATAATAATTAGAGAATCTTTAACAACAATTAATAAGGATGGAAAGAGACATATGGTGGGAGCGATTGAAGTTTCCTTGAATTCAATCGCGATTGAGTCTGATTCGATCTCCTCGCAAGCCCACTTAGGACCGAAAAGTGCACGTGTAAGGTAAGATGTGGGGGGTGGGCCCGAGGAGCCATCAGAGGTTAGCATCTCATGATGACTACTGTCTGCCCATGTCACATTGAGGTCCCACTCAAATGGGACGGTGGGCTTATCTTTACCTTCTCTACGGAGTACGGATGCACTGAAACCCCCTCCTGACATTGCCACAGCTTATGATGAATGTTCAACTTGTGTTGCTTCTCCCACCCAAGAGTTTCTCATCTTCCAAACACCTCTTCCGAAATAATAATAATAAATCTTATATCCGTTTATCAGTTTTTTTAATATATATCTATTTATCAATCTGATTTTATTTTATTATTATTATTTTTTTTTTTAGGTGTATGTATCATTTATCCATGTGCATCATTTATCCCTGTTAATACGGTCATACGTCATCAGATATTAGCTTGAGCATTGAAGCTCTTTTAACTCGTACCCACCTACCACTCACGTAAGAGATGGGTGTACTAATTATAGAAATAGTTAACAGACCCATAGATTCCACTCATCTGATTATTATGAGCAACTTAAATCTGGCTTATAGTTATACTTGAACTATATTAATTTCACCCTCAATCTCAATATTTTAAAGACGCAAGGTGTTGGTAATAAATATAACAATAAATGTTAAATCAAGTGTTTAGGTAACCACAGCACGTGTTGCACAAATTCACTGTATTTCCAACTTAGTATGTTGTATGTGTGGGGCTAACACGCCTCTAATAACGAAGAGTGGTGCTACGGACAGGCCACCACAGACTGATTATACAGCAATACCAAAAGTTATTTCAATAATTCAACAAAAATTAATAAAATAACTATAATGTCCATTAACATAAGACTTCTTCTTTGTGGTTGCTTTTGATGTTCATTGTTGCAACCTGTTTTCAACATCTTTCTCTGTAAGACTGCAAATAATCTACTACCAACAGCCTTCGTTCAAACCACCCTGACACCAAAACCCACCTCCAAATCTGAAACTAAGACATACCCTAATTATGAAGAATACGGGTAGAAGATGAAGAATAAGCTTAGAGTTCCTAACAGTAAAAAAAAAAAAAGCTTGGAGTTCATTTACGTACAAAAAAAAAACAGGGTAGAAGATGAAAAATAAAATAAAATGAGAGATCATAACTCTAAGTCCCTTCTCCTTGAGAGATATTCCTTTAGTGGCTATGTATGTCAAAACCCGAAATGACATACAGAAACAGTGATTGCAGAGACTCCACCATAGCAATAAAACAAAACACAGATCTGGGTTTGCTTTCGGAACCCTAGCTTTGGTCATCGTATCAGCTCTTGCGTGTTGTTGTTCTGACAGAAAGAACTTCGAGAAGGAGGTCGGCACGTTTGAGTCGCTCTCATCGAGATTTACGTGCCCTAGTGTGGGCATTGTAAAAAGTTTGCTCCAGACACCTTATTTTTATCAAAATTTAAAATAAAAATAAAAATAACTCTTAAGGGCCGTTTGGATACACTTCCATTTTTATAATCAATTTTTAAAACTGAAAATGGTATACTGTTTTCAAAATTTATAAACAGAAAATACGTTTGGGATTTCTAAATGTTACGTGTTTTAAAATAAAGAAAAATACAAAAATATGTTCGATAAATATGAATATAATTGTGAGTAAATAATTTTTTTTCCAAAAAAAAGAAAAAATATGTATGTATATATTTCAATCTATGAAGGTGGTAGCGATTGTGGTGTGAGGGAGGAGGTTAGTGGTGATGGTGGTGGTGGATGGTGGAGTGGTGGTGGTGGTTGGTGGAGGGGAGTGGTGGTTAGTGGTGGTGGTGGTGAATGGTTGGTAGTGGAGTAGTGTTGATGGTGGGTTGTGGAATGGGTGGTGGGAGGTGGGTGGTAGTGGGTAGTGGAGTGGTGGTGGTGGTGGTGATTTTGGTAACGGTGGTGTGACTATGTTTTTTGTTTTTGTTTTTTATTTTTAAAAACAGAGGTAATAAAAAAAGATTTATTATCTTAATTTTCACAAATTTTGTTACTAATTTTTAAAAACAGAAACCTATATTATCATACATGTTTTATGTAAAATTTTTCAAAATTTTCTTTTTAAAAACAAAAAATGGAAGTGCAACCGGACAAAGTCTAAACGTTTTAATTCTAATTGTAAAATAAGAACAAGAGACCTTAAAATAAGAGCTTAGTGGCTTATTCTATTTAATTAAACACTTATTTAGTAATTAGATGTTTTGATAAATCCGAGTCTTTTTCTAACCTCTTTTTTTTTTTTTTTTTTATAGTAATAAGTACTTTTTTGACTTATTTCAAAAAGTAATCTGATGTTACTTTTTGAAATAACTCTTTTTGTGACTTAAGTAGGTAGAGAAATCAATGTCAATTTTCGTCGATTTTAAGGCTATTATGTCCTCATAAAAATTTGAAATACCAACAACGCCCTTTCACAGTAAAACCCTCGTTTACATCTTCCTTCTACTCGTCCTCCTCCTTATTATGTAATCTCTCATTTAAAATTCATCACCATCACTTGAAGACCGAATACAGAATTGATCACCTCTCTCTCTCTCTCTCTCTCTCTCTCTCTCTCTCCATATGAGAATTGTAGATTTGCCCGACCCAACCTGAGAAATGGCGGACTGGACGTGGACCACTCAATTGAAAATTTTTAGATTTGCCTCCTCAAAAGGGTGTAGTTTGATATCAATTGGAGGTGGACGATGGTTTATGTGTTGCATAGTTAATGGTTCACAGGTTGCTTTTTTCCTTGCCAAAGAGAGTGGACCAACAATTTGGGCTGAACTTGAACTCTAGTCCATGTTTGGGCCCAACATTAACCTAGGCTTAGAACAACCCACACAATGTGCAACCCTACTAAAGGAAGAACTCGATGGATCTGGCCTCAATGGCCTGACCTTTATATTAATTACAATGGTCAGACTGGGTGACATATATTACTTTTAAAGGGGAAAATACATTTACACTCCCTGAGGTTTGACGAAAATACACATAGACCCCCTCAGTTTTCAGAATATACATTAGGCACCCTTACTTTTCAAACTAATGACACTTATGCCCCTTTCATTAGTTGACTGTCAGTCAACTGAATAGACCTATTGATATCATGCAATAAAGTCTAGAAACTTCCAAAAGTACTCCTCTAATCATTTTGGGGAAAATACATTTACACCCCCCTGAGGTTTGACGAAAATACACATGGACTCCCTCAGTTTTCAGAATATACATTTGGCACATTTACTTTGCAAATCAAACAGACTTTAAATGTAATCGTGAACCTAGTGCGGGAAGGTGTGCTAGTAGGACGAGAGAAACAATTGAGGGGACACAAAGTTCTGTTTACAACACACAGGGTTCACAAAGCAACATGTCTGCTTAGTTTATTCATAATGGTGGATTTATGGTCTAAGAAATATGCTTTTTGGGGTCATTTTGTTGGGTGGATTTATAGTCTTAGTAATACACTTTGCTCTGCTTTTGAATTGTTTTTTTGTGAATTGTAAGGCTTTAACTATAATAGCTTTTAAATTTTTCATTAGTTTTGGAATTGCATTCAATATTATAATTGTTGACAACTCAATACAAGACACTCAATACAGGAGTTGTTTTGTTATCATTTGATCTCGTTCAAGAGTTGTTTTGTTTCTCTTTTCTTGTAAATCTCTAGTGGGATGATCAGTAGTCTGAGTGCAGTATACAAGAATTGACAAAGACCATGCAAGGAGCCAAGATCCAACATGAGCAGAAAGTGTGGGATGAACCGGATTTTGAGATAATCTCTTAGTAGAATTTCTTTGAATGGTGGTTCTGATCTCATAAATAGTAATTTCCCGTATATAGTTTTTGGGCTTCAGGTTTACCCTTTCAGTTATAGTTTTTAGTTCTCTATTTTTCTTACTTGATACTAGAAGAAAATGCATTTTTTGTGATGAAATTTCAATTCAAGTTCACATTGCATTTCAAGTCTATTGGATTTGCAAATTAAGGGTGTCTAATGAATTTTTTGAAAATTAAGGGGGTCTGTGTATTTTCGTTAAACCTTAGGGGGTGTAAATATATTTTCCCCAAAATGATTTGAGGGGTAATTTTGGAAGTTTTGGCCTTTATCGCATGATATCAGCAAGTTTGGTCAGTTGACTGACGGTGAACTGACGGAATGGGTGTAAGTTTCATTAGTTTAAAAAGTAAGGGTGCCTAATGTATTTTTTGAAAACTGAGGGGGTCTGTGTCTATTTTCATCAAACCTCAGGGGGTGTAAATGTATTTTCCCCTACTTTTAAAAATGAAATTAAATACCCTTACAATAAGTTCAAGAAATACCATTAACAAACACATTGATGAGAAAGAAGTGAAATTTGTCTCAATCTAATAAAATTTATCGAACAGGTTTATCTCATAAAATGATCTAAAATAAATAGCTCTTATTTTTTAAAGATTCAGCACTATTTTTTTTTATAAGTTTTATCCAACAACCCCCTAACATTTCATATATTAAGCTAAGGATTACTCTTAACCAAAAACCAACACTTACTAAAACGAGGGCAACAAATTTGCTTTGGGAGATGTCCGAGTATTATACTCGGGCATCTCCTCTTTGCCTAATGGATGCAAAGGTGTTTTAGGAGGTGATAGCATATATGCACACTTTTTGTTGGGCGGTATGTGCACATCTATTTACCATGTGTCCTCTTTGATACCTATTTATTGTAGTTAAGATTCAGCCACTCCTTGGATTGAATAATCTAACCTTAGTTTTTAAAAAATATTAAAAAAAATTAATCTTGGTTATGATTCACATACTTGTGGTTAATTTTTTTTAAATATCTATTTTTTTCCTAAAATCCAATGTCAAATTATTTAACTCTTAAGCTTGAATGAATCTCAACAACAATTGATGAATGTTAAAGAGGACATGTGGCGAGTTGGGGAGGTGTGCGCGTACCACCCAATAGAATGTGTGCATGCATGCTATTACTTTTTAGTGAAACACCCTTCAACGCATTTGCCCAATTGTGTCCTATTAGTCTATGTAATGTTTTATACAAAAATTTTGGTTACCCGTATGAAACATATAATGGATGATATTGTTCACCCATCTCAAAGCACCTTCATATTAAGCAGAAGTACTCGAGAGAATGTATTTATTACTCATGAACGGCTCCATCACGTGAAAATCCAAAAAAAAAAAATCTAAATGGAACATGACCATTAAACTAGACATGAACAAAGTCTATGATAGATTGAAATGGGGTTTCACTGAGGTAGTCTTTTAGAAAAGTGGTTTTTGCGAGAAGTGGATTCAGCTCCTAATACAGTGCATTACGACTGTAAACTACTCCATCCTCATTAATGGCAAGCCAAGGTATACATTTCTCCGACCTGGGGTCTTAGACAAGGGGACCCTTTATCCCCCCATGTTTTTATCTTTGGCATCAAACGTTTTGTCCCATATGATTGACAGGGCCAAAGGTAAAGGTGACATATTTGGCATAACAGTTAGACGAACGAGCACAATTATTACTCAATGTTTTTTTTTGCTAATGACAACATTATTTTTTGCAAGCAACCCACAAGAAGAAGGCAATGTCAAGGACATTCTCGGGGCTTTTGGAAATCCATTTGGTTAACAGATCAACTACAACAAATCCGGCCTAATCTTTAACAGAAACACTCCTTTCAAGATTCAAAAAATACTTAGCAAAATGATGCAAATCAAGGCAATGAAAGGCGTTGGAACATATCTGGGACTCCTATCCGTGGTTGGCAAGTCCAAAGCTAACCTCTTCTCAACCATCAAGGACCGGATTATGGGTAGGATTCGAAGCTAGCTAGAAAGAAATATCTTAACAAGGTCGGGAGAAACGTTCTTAACAAAGCAGTGGCACAATCCATTCCTGCTTATGCCATGAACTGGTTTAAGCTACCCATCAAGGTGTGTCGGGACATAAACTTTGCAGTCACTAATTTTTGGTGGGGTCAAGATAGCGCAAAAAGAAAGATTCATTGGGTTAACTGGGAGATTGTGCAATAACAAAGCTGATGGTGGTGGGGGCTTAAGATATTGTATCTCCTTCAACATTGTTTTACTATTGAAATAGGGGTGGAATCTACTCAAGAACCCAAGCTTTCTCTGGGGCCATCTTGCTAAGAGTATTTATTTCCCTCAGGGTTCTTTCCTTTCAGCTAGAACTGGAACTCGTCCTTCATGGTCATGGAGAAGCATTATAGTTGGTCAGGAGGCGCTTAATTTGGGTTTAAGATAGAACTTGGGTAATGACAATTCCATAAACCCCTGGGAGGATGCTTGGTTCCCCACCCTTCCTAACTTCAAATTTTCTTCATTGAAGCCACATCTATGTCAATGAAACAAAGTAAACAAAGTAGTAGATTTCATAAACTATTCAGAAGGCGACTTGCATTGGAATAGGTTGTTGCACGAGTTCATTCACGAGAAAGTCACAGCGATTACCGAAATCCAATTTAACATTCACAATGGGGAAGATGAGTTCATATGACATTTTGAAAAGAATGGAATTTTTTAAGTTTGCTCGGCTTATCACAAATACCGGGACGCATCACTCACAAGGCGAGGCGGGAAGCCTAGCTCAACAAACACTCTTCCTTCTAAGAGCTGGAAGACCCTCTGGAAGGTGCTTATTCCAACCAAAATCAGCTGGTTCATCTGGCACTGCCTAAGAGAAGCTATACCAACTAGTGAAGCCCTCCACAAGAGGAACCTCCCAATTGACTCTCACTACCAGTCATGTGATAATCAAGTGGAGGACGTCACCCATATTCTCTTGGATTGCCCTTTACCTAGGAGCGTTTGGCAGGGCTCCTCCCTCTCTCTCAGGACGGACCAAGGTCAACATAGGATCTTGAAGGACTGGTAGAACCAGTGGGTTGATCAAGATATAGATTGTTACCCAAAGATTGGACCCTAGGGGGGGGGGGTGAATAGGGTCTATGGCAAATGAAATTCTTTCTACTTCCCTAAACAAAACTTCAACTTAAACAAGTTAAAGAGAATAGAAATTTATACATTTCTACTTAATCAATTCAAACAAGAAAGTAAAGAGTAGTAGAGTTAGAGCGAATGCAAACAAGTTAACACACAATGTTGTTCACAAAGTTCAGCAACCTGCCTACTTCCCCGCCTCAAGCTATACCTGTTAGAGGATTCACCACGATTTATACCCAATCGGACAACCTTCTTTCAGGAGAAGACCAAACCATTACAATTTCTTTCTGGGTAAAGATCACACCTTACAAAGCTACCGACTTCACGGACAAGACTCCCACAGACGTCTTGATTTCAACACACTCTTGATAGAAGAGGTTTACAATCTGATTATGCTCCTTAGATGAGCTGATGAAGACTTTAACACTCTCTAGAAAATCTCTCAAATATTGGAGTTGAATAGCCTAAAAACTAAGATTTGGGATTTTTAGGTTAAACTCGATAAATTTGGGAATCTAAGCTTTGAGTGAATGATTTGATTAATTGGAAATATTGGAGTTCTTGATTTCATTCATAAATCAATCATATTTATAACTCTTTCAAAGATATAATCGTTGGAAGCATCTTAGGAACTCAAAGAGACGTTAAAAACTAGTCGTTAGACATTTTCCACAAGCAGTCGTCGACGAGTGAAGCTGCCAAACTCAATCCACAACTACTGTTTCTTCACTCATCGAGGAGTACTAAGACCACAGTCCCACTCGTCGACGAGTCCTCTGTATTTCTATAGAAAACCCATCTTTGTTTAACCAATATGATAAGCATGATTTTCTTAATCTTATACTTTATCTTTAACAAGATATTTATCATGTTTTAGGTTATTAGATTGATTTTTAATGAGTCTTAAGACACCTATAGTCAATCTAAGAATTGAGCAATTCAACCGACCAAACTTTGAAGATTTCTTATATAAATCCTAAATACTCTCAAAGACTAAATAATAAACTATAAAACCTTTTTGAGAGTCTTCAATCGTGATCTTGAGTAAATTTCTTCTTTATCTTTAAGATCCGACTTGGACTTTGGGCATGATCTTTAATGTGCTCAATTTGATCCAATTGTTTTCCTTATGGCTTCATGAAGAATCTTTCTTGCTTGCTTGCTATTTCATCTTTTTATATTGGATGATGTACTAATGCTTTTCATAAATTGAATTACACTTAAATTCAAAAGAACATTAGTAACACAAATGTCATTCTATTATTGGGTTATCATCAAAATCAAAGATGTTACCTTATGTCAAAATCCTAAAGGCTAACATGGACGAGCAAGGAAAAATCTCTTATCTCACTTTCTATGTGGCAATCATCTGGTCTATATGGAGAGCTCAAAATGAGAAAGTTTTCTAGGCCTCCTCCCCAAACTCAATCCATATGATTCAGCAAGGTAGAGAGCTTAGCTTGCGAGAGTCTTTAGGCTAGATAAGGGAGATCAGATAAACTTATCAAAGCCAGGGCGTCACAACCCCAAAAATTTTGGCCATCTATGGATCCCCCCTCCGCACGGATGGATGAGGATAAATTTGGATGGAGTCTCTAATTGTTTGGGGCAAATTGCTGGCATATGTGTGATTGCGAAAAATCATAAATGAGCTATCATCCACAGCCTCATTCAAGCCCTCCCGAGTGGTTCAACTTTGATCGTAGAAGTTGTCGCACTCCGTAATGCGATCGCACTAGCCATTCATCACAGGTAGAACAAAGTAAAATTTGCCTTAGATGTTGAAGCTCTATTAAAACTAGTTCATCAATCAAGTCTCAAGGGGGCTTAAAAAATTTAGAGCCACATCAGAAAAGAACTACTAAAAATTTTCCATTATAGTGTGTATCTAGGAATGCTAACACTTATGCCCACAAGCTTGCACCACATAGCTTGGGGCTAATCATTGTTAGAAAATTTTCAAGCTTAGTATTTAATTTCTTGGCAATGTAGGAAAATTTTGGCTCACAGGAATTCTCAAACTGTTTCTGAGACCCCCTATTGTGCTTATCATCTCTTATCAAAAAACAAACAAACAATGTGTGTCCCTCATTGTAACATGGTATGCAAACTCCTCTGCGGTGCTACCATATCAAAGGAAAATAATCCACTCTTCATGGATTAAGTGTGCTAGCCCTACTAAGCAGTCTATACTCTCAACCAAACACCAACTCGTATTAAATCAAGGAAAGGTATTGGATTTTGGTTGATAGCAAAGACAGGTATCAGTTGAATATTGGTATAACACAGCTCTAGGGAGAGATAGAATATCAAAATGACAATGCTAGAGAGCTGCGCATTGCAACATGAGATGCAAACTCCTCTTAGGTGCTACCATATCATAAAAAGAAAATGAAACCAAATCTTCTATGGTGATAACAGGATTTGGAAAATCCGGTTATCACCCCTGAGATTGCCACATGTCCTTTTTACACCTCTTAACCATGGTTAAGATTCACCCACCCCTAGGGTTCACCCACCCATCCTTGGTTTTTGGGAAAAAAAACATTAATTCTTTTTTTAACCACAGTTAAGGGGTGGGTATTCCTTAATCAAAGTTAAGGAGTGTAAAAAGGGACACATGGCGACCTCTATAGTGATAATGGATTTGCCAAATCCAGTGATAACCGAAGAGGACTGGGTCTCAAAGAGTGTGTCTCGCCCCACTTGTTTTTTTTAAACTCTCTTTCTGGATGATTAAGATTCACTAATACTTAAGTTTCATATTATTAACCTTGATTTTTAAAAATAAAGTTTAAAATATTAATTACGATTAAAAAAGAATTAACCAACAACTCTTGCAGCCAGGGCTGCAGGCTTCATTGGTTGCCGACACCATGTCCTTTTACAATAAAGCATATAAGGAGGTTAGGTTTATTCTATTTGCAAATACACAATTATGAATAACAAACGTTAGACAAAGAACTACAATCCTTAGTTCCGTTGTTAGTAAAATAACAATTATGCCCTTAAAATATTTTGTAGACCTAGTACCCCTTATTACATTACCTTTATTATATTACCAAAAGTAACCATTTAATAAGACTTGTGGATTCCTTTTATAACTAGGGCGACACTTGCATAAGACACTTTAAGATTAAGACTAATGTGGATAATTATAGCTTCAATTTTTACCATATTAAAATAATAATAATAATAATAATATTCTTAAAGTTCACCCAAAAAATTTTAATATTGAAAATAATAGGGTAAGGACAATGACTATGCCAGTTAAAAAGACCAATGATCCTCTCCTTGGCTGTGGAGCAAACTATTGCTCCTCGCCCTCACAAAATCCCTTTAACTGTCCTTAAACTAAAGTTGATCAAATTTATTTTTTCCTTTTCCAAAAAACCAAGGTTAGATGCTTTAACACTAAGAGTTAGTAAATCTTAACCACAATTAAAAAGAGTTAGAAAGAGACAAGTGTCACAAGGGTATTATAGTCCACCAAATGTCACAAAGGTATTATAGTAACTTTTTAAACATTTTAAAATACAATTCAGTGAAAGTAAACAGGTTCTTTGTCTAACTGATAAAAAAATAATGAGTTAATTTGCAAATCTAATATATTATACATAACACTGTATTTGCAAAATAGGATAAACCTGGCAACTAAAATGCACAAAACCCCTTATATAACATATTTTTTAAGTTTCTTTTGAAAACATGATTGAATTGAAAACAAAAAAATTAGTCATTTAAACTAAAAATGTTATTACACAAAAAAATTTCTCATTTAAACTAAATGTTATTGCACAAAACATGTTTGAATTAAAAATTAGTCATTTAAATGAAAAATGTAATTACACAAAAAAAAAATTATTATTTTTGATATATTACATACATAATTAATATATATTATAAATAATTATATATATAGAATCTGGTGAGGCAAAGCTAGGCTGGGCCTGGGCTTCAACCAATCAAGCCCTAGCCCATCCCTAAATTATGTGGGCTTACACTCATCGAGCCAGGCCTACTTCGATGGGCTAACATATTAGATCATTCTTGGGCCATTTACACCCCCAATCTGGAAGTAGAGGGGCACAACTCAGCTAAGGCGGGATTGATTCTTTTTGGGGTCAACCTAAGCTCAGACTCAAGAACCAATATACCCAACTGGAGGTGCTCAAACTTGAAAGTTGATGCACCCCAAAGCTAAGAAGCTTGAACATCACACAGGAAAAAAAAAAAAACCAGTTTGTTACTTGAGTGATGTTGCTTCACAAGTAGACATAGGATCCTCTCCGGGGCAGTCACAAAAAGGCAATGTGTGTCCCATTAACACAAGTTGAAATCCATAAAATTAAGAGTGCTAGTCCCAGTGGCATTCACTCCAAATTTTTCCATAGAGGCAAGATGGGGCTAGCACGTGGAGATGTGTCATTTTAACAGTTTAAAAAGTAAATTTCAGATCTTGTTTGACATTTGTAGTGCCCCAATTGCGTCTTTGGAAGGTTTGTGACTGGGGCTAGCAAAATCCTAAAATTAATGTCAATCCAACTAGAGCTCTAGAAAAAGTAAAGCCCAACCATCCATTTATAAACGAATGACACATGTTACTTTTTGAATTTTTTATTTTAAAACCCAAGGTTAGAAGTATCAACCCTAGCTTAGAAACCAAAACTCGTAATGCACTCCAGATCTAAAACCACACTCCCGTTCTTGCTCTTGCTCCGCACTCCTCCCAACACTAAGTTATATATGCACACTGGTTACTTAGAACCCTAGGGTTAAAGCTTCTTAATCTAAACTTGTGCTAGGGTTAAAGCTTCTTAATCTAAACTTGTGCAATACCCTTGCGCTCCTACTCTCAAACCTCACTCCTGTTCTCGTTCTTGATCTAGCTCCACACTCCTCCCCACACTATGCTAGGCATTCCTCATGAAAAGTGGCATGGAACAGTTTACAAAGAAGCTTTGGGCTCATATTGGTCATGGGTCGAGAACAGGAACGAACTTTATAAGATCTAATCTCCCGTTAGCATTCCTCATGAAATGAGGCATGGAACAGTTTACAAAAGAAGCTTTGGGCTCATATTGGTCATGGGTCGAGAACAGGAACTGAACTTTATAAGATCTAATCTCCCGGTAGCGTTCCTCATGAAATGAGGCATGGAACAGTTTACAAAGGAAGCTTTGGGCTCACATTGGTCGTGGGTTAAGAACAGGAACTGAACTTTATAAGATCTAATCTCCCGTTATCCCTCAATAGCTCAATGGTAGAGCGGTCGAATTGTTAATCGTAGGTTCAAATCCTACTTTGGGGAGATTCATTCCGAATTAAAGAAGAATTCAGAGGTTACTAAGAACCCTAGGGTTAAAGCTTAATAACCATAGTTTTATGAAAAGGACACATGTCAGTAGTGCAAAACAACCAGACTTCTCTCTGGCTTCTGCCAGAGATGATGATCCCATGTGTTTAGAATTTAAATTCCTTCTGCTTAAAGACCTTGGATAGAATTTAGATATACTAGACTTCTAGCTAGTAGTGGACACAGATTATTACATTGGACGCCAACAATTTGAACATGTATTCGTGTTCACATAATGATGAAACTTAAAAAGAGTAAGCTAGAAAGTACTCTATGAAAAAAAAATGCGGAATAATATTAGATAAGACAGTAGTAGTCTGAGGACTGACATTTACAAAATCTACGGAATTTCGATTGAAAACGGGTTAGACACATTACAACGAACAATCCTACTCCAATACTGACTGGCAAGATTTAGTTGATGGAAAAGACTGATTTGGTAGCGCACATAACCCTAAAGAATCATGGTCTCTTGAAGGAATCACAAGAAACTACAGACATTGTTAGTAGCCAAAGTAGAATATACATCCATAGCTGAACTCACAGAAGAACTAGCTTAGCTTAAGAGTTTTTTATAGACTTCCAAGGAAGCTGTAATTACAGGAGAATAGAAGTGCCATCCATTATCTTCTAATCAAAACACTTTTATCAGAAGAAGCTATGGATAGATCAAATTCCTAGAAAAAGGGGCAACTTTGTAAGACAGAAAGTAATAAGAATAATATGAGAAAAATAGCCATAAACAGGGTACTTGCATCGTCTAGGTAAGAACTCTGCAAACCGAAAATAACATCCTATGAACGCTCAACACTGACATAAGATATTAACATAGTCCCAAATGCACTATAAATCTGGAAATTACATCACTTGCAAATTTTATAAAAGCTCCAATATAAATTTCTTTTAAGGGTCCATTCTTTTGCTGACTTATAACGTCCAGCACTTGCAAGTTTTGTCATTTGATAACTTGCATTTTCTGTTGAGTTATTGATCTTTTCATCTCTTGGGTTGCAATTCCCACAAGACGTCAAATGCAACAAAATGAATAATTTCAAATCTCATAAAAACTGACAAGACTTGAATCTAATGACGGTAAAAATTCATTTTCTTGGAAACCTTGACAAAGCGACTCAAATTTCATAACTACCATGACAAAGTGCAAAATGTCAAGCTTTATAATCTCAGCAAAAGAAGGGACCCTAATGGACCAAATTAAGGAGACACTAGAGAAACAAAACCAGTGGACAGATTTACTACAAGTAGAAGAGCATATCTTGTGAAGATAAGAAGAAAAAAGGGTTGGTAGGGTTGGCAGACCCTACTCCCAACATCTCTGTATTCAATAAGGAGAAGCTTACATAAAATAGCTTAGAACAGACAAATGAAAAAAGATATTTTTTTGACATATCTAAAAAATACGACATAAGGATAAATCTATCCTGTACAAATTAATTATGACATGCTAGTCCTTCCAACACTCCCCTTGAAGATGGAGCCTGGAGCCTAGAGTTTAATCATGCTCAACTCTTCCAATAATTCCTTAATCTACTCCGACCCAATTCCTTTGTGAAGTTATCCACCAACAAATTTGCTTATACCATTAAGGGAGTTCTTACTTCATGAAATCAATATTCACATGGAATAACGCAGCAATCGACATATATTTGTTTCACTGTCTCATCAGGGTTATGGGAATAGGGTTCTGGTGTCACAACTGAAAGATTTAAGAAGCTCAAAAAGAGAAAAAGGAAAAAAAAAATAGCATCTAATCAGAAATGTTCAGACACTAGTACTCTTAAGTAGTAGCATGCTCCATATAAGAAAAGATCACTGGTAGGATACACCGTCAAATAACACTCAATACAGCCAAACCTACCTACAACATTTTATAACAAACTGTTTCCATCAATGGTACAATAACCAGAAGTAGAATACAGGTCTGAACTCAAAATGAATACAGGTCTGAACTCAATTTTGCGAAGACATAAATTGACCCACAATCTGAACTGTATAGTGATTTTGGGTGGTGGAATTAAGATACAGATCAACTCTACACTCATCTTCTATACAAGGAATGACCAAAGATAAATCTCAGGCAAATGCAAACAACCCTTCTGCTTTTGTGTGGCTAGAGAAAAGATATTCCTTGGAGTCCAATGTCCCTAGCAGATCTAGAACATACATCAACTATGAAATGTATGTATCGATAAAGATTCCAATTTCACTACCAAGTGATTCAAGGGACTGGGGTTGTTAATGTCATGTGCCCATGCTCTCCATAAAATCAGTATGATAGAATCATTCACTTAACGACATGCTTCACCATGGTCACATATAAGTACATAACCAGAGGAACGACGCAGGTGATCATACATATAGCCTTCTTCATTACCCCTCTTCCCTAACCTACTACTTGAGAGGATTTTCATATTAACTCCCTCCTACAAATTTATGTACAGAAATGCATTTTTTTCATCGATCTAATGTCGCCACTGCCTGTTATTGTTGATCTTATTTTCAGATTTCAAGCAGTTGTCTTTTTAAAAAAAAAGAATATATGTTATTTTCTGACTAAATATTTGGTTACTAGTGTGATTTCATTATTACTATAGTTAATGATATACAAGTTCACTTAGGTTGGATGATTAACCATTATTGAATTGGGAATTTGTTTGTTTTCCTTCTGGGTTTGGACCCGCAACCACATAGTTACAATGCATAAAAGTTTCAACTTGTTAAGACTTTCTCACAATTTCTTTTATCTCATCTCAGTATCAGTAGGAGAGAAGGGTTTCCTATTTTTCTTCTATTGATGTTATCTTAAGTATTGTTTAAATCATTAACCCATATAGATGCAAAATCAGAACCTAGAGGGTTACTGATGGCCTTTTTTTTCAAGATTTAAAATTCTGTGACAGAATTTCAAGAAAAATACCAGTTTTTATTATTATTACTAATACTACTACTACAAGAGATGGAAAAATCACAGGATTATGGATGAAGAAATTGTAATGCTTGATGAATAACCTACATGTATTATGTTTGAATTGGCTACCCAATGGAAATTTATTTTTTAAAAGACTTCAACTGCCCCTGCAATAAGATGATGTTACCAAACATAGTTTTACAAAAAAACTCTGTCAATTACTGTGTGCCCCCAAACAGTTCCATAGATCTATTATGGCTGGATCTGTTCGAAATAGACAAAGATAAGACAAGATCTACCAAACGAGCCCTTAGCCACATAATAGCAAGCCCCGAAAGAGAAAAACATATGTTAAAGTGTTCATTGGCTTGTGCATTAATCTTGGCATGTGTCTTAAGCATGAATGAATATTGTAATTTCAAGACAAAAGAACTCCCTTAGGGTTTGTCTAGATTGCAAGAATGTATGCATCCACAAGAATACTAGCGCATCACAATAATCTATGAATTTAAAATTCTATATATTGAAATTCCTGTTTGGCTGAGACTATGGAATTTGTTGGAGTTAACCTCTGAATTCTAAGTTCATTGTTTGGATGTGAACAAATCCACTAGAAAATTGATATGTTTGCTCAACATATATAATATGCATAATTGTCCTAGATATACAAATGAGTCCTAACCTGTTGAGTAGTGGATCTTAACACTTTCAAAAAAAAATTCTTAGTATTTTGTAGTCTCCTAATTAATACAAAAGGTTATAATTGTTTAAATTTGCATTTTTTTTCAAAAAAATAAGATTTTCAATCATTCATTTTTCTATATATAATCAACGAGGTTCCCTTTCGGAAAAACCACATCTTCAAACACTCTTTTATTACATTCTTTCCAAGGGTTCCAACAAAATGCCCTCGGGATCAAATGTCAAAGGATAGACTTCCGGTTGCTAAAAGAGCATGTGCACCCGCACCATCCCAGCAAACAATGCTCACATGCTCATCAGATAATCCGAAGTGAGAATCTTGTTTACTGCTGCAGTTCAAAGAAAGAAGACACTGGATGGATACTCATTTCTAAATGATTCTGAAAGGAAAAGAGTGAGCAACACTCTGCGGCCTGCGCTAAAGCCGATGTCAATTCTGCTCATTGAAGTTAGGCTTAGAACCTTAATTTTATTGCAAGCGGCTCAAAATAGAAGACTCCCAATCATTAAAATTTATCCCTCAACACGCTTCCACAAAACTTATCACCCATTATCGAGTGGTAAGTAATAGAACTGCATTCAAGTCAAGCTGGCTCTGAGCTCAGCTCGTTCAAGCCAAACTCAAGCTAGCACTTTAGGCTCGACAACCAAGCTAAGCTTTTATTTGAGCTCAAAAGTTTAAACAAGTCGAGCTTAAGCCAGAAGCTGTTTGATTCGGTTCAGCTTGAAGCTTGGCTCATTCAAGGGTCGGCTTGGCTTGAGCTTGACTCAAATATATATATATATATATTGGTAATATTATTTATATTAATATATAATAATACTTTTAAACTTAAAATAGGAGAAATAAAAAAAAAAAGTGGAGAAAACCCTAACCCTAACTACATAATTATGGATTGAGGACCATCCTCAAATCTAATTTTTTGTGTATGATTGATTAATTTTGTGTAGTTTCTTGTATTGTAACTTAATAATAAATAATTTTATTAAAATCATGTAAAATTAATCAAAATAATCCTAAAATTCAAATCAAACTTGAGCTAACCCAAGTTCAACTCGGTTAGAATCAAGTTTAATCTCAAACCAAGCTCGAGCTTGAAAAAGCTTTTTGAAGCCAAGCTCAAGCCTGAATATTCAAGCTCGAATCAAGCTCAAGCCGAGCTCGAGCATGTTCAAGCTGAGCTTAGCTCAGCTCAGCTAGAATACAGGTCTGGTAAGTAAACACCTCTTTGGCCGTAAAATATCCTTTTGAACCCTTGCTTTAAAGGCAACTAACTGTACCAAAAATCTTCCCAACATCTGATCTCTGTATTTATTTCCCACCTGAACCATTTAAGCTTCGAAAATTTTGGACTGAATTTCACAAATCCTTTCCATAGCCAACCCCATAGCTAGTACCAATCTCTTTACTTTCTCAATTGTTTTACAACCATATTTCTAGCAATCACCTCCTTCCACAAGCTACTCTCTTCAATAAACCTCCACAGCCATTTCTCCAATAGAGCATTATTCATTTATATTATCAATATCAGAATAAGCCCCCCTCCCCCAAGGTTTTAAACTTCGGATTTGGTATAAAGGGGAAACATTTCGTTAAAACTTAAGCAAGTCTATCGAAATATTGTAAAATTTTCGAAAATCATGGAAACAATATGGAAACTACAGAACATGCATTCATATTTTAGGGAAAGAAAAATGTGTCAATACACACTCCAAACACATTGTACAACAAATAACAACCATTTGCAATAGGAAAAGTAAATAAGATATAATAGAAGCAATCTTGGATATCTAAAGCTTTAAAAGTTAAAGTTAAACATTATATGGGGTCAATAATCATGGTCACAAAATAATGCATCTCACACATATATCATAGGTCATCTCCAAATAGCATTACGAAGTTGCTCGAAATTATTTTCTGTTTTAGAAACAATTTCTTTTTCTATTAATAACACATAATTGTATTTATAATAGGAAACTCTAGAAGTAGAAGGGAAACAAAGATTTACCTTAGGTCTGATAGTGTGTGTTTAGACTATAACCTTACGTCCTAACCGAAAAAAAGAAGGGAAACAAAGATTTCTTCTCCACCTCCCCCTCCCCACAAAAAAAAAAAGAAAGAAAGGAAAGACAATCAATATGAGTCGTTAGATACAAGTTGAATCCAGTTGTATAATAAAATAGAGCTTCTACAGCCAAAGAGTTCCTTAAGGATGGATGTCCACTTGAAGGAGGACCGATCTATGTCACTAAACCTTCAGGAGAGAAGTTCTTTGCCCCTTCAAAAATTATGTAATCCTTTATTTTCCAAATTTAGAAATAATTTCTAGTTATGGAATTATGATGCATTTGTATCTTCTTTGAGTTCACATAATCTTTAATAAAAATAAATTTTAAAATAATAATTTCAAATTTGTAGTCACAACAAATAAGACGATTATTGATATATTAAATGTATCATTCTCAAATTCAATGACAAGATCGTCAATAATTAACAAATCTCACATGAATCTTCTACCCTACAAAGAAAAATAACAAAATTTACCTCTTAACACGAAAAGTTGGGATAAAAATGAAACTTTACACAAAAACAGCACTCTGTAGGTGAGAGCGAGGTTTATAAAAGTTGAAATTGAGCTCTCGAGGTGAGAGCAAGGTTTGAGATTGGGAGTGAGGTTTGAGAGAGGGAGCAGATAGCAGGTTAGGAGATTTGGGCTACTAAGCTCTCAACTTAAGGGGTCCTGTAGGCCTCATGGGAGTGCAAAATTGGTTGTTTAAATAATCCCACATAATCCTAAAGGGTGCATAAGCGATTATGCTCCTCCATAATCACCCTCCAGCGAGATTATGGAATCACCAATTATTTAGGGGTTGTTTGGCATCGTTCCAAGTGATTTTTTGATTCTAAAAATGGAACATGCTGGATTAGTTAGAACGATTTTTTGTTGAGAACTGGTTTAGAAGTGACTAACTAGTTTAGAAGCAATCAACTAGATTCTATTCCGGAGAACAGAAATGAAAATCTCGGCTGGATGAGTAAAAAGGATAGAGCAATTTCCTCACTTTCTTACAAATCAAGAATGGCTAACCAGTCAGTGAAATCAACCTTAGAAAGCAAAAAACTGAACTAAATCAGGACCATTTATTTCTTCTCATCCTCCCTCCTACTAGCATAGTTGCCAGCATGAAGTTAATGAAGAATATTGAAGAGTGCCAGAGGAGAAGCATTGAGGACAACAATGAGACACCAACCCTATATCTGGTGAGAACGAAACACAGCATCAAGAAGAAGATGAGCCCGATAGGTTGGGTTTCGTTTGAGGGGAAGTAGAAGATCCTAATGGTTGTTGGGCATTGGGCAGCGGTGGAGAGGCTGCAGTCAACTGTCATTAGGAGGGAGAGGATGAGTTTGATTTTCTTCATGGTGCAAGATTCGCATTCTGAGTTTTTGGAATCAGAACTAATTGATTCCCTCTGATAGAAGATCTTCGATTATCCTATGCGACTAGATTGAATTTCGTCAATTTCTTCGCCAAGAAAACCCTAGATTTCAGGTAAGATCTTTGTCTATGAAAAGGTAAGTTTTGTCACTTCTTTAATTTCTTCTGATATTAGTTCATTGATTTCATTCATAGTTCTAAATTTGTGTAATGACATCTACACTTGAGGCAGAGAGGAGTGTTGAGAATGGAAAAGGTGGGAGTAGTAGAGGAGTCGTCGTCAAGAAAAGGGGGAGTGGATGTCCACTTGAAGAGTCATATCTACATAGCATTATGATGTGGCTTGAAATATTAACTTTTGATTTAGGAATAATTTACTTTTCTGAGTAACACATAATTGTGTTCATAAGTAGGAAACTCTGGAAGTAGAAGGGAAACAAAGATTTCTCCCATTAAAAATACAATAAAAGTCATTAGCTACAAGTGGAATCCAGTTGTATAAAAAAGAAGAGCTTCTACAGCTAGAGAACTCCTTTAAAATGGATGTCCACTTGAAGAAGGACCGACCTATGTCACTACATCCTTCAGGAGAAGTTCTTTTCCCTTCAAAAAATATGTAATTCCTTTGTTTCCAAATTTAGAAACAATTTCTAGTTGTGGAATTATGAATTTATGATGCGCTTGTTTTATCTTAAAGTTTCTTCATTAGTTTTGGTTCATTTTGAATATTCTTATTTATTATTTATTTATTTGTTAAAATGACGTAGCGTAAGGCTTTCTTGTGAGGCTTAAGCCTCATTCCTCAAGGCTTACACCCCACGCCTTCGCGTTTTAAAACATTGCTAATGACACTAGTTTTGTAAAACCCCCTTCAAATTTGAAGAAAAATTGCACACACAATAACAAAATTCTCCAAATTTTTGAAAAAATTCACGAATTTTAGGTGTGCCAAATTATTCTCCAAATTATTCAAAAATTTTAGGGTTGCCAAATTATTCGTGGATTTTGCGAAGTATTCCCGAATTTCAAGAATTATTCCCGATTTATTTGCGAATCTCACAATAATACGTTCAGTTCGACAAAGTAAACTACTTACTTTGTATATTATCCAATCACATTGTCGGATATTTTTTTATAATTATTATTCTTTTCCCGAATTGTTCTCGAATTTTTTCCGACTTTTTTTTAACTTGATCCTTGCCGAATTATTCCCAAACCCCGATTTTGTCACTATGGGACCATGGGTGCATTTCGACTCTCAATGACAAATGTAGGTAAATATGAGAAACAAACTAGGTGATTTCTCAAGAAAATGAAAAAATTCCTCAAATTCCTTCAAAATCTCTTTTTGGTCAATATTTCCCCCTTCTATAATCTAAGGGGCGAATCCTTAACTTATAAAAGATATATAAAAAATATTGGAGATATATCAGAGATATGTAGGGATATTTTGTATTAAAAAAATGCGACAAGTGAGGGATAATTTGAACCCTTAGCCCCTGCCATTTGGAAAGATATTTAGGATATATCAGAAATATCGGGGTTATTTCAAACCATGCACCTAAGGCATTTACGTTGGTCTCTCTAATTGGTCAACTAACGAAATTGAAATAGTAAAAACTGAACGAAAATATGCCAACAAACTAGCAAGAGTGCTGCTAGTTAGTGTGAGAGTTTTCCCCTTTGGATATAATATTAGACAACCTACAGACTACAAGTCTCCTACTAATCTATCAAGAATCAAATTCCAAGAAGATGAAGATTTGTGACTAGTTCCCAAAGGGAGGCCCAGGTAGTAGGAAGGAAAATAAGTGGTCTTGTAACCTAAGCAGTTAAGAAGCACATATAAATTAGGAACTTTGCCCACTCCAAAAATTTCACTTTTGGTAAGATTAATTCTTAGCCTAGACAATTCCTCAAAACATCTAAGGATACAACATATGAGTCTCAACTACATGTGGGAAGCATAAAAAAGAATCGGAGTATCGTCAACAAACTACAAATGGGACACCGATGACTATCAACACCATCTCGAAAGGCATTAAAGACAACTATCTCTTCCTTACATACCAACCTACTCAAAGCGTTTGTAACCGTGATAAAATAAAAATAATAACAATCATAATAAAAATAAAAATAAAGAGAGAGAGAAGATAGGGGTCCCTTGCCTCAGGCCCCTGGAATTCTTAAATAAACCATCTGAGGACCCCCTGGTATCCAATTTACATTGGAAACCTGGATTTCCTTCCTTATACAACTATCGAAGCATTCATTAGCAATGAGCACTCCCATCTAGAATCTCCCTTCCTTTAAAGAAAGCCCCTTGTGGGGTATATAATCAAGGACATCCCCTCTTTAAGCCTGAAAACCAATGATTTTATAGACACTATCAAATAAGCTTATAGGCCTAAAGTCTCTAAGCTCTTCAGCTCTTCCTTTCTTGGGGATTAAAGCAATAGAACTATAGAAGTACAATTGATAACCTTATTGAAGCTTTCCTCCTTGTGAAACTCATATACCACCCTCATAAAGACAACCTTAAGAATGTCCCAACACTCCCCATACTACCGATAACACTATGATTTCCTCCACCCAGAAAGGTAACACAAGCCAATTCAGATGCTCTTCAAAGACGCTCTCAAAGTGAATGCTTTCCAGCTTCAATATGATTACTAAAAAGTCTTCCCATATGATTCCCTACATTTATGTGCCAGAATACATAGAGATTTGGTAGGGAAGTGGAAGAGACTTTTTTGTATATGATAATCAAAGGGAGTGGGAAAGCCACAATAATTCTATGGAGCCCATGAGCCGTGGCAGTCCCCTTCAGACCGCCCAAAACAAACGCACGGTAGCATTCTTATAGTGCTTTAGGAATCCAACGTACTGCGTCCAAGATCAGAAAGAGCATTCCAATGAAGTAATCCAACACCTTACATCGCGAGGTAATGACAGACATGCACCTCCTACGTCTGCGTTCCCGAAGGTCTGCCATAGAAATCAGCTGCCTTTTGTCTTATCCTCCCCATCAATATAGCAATCTCCCATGTGAAGTCTAGAGATGCAGTTCGTAATTTTCACGTTAGCCATTCTTAGAAAAATCTTGTTCTTGTGCCCTTCTTTCAGCCATCTAACTCTAGATTTCTATTACCAACTAATTTCCACGTAAAGAGTTTTTTAATGATATTCATACTTGTGCAATAGCCGGCCCGGGTCGATCTCCTCCCCACCTCAGTGTTTTCAACTAATGAGAAGCCGAGATCGTTAGAATCACCACCAATCAAAAATCCGGGTGTGATTGGTCACCCACAAATAAAACCCTCGATTTAAAAGAAAACCGAGATTGGGTCCGGGGATTCTCTTATGAGTTGGGGAAGGTTTTAGGCACCCCACCTCATCCGTCGAACCGACGGTTACCTCTTAATTCTCTCCATTAATTTAATTTAAAATTATTTTCTTTCTTTCTTTGTCCCTTTTTATTATTTCGAGATTGGAAACTCACCCCTCCTTGACCGAGTTAGGGTGATTTTCTCTCTACTTGCTTTCTTTTATTTCGAGATTGGAAAATCACCCCTCTTCGACCGAGTTAGGGTGAGTTTCTCTTTACTTGCGAGGCAAAGTCTCTTTTCCCTAAATCGGCGAACGGTCACGCTCTCTCCTCGACCGAGTTAAGAGGGGCCCCGCCTACATTTGATGGAAAAGGGACAAAAAAAAACTACAAATGATAAAAAAAAACATAAATAAAAGAAATCGAAGACCTAATCTTCCAGCCCTTTCCTTCACCCAGATTTCCTCTTCCTCACGACCGTGTAGAGGGAAATCATCGAGCTACTAAGAGAAAGTGAGGGAAGAAAAGACTTGGATGGGTAGAAGTAGAAGATGGGATGTAGCATACCTTTTCCCTTTTAGATGCTCCAAGTGTTTGAAAAGAGAAGAAACTTCGACGAGATCCGAACTCCATTGAACTAGGCTCCTTCTCCCTAGGTTGATGAACTCGAAGGAACTCCGTGAATACCCTAAGGCTTTGAAGAAATCTGGATTTTCTGGACCCAGGGAATTCTAAGCTTGCTTTCCCAGTCTAAGGATCTCCAAAGGCTAAGGATTCCCCCAAGTTTACTAGGATTTTCAGAGAAGGTTCAAGGTTTTCCCAGATTTTGCAGATGAGGAATGGATTGGGGTGAGGTCCCTTTTATAAGGTGAAACAGTAGGGTTTTCACGCTTTTTTCCCGATGTGGGACTAAAAAAATAACCCAAAACACGTAAAACGAAGTGGCACGCAAACCGAAGACGAAAATAGGGTTTCCATACCGCACCTTTTTAAAGACCGCGGCATGGATTTTTTTGGCAAAAAAGGGGCGCACCCTTTTAAAGGGCGCGGGCCCTAGTCTCTTAGATCTTGGTTGGTTTAGGCTCGGTTTGGGTTGGGCTTGTTTTAGGCTTCGACCTTGGAGTGTGTTTGGGGCTATTTCGGAGTCCAGATCTCATCATTTGAGCTCGCCTTTCAACACTTGGAGTTAAATCATCGAGGCGTGCAAAAATGGGGTGTCTACAATACTTAGGCTTGTCTTCTTTCAGCTTCATTACCCAAAAAGTTTCCTTTTTCCTCTGTACAGTCCAAATTAGCTATCTGATTCAATAGGATTTTCTCTCTCAGGGATGTCTCCGAGAATCTCCTAATTTCAAATCTTCAACTTTGATTTTCGAGCTCTGAACTTTAAGTGAATTGGTTCTCCACTTGAGATGGAACGAGATCCAGCACTGTTTGACCACCTCTTGGAAATCAAGAGCCAGAAGCCACCTCTCCTCAAACTTAAGGAGATGGGGACACAAATTTGTTTATCGGATTCCAAGAGAAAGGGTGTGAATTGAGGCTGGTCAAGGAAGACCTCCCAAAAAACTGATGGGACCAAACACTTCCACTCGTAAGAGAAAATGTACCTGTCTAGCTTATTGAATGACAGTCAAGATCAAAAAAATTTACTTGGTTTAGAATTCCCCTTTGAAAAGAGTATCAATCAAAATATTCCAATACATGAACTCACAAAACTCATTTATTCTCCTAGACAAACTAGGCCCAAACTTCTCATATAAGAATGTGATTTCATTAAAATATCCCCCTAAGCACCAAGGCAAATCCCACCTTGCACAGACCTCATCCAATTCCTTCCAAAGATGTCCAATGCTCTTATGTGAGGGCACTGTTACAAATCTCCTGAGAAATACCCAATATCTCCAAAGAAAAACCGAGAAAACATTTAAAGTTTAAAACTCCGTTTTATCGCGATATTTTAAAAATCTCACGAGAAATATAATTCTCTTTTAATCCCATATATATCGCGAGATTTTAAAAATATCATAAGAAATACACAATGTTGTTGGTTTTATAAATTTATAACTTGGTGATATTTATTACTAATCATCCCTGAGATTTAGGCGAGAAATACCCAAAAATATTCAGATTTGAAAATTTCCCGAGAAAAACTTCGGCCGATAAAATCTGAGAACGAGATTTGTAACACTGTGTGTGGGCCCATTAACCCCCGTTAACACCCACTGGTTAAATCTTATCCATTTTCACAACATATTAATAGAGAAAAGCGGAAGAGATTAGGAAAAAAGGACAAATAATGATCAAAGGGAAAATTTGGCCTTGAAAGAATTTAATTTTGGATATATTTATGGTTTATATATAATCATGATGAAAAATGAAAATCTGACCATTTTGAAAGACTTTAATTTAGGATAACTTATTATATTTATGGTTTATATATTATCATGATGAAAAATGTAAAATGGCATGAATGCCATTTTACATATATATATGTGAGGAACATGTTTCAGGACTAGCTCTACCACTGTCCAAGCAAGATCAATAACGAGTAACGAGTAACGAGTTCGCTAAGCTTCCTAGGTTGTCAACTATCAGGGTGATTTCATTGCGATGGCAGTGCTCACTTCAAGGGTAAGCTTGGATCTGCCCAAGGGCTGAAGCCCCCCAGAAATTTTGAAAAAAAAAATCCTATAGTATTAATAAGGGTGTAGCTAGGGCTGTCAATGGACCGGATCATGATCCGGATCTGATCCGAATCCGATCCGATTAGCCGGACTTTGGACCCTATATGTGATCCGTCGGATCGGATCGGTGGAATCCGATTATAATCGGATTGGATCTGGATATAGGGTGATCCGATCCGATTAAAATCCGATCCGATAATTATAATAATTTTTAATTATTTTAAATATATTATTTAGATTTTCTATATATAAAATATTAATTTTAAAAAAAATTAACATTAATTAGTATTAATTAAGGTATTATTAGATTTTTTTATTATTAAACTAGATTTTTTTTTTTTTAAATAACCTTACTCGGATCGGATCGGATCTGATCGGATTCGAATCGGACGATATATAATCGGATCGGATTCGGATCGGTTACTTCATGATCCGACGGATCTCGGATCGGATTCGGATCAGTCGGATTCTTAATCGGATCGGATTCGGATCTAGGCAGATCCGGTCCGAATCCGATCCGTTGACAGCCCTAGGTGTAGCTTGGGAGAGGGGCGGAGCAGACATGATGGCCCATAAACTTGGCCCTCAAAAAAAAAATCCGGGGACTACGCCCCCCTTGTTAACCCCCCTGCAAGAGAATCTTAGTTTTGCCCTTGGATCCGACTGATGGGCTAAAGAAGGAATTCCCTCCCTAGGTTGTCAACTAGAAGGAAGATATTAGGCATCCAGTGTGTTATCTAAAAGAGGGCTAGCAAAGTTTGATTTAACTATCCCATGTGGGAGAGCTTGTTCTGTTTTAACATCCTCGTATGGCGGTCGAGCTTTCAATCAAGTTAATTCTTATATATATATATATATATATAGGTTAGAGTAGTATATGCATGACTCAAGCAACTTTGCTTATGCATCACACTTTGAGTGGCACGACACTCTTTTGGGCCCACAAAATACCCATTATGTGGGGCCCTTTTTCCTAATACGTGACAAAAAATCAGCTCAAGTGGAGATATCTAGGCTATTCAATTGGACAGCAAAAACTACAACAAATTGGGTCACATAACCCTAGGGGTTCATACGGACTAACTAGGACTAACTAGGGTTAATGACGGATGTTTCGTAGATGTTTCCGTTGTTTGATCAGACTACTTAGACATCCCCTATTAGGCTGATTGTTTGCCACATGCTAGGGAAGGGAGACCCACATCATGGTTTTTGTTTTGGGGCCTAAAAGAGTGTCACGTGTCTCTCAAATTCGTAATACATAGGCAAGGTTGCCTATGCATCACAAATATGCTACCTATTCTCATGTATACACAAACACTCACACACACATACCCACGCATACAAGCATATGCACGTATGAACTATGCCTATCATCTCTAAAAGAATAATGTTCAAAAGATAATAATCATCACTATGCAAACAAGAGAAGTTACAATAAACTCACAACCAAGAACCTTTCCTCACCAGTGTTTTAAAAGGTGAAGGTGTCAGGTGATGTGTTAGGACCTCAAGAAGCATGAGAAGTAAGCCTCAAGGAGTGAGCCTTAAGCCTTATAAGAAAGCCCCATGCTTCCACATTAACAAATAAATAAAATATAAACAAATTACAAGAAGATTCAAAAAGTTAATGAACGATTATAATATATATACACACATATGTATATATCTGTGTACATTGTGTGTGCGTGCGTGTACACACAATGACATATTATATAAATTATTTAACCATTAAAAAAAATTACAAAGGCAAGAAAATGGTGAATCCAGAATTTTAGCAAAATTTTGTAAAGAAGTCATGGACTACATTGTAGGCAGTGGCTCCAAATCTTTGCAACGTCTACTAGAAAAATTAGTATAAATTAGGCTCAAAGGGTTTTAAGAGCCTAAATACATTAAACATAATAAATTAAGTGTTAGTTGAAACAAATATCATTACCATCATTTTCAATGCCTAAACCCAAATAAATAAAGTATTATTTGTTATTAGTTGAAACAATATCAATTTTTTTTTTAAATCGACATTTAAGTCTCAGTTATGTAACAAGAACCTTAATTTTAGTTAATGTATGAGGTGCAAGCTATAGACATAAAGCAAGCCTCAAGGAGTGAGCACCATGTGACCCTCACATTGAGGTGTGAGCCTCATGAGATTTAAGCCTCATGGCTGAGCCTCAGGCATTTTTCTTGAGCCTCACCACAAGGCGTAAGCCTCACACGCATATAGGCAAGGTTGCAACGATAAGGGTCCCCCTACCCTAAAATGTGACAAAAATCAGCATAATCAGATATGTTTAAGCCGTCCAATCAGGCGTCAGAAACTACAACCTAGGTTGGGAGACCCAACCCCTAAGGGGTTAATGCTAACCAACTAAAGTTAATGACGGACCTTTCCGCTATCCGATCGGACTGCCTAGACATCTCCAATTACGCTAATTTTCTACCACATGCTAGGGAAAGGGGACCCACTACAAAAGAGTGCAACAATTCTCTCAAACATGTGATACATAGGCACGGTTGCCTATGCTACCTATTCTCATGTATACACACATGCACGCGTGCGTGCACACACAAGCATACGTATATGATGTAGGTACTAATGTAATGCCTATATCACCTCTAAAGGAATAATGTACAAAAGATAATAATTGTCACCTGATTACAAGATAGTAAGCACTAAGCAACCACCAGGCAAACAGTAAGAGAAGTTAATTTAAATGAAATAACTCATAACCAGGAACCTTTCCTTACTAAGAAATGGAAGGTATTGTTATATGAATTAGGGTGTATATTATGCCAATGTTGCAGGATATTCTGGAAATAGGAGTTGACCGATAACTGGATAATTAGCTTGAGGATGAGTACCATAACAAGGATATGCAGTAGCATACGCTATAAGATTTATCTCAGAAATGACATCCAAAATATACAGTCAAACCTGACATGTTCGCTGGTGTCTCTTAAAATCTTATTTATACATGAAGACACGCAGTAATCCAAAATTATACGGAATTATATCTTTGTAGTTGTAGCTGAAGCTCACAATTCCTTATTACTGGTCAGCAATCAGCGACTTTGTATTTTCACCACCAGCAATTTCTTCTTGACAAACTAGTTTTTCTGCCATCACAGGCTGACTAGTTATTGAGCCATGAATCTGTTCATTCGGTTTCACAGAATGAGGCTATGCAGGAAAAGTGGCCACCTTGAGTAAATATAGTTCAGGACAAAATAAGTGAAATCTTACCATGGTCTGAGACTCAAGAGACAAGGCATCATTAACAGGCCTTAATGATGGGTCTGAGGGCCTGCGAAACAGCAAGTGTGCTATAGACCGGTCTATGGGATTTGTATCAGTTTCCACATCCATAAATTCAGTGCACCTATACAAAGGCCATTCAATAAACTCAGAGAGGAATCGTCATAAATAACAAAACTTTATCTTAGAAGAATTTCAAAAACTACAAGAAAAATAATGCAAATAAGACTGGTTCATGAAACTCAGATTGAAAGAATGAAATGTATACTTGAATGTTGGATAAACCCATTGTGGCCTACTATCAAATTGCATTTTTATTATTCAAATAGTCAACAAAAGCATATCATTTTTCCTTTTCTTCTTTTAAAGTACTTATGCCTGCAAATTGAAAATCTGCTGAGAATAAAACTAAATTGCAGGATCCCATGTGTGATAATCCCTAACTGCCGGTTTGCTAATACTTGTATAAGAATATTCTCCTTAATATGAAGAATTCACGAGAGAAGTTTTTGTAATTATGAACAAAGTGCAAATATGAGAGTATGAAATACATGCATAACTTGTTCCACTTATATTCCATGTCCCCAACACAAGCTTACATACATTTTTTAGTACCACAAACAGTCTATCCCAAGTGTTGTTCCGGCTTCAATATCTATGCTCTTGTTTCACTCCCACTCCCAAACCCTCTTTGTAAAATAAGACCATTCAAACTTGTTCTGACCACCTGCTTCCCTCTTAATCCTGCTTTATGCAGCAATGGTACAATTATATAGCTCATGCAGGCTGCAGCTAAGGAGTTGGTTGTAAGGGAGAACATGGATATCCCTAGTTCAATCTATGTAATTTTCACCTGCTAACCAAAAATCCACTAACCAGCTCTGATATATTAAAGATACACGCATGCACACAGATATCTATAGGACAGTTAAGTCATGTTTTTGTTAATTGATTATTCCCTCATTAGATTCCTAAAATTAAGCTAGGACAATATATGTGATTGCGCAACTAGAACATCCAAGCAAGGGCAACTTCAACCATAGATCAAAAACTCGAAAACTCAACTCGACTCGAAAGTCAAACAGGTCGAGTAACTCGGAAAACTCAAAAAAAACTTAACTCAACCGACTCATATATATATATATATATATATATATATAAGCAAACATAGATAAAAAATAATTACTATTGCAAAATAATTTCTACTTTATACAATTTTACTACAAATTAACAAATTTAAAACAGTCCTAAAATAATTATAATGTTAAAAGCCTAAAATCAATCATAATTTCAGAAATTAGAATCTTCTTCTTCTTTTCCTAAAATGAGACCTCAACATGGGTTGAACGAGATTTTGAAAAAAAGACATCTATGTCCTAGAGTGACTCGGCTGAGTCATTCGAGTCAAGTAACTCGGACCGACTCAACCGAGTCACTCGAGTTACTTGGGCATAAAGCGAGCTTCAAGGCGTTAGGCGTATGCCTCATATGAGCCTCATGGGGTTTAAGCCTCTTGATTGAGCCTCGAGGCGTTTTCCTTAAGCCTCACCCCGAGGCGAGCCTCGAGGCGTAAGCCTCACACGCTTTTTAAAACACTGGTATAAACAACTGAGTCCTCTATCAAATGTCATTTTCACCATGTTTCCCTTATTTAAAGAGAAAGAGATGACCAGGAGACACTTTCAATAATTAAGGAGTTCAAAAGAGTTCTACTTCCCCTGTTTGTGATAATTTTCAGGGTTCTGAATTTCCCAACTAAAAGCATCCCCTTTTATTATAGTCTTCTTTAATAAAATCATGCCTTTTCAAGAAAATAAATTACACAACAAAGAAAAATACTTTTTTTCATATCACAATAAATAGTATTCAAGGACTATCGCCAAGTGTCTTGCCCCTCCAATAGCTTTTAAGGAATCCCATTCTACCATGAAAGGCCCCTCAAACTCATCCTTGACGATTTGAAGGCTTTAATTTGAACTAGCTACCTTAATATGAGCACAAAGTCTTCCCGACAATCCCTAAAGACTTCCAATTAGACTGAAAAGGCCTTCATATTTGTTTCATTACACTTGTTAATCAAATATCCAAAAGATAAAAGTAGCTTCTCCGAGTTCTCCGAGTTGACGAACAAAGATTACTCAAATTACATGTATGTTTCCTCAAATTCAGATTGGCAGTCATGAAATTGGAAGCCAAAAAGTATAGACAAACAACAATGGCTAGCTTTTTTGACCACCTAGATGTGAACAAATAGACAAGTAAAAGACAAGCATGCATATGAAAATGACATACTTTCTATTTAATTTCTACCAAAAACAAAAGAATGTATAGAGATAACAACAGGAGCTTACTCAGTTGGTTAGGTCTGAATGTGGAATGCCAATTGAATTGGGTTAAAATCCTTGACCAAGGGCTGGGTACAAAAAAAAAAAACACTTGCAAGTAGCTTCTTTACCTAAAAAAATGAGGATGTAAAGACCATAGTTGTAATGAAGCTATGTGCAGGGTAGGATGCTCTCTTCCGAAGAAACTTACTTCCTACACTTGAGCTTCCCAAGAAGCTTGCTTCTATCATATCTTATTTAATGGTCAAAGAGGGTTATGTACGTGGGATGTGATGAGAGTATGGGAGATACTGATTGTTTAAAACATCGACATGTTTCCTACGAAACGTCAGTTTCCATGGGTACCAACACGAAACCTACATGCAAAGTTCTAAATGTCAATATCGTATGACATGTCGCACTAGTAGGATAAAGATATATCAGGGATATATTGCAAGATATCGTTTATCGGGAATTTTACATGCGTCGATGGAAAAATGGAGAAAATAGAGAGAAAAATATAATTTTGCAGCCAAACTCTAGAAAATATTAAAATATATGTTAATACACATTTGAGAATTAAAAAAAAACTAAAAATCCAATAAATGTACATAAGAGATACAATGAGAATGGAACAAAGATGTGCGTTGATGATTGATGATAATATATGATTCATTAATATTTATATAACTTACATAAAATGTTTCATCGATAATAATAAAAATACACAATCAGAATTTCAAATATAATACATTAATGACGTCATAATCCAACCCACCCCAAGAACTACAATCAGAATCACATTGAGTTTACACAGAGACTCAGACTCATCTATGTCTTGACTAGGCTGACAATAGTATTGATTCTCCACATAAGTACAATATTGTGCTCAGTTCATCACTTTTTATGGTACAATGATGTAAACTCATGTACATAACATTGGTAGTCATCTGGTCCAATATGTAGCAACACTCCCACTGGTGGATACCATGAGTACTAATGTACAATAGTCACTTGAACAGTTGATCTAGAAAGTTGACTTTTTATTATTTAAGAATTTCGATTTAGGATAATTTTTATTGAATTCAAATTAGGGGTATAACCTTATTTACATATAAATTTAACAATTTACTTGGATGATATTTTATGTAAGTTATAAACAGGATTTGGCTCTATTATATATAGCTTAAAAACCAACATTTTCCAAAATATTGCATGATATTGTGCGAAAGGGTGTAAATTTTATAACACCCCAAGAAAATTTGTTGGGGGGTGCAATATCGACATATGTCGTCGACATTTCATTTCATGCCTACATGCAACATCAAAATTACAATATTTCCTAACACATTTCCTAATGTTTCCTACGAAACGACACAAAACCTATATGCGACATCAAAATTACAATATTTCTCAACACATTTCCTAATGTTTCCTACGAATCGCTTTCGTTACCATGGGTACCGACATGAAACTTACCTGCATGATCTAAAAAATTGACAAATTGTAATAATCCTTGTTGGAAATGTGTCAATTTCATTACTGAAAAAAAAACTATATATACTTGAAGTGTAAATGGTAAAAGGTTTCGGCTACATCGATAACATCGTCTGAAATGTTACAAAACCTTTATATGAATTACATGACTTCAATCGACTTGACTTTGGTCCACATGAACCATAGTCAACCGAAGACATTTGTTTTGCTGAGATAATTCATTTTTCCAAAGGCCTTTTCCCATTTTCTTTTAGCAATTCCACATTAGAGGGTTCTAAACTTACTTTTGGTGATTCAGCTCTAACACTGTATTGATTGGGAGTTTTAGATCCTATCTTCATTCAAATTCAAATCCATGTCTTACAGGATCCACCACCATGGAAATTGAATGGTTGTCATTAATTAAAAAAAATTCAAAAAAGGGCTTAAATTCATATCTCTATCTATTTTTGTCTTGCTACATCACACAAAAACACCAATTTTGGGTGGGTTTTAAATATCATTGACAATATCCAACATAAGATAAATCGTTTTGAGCGCACAATCACATTTTTTCATACAAATATATTGTAACTAATCTAAGCATTTACACATTCTTTTATGGATATAAATTGGGTTTGTTAATGAAATTTGGGGGAAAAACCAATTCTTCCTATTTCACCCCAAATTTCAATGCTTCCATTTAAATCTTTTATATGTTAATTAAAAACACCCAATCTGGTTGGATTATTCTTAATTTTTGAGAAGATTTTTTTTTTTTAAAATTCTTCAATTAAAAATATTATGTTATATATTACATTATGTTAGAAAAGATATCAGTTATAATTATATATCTGTACATTAGTTAATTAGTGTCAATACTCTTGATCCGAGCTACAAGTTAGGTGGGTATGACACTCTTGATAGTCTTAGTTAATTAATTTTTAAAATGTTATAGTTAGTTATAATCATACAATAATTATGGAATTGGTCTTATTCATATATCATTATTATGAATAAGGCCCTATGATTATGGCTCTAGGACTTATGGATATGACACTCCCGATAGTCTTGGTTATAAAGTAAGGCCATGAGTCTTTTACATGATTGTTGATCCAGCCCATCACCCAAACTACTCACAATGAGGGGTGTTTGTGGGTGTAGATGTTCAACAATAAGATTAGTACATTTGGAATATACCAGTTGCTACCAAAGTTGCATGTCTTGGGATCAATGCTGACATTACCTAGAGTAGCAACTTCGTTAGCCTCCTTGTCGAAACAGGAATGATGACTTTGAGCCACATTAGAGCTCTATGTAGTTGAGTCATGACTCATGATTTTAGAGTTCCTGAGTGTTATTTTATGATAAATCTCTTTTTATAAATATATATATATAGACCCCACGGATGCCTAAGGCGCCCGAGGCGTCGTCTATTGTCTGATGAACTATTTGTTGTAGAAATCCCTTCAATATGAGATCTATGCATGATTCATTTCCTTGAATAAAGGGCACTACAATTCATATAAATTACGAAATCTACATTATCAAGATGCACTTTGATAAAACCTGGAGACAGTTCTAGGAATAATACAAGGGGATTTCAAGTATTGTGAATAAAATAACATTTAAAAAAAAAAAAAAACAAAGTCTACAATGACTATCGAAAAAGGGGAGAGAAGGGATTGTGAGGGATAAAAATAGAACGAAATAACAATCCATAATGATAGTTGAACAAGAAAGAGAGTGAGAGGAGAGAGTGTGTAGGACTGAATAAAAAAAATAAAAAATAATAATTTGACAGTCAATGTGATGTTGAACAAGGGAGAGAGAAGAGAGGGGAAAGAGGGAGAGGCCGCACCTCTTACTCTCATTTCTTCTCGATTATATTCATGGAAAATAAAAATATATACATTAAGTAAAATAAATATAATTATGGGGCATGCACTTATTTAAATTATAAAAGAATCCTTTAACTATGAGTTTATGAGAGTTTTGAGAGCCTTAGAGGGACTTTGGGGCACTTAAAGGCTTCTTTTTTTTCATTAGGCCGCCTGAGCCCAGCTGTATGCCTAGTTACCTAAGCGACGCCTTTAACAACCATGCAAAAAATAGAGGTGAATCATACGTTTACAAGTTGCTAAATCAGGCAGCCAATTGGTCCACCCAATTAGCGAAAGAGAGGACAGGTTAACATGAGGAAAACATACATGACATCGTTCGACTCTTTTCTACTTGCAATTTTTTTTTGTTATAAAAGCCATAACAAATTATATAGTAAAAAACATGAGAATGATATAAAATAACATGTTTTTTTGTTTACCAAACTACGATATTCAAATAATAATTTTTTATATCCTTAAAACATTTATGATATTACATATATCATACTTTTAATAATGACCGCCTAGGCGACCAATCACTTGAGCCCAGTAGAGCGCCTGGTTGCCTAGGCTCCCTGAGGCGCCTAAGGCGATATATATTATATACAAAACACTCATTTATATGCATATTTGGCTTTCCAGTTTCAAACTGCACATGCTACTTTGCATGGTTCTTATATTTGATACTAACTTCTATTTTGTTATATATTGAGCTATGAATGTGTATTTATGCTTAGTTCTTCACTCCCTAAAATTTCATTGAAGATTTCCAATATTCCCTGTATTTTTTTAATTTTACAGTGTTTCCTTGGACTTCCTTTAGCTTCCTCAAAATGTTTCACTTTCCTAGTGGCCAAGATTTATACTGATACTGATAACCTAGAGTGTAAAACCTGAGCAAGTATCATTGGAATGGAACCTAAGGTGCCTAATTCTTCACACATATCTCATTTAAGGTAAAGTCTAAGGCATGGCCACCTATACTAATATAATGAGGAGTGACAAACCTATATCTCATTCTCACTTCTCCGGAATTTCTTGAGCTTCGTTTCCTACTTCTCGCTTTCGATTCGCTTCTCGTTTTCATTTATAAATATATTTCTAGTATAGTATATGATGCATCACAATGGTAAAAATTATGTCACTGAGAGAACAAAGAACATAGTTGCTATTTGCAGAACTTTTTTCATCTCTAGAAGCAAACAAATTGGACAGATTTTCAACACCACTTTTGCAAAAATAACCACATTTACAAACTGGTTTCCTCAGTGTTTTAGGAGGATGTATAGCACGGAGTCACGTAATGAGAAAATGAGGACCACTATTCATATCAGCAAAGCCAAAAAAAAAAACTTTCTTCCAGGAAATATATTATGTTCTAGAGATGCAAAAAGTTCTAATTTCTAACACTCATAATTTTGTATCTATGATGAAAAGAATAGCAGGAGCTCTGTTAAGCAGACCGATTATCTAACAAGCATATTAATAAAATAACGAGTAGAAAGCAAGCAGTGACAGCCATACTTATCTGATTCTTCAGTTGTCAATACTCCAGTTATATCTCTAGCATTTTCGCAGTTACCATTCGAATTTCCAAAATTACGCCTTTGTTCCGCACTCCTAGCCAAGCGGTACAAACTATCTCTTATACACAGTTTTGTTCTAATGTCCAGCTGAAATCAAGCAGATCAGCTTAGTAAGTTCCGAATAAATTGAAAACAATCAAAGTATTTCACTAGATGTGCAGTGTCAGTGCATGTACATCTCCTATACATATTAGAGTCCTTCCATGGTAGCTCCTAACCACATTTATCAATCAGCATGTTTTCCCCACCCATAAGAACATGCATGCATGGAGAAATATTCAAGGCAAAGGAAAATGTGGGTTGGCCCTTGTATACAATCCATTTACTATGGAATCTGACTCAACAGTCCCTGATAGTGTGCATGCAAGGGAAAGTTCTTACCTTCCCCAGTGCACTCACACTGTGAATAGGACTGCTTCCACCAATATATTGAAGGACCACATGAACTTTTCCCTTCCAGGTATGCATAACCTCTCAATGTGTTGATTAAAACAACACTGAGGTTAAGGTGAGTAAGAAAGCCCTCTAAAAAGTGTTTAAAGAGTGAAGGTGAGAGGCAAGGTCTTAAAGTCTCCGGATGCGTGAGGCATAAGACTCAAACTAACTCATTAATTAACTATAAATTAATTAAAATGATAACAACTGAAGAAAGAACCATAAAAGAAATTAAAGATTAATACTTAATATAAAACATATATATAATTATATATATGTGTGTGTGTGTGAGTGTGTATACATAATTCAATCATCATCTAGAAAAAGTATATTTTGGAGAAGCAAGCAATGGCAGCAATTTATATCTACATTTTTGTATGTAGTCTAGTACTTCAAAAGAGAGGGACAAGCTCAAGTGTGACCATTGTGATGGATCACAACATACCAGCAAGACTTACTAAGACCTAATTGGTAGGCCGGCTAAGTTCACTCACCCGGTGGGTCTCTGCATAGTTTCACGACCAGTTCGATTTTGCATACTCCCTCAGGTGCTCCTAATATAGTGGCTCCGGTTCCATCTACGTAGGCTTCATCTTCTCAGAAAGAGATGATTTTAGTTCCCTAAACAGATCTTAAGAGCCTCAGGTGGTTGTTTGCTTAGTCAGATCAATCCTTGACTCTTGAACTATTAACCCATGAGCTTCTTACCATATGACATGTATGCCTTCTCTTTCTCATCATAGATTGTATGCTCTAGTTCATATAGAGTTGAAATTGATGATGTTGCACGAACATAAGTTTAAAACTATTTTTTTTGTCTGTTAGTAGCTCGATTGAAAGGCTAAATTCTAGTGTAACCTTCTCCCGTCTCATTGTGTTTTGCAAAACTAGGTGACAAAGAAGCTAATTGGGAGTGGTCGTGATGCTAGTGGTTTTTGTCTCTTGGATACAACATCTTCTCCTAGTGCTCTCCTATCCAGTAGTTCCAATAGTTGTGTCAATAAAGACCAGATTATTATTTGACATAACCTGCTTGGTCATTTTTTGTTTCAATCTTTAGATCTTTTATTTCCTGAGTTATTTGTTTTTGCGTTGCAATGTGAAGTGTGCGAACCAGCGAACTATTGTCATGTATTTTCGAGCAATAAAGAAGTGATTCACCTTTTGAAATTGTGCATACGGATGGCTGGGGTCCTTCACCCATTATTGTTGTGTTGGGCTATTAATATTTCATCACTTTCATCGATGACTATACACAATATACATGGATATATATGTATATATCCTTAAGACAAGGGATGAATTTTAAAACATCATTTGTATTTTCTATAGAATTGTGTGTATGTAGCAATGTTTTAAGTGCCGAACGCATGAGGCAAGGCATTAGGACCTCTAGAGGCGTGAGGCTTAAGCCTCACGTTCCCTCATTTTGTAAATAAAGAAATTAATCGGAGATGTAGAAAATTTTCAAAAAGGATTCAAAAAAAGTAATTAAGTATATTATATAAATATATATATATATATATATATATTGAGATACTAACTTACCACAAGGCAAGTAGTAGGCAAAGGACCCGAAGGAACACACACACACACACTCACCACATGAGGAATCAACCCAAGAGCACACTCTAAAACGAGTACCAACCGTTAGAGAGGCTATGGAACCTTATGAGAATGAGTACACAAGTTGACCTGCCCGATGTGGGACTAAAGGTTTTTTTTTGAGTGACTAACATACCACAAGGAAAGAAAAAGGCAAAGGACCCAAAGGAACACACACACAGACTCACACAATATAAATAATCCAGCCATCATATAGAAGAAAATAAATTTAATATGGGCAAACAAAAACTACAATTTAAAGTTACTTAATGTAGAACCCCGGAAAATCCATGTGCTTAGTACTAGTGAATAGTGTTGTGAATAGTGCTGTGAATAGTGTGTGTTAAGGCAAAAAGGCTTCCATGTATGGTTTAGGTTGTATGATTAATGATAATGAGAGTGTTGTGTTTAACAATGTGTTATGGTATGTGTTCTAAGATCCTAAGGACCCTTTGTAATGTTTAAAAAGTAGAAAGGTCTAAGCAAATAAAAAAGAAAAAGAGAAAATGAGAAAAACATAAGAAAACTGGGGCAATCGTTCGAACGGTTCCAATAAATGAGTAATAAATCAAAAACAGTAGGCACAACCGTTCGAACGGTGCCTCAACCATTCGAACAATTGTGCAGTAAGCTCATCTGTTCAAACGGTTACACAACCGTTCAAACGATCAAAAGACCGTTCGAATAGTCATGCCCAGTAAAGTCGAGAAAAACCCCAAATTTCGGGATTTGTAGGGTTTCAACTCCTTAGGCTATAAATAGAGGCTATTTTCGTGGGTTTTAGGTTTACACTAAGTCTAAGGGAGATTTTGGGAGAAAAATGAGAGGAAGTTAGGGTTTTGGAAGGGGTTTTCCTCAAGATCAAAGGAGAAGCCCAAATCTCATCTTCAAAGCCTTCTCAAACCAAATACCACGAGTATTCAATCTCAAAAAGGTAAATACACTCTACTAGATGGTTTTGTTATAATCTAAATACTAGAAATAAGAATTAAAAGCATGCATGTTGATGATAATGAGTAGATCCTTTCCATTAGCAAACCCTTGTTTTCATCCTTTAGTAAAGTAAGATGAAATGCATGAGTTTTGATGAAATGATGATGAGAATCTTAAATGTATGTATGCCTTGGTTATAAATGATATACATGAAGCATGCTTTGATATTTGGTAAGGTTTTGACTACTAAGTCACTCACATGATATATGAACACTTAGTTTCGCATTACCAATGATTTTCTCATAAGTACGGGTATCCAAACTCTCACAAGAATGAAATGAAATCTCATAGGAATGAAAAGGAAGACTCAAAAGAAAGTCTAAGATCTCATATGTATTCTCACAAGGATCATGCGTCATGTTTGACACCAAGTCTAAGATCTCGTTTGCATTCTCACAAGGATCATGGGTCATGTTTGACTCCAAGTCTAAGAACTCGTATGTATTCTCACAAGGATCAATCTCACAAGTATCTCACAAGCACAAGACCTCGTAAAAATATCACAAGGATCATGTCTAAGATCTCATATGAATCTCACAAGGATCAATCTCACAAATATCTCACAAGCATAAGATCTTGTAAGAATCTCATAAGGATCATGTTCTCACAAGGACTCTCCACGATTCAAACTCAAAGTATGTTTTAATGCATAAATTCAAAGTAGTTAAGGTTTTAAGTAAGATTTACAGAATTGATGCTCATGCATGTTTTGAAATATTAGCTTCCGCACTCTGATTAAAGTATGCTTGGAAATTGAAAGGTATATACCATGAAATGTTTTATAACATAATTGTCTAGTGGTTTGTATACACTGAGTATTCCATGATCAGCCGAACTATTATATTCGACAGGTCAGAGATTCGACATATGTGCTTCCAAACCATGGGTTGAAAAGGAGTACCTTGAGGAAGATCCTGCGGGAGATCATCCTGTGGAGGCAAGGGACCTTGATAGGTGGCCCTACCCGGGTTCCTATTGATGGAGGCATGTGAGGGAGTGACTGTATTTTGGGACTTCCATTTTGGGATTTTGTTGGACTAGAGTCACGTGACTTAAGTCTTGGGTCATGTATTATGTCATTTTACATTTTAGTATTTTGTTTACACTTGTACATGCTTGGAATATGGTTAAGTTATTAAAGAAAATTGTAGTTCACCTCTTTAGATGCCTTATATACTCTTGCAGGAGGGTTTGTAAAGTTAAGTCATGATGCCAAAGTCTCATAACTCCTAGGTGGGATTTTGGGTCGTGACACTTAATGTTCATATACATATTGAGAGGCAATCAGGCAGATGGTGTTTAGTTATCAGTTCATGTGGGTAAGTCTGAATCCCAACAGACAGTTGCAAAGGAGTCACAAAAAAATAAAATTCCAACTCCAATTCCAATTCCGAATCCCTGATTCCTACATTCTATATGGGCCCTCATGAAATAGAGGTCTTAAAAAAAATATATGTCTCATTTATGTAGCTAGAGAACCAATTCTTGGTGATGTAAGAGGTGCACACCTCTAAAATAAGGTGAGCCTCAAGACGAGAAGCATGTGCCTCACTTAAGCCTCATACTTTGGGTGTGTGCCTCAGAGGATTTGAACTTCCAAGGTTGACCCTCGCCTCGAAGCTCGAGGTGTAAGCCTCTTTCGCCTTTTAATAGACTGCCTCTTAACATTAACGGTTGGAACCAAACTCAAATTATACAGGTGGCTGTAAAAATGTGTATAAGAAATTCATGATGAAAAAAAATGGTTGCAGAATTGTGTACACAGTAAGAGACAAGCAGAGAAAGACACCTTTGTATATGCCAATATAGTCACCAATATAGACAAAGAGATGGATGAAGAATGCACATAAACAAATGTATATATGTCGTATGTACAGATATCATGTGGGCGTGTATTTTTATATTATTTTCAGTGGAATGCTAGTTTCAAATTGAGATGCTCTCAAGATAAAACTATATATTCATAAGAATACTAAGAACCATTATACCTGTTCCATGACATATTGAAGATGACGGAAACTAGTTGCTTCTAGTGAGATTTCATCCAACACTGAGCTCATGCAAGAGCTTTCTTGTACATTCGAGGAATCCACTTCTGCTGCTCGATTTTCTATGCTCACTCCTTCAACTTCACTATTACCTCTAACTTCATTTTGAATTTTATGCACTTGCTTCCGGACTGGAACTTGATCAGCCTGAAAATTATTGCGTCGGGGATCAATAGTAAATGCTCCTTGTATTTCTTGCCGCCAGTTAACCTTTTCTACCTTCACATCCATTTTCATGGCTGGATCCTTTGATGAAGGATCAGGAGACCTCTCCATGGACTGTGCATGATTTGATGCAAAGGAAGAGTCCTTCAAAGAAAGTGAAGGGTGACCTTTGTTTTCAGGTCTGATACTGGATAGCGTTGATGTGAGTGGAATTTGATCAGAAGTATGATTGTATTTTGTAGGCACATAAGGAATAGATGTGTTCAAGTAACTCAAGGAATCAGTTCCTGCATTTTGCTTCTGCTGTCGAATGCCTGGGGATGGAAAACCTTGCTGGGATGAAGGCAAAGAGGAGGGAAGCTTTACATTTGTAAATTGTCTCATTGCACCACGATTATGAAAAGAACTAGCACTTAAATGTTCTGCATATCTGTCTTCTCTTTTTCCTTCTGATTGGTTCTTGTGCTTTGACTGCTTTCGATGAAAATTGATCTGCCAAAAAATAATATATTTATACATAAAAATATAGGGTTCTTTAGAGCAGAGTGCAGATATATATATATATATAGGGGCTTGCTACAGTTCACGCAATGCATGAACTGTGTATCCTCCTCGGCTTTGAAAAACTAATGGCAGGTTTTGTAATTGTAAAGAGGATCTGTGGCATATTTGTAATTATGAGAATAAAATTGTTTTTCAAAATTGCCCTTAGTCGTCCTCTCTATAATTACCAAACTGCCATCATCTTAAGCTTGCATGAACGATACACAGTTCACGTGCTTGCGTGAGCTTTAAATTTTCCCATGTATATATATAGGCATGTCTGCTCTGGCATAAACCAGGTGAAATAACTACTGAATCTGCCGTGAAATAATCCAACTCCATAAACATCCGATTGTTGAAATCTAGAGTCAATGTTGGAAAAATATGAAACAAAAGAGGACTTCTTTAGAAGCAGTGTCTAGAGAAGAATACTGTTTACATCTGAATCCAAATCTTCTGTAGACTAGAATGAGAAGTCCTTGGTGACTTAATTGGGATTTTTATTGCATGCCATTTTCAATTTTTTACTGTATCAAAACTTACAGAAATTTGTTTATAAACCAAAGTGGAAATAAGCATTCAAGAAAATGACCAAATATGGTTTTGTGGCATACCATCCCACTACTTCCATTGTTAGTCTGGGTGACAGGTGACATTTTAACCTCAACAGCTCCATTGATCTCATGTGCCTGCAAACATTTGGAGAAACCTAACCAGTTTTAAGAAGCAAGAAAGAAAAGAAAAGCTCCCCACATTCCTATGAGTCAAAACAATTGTCAACTTAAAATGAAACATGAAGTCACTTGATAATAAATTAATAATTATGATTTTTACTGACCAGTTCCTTGGACATAAATTCCCCCTTATTTTCAGCATTTGCATCCAACCAATTGGCACAAGATGAGTGATATATAGCAGCAGACTCATCAGTATCTAACGTCCGAGAAGTTGATTTATAAGTATTGGGGACATTATTCTCGCTAGAACCATTGACCAAAGGAGTGACATGGTTAGGCATATATTTAATATCACCTTCATGATGTTCTAATGTACTTTTCAGAGCACTCGACTCTGAACACGAAGATTTGAAGCCTGACTTCAGAGCATCTTCAAAACCATCAATAGCATGTGAAGATGATGAAAACCAGGACAACTCATTGCCACTACTAGCATTTTCTAGCCCAAAAGTGGAATCACAACTTCTGCAAGATCAAGCCAAAAATGATTTACTTCCAGGGGCAGATGAAAGCACTGTATCAAGAATGCACATTATTCTGAATCATGTTTGCATAGAAAACTAGGAGTTTTATAAAGAGTGAATGGAATTCCAGCTATGGAAATAAATGAAATGATTTGAGGACTACCTAAACATCCAGTCAACGTCCTCAAAATTGCCAATGTCAGGCCAGTCACAATACAAAAAACCACTGCTCCCCTTGTCCTCCTGATCATTACCAAAAAATTCGAGATCACTGTCTGCTTGAGAAATACCAAGCGGAAATTGACACAAATTGTTGCCGACTGCAGCACACCGATCACTGAGGATAGAATCATCAGCACAAAACTCATCACCAATTGCATCCATGTTGCTACTTTTGAAGCAATGGCCAGATATCCTAGTATCATTAGAAGCTAAACGTGTCACTTCTTTGATGGATTCGCTATCACATGAAGCAGAAAAAACACCATCGGGCGTGTCAGACCATAAACCCTTTTCCAGCATTGTATCCTCTTTGTCCTCCAGAGTTGGAAAACTTATTTCCTGCTTTCTTGGAGCAACAATTTTAGAGGCATTCTGTGTAACAGCACTTATAACTTCACGCCGCGGCTTCTTATGGCAATCACCATCAAGTTTTTCATCACCAGGATGAGGTACTATATGATCATCACTCTCACCAAATTTATCCCACATGATATCTTCGAGCTGCAACACCACTTTGAGCATTAACTTCTTGAAATAATTTATGCAAAAATCTTCATAAAGTAGAAAAAGTTGGAGATATAAGATATGATACCATATACACAACTTGTGAAGACAATAGCATATATTGAACACTATGAAGATGTAATATCGTATCCATCACTTGTACATACCACACAGGAAACTAATATAGACTAATTACAACCAGCCAAGGATGAAAGAAATTGAACTAGCTGCACAGATGAATGTTGAATACACCACAAGAAGCAAAGATGTTGAGCATCTAGTAGCCAAACTAACTTTGAGTAAATGAAAGTTTAATTTTTCATGCAAAAATATAAACACCAATCTTACAAATCTTTTTAAAAAAATGATAAACCAAAATTCTAAAAATGGACCTCATCGGTAAAAGGATAAAACACTTTTTTTTTCAGTAAAGAGGATAAAACACTTGGACACTAAGTGAACAAGTTTTATATGTTTAGGACGTTGGAGAAACACTACAAAATAGTTTAAGGAAATGAACATACGCACATTTTTTTCCTTTCTAGTGAAATGTATCACACTTAGGTATAATAATTAAAACAATAAGAGTTTAATACTCCCTTCAATATAGTCATGTCATGAGCATGGTTTAAAATATCGATACGTATCGACCGATATGGATCGATACGTATCCTGTTTGCAGCTACCCGATACACTGGTACGCAAACAAAAAACTCCCACGTATTAGACCGATATAGGCCCGATATGGGGGGAATTTTCAATTAATTTTTTCCTCTCCTTCCATACTAGGATCCACATCACAGACCAAATACGCACAGCTTACAACTTATTTATATAAAATATTATTTAAGTAAATGATTTTAAATTAATATTATTTTCATTTACTTAATATATTAGGTTATCCCCTCATTTGAATTCAATAAAAATTATCTTGATCCAAATTCCTGAAGAACAAATAGTCAACTTTCAGTTCAAGAACAAAATCCTCTTTTTAGCACCTTTTAGGGATTGGGTCAAAATTTCAACTTTCAAATGATAAAGTATTTCTCAAATATCAAAATTTCATAAAATTTATTATATCAAAAATTACCAAAACCCAAAATTTTGGCAAAAAAAGTCTCATACTTTAGTCTTAAATAATATTTTCATCTACATAATCAAAAAGTTAACAATGTATCAGTTCTACATTAAAAAAACTTACATTTATAAGCTTAAAATTTATGACTTACATTTATAAGCTTAAAATTTATGGTTGTAATTCAATACATTTTTATCTAATTCTTATCTAACTCATTGAATGTAAGGTTTTAATATCTAATTATTTTTCTTATACTTAGCTAAGTGACTATGGTTTGTATTTTCATACCTTCTTATCAGAACAACATCCACAACTTTTTTAACTTATAAAATTCTCAACTCTCATATGTATAGTTATAAACATAATTGGAGACCTTCATTTAATTTGTTAATAGCTCATATTTGCATTAAAAGAAATTTTATGCAAGGTATCCAAGCTTTTCATTTCGTATCCAAGCATTTCTTAGTGTATCCTGATTTTTACTGTCGTATCCATCTGATACATCGATACGTATTATGTATTGGACTTACCAATACAGCAACTGATGCCGATATTTTGAACCATGGTCATGAGCATCTTGAGTGGCTGTCATTGACATAAAGTAGACAAAAATAAAATGAAAACCATCAAACACAAGTACATAAGATACATACCCATACCCCCCACCTCCCCAAAAAAGAAAAAAAAAACCTATTACCTGGTTGCTGCCTTTGAGAACAAGAGCATACATTTGAGAAAAGTGAATATAATATTGTTTTTTGTTAATTGCTAACTTAATATAATAAATATTATGTCTCCATAATACATACGTACATACATATATATATATATATATATGGGAAATGTTAACCTTCACGCCGTACGTGAAGGTTAACATTGTTCACACAGGTTTGTTTGGATGTCATTTTTGTAATTAAGGACTGTTGCTTGGGTAGTTATTAAAAATCAGATTTTTCATAAAATTACAAAACTGCCACTCATACAACCAAGAATTACTAAACTGCCACAATTTCATGTTTGCGTGAATCTTGTTAACATTCACGTACAGCGTGAATGTTATCACAACCCTATATATATAAGTGATGATTGTATAGTGTTCATCTTTGCACCACAACAGCCCGACCACAACACCAATAGAAATACCTAGTCTGCAAGGCAATCTATTAGACTAGATCTCTTAAAGAAAACCTCATACTGAACCAATTTGACCATGCGAAATAACAAAATAACCACCTATCTCCTTTTCATTGTTTTAACTTTAAGTAATGAGATGATTATGATATATTAAAGAAAATAAGAAAATATCACTGAAGAACCTGTTACAAAAGAATCTCTATTTACTCAAATTTTATTAGAATATAGCCTGTAAACACTAAACAACTAAACACCAAAGAAAGGACATGGGAGATTAGATTTTTAAGGAAATATTGACAAGATTTCGTTCCTCTTTAAACAACAAATGTTATGTTTTGACTCGAGTGATCATGTGTACTAGATTGACTCAGATACAACCCCATCAAGCCAACAAACATACCCATTACACCAAATGAAGTAAGGCAATAAATATGATTGTGTGTGATTCTTCTTGCTACTTTTGCTTGTACTGCAATGAATCGTTGAAACAATATCCTCCCAAGTCACTGAAACTCTGTAAGAAACAAACTTTTCTGGCTGGATATTAGGATGTGCAGATGAGAAGCATTAAATGACACATGAAGCATAATGCTAGAAATTACTACGTGTCAATCTAATGATTTGTTCATGAGTCAACTAGAAAGAGTAAGTTACATTTAATGTTTAACCTTTTGTCACCACCATGTAATACTTGAGAGTTGAGACATAATCAAGATCCCTTGTGAAAGCAAAGATGCATTTGGCTAGGTTAAAAGAGACATAATTGCATCAGGGACCATCTCCTGCACTTAACCACATCATATAGTCGATGTGCCACAACTATATGCAGGGTTTAAGATGGTAGTATGTTATCTCTGCAAAATACAGTATTCTTTATATCTATCTAAGTTTGAATTCCATCTGATGCTAAAATCTTTGTTAACTACCCGATGAAGCTGACACCATGATTGAACCTTATGAATATATGTTCCTTTTTAACTTTTATGTTAAGACTTAGAAATCAATGAAGTTAAATTTTATAGATATTGATTTTGCACTGTAGTCTCTAATCTCTGTATCATGAGAGTTTCATACCATATAAGTTTAAATACCATATAAAAGATGCACGAACAAAGAGTTATTATATGTTTATTATGAAGCCAAAAGAGTGAAATGTAGCTAATGAACTAAGACATGTATTCGGACGTGTTTTTCACATGTGACAAAACATGCAACTCTCAAGTCACCTCTCTTTTTTAAGACAAGTAGCACTACAATTAAAGACCTAATCTAATCAAGAACTATGGTTGGTCACCATAAAATAAAAAGAGGCAGCGACCCTTTCTTGTATTGAAATTGGAGTTCGTGGTTGCCTCCAAAAAATCTTTCGCTTGCCTTCTTTTGCAGATATAGAGAGGATTTAATCTTAACCACAAGAAATTTGATTTTTCAAACATCTACACCAATAAATCTTTCCCATCCTTCGGTCCTAATTGGTTTTGTTGTCATTCTCTCTCTATTGATCTCACTTAGTATTCCTCGATCTTTCTTGATCTCTTAGCCAATTAGTGCTTGCCTAGTTAGTCAGTTCTGCTTATGGACCAACAGACCAAAGTTCGAAACCCTTGACCAATAAATTCTTGATTAAAAGCCCAATTGCAAGATTATTGGGTAGAAATTCTAAACCATAGTTTCCAAAGTGAAGCGAAACCGAGAAACCAGGCTAAAAAAATCTTTAGGAAATAGGAAGTGAGAAATGAGAGCCTCATTTCCATTATATTAGGAAGTTCAACCATACCTTAAATTTTATTTTACATAAGTTATTTGTGGAAAAGTACGTATCTTAGGTTTCAATCCAACGATACTTGCTTAGAATATATGTTGTAGGCTTTAGACTCAGGTCAATCCCATTACTTCCTAAATACATAGTCCCCATTGACCACTAAATGGGACATGATGGAGGTGTGAGGAAAACAAGCTTACAGGGAAGCGAGTTTCTCATCTTTTGCATAGCTTCCCAGCTAAAAAAAAAATCTTTCACTGATTATTGCTTTGGCCTCTGAGTGGCTTGGATTCAACTAATGAAGTCCAACTATGAGGTTGCCTCACTTCCCTTTTAACAACAAATAAAGAATCCACTTCATAGAACGTTGTAGAAAGAAAGAGACCATACCCCATGACAAAAATATTCCAAAAGCTTACGAAGTCTAGAGCAGTACAACATTGAAACTCCACTATCAAGAATATTATGAAATAGAAGCCTTAAATGATTGAAGAGTGAGTAACAGTTAATGGAGGAGGATTTGGCCACTGTCATCATCAAAAGACTCAGAACATGTGTGACACAACAGTGTAGAGTAAAGCAAACAAGCATGTAAAAAGGGAAATTATGGATAACCATCAATCCAGGCAACTAATGACTTAAACAAGATGAAATTTGTTAAGGGCAGAATTTAGCTAAGTTATACTCAAATTTAGGAGCTTTAGCATACTAAGATTAAAAAGATGAAAGTAAGGCTTGCAAAATGAAATCAATCCAAGCACAAGATTTTCCCAACCCCCAGAGAAGCTTCTGCGAAAGCTCTTAACATCAATAGTACAAATAAATTACAAGATGAAAATCATACCCAAAAGGGGGTCAGAGGCAAGGATTGATATGTCTTAGAACATATTAAAAACGAAATCAAAGAAGCCCACAGTCAAGGTAATCAACTAAGCCAACCATTTATCTGGTCCAAAAATATGTTTTTTTTGTAATCCAATGGAATCAGGAAAGAATTAATTACATAACCACTCGAAAAATGAAACCATAGCCTCGTCTTACAAGTTGAGAGTAAGAAAGAAGCAACCAGGAAAGCCAATCTTTTAATGCCATTTACTTCTTCAATCAAGTCATGAATCATGACTATCACTAGCATAACTATCAATTCAAAAACCACAAGAACACGTTTGATGGCATTGAAATACAAACTTTTACTAAACCTATATCTGCACAACGATATATACCCAAAAAAAAAAAGATTAAAAAATAAAATTCCTACCTCATACATGCCCAAGTCTGACATCCCTCCAAAATCCTTATCCAGCACTGAAAGTACGCATAATTTTTCGCTCTGATTTCATGTTTGATACAGAATAACCTCTGTCGATCTGCAGTTCTCGAATCCGGAATTTGAAAGAGAAAAAAAAAAGATACAGTAATCCCTTCCTCAATCAATAAAAACCCTAATTGAAAACCTCTAAAACGCAGACTTCTCTTCGATTTACAGTATAAGAGCTCTCAAATCAATAAAAACCCTAATTGAAAACCCCCAAAATCTCACAAACTCCTAAAACACAGAAATGAATATCTTCCAAGGCTAAACCAGTCTACGGATTTACCGGAAAACCGATTTCCACAAAACAACTTGCCGGAAAACCAGATAAGACCACCGGAATTATAGAACAGCTTGCCCTAGTTCGAAGTCGCCGGAGATTAATCGCAGGTTCCAGACCCTTTTGTCGTCGCAAAGGAGGATTTTTTTATTATTTTTTATTATTATAATAATTTAAAAAAGTGGAATCGTAGTTGGATTGACACGTGGCAATGGGATCAGAATAGTGGCGGCAAAGGGAGGAGTGGAGAACCCCATATCAAAACTCGTGGACGAGAGAGTAATGGATGAGATCCGATCAGTTCCTGAAATATGATTGGTCCACGTACTACTGAGCATTCTGAGTTTGCGACACGTGGTAGTGGGCCACTCGTGAGAAAACCTGTGGTGGAGAGCGCACATGACGTCACGTTGTGACTTTTGGTCCTTTTTTAGTCCTAACCTACCTAATCTTTATTTGGCCGACCTCGTGTTTTTCTATTTCCACTTACTTTTTTTTTTTTTTGGTGAACTATTGCCACTTGCAATACTTTATCCGGCGGTTTTTTCAAATTATCGCGCTTTTTACGATGAATATTTTAGAATTATCCTGATACAATAGGAACTATACAATACAGCTAAGGTTCATTAACACTGATGATCCCCCATTCATCGTACTGTACATGTGGCCCATAGATCCTGCATTTGAACTGTTCAATTCAAGGATATTGACGAATCAAACACAATATTTTCTGATTATCAAAAATATAAAAACACAAATATTTCCTCAAGTGGGAGGTCCTAGTTCCATTTCTCACTTCCCCTTTAGAGCTAGCCCCGCACAGTTTTCTCAGACTTACCTGGTGTGGTGGGTTGCGGCGTCGCACCCTCGATGATTAGTCCTGACCCAAAAGATTGGAGACACCACGAGTTCCAAAAAAAAAAACACATATTTCTAATCGAGCAAGATGGGATCACAAAATTTAAAGGTCGAGATCGTATTGTTGGTGGGTAGGGGGTATCAACCAACTGGACAGGGGTAGGTTAAGCCCAAGAAACAAATAAGGAAAAATATATTGTTTTGGGGTTTTAATAATCGGGTCTTATCGAATCGTTCCAGGGGGATCAAACTCGGTTAAAAGTCTCGTCTACCGGCCTGCCTAAGCCTTTAAACCCAAACCCACCTAACTGAATGATTGGAGCAGGTAGAGCCACAGGCTAGTCTGGCTCATTACCACCCGGGTACATGTAATAAGAGGAGTGTTAGCTCCCGTCTCAAAATTCAATTTTTTTTTTCCAACGCCTCATCGTTGTAGAAACACATGACATTGCTATCCTTTCAACACGTTAAAAAACTAAAATATTAAAATGTCAAACATGAGAAAGTTATAATTTGCACCAATTCTCAAGGTAAATAAGAGAAGTAGCAACACTTCTCACTACACTGCACTTTGGAAGTTTGAAATTGGGGATATAACTTCTCACATGAAAGTAAGGGTGCCAACCCGTTATCAAGAATATGACAGAGAGTATGATGCAAACGCCTTGGCGCATAAGCTAGCTAAGAAAACCCTTAAGGCTTCGTTCTTTTGGTGGAATTTTTAAAAATCCGGAACATTAATGTTTTGGAACAAGAGGCAAGAGTCTGGGAAGAGAGGGGAGAGGGTTTCAAACCCTTTTACTCAATGGTATCTCAGATTTATCAAGTTCAATTTAATTAGAAGTTCCACATCTATGGAACTTAAAAAATCAAAAAAAAATTATAGAACTTAAAAGTTTCATATTTATAGAACTTTTGCACCCTATGGAATAATATAGTTCTAAACATTAAGAAAAATTAGAGATGAAACAATGAAAGTTTTAGACTTAAAGTTCCACCAAAAGAACGGAGCCTAAAGGATGTCGGGTCTTGTTGGGTCCAAACCTATTTGTAGTTATCTTTTTTATCCGGGGATCTTGAATCCTCATCTTTGTATAGTCCCGTTGGGGCTAATGATATAGCTACTTCTAACCAAAAAAAACTTATCTTCATAGTGTGTATTCTAATTGTATATCGCTTTTATATTCTTCCATCAAAATGAAGATCCCAAATTACATAAATAATGTCTTACAAGTAAAAGGTAAAGGACTAACCTTTAGTCCCACAATCGGTTGGGAACTAGGCTCCGTGTGGCTGTATAAGGGGCCTCCACTCCTCCATTTGTCGTGCCCTTGTATAGGTAATGTATCTATGACTCAAAAACTATTCACTGCAACGGGTGGCCTAGTGGCCTAGACTTGGTCCTGCCCATCTCCCTGCAGGTTTGCCCGGGCAATTAGGGGTCCCCCGAAACCCAACCCACCAACCTGTAGCTTAATGATGTGCTCCCCTAATACTATATAAGGTTTCTCCCTCTCACCTCGAGTCAAACTCTTTCGGTGAAATGAGTTGGGTTCAAGTCTTAATTTGATCCGTGTGGTTGGTCTATATGTGAGTTCTATATTAGTACCTTAAACAAAACAAAACAAAAACTAAGATGGAAATTTACACCCCGCCTCTTGCGTGAGTGAGTGGTAGGGGTGTGGCCTTCCCAAACTAAGATGGAAATTTATACCATGCCTCTTGCGTGAGTGAGTGGTAGGGGTGTGGCCTTCCAAGGGGAAGGTCTAGGGATCCAATCCCCCCCCCCCCCCCCCACCTAGCGCAGGTATGAGCAGCAAGAGCTCCACTGCTTCTAATCGGCTGACTCTACTGACTTAGGTAAATGATATCAACTACCCAAAAAAAAAAAAAACTAAGATGGAAAATTTGAATGTGATATTAGTCTCACTCCAAAAATTGTGAAAGTTGATGCAGAAGAATGATTGATTGATTGATTTGTCTTTTCATCCTGTTTATTCGTTTATGAGTGAAAATGATTGGCGATTGAAATTGTCTCTCTTATTGTATAAAAAAAAAAAATTGCCTCTTTCATGTTTCTTTCCTTTTCTTCTACACTTTCTTTATACTTGTTTCATGTCTCATGTTTTGTAGAAAATTTAAATGGTAATTTGCTAGTGAAGCACATTCCAATTTACTTATTTATTTTAAAAAGCAATACTCTGCTCCACATGACATGCACAAGGAGCAGCGTCTCTTCCCTTTTTTTCAATTATCATTTTTAATTGTGATTAACTCTCTTTAATAGTAGTTAATATTTTAACTATAATTTTTTCTAACAATTAAGGTAAAAATTTGAACCTAAAGGTTAGTGAATCTAAACCATTGTTAAAGGGAGTTGAAAAGGAGACACTTGGCAAAAAAAAAAGGTTCATCAAGGGGATTATTTTCTTTTGAAATATATATATACTAGCAGAGACCCGTGCGATGCATGGGCTTTTAAATTTTATGATGAATTAAAATACTTGAAATGAAACTGATTCAATTTGTGTATTCGTTAAATAAATTTTAAAAACCCTAACTACATATTTGAATGAATGGAATATGAACAAATTGTGAGTAAATAAATAGGATTATCCAATTTTGCAAAAATTACTAAAAGTTTTATTTTGTGTACATCAAGTAATAGAATTTATACATATAGAAACAAAGAATTACAAAATGAGTACATGATGTGGTATTTTAGAACAATGCCCATTCATATATTTTGTCTCTCTTCCATAACAATCCCTTATTCCCCTTAAATTTAAGATAAATAGAGCATGGCAAAAATGGAGGCAAACCTTGAACATATTTTCTTGTCACAACATCAAAAAGATAGCCAATATGGTGCTTGGCTGTAGAACACATTTTCATGGACTCCCATACAGTCTACTTTGATAGCATTTCTTTCATTGGTGGAACTGGCACCCTTTGCTCCATATCTTTTTATTGAACCAATTAGGACATTATTTTTTCAAAGGGAAAAAAAATTAATTTGGGGCCTTGGCCCGGGGTCCTAGTTTCGGAAATTGGGCCTTGAGTTTTGGTTTGGCTATGGTGCTTAGCTTTAGGATTTGAATTTTTGGGCTGAGCCAAGGGCTCGGGCACCAGTTAAGGGTAAGATTAGTTAGGGTTGGGCTAAGCTATGGTGTCTTTGGGCCTTGGAGCTCAAGAGAAGAGAGAAGAGTGGCAGGGGTGCAAAAATGGGGTGCTTACACAGTTACACATAGCAAAGGATAGTTTCCTACAACATGTAATGTTTAATTTCTTTCTTTCACTTTTACATAAGAAAAATAAATGAAAAAAAATACATTTGGGTCCAACAACCCTCCATTAGTCTAGCCCTTTTGTAGTGGTTGAGTGGGTTGACCCTTATGACACCTTAGCAATAACCTTACGTCTGACCATGTGTGAGTTAAGTGTGGTTTGTTCCTTTAACCCGGAAAAAAAAATTAAAAAATGATCAATTAGCATATGCTTCTTATTGAATTCCTCTGTTGACAAAAGGATCACCCTAAGATGATCATCTCATGGTGGAGGAGTAGAAAGTGGCCACAACCTAGGAGGGGTTTGACGGCAAGTGCAGAGGAGAGCGCTAGGACGTTGTCAAGGAGCCCTCTTGCTATGTTGAATAGAAGAAATGAAACCCACGTATCATAATGACCTTAGAACTGAAACATGTACATAGGATATTGTCCTGTCACAAAGCTTGGCCCAATGGTAATGTCTACCACTCCGCCCCCACCCCTGCCCCTACCAATTGAGTGATTTCAAATTGTTCAATTGGTGGCCTCCTTCTTGATAGGCTGTCGACATTGTACACGGTTTTCACATGAGATATATTGATCCTCTTGGATGGGCTACCTAATGCATGGTCCATGTTTGCATTTTTTTTTTTAATTTTTTTTACCAATAGCCAAGGAATTGGTGTAGGGCTATTACCTCTCAGTGATAGCAAAAATGTTTGATAGATTATCTTGAAAGCTAGATCCAAATTTTAATGTCACCAGCCCAATTCTTTAGCTTCTATTACCAGTAGGGTTGTCAACACTTCACTAACACATTAAGAGCTTGAAACTCTGTGATTGGGGCTAGTATTTCTGTACAAATCAAAACCCTTCAATTCCATTTACTATAAAGATGCGAGGACACACACCATAGTGTCCATATGCATTTAAAATATATTAAATATGAATTAATGGTCGAATTTTTTCGAGCTCCCAAAAAATTACTTAAATTCTTGTCAATCTTGGCCGAGTATGTAGCAATCATTGCATGTTAATGGTGAATCCTCTCTGTAAGCACCCAATTTTTACACCCCTACCTTAACTATGGTTAAGTTCTTTATCCATGGTCATCCTCAACCGAATCCCCTTTAACCCTAAGTAAACCCCTAACCAACTCAATGACTTAACCCTAGTTAAACCCTAACCCTAGGTAAACCCAGTCAAACCAACCCTAGGACCTAACCCTAGGTAAACCCCTAATCAACCCTAGGACTTAACACTAGTTAAACCCTAACCCTAGGTAAATCCCAAGTCAACTCTAGGTCCAACCCTAGTTAAACCCTAACCCTAGGTAAATCCCTAGTCAAACCCTAGGACCCAACCCTAGGACCTAGCCCTAGCCTAGCCCTAGAAACCTTAGGGCTTAAACCCTTAGCTAAGTCCCTAGGGCTTAAAGCCCTAAAACCTTCGGCCTGGGCCCAACATGAGCCCAAAAATTTGAAATCAAACCCCCATACTGCATGCATTGAGTGGCCCAAGCCCTGTTTGGGTATTATCCGGTAATAGAAGTAGATCATCTACCGTCATTGTTTTTAGGCCTAATTTGGGAATTGCGGTAATTATTCTACTGTCATTCTCTGTTTCGTGTTCGCAGTAACCAAACGCCCCCTGCACACCATGCACGTCTCTAAGCAGCCCCATTCCTCTCCTGCAACTCCGCCTATCCCAGTACCAATGCCTAGGGTGTCCTCAACCCTTTGCTTATAAATTCCGAGCTCCACCACCCTCTAAACCGACTAGTGAAACCCTCTCCGAACCCCTGCAAATTTGCCGAAGCCTAAGCCCTATCCCAAGAAGTGTAGAACACTCTATGTAGTACCAGGGGCTCCCAGGGATTGTCCTAGCTCTTTCCCCAGCCTTTGTGTAACACCACCACCACTGCAGGCCTCCACTGTCTCCACCACAGTTATAGCAGGGTAGGGCCTCCCCCTACCCCTCTTTCCCTTCTTTTAACATCATGTGAGCCTCTTGTCCTTCCAAGGGATTTGTTTATTTGTTATATTATAGAAGCCCAGAGCAAGGGGCTCCCCCTACCTTCTTCATAGGTATGGAGGACCCTTCACAAGTATAACCACCTCCCCACCTTTAGACCAGCCTCAGACAGCTTCTAGGGGTCCCCCAATCCATGAGGGATCCCCTGGAACCTCTGTAGCACAGCCCCGTAGGGCATCGAACAATTTCTGGAAAATCCAAAGATGGCGGTAAACACGGTACCGCCATTCATGGTGTTCTCCCTTTCAGCCTCTGTAGCCTCCTGTTGTTTGAGCCCTGGTCCATTCTAGGGCCTGGACTGGATCCCTGAGACCTCCCTTGGTTCATCCTGGTCATTCCAGGGTAACCCCCTTTGCCTAACCGTGTTTAAAATACAAAAAAAGAAAACTTGTCAAAATGGCAATAGAACATCTACCATCGTTCTTTAATTTTCTAGTGTAGATGAAGCTGGCCACTGTGGGCCCATTTTGGAGCTCAGTCCAGGACCCACCATGGGCCTAGGACACGTGGAAAAGCCCTTTGACCTTACTCTAGGATCCATGACCCCTGTGTTAAGCCTTAACCCTTCCCTATGACTTGCAAATACCATTCTCAAAAAACCGAGAATAGCGGTAGATGGTCTACCGCCATTCCAAACCTGTGAAGGTTTGAGAATGGCGGTAAAGAATCTGCCGCCATTCCCTTTATTCTATTTCATGGGCTTTGGAAGGGCCCAGGCTTGGTAGGAGGTCATTCTAGGCCTTGCCTAGCCCCCTAGGCCCATCTCAGACCTACCCTAACCTTAACCATGGGTTAACTTAACCCTGGTTAGATTTCAACCATGGTTAGTTGATTTAACATTGAGGGAAAAATCTTAGAAATTTCTAAAAATAATCGAAAATTGCAGAAAAAGAGCAAACTGGACTCTATATCATGCTTAAACCAAGGTAAAATGAGCTTAACCATGGTTAACTTCTTTCTTGACTATGATTAAGCCCAGTTAACCTTGGAAAAATCTGGAAAAACCCCTGAAATTGGAAAACAGTGATCAAGGACTATAAAACTGAACTTGGACCTTAACCACCCATGATTGACAACCCTAACCATGGTTAGACCATCCCTTAGTCTACTGGACTAACCACCTTGGCCTACCGGGCCTTATCTTGGCCTACCCGCGAGCCCAACCCTAAGCCTACCGGGCTCATCTTTAGCCTCCGGGCTTAACTCCTTGACCTCCGGGTCCAATCTTGACCTATCGGGCCCAATCCCGAGCCTCCGGACTTACCCTTGGCCTACCGGACCCAACTCAAGCAAACCAAACTCGGTCAACCAAACCTTTGTCTACCGGACTAGTTCATAAGCTACCTTTGGTGCACACACATACACCCCTAACCTCGGCACGGGCCCATGTGCTAGAACTACACTCAGTTTGATCTCACCTTGTGAGTTCGTAGGCAACCCAACTCAGGTTCAACCCTAGTTAGTTTTTTCCTTCTTGAATTAGTATAAACTAAAAACTAAAGCATTTGAACAAATCTTGATTTTAAAATTCGCTTACACCTAGCAAGTAGGGAACCATTGTAAAATGGAAGTCTCGGGGTGCCTAACACCTTCCTCAAACATAACTGAACCTCTTACCTAGACCTCTACCACAGACCAAAGACCTTATCCACTATCCGGGGATTTATCCCTTCTAAATAAATAAGTGGCGACTCTTAATCACAAACCATTAACTTGTGGGTAGGACGAAATCCATGCTCACACTCTCCTTCACCTATCCCAAGTTGTCTCACATGCAAGCTATTTAACATCCTAGATTGCTCTAACATCTTCCATCCTGGAAACAAAAGTCTTGGGATCCTCTGGCTTTCTTAAGATGCATACATTGCTAGATAAGTCCTGCAAAACATTAGAATAACATTTATCACCTTAATTAGTAGCCTTGAACTTCACTGTCATCTCATCATGCTTTACCACCACACATTTGACCCCCACTCTCTAGCTTGAACGCCAGTATACTCGTATCACTGTCAAGACCAAGATGAGTAATCTTCTTTAGAAAGAAGTCGCTCTCTTTGGCATCAGCGTCACTTGATGCGTCACTTGATGCGTCACTTGATACAGTAGTTTCCATCACAGAATCCTCAACGTTTGTAGGGTCAACGATTGAAGAAATATACTTAGGCCCCATTGTGGTAGAAACATAAGAGAAACAGAGGAAATAAGGAGATGCATAACCGGATCACAGATTGAAAACAAATTGAGAGACATGACATTAAAAAGATTTATAAAGCTGGAAGAGTAAGTGATTTGAGATAGGGAGGGTATCCATTAAAAGATATTTACACCAATCAAAAGATATTCAGAACAACGAACATATACACACTAACACACACACACACACATAGATCTGAAGCGATGGTAATTGGTAAGGGAAATTCTGTCATGGAAGAAAATCAAGAAGCCATTGTGGCAGAAGATCGGTTCTGACATCAAACCTGTCCCCATTTCTAACAAACCAAACTAAACCTCCAGTTTTCTATCTTCAGCAGGTTCTCTAAAATCCACTTTCTAAATATGCATTAAAAAAAAAAAAAATCAAACTTCGTCTCCTCCATCACATACCATCTCCCATGCTGTCTATCGCCCCGATTAATTGGAGTCATCCTCTAATGTCTCTATAAAGGGTTAGAATATTTGGAAAGACATAAGGGTTATAACTGTTTTGGATGGAATATAAAGGTTTATAATGTGGAAAGACAAAAGGTTTATAACGTTTTTTAAGGTGAGTGGTAATTAACGTGAGTGAGTGAGGAGGCAAAGAGAGTGTTTTAATTAGGGGGATTAATGGGTTGGGTGTAATCAACATGGGTGAGGAGGCAATGAAATTAATGAGGTGGGTGTAATTAATGTGGGTGACCGATCAGAGAGAGAGAGAGAAAGGGACATGTGGTATGGTACATGTCAAAGAAATGGAGATCAAATGGAGGCTTCTGGAGGAGCCACGTGGAGACCAACCGGGTTATAATAGGAGTATAGATAAATAAGACTTTGCTTGCGAGAAAGGAAGTAAAATTGATACATCATGCATTTTTAATGTCATACGTGACATTTCTTAGGCTAAAAAACTTCACGTCCGTGAACCATAGTTCGTTAGCATTATCCATAGGGTTCATCTGACTAACTGAAGTTATAGAAAATGCTTATTTTCTGACATTTGATTGGACAACCATACATTTTCGATTAAGCTGCACGTCTATATAAAAAGATTCAATATGGTTTGGTTTTCCTAAATTTATAAATAATAATAATAAAAAAACTAACACATTTCTAATTTTATCATGGCCAGTTACTATAAGTCGTAGTGGATAGCACCAATTCGAATCTCTCTCTCTCTCTCTCTATATATATATATATATATATATATATATATATATATATATATATATACATACATACATATACATACTACTACTATATGCTAGAGTGAGAGACCTCCTTTTGATACCATGTATGTCTTCCTCTAGCTGCCAGGTAAGACTTCTCTTCATTTGTGAGGCCATGTCATCAAGTAAAATCTCACATTTTTTGTAACGTTTTCAACTCCTGCTTTTATATCTCATTAAATTTCCCCTCAAACTTACATTCTCTATTCGTTAACCTACCCTCATATTCTATTTATGAGCCCTTTTGGATTCTATTTATGAGGAATCAATGTTTTCATCACGTTTGCAACCTTCTCTATTACCATTTTTTTTTTCCGTTGAAATCTATTACCATTTCATCTCCCAAAATATTCAATGTCTCTAGCTCTGTTAACACAATGTCTCCCCCTCAAACATTATGAAATTGGTGTAGAAATTTGGCAGACTACCGTTACAAAATTGGCAAGTTATAACCAGTTGAAGGTAAGCATCTTCTCACCCATTAGTGTTTCTTTTTCATCTTAATGCGTCTTCCTCTTAACAGGTTCTAATGGCAGTCAGGTTTTCCATTAATGCTCCGTTTGTTTTGAGGTAAAATAGGGGAAAACAAATGAATTCCACGGAAAATATCATTTTCCAAGTGTATTTTCTTTAAGACAACTGGCATTTTCCGCGAAATTCATTTGTTTTCCTCTATTTTACTTTGAAGCATAAACATCAAAGACATCTTCTTCTTCACTTCTAGAGAAGTTTCAGCTTTAAAGGTGAGCATCTTTTCAATATGGGTTTTCGATTATAATCTATGTTCTCCATTTTATTTTTTATTTTTCTGCTTTTGTTATACATCAAGCAATAACAGAGTCTCCACACCGCTCTGATTTTTTTATTCTCATCTTGGATTGATATACATTCAGACCACAAAAAACTCGATAAGAGGTGGATAGTGTTTAACAGCTCAATCTGTTCCAATCTATTTTTTCGTTCCTATGTGTTTTTTTCAACATCGAGCAAGAACAGATCCTCCAATCGGCTTTGATTCTTTTTTATTTTTTCCATCTTTAATTAATATACATACTGATAAAAAAAAGACATAGTATAGGTTGTTGGTGTGTAATCTAGCGCCCTATCGTTTCCATTCTATTACAGGAGCCACCATCGTAATAACTTATCTTTCACCCTCTTCGTTTATCATCACAGCTCCAGGGTTACAACACCAAACTGAAGCTTGGAAAACACAAAATTTATTCATAGGGATTTCAATAGGGAAATGCTCGTGTAATGTTGCAACACACCAAATTACAAAATTGTAACTGTGATAGCTCCGCTCAACACCGTGAACCAGAGCTTCTCATAGTATTTAAATTGTAAAATAGAACATACAAAAATAGAAATTACTCCCATTTACATGGATGTATTTCCCATCCACTGAGTATTAATAGCATGACGCACATGATGCTTTATAGGAGTTTAGTTGCTTTAGCAATGTTTTTATGCACTTGCAAGCACAAATTTTAGTAGTTTTGACTTCTGAATTCTGAGTTAGAGAGTTTAGGATGAGTTTATCACATGTTACTAGCAACGGTTTTATTGTTTATGCTCCATGATTTCAATTGACTTGTGATCCCTATAGGCAACTCTAGCTCCACCAGCTACTAGGAACTTGGTGAAAGACTTCTGCTATGTCACACTGTTATATTTTTGGAGTCAAATCCTCTGCGGTGATAACTGGATTTGGTAAATCCGGTTATCACCCCTAGAGGTCGCCATGTGTCTCCCTTGACACCCCTTAACCGTGGGTAAGGTTCACCCACCCCTAGGGTTCACCAACTCATCCTTGGTTTTTTTTCTTCTAAATATTTATTCTATTTTTAAAATTAAAAAACTGTTTTTAGAGTTTTTTTAATATTAAAAGCAGTTTTTTAATTAAAAAAAAGAATTAATATTTAAAAAAAACTAAGGATGGGTTGGTGAACCCTAGGGGTGGGTGAACCTTACCCATGGTTAAGGGGTGTCAAAGGAGACACGTGGCGACCTCTAGGGGTGATAACTGGAATTACCAAATCCGGTTATCACCATAGATGATTTGGCTCCTATATTTTTCTCCTTCTACTTGGCCACAACATCTAGATACTAACTTCCAAGAGCCCAATGTCAGACAATGAACCTTCTTCGGCTCCCACATGGGTTCTCCCACTTGCGAGGAAGGAGTAGATATTGATTTTGCATGCAAGGTAAAATACCAAAGGGATAAGGGGTATGATTTCTTTCCCAATGCACGGGGTGTTTGCTAGTATATATATATACTAGTTGGGTGTGGACGCGTAAGGCATGTGACAATTTAATACTGAACAAATGAAAAGAGTTATAATGTCAACAGAGGTATGCTAGGAACAAATTATTAAGGGTATCATAAGAAATAAAAATTGTAAGAAAAAGTATTATAAGTTAATTAACAGGGACATTTTAGAGAAAATTAATCTAACAAGGGTATAAGAAACTTGTAAGAAATTATGGAAGAACAAATTATTAGGGATATTTTGAGAGAAACAAGTCTAATAGGGGTATTATGGGAAATAATAATTTTTAAGAAAGGGTATTATGGAAAAACAAATTAATTGGGATATTTTGGAATAAAGAAATCTAATAGGGATATATATTATGAGAAGTAAAAATTTATAAGAAAGGGTATTATGAAAAATGAAAACTTAGTTGAACCATTTTGTCTTTATTTGATTGCTCTCTTTTATAATATATATATATAGTATATAAATATGTATTAATAGAAATATTTTGAGGATAATTTAATAAGCATACTATAGGAAATGAAAACTAGAGTGGATTATACTTCTTTTGTTGCCCCCAGAGGGTTGGAGCATAACCAACTTGTCTTAGTCCCACATGGACTAAGTTGATGTGCTCCCTATGCCTTATAAGGCTCCTCCCCCTCTTCAAGAGATAGAATCTTTTGAAGAGGTATGTTAGGCTTAGTCTTGTAGAGCTGTGTGTGTGTTGACCTAACCGTGTGGTAAGTGATTAGGATTTCTACCAAAAAAACAGGAGTGGATTATACTGTCCCTATTGCCCCCAGATGGTTGGATCATAACCAACTTGTCTTAGTCTCACATCAACGCACCCTATGCCTTATTAGGCTCCTCCCCTCTTCAAGAGATAGGCCCTTTTGAAGAAGGGTGTTGGGCTTAGTCTCATAGGACCGTGTGTGTGTTGGCTTAACTGTGTGTATGTGAGTGAATTAAGAGATTAGGATTTCAACCAAAAAAAAAAAAACAAAACAAATTATCCATAACATTTTAAGAGCAAATGAGATAGGCCTTTTGAAGAAGTGTGTTGGGCTTAGTCTCATAGGACCGTGTGTGTGTTGGCTTAACTGTGTGTATGTGAGTGAGTTAAGAGATTAGGATTTCAACCAAAAAAAAAAAAACAATACAAATTATCCATGACATTTTAAGAACAAATCTAACAAGGGTATTATTGGAAAACTTGTAAGAAATGGTATTATCTGAATAACAAAATAATGAGGATATTTTATAAGAAGAAAAAAATCAAATAGAGTTATCATGAGAAATAAAAAGTTATAGGCAAAGCTATAATAGGAAATAAAAAACAATATGTAGTAATAGGGGTATTTTGGATACAAATTAATATGTATATTATATGAAATGAAAACTTGTAAGGGTATTATGGATTGAGCTGCCCCATAGAAAATGGAGACATGCTAGTTGGTTTCCAACTCTCTAAAGGACTCATCTTAACATCCAACGGTAATTTCATAGTCTCTCTATATATATAACTGAGGAGTGCTACCCCCACTCTTACAATTCAAATTTTTTCCAAAGGTCCACGGTGTTGGCACCACATTGCAATATTGCATTGCTACTCCTTCAACAAGTTTTTTTTTTAAATTCAATCAGAGGAAGTTCGTGACTTTGAAAGTCTGAGACTGGGGTAGCATTTTTCTGTGTATATTGCATGTATTGGCTTTGTGCCTTCTCCTGGTTAGTTTTTTTTCAAAATATTTACTCTGGTTTGCTTCAATGACTTCAAAATGTAGTAACTCTTTAAGTGTTATATTACATATTTGTATTGAAGATATCCATAAGTTTGATAATTTAATGGAATGCCATAGTTCAGATGGTTGGAATCATCTCACCAAGGCATAGAGTCTCACACCAACATGAATGAGTTGATTCAAACTAAATTATTAGTTTTAGACCTCAATATGACCATCACTTCATATCATTTCAAAAAATAACCAAAATATCCTAAATGCCTCAAATATGTATGCACTGCCCCTTGGTGCCATAACAACTTGGCCAAAGGAGTACAGCAATACGATAGCTATATCAATCAAGACAGTGGTTTGAGGCGTAGCATATGGTTTCCTTCTCATTCCTATATTCCTAACCTCTGGGCACTGTCTTCAAATTATATATTAACAAAGTTTTCAAGTATCTCAACTGTGGGAAACTAAGCAAGAAAGCATCCACATATTGCATTTAGTAAAGCAATCGGAAGCTAAAGTATCGAAAGCAATAACCGACTGTTCTACACTGTACAACCTCATACAGTGACTATTACATAGTTGAAAGATAATATTCAAAATCTAGATCGCCAAGACAACAGAATAATACATTCCCATATCCACATTTGAGCAACTGGAATCAAAATTGTTTATTTTTTACACTCTACAGAGCTCATGGAAACTCCATATCCATGCAGCATGAGTAGTTAAGACCTCATTGGGATATCAGCATCTCTCAAAAGTTCGAGATTCTAAAAGGAGCAGCCATAGATAGATACTAGTAGTAGAGAAAATGCAAGTAATCATGGTGAACAACAACATCACTCCTTAACAGGGGGAATGTACATCACTTCTTCAAAAGAGACCGCGAGAAAATCCTCTTGCAATATAGGTTGGTGCGTAAGATTGCTGCATGGGGCCGGATTGCTTCAACCAATGAAGAATGGAGAGGACCCTGGGTTTAAAAGGAGGAATTAGAACATGAGAGAGAGAGAGAGAGAGAGAGAGAATGTATCTTGCTCCAAAACCCAATTATTTGTCATATCAGAGGAGTTGTTCAAACCTTTGCAACTTTGAGAGCAGATTGAATGACATAGTTTGCAAATGCGTCTTCCAGTAGCTGCTCAAAGCGAGGTGTTGAGAGCAATTCACGGATGATTTTCGACCTGTTGTCTTCATCTAATATCTGGAGACATTTTTCGACCACATTGCTGCTGAACTTTTGTGTAGAGAGCTGCACATAGTTCCCTTCAAATTGGGAAAGCAAGTTGGTGGTGACCGATGGAATCTCTAGCCCTAATATATACTGAATGACATAATTTCTGTAAAATAGAAGAAAGTGCTTCAATAAAAACAAAATATAATATAATAAAGCATCAAACTATGAAATAAAATTGAGAATTTGGGGACAAGGAAATGAATTGACTGACTGCCAGGACCCAGTTATTACTCATGTACAATTATGGATAACTTTCAATGAAACCAAGTGTGGGGCCAGGATTTTCTTGTGAGGGGAGGCAAGCGATGGTTGATTGAAAATGTTAGTAATTGTTGATGGATTTGTGGAGAATGATTAGGTGGGTACGTAATATTATGGGTCTAGGGGGATGGAAGGTCTACACCCCTCAAAATTTTTTGTATGTCTAAGTAGTGGGACACTTCGTCCATACTTTTTGTACATATCCTATGGATATTGCTTCTCCTTGTTCATGGGGAAACTGCCCCCCCTTGCCCCATGGATATGCTCCATTAAATAATTAAAATATATAGTATATATATATTCAAAATTTTAGGGAGCAGTTGTCCCTTTGTCCCATGACTATGCCCTATTAAATAATTTAACAACATAGTATAAAAGATATTATTTTTTGTAAATCAAGGGGAGCAGCTGCCCCATACCCCATGGCTATGCCCGATTAAACAATAAAAAAAATTCCTCAAAAGTTCAGGGTGTAGCTTCCCCATGCCCCATGGCTATGCCTTGTACATTTTTTTTTTTTTTTACAAAGTTCAGAGGGGGCACATGCCCACCCTGGCTCCACCCCTGAATGAAACTATGACATGAAAATAATGCATTAATTTTGCTTTTAACTTTTTTTCATCCCACCTTCCGGAACATATATTCCAAGCCAAGTTCAGAGCAACTGGTTGAGTCTCTCAGATTATATGGAACTTTGAGCAATCGACTGACAATGGACAGAAAAGATGGATGTATAAATTTACTACAGGTAACTACACAACTTTTTCCTTCAAGTTATTAGAGGAAAAAAAAATCTTTACATCTAGTTGATATCGGATCCATTTGCTAATGACTCAAATGGTTAACAGGGTGAACAACCCATATGACTGCTGGAGCTAAGCTCTCATGGCCACATCGGCCAGAACAGATATCATACCCTTTCCCAAGAAACAAGCTGTTAGTTGAAGAGTTCCCCTCTTACACTATGCAGTCTGTGAGTCACTTCAGACTCGGCACATTCACCAACATTTGGATTTCAATGAGGTAAAGTAAAAGCAAATAACAGCATATCTATTATCAAAATAACACAATAATACAGAAAAGAAAAGGAACAATCAGTTAGAAAGGCCTGAAACCAAAAGTTAGGCTTCAGTAAGGTGAATGCCAACCAAAAGAAAAAGGTTACACATGGATCAATAATTCAATATAAACAACACTTCACAAAAAAAAAAAAAGGGAAGTGAAGAATACTATTAACAAGAGATAGTGTATGAGAGGTTCAAAATGAAGTCAGCCCAGAAACAGAAATAAACTATTAGAGAATTCAATAAAAACATGAGTAAAAAGATCCAAAATCAAGACCAAAAAACTTCTTGATTCCTATACTTGAATTATCTCAACTGAGAGCAAATGTTGTCCCAAACTAAATTTCCTTCTCGGATCCCACCTGATAACGGATGTGTTTAGAGCACTCATAAGTAGATTTGAGAATCCCCTTCCAAAGAGCCATGGACCCATCACTTGGCTAGATACAACCTCCCTGCTCTCCCACACACCCTGAGCTCCAAATCTCCCTACAAGTTACCCTTTCCCACAAACTCTCCCATTCCACATGAAAAACTTTAAAGACACTTACCCAGAAGTGTTAATATTTGTGTCTTTTATAGTTCTAATCCCCAAACCCCCATCCTCCTGTGGAAGGCAAACGATCTTGCACTGAGTGATAATTGTGGGCATTCTCCTTATCATCCCACTAGAAAATCTCTCAAAATTTTCACTAATATCAACCAATGAAACTACGATGGTAATCAAAGATAAAAAGTACGCATACTAGATCAAGTGCTCTTGATAAAAGTCGTTTGTCACCCTTGGATAGAAAAGTCGATTTCTGAGCCACAATCCATGTACCCACCATCTCAATCACTGGATCCCAAGAAGTCTTAGCCAAAAACCTGGTTCATAGAGAGAGGCTCAAATATAAACATGGAAATTGATCCACCTTATATTCAAATATTCAAAAAAAAACTCCAACTCATGAATATTCTCCACTACACCCACCCTAAAAATCTCGTTCTTATTAAGTTAATTCTGAGCCCAGATGATACTTCAAAACAACTCAAATATCTTAACTGAGTAAGAGATGCATTACACATAAATCATAATCACTTGATCACCTTATTGTCTACAAACTGAAGATGAGAGCTACTTGGACTCTCTCTCATATCAAAGCCATCTACAACAACCTATCATGCTCTACTGATAAAAAGGCTCAAAGCCTCAGTGAATACAATGAAAAGGAAAGGAGATGAGGACTCTTCACATCTCAAACCCCAAGAACTAGTAAAATATCCAGCATGACTATCATTAATTAAAATCGAAAAAGAAGCAGATGAATGAATAGTAGGCTTTCATCCAATTTCTCCACTTATTGCCAAAATCTATTTTCCTCATCATATATTCCGGGAAAGGTCAGCTCACATGGTCGTAGCTTTTCATGATAACCAACTTACAAAACACTTCAGCTTACCACTCGACAGCCTAGCCTCCAAACACCTATTGGCTTTAAGAGCCCCATCTAAAATTTGATGACCTCTCAGAAAAGCACCCTGAGAATGAGAGATAATACTATAATAGAGCTCATCAAGGAAGAGCATCTTGAATAATGAATGGATACTGAGATCCTAAGATGAAGAGAGCCCATGAATCCATCTTATATACCCATCGGGGGATAACTTTGAAAATTAGACAAAGTGTACCTAGCTTCATTGAAAAGAGAATCAACCAACTTAATTCTATTAACAAAATTCCCAAACTTTTGCATCATCCTCTTGATTTACTATCAATCTGTCAGCCTTCTTTTCATGAGAAAATTTGATGGTATTGAAATCTCCTCAAAAACACCACCGAAGAAACCAATTAAGGACAACTATGTTATATTCCTATCAGAGCTTAGAGGTTGAGTAGCCATAAGAAGGCACATACACAAGGTTCTGAATGTCAATATCACGGGATATGTCGCACCTTGGAAAAAATATATATTGCGGGATATATCTTTTTGTAGGGAATATACCGATAATGAAATTTTAAGTGAAATTTTGGAAAAAATAGTAAATTTTTTCAGTGAAATTAAAAAAGAAATGTTTAAATAAATGTTGATACACATTTGAGAATAAAAAAAAACAAAACAAACAACACTGTACATAAGAGATGCAATGGGAACGGAAGCAAAGATGTGCATCAACGACAATGTATGATTGACTAAAATTGATATAACTTACTTAAAACCATTTCATTCATCACTCAATCATATAAAAATACACAATTAGACTTTCATGCATATTATATTCATGATCCAACCATAGTTAGTAATTCAATGTATGGCAAAAATTCGGTACGGGATTTATTCAAGTATACTACGAAATAATTATTCAATAGTTCGTTATAAAATTCGGGAAAAAAAATCCATAACGTCAAAAGTAGGGGACGAGAATAATTAGAGTGTAATTAGGGCTACCACTTAACCCTATTCTAATTTGAAGCAAATTCTTACATTTTTTGGAAATTTCACCGAAGGTAGTGCAAATGGGGTGTACTTTGACTTTGAATGACAAATGTAGGTAAATATGGGTACCAAAGTGGGTGATTTCTTAAGAAAATGAAAACATCCCTCAAACTCCTTCAAAATCTCGTACATCCATTCTCTTTGGTCAATGTTTTCCCATTTTATAGACTAAGACGCAAAATATCCCTAACTTGTAAAAGATATATCAAAAATATTGTGTTATAGATTGGAAATACCCGAGATATTTAGGGATATTTTGTATTAAAAAAAAACATATGAGGGATATTTCGCACCCTTATGATATGAAAAGATATTTGAGATATATCGAAAATATCAAAGATATTTTTAACCATGCACATACATGTTGGAGAAGATCCAAGTAAACATGTCTTCCAAAGATGCTACATATAACTGATAATGACAAATTACCAACAGCCGAATTCAGAACATCTATAGACCATTTGTCCCACATCACACTAATCCCTCCCTCAATAGGCTCCTAAGTATGAAGGACTTCCCACCCAAAATTGGGATTGCCCAAAATAATTCATAATCTCTACCTCTACAAGGGATAATTTAACTTCTTGGAGACAGAGGATGTCCAATTCTCTTTCTCTGATCAGATGCTTGATAACTAGTTTCTGGAATTGGACCTCATTCCTCTCGCTTTTAAGATTCATCGAAAGACTTCAACTGAAACCCTCAAATTCCTACAGCTTCCAACCTCGCTTATCTTCCATCAAGTTTGTGTTCATCTCTAGCTTCTTCAACTCACTAACTAAGGCCCTGTTTGGTACTTTGGTTGCACTTTCATTTTCTGTTTTGATAAACAAAAATTTGAAAAATTTTACGCAAAACATGTTTGGTAATGCTTTCTGTTTTTAAAAATTAGTAACATAATTTTTGAAAATCAAGGTAACAGAAATTTTCTGTTACCTCTATTTTTAAAAACAAAAAACAAAAAATGGAAAACATGGACCCACCACCATCCACACATCCACCAACACATTACTACCCACCCCACCACAGCATCACCACCACCACCACGGCACTGCCACCACCACTGCACCGCCACCACCACCGCCTACAACCACAATAGCACCCACCACCCACCACCACCTCCACCACCCACCCACCACACCACCACCACAACATCACCACCAAACACCACCACCACCACACACCATCACCACCACCACCACACCACCATCACCCACCACCACCACCCACCACCACCACCCACCACTACCACAACCATGAATTGAAATTATTTAAACATATTTATCAAACATGTTTTTTTTGTTTTCTTTTTTTTAAAACAAGTAACAGTTACTAATGCCAAACGTGTTTCCGACTTTAAAAAATTGAGAACAAAAAGTCATTTACAATTTTTAAAAACGGAAAATAAAAACAGAAAATGGAAGTGTATCCAAATGGCCCCTAAAGTTTTTCTACCTTCTTTCACCTTGCTGTCCGACTGTTATCACCTTACTTTTTTGTTACCCTTTTCAAATTCCCAGAAAAAGGGCTCTCACCTCTTCCACATGACATGCACAATAGCCCCCTAGAAATCCTCCAAACTATTCAATTTTGTTTAGAATCCAGTCCTACACTTCAAATGAATAGGGATCAATGGGACTGAAACCATTGCATCAACCCTCTCCCACTTCTGAAAGCGGACAAGTCCAGAAACATCAATCTTATTAGCCTGTTCATAATGTTTCTGATCCACCACTGTTATTTGTAATGCATTCCCTACCCTACCAAAAATATCATGTCGCCTGAAACCCTTGCAATCTGGAATCTCAACAACTTTTCAGATTCTACTGCTGCCTGAAAATCTGCTGCCTTTTCCACCCCAACCACTCCGACTCAACCTGGCCCTATGCAAAGACACATTTTTCTTTCCAATAATCTAAAATACTGTAAAAGGTGAAGTTGACAGCTGTTAACTAATGCAACTTGCACAACAGAAAACATCGTACTACAAAGATTTCACTTAAGCAGATACTAACACTTACCAATAGGATAGTTAAATGTGATGCAAAATAACTAAATATGAATGTACTAACTACAAAGATTTTACTCCAGTAACTATTACTTCACTGTAATTTGGCAATCCAAAGTAACTGCAATTAAGAGAAAAGAAAGAAATCTTGATAGCATGAAAGCATGATTAAAATAAAAGAATAGTCTACTTTCATCCTCCCTTACTTGGGCTAATAATTGAATATTGAAGCAAATAAAGAAAAAGAATGATACACAGAACAGCAAGCCTTTGAAGTTTGATCTCTCAGACAATAATAAAAGAGTACTGCCTTGAAATCATTGGTAATAAAGAATATCAGATAATCCAAGAAATTGTGTTTCACTAAACAACAAATTAATGATAGTACACATCAATTTCTTTCAAAAATTACCCAAAAGCATCTTGAGCAAGGAGAAAGGCATTGGCGGAAATTTCTGCAACCAAGTTCTCTCGATGCTTCCCAGTTGAATGAGCAATGCATCGTTGCAAAACGCAACACCCATGCTTGTGAGTAGCAATATCAACACAAAATTTTGCAGCAGAAGCAAAAATGAACTGCCAAAATAAAGGGGGGGAAAAAAGACAACGTTTTAAATCAAATATGTGCCTAAAGAAAGGACAAGGAAAAAAAAAAACCATAGCAGGTTAAAGAAAAATGAAACAGCAAGAATAGTATAATTCTACACGTTGGTAACAAGCCTTGGAGGTCATGAATGCTACCTAAATTGAATGTATTCTGGTTTTGTGCATATCTATCATATTTAGGGATTCATGTCCCTCCTTTGGAAAAACAACATGGATGGATGCTCCAATGCTTATCCTTCCAGTAAAACTAATCGGTTCCATGTGGCTCCTCACTGATGAGTGATGATGCAACATTTAAAATTTCATATGTTGATCAGTCTCTATCGCTTGTTGGTTGTTTTACTCACCCAAAATTTGATTTACTCAGTTAAATGACTTAAAAATAGAAGAGTTGTAATTTATTCTTCTTCCCTCTAGCAGGACATGTTGAAAAATGAGAACTAAGCTGTAGCACGAGGAATAGCTCTGTACCATCTTACTTTGATACGTAAGCTTGTTTTCATCATCTGTCTACTCGTCAATCTGGTGAAACTGATGGCACGAAATCCAACTTGAAACTTTGAATTATGAGTAAAATGCATAATAGTAATAAAATTCAAGTTCTGGTTGAGTACATTAGTTTTAGTCTCAAGTTATATCATAGTCTTCGTTTAAGTTAGCCAAACATTTAGTGCACTTTCAAATATACCCCCACCCCCCCCCCCCCCCCCAAAAAAAAACAAACAAAAAAAGAGAGGAAAAAAAATTAATTTGCTGTTTGTGGGGCATGCATAAGTCTTGTCACATCTCAATACTTATGCTTTTATCTTTGATGACTTCACGCTGCACATGTATTTATGTTCCATGAAATAAGTAGACGATGTCTCTTTTTCAAGCCTTTTATTTATGGTTTCCATTGTAAGATTTCCTATTGGACCATACTGACGAATACTTTGTGACTCACATACAAGTATTACTCTCAGCTTCACACTAGTCCCTATTCAGACTCATTCTACAATTTTTGACAAGTTGAATTGGCATTGATATGAGAATTTTAAACTTCACTTATTGTAGAAAATATTAAGCTTTACAGCTTCTAATTGCAGTGAACTTTTTGGTTCTTCTGTTTCATGCATGTTATGCGGTTATGAAAAATAGGGCTGCAGATATGACATAAAAAAGAAACTCGCAATTTATTAAAGGTAGCGGGAAAAATGTTATTAGCACCAAAAAAGAAAGAAAGACAATACCACTTATTAGATGTTACTGGACAACTGTTACTTGAATGGAACTCCATGTAATCTTTGAGGAGGCTGCTCTCACATGTCTCCATGAAAAACCATCTTCAAGTGTTTGGCTTCGTATGCTTTGTGCATTTACCAACTACTACTCCACATGATATATAGAGTGCAGTCGGAAGATCAGCTTTGGTGCTCGATTGCTTAGAGGTCTCTTTCATATTCATTAGACAACCCAAGAGCCCCAAGGGATTTTTTTGGCATGATCCTATTAATGGAAAAAACCTCTCCTATGACATTCTACCTTCCTACCTTCCATAAAGACGTTTTCTTTGTCTAGTGAAGGGACCACCATTGTTCACTTTAGGTGGAGTGGTTCCTACTCTCCAACTACCACATCAAAGGGATCTAGTACCTAAGCTGCTGGAAATGGCAGATTAGCATGTGTAACAACCTTCCGTGCAGGAAAGATAGCTTTCATACATCTTGGTCCTTGTTTGGAAATTGAGTCCACAGTTGACCAGGATTCTTCACTATTCATCCGATAAAAGCCTATTGCTAAGATTAGTCATCTCATCCTCCACCGTTTTGGGGTATACCTGTCGCCCTAATGTTGTATTCCCTAGATGCCCTCTCTCTCTCTCTCTCTCTCTCTCAAGGAACCAACTGTAAAAACTCATAATCACGAACTACGAACATCCGCAATAATATTTTTTTTCTGTTCAAATAATCTCAATGAACTAACAATCAAATCCTCTATATCTAGGGCTGGAAAGATAGGTCATTTTGAATTGTTTCCATTTCAATCTATATCAGAGCGTATCTCCATTATATGCTTTCCATATTGATGAAAGAGAGAACTAAATGCTTCAGAAAAAAAATTGAATTGTAATTTGGTATTCTAACATGTAGAAACTACTTTGTGGCCTAAAAATAGTAAAATCTCCAATTTGATGATTCAGTGAACAAGTTAAAAATTAAGTGCTACTTATAATTATAAAACTTGCTTGCTTGTCTAAGTCTAACAAGAAACCCATACGTATTTCTAATAAAAATGAATAGAAGTGACCTTTGTCCCCAGTTGTGAACTTGATCCCTTTGGGAGACAAACATATTGTACTCCAAGAAGGTTTTTCAACTGATGAATTGATGGTGAAGCCGGGGCATTTTCATACGTGAACCTTTAGCTGACAAGGCAAGTCTTAATTTCTCATGGTATTGGATAGTCTTTAATTTGGTCTAATTAATTAGTTTGTATCAGTGCCCCTTATTCCTTATGACATATTCTTGTATCACAAATATCAGATATTGCCCGAGCTGAAGACCCTAAGAAGTTGTGATTTGCTGTCACCCAGTTGGATTTTTGTGACCTATATGGTAAGCTTTTGTAACCTTAATATTTTTGCTTCTTAATTAACATACCAGTGTCTGTTACTCATTGGTTCTGAAGAATTGGTGTAGGTATCTCCCATATACAGAATACCCAATAAGAGATATGGATGCTTGCTTTCTAACATTTCATTCCCTTTCTACACCCATGCGAGGTAATCCTGAGCCTTTTTCTATTACCACTACTTTCTTTTTAATGTTTAAATACAAAGAGGAGCCCTTTATCCAATGTGTTGCTCACTGAAAAGAAAGTTGTGGTAATAGAAAAGGCTCAAGATTACCTCACATGGGTGTAGAAAGGGAATGGAATGTTAGAAAGCAAGCATCCAAATCTCTTAACGGGTATCCTATAAATGGGATATACCTACACCAATTCATCAGAACCAATGAGGAGCAGACACTGGTATGTTAATTAAGAAGCAAAAATATTAAGGGTACAAAATCTTACCATATATGCCACAGAAATCCAACTGGGTCAGCAAATCACAACTTCTTACAGTCTTCAGCTCGAGCAAGATCTGGTATCTGTGATACAAGAATACGACAGAAGGAATAACGGGCACTGATACAAACTAATTAATTAGACCAAATTAAAGACTAATCAATACCATGAGAAATTAAGACTTGCCTTGTCAACTAAAGGTCCACGTATGAGAATTCCAGGCTTCACCATCAATTCATCGCTAGAAAAACCTTCTTGGAGTAAAATATGTTCTCTCAGAGGGATCAAGTTCACAACTGAGAACAAATGTTATGTATGGACAAGAAACCCATACTTATAAAACTTGCTCGTTTTGTACTATGATCATACAAACAAATGCTAGAAATTACTCAAATCCCTTATTCTTTCAGGCATGCACATGAACATTTTTATACAAGTTTTGATCAAACTACCCTAGTTGAGGGATTATAAGTTAACTAATGTTCTCAAAACAGCACTTAGAAGGGACAAATTTCAGTCATTCATGAACAAGCTAAGAAGGATCAAGCTCACAACTACAAACAAAAGTTACGTATGGACAAGAAACCCATACTTATAAAACTTGCGTGTTTAGTATGCTACCTCTCGTTTCGTTCCCTACATTATGTTATAGGTCGCAAAGATAAAGAGTGCATAACAGAGATTGTGTTACAGACTATCGTGTTGAAACAGAACAGAGATCGTGTTGAAGAAATTTTATGCATATAGATAGGAAGGAGTTTGAAAAAATAAACCAAAAAAATCCGTTGCAATCCATTTAAGTAATGAGAGGGTGGTAGCTGCCCCCAACCTTTTGAAAAAAAAATATATATCTCATTGCAATTGTATCATATCAAAGGGGTGACATGGGCACTAGCAAGGGCAGAGCCAGGAGGGCCTTCCTTGGGATGCCAAAACAAAGGAAAAAAATATATAAATATGAAGACAAGCAACACAACAATTTAGGAGGTTCACCCAATATGGGCTACATCCACGAAGATTCACGTGATTCACTATTGCTCGAACCAAGAGAATAAACCTTGAAAACGAAATGAACAACCCTCATTTTCCACAAGAAAACCCCATCTCTCCCTTCTCACTGGAAATTTTACATTAACCCTAATACAAGTCATAACAAGAATTTAAATATGAGTTCACCCTCACAAGGATAAACAATACACATAGGATATGTACGAAACGTACAGACGAGATGGACCAGGAACTTGGTTTCCAAAAAAATTTCTTTGGGGTTGCACCCCCACACACCCCCCTGAATCCAAAATATTTCATACCCGCCTACTCATTCTCCACAAACCCAGCAACAGTTACTAATAATCTATCGCTTGCCCCCTACAAGAAAATCCTGGCTCCGCCCTTGTATACAGACATAAAAAGCTATATGGTCCCTCTAAAAGCCTAGATATGATATGGTTCATAACTGAAAATGTGTAGGAAATTTAGTAACCAGTTATCATATCAAAACATAATGACTTCATACCATGGTTTGAGCATCACAAGTATAATAGATATTTGTGTGTGTTCACTATAGCATGTATAATTATATGTGTATATATTTACATATATATATGTATATATATACACATAAGTATTTTATATATTTTCATGCCACATATAACATGTATTTTGCATCTAAACTAATAATTTAGTGTATGTCATAGTTGTTAAAGGCTTCACCTCAGGCGGTTGCCTAGGCGACTAGGCGCTTTGCTGGGCTCAGGCGACTGTCCGCCTCAGGCAGTCGTTATTATAAATTTGATATATGTAATATTATTATTGTTTTAAGGGTATAAAAGTTTATTTTATTTGAATATAGTAGTTTGGTAAATAAAAAAATATGCTATTTTATATACTTTTCATGTCTTTTGCCATATAATATGTTAGAGTTTGTATATCCAACAAAAAAAAAGGTTTGCAGATGCCAAATAGAAGAAGAAAGAAGAGAGGAATGGTGTCAAGTATGTTTCTCTCATGTTAACATGTCCCCTCTCTCGCTCAATGGGTGGAGAATTGGCCTCTCTCTCTCACACACACTCTCTTCCTCTGTTAACAGGATCCATCACATCCTCTTTAAATATGAGAATTGGTCCCTATCTACTTTTGCATGGTTGTCACAAGCGTTGCATAGGTGACAAGCATATAGGAGGGCTATGCGACAAGCATATAGGTGGGCTCAGGTCTAATAAAAAAAAGGCTTTTAAATGCCTTGAACTCCTTCTAGGACCCCCAAAACTTTCATAAACTCATATTTAAAGAGGTCTTTTATAATTTAGATAAGTGCAAACCCCATAATTATATATTTTATTAATTATATATTTTTTATTACATTTCTTGAGTATAATCGAGAAAAAAAAAATGAGAGTAAGAGGTACGGCCTTTCCCTCTCTCCCCCTCTCTTCTCTCCCATGTTCGACGTCACATTGACTGTCATAACTATTTTTGTGTTATTTATTCATTCCTATACTCTCCCTCCTCTCACCTCTCCTTCCTCTCTCATGTTCAGCTATCACTATAGACTGTTGTTTCTTTCTATTTTTTGTCCTTCATAATCTCTCTCTCCCCCCTTTCGACAATCATCGTAAACCTTGTTTTTTTTGTTCCATTTTTTTATCTCCAACACTTGAAATTCTCCTTTGTTGTTCTTAGAAATGTTTCCAAAGATTGTTTTATCAAAGTGTATCTTAACAATAGAGATTTTGTAATTTACATGAATTGCAGGGCCACTTATTCAAGGAAATTCTTCATACATAGATCTCATATTGAGTGGGGGGGGAAGGGGGAGGGTGGGGTGAGGGGATATCTGCAGCAAAAAGTTCATCAGGCGACGCCTAGGGCACCTCAGGCGTCCATGGGGTCTATTGCCTCAAATCGCCTTGACAACTATGGTGTATGTATACATAGAAAAGATCTCTAGCATATTTAATTCACTAACTTGGTCCTGTCTTGTGACCTCTTAAAAAATTTCTAGCCAAAATTTGGTCCAAGTCAACTTCATTTATCATTCTTCTTTATTGGTGCCTTATTCCAACTATTTAGGGTCATAAACATGAATCTTATTTCATCATCCTAGTGTATCGAGCCATATCTTTGGAACGTATGTTATCAAATCTTTTCTCACCAACTCCATCCATGCTCTTTCATGCCTTCCCCTCCCCCTTTTTGGAGCCTTCAATTACACTAACTCACTCCTCATAGACATTGTTATTGGTCTTCGGCACAAATAAGAAAGAGTTAGCTAGTACCTTCATTTAATCATTACTTTCTTACAGTGTAGTAATAACTACTAGAATGGCAAAGCTACATCTTCCACACGATCATGTGAATTCTCCTAATTCAACATAGGAACCAAAACACCAAGAGCTTAAATAGTATAAAAAGGAGTGTTGTTAGCATACCAATTTTAATTGGTGTGGTGTTGGAGCAGTGTCATATAATTGCCATCTATATCCTTGATTAGAAATATAGAGCCCGTACATATACACACACAGAGACACGCGCACGTGCAGACACACACATACGAGCATGCACTCGCGCACACACACACACACACATATATACATATTATATGTATGTGTGTCTGTGTGCGCGGGCACAATAAAAAAATTGTTTTCGCTATTCATATCAAAAGCAGATTACATTTCAAATAAAAATATATATAAATATGTGACATACGGATGTGCCAATTTCTGTGAAGATTGAATTCAAGATGGCTCGAATTTGATGAATCAATAATTATTTAGCAAAAATACTAGAATGCAGTAAAGAGGAATAATCAAAGATGTTTAACAAATTTCTGCTGGTTGTAAATTTTGGCAACAACTATGCATGCGACAATCCATGGGAATCCACATAAGGTTTATAACACGAACTGATATGGTATGGGTCACATCCAGGGAAGAAATAAATTAAAATTTTTTGAAAATATGTACAAGTTAAAAGAAAAGATTAACATAAATTCATAAAATTTACATATTACTTACGGATTATTTGGAATGCAAGAAGAATCAACATCATGGAACAATCTAGATTTAGTCTACCACTTGACATCAAAGGCCGATGTCCTAAACATACAACATTTTGAAAAGAACTCACGTACACACATGACAATAACCACCCAAATCTTTGAACCTATATTAAGATCTATCATCTTTAAAAATGTAAGAATATATACCTTATTATCTTCATTGCTAAGGCATTGCAAGCAACGTTGTACCACATGATTTCCATTCGGGTCCTTGATGAGATCAAGGAACCCCGGTTCAAGTGCTGATATGACTAACAAAATCTGCTGCCTGGTTTTGAGATTCTCAACCAACTTCTGTACCACACGTGTGCTGATGCAACAAAAATTCTGTTAGGGAACCACCCAGCAATTCAAAGAACATCAATAGTCTACATGGGCTAAGAGAAAAGATTAAACATATACAGCACTTACCCATGTGTATTTAAAGAGATTCTAACAAGCTCCCCTGGTTTTTCTGTGACCATGATCAGAATCTGCATTCTCTGTTCTTCGTTGCACACATCCAACAACTTCTGCATAAGGTAATTCCCAAATGGGTTCATCATAAGTTCAACCACATGATCAATGATCTCGTTAAATATTAGTTTCACTTCCTGTGGGTTGCCCTCTTCGAACTTCCTTTGTAAGAACCGACAACCATGCTGATCCTTTGCTATGTAATATATATACCCTTGAACTTCCATCAAAGAATTATATTTTGGCAGCAGAAGCAAAGGGCAAGAAGTCCTCGGACTCTGATTATTTCCACAAATTCCTCCAGACTGGGCTCGGCCATCTAACTCTGATCTGTTTTCTCGAGAGTTCCCCATACCAATCTCATGGTGGGAACCCTTCTTGTGTCCCCTTGAGCGATCACATCCCTTGTTAATAGCATAATTAAAACCCTTTCCTTGTATGATTAAGCTATCCTCGCAACTAAAAGCCTCGAAATCTTGTGTACTTCTCATTGAGGGAAGAGGTTGAAGGAACCTATTGTTTAGGGGTTCTCCCGTCCTCCTGTTAAGCATTGGAAGGCTATAATGTAGTACATTTTCCTCACTCATAGGCAGCTTCAGGTGTGCCAACTGGGGAGAACTTGGTGAATTCAGTACACCCGTGCCTCCATTAGAATCCATCCCACTTTGCTTTGAGTATAAGAAAGCATCAGAAGTGGAAGGCCTACTTATATAAGGGGTCACATTTGGTACTTGCATTCCCCTATTATAATAGTAGCTTGCATGCTCATTTCTCTGCTCCCACGGAGAACTCATCGGGTGAGAAAACAAAGCAGCAGATTGACTGGTAGGAATACATGACCCTAATAGATTACCCACTTTGCATTCCGGCTGCAATCCCAGCAATGCCAACCTATTCTCGCCATTCAAACTCGTGGGATTTCTGCGAACAGAGGATTGAAGCCCTCCATAATCATAAAAATCATTTTTAAAACCTTCAAAGGGTCCATGCTTTTCAACATTGCTGTAATCAGTCTCAACAAAAGAACGATCACCGAATCGAAACCCATTCGAGTCCACCGGGAATCGTCTAATCATTGAAGAATCCTCTTGTTCATCTCTAATATGCATTCTACCGAGATATCCTGATAAACCCAGTTCATCCATGAAATTCTCATCGGTGTTCTTTGAAACAGGAGAATCAGGAAATTTCGACTCAAACCGTAACCCATTTGGGTGATGGGGATTTCTAATTGGGGTCTGAAATCTAGTCCCCTCAAATGGCGACGGAGATGGTGATCCGTCATCAGAAGAAGAAAGCCCACCAGAGAGCCAGCTCCACGAAGAGCCTTCAGACTGCAGAGAGACTCCACTAACAGGAGAGACACACATATGCTTATAATAATATGATGGATCATTTTCACACACACCATGAATTGTCTGTGTGGGACTGGAACCATGACCACCAAGAACATGACCCCCATGAACATGTACTTGATGATTATGCTGATGGAGATGATGATGATGATGATGATGATGATGAGGATGATTCAGAGATGTTACATGAGGGATCTCATTCAACAACATATCAAACTCTTCATCTTCCTTCATGATTTCTTTAATTTTTCTTCTCTACCACAACTCCTTCAACTTCAAACAACGAAAACAAACAGTGATTGAGAGAGAAAAAACAAATAAAAACAATCTCAAAATCCCAAAACCCACATCATATATCGATTCAAAAACACAGAAAAACAAATACCCAGATGAGATTACCAGATTTTGAGATGGTTTCGGCGATGAAAAGCTCTGCTAGTGATTGAAATTCAATTGCATTTCATCGAATCTCATCCCAAATGTATTCAGATTTTGAGAGGAGTTGGTGAAGCATGCAAAGATGAAGAAGGGGTTTCAATTTATACGGTTACATAAGCGTAGAAATACGGTCTGGTACAGTACAGGCTCTCACGCCATTAAAACTAGAGAGGAAGAGACGCTTAATACACAAAAACAGAGGAGAAAAAGAGAGACAGACACTAGTGTTACTCTCACACACTATATAAAGGATCTCATTATTATATTATTATTTTAATTAAAAGGGTTTGTTTTTAATTAAAATAAATATTAATCCATTTTTGATTTTTTAGTTATTAATATCCGCAACAAACAGATCACTAGTCTCCTTCCCCTACAAACTTGCTTTCGAAGATACGTTGATTTTCTCCTCATCTAACGGTCATTTATCCTCCACCTCAGCAGAAGATCTTGAAAGATAATCGAGAGGTTTGTTCATCTTAAATGACTAAAATATCCTTCACCACTGTGAAGTGTGAACTTAGTTAGAAACTGTGTCCACCCAAATTAATTAAACTGATCGAGTGTTCATAGTCATAGCCGTCTGATATGGGGTATTTACTTTGACTTTCAACTGTATCTACGGTTTAGAGGTCTTGAACTCTAATCCGACGGTTCTAAGGTAAGGGGAAATGCACTCTAAAAAAATTGAAATAGGAGAGCACTCGTCTTAAGGTTGGCTTACTACTTAAATGCTTTCAGATATTATCTGCTCAGCGCTCTGTAATTCATCGGCAATAATTGATAGATGAACATGTTATGAATTTTTTTTTTCTTTTTTTTTTTGTGGTAATCTCACTTGTTTGGGTTAGTTGGATTCAGGGTTCATAGGTAGAGCCTGGATTCTCTTGCAGGGACTAACAAGGGAGGTTTGGAGGCGTAGCCCTCGATTTTTTTTAGGCCAAGGTCATGGTCATAACAGTCATACCCTATTGCTATGTTTGGTTGCATTGAAAATAGGTGAAAACATGGAAAAGAAAAGAAAATTTTAGATTTTTAATACAATTTTTAGTTATGTTTTATTTACTTTTCATTTCTTTTCCATGTTTTTATTTATTTTCTCGGCAACCAAACATAGGGTATGGTAATGGAACCTAGAACCTACCCCTTGAAAGTGGAGATACACAACTACTAGGACAAGCTCAAGGGGGAATGTATTTGATCTGGCCCTCGCCAAATGAAATCCGTTTAGCTTCCGTTCCATATGTCTACATGTGTCCCTCTTGACATCCCTTAGTTTTGGTTAAGGTTCACTAATCCTTAGGGTTCTCAACCATGGAACATCTTTCCAAAAAAAAAAAAAGAACATGTAACATTAGTTTTAAAGAAAAAATTTAACTACATGAGTTAAAATTTTATAACCTAAGTTAGAAAGGTGGTTAAAGGGACTTTATGACTGGGCCAGAAGGTTTTGGTCTGGCGAGGGCCGGACCAAATCATATCCCGCTCAAGGTGTGTCACATGTAGAGATTGTGCATAGGGCATAGACATATTCCCATTTTGTAAAATTAGATGATAAAATTGGGTAATTAGGTAATATCACCAAATTTCAGATCAAATCTTATTCTATTTTTATCTAGTTTGTAAAATAGGAATTTACCAAAATTAGCAGACCCCGTTTACTGTCTAGTAATAGAAATAGTAATCATAATATACCATGATTATATAATGTTAAAACACAGCTTTCACTGGAAGAGTTTCTAATGTACGCCCCATGCGTATCATCTCTTTCCTATTTTCGTTGCTTGTTACTCAAGAAAGAAAAAAAAGAAAAAATCTGAAAATGCTGGCAATGTTATTTTTTTACCCCCCAAAAAAAAACAAAAAAAAAAAAAGGCCAAAAGAGGATGCTTAGGTTAAGAGAAATACGCACTAAGGCTTAAGTTAAAGAAATACACGAATATCTCCTACTTTTCTTAACGAGAAAGCGAGTTACTTTTGGGACCCGCAGGCCGCAGTTGATTCCACCATCGAGTGGTCTTTGTTCCCATATATTGTCAGCCAATAAGAGAGAGACGCGTGGAAATGAGAATACCGGCCCAACCGAATTACTTGCGCAAATATCTTGCCAGTTGTGTGAATGAGCGAGGACTCAATCCTCGTGCTCTTCTAAATAACCCACCAATTAAAAAAACAAAAAAAAAAAAGGCTTTATGATGCCTTTTATTGACTTTTATTTAATTTAATTTAAAAAGGAGTTTGATAAAGAGCAATAGTTCGCTGCATTGGCGAGGAGCGCTGCCCTCACAAAGCCACCCATTCCACCTATCATGAACTCGGGTTAAGTTGTTTTAATCCTATAGTTAATTTTTTTTTTCTTCTAAAAATGAAAGATAAGTGGATGAACCCTAAGTGTTAGTGAATCTTAACCATAGTTAAAAAGAGCCAAACGAGGGATTCATGGCATTAAATTGGGACCCGAGACCATAGTTAGTAGTTTGGCATAAGGTAAAAATTCAATACGGAAATTATTCGAGTATAATTAGGAATTTGCATTCAATAATTCAATTAAAAATTCAGTAAAAAAAAACACAGAACATCAAAAGTACGGTACGAAATTAATTTGAGTATAATTCGAACCAATACTAAATAATTTGTTGAAATATTCATCTAAATATATACATTTACATATATAAAATTTCTAAGAGAATGCATTAAATCTTTAGTTCATATTATAGAAAATGAAAAAAATAAGTGCAATTGGAGAATTAGAAAGAGAGAGTCAAACATGGAAGGGAAACTGGAGATTGAGAAAGAGAGTCGCTCTTGAAAGCGAGAGTGGTAGTTGCTGGTGTTAACAATACTATAAAGTCGGATACTCGGTTCTCAATTACTGGCGGTTGGTTGTGCCATTGTGAAAAGTGACGATTGTAAAATAGTTAGGATTTGAGATTTAAAGAGAGAAAGAGATCGAGAAAAAATGAGGGGACTAAATAATGGCCAATGAGTGTTTCATGATTGATGGTTGACCAATATTAGTGACATTGTGGCCAATGAGATATGGACTAAGGTTAGAGATTATAAAAAAGAAAAAAATCAAAAGAAAGAGAGTTACGTGCGCATGCAAGAAAAAATAAAGAGGATTTGGGATTTATCTTACGGGTTTGTATATATATATATATATATATATATATATTATTCGCGAATAAGTCGTGAATGATTCGTAAATAATTCGTGTATGATTTGTCTTACTTAAAAAATTTGTAAATTTTTACTTAGCTTTGATTAATATTGATGAATTATACGTATGATTCGTTATAAATATTATTCGTGTATAATACACGAATTTACTAACTATGAACGCACTACCTCGCGTCACCAAACCGAGGAGGTGATTATTTTCCTTTGCAAAAAAGCTCATCATGCCAAGCTCTACATGAGTGATTTAGTTTGAATGACTTGAACTAGCCATAACAAATTTAATGAATGTAAATACCCTCGTATAAAATGACAAGGGCTTAGATCTTGTTTGACCTTGTGAATCTTAGGGGTGTAAAAGAGTCAAGTTAAGCCAACCTGGGTGTTGATCAAGTTCAACTGGTGACATATATATGTTGACTCAAGCTTATCTCGAGCTTTATTTGAGCCCTCAAATGGTATCTTGAGCTTGGCTCAAAGCTCGCCTCAAGCTCAATTTGAGCCAAGTGAGCTCAATCCGAACCCTCAAATGCTAGTTTGAGCTTGACTCATCTATTAAATAATTAGGCTCGAGCTGGCTCACGAGCTTGTACTATTATTTTAGGCTCATTTATCCTAATTTTAACAAAAAACTTTTAATCAAAATCCTAAGAGTTAAACATGCTCATAAGATTCTCCCTAAAAAAAAAAACTTAAGAATTAAACATAATTATTCTCGTGAGTCTAATTGAAGACACATGATACAGAAAATCTATAAATTTTAAAATGATGAAGTTACATAATTATTCTCGTGAGTCTAATTGAAGACACATGATATAGAAAATCTATAAAATTTAAAATGATGAAGTTACTTTTTATGTTTACCCTCAACAAAAAATATATTTAAGTTTCTTAATTTTAATGTGAAAACTAATATTATAGGGTATTATAAGTAGTACAATAAAATTAATTGAGCTAAGCCGAGGCAAGCCGCTCATTACTTGTGTTCAACTTGATTAACAAACGAACTCAATCATTTAGCTTGGCTTGGCTCAACGAACTCAACTACAAAATTCATGGTAGGTTCATTTCGAAAATAATCAAGTCGGGTCATTGACAATCGTACTTGTGATAGATCTAGTCAAAATAGACATGTAACAAAAAAATATATGCGAGAAATAGATTTGTAAATGATGCCAATGCATAAATGTAGACATCCCCCCCCCCCCCCCCCCCTCAAAAAAAAAAAAAAACCCCCAAAAAGAATTTTTGAACTTCCTTTCGGATATAGTAATAAATGCTGGGTCCCTCCAATTTTTTTTTTTATTAATATAATTGACCTCCAATTTTTGTCTTATATATGTAGTGGCCCCCCCTCCCCCCTCCCCCCTTTTTGTCTTGTATATAGTGGGCCCCAACTGTGATTAACACTCACTAATTATGGTTAAATTTCACTCACCCCTAAGGTTAAGCAATCCAACCTTGGTTTTGAAGAAAAAATCTTAATTTTAATTTAGTTAGCTTAACTAAGGTTAAATGAGGGTTAAAAGGGATGTGAGGACACGGCGGTGAATTTTATGACTACGATGGACCCATTACCCTGGCTCCGCCCCTGATTATAGATATAGGTTTTTATAAAGCTATATTTGGTAACTTATCTTATTGCATGGTTTGATGATATTTATAAAAATTAAATTTTCATTGGGTAACCGATTCAAACATAAATAAATGTGGTTTATTCATAGACCATTACAAACTCTTTATCCATAAAGTGATTTTTTTTTCTTAGAGAATAGGAAAAAGCAACATCTAAAATCTATGATTATGCCAAATATATTCCAAATATTCACACTTATTACAAAAATCATCGTCATCCGAATATAATTACATTGATTTAAAAAAACCATTCATATCCCTTATAAAAACAATATATACCAATACAACTATAATAATAATAATAAACATTATGTATTAAGCTCAAAAATTAAGACATCCGCAAATTAATAGTAAAAAAAAAGGTGAAAATCTTTACTTGTAATAGACGTATAGACAAATTGACCCGAAATTTAGAGTACCACACCTAAATATTGTCCTTCTGCCTTCTTCCTCCATCATTTCCGATTAAAGTCTCAACGAACCCTAATTTTACTATTATGTATTTATGTTGTCCACCACTCCACCTCGAGGACTTGCGAGAATACCCTTCTAATAATAATGGCTATCCGCTGCTGCTTTGATTATCTGCTACTGTTGAAGGTTACCTGCATTAATGTTGATATCTAAACCTAGTGAAATATTACAAGGGCTCGTGAAGTCTTGAGGATACCCTCCATATACAATGGTCCACCAACAGATCTAAACCATTTTGATTACCAACTTAAGGATCTTTTTCATTGGCTTGGGATTGCATTCAAATTAAAAAAAAAAAAAATATATATATATATATATATATATGCTAGCCCCGATGAAGGATTCTTTTTTTTTTTTTTCGTACTCTCATTGTTGAAGTGACATGTGTTGTAACTAGTTACCTTTACAACCCGTTAAAAACCATTTTCTCCTTTTAAACTAAAGCAACCTATGAAAATGAAAGCAACAACACGGGTACCTTCCAAATAAAACAGCACGGGTCGCTTTATCAAGAGTTTGGAATAAACTGTAGACTAACATTCCTAGAAAATAATAATGTGAAGAGAAAAAGTAAAAAGTAAAAATAAATAAATTTGAATGTTTAAATGGAATGACTAAACAGGATTTGTGTTGTCCACTCTCAAATATTTGGGATACAAGATACTGATGATGATAAAAGAAGGGAGTGCTGCAACTTTACAATGGCCCACCACAATATCTTAACAGGTGCCCCATGAAAAGTAATGGAGGCCAAATCATGGTTAAAATAAAGAATGATGAAATTCCCAAATAACAAACTTATTATCCTGGTGAAAGTTTATTCCATAAACTTGAACTAGTAACTAAACCGCCAAACTTAGTACTTTGGTGCTGACATGGGCACTAACATGAACAGCACTTCCAATGATTGTCACCATGTTCAGCAGTATTTTTCAAAAGGTCGCGAATTATTTGCAACTTTTTCATCAAACAACTAATTCGAGAATGTTTCGCAATTTTTTTGAAAATTTTATGATTATTTAAAATAAATTGCGAAATAAAATGAAATATTTTTGTTTATAATTTTTCCTAATTAGTGATCTAGTTTTAAATTTTTACTTTTCAAGCTTTTCCAAATTTTACCCTTTTTGGAAAATTGTTTCCTAGGAGAATAATTCTCAAACTCCAACTTGGTGACTATGCTTCCAAGGAGCCAAGATCCCACATGGGCCAAGCTCAGTATTACTAATTTCATGAAAACTTTAGCTACTTTTCCACTAGACAGAATATTAAGAAGATAAAAACAATAGAGAAGAACATTTATCATTCACACATACATTAAAGTTAAAACCCATGAGGGTTTTTATATACACAAGCCTCTTGAGCACACATAAATGAAGTATCAGGTCCTCACTCTCAATTTGTTTGTTCTTCTCACAGTTGAATTTCAACACAAGGAAAAAAATACAAAAGAAAAAAAAAATTAAACAAATTTCATTTCTAAACACAAGAACCAAACGAAATGTTTCTCTTCAAACTTTCTCTTCAAAGGGATTGAATAACACACCTTTAAAAAAGTACAAAGAAACTATGGTTGTGACAGACGGAGTCATCCGATCCATACCTGCCAGATTCATGTTTTCCACGCTGCATCATTGTAAGAGTTTACACCTATGATGCTGGCCCCAATCATCTAAAAGTCAATTTTCATCTTCAGCAAGCTGCACATTGTATCCATGCTTTATGTCTGTATCAAATCAAGAGTTCAAAACATGATTCCGGTATTCCGGTGGCAGTAAGAATATATACACGTGATATAAAGAATGCACCAAATAAGTTTATAAAGGTAAATACCTTCGAACATGGAACTCAAAATGCATACATTTACAATATAGAAGATCAAAAAAGGTATTTAATCTTGTAATCATGGTACAACTCATTCGGTTAATAGACTGTGTTGTACTGCCATCAACTATTCACTTGTCTTGGTACCTAGAATCTTGATAATTTGATAACCAACTAAATCTTTAGTATTTTATAATGTACTTGGTATTCTGAAGCTCGAAAAGATGATAGAGAAAAAGGTAAGTTACGTTGCTCTTCAGGAAGGGAGGACCATGGATTAAAGTAACAGCTTCGCCCATTCAGTGGACTGATAGCATCTTGAAGAATGGAGGACGAGGGGTGAAACCAATCTAACAAATTAAGGTGCAACAATACAAACAGTGGATAGTTTTGTCTTCACTATTCATTTCTGAACTTCCACAGAAGAATTTCCACAACTATTACCCTTCCTGAACCCACATTAGGCAAATTTAAAAGCATTACAATGTGCAAAGCTATATACGTATTGCCATGAGGTTTACTTTTACAAGACAAGGCCATTTGGGTAAATGGCAGTGAGGATTTTGGGTGTGGATTGCTGATGCCCTAAAACAGGTTTACCTAGTGAGTTACTCATAATATCCCCGAAAAGGTTTCTGGGTGCAACGGATCTATGTATAATCAAATGCAATAAAGGGTTCAATCCAGCTTAACTCCATAATCATCCAACTAAACATAAACATAAATATGAAACCAAAATAAGAATGCTTTGGATGAAGTCATGTCTGGTTTTGGTTTCTTCATCATAGCATTTTATGCACATTGTGCTGTTGTATCAACAAAAGATAAGGATGACAGTCCACACACCCTTACACATAGAATGAAACACTAGGGATTGGTCAATGGACGCTGCAAAAGATAAATATGGATTTTAATGGCTTCTATTAAAAAAAAACGTGCTTGTATAAATTTTTGTATAATGCAGGGACAGAATAATTCAAACCCACACATCTATAAGAGTTGAATAGCTGGAAGGAAGAAGCTTAAAACAGGTTTCAACCGGATAGATTTGTATAAATTTTATTTGCAAACATTATGAAATATCAGCCATTAACTACTTACCCAACAAGATACATTTGCTGGAAAATTACTGCAATGGTCTTTAGCTTGAGTAGTTTTAATGTTTTATGTCCAATTTCACATTAGTTGTAACACAACACAGACTATCAAGTGTAGAGTAATCTATTTTGAAATTTCAGCAGCTCCACATGTTTCATACACCTAACAAGGCAACATTAATACTCTTTTGGTTATTGAGATAAAGGGTAAGATAAACCATGTTTTGAAATTTCAGCAGCATACTCTTTTCATGTATGCGGACAATGTGCAAAGAAGGTGATATAAGGGTAAATTACAGTCACCTCCCCTGAGGTTTGGTGTAATTCAGAAACCTCCCCTCTTGTTTCTGAAATTACACTGACCTCCCCTGTCAGGCTCATCCTATTAACTCCGTTAACTAATGTTACTATTTTCCAATTTTACCCTTATTACTTAGAGGAAACATGTAAGCTTAGTTTGAAAGCTCAACCAAAAAACACATAAACGTCCCAAGCCACCACATGTCCCTTTTAACATCCACTAACTATGATTAAGCTTCACTCACCCTTAGGGTTTATCCATCTAACCTTAGTTTTTAGAGAAAAAATAACCTTAGGTTGATTATGCTTAACCACAATTAAAGGGGGCTCTACAAGCCGCCATGTTTCCCTTTTAACACCCATTAACTGTGGTCAAGACTCACTCACCCCTAAGATTTATCCATCTAACCTTAGTTTTAAGAAAAAATAAAAAAAATTAACCTTATGTTAATTATATTTAACCCCAGTTAAAGTGTCTCTATAAGCCGCCATGTGTCTCTTTTAATACTCACTAACTATGGTTAAGATTCACTTACCCCTAGAGTTCATCTATCTAACATTGGTATTTAGAAAAAATATATATATCTTAAGTTGATACTATTAACCTTGGTTTTGGAAATATATATTAACTTTAAGTTGATACTATAACCTTGGTTACAAAACCCAATTATCATTTATTTTATCGTATTAGTAAGACTTTGCAAAGGGTAATTTAGACATTTTAAAATGTTTATTCCATCCATAAAACTAACGGCCAACTAATAGAAGGAGGTATCTGTTATAGATACCAAAGTTGAGGGGAGGTCAGTGTAATTTAAGAAACAAGAGGGGAGGTTTCTGAAATTTCACCAAACCTCAGGGGAGGTGAGTGTAATTTACTCTACTAACAAATCTAGCCTACCCACTCCAAATATAAGCGATGCCTTATCACTGTTAACAGCAAATGCCAAGATTTGGAAGTCCAGATTTGCAAAGAGAAACTATACTGAGCTGTAGTACAAGTTGGTTATAAGCAGCTGTACATAATGTAATGTTATATTGCTCTATTGGTTTTTGCAGTTTAGACTTATTGTTACATGGTACTTTTGTCACTGACTCTGTCAACAATCCATTTCACATATGGCAGCAAGAAATTATATTTTTCTTTCTTTTGTTGTATATATTAAGGGGATATACTCATTATTTTAATAACGAGACCAAATTCACCAACTGCAGGCATAAATAGAAGGCTAGATTTCACACTATTCATTTAAGCAAGCAGCTTAGATCAATGCCCAAGAACTACACATCATCTAAGCATTCTCCCTCTACTGATACATAAAGGAGTGAAGCTTCTGTGGATAAGGATACATGGAGAAAACATTCATGACATGGGAGATGTTGCAAGTTATATAGTTTATGGAAAAGGTTGGCAAATTCGACACATGTACTTGAAGGATATCATAGTATGATGTTAAGTGACAACAATTAAATGAGGGATTATAGCATCCAAAGAGAATATACCTAAACCCTCCATCCATGACTAAGAACCTTAATAGAGATCTTTAAAATTTTCCGCGTAGTAGAAAATGAACTGAACATTGATCTGGAGATATCTCGCAGGCTTCCTCTTCTCTTTTTGGAGCCATCTCTTGCATGATTTATCTATCACTTGCCTTGGCATACCTCATATGAATGCACTCCTTGAGCCCTCAGAGCCATTAAATCTAACTTCCAAAAAGAAATTTTCTTCCATTGGAATGTTCTTTGAGAACTATAAATCTAAATTACACTATTCTTCAGACATGAAGTACACCATTGATTGAATGTCTCAGAAATTTTATGCTGGACTCCCATTATGTTTTGCATTGTTAAGAGATTTCCAGCAAATCAAGCTATTAATAACATTGCATGCACTCTCTATACTCATAGCAGACATAGCCAACCACATTGAGGTTTCCAATTGTTTTTTTCCTGACCCACTTAATGCATTGTTCTGTCTGTAGCTTAGCATTTTTCATAGACACTGTTTTTTACAATAAAAAAACATGTGTACCTACTATGTTTAGGCCCTGCTGATACTTCAGTTGATTGGGATTACAAATTACAGGTAAAGAGAACTTTTAAAACTTGATCAAAGCCAAGGTATGAAGAATGGCTGCTTTAGAATCTAGTCAATCTACCAGAGGAACGATTTCCAATTCAAATTTTAAGAAACCCACCAACCATGAAGAACTACATTTTGTCAGTACACGCCTTTTTGGAAAGATTTGGTTCAGAATTATTGGAAGAATTAAGGTTTAGCACGTTAAGATACCCATTACTATACATAAACTGGTAACAAAATGCTACTCTTTTGAAGAATGTTGACATGAGTTCATTTTATTAATTAGAAAATATGTTCTATTTTGTTATGTACTTTAATCGTAAATGAAACGAAAAGATGAAGAGAAGTAAATCTAATATTCAATCACACTCTTTTCTGTATAAGAGTGTACAACTACGAACTTGACAATATTCCCCGATGCATTCAAATCCTCTAAGCTTAGAGCTTTGGAAATTGATTATATTTGGAAGTCGTGATAAGGATAACATCTTCAATTACAGCAGAATCGATGCATCCATAAGTGACTTTCCTGTTTAAAAATTCTACTTTTTTTCCCAATCTATAGTTAGAGTATTACAGATAGTCAGTACTGTCTAGAATATGGAATATCAGGTCAGGCTATGACCTGCATGCAGTGGACCTAAGAGATTTCCCAGGTCAAAGTTCAACCTACTCAGTAAATTGCAACCATTTGGTCTAAAACTTCCTCTGGACTGCTTTTCAATTTCATTTTGACCAGCCAGCCAAAAGAATGTGAATATGTGAGTGATCATATGGTTATAACCATCTAACTTGGTGGACATTGGCCTAAGTGATCTTCTAGGCGGGGGCACATCAGATGATGAGCTTGGATCCTATGCATCTGCCCTATGTGTCTTGATATTCATTCATATACAGGAATTACCATCTCTATTAATCAGACTAAAGAAGCCAAAAATTGAAAGGTTGAAATATGGTACCTTTTATTGAAGGCTTCTCATACTTATCTGTCCTTTCATTTTCTGTTTTCCATTCACTATCATCATCATCCATTTCTCCTCTTCCATCAAGTCCTGTGTCACTTTCACTTGCTGTCTCCCACTCCGAATCATCGGCCTCTTGGCCATAGATGTCACCTGCATCACCCTCACAATGGACTCCACCATGTTTCACAGCTGCCTCTCTAAATAACCAAGTTGCACGCATCTGCTTCTTGACTAACCGCTCAGCATAGTCGGGAACCTTATTTTGCCTCAAGGAGAGATCAGGGTCATTCGACTGAGAACACTCATTTATGAACAGAATGGCATCTAATAAGCTCTCTTTAGCCAACCCAAGCATATCATATGCCTGAGCTCTTCTCCACAAGCTCTTGGCATGACGGTTAATAGGGTTATGGAGACACAGTGCACGTGTGGCATCACTTATGGCTGTCAAGGGCTGTTGCAATAGAAGATGACACTGAGCCCTATTACTGTATAGAACAACTCTCTCTTTTCTAGACTTCATTGGACACAATGCCAATGCTTCAGAATACTTTGATGCAGCCCCAGATATATTTCCAGAAGAGAATAACGAATTGCCTTCAAGCTTGACAACTAGTGCTGCTGCCTGTTTGATATGGAGATCTTCTTTCGGCATATTCTTCTCCCATTTCAATCTCTGTCTGGAATTCAACAGTTCATCAATCTGTTCTTTTGTGCGGTTACTGAGAGAATTACGACCTGTACCTTGTGACTGGACACATTCTTGAAGAACATTAATAATAGAATCCCCAAGCTTTTTGTGATCTCCCAGAGTCGATATTTCGGACAGGTCTATTAGTGCAGGTGCTGCCTTATCAATCACCTGTACAACAAAAGCAGAAGCATGAAATATAGAATATAGTATGGCCTAAAGTCAATAACCTAACCGAATTTTTTTTTTCAGTAATAGATATGTTGTAGAAACATTACTTAGGTATTTTTTTTTTTATGGATAGACAAGCCAAATATATAGATGAGATAAATGGTACAGATCAAGGGGAGTTACTCAAACAGGAAAAGACAAAAAGGAGATAATACCACCAAGTACAAATATCCCAAAAACGTAAACAAACCCGGCGTTTAGTCATCACCTACACAAATATGCAAACCACAACCAAAGAAGGGAGAATTTCCAGGACACTAGCAAAGCCAACCCCAAAGCGGAATTGACCGGTCTCTTTGCCTTTCGATGGATGTACTATTCTGCCCGTTCCGTAGTCCTTTATACGACTGGACGTAGGAGAGGACGAAGTCTTGGCCTTCCGATAGATAATACCATCTTCCAGATGCCTGGAGTGACAAACCGAAAGGAGTTCACACCAAGTGGAGGAGGGTCTATGTGCAGATTTGAGTCCAAAAGGCTTCGTCAAAGGACCGATCTCATCTAGGAATCTCTCCCAAGTCTATGACACCTCGGTGGATCATCGAACACCATTCTAAGATTATAAAAGTTATCTGCAAGCAAATAAGAGGAGAGGAAGAGGAGCAATTCTCGAACACTCCTAAATTCCTCTCCCTCCAGGTCATCCATGAGATAGCCCTTGATAAAACCGCCAAAATCGCACCATGGACCATGGTCACTAGCCACACTCACCCTAGGTCAGCCCGATAACAATTTCTGAAAGGAGGAAAGGAAGACCCATTCCAGACCCAGTCGAGAGAGGAAATGTCCCCAAATCCTATGTGCAACAATGTAAAAGCAAATGGCCTACAAATTCTTCTGCATAGAAGCGTAGAAAACAATGATTAGTCATCCTCCACCATCTCCTTTTCAAATTATCACCAGTGAGAATCCTATCAAGAGTCGCAGTCCAAAGGAAAAACGATACCTAGGCGGAATATTAGCGTTCCAAAGATCCCACATACTTCTACCCCTTATACACACACACACACACACACACATATATATATATATACTAGTGAGCCACACATGTGATGCACATGAGGGAGAGGGAAGGGGAGAGAGAGTGGGAAGAGGGACCATAGTGAGACTCACGTGATATACATATGAGAGACGTGAAAAAGTATGGAAGATAGAGAAGATACAAGTGAAAGGGTAATTTTGTCAATAGTGATTATAAAAGTAGAGATAGAGAAGATATAAGTGTAAAGTAATTTGGTCATTCTCATTATAATAGTAGATAAGATAAGTGTAATGGTAATTTTGTCAATAGTGACAAAATTCAATCAACGTTTTTAAGGGCCCTATTCTCCTTATAATAGTATATATATATATATATATTAGTGGGAAAATCGTACATAAAATATCATGAACTCCATTTAGTAAGAGCTGTTTAAGTTCTTGGGACAAATCAAAGATACCATGAAACTAGTTATGATGTTTGACAAAATGCCAATTCTCTAGAGATCAGATATTCAGACACAATTAGATTATAAGACCACTGAGAGAAATATACATTTAGATTACCAGAGCAGCCACTACAACCACATTGCTTGAAGTGCATGCGTGAGAGGCACAAGGAATTAGATCTCAACTTCATTACACAAAACTGTGAACACAAACCAAAATGAGCGGGTGCCAACTAGGTCGAGATGCTTGTGGCTTGGCAAAGTCACTGGAAATTTACGGATTTGATATGACTTTTGCTAAGTTGCTTGCATAATCACTCATATTGTTACCCTCAAAATACCAAATAAGTTGGTTGAGCCACACTCTTCTCATCCGAAATCTAAAATCCTGATAAGGCAACTCATGAATGCTAGCTTACCATTGCAGCCAACTGGTATGCAAATAGTGAGAATCATGTCACTCTGCATCCCAAAAGGTCCATTATCTTTTACATATCCACCATTCCACCTATGTATCATTCATACCAAAAGATAATTTAAGAGGGGTATTGCTTGAGATGTAAAATTTCATATCTCCAGCACCACAAACATCTGTCAGACACCTCATATAAGATCATGCTCCATACTAAGTTATACCAAGTCCAAGTCCTCATCTTTGCTTTCATTTGACTAATCCTACCCAGGAAGTGTTGACCACCCACCCTTAGATTCTCTTTGTTCATCATCAATCGAATCACTATTTGAGATCCATAATTCTATTTTATCATCAAACCAATCACCATTCATGTTTTTTTTCTTTTTCTTATTAATGAATAGATCTCTTTACTTGTCCGACTTAGATGTCTCGTATCCTCGAAAAAAGTGATTCGATCAATGGGATTTGGTATGATAGATATGAGATCAATATTCAAATATTTTTTCTTCAAACTTGACCATTGCCGAATTATTCCCAAACCCGGACTTTGTAACTATGATCCTAAGAAGACCGTGGCAGTCATGGGCGAAGTACCCTCAGGAACAAGAGATAGTGATCTTGTGGGAAACAAGACAGTAGAAAAAGGAGAGCCTACTAGGACTCTAGTGGCATGTATAGAGCATACTCCTACAAGAGGTGATTTGGAAAAACAAAGAGGCTTATTTCACTACCCAAGGAGACTCTATCTTGCAGAGACTGCCGTCATGAGAGTCCCTTTCCCTACTAAGAAGGAAAGGGAAATTGAAGGGTACAAGAAGCGTACTCCAAAGTTTTTGAATAATGTGGTCCAAATTCAGTTGGGTCTGGCTAATGTTTCTTTATCAGTGTTGTTAGAACTGGACCGGACCGGCCAGTCGAACCGGTGGAACCGGGAACCGGTCCCCTAACCGGTTCCCAAAACCCTTAGAACCGGCCCTATTTCAAAACCGGGCTATTTTGTGAGAACCGTGGGAACCGGCCGGTTGAACCGGGAACCGGTGGTCAGAACCGGTCATATATGGGTAAAAATGGATTTTTTTAAAAAAAAATTAAAAAAGGACATGGTCGAACCGGGAACTGGCCACTCAACCGGTTTGATGACTGGTCCAGTTCTGATAACATTGTTCTTTATCACTCACTTGCTATGTGTGATATAGATGCTTGTCATATTACACTCATGAGACCATTTCAGCATGATCATGATTTATATACTATGCCAAAACTAATGCTTGTGTGGTATATGGTTGTGGAAGGAAGTAAATATTCAAAGCGGCTAAGAGTGAAGACACGCAGGTATACAGTCTCAATAGAATTTGAAGTGAAGAATCTGTTAACTGCCGGATGAGGACACATCCAAGTTTGAGGTCAACCTTTTCCCACCCAGGGAGAGACCCCATAAGTGGGACTATTGTGGGCAGTGAAATCTCACCACCCATGCATAAAGGTGCACCATGCACCCACATAAACAAAATCACATCCCATTTAGGGCGGTGAATAGTTCAAACGTATTGATTTGACCCCATAAGTGGGACTACTATGTGCAGTAATATTTCACCAACCATGCATATAGGTGTACCATGCACCTATATAAACTAAATCACAGCCCATTTAAGGCAGTGATACCACTCCACACATGCCATAGGCAAGTGTGATAGTTGGCAACAGTATTTGTAGCCAAATTACTACAGCATTAAATGCTGGCAGTTAAAATCACAAGGTTATAAAGCCTTGCACTGAAAATAGTAGCAAGCCAATGGTTTGCCAGTTGCTGCCCTTAGCCCCTAGCAGTAAATTTTACTACAAGCGAAGGGCTGCGATGTGTCTGCAATTTAAAAGAAGCAAACACAATCAAGCTGGCAGTTAAAATAGCTGCAGGCACAACAAAGCCCACAACTAAGTAGCTGCAGGCTTCATCTGACAGCCAATAAAGGCCTGCCATGTGTCTATAAAGCTACAAACACTCAGCCCGCAGTTATATAGTTGTAGGCAATGATCTTCTTTTTTTTGTAATGGAGGGTGTCCCAATCCTGAAAAGGAAGGACTAGTTTCTTCGGATGCACACAATCAATCATCTTGGTAGCCAACATTTAGCTGTCACGTGATAGAGGATCCTAGATAAGAATCCACATATACTTTAATTAAGTGGGGATCCCATGAAAAAGATCACCCTAATTGCAACAATGACAAGGTAAACTACTGCCAATCTGGCACCCCATTGGGAGGGGAATTATCTACTCTTTTTTCTTTTATATATGATTCTCTCCAAAACAGGAGAGAACGCTATCAAGTGCACTCAACAGAAAGGGAACTTCTCTCATTGTTTACCCATTAGAGGTAAACAATTGTCCATTACCATTAGACAGATGGACTCCTCTTAAAATAGAAGGTTCCCTCTAATGCCTCCCCAACGTAGGGAAGCAGTTGGGAAGTTCCCCAACACTCTCTCATATAAAAAGGGAGAGTTCTCGAGGGAACTCTCCACAAACAACACAAGAAGAGGACCATACGAGGAGCACTCCAAGAAATCAAAGAGCTCTCACAAACAACAAAACATTTGAAATACAAGAGATTGAGAACATAAGGTACACCCCCCTAATGGCTAGCTCTCTCTCTTCCATTCATCTTCTTTTCTTTTTTCCTTTTATATTACAAAGTCCTCCATGAGGCACTTGTAAGCCCACATAGGGATTGCATATACAACCACTACCTAGGTGCCTCTTCACCCAAATGGTTCAGTCATTTGACACCAAAGCTTAGGTGCCTCTTCTTTTGAGACGCTCAAAATTTGCATATACAACCACTACCTAGCATGTTGCCACCAAACAGAAAACCCTGTATTCTTCTTTGGAATCTCCTAGTTGTTCCAGAGCAACTAGAATGAGATTCTTTAACCAGAAAGAATTCAGTTCAAATGTAGGATACCTATCCAAAAGTTTTTGCAACTCAATCATGTATGATGGAATCATCACATATTTGATATTTTCAAACTTCGTCTCTAAATCACTAGAGGCTCAAGAAAATTTGGTGGTTTGAATGTTCTTCCACTTGTTGAGTTTACTAAGGTCTTGCTTGGTAAGCGGTTTTGGGGAGGAAAAAGAAAGCCTTTGGATTGTTGAAAGTTTAGGCTAAATAATGTTTAGAGCTCAAAAGATGTAAAAGGAACTTATGGGATGGGTTTGTGGAAAGCTATCCTAAACAATTGTTTGGAGTTTTCGAAAAACAATTAGTTTAGGATAGGTAACAGTCTAGAGGTAAGTTTCTAGGAGGCTGTTTGGAGTGGTGTTACCTCGGCTGACTTCGGCAATCTTTTGGCCACTATCTCTGGATAGGGGTGCGGTGGTGGCATCCTGTTTTGAGGAGGTTGCCTCTTTCATATGGGTTCCTAAGTTTAAGTGTAGCCTTAATGATTGGGAGATAGCTGATGTCCTAGGACTCTTGAGGTGCTTGTCTTATGTCACCCCTTGTCCTATGAGGGCGGATGATCAGATGTGGTCTAGAGATTCCAGAGGTCTTTTCTCAGTGAGATCTTTTTTCCATTATTTGTGGATCAGTCCTAGCTTGCCTTTTCCCCCATCGGGCTATTTGGAATCCAGTTATTCCGTCCAAGGTAGCTTTCTTCCTTTGGTCGGCAACTATGGATAAGATTCTCACATGCGATCATTTCAAAAATAGAGGTTGGATGTTAGCTAATCATTTCTTTATGTGTCTTGGTTCAAAAGAGTCAGTGAATCACCTTTATTGTTACATTGTCCTTTCCCCTCAGCTATTTGGAGCAAGTTCTCCTCCATCTGGGGATCGATTGGATCTTTCCTTGGTTCTTTTGGGATTCCTTATCTAGTTGGTTATTGATTCCTTTGAAGATACCTACTTCAGTGATCAGGGCTATGTTACTGGGGGCAATTTGTTGGGCTTTACGGTCAGAGCGCAATAGAAGAGTTTTCAACAACTCAACTTTTTCTAAGGAGCGGGTTTTGTCAATCGCTTGTAATCTTCTCAGATCCTGGTGTGCAATTAGGAACGATTATGAGGAGGAGTGGTTATTCGGGCAAGGATAGATCTCGAAATGTTATATTGTTCATGTTGTTTTAGCTTTTTCTCTAGTTTATCTCTTGGTTCTTATCCTTAGTGAACCGTCTCTCCTGTTTGCTATGTATACTTCTTTTTTATTTTCAATATATACCATCTTTACCGACAAAAAAAAATCACTAGAGGCTCGGAAAACAAAGAGATGATGTGTACAAACGAGATATGCAGCAACAAGAAGAAACAAAAGGATTGAATGGAGGAACTCCCAAGCATTTAGGGCCCGTTTGGCATCGTTTCGACAAAACGTTTTTATTTCATTTCTTCACGCATTTGGATAGCCACGATTCTTGGATTGTGTAGAGAAATGGAACAAAAAGGCCGAAATTTTCAGAACAAAAATAAAGATGTTTTGCAGAACGAAACGGCCTCAACGGAACAAAGCATTCCCGATAAAAACTTAAAAGAGACTCAAAACGAGTCTTCTTCTTTTTCATCTGAAAATCCCAAGAGCAAATAGAGCTGCAGCCGAGCCTCAACAGACCGAGATCCATACTTCTCCGATGCCGGCGACGAGGTACTCCTCTCTCTCTCTCCTTTCTTGTTCATTCTGATTCAACATGTTGTGTTGTTTGATTTCGATCTTGTTATTTTTGAGGGTGCTCTCTTATAGATCTTTGGATTTTGCTATTGTAGATCGAACAAGGATTGTTGGGATTGTCTTGATTTTTTTTTGAGGTTCAACGCATGAATGGGGGGTTCCTTGTGTAGATCTGTAGTTTTTTTGGGATTTTTTTTTGAGGTTCAACGCATGAATGGGGAGATGAGAAAGTTGAGAGATAAACAAGATTAACAAGCTAAGTAAGAAACCTTAATACATAGAAGTGGTACTTAGAGTGGACAGAGGCCGAAGCCTTGACAGACTAACAGAAGAAGAAGATGAACAGGAGCCTTGCTAGGCTAGAAGCACACAAAAGAAGACAACAAAGAGAGCTAAGAGAGGTCGGGACACTACCCCGGTTATGCCTCAATGCAAAGAGCGAAGCCTTATTTATAGACATTACAAACCAACACTGTATATTCACGGGTCTACTGTTCACATACTATTCACATCAACTGTAGATGTCACTGTTCACATCACTGTAGCAACGGTCACTGTAGCGTTACTGTAGCAGGCGAGACATGAGAGTTATCCATAACTTGGGAGATATTTTTGAAGCATATGGGAATCATCTACTGGTGTCAATACATAGGAGAACAAATGCCGGGAGAAGTCAGGGAGCAACAGCTGGCTCAACTATGTCTTCATTCGGAGGATCGGGATTGAAGAAGAAATCCAAATCAGGGTCATCAACAGGGTCTGTCTCAGTATATTTCCATTTTTTAATATGATCCTGATTAAAATAACCAAGAGGACTGAGAGTGAAGTTCCACGCGGTATGTTGGTAAACATGGGTAAGAGCACCACACACTTCAGAAGACCCACGGACGGTGCCATACATGATATCATAATATAAGGGATGCCATCGAAGAGATATTTGTCTGTCTTTAGTTAAGACCATAATCCGGTTTGTTTGAGTAAGGACACGCCAGTTTGTTGTTCTATGTAAAAATGTTTGAATGCGCAGTAATCCATTGACTTTCCTTCTTTGAAGTTCTTCTACAGTATAAAAGGGTTTAGTTCTGGTATGAGCAGGAGGATTGTCATCAGGATTAAAATGATGTATAAGGATGACATGCATAGAAGGATGACAAATGTAAGAGTCATGATCCCATTCAGGGCAGGAGCTAATCACTTCAAGATAAAGGTATCGATTGGAAGAGTTAAAGCGAGTGATAGAGCAAGCTTCCTGTATGCAGTCAGGAAAGCCAGAGAGATCATCTGGAGATTCTGATTCAATACCAGTAGTAAATCCATTTTCAAACAACCAGATTTTTTCGTCTTGATCAGTGTAGTCAAGGCGTCTAGGCGATGCCTAGGCGATTAGCCCCGGCTAGGCGAGGCATTGCCTAGGCGACGCCTAGGCGTGGCCTATGCGATAAATTTAATATAAATATATATATAATTATATATATATCACGTATATATATAATTATATATATATCACTTATATATATAACATCAAAAAGATCAAAACTCCACTCCCACATTCCACAAAAACATAAAATAAAAAGTCTATTACAAGCATTCATCACATAACCAAAGACATGTTAACATAGTGGAGTATTAAACACTTCAAAATCTGAGCAAAATATCCAAATTTGTGTCGTCCATGTATAATATTAGGCAGAGCCCTCTACAATTGCTCGGGGGGGTGGCAGGGGGGGCAGCGCCCCCCTGCGTCGAAAACGATATTTTTAGTGAAAAAAATTGATATTTTTAGTGAAAAAAACGATTTAGAATTTTATTACTACTTCATTACATGTTTTTATATTTTTATTTATTTATTGGGAAATTTTGGATTTTTTTTAAGCAAAAAAAAAAAAAAAAAATTTTATAGGATCGCCCGCCTAGAGGGGCGCCTAGGCGACGCAGGCCCAAAGTCGCCTAGGCAACCGCCTAGGCGACGCCTTGACTACACTGGTCTTGATTTGCATCGGGGGGTATAACCATGAGGTTATTATAGTAAACTTGGTAGAGATGACCAAGAGTAATGGATGTATCATTTCGTTCGAAAGCAACATAAGTATCAATCCATTTTTCTTCATCAGCCAGAGTAAGGCGATGAATCTTAGCTTGGATGTCACAATGGAGATCATAAATAGCACATCGAAGATTCAATTGAACAGTACCAACAAGGGCTTTCTTCAGATCTAAGGGTCAAGAAGAAGTGGGAGAACAAAAACTCATGTAGGTAGGACTAGGAGGATGATAGACATCAGAGTCTTGTCCAGAGTAGATATCAGTATGATCATCAGAAGTATAACGTATCTTAAACCGTTTAAGTTCTGGATCAGGTTCAGAAGATTTGTTAGATAAAAAATGAGAGTGAAGGGCTTTTATAGAGTCTTCAAGGTGGCCTTTGTATTTCCTGGAAAACCATAAGTTATCCAGAAGACAAATTTCTTGTTTAGCAAGTCCTATCACAGGGAAAGGATAAGCATAATTCATGTTTTGAATGTGTTCGAGGAAGATGTCTCTAGACTGTTCACCAGGTGTAGGCTTTTGTTTTTTATGTGGAGAACTAGTATCAGTATTTTGAGAGCTAGAACAGGCCATGATTATCTGCAAAATATATGTAAAAGTTAGTAACAAGAAACAGATAATAGTGAAGTGGAAGGACCAAGCATGTTTAATTTTATCAATATCTTGATAGACATCATCTAATAAAAAGGGGAGCAGAGGCTCGTAAGAAGGGATGATGGTAATCAAGATAGATAAAGAAGTAACCATGGTTGGAGGTCTTCCATCAGATTGTATGGTATGTAACCGAGATGGTGGATATAATTCCTGGGTTGCAAGAGCAAGATTTTCTGGATTCATACCACGATGACTAGCTTTAGTTGGATTAATATCTTCATTCTTTTTTAAGGGAAGATGAACGAAGAAGGTTGAATTGGTCCATAAGGGTTTAAGGTGTTTCTTGAGGAATTCGGAATGAGAATTTGCACAACAGTCATTTATGAGTTTGGTTTTGATGGGATCAAAAGGTTCGGATAAATGAAGGTTAGGAATTTGGGACCAGGTAAGGAAGTTTTGTTTATGGGAAAGTCCTTTGTCTGACCAACGTAAATTTCTGAATTTATGAAGGATATCGAAGCCAATCAAAAGATCTTTACCAGGAAGGCTAGAACCAAGAAATTGGTGTTTAATGGTCAGGTTGGGGAATAGTTTAACCAATATAGGTTTACTGATTTTATCAATAATGAAACGTTCACCATTGACAGCACGAAAAGCTTGTTCATGAGGTTTCCAATATTCTTTTGGGATAATATCAGGATTAAGGATAGATTGGGAAGCACCAGTGTCAAAGAAGGCTATGGCTGGAATAGGTCTGGAATAATGATCTGTAAGGATCTGAACTTGGGCCATAGGAATAGGTTGAGTAGAAGTGACTGGATATAGTGCTTGTACTGTATATACCTGAGGTATAGTAGTTGTAATTCCAATATTTGCAATCTGCTCACAAAGGAGCGTAGAACTGTGAACTGGAGGTTCATCATCATCACTACTGGAATATCCAATAGTGACAATAGTTGCTGGTGAAAACTCATCATCAAGAGAAAAGACTGATTCGATATCAGAGAAATCTGATTCATCAGCAGCATATGTAGCAATTTGCTGTAAGAGTTTCACACTTTTATCCCGGTTGGGACAATTTTTAGCAAAGTGGCCAAACTTGTTACAAAGATAACATCGGGAAGATGTTTTTCCTTTAACTTTTTTCTTTCGCAAGTATCGCCATTTGCGTTTCTTCGTAAAGCGATGAGACTGTGGATTATCGTCTGGAGGACGAGTATTATGACGTTTAGAAGATTTTTTGTGATGCCTATGAAACTTGGGCTTGGACTTGGTGTGCTTAGAGAGACAAGTAAGACAAGTGCAAACACGTTTATCGCATTTAATAGAAAGATAACTTTTATCACAAGTAGACTGAATCTTTTTGCCAATAGACTCGAAATTTCGAAAGAAAGTAGTCTGATTACACAGAGTTTCTAAAGCTTGAAGAATAAACTGAAAAATTTCACCAAGAGAAGCTTGTTGAAGTGTAATACGTTTAGTATTCATAATAGTAGTGGTGTTATCACCAAGAGGTTCTGGTAGAGAAGCTAGAAAAGCCTGTTTGAGATTAACGTCGTCCATACCATTGAGTATGTAGAATCGTTTGGACATTCGATCATAATGCTTTTCTAAATCAGAACGTTGATAAGAACAACATTTCATTTTAAGAAATTCATCACGACATTTTTCTGTATGAAAACCGATAAATTCTTGATGAATGGCGGATAAGACAGCATCAAGTGTAGGAAGTTGACGAAACTGAATTTGTCTGTATTCACCAAGACTGTTATACCATTCACGAGTGACTAGTTTTTCGATTACCATACTCACAGTAGTACCAGGAATATGGAATTCAGTATTGCACCAAGCAAATATTTCAAATAAACGTTCACGCCATTTGGATGGAGGAATGTCATCGATAGTGAAGAATTTTTTAACATCTGGATGAGGAATCCGAAGATTAGGTGGTATATCTGGAGGATCAGGAGGTTCTTCAATATGAGGATCATCTAGATCGGGAGTGTCCATCATAAAGGTGAGAGGGACAACCTGAGATTGATCAGATGAAGAAGTGTCATCATCTGTCTGAGATTCAGTGGTAGAATGACTTTCAATATCAGTAAGAGAGACTGGAAATAATTCAGATTCGACTGGTTTAATTAAGTTTTTTAGAAAGGATGCTATGGGATTAGGTTGATCTTTTTCTAAGAGAAGGGAAAGAGGTGGTTCAGAAGAAGAAGCACCTATAACAGGGTCATTTGGAACATAAGGTGGAGTAGGTGTGTAACGTGGTTGACTTCAAGATTGGGTGACTACAGGATTTAAAGACTGGGTTGCTACAGGCGTTACCATAGTTGCTAAATGAGTTACAGTAGAGGGTAAAGGTAAAGACCTAGTGGGAACTGGAGGTAATGGTAATACAGTAGGTGATGTAGAGGTTGTAGAAATCCAGGGGTCTGATCTAAAAGGATTATTGACTGTATCGAAGACCAAAGGTTGCATATTCATATGACTAAGAGGTGTGTACCTAGGTGGTGGTTGATAGGTAAGACCTGGAGGTAAACTAGATGCAAATGTTGGTGGAGGAGGTGTACTAAGATGTTGATAGTAACCACGTTCATGTTCAGTCTGTCGAGAATGTTCTAGAGATCTGAGTTGAGATTCAAGATGAGTTAATTGAGAAATCTTGGGATTCATCAATTGCTATTGATAATTTAAATCTTTGATTGAAGAAGTGATTTGATATATTTCAGATCTTAAGAGAGAAATCTGACCTTGACAGTGTTGAATTAAAATATCAGTATTATTGAAATACTGAGAGATGGAAGAGGTTAAAGTCTTTTGATTTTCAAGAGGGAATGGAGTGTGATATTCTGATGGTGAGAGTTTTCTGCTTGCCAATTCAGAGAAGCTTCAGCAGCAGTATCGTTTTTCTATGAATAGGTTTGATTTTCCATGTATGTTGTTCATTAGATTGAGGATAGGAAAAATCAGCCAAAGGTGGAAAGTCTTGAGGATAGGTAGCTGAAGAGGGTTGAAACATATTAATTTCAGGAAGTTGAATATTACGATCCATACCTGTACTTGAAGTGGGTAACTTACATTGTAACATAAGGTCATTGGAGGTTGAACTAGGAAGTAGCTTAAGAACCTTTTGGTAGAAAGGTGACAGAGGAGGTGAAGCTGATTTGGAAGGAGAAGAAGGAAGATCTGGTGGTTTACGTGGTAAATCTGGAGATTTACGTGGTAAATCTGGTGGTTTACTTGATCTAGAGTAAAGAACATAATAGTCAAATTTACCAGAAGGATGGCCAAGAAGACCAACGTCGGGATCTCCAGCTTCATATCGTTCTTGAAGAAGTTGTTGAGATGTTTTCTTCCTAATACCAGGTTTAATGGGAATGATATCATAATCATCATCAGAATCATATGATAAACAATCGTCACACGTACAGATATCACATGGGATATGAAAATTGTTAGGTCTCTCAGGAGTAAGCAACATTTGTGTAGAAGTAGTAGGGAGAGCAGTAATGAAAACCGATGAGGTTTCATTTGCTATCGTGGGTAAAGGAGTAGTGAAGACTGATGGAGTTTCACTAGTGGTATTGGGTAGGAACTGTGTTTCCACAGTACCGTCGGAGTGTCTGATGAAGATAGGTCTGTCTGATTGAACTGGTTTGTGTTCATTATGAATAGATTCATAATGTGTAATCCATTTAAAAGGGAATAGAGAGGTTAATTCAGACTGACTAAGTTGGCGAGGGACATAAGTACATTATGGTACTTTGCCGGCGTCAACTTTGATCATAAGAGCATCATCAGTTTTAGCAAAGTCTGGAACCATCATATCAAAGGCATGATTTTGAAGTCTATAAGCCATTTGATAATGAAGAGTTGCTGCATATGTCATTGATATTAAAGGAGCACCATCTATTTGGATCTGAACCTTAAGAGCGTCGACAACATGTGGATCTTTTAGAGATATATTAAAATTGGAAAAAAGGGTAATGAATACCGTGCCAGCATTGAGTGTAGTTTGAACTGTTCCGATAGTGGCATGTTGGTATTCCTTAAACCTTGAGTCTAAAAGAGCTATTCTGGAGACAACAGGAAGACCTTTTCTTCCATGAAAGGTTAAGGCTAATTTAATAGCACCAAAATGAAGATGAGTGTATCCTTCGTGAATCCAAGGGATAATAAGTTCTCTAGGTAAAGAGAGGGCATAGAAGGATTCTTGATCCGATGCAGGGATTTGGAAGTGATCAAATTTAGAAGATTGAACATATTCCTTAATAGACTTAGGAGTATTTAGACCGACTAATTTTTTTATGGATTTTGTGACTATTTTCTGACACACGACCATAAATACTATAAGGATTTACAACAGGGTAAGATGAACATCTTCGGGTTGATATTCGATTTCATATAAGTAATCTAATCTAGAAGCAGTAGATGTGCGGAAAGAAGGAGAATTAGATAAACTTGAAGTAGATGAAGTTGAAAGACGTGCAGATTCCATGAATGATAAAGAGTCTATCCCCTTAGCTATTAACCATTGATTAGCAGTTTAACTAGTGAGCAAAGCTGGTGTTGGCAAGTATTTCAAAAGTAGTTAATTGAAAGATTTTGACAAACGTAGGCAGTGAAACCCATGATCATACACCGCATGCCCTTGAGAAATAGAAGAAAAGGTCTTCGTGTGTTTTTGCGGAAGCTATAACAAGACCAGAATTGGAATTCCCCGCCATAACAAGACCAGAATTGGAATTCCCCCACCCCCTGCAGGTAACATTGTTTGAAAGATATATATTTATATATACAAAAAAAATTTTAATAATTTTTGTAGATATTTTGTATTTCTGGTAAATATTATGTCGTCGACTCGGGCTACACCACAATGTCGGGTTATCTGATGTCTTATCGTAGAAAGTGATATCACCTACAAGAGTATAAGGACGTACTCGACAACCACAGGGGAAAGAGTTGTTTAATTATCATCATTCATCATTAAGAGGTGTTTTGGCATTTTAAAATCTCGAATCCCTATCTTGAACAAATGTCATCTTACTCCCTCCGTACACAAAAATGTATTATTCTTGCTGCATGCACTATTCACAATTTCCGCAATCGCAACAAGATAGAGAATTTCTTACATATGGCGATAATTCTCAACAATGACGACACACCTACCAATGACGTAGGTTCCTCAAGGGTTGTAGAGATGGGTATTGCACAAGGCCGACAAGAAATTGAACGCGTTAAAGAAGAAATTGAAAATATACTAGCAATGCATTATGGTGTTACATGTGATTGAGATGTGGATTCATTTTAGTATGATAACGTTGTTTATATTGTCATTTCAATATTCTCTGTGACAAAGGGATACATTACTAGACACTGTTATCATTTTGCTTAGACTTTAATTTTCATATAGTTGTCTATGATTATGTTTTGACATGCAGTATATGTACTTATAGTTTTAGAAATATTTGTAGATATTACTGAAAGTATGGCAGAAGATCACAAAAGTTCTACATGTTCTTGTGGCCGTGCGTTATGAAATTGTTTATGGCAAAAACAAAGAAAAATTTTGGACGTTGGTTTTCCAATGCCTAGTTTGTTAGGTTTGTATGTTTTGATATTGATATTGATATCAATGAAAACTCATTATGTCAACTAATCATTAGCTGATTGCATTTTATTTTGTTTAGGACCATGAAGACGCGTTCAAATGAATAGATGAATATGATGTAGGACAACGTCAAACTGAAAATGAAACGGATTCAGTGTCTCAACAATTAATCGATGAACACAAACCACACCACATTTTTCTTTTGTGCGGCCTGTGGTAGTGTGATATGTTTTTTTATGAGACTTTTAATGTTATTTTGGGTAACGACATCCAACTTTAAAGTCTACCAAAAGATCATACATATTTCACATAATCCCAAAATAACATTAAAAGTCCCATAAAAAAACATATCACACTACAACCACAGGCTGCACAGATGAAAAGGCGGTGTCGTTTGCATTCATCGATTGATTGTTAAGACGCTGAATCTGTTTCATTTTCAGTTTGGCGTTGTTCCACATCATATTCATCTACCCATATAAACACGCCTTCATGGTCCCAAGCAAAATAAAATGCACTTAGCTAATGATTAGTTGACACAATGAGTTTTTATTGATATCAAAATCAAACCAAAACATATAAACCTGACAAACTAAGCATCAAAAAAACCAACGTCCAAAATTTTTCTTTGTTTTCGTCATAAACAATTTCATAATGCCATGGCTACAAGAAAATGTAGAACTTTACGATCTCCTGTCATACTTTCAGTAATATTTACAGATATTTCTAAAACTATAAGTACATATACTGCATGTTAAAACATAATCATAGACAACTATATGAAAATTAAAGTCTGCAAAATGATAACAATATCTAGTAATGTATCCCTTTGTCACACAACATTACAAAGAATATTAAAATGACAATATAAAGGTCATCATACTAAAATAAATCCACATCTCAATCTCATATAACACCATAATGCGTTGCTAGTATATTTCGCATTTCTTCCCTAACGCGTTTAATTTCTTGTCAGCCTTGTGCAATGCCCACCTCTACAACCATTGAGCAACCTACGTCATTGATAGGTGTGTCGTCATTGTTAAGAATCATCACCATAAGTAAGAAATTCTCTATCTTGTTGCGATTGCGATTTGATGAAATTGTGAATAGTGCATGCAGCAAGAATAATACATTTTTGTGCGCGGAGAGAGTAAGATGGCATTTGTTTCAAGATAGGGATCCGAGATTTTAAAACGCCAAAACATCTCTCAATAACATTACTCAATGATGAGTGATGATAATAAAACAACTCCTTGTCCTATGATTGTCGAGCACGCCCTTATACTCTTGTAAGTGATATCGCTCTCTACGATAAGGCATCAGATAACCCGTGTAGCCCGAGTCGACGACATAATATTTACCTGAAATACATCTTAAAAAATCACTGAAACAAATTTTGTATATATATATATATATATTTCAAACAATATTACCTACAGGGAGTAGAGGAATTCCAATTCTGGTTTTGTTATGACTTCCACAAAAACACGTGAATCATTTGCGGTTCCTTCTTAGCCAGCATGCACACATGTGAAACGCATATCGAAAATAATACACATAAGACATTTTGAGTAACGGTTGTCTTCCTCCCTTGATATGGAATTTAATTCTTAGTAGGCACAAACATCCTTACATGTGGGTTGTCTATTGCCCCTATACAATCCTTGAAAAAGGAAAAAGAAATTGTAACTCAACACTTTTGTTATCTTAAACCAAGGAAGGTATTTTGAACTGTTGAGAATTTCTAGTGGAGTTTTTTTTAAATCCGGGGGACATATTAGCTCTTTTCCAAAGTTCGTAATGGCCTTAAAAACTGATTTTAAAATGACGGCTAATAGTCTCTCCTGAATGTTGAAATCTATTTGCTATCATTCGTTACATTTATTGTGACCAATTGTCATTAAAAACCTAGCTAGGTTTCTAATTCTCAAAGTATGACATAAACTTTCAAATACATGTTTTTCCATCTGAAACAAATTGTAATTTGTAACATCTATCTGGATGTCCAATAAGTAAGTTATATACAAATTTTGGTCCTGTCTCACAACGATCTCTAATTGGGTTTTTGATGATGCGCCTATTCAGTCATGGAATATAAGTAGAAACAAAAAGTCATCATCAGACTGTTCACTATCTGAATCTGACTCAGGTCTATCTAGAATTGACGTGGGTCTATTTGGATCCATATTCCCTAAACACCGTATGTAAGCACAATATATCAACATCAAAATTAACTATGCAAGTCCAAGACAAAGTCACATCAATTACAACTAGCATAGTATGTGCACAATATATCAAAATTAACTATGCAAGTCCAAGACTTACAACCATTACAACTACAAAGTTTTAAAGTAGCAACCAAACAACATCCTTAAATAACAAATTTATAATAAGTTTCAAACATCCCAACGAAACAATCAGCACTAAAGTTTCATTCTAAACTCCTTAGTAAGAGGAATTTATTGGCTCGTGGGCACATTCATGAAAAGTTCTCTCCAACTACGATCGCGCATGATGATCTTCGTCACCTTTAAATAGGCCTCGTCACTTAGATCTTGATCTAATGTCGCCAACACCTCACAACAATGGGTAATAGAGAAATGGTCATCACTTGCTTCAGACCCACAGACCCAGAACTGTTTGTCTTTCGACGTTGTCTCGTAATGTAGGCCTTATATGCATCCATCAAAACAAAAATACTATTCACCTTTTGACGAGGAGTATTAGTCCTAGAAGCAGTCCGACTGGGCCGGTTCATCTCTCTCATTTCAACATCAAAGTCTTCTTCAAATTTCCCTAATGGAGTTTCCGAAATCCTGTCAACAAACAATTGTATTTGTTACATTATTTTTGAGTTGTTTTCTATTACTTTATATTTGGTTCATACAATTCATTTTATTTTTTTTTTAATTTAATTTGAATTTTTTTATTTTTTTCTTAAAAAAGATAAGATTATGTATCGCCCAAAACCAATACCGAAACTGATACGTATAGGTTTCGGTAGGGACCGATACATCATACATCCCCCGAAACCGTATTTTTAATCCTTGCTTTACATGTACCCGTAAATACGACTCCCATACGTCATCGAGATTCAGGAGCTGTGACAGTTTTGGTGAGGGGGGTCCAACCAAAACCTGTGGGGACATCGCGAAGCGTTTTAAACTCTCAATAGTATTGCCTCAACTTGTTGAACTTATTTTTGAATTGTTGATGGGAATACTTGTGACCCGTTCCCTTGAAACTTCTAATTTATATTATTCCATATCCTTTTTGAGAATGTTGTAGTTGGTCGGTTTCCCTTGTGAACCTCTTCTGCCATTACTTTTATTAACAACTTCTCCTCCCTACTGCTCCACCTTGCATCCACGCCATCTTTTTCCCCTATGTTAATTCTTGACATCTATCGAAGGATGTGCATTTATTACACATTGTAAAGTTTGTATAGTATTGAAACTTTAAGATGGTTCTATTATTTCCACATTTAAAATAAACTAGTTTTCAAGCATCAAATGTTACTCATTAGATAAAGTTTTTTTAATCGGTAAAAGAGCAAAATTTATTAAATAGAAGAACCAAATTACAAAGGCATGAAAGCGCTAGCAGCTAGAGTTTACGAGCAAATAAACTCAAATGCAACTAACAAAATGGCTATCATGGCCTCTTAGCTTTATACACGGTTCTCAACCCAATATCTCCCAAAGCGCCTCGCCCGCACTTTGAAGCCCCATCCATTCCAAAACAATCATCCTAATGCACGCACGAATGTGAGACAGGGATGATGAAGAGTCCTCAAAGACTCGAAGATTTCGCTCTTTCCATATCATCCAAGAGATGGCTCCAGGTAGAATCGAACATTAGATAGAGTTGAAATGACAATACTCTTTCCAATTTCATAATAAAAGAGTATGTCTTGTAGACAAATTCCATCACCACCAATTATCCCCTCACCACCAACACAACAACTTATCCTATTACCACCAACACAACAACTTATCCCATCACCACCAACACAAGAACACCACAACAAAAAAAAGTCTCAATTTTCAAGGATCACAGATTAGACATCTTCCATACTAAAGTTTAAGACCCTTTAGATAGATCAAACCAAATCAACAAACTGCAAATTCTCGCACGCATTTATCGAGTTCTTTTCTATTTCATGCATGGAATTATGGAAGGGAAAACGAATTTTTTTTTTGCTCAAAGATGTTCAAAAAAAAATCGTATAAGAGGAATCAAAAAAATAGAAACACAAGAGGAACCCCAAAATATCAACAAAGAGAAACCAAAAAAATAAAATACAGATCATGCGTTGAAGAGAACCCATTGATAGATCATGGGTTGAAAAGAACCCCCAAAAAAAATTACAGCTCTACAAGAAGAAAACCAAAAAAAAATCATTTCACAGTCGTTGTTCGATATACAAGAGAAACCCCATTGATAGATCATGCGTTGAAGAGAACCCCCCCGCCTTGTTCGATATACAAGAGAAACCAAAAAAAATAAAATACAGATCATGCGTTGAAGAGAACCCATTGATAGATCATGGGTTGAAAAGAACCCCAAAAAAAATTACAGCTCTACAAGAAGAAAACCAAAAAAAAATCATTCAACAGTCGTTGTTCGATATACAAGAGAAACCCCATTGATAGATCATGCGTTGAAGAGAACACCCTCCCCCTTCTTCAATATACAAGAGAAACCCCATTGATAGATCATGCGTTGAAGAGAACCCCCAAAAAAAAAAAAAAATTCATTTAACAGCCCTAAAATTACAGATCTACAAGAGGAAACCCCAAAAAGATCCTTTTAAGAGTCCTTGTTCGATCTACAAGAGAAACCCCCATTAATGGATCATGCATTGAAGATAACCCCCAATAAAATTACAGATCTACAAAAGGAACCCCCATTCATGTGCAGAATAGAACCTAAAAAAGAAAATCAAGACATCCCCAACAATCCTTGTTCGATCTACAAGAGCAAAATCCAAAGATCTATAAGAGAACACCCCCAAAAATAACAAGATCGAGATCAAACAGCACAACATGTTAAATTAGAACGAACAAAAAAGGAAAGAGAGAGAGAGGAGTACCTCGCTGGCGTCAGAGAAGTATGAATCTTGGTCTTGAGGCTCAGTTGCAGCTCTGTGTACTCTTGAGACTTTCGGATGAAAGAGAAGAAGACTCGTTTTGAGTCTCTTTTAAGTTTTTATCGGGAAAGCTTTGTTCTTTGGACCGTTTCGTTCCGCAAAACATCTTATTTTTGTTTTAAAAATTTCGGCCCTTTTCGTTCCTTTTCTCTACACGATCCAAGAATCGTAGCTAACCAAATGCGTTCCCGTGCGTTCTGAAGAAACGGAACAAAAAAACGTTCCACCAGAACGATGCCTAACGGACCCTAAATAGCTAGCGGCTCCTTGTCAATATAAAGGGGGCTGAAGGGAAAGTTAGAATATACATTACACAGTTAGTAGAGAACAACAATGTAGCATTCACAGTGAGTAGAGAACAACAATGTAGCATCATTGATATAGGCGCCGGAAACTTTTTTTATGCTTCGTAAATCATAAGTCTTCTATGTATTTTTCTCATTTACTAATTCTATACAGCTGTATCTTTTCATGATAATTAAGTTGAACAGGAAAAGGTGTTTAATAAATACAATTTGGTATAAAAATAAATAAGCCATATGCATAATGATACACTATGCATTTAAATGATCTTCAATAAGGGATTTAGTAAGCCTAGTACAATTACTCTGCAAGATGAATTCCGAAGTAAAGAAAAATCAGGAAGACAGAAGAATCTTACCTTATGACAAGTTGTAGGATCTTGCAGCAACCAAAGAAGACAGTCAATAGCCATATACTGCCAGTCATCTGATGAGCGGGCAATATTACAAAGTGCTTCGACAAGACCGGGACAGCTGGCAACGGGCCCTCTTCCGAGCTTATGATGACAAATTGTTCGCAACAAACCAATACCAGCTGGTGAGTTTTCATTAACAAGTCCACCCCACATGCCTGGTAGTTTTATTAAGAATTCAGGCTTGCATATGACAGAAAGAAACTCGGGCTTGAAAGCAAAGCAATTAATGAGCTGAAGAGACCAGCACTGTAACTGACTAGCCCATTCCTCAGCCTTCCTAGACTCCATTTCCACGCCGCCCATGCCACGTGTAAGTAGATCACAGTGATAACTAAGCCTCCGGTCCACATACTGGTAGAAATGAGAGTAGACAATTTCTAGTGAACTCATTGCCAGCTGAATGGAGAGTTCAAGAACTTCCCCGTGAGTTGCCACAGCATGAAAAGTACTGGCATATGTAGCCAAGTGTCCAAGTGCTCGAACTGCTACTCTCTGTTCCACCCAGGTTAACCTCCCTCTCAGAAGCTCAACTAAAGGAAGAATTACTCCAGCATTGACAGAACTTTCGGCAAATTCTTCCATATTCATAGTGTAAGATCCAATAATATGTGCTGCATAGTAAGGAATGTATATATTTTGGTCATGAGAAAGCCAGCGGCGATTCTTTAAACCTTTGCATATAAGCGCAGTCATACATTCAAATATTCCCAAATCAATGAACTCAGGGTCATTGGGATGCGCCATTGCAGTGTTCCAAAGGCCACTGATTGGGAGAACCTGACCATCATCATCCTGCGAAGGAAGTTCTCTGAAGAACTTCAATATACTTGTTCTGCGCTTATTTGGATTCCCTTCCTTCATGACGCAAAAGAAGCACCCTGGGTATGGACAGTCCGTCGATACTTTATCCATGTTCAGATGATCAAATACTCCTCACAGAGCATCAGTTTAAATCCTCCAATAACAGAAAACATCATATAAGTACTTCTAAACTGCACTGAAATCACTTTATTATCCATTGATTTCTCATAAGATCCAAATCAGATATGCCACTAAACTTAATTGACAAAAGCATAAAAGAAGGTCCATGGATTTGCAACAATGCCCGCTATAAACTGTATACACTTGTTAAGTAACTAATATCAATCATCAGAAAGGTCTAGAATGTAAATAGAATTAACACATTCCTCAAACAAAACAGACTACTTCGACAAGGCCGCTTGATCCATACAATCCGTACAGAAATTAAAAGAACATTAATTTTGATCTTTCCCTATGACCAATAAACCACTAATCAACCAACCCAACAGAACATGCATTTAGATGTAATTAGAAACTAAAAAAATGCAGGTTTCCAATTAACAAAATCATCATGAATCAGGAAACAACACAATAAAAATCATAAATTCAAAGAATCTGCTGAATTACCCACGATGGTATCGACAAATAAATCCGTCTCAAAATCACACCATAAGTTATGAAGATCAAAACCCTAGAAAATGCCCAAACCAATGGAAACTTCTAGACTTTGAAAAGCAGCAGAAAAAAAATCAACAACAACAAACATGGATGAATCACAGCAAGAGAAGATTCGAATATACTGAGAAAAAAAAAGTACAGAAATCAAAATCCAACAAAAAGAAAAGGATAGAACAGAAAGAAGATTCAACACAGAGAGAAAGAGAAATACCTTAAGAAGCATCCATGCCGTACAGATCGATCAGAAGAAGAAGAAGAAATGCGCACTTCACTAAAGAACAGATGTGCGCACGATAGCTTCAACTCAAGCTCACTTTAAATCTACGAAATAAAAACCGGTTATTACATAAAAATGAGTTTTCTGGTCTTTCGTTTTTTGGATGAAGTGATTTTTAGAAAGAAATACAGACACAGTTGTGTTTGAAGGGAGATTCTAACAATGGAGAAGATCTTTGCATTGGCAATTTTTTGTTTGGATGCATGAATTTAATTTTAAAATTAAATGCATTAAAAGGGGGCCATCCATATTTACCATTATTATTACACAAACGGTATTATTTGCTGCTTTTTCTGCGCTTGGACCCACCCCACCCCAGTCCACACACGACTGTTTTCTTACCGTTTTAACAAAAGAGAAAGCACAATTTTTTAAGTGACAGAAATGGCCTTGTTCTTTTCATTCTATCTGTGGATGTTACTTGGGGAAAATAATCACCTCCTGGGTCGGTGAAGCGAGTAGGGGCGTCTCGGCTCCCATTTTCTTACCATGTGTCCCCCCTTCTAACCACATTTAACTGTGGTTAAGATTCATCCACCCGTAGGGTTCTTCCATCTACCCTTGGATTTTAGAAAGAAAAAAATTATAACTAAAGGTGTTCCCCAAGGTTTAGACCCTAAAGGAGGGTAAATAGGGTCTATGACAAATTAAAAATTATTCTTAATCCTTTAAACGGAATTTCAATTATACTAATTAAAAGGGAAATGAATTATGCAATTCTACACACAATGCAAAAACAAATAAAGTAAAAAGTAGGGAAAAAGAATACAAACATAAGATATTGTTCACGAGGTTCGGCAATCTTGTCTACATCATCGCCTCAAGCTATATACTCGTTATAGGATTCACCACGATTTTACTCACACGGTCTTCTTATGAGTGAAGACCAAATCTTTTACAACTTTCTTCCGGACGAAAATCAAGTCTAACTAATTTTCTTCCAGGCGAAGATCAAGTCTAAACAGCGCAAGAGAACTATCATCTCTTCACTTTACAAAGTTTACCGCTTTAAAGACAAGAATCCATGATTCTTGATTTTCATATACACTTGATATGAAAATGTGGATACAATATGAATTTGCTCCGTAGATGAGCTGATAAAAGAGTTTAACATTCACTAAAAGATCTCTCAAAGATTAGAGTTGAATAACTATTTAAAACTGATTTGGGGATTCTAAGATATAACTTAATAGATTTGGAAATCTAAGCTTTGGAGTGAATGATTAGAGTTTTAAATCATCTCATTTTTGTTTATAAAACATTCCATTTTATAACATTTTCAAAGATATAGTCATTGGAGAGGCATTGGAAAATATATGACCGTTGAAAACTAGCTGTTACAGGTTTTTTCTAGGTTCCACATGATTTCGTTGACGAAATTAGGTATGCTCTGAGAATTCGTCGACGAGATGGAGATAGAATTAAAAATAATAGTTCTGCGGTTGATTTTTCGACGAGATCTGTCGATCTCCACAATTTCATCGACGAGATTTCTGTTTTCATTCTGAAATCTCATTTAAAATAAATCTAAATGATAGAAATGAATTCTTTGATCTTTTGTCTTATTTTAATCATGATTTTGGTAATTCCAAATGATGTCATAGGGTTTTAGAATGTTATTCAATTTTGGTCTTAAGTTCCTAAGGTTAATCTAGACTTGAAATCAACCAAACTTTGAAGACTTTTTACATAAGTCTTAAAACACTTTCTTACTAAAATATAAAACAATTAAACCTTCTAAGAGAGTCTTCATTCTTCATGACTTGAACTTGAATCTTGATTTCATCCTTAAACTTCTTTAACTTCATGATCAATATGGCTTCTTCATGACTTGGATTGATCTTCAATATCTTTATTTTGATCAAACTTAATCCAATAGCTTGTTTGACTTGATGTTGAATTTTCTCATAGATAGTGTCATTTTCATCTTTTTTCGTTGAATGACTTACTAATACTCTTCATAAACTGAATTACACTTAAACTCAATAGAAGCATTAGTAACACAAATATCATTGCATTATTATGTTATCATCAAAATAAATGATGTTACCTTAGGTTGAAAACCTAAAGACTAACAATTTTTTTATGATGACATAATAATGAAATGAAATGAGAATAAATTCTCCTTCAATATATAATTTCAATAAAATTTTTGAGGTAAGCTCCCCCTAAACATATGCATTAATTTCAATATAGAGATTTTAAAATTCAATTATATGTAGTTTAGATAAATCATTCCAAGTTTATGAAACCATTATTTAATTCCATTGGTTAAGTCAATACAAATATCTGATACCAAATTGAATATGTCATTTAAGCACATTAATTCAATTCAAGGGTTTTAGATAATTTATTCCATTATCATATTTTTCCTCATTGTCAATATAAAAAAAGATACATAATTAACAAGCATTTCAAACATAATACCAATAAATACATAACATATTTCTCCATTTTTACAATCATCATAAAAAATATCACATAAGCACATTATACCAATATACACCATATATCACATATTATCAAACAAATGTATTATATACACCAAGACATATATCATATATTCATCTACTTTTTGTTCATAAAATATTCCATTTTATAGCATTTTCAAATATGTAGCCGTTGGAGATGCATTGGAAAAGATATGACCGTTGAAAACTAGCCGTTACAGAATTTTTCTGGGTTTCACATGAATTCGTTGACGAGATTGGGTATGCTCTGAGAATTCGTCGACGAGATGGAGACAAAATTAAAAACAATAGCTTTGCAGCTGATTTCATCTACGAGATTTGTGGACCTCTTCAATTTCGTCGATGAAATTTTTGTTTTCACTTTAAATCTCATTTAAAATAAACCTAAACGATGAGAATGAATTTCTTGGTCTTTTTTGTCTCATTTTAATTATGATTTTGATAATTCCAAATGATGTCCTAGAGCTTTAAAATGTTATTTAATTTTAATCTTAGGCTCCTAAGGTCAATCTAGACTTTGAGTTTTCAATCAACTAAACTTTGAAGACTTTTTACATAAGTCCTAAAACACTCTCTCACTAAAATATAAAACAATTAAACCTTCTAAGAGAGTCTTCATTTTTCATGACTTGATTTCGAATCTTGATTTCATCTTTAAGCTTCTTTGACTTCATGATCAATATGACTTCTTCATGACTTGGATTGATTTTCGATATTTTCATCTTGATCAAACTTAATCCAATAGCTTGCTTGACTTGATGTTGAATCTTCTCATAGATGATGTCATTTTCATGTTTTTTCCTTGAATGACTTGCTAATTCTTTTCATAAATTGAATTATACTTAAACTCAATAGAAACATTAGTAACACAAATATCATTACATTATTGTGTTATCATCAAAATAAATGATGTTACCTTAGGTTGAAAACCTAAAAGCTAACTAAAGAGTTTAAAAAAAAACTAACCCGAGCTAATGGGAGTTGAATGGTCAGCTATGTGAGAGCAAGGAGGTATAGTTCCCTCCTCGGCCGATGAGGGGACTATTGCTCATTACTTGGTAACTTAGCGTGAAGGTCCATATGTGTGTGGGTTGGTCTCTAAAAAAAAATATGAGCATTTGCTCTAAGGGTAAGACTAATTATCCTTTTGGGGGATTCGAAAGTGTAGTGATTGGGAGGCTTACCTTTGTCCTAACCTTCCTTATTATCAATTCTAGGAAGGGTGGAGCTAGGATTCTCTTAGGGGGGCTAACAATAGGGGTTTGGGGGAGTAGCCCCCGGGAAAAAAAAAATGAGGGTCAAGTTCATGTGCCATCATATCTGTTTGTGTCCGTTTGTAAAGAATATATTTTTTTTCGGAAGTTTAGGGGTTAGAGTCCCCCGTCCCCCAGCATAGCCCCCAAGGCCCCATGTGGCTCTACCCTTAATTTAAGGGAGGGGCACACCTTAACACTTGAGCCAAAAAGTGTGCCGCTCCCTTTTCTCTCAAGAGTTACTTTAGTAAATCAATGTATATGATATTTCCGTTCGTTTATTGCTGCATATAATTAGTTTTGTGGAAGATTATTCATGAAAACTTGTCAATTAAATTTCATATGATATTTTCGCTCAACTATTCTACGACCCAATAGTGGATATCAACGGTAACCTTAGGTCTGACTGTGTGTTTAGGTGGTACTTCACCTCCTTAACCAAAAATAATAATGGATATCAAGCTTTCGATGGGTGTGTAGGCAAAATATCAACATGAGGCGTGCTAGCACTAATTTCATGCATTTCCTACTCAACCAAAAACCAAAACCCATTAAAGCAATGATAAGTTTTAGTTTTTGGCTGAAAGCAAGGACAATTAAGTATTTGGATAGTGCTAAGTGGTCAATACGGCTCTATATATTGACATTTCGAACACCAACAAAATTTATATTTGTTCAAGAGGAAGTGAAAAAGAGAAACCCACGCATGTCAGGTATTTTCTCTTTCTAGATCTTATGGTGGAGGAAGAGGTTGTAACTTGTAATGTCACTCACATATAGCTATTTTTTTTTCTTAGAGTAGAAATATTTTGTGTTAGAGTTGGCCTAAGATAAGGGGCTTCCGATTGATGGAAAAACATGTTATGCAACCTTAGTAAACTTCTTCCAAAAAAAAAAAAAAAAACCTTAGTAAGCTCGTGTTTGGGAAAGAGTTCTGTTTAGAGGACCGCAAGGTCCCAAGTTGAACACAAGAATTAAATTTCACACATTGGGAAAGAGAAATAAAGTTAAAATAAAATAATAGTTAAATTGTCACCTATCAATTTGCAATTGGGTGGTCATTTTAGAAGAGGTCGACCTTGAGGTCCGTTTTCCATTTTCCTTTGAGAAATACTAGCCCAAGACGTGACTTCCAAACTCTTATTGAGGTACTGACAGGTGTGAGGTACTGACAGGTGTTGCTACTTTTGCTTGCTACCTCTCTATATACTCTAGCTAGTTGAATTGATAAGAAAAAAATTGTTTCTTTAGCTTGTTGAAAGCAAGGACACCTGTTGCTCTTTTAGTGAGAGTTTGAAATATTTTCAAATTTACATCTTGGGCTAGCACTCCACACTCGTGTTTACTGGGAAATCTATGTATGACTGTATTTACGGTTGTAACCAACCACTCCCTATTTGGGTTTGGCTAAGATAACCATGTTGGACTTTCGAAAAAAGCAAAAGGAATTCGTGTTTGAGAATAGAGTCCGAGAAACTACTATAAAAAAATAAAAAATAAAAAATAATAATAAAAATAAAAAAAAACTTAGCATAATATAGCAAGTTGATGGTCTAATCAATTTTATCATTGTGTAGGATAGAGAAAACAATTCAGACTTGATCTTGTTGTTGACCATGACTAACATTAATTAAAGATGGGTGGTGGGACCCTACCCCGGACAGAGACAACCCAATCAACACTCACTTTCACTACATACTCCCTAGATCTTCGTGCTGGGGAGAGTGAAATAAAAAAGACTTGGGCTAGCTTATATAGACTTGGGATCATCTCCTGTTGGTGCTGGTGAGGACACCACCAGCACCCACTCCCATGGCGCCACATTCACTCTCCACGCATTGGTGTTTGTGCACAACACCTTGAAAGATGTGTACACAGGTATGTGGCGTCACAGGAGTGGGTGCTGATCATCTCCTCGTAGCACCAACTGGAGATGGTCCCGTGTCTATTATATATAATAAGATTAGCTATCAACACGAGCTCCAGTCCAAGATATCATAAGAGCGTTCAAAAATGTGCCTTATGGTAGGGATAATTTGGGTATCACAAAAGTAAAGGAATGCTTTGTCAACTAAATCTTCTTCTATATTACCCAAATTAAAATACCCTGCCAAGGCATATTTTGAGATACCTCGATTATCTCTTCATCTGGAGCTCTATTGATAGTTAATCTCTTATATAATACTTAACAGTAGCTTGCATGTGTTAGCCCCTTTTTTCCATCATGTTCATGGGGGGGTGTCTCTCAGCACAAACGAGTTAGGAGGTGGTTGTTCTGGTAGGAATTATATCGAGAATCAATGTATGGGTACTCTCAAATATACTCCTCAATCCTAGCCTTTTAATTCAAATAATTAAGGATCAAGATTAAATTTGGCTTGGCTTATTCATTTTCTAAAGCCATATAAGTTTTAGTCTTAACCCATAATTATTTGAATTAAAGGTATATCGAGAATCAGTCTATAGGTAGTCTCAAATATACTCCTCAATCCTAAACCTTTAATTCAAATAATTAAGAGTCACTATTAAATTTGGCTTGGGTTATTCACTTTCTAAAGTTACTGATCGGGATTATTTTGGGACAATGGGTAGCTCATTTTTTTTTAGATACTCTTTGATTAATAGGTTTAGTATATGTTCTAGGTTAGGAAATGGTGGAGATTTTAGCACGCACACCCTCATGTCAATCCCCGAACCTCCCTCCTAATTGGGGGGATACACCACCACTAGGTACCACTGGGCTAGCCTCACGGTGTGTGGCACCTCGTTGTTTATGGCATAAGCATTGCCTTTTTGCATTGGTGTGCAAATAGCCATATCATAGAAGCTTAATCCTGTCTAGATTTTCACAAGCACTCTTGTGATGATAAATTCTTATTTTATGACCCGATGGAGAAGAGGGAGGGTTTTAATATTTTGTCTCATGTTCGAAACTATTATTGCATCCTTTGTTCACCTTCTGTATAAAATATGTAACTAGATCTTCTAACCGTAGGGCTCATGCACTGGGTAGTGGTAGGGGTGTGGCCTTCCAAGGGGGAGGTCTGGGGATCCAATCCCCCCAGGTACGAGCAGCAAGAACTCCACTGCCCATGCTAACTTCTGACCGGATATTGACTACCAAAAAAAGAGACTAGCACACAAATGCCAAACGTATGTTTTACATGTATATGGGGCCTTCTCTCTCAAGTTCTGTTTAATATGTTATTCTAGTTTCACCAAACAATATATTAAAATTGGAAATAAATATTAGACTTAAACAAAATTATAAGTATATATTTCATAAATGTGGATTACCAAAAATAAAGAGCAACGTGAAAGAAGACTAAGAAGGAAATAAATAAATAAAAATGTAAAAAACTCATTTTAAACTTTCATTCATCAAACCTCCATGTAGAAAAGGGGTACGTTTGGATTTATAGAACTGGTGGATGAAATTATCAAAATTACCCCTAAATTTTAAATATGTCATTTGGAGTATATTATAAAAATGATGAAATAAAATTCATTAATTCCATAATAAATTGAAGTAGTGAATTTATAAGCTAAATGAGCAAAATTTAAATTCTTACTAAGAGTTGTTATTTGACATTTACACTGTTGCGGATTTGAGAAAAAGATAGAAACCTTATGAAAGTGAACCCGCCGCCTAACTCATGATTTAAACGAATATTAATTTAAATATATTACTAAGAAAATGTATTCAAATAAATATAAATGTTTATTACCAAATTAAATTGGTATATATATATATATATATATTTTTTTTTGGGAGCCAAACTCGAACCCAACCCAGTATAAATTTGTTGTTAAAACAAAAAGCAAACCTGATCCACGGGTTCTCAATCTTTGAAAATTTAGATAGGTTGACAAGCTAGGTTGGTTTGGATGAGTAAATACATGCTCTACCTAAATCCAACCAATTTATAAATAGATCGAAAAAGAAAGTTTTGACCTGAACCAAGATAATAATAATTATGCATAAACTACTTATATTTATGAATTTAATAATATTAATAAATATATTATAAATAGATTGTGAAAACTAAACTTGAACCCAACCCAAGGATCCAAAACTTCAACCATAATCCATGTAAGATGGACATATCCACGTGGATTGACGGATTGAGTTAGAAATTATCAACCTTAACATCAACCACTGTCACTACACTTGCATAGACCCAATTATTAATGCATATTTATTTTAATTTATTTTTGCATAATTTTTATTCATCCAAGCAATTGAATTAAAATTTCTATAGCTAAGTTGCATCTAATCAATAGTGCATCCAAGTGGCAGAATTTTGAATTATGTGGAATTCAATTCAAATATTTTCGATTTCATAGAATTTAATTCCTTGGATTAATTCAAATTCCACGAATCCAAATGTGATGCAGATAACAAATAACAAACTTCATTTTATGTGTCAATCCTAGAAATAAGAAAAATTGTATGAGTAAATAATATTTTAGCTTCAAAAATGATAAATCGTTTCAACATAATACTTTGAAAAACCTAAATACAAAAAAATGATACATTAATAAGATCTAGGAAATAATTTTAGCATAATTACCCATATCAATAATTGAGCATTAACAACCGAAAAAACCTAATGATACATATATAGAAGCTCTTAGAAAAAGAAAAAAATATGATATAAACATAAATTAACTGCTAAAAAAAGAGAATCACGTGAGAGAAAAATAATAAACATACACAACTTAATGTTTTAAGAAAAGAGACCGACTTGTTGTGCGAGAAAAAAAAATAGATTTAAAAAAGTGATTGCCAAAGAAATAAATCATGGTAGTTGTTAGGAAATTTGAGTTATGTTGCCAAAGTTTCTAATAAAATTAATTCTTACCCACACAAGATTTCATATCTCATCATTCGTTTTGTTGCATTTGAAGTCTTATGAGAATTACAACCCAAGGGATGAAAAACACGATACATGTAGTTTTCAAAAGAAAATGAATATTGTCCAATGACAAATTAAACTTGCAAAGTGCTATAAGTCTCAACAAAAGAATGGACCCTAAGAAAATTTTAGTGGCACTACTCAGGAAATTATTAAATACAATATAAATCTTAGCAAGAGCTACTTTTCATGCCGGAGAGGGGCTCACTACTTTATTAAAAGAAGGGCCCTACAAATGAACGGTTTTAAAGCATTCATCCCCCCAAAAAAGATTACATATGGATGGAGTACATTTTCGTACTAGCAATCTTTTTTGGTTATTACCAGCAATCTTTCATTTTTTACAAAAACAAGAAGACTTGTATCTTTTCAAAAAATAAAATAAAATAAAAATAGAAACTTTAAAATATTCAAAGTTGAAGAACAAGAGAATCAAAAGCTCTCAATCTTCCAACACAATCTTACAATAGTACTAAAAAGTAAAAATAAAATCTTACCATCTACTGAAAAGGAAAAACAACATTGATTTATAAAGTACCGAAACAAGCACGCCCTCAATAAAATGATTAATTGTTATACCTCACCCAAAGAACTCACTAAACTCCAAAGAGCCCATTTTAAATTGCTTAAAAATAATAATAATAAAAATTTAGTAAAAAAAAAATCCCTCAAAAATAAAAATAAAAATGTCATCCATTTCTAAGAATTTCTCGAAGATGGTGCAGATCTTTTGAATGGTGAACTAAGAAACAATGGTCCTTGTGGCCATGAAACTTAGCAACAATAGTCCTTGTAGCAGAGGGCTACATACAAACAACTATTGACCTTTAAACACATCTGAAAATAATGTGTGCAATATTATGAAAGAGAAATAACTTTGGGTTACTATTGTAAATTAAGGGTAAAAAAAAAAGATTTGTAAGTTAATGCTAGCTCCACTTTCTTTTAAAGCCACTTTCTTCGGGGGAGGGAAGGGGGGGGGGGGGGGGGGGGATGCCACATGTTATTCTCTTCAACACACATGTTTTGTACTAACCCATGTCATCCATTGAAGAAAGTGACTTTAAAAGAAGTGGAGCTAGCATTACCCTAATGTTAATGACATTTGTGAAACAATGAGTTGAAGTTGAACATAGAGGAAGATGAAAAGTCGTGGTGGCGGAGAAATTTAAAAAAAAAAATAGATATGACTCAAGCTCTCCTTTTCTTTTACAACTGTTGGGGGTTTGTAATTATGGGAAAAATCATGCTACAAAACGGGGATAGTCTTTTTTCTTGTTGTGAGTTTTGGCTCAAATTTTATATATGGGTTTTGTTGGGAAGTTAGTATGGATCTTACCGGGATCCTTGATGACCTGGTGTGCAACCTAAGTGACCTAATTAATAGGTAATGTGTGATGTTTTTCCCACCATTGTCATGGGGGTCCGGGGGCGAAGCCCACGATCGAAATTTTGACCCGTATTTCTGACCCGTTTTGTCTTCTCGTTGTAACCCTAGATATATAAAGAGTTTTCTTTGATGATGAGGGATAAGAGGTTTTTTCGAGGGTTTCGAGAGAGCTTCTATACACTATTTTTCTCCCGTATTCTTAATGGATTTCTTGCCGTTTTCTCCCGTGGATGTAGGCACCTTACCGAACCACGTATATCTTGTCTCCCTTGTGCGATTGCTTGATTTCTCGTTTTCTTATTTCTATACATTTGTCGAATTAGTTATAACATTTGTAATTATAGAATTGCCATGAGCTTTGCATTTTAGTGGGGAGCTCCACGTCAACACGTTGAAGTGGAGCTTGGCTCATATTTAAACCCATTTAAAAAACAAGGATTCAGGGAACTTTGCATAGATTAGTTGATGAAAAAAATAGAGAAGAGGCGTCCTAGCCTTACTCTTAGGCATTCCCTACTTTAAACCAAAAACCAAGACTTGTTAAAACAAGGGCAAGTGTTGGTTTTTGGTTAGGAGTAGGGAATGCCATAGGGTAGGGCTAGCATGACTCAAGTAGAGAAATGCTAGCCCCATGTGCCAACTTCCAAGCTCTCACTGTGATTACACGTGTCACTAATTTTCCAAGTTATCTTTGAAAGTAGTTGAGATCATAACTTCTCTTCAAAAAAGTTGTTTTGTTAGCAATTTTGACAGGTGTTGCACTTACATGAGAATTTGGAGAAAAATTGAAATTTGTGTTTGGGATTAGCACTCCTAAAAAAAAGTTAAGGCAGTTAGAGAGATGACGAGTGTAATGCTGTGAAATATAATTTCATATGTTATGGTGGGATATCCTTAGGTAGCGTTTGGATTGGATTTTTTTGGCCAAAAATCAATTCTGATAAAATTGATTGTGTAGAAATTCATAATTAAATAATCATTTTTTCAAATACTAGAGTTCGTATTCTTTGAACTCTATTCTTTGGAAAAAATAATTATTTGACCATTAATTTCTACACAACTAACTTTATGAGAATTGATTTTTGGCCAAAAAAATCCAATCCAAGCACCCTATTATTGAATAACTAAAATCCATTTAACGGCATTGTAAGTTAGATTCTTTAATCACATGGTAAAATTTCCAGTGTTATGCATGATCAGTCAGGTCCCCGCTTGAATCTTTTGATCAGAATCAAATGCCCCCCAAATTGACCACTTATGAATAGCATTAGGGGCAGCACCTAGGTGTGTATTCTAGCCGAGCTGAACGGAGCTTTGCCAAGGTTGATTTTGGCTTGAAAATGCTCGAGCTTGGCTTGAGCTTAATTCAAGTTAGAATATTTAGGCTTGTGCTTGACTTGAAGAAGCTTGATCGGCTTCGCTTGAGCTCAAACTTTATTCAAGTAAAGTCAAACTCAAATTGATAAAATTATTTAATTTAATAAAAATAATTTATTATTAAGTTATAATACAAAAAGCTAGAACAATTAAATTCTTGTACAAAAGTAAGATTTAGGAATAGCCCTTCAATCTTAAGAATTGAGAGTTAGGGTCAGGGTTTTTGCTTTTAACTTTTAATTGTTTTTATATTTTAATCTTTCAAATAAGGTCTGATTTGAGCTTGACTTATTTAACAATTCAAGGTCAAATAAAAGCTTGGTTTGATTCATTCGAGACTAAATTGTCAGCTTGAGCTTGGCTAAGATGAGCCAAGCTGAGTTGAGCCGATGAGTTAGCTTGGCTTCTGTGCAGCCCTAGATGCATCAAATGTGACCTATAAAACTAAAAGCAAGGTTGGAGTATCTCCTCACAAAAAAAAACATGACATGTCACTGGGCATGACAACTGTGATGGCAAAAATATCAATGAACTGACCTCTTTTGATAGGGCGTGGCTCAAAGAGCATATTCTGAGAAGCTCAAATCACATTCGCTCTTTTTAAAGTGAATAAAACAAGAAATTTCATAACAAAGAGTCATATGTAGGGCTCCTATAATTGATTACTTGCCCATCTCCTCTTCATGCTTGGACCATGTGAGCCCTTGTTAAAGCAAAAAATGATGAGTGTTGAAGAACGCGCTTTGACACACATGCGTGTTTTGACAGTGGGTACCTCAATTAGGGTGATCGAAAAATTGGGAAATAGTTAACCTACTGAGGAATTCAATTTGAAACTTAAGGCCAGACCTCCTTAATCCAACCATCCCCTCTTAAATACTCACCACAATTGAACAATATTTAAGAGGGGGTGGCTAGACCAATGAGGTCCGGCCTTAGGCTTCAAAATAGAATTCACGGGTACGCTTATCACTCCCAAAATCACTCTCATTCCATCAATGGTCCAATTTCCAATACTAATGCATCCGACAACGAGATCAAATCACAGCCAATTGTAATTGAACTCAGGAGATTTTAATTGCATGTGTCGTGATCTGATTGGAGGGGAAAAAATTTTGAGTTTTGAATTTGATTTTTTTTTTACCCTCCATTCAAATCATGGGGACTCTTTTGAGTTCAATCGCAATTAGCTATGATCTGTCCTTTCTAACAACATAGACCAACACAACTACCCATAGAGTAAGCACCAAAAGAAGAAGATCGCGCTTGAGTTCGTTTTGTGTGCAAGTCAAACACACAGATCTTATGTGCACTCGCTGATAGTTCGCCACGTTCGTCAACTGTGGCTATATCAGTAAAGATATGGATAATAAAGTGAGCCAACAATTTGTACTTTCATTAACATACTTTGTATAGTATCCGTGTACGGACCAGCACGCGCAAAACCGACTCAAGGATGCTTTAATTTAAGCCTTCATCCTATTGCACTTTTGCAAAGAAAAATAATCACCGCCCTGGTAGGTGACGAGAGGAGGGCGTCTTGGCTTCCTTTTTCTTGTGAAGTGTTCATTTTCAACTCTCTTTAATTGTGATTAAAATTTATTAATTCGTAGATTTAAAGCATTTAACTTTTTATTTAAAAATAATTTAATTTTTTTTTATCTATAAGGGTTAAAACTTCTTAACTATAGTTCAAGACAATTTAAGGAGCTTTGTGAGGGGCAAGGAGCAATGACTATTGCTCTTTTACAAATTACAAAAATATGGTTTGTAAGTCATTCCACGTGGGAGCTGTAGCTTGTGCCACGGGTACGTGTGAGTGTGATAGTGTGTTCTATTTCAACTAATAAAAAAAAGGCTCCACCTGTGTAGAAGAGAGGGTGTACAAGCATTTGAGGCGGGTACTCCTAGTACTCCCCTTACCAAATTTACAGATTGGACTCATCCATGCTAATACTTCCGACATTGTCATGTGTAGTGGGTCAGTGGATGTAACTACAACTAGGACGCAATATTTATATACATTGTCATGTGTAGTGGATCAGTGGATGTAACTACAACTAGGACACAATATTTATATAGCTGTGATAGGCGTACCTAGGAAATGGATTTCCAAACCTTAGGCTGGACCTCATTGGTCATGCCTCCCTCTTAAAAACTCACCACAATTTGTGAATATACAAGAGGGGGGCATGGACCAATGAGGTCCAACTTTAAGTTTGGAAATCCATTTCCCAGGTACGTTAACTATTTTTTATTTTTATATTGTCTCAGACGTGCACAAAATTCCCCTAGAAACGGACGTGAACTTGACTCAAGTCCTACTGCCAGGGGTGTTAAAGCTTGTTTATTAAGTAAACGATCTCGGAAATGAAGCTTGAGCTTGGCTTGTTTATTAAATAAACAAACTCGAGTAGTTCATGAGCTTGATTTATTAGATATAACTATTTATTAAGTTTAACTTTTGCTTTTTTTATGCTTGTATAGGTAAAACAAATTACAGTGTTACCTAAATTTTTAAGAAAAAATTACAATTGTATAAAACATATTCTTATTATTTACAATACATTAGGGAATAAGTATCAATAGGAGCTCCGGTTGAATAGTCAACCGGAGCAACCCAATTTTTGCCTGGGGAAGGGGTATTTATGAAAAACATTTACTATTAAACAATACCCTTCTATGTGCTCATAATTACCAAACTACCACTTCCCAATGCAAAAATTGGGTTGCTCCCGTTGAATAGTTAACCGGAGCTCCTGTTCATAGTTAATCTCGAAACATTATACATTATTAACCTTTATTAGTATATAATAAATATTATTAATTTTAAAATTTAAATGAAGTAAGTATATTTAAATATTTTAGTAGGTTAATTATATATATAATCGAGTCGAGCTTTTAACGAGTCGATTATGGGTGCGTTCAAGCTTGGCTTGCTAATTAAACGAGATCGAAAATCATGCTTGAGCTTGACTTGTTTACTAAATAAATGAACGATGCTTGAGCTTGACTTATTTACTAAATAAACGAACGAGCTCGAGTTTTTAACATGTCGAGCTCAAGTTGTTCGAGAGCACCTTTGTTTGATAACCACCCCTACTTAGTGGGTTAACTAGAACCGGGTAGAAACCGGTTCAGTTGAATTGGGTCCACCCGCAACCAGTTACTTGTGTCATCGATCGGTTCCCCTTTATCTAGAGGTAAACTAACTCTATTACTTGTCCATGTGTGAACTATATCTTTCCTTTTTCCACTAACTGTTAGCCTTTATATATATATTTTTTGGCGTATGTTTCATTTTTTTTTTTTTTTGGGTAAACTCAATAACACCACAAGGCACAAGGTGATATGTTTCATTCTTTTTTTTTATGGTAAACTCAATAACACCACAAGGTGATTACTGAAGGCAAGACAAGGAAACACTCACACCACCCATGCAGACCACACACATACCATGCAAACCACACACACCACACATGCAGCCCAAATAAGCTTCACCCAAGAACTTCTCAAAACGGGTATCAACCGTTTGAGATGCTAAGGAACTTATAAGGGACAGCATGCTTGGATAACAATCTGATGTGGAACTAATACACCCAAAATTTTTGTTTTTTTTTTGGTAAACTCAATAACACTACAAGGTGATTACTGAAGCCAAGACAAGGAAACACTCACACCACCCATGCAGACCACACACACACCATGCAAGCCACACACACCACACATGCAGCCCAAATAAGCTTCATCCAAGAGCTTCTCAAAACGGGTATCATTCAAAATGATGAACTCCTAGCAGATGCATGGATAGAGTTATGTTTGCAACCTAACACCCCCACACTTTTTTTCCCTGGGTGTAGGATTCATTCAAAATGATGATCTCCCAGCAGATGTTTGGAAAGTGTAAGTGATCCATACTTTTGGTATTGACATATTTTGGTGTCAAAACAAAGTGTCTAATAGTGCCTTGTGTCATTGACTACAAGCATCAAAGTTCGTGAAGATGAAGATCGAACAAGTTCTATTGAATACATTCAAAGCGTCACCTTCGTCTCACTCATAGGATGGTAAGTGACCTAGATACCTTATACCTTAGGGAAAAATTTACTTAGAATCATATCATTCTATGTATCTTAGTTGACTAGATACAGACTTTCAAGGTCATACGAGGAGTTAGAAATGCTAAACAACCCTTGTTCGGTGTACAGGGGCATAATTCATTGACCGTTGTTCTGATTTAGGTCCATAATATATGAACATTGAAGTCGTCGAAAAGTTTTACAACTTTCGTGAAGGAAGTTTAGGCAAAATTTGGGTCCACCAGTCGACCGATGGCCTACCTGTCGACCGCTCATGGTGACCAATCGACCGCTTGTGTAATATTTTTCTTAGGCTATTTTTTCCAGAGAGTGATTATGAGGGGCCGACCGGTCATGCCACCGATTGACCGGTTCTCATGAAATTGGACTCCTACCTTGATTCTAACTCTTCTAGTGACCCTATATGTTGGGTTTGATCCTCATTCGAACCTATGAAGTTTGACAGAGTTTTAGAGAGTTTCTAAAGAATATTTTAGGTTTTCCAAACCTATTCTCCTATCCTCTTCCACCCTAGAGTATGCAAGATATTGTTTGATAATTCTTGCTTGTTATTCCATTATTGGGATTCAAACTAAGGTTTGTTTTAATCAACCATCAATTCGTTCTTGTTAAGAACAAATTGGTCGGAGTAATCTGAAACCTTTACGAAGGAGATCGATTCGAGAAGGATAGTGGTTATTTGGTCGGAGGAATCTGGAGCCGTCATCGATGGAGATCAATCAGAAGATTGTGGTTTTGGAGATTTAAGAGAAGTACAGGCTGCTGTGATTGATCACAGGACTTGCGAGTACGTGATGACTTTTCGAGGCGTGGAAGACTAAGAACTGAAGGATCGTAGTGTCGACTCTGAAGGAGTCTGGTTCGAGTCTTGTAAGTTTTTATTGACCTTATTTTATCTCTTGTTGGATTAGGTCTCGTGATTTTTCCTAGAAGGGTTTCATGTAAAAATATCTTGTGTTGTGGTTTACTTGTTTCCCTTATTCCGCACTTTATTTTTCACCCTCCCTTAGTTAATAATTTGATTGCATAAATTAAAAATGGTAGATAGACTTGTAGGGAGACCTAGCCACCCCCCTTGAGTTTGTGAGTTCTTGACTCAAACATTGATTTGAGATTCACCGGATTTTTTCAATTGATATCAAAGTGGGTTCACTAATTTATTAGTGCGATCTTATTCTTATATTCGATGAATATGAATCTCCAAAATTAGGAAGGATTCATCTCTTGTCCCCAATTTTTTAATGAGAAAAATTATGCATATTGGAAAGTTCGTATGAGAGCTTTTCTAAAATTCTTGGATGAGAGAGTATAGATCTCTATTAAACAAGGTTGGACCCATCCGATAATGACTATAGATACCAGACCATCCCCAAACCTTCTACTGATTTGACCAATGTAGAGCTTGAAAGTTGTAGATGGAACAATAAATGTCTAAATACAATCTTCATTGCTATCACACCCGAAGAATTTTGGCGTATTTCTAAATGTGACACTTCGAAGATGCATGAGACATTCTTGAACTTACCCATGAAGGGACTACAATAGTCAAGATCTCCAAATTTCAAATGCTTACTTCTAAATTTAAAAATCTGAGAATTAATATTAATGCAACTTTTGATGGTTTTTATGCTGATCTGAATGATATTGTTAATTCTAGTTTTAACCTAGGAGAAAGTATCCGCGAGTCCAAAATAGTTAGGAAGATCTTTAGATTTCTGTCTGAGAGATTTAGATCAAAGGTTACCGACATTGAAGAGAGCAAAAATATTGATGCTCTCAAAATTGAAGAGTTGGTTGGTTCTCTTTGAAGGGGGATCCAGATAAAAAATTATACGGAAATTGGATCCCGATAATCTTTACACCATAGAAAGTAACTAAAATTATTTAAAAGTTTTAGTCATATTATCTCGGTGAATGATGTTCACCGGTAAAGCTAAATCCACTCAAACCGTCAGAACTTTTTGTAGAGATTTCTCGAAGAAATACTAGAAGCTTGACCCTTATTCTTCGCTATCCGCACGAAGCTTTAGAATCTCTCTTTAGAATTGAAGAAGCAAGAAGAAGAAGTTGGAGTAATGATGTAGACTTTGTATCACCAAAAATCCTAAGGTTCAAAACCCTAGAATTGAAGAACCCAACTTGGATGCACCCTTGTAGCTCACGAAAATCCTTAGGGAATACCCTAGGGGCTCACGATTTTGGAGAGGAGGAGAGGGAGAGAAAAGAATTCTGGAGAATTAATGAGAATCCTCCTCCATACGTTTTGGGTGTTGGGGTATTTATAGATTGGATCAAATTCCAATCCTACTCCAACTACAACTTATCCCTTTAGGAGTTATTAAATCCTACGTTAACTATAACTACTTTAGTTATAGTAATCATACTAATTAAAGAGTCATTTTTCAAAAGGGATTCCTTAATTAAAGGAATTAGTCAACAACCAACTAATCCTAATCCAATTAGGATTTCTCTAATGGGGGCGTGAGCACAAGGGGGGCGTGAGCTTTGGGGAGTCTAGGACTCCTAGTTGTAATCCAATTACAACTCTTCTTAATCCTTCTTGCATTCCAACCATTGGAATTTAATTCCATAATAAATAGAGTTATTATTCAATAATTATTCAAGTAACCAAGTCCTAATTCAATTAGGATTACTAAAGTGGGAGCCCCATTCATAGGTTTTAATCCATGGGTTTGGGCCCATATTAAAGGTCCATCCTTATGGGTTTATGGATATGGGTCAAACTCATTTCCCCTTTAATTAGGTTAATTAAATAATTACTAATATAATCCCTTAATTTAAATTAACAATTAATTTAAACCATAGATTAACTTTTAATCTATTTAATTAATGATTAACATTTAATTATTTTTAAATAATTGATTAACTTTTAATCAATCTATGAGTTTGTATTTCTTATGTGAGCATCTCCATGGATTACTCTGGGATATTCTTAACCTGACTTACCCAATGTTATCCCATTGACCCTAAATATGAATTACATTGGAATTGCAAGTGACGTGAGATATCCATATTGCAATTGAATCCCAATGTATGAACATTAACCAATACGGATCTCGACACATGAACTTTTTTAATTCAATCGATCATTCCAATTACATTATCCCTAATGGGCTTTCGAGATTATTTATCCTATCTAACTCATAACCCATTGCACATCATCCGGTTTCCAAGACTTCTGATTAAACCATGAGAAACATTTTCTCATGTAAAACATTTTAAGAAAAACCTTTCGTAAGTATAATATATTTTAAAATAAAATATATTTCAAACTTGTTTTGTTTCAAAACTTGCGCAAGATTTAAGCTTAATTGACTGTCTTAGCCGGAACTTGGATAATCTCTCAAATTAATGAGTATGGATTTCTTGTTTGAAATTCATTATGACTTGAACAACTTTCTGACTATCTAACTGTCACTGTATCGTATTCCTTAAAATAGAGAATACTTTGGTGGAATCAAAACAGTCAGATTACTGCTTAATTATAAATTAACTCATCAGATCTAAGGATCATTGAAACTGTTCAATGTGAATGAGAGACCAACTATCTGATAGTATGTTTATGCAAGAGGTCTCTCATTGAATGCAATCAATCAGTGTACATTTAAGCATCCGTATGCTGATGTGTAGTCTCCACTACAATAGTTCGAGATAGAACTACATCTCAACTATTGAGAACATCTTAGCATAGTGGCAGTCATATAAGTGAAGTGCCCAGCTTTACCCATAGTTGTGACTATATAAAGTATAAGAAACTGGAAAGTTATATCTGCCTATGATAATCTAATCACATAACTTTCCTACAATATATCCTAAGGACCTTTATCGATATCTCATATCGTATAGATCATCTCATGATCATGGTCAATTACCCATAATGAATACACAATAGATAAAGAAGAAGTCTCTATTAATCAAATTAATAAGAATCTTACAATTTAAATGACTTTTCTAGGCATCATGTCTAACACTCTCCAAACTTATGAGTTGAATCTGCACTCATCGAAGAAACCAAAATCAATTGCCTTAAAATCCGTCAAAAAATTTATAGATGGCTCAGATAGTAACTTTGAGGAGGATGAAGAAGATATGACATTTTTTTGTAAAGAAATTCAGAAAATTTCTGAAATTTAATAAGAGATATAATCTGAAAGGACTAAAATCTTTTGAAAATCCTAAGTCCAAACACTTTGAATATAAGAAACATCTTAAAAGTGTGGATAGTAAATCGCAAGGCGTTCAATGCTATGAATGCCAAGACTACAGTCATATTGCTGAAGAATGCTCAAATGAGAAGAAATTTAAGAGCAAGACAAAGGATGATAGTGAATCCAAATTTGAGAAATCAGATAGTTTTTCTGGTAAGAAGACTAAAAATTATATAAACTTCACTACTTCCTTAAACGAGATTGAAGAATTATCTTCAAGTTAAAATTAGAGTGACCAACACTATATTGATGGTGAGGATAGTGGGAGAGTCAAAGTGACTCTGATTGTGAGGAAGACCTCTAGAAAACTTATGATGAACTGTTTGAGGAATACCTAAAGGTGAAAAAGACTCAAATTTTCATGACCAAAAAGGTCAAGTTAATGGAAAAGAAAATTGATGCCTCTGACCAAGTGGCTTCTGGGTTGAAAGCTCTTGTGGCTTAACTAGAGGGAGAGAAGACTTCCTTCCTTATCAAGACTCAACTTCTTGAATCTAATTTACATGTTTGTCTTGATCAAAAGACAAGTCTTGAAATCAAGTTAGTTAACCTTGAGCAAGATCAGAGGTGTGGAGATGAGAAATGAACTCCATCTACCCCGAACACTGAGTTTAGTGATAAAAGGCACCCTCCTGAGAATAGGAAGGACCCTTCTACTCAAAAATTCATTCTTACATATCATACATGTGAAGTGAATGGTCATATTAGGCAATGATTTCCTAAACTTCAAAAAACGCCCAATCATGGTTCTAAGAACCAAACCAATTTTAATGAGAATCTTCAAAAAAGAGTTGATATCCTAGTGGATATGTCTTGGAAGTTAAAACGATGATATATTGAATATCTATAATAACTCTAGACAGTGGCATGGTTGGGACACTCCTTATGCTAAATATAAAAGAGGAAACAAGAAGAATCATAATGGCCGCCATAATTCTAAGACTCAATATATCCTAGAATAGGAGGAATAGGAGGAAGAGGTGAAAGGTCATACCTACCTCAACTGAAATGGTTAGAGACCAAATGATCAATCAAACTGCTAGAACCGTTTGGGTGAGAAAGGAAGACTTGAAGGGCTTCACTTATCCCGTGTCTATCATAGCTTAGGGTATGCTGTTATTGTCAAATCTTGTCTTGATGCTATGATATTTGTGTAAACTAGTAGCGTTTTTTTTTTTACTAGTTGTTATTTGCTTTGGTATGTTTTTATGTTTTATTTATTTTAAAAAAATTTAAAAACATTGAAAAACTATAAATTTCAAAAATATTTTTGTTATGTTACTCTTGTTTGACTTGCAAAATTTGCATTTCTTATGTGATCTTTATTTCTATACTCATCAAAGGTTGAATATGAGTTTGTTGCTGATTGAGGATATATCACCTTCATAGTCTCTTGGTTAGGCTGACAATTAGACTAGTTTTATCTTGCATAGTTAGAGACTTATTCATGTGTGTATACTTCACACTATCACATGCACTCTGACTGATTCTGTTGAGAGGTCTAATTTCTAATCTATAGGTGATGACTTATCCCTAAGTGTGACCTAGGATGACCAAACTAGAATGATCATATTATTAGTCATCCCCATTTTGTGTATCCTCTATGAGCAAAAATTGATGTAATGAAAATGGCTACCTATTAGGATATTGTGAAGCTACTATTGGGTGCAAACGGCTAGTAATGACTACCTATGCAAGTAGTAGGTATCTATCTGAATTGCTAGTGTGAAAGCCCCTACTGTCAATAGAGAAGAGCTACCTACTCTAATAGTGTGAAAGCCATCATTACATGAAAATATATGTTCATATAAAGAACATTAAAAGATATCTTACAAAGTGAGGAGGTATTTGACCAAAGTAAAAGAAAAAAATATGAGTTAAATTAAAATGGATAAATGTGCACTAAAATGTAAAAAAATAAGCATTTCTAGATCTAACTAGGTTTGATTTCTTAGATTTGAGTCTCCGGGAGTTCCCTTAGTGGTTAATGTTATATCCTTAGAAAATGAGAGAAACCTTGATTTAGTATCTAGTTAGACCACTAGTGGTTAATGTTATATCCTTAGAAAATGAGAGAAACCTTGATTTAGTATCTAGTTAGACCACCTACTACACATAAAGCTTCACTTTTGAACTATTCACTAATTGTGACTAAGTGAATTGGCTATGCTTTAGCATTTCGTGAGATTTAGTTAGATGTTTTATCCTCAATTGGACTAACTAATCATATTCTCCATTGACTGTTACTCCGATTTGGGTCAATAATATATGAAAATTGAAGCCATCGAAAAGTTCTACAACTTTCGTGAAGGAAGTTTAGGCAAACATCTGGGTCCACCGGTCGACCGCTCATGGTGACCTATGGACTGCTTGTGTAATATTTTTGTTAAACTATTTTTTCCAGAGACTGATTATGAAGGGTTGACCGGTCATGCAACCGGTCGACCGGTTCTCGTGAAATTGGACTCCTACCTTGATTCTAAATCTTCTAGTGACCCTATATATATTGAGTTCGATCCTCATTCAAACCTATGAAGTTTGAGAGAGTTTTAGAGAGTTTCTAAGGAATATTTTGGGTTATCCTAACTCATTCTCCTATCCTCTTCCACCCTAGAGTATGCAAGACATTGTTTGATCATTTTTATTTGTTATTTCATTGTTGGGATTCAAACTAGGTTTGTTTTAATCAACCATCAACTCGTTCTTGTTAAGAACAAATTGGTTAGATCCGAAGCATTTGAAAAAGAGATCGATCCGAGAAGGATCGTGGTTAGTTGGTTAAGGAATTTGGAGCCGTCATTGATGGAGGTCGATCAAAGATCGTGGTTTTGGAGATCTAAGAGAAGTACAAACTATTGCGGTTGATCACAGGACTTGCGGGTACGTGATGACTTTTCGAGGCATGGAGGACTAAGAACTGAAGGATCATAGTTTCGACTCCAAAGGAGTCATGTTCGAGTCAGCTTGTAAGTTCTTGTTAATTTTATCTTAGTGATATTTCTTGCTGGACTAGGTCCTGTGGTTTTTCCTGTAAGGATTTCCACATAAAAATACCTTGTGTTGTGGTTTACTTGTTTCCCTTATTCCGTACTTTATTTTTCATCATTCATTCGTTAATAATTTGATTGCATAAATTAAAAAGGGTAGATAGACTTGTAGAGAACCTAGCTACCCCCTTGGTTTTGTGAGTTCTTAACTCAAACATTGATTTAGGATTCACTGGATTTTTTCATAAAGTTTGGGAAGGAAGCAAATTATCTCTACTATTATAATGAGAGGAGGGTGTGAGCGTTGAAATTCTCTCATATTATGTTACCTTAAAGCCAAACAATAGGAGGCAGTTTAGTGTTTTTTGACACGTAGTGATGGCTGTGGTAGAGAAAGTTTGGGAAGCAAATTATTTCTACTATTATAATGAGAGGAGGGTGTGAGCATTGAAATTCTCTCATATTATGCTACCTTAAAGCCAAACAATAGGAGGCGGTTTAGTGTTTTGTGACACATAGCGATGGTTGTGGTAGAGTAAATTTAGGGGTGACACATCTTTATTCGAGTACAATAGTTGGGATAAAGTAGAAAAGACTTATGAGTTTCCTTGAATATAACTCTTTGGGACAGTTAAGGGTTACTAGAGAAAATATCCTTCATTCTTTGTCAAATTTTCAGTTATATCTTTATCGTTTACACTTTCAAATTCTAAATTATATAAGATTATTCAATGTTTTTTTTTTAAAAGCCCATTAAATGTAGGGCTTTTGGGCGGAGTTCAATTAGATTCGAATCAAAATAAGCTTGATATATATAGGCCCAAGCCCTATTTTTTTTAGTTGTATTGGGCCCAATTGGGCCCATCCATCTCTAGTTTTAATAATTATATTATATTGCTAAAGCCCATCTTCCTAATTGCTCTCGCCTCTTTCCTTCTCTCGCATGCATCACAAGTGCAGCCCACTTCTTTGGCATAAAGAGTGAGTGACATTCAAGGAAAGTGGCAGCTAATGCTAAAAGCCAAAAACAAACCACATATAAAGAAGGAAAATAGTCACCTCCTCGGCCGAGGAGGTGAGTTACCGTCTCGTCCCCCCTTTTGGGGCCACGTGTTCCCTTTTTTACTTCAATTAACTTTGGTTAAGATTCGGTCACTCCTAAGGTTCACACATTTACCCTTGGTTTTTAGAAAAAAAATATTAAAAGAAAAATTAACCACATGAGGTGGTTAATTTTTTAACCCTAGTTCAAAAGGTTTGTGAGAGCGAGGAGGAATTGTCCCCTCGGCACGATGAGGTGACTATTGCTTTATAAAGAAAGCTTAAATTCAAACTTCAAAGCAGAAAGAGAGAATGGTGAGTTTATGTGCAATGTCTACAGTCAGGAGGTAGTTAGAGCCAACTGTCAACAAAATTTGGATATCTTCAACCGCCATTGTATTTTTTGAACAATGCCTACTACTGTTTTCATAACCGGACAGGCTTCAAACCGGTAGAGTCGCTGGTTCCTGGTTCCACCGGTCAGGTTCGACCGTGTACTTTTTGCAAGAAAAACAAATTTTTTTCTTATCTTTTCCTAATTTTCTCAGTTTTGACTGGTTCCCACCAGTTCTGCCACCGGTTCTATTGGTTCCAACCAATTCTCAAATAGTTCCGGTTTTGAGGGTTTTGGGAACCGGCGAGATGGCCGGTTCCGGTTTTATAGGCCGATCCGGTCTGGTTCTGACAACACTGATGCCTACAACCTATTTTGAAGCAATCTTTCAATGGCTGAGGTTTTTTTTTAAATGTAGATTACAATAATCTTTAACAAAGTTTATCTTAACTTTTGTCTTGCTTCCTTGTCAGAATGATACAGTATGAAATCAGATCGAGGGCTGTAAAACAAATTAATGAGGTTGATACCTAATAACTAAAGACCTGCTGAAGAATTTGATACCCCTTTAATAAGGTCTTTTAGATTTCACAAATCTGATATTTGTGAAACTTCAATATGTTTCATATCAACCTAAACTTCACAATAAGCTGAACAATCTAAAATCATATATTGATTACAGGATTAACGTTATAATAAGAACAAGCAAGTCATCAACAAATAAACATTATACTTTCATCAATTATACAACAGACCTACCTGCTCAGCTCTCACAACAGATATAGCATTAGTTTCAGCATCTCCATGTAAGTAGATGGAAATACTGATGAAAAACCAATATATTTTTGACTCAAACCTTATACAAAGCATTCCGATGCACAAACCCATTCCAAAAATTGGTCCAATCGGGTTAATTATTCCCCTAAATTTGAGAATGTCAACTGATGGGCAAGCAGGGTCTTCTCATCATTGTCGTCAATATCAAGATTGTCCTCTTCGTAATCTATTTCAATAACGCTTCTTGCCTTCCCATACAGCTCATCTGATTCAGAGAATTGAACTTCAGAATATTCTCCGCCCGTAGTCGGATTGTCTGACTCTATCTGTTCCATCTCTGATTCAATTAATGCGTCCATCCGTGCTCGCTCCTTGTCTCTTGGATAGGTGCAGTAGAGGAAGGAGTAGATGAAGCAACAGAGAGCCATTGGAATACCTATTGCAGTGTAAAGTGCCTTGGCCAGCGATGCCGCATTCTCTCTATCTGTTGCAACCTCTACAGATTGGCTGGATCCTTTAGGAACCGGTTTATAACCATAAACATGTTGAGCTAGAATCCCAACTACAGGGGGAGCAAATGATGATAGTATGGATTCAAAAGACCGATCTAGAGCATAGATGCTCGATCGTGATTTCTCAGGAACTATCTCTGCAAATATTGGACTGTGTACAACATATATATGAATTGTTAATAAGTAAATAAAGATATAGACTTCTAAATTCCATCATTCCATGTAAAAAAAGATCTTAGTTTTGGCCGTTTCACAATATATTGTTTCTTTGCATAAGATGACAAAGGTGCACAAGCATGGAAATGAATCACCATCCCATCTCTCCAAAGATGTCTCTTTCTTCAAAGAAAGATAGACTTAGTGGAATGATACTGACCATCATTTGTTGACACTTATTTCTGGGCCATTCCTCGTATAAGTTTTGGAATGTCCAAAAGTATGCGTTAAACATATGACGATCTCCTAGTGTGGAACCTAATGACTAGTGGCTCCCATATCATGCATGTCCCATGTGCACTATTGTGCAATTTGTGCTGTCTTTATTGATGAAGCTATGCTTCCGGTGTAATCTCTTTCCCCCCCACCAAAGCTGTTAGTAATCAAGTGAAAGGAAAGAAAGTGATGGGTTAAAAAACCTACTTGTTTGTACCTGCAGCATTCCAGGATATGCACAACCCCATGATGAACAAGACTAAACCATGCGTGAATGCTGTGGAGGGATCGTCGGGTAAAATCAGCAGCAGTAGTGCTGCCAGAGGGATGGCCGACCCCGAACTTATCTGTGATAGAATTATCCTGCCAGAGTTCGGTAAACGCTTCGAAAGGATATCTCCCATTTTTCCTCCAAACAATCCCCCAAGTGAACCAGCAACTACAAACAAGGCCATGAGGAATGCCGTTTTTTCATGGGAGAAGCCAATCAGCTCTAACCACATGGGGGCAAATGACAAAGCTGACCATGGGAATGATCCAGTGACACCCTGAGCTACGATTATCTGGAAGGATGGAACTCTCACCACCGATTTGGCTTCCTTAAACAGGTCCTTCATTTCTGACCATATTGGTTTACGTGGACCTTGATCTCTAGCTTTACTACCACCATCTGCAAAACGTGGATCATTTGCAAATAGGCGGACAAGAACACCTACCACAACACTTACTAGTCCAACAAGATGGAAGGAAATTCTCCAACCAGGGATCCCCATAAATGATGTTGAAGCTATCAATACTGAGCAGAGGCCACCGATGATTGAGCCGATGTTGCCTGTTAGTTGTAGCCATCCAAAAGCCATACCACGATTGTTGTCATCAGTTGAGTCAGCAACAAGGGACATAATGGCAGGTGTAACTATGGCAAGCCCAATGCCATTCAAAGCCCTGGAGACTGCCACCTTAACAACAAAAAGGAGACAAAAGTTAGAATAACGGTAGGCAGCTAGTAGTGCTATGGATAAGTGCATCAATGTTCAATTCGAGAGGTTGTAAAGATTAAAGAGCACAACTCAGGAAGAACATTTTATTTTTCATTTTTCCTTTTCTATTCTTTTTGTATTTTGTGTATCATTTAACTAAGTGAGCCTGTGCATGATAGTTTTAATCAGTCCCACAAAAACAGCACCTGGGCGCTGGCAATGCCCCTATTGGCACATGGGTCCTACCCCACCAGATTGGAGACCTCAGCGCCAGAGATCCATCTCCAGCGACTCCAAAGCCTCAGCACATCTAGCGCATTCTGCGTATGAGACACATTTCCATCATCTTGGAGCCTTCGGCAAGTGAAACTGAATCCATCAATTCCAATGTCCTAAGACAACATCTTTGAAAATGGGGAGCTAGAGCCTAGAGGCCGTAGGTTTGGTGGCAAGAAAATCGAGGAATCTCTGACTCAACAGACATCCGAGGGCAAACATACAAATCAGTCAATTTCGGCTAGATACTATGGGGATGGTTTCCTTCCAATCGCAAATGTACTTCAACTATTTTCCCCCCCACCCTAGAGGTGTTTCATCAGCATACTGTTGGGGCCTAGACAAATAGAGCGGCGATGTCAGGCGGTGTCGACTACAATGTCCTAAGACAACATCTTTCATAAGGGGGAGCTAGAGAGGCTGTAAGTTTGGCAGTCAGAAAATCAAGGAATCTCTAATCCAACAGACATCCTTAGGCAACCAATTTTGGGCAGATACTATGGGGATGGTTTCCTTCCAACTGCAAATGTAATTCAACTATCTTCCCCCTCACTCTAGAGGTGTCTCGTTAGCACCTCATTGCGGCCTAGGCAGATAGAGAATGCCCGTACCCCTAAAGCGGCGATATCAAGCATTGTTGAGCATTGCGTCATCCATTGCCCATTATGGGACAGAAGTACTTGTCTCTCATGTTGGAGATATGACATATATAAACTCCTGGTACTCAGAAGAAAGAAGAGGCTCCTCTCTGACGATCCATATACCCCCGTGAGAGGATTCTACTCAATGTTACCTAGTTTTTCGGTTTGCTTGGTTCGAATTTGGGTTTGCGATTTGCAATTCGCCACTCGAGAGTCTAGATTGAACCTGGTTCGCTAGGGGTCAGATGAGATAATTCGTTTCTCGGCTCGTTTAGGTTGTTTAGTTTGGTTCGCTAGCTTGGTTCGCTTATTATACATATATATACACACAATCATATAAATAAATATATTATAAATATTTATTTAAAAAAAACAAAAAATATTTCCTTTTATGAACGGTTCGCGAACCCAAAAGTCAAATTTGCCGAACCCAAAGTATAAATTTACCGAGCCCAAAGAAAAAAATTACCTAATCCAAACAGAAAAATTGCCGAACAAGAGCTATTGGGTTTAGTTTTAGGGTTCACACAATTTTAGGAACCAAATGAACTGTACCACAAACTGGTTCGTGGTTCAGTATAGTAGGTAGTGAATTAGGTAACTCTGATTTCTACCACTATGGAGTCACATTTCTTTGCGAGCAAATGGGATTCTGTGGGTTAGGAAAGAACATGAGCACGGGGCACAAGATGAATATCTTTCTCTCTCAGTCCGGTAAGAGGCTACACTCATGTCTTCCTTTGGGCTCCACCATCCCATTCCCTATCTTCCAGATACTTGTTTCTATCAGGGCAACAAAGGTTGAACAACAAGGCAAACGGTTTAGGCGGTCTCACGAGAGCACCTCCTTGAGCCCATCACTACTAAACTTAACAACATCATCACCTTGGTCCACATCATGTCATCACCACAACATTATCCATCCCTGTAAAAGGCTTCATAGGTTCTTCCACCTAGGAGCATGCCTTGATTTTTTTAGATCTTTTGTTCTATACATGAATTAGTTTCATTTTTTTTTTCATTTGAATAAACAAGTCCACGATCCCCTTTGAAAGCTTCACGCTTCCCTACACACAAATTTCAAATTTCTTCTTGCCTCAACATATTTGAGTATTTCACTTTTCATATCCACACTTCTTTATCAAGAACTCCATACTAATAAATTTATCTTGAGAAAGCAACTTGAATCGGCAAAGTCTATACAGCCATAGTCAAGTCATAACTTCAATGATGCCTCCTAGTCATTGCAAGTTCTTTAACCAAACTCCTAATGCATTGTGATATTGTGGCACTCCTGTTTTCTCTTTGCTTCTAATGTTTCATCTCTTGTTGGGTTAGAAGGAAACTCAAAACTTCTAAAGTTGAATTTCCAAGCTTACAACAATAACAAGATACTAGTTTAAACAGGACAGGAACAACAAGGTCATCTCCAACTTCTTTCCTGTGAAACTTATTAATCTCAGCTACCAACAATTTCCCTCTACTAAGAATCTGAATAAAAGGGAAACTCTACATTAAACAAGGACTTATCAAGCATTAAAACAGACAAAGAAACATTCCCGCAATCGGTAATATCGAAAACAAAGTACCCAGTTTCAAATTCTACATAAGCACCCTTAAAATCCAAAGCACCCCAATTGGATCTGCTCATCTACCCATTCAAGAACTGCAGAGGTTATAAAATACTAAATTATCCCAAATTAACTCCATAACAAGATCCATCACAGTTCAATCTATAGCATCTACTAATCCTTCAATCCTATCCAATCAAACCCAGGAAGAAAATATAACCAAATTGCCATTCCCCCAATTGGAAATCCAAGAAACCACCAAACCCAATATAATAATTAGAACAACAATAAGGAAAAAAAAACAGAGAATCAAGAAAAAGAGAATAGAGAGGGACCTGAAAAAAATTAGAGGAGAAGCCGACGAGGAAGGTGGCGGCGGCCCAGAGGAACGCGCCGAGTGCGATGACGTGGGCGCGATTGTAGCGCACGGCCAAGTAGGCGGCGAGTGGATAACACGACGACTGAACAATCGATCGGTAGAGAGTGAGGGAGCCAAGGCCGGTGGGGTCGGTGTGGAGGGCGACTCCGACCTCCTTGTAGACGCCGGGGAGAAGAGACTCGTCGGCTCTCTCCATGATTCCGGCCAGGTTGACCAGAATCAGCGTCAAAGTCTCTGCTTTCATCTTCTTCAACTTCATCTTCCTGTTTCGCTCTCTTCTGCTCTGCTCTCTGTAGAGAGAGAAAGAGGAAGAGGAAGAGGAAGAGTACTTTTTTATTTATTTTTAATTCAAAGTTGAGGATTGTTTGACTAGACTGGATTGAAGATATTGACTGCGCGTGACTAACAGGTATCTCCCTGCCCTTATATTTCAAAGTTATCGGCATGCTTAGCACAACGCGCATTTGACTATGCAGTCAAATGCCATGGCCACGTATCCTTTAGCACCTCTTTAACTCTTGGTTAAGCTTAAAAAAATTATTAAGGTATATGTATATATCATTCTACTGATAAAAGTACAATGAGTAACCTAAATTTTACATTGACAAAAATACCTTTTAATTTTATTAAATCATTCTACTAACTTAGGTTAAAAGAAGTTTAAAGAGTTTTAAATTAAAACATTCATACCATGAAAAAAAAAAGAAAAAGGTATAGTAAGAAAAAAGGTATAGTTGGTTTATAACTGAGTAGCACTCCTTCTCTGTCCTAATCATGTATCAATTCTCCTCCTTTGTATTGATTAGCATTCATTGATACGTATTGGGGGTGGGATGTCTAATTAGAATTCTATTGAATACAACTTACTATTACCAGCCTTCTAATACTATTAAAAAGTATTAGAATAGATAAAGTGTATCGTTTTACCAAACGGAAGGACAACTGAAAGTTTCCCCTTGATAGAAGTTAAGAGGCAATAGAGGAGATGTTAATTGCCAGCCCCAGATTTCATAGGTGAGAAAGAGTACTCTACTTGATCTCAATACGACCCCTTGGGCTACTCTAAGGACCTGTCAAGTTCAAGGAATACAAAATCAGAGATAAAAAAATGGTTCATGGTTCATACTCTAACACTCTTGCCTGTATCAATTCAATATTGAATACTCATTCGATCACCTGCTTATGCTTTCTTATTTCATGTTCCGTCTTTTTTACTTTTTTTAGGTCGTCTAGCCTTGTTGGCCGTTGTGGGTTCCTATGTCCAACAGTCGGTTTACCCTGAAACAAGACCATTGGAGAATCTGACAACCCACTTGGCTGACCCGGGGCACAACAACATTGTGGACATCCTGATCCCCAGATCGGTTTTGTTGTTGTGATGGAAGTTTAATCCAAACTCACTGTATAACTCCATGTAATCATCTATATATCTTGATCTATGTAAGTTTAGTAGTAGTTACTATCTGTTATCCTCATCATGATACTGAAATTAATTTGTAACTTTTTATTTATATTTATGTTAAACAATTTTTAAAAAAATTATCCGATCCTTTTTCCTACTGCAGATAGAACCCATCGATCTTGATTCTTGAACAACACATGACAATGAAGAAGAAAACAAATTTAACGTGGAGTTCTATCTAAAACTAACATTTAGATTACATCAGATATTAATATATTTTCTTCCTTTGTAATTATATCAAAATCCAAGAATATGAGAGGCGTGCCATTTGTTTTAAAGATGAACACTGACAGAGCAATTGGAAATTGCATAGATCAATTGGAAATTGCATAACAGAGAAGCAGCATGCCATCTTATGTTAAGACCAAGTTTGTTTGATTGTTTTTTTTTTTTTTTGGTAAACTCAGTAACACCACAAGGTGAGTACTGAAGGCAAAGAAGGGAAACACACACTCACACCCCACATGCAAACACACACACACACGACACACATGCAGACAGACCACACACGCAGCCTTGTTCAGACATAATTACTACAAGCAAGAGAATGACATGGAAAAGATCCCTGAACATACATCAGTCAAAATCTTCAATATTGCACTACGGATATAAAATTTTTTTGGGAAGCTTCCTTCAGGTTGGGGTTCAAGCCAATTCTGTAGAAGAATTAGCACTCCATGATTTAAGAACTCTATATCATCCTAATTTTGGGAGTCACTTTTATTAATGGTGTTAGGCACAACCCAGTATGAAGTTTATGTAGATGTAATTACCCCTAAACCTTTCGTGTATTTTTTACGAAGCAAGAATTTCAAACATTTTAAAACTCTTTAAGGTTATCTTGTTATTTTGTTATCACTATCAATAAGGACTCTCTATTAGTAGAGATTTGGTAGGACTCTATTATTAATAAAAAAAAATCATTTCTTATCTTAAGTTATTAGGTTAAAACAATTATGTTATTCAAGCAGCATTGAATCGCATTGAATCATTCTTAGGTATGACTACCCCGAACCTCAAACTTTTCTGTTAATGGGTTCTCCATTTGAACATGGGGCTTATTATTAATGCTGCATTGGTGGAGGCTGTAAGGCCCGACCAGCCCATAAGCCTGACTTTAAAAGTGAATTTACGTGATGTTGAACACCCATGTTAGTAGAGTGGAGAAAATCAAAGTTAATGTATGGTCCTTACAATCTTATGGGAGTGTTTCAATGAGAGCTCTTGGCTTTGAAGATTATTGCATAAATTATTTGGCTCTCATGCCAAATATCCATTGATGTACTGCACTTTATACACTCCTTGTAATGCTGATTCGATGTTCATGCTTGCCATGATCCTATGATGCTTATATTATATATGGCTCTCTTTTATTTAAGCTTGCAATAAAAGATTTGATCTAAATCGCATTGTTTTTTTATTCATTCATCAATAGTGTTTTATATAAATGAGGCTAGAGGGTTGTTACGTTGTTGAGGTTAAAATTCAATATGAGTTTATGTCTGCAGATACCAAGCCTCTTGAGTTCCTAATGCTATGGCTATCATGCTTATATACACCTAGCACAGGCAATAGGTTACTTCCACACCATTTTCTTTTATTTAGGCATGATATATGCAGGTTATGCTTAGTTGTGTACATAATTATTTAGGCAAGATACAGGTTGTGAGACCAGTGAAGGAGAGAACACAAAAAAATATGAGTGTACAAGGTTTCAACTCATTGTATTATCCACTGTTTAAATCACTTTCCAGTTAAAGTTGACTCATGTTTATTTTACTTTTTACTTATTTGTTGAACTACATGCAGTCCTTGAAACAAACTTCTAAATATTTCCTCCAAATAACAGAAGAGATAGAGGATTCGGATATCAACCTCTAGGATGTCCGAGTGGTAGGCTATTTATACAATGTTAATTTACTGAGTGTTTAGAAATTTAATGCAAAAAATCCATGATTACATGCAAAATCATGCTCTTCTACCCAGTTTTTGAGTTATCTTATCTTGATCCATTTAATATGTGGCTTTTTCTCAACCGTGATGTTTTTTAAATAACCTGTCCTAAATGCCAATTTTAACCGAGTAATATTTTGTTGGGGTTCGGGTTTGAATGGGTAGTATAAGTTTACAACTCAATTTATATAATAAAACAAAAGAAGAATCTCTTTGCCCCCACCCACAAGGATGACTTATAGTCATTGTTATAATATATGTTAATTTACTTATTATTTTATATTACTTAGTGCTCATTAATAATTTAAAAAAAAATTCTAGATTAAAAAAAAACCATCCTTTTTTTTTGAAACAAATCCCATCTTTTGGAGTGATTGCTTCGGGTTTACTCACTTAAAAAAACATTTCTTAAATTTTATTAATAAAAATTAATACGTGCAAAGCACGTGCACCCTTACTAGTATATATATATATATATACATTAAGCAGAGAACCCGTGGAATGCACGATAATAATTAAGAATATTTATAATTAAATAATATTATTTATTTTTTTAAATATTAAATAATATATTTTTGAAGAATATTTCATACATTTTATTTTTAATAGAATTAGTTTTTATTAATTGATATAAATTATTATTTGTATTAATTAATTAATGTTATAATAATAATTTATTATTATTTTAATAACATTTATAAGAAAATCATAAGTTTTTAATATTAAACTTAAATTAATACACCCAAAAATTGGAGATAAGAGCGAATTCTACAATGGTGGATATAGATAGGGCTCTAGGATCCTGTAAGAGTTGGAGATAAGAGAGGAGTCTATAATAGTAGAGATAGAGAGGGCTTTAGGATGAAATAGTGGGTCTCAAATTTGAATGGTGGAGATTAAAGAGAAAAATCACATGTCATCTCTAAAATAGAACTTATGAGATTGGAGGGATTGAAGTTTGGAGAGCAAAGAAAAAAATATTATTTCTTTATATTATAGTAGTAGATATATATACTAGTGGAGACCCGTGCGATGCACGGATGTGGAAAACAATTATAATTTTTTTCAAAAATAAAATATATTAGAACTAACAATTCATAAGATAAATATTATGCAATTGTTAAAATTTATAATTAGAAAAATGAAGAACAAAACATACGGTTGTTGCTATGAAAAATTAAGAAGAAACAAATTAAAATAGAAGGTTAGATTTACATTTCTAACTTTTAAATCATTTTGATCAAATCTACTCGTGATGAATATCACAACTGTTTTGTCCGTGTTGGTTGTCCGCATATAAAGGCTATCATTCACGAATCAAGGTATGACGTGCCTACAAAATCAGAGACTCGTTGTGGAATAACTTTAATTCGCATTCTCTAAGTATTTTACCTTGTAAGAAACATTAATTGAGGGAAGCATAAATATGAATTCAAAAATGAAAAATAATGCCCAACATATATGACCGCCAAAATTATACATGCAACTTGTGGCATTTTGGAATCTCAATGAATGTGTATCAAGCAACCTATTTGCAAATGAACAAAGACACATTCACCCCTGATTAACACAAACAATAAAAGAAAGAAAGGAAAAAAAAAAATTAAACCAGAAGCAGTAGACCATAATTCTATAGATAAACATATACGAAAGCCCGTGAAAGTTCAGAATTTTAAGATACCAACTTACAGAAGAAGAGGTGATGGCAGATCCAAATCCAAAAGTCTTAAAGCAACTATCAACAATCTTCCCCGCTTAACAGCTAAATAGGTAGGTGTATTGATAGTGTGGTACACCCATTCTACACCCGATAAAGTTGATATAGGTTGGTATGCCTGAATCACAAACCAAATCATTTTCATATTGAGTGTACCAATTTTGGTACACCCACATTACACACAAGCCAAACTAAGGAAGTTGAGGACTTGAGGTGTATCATTTGTAAGTACATCTCCCATGTACAGAATGAAAAGGTGATGGTGTCTCTGAGTCTCTCTACCCATCTGTCGTTTGGAATATAGAGGGATACAAGGTTGTCCTGCACTGTTTACCTGGCTGCTAGGAGAGTCATGGTAGCGGGAATTGGAATTGGAATTGGAATTGGAATTGGTGGAGATGGCACTCTGAAACATCTTGTTCACAATAGCTGGCGCTAAAGACTGTTAATGTTATGATCGAGTCCCCTGCTCGTAAGTTGTAATCAATTTACTGTAAACGACTCTAGCACAACCAACAACTTCGTTGGTGAGCTTGCTCACAATAGAGGGATGGGTCGTGGTTCTTTTATATTGTTTGATATAGAAAGTTTTAACTCTTAATTTCATAAATGAAGATTGGAGGGAAGAAGGGGCATGGGGATGAAGAACGTTGTGAGTCCCTTCGTTTTCTTCAACAAATGAAAATGAATGAAGTATTACTATTATCATTTAATTAAGTCATCAATGTGGTTTAAATTAAGAAGTTATCGTACAATTTAATTAGGTAATAAATGGGGAATACGAATAAAAAGAGAGGGAAGAGGAAGTAGCAGAATCCCTTCGTTTTCTTCAACAAATGAAAACGAATGTGGTATTACTATTATCATTTAATTAAGTCATTAATGTGGGTTAAATTAAGAAGTTATGCTTACTATTTAATTAGGTAATAAATTATGGTCACCATTTAATTAAATAAGGAGGACATTGTGGCATTATCTAATTGGTTTAATTAGAAGGAACTCACCACATCAACATACACTTGGCATCAACTGGAAGAGAGAATGGAAGAATGTGAGGCATGTCACGTGACATCAATAAGCATATAGTATTAGTAACGGAAGTTCTTTATAGAGACGGAATAATTTCTGTTTCTATTGATATTAAGAGTATTAGTGACGGAAATATTTCCGTCACTATTAGGTCTAGATTATTAGTGACGGAAATAATTCCGTCACTATTGGGTTTAGATTATTAATGACGGAAATATTTCCGTCACTATTAGGTCTAGATTATTAGTGACGGCAATAATTTCGTCACTATTGAGTTTAGATTATTAGTGACGGAAATAATTCTGTCACTACAACTCATTATATAAAAAATAATTTCAGAAACAACAAAATCTAATTTTTTTCCCCCCAAACTTTTGGGTCTCCCGCCTAAACTCATCTAAAGCCAAAGCCCAAAACTAAGTTTCCCCCCCAAACTTTTTTTTAATGAATTTTAATCTTCTGGATTGTTTTCAGGTGAGGAACAAATCTCTCAAGGTGATTTTTCTCTAGCGAGTTGCAGCCATCATCGCTCGGTGTGCCCTGTGTACGAAGCCAGTGGTGGCCGGCAGAAGATTTCATGCCCGGCGGTTTGGTGTTCGGATTCATGACCGGCGGTTTGGTCTTGTGTGTCGTTGTCATCATCTTGGGGGGTTTGGGTTTGGGTTAGTGTTGCTGTGATTGCTATTGGTTTGCCATTAGCTCCTGCTATGTTTCTGAGGTAAAGCGATGGTGCCAAGTCTTCTTCTTGAAGAAACCCACTGTTAGAAAGTCTATTCACAAGAGGAAAGAGAATATTTGAAGAGAAAAAATAAACCCTGTTGATTTGGATACGGTGAAAAACACCCTAACCAACTAACTCTTCTTCTTTGCTATTGATTGAAGTATATTGGGAGATACCCAAATGAGATTATCAAGAGACCATTATTCTTATTCAAACAACTCCAAATCATTCTCACTATTATCGCTCGTAGTCGGCTCTTCTATGTACTTATTGATGATGAAATCCCTGTATTCTTTGTAGATTTGGGTATTTTTGAGATCGAGCTTCCATTGAAGAACTCTTTCAGAGAAATTTTCTCGGTTTCGTGGAAGGGAAGAATCAGTGGAGATCAGAGATCCAGCTATCAAGCTCTTCAGGAGGATGATTCTGTTGCCGGAAAGTCGGATTCCGGCTGATTCTTGAGAGAAATCCGATCTGGAGTGTGGATTTCAAAGATATTTTTTTTTTTAAAAAAAAGGGCATTAGTGATGGAAATTATTCCGTCACTAATATTAATTTAATATTAGTGACGGAATAATTTCCGTCACTAATGTCTTTCCGTCACTAAATTCGAAGTTTAAATTATCAATATTAGTGACGGAAACTTTCCGTCGCTACTAGTGACGGAAAAATATTTCCGTTACTAATAACCTTTAGCCACGGACACATTAGTAACGGATTAGCGACGGATAGTTTTCCGTCACTAATAGTAAATAGTGACGGAAAATCAAGCATTAGTGACGGAAAATTCCCGTCATTGCTCGGTAGTTTTCTTGTAGTGTGCAACTTGTGGCATTTTGGAATCTCAATGAATGTGTATCAAGCAACCTATTTGCAAATGAACAAAGACACATTCACCCCTGATTAACACAAACAATAAAAGAAAGAAAGGGGAAAAAAAAATTGAACCAGAACCAATAGACCATAATTCTATAGATAAGCATATACGGAGGCCCGTGAAAGTTCAGAATTTTAAGATACCAACTTACAGAGGAAGAGGTGATGGCAGATCCAAATCCAAGAGTCTTAAAGCAACTATCAACAATCTTCCCCGCTTAACAGCTAAATAGGTAGGTGTATTGATAGTGTGGTACACCCATTCTACACCCGATAAAGTTGATATAGGTTGGTACGCCTGAATCACAAACCAAATCATTTCAATATTGAGTGTACCAATTTTGGTACACCCACATTACACACAAGCCAAACTAAGGAAGTTGAGGACTTGAGGTGTATCATTTGTAAGTACATCTCCTATGTACAGAATCAAAAGGTGATGGTGTCTCTGAGTCTCTCTACCCATCTGTCGTTTGGAATATAGAGGGATACAAGGTTGTCCTGCACTGTTTACCTGGCAGCTAGGAGAGTCATGGTAGCGGGAAATGGAGAGCGGGAATTGGAATTGGAATTGGAATTGGAATTGGTGGAGATGGCACTCTGAAACATCTTGTTCACAATAGCTGGCGCTAAAGACTGTTAATGTTATGATCGAGTCCCCTGCTCGTAAGTTGTAATCAATTTAGTGTAAACGACTCTAGCACAACCAACAACTTCGTTGGTGAGCTTGCTCACAATAGAGGGATGGGTCGTGGTTCTTTTATATTGTTTGATATAGAAAGTTTTAACTCTTAATTTCATAAATGAAGATTGGAGGGAAGAAGGGGCGTGGGGATGAAGAACGTTGTGAGTCCCTTCGTTTTCTTCAACAAATGAAAATGAATGAAGTATTACTATTATCATTTAATTAAGTCATCAATGTGGTTTAAATTAAGAAGTTATGCGTACAATTTAATTAGGTAATAAATGGGGAATACGAATAAAAAGAGAGGGAAGTGGAAGTAGCAGAATCCCTTCGTTTTCTTCAACAAATGAAAACGAATGTGGTATTACTATTATCATTTAATTAAGTCATTAATGTGGGTTAAATTAAGAAGTTATGCTTACTATTTAATTAGGTAATAAATTATGGTCACCATTTAATTAAATAAGGAGGACATTGTGGCATTATCTAATTGGTTTAATTAGAAGGAACTCACCACATCAACAGACACTTGGCATCAACCGGAAGAGAGAATGGAAGAATGTGAGGCATGTCACGTGACATCAATAAGCATATAGTATTAGTACTAGCAAACACCCTGTGCGATGCACGGGATGAAGAAATGCATGAATATTTAAAAAATATTATAAAAAATGATAAATTATACTTTATTATATAATAATTCAAACATGAAAAAATATAAGGAGAATAGATATATGCAATAAATTTATTAAATTAAGTGACCAACCTATGACAAACTATAGAGAAGTTGGAAATAAAAAATTAATTAATTAAAATTTTGAGGAACTGGTGAAACCTAAGAATCGCAACTCGAACTGGCTAAATATAACTCAGATACAAAACTCAAAAGCCATCAATGTAGATTGACAAGAAAGAAGAGGAACTTATATATTTGCTATCCTGTGTTTGCATTCCCTTGCTACTTGCCTTTCCCGAAGACCTCAATAATCAACTAAATGAATCAATTTGGGTTTTAGATAGGAGATTTGGGTTTTAGATAGGAGACTGTTTGTTTATATGGGTCAGGATTTATAGTTTTTTTTAACCATGAGGAAGAGAGAGAGAGAGAGAGAGAAAATCCTCAACCCGAAACCACGATCTGTTCAAGACCTCTCTCTATTTCTCGACACTATAACGCAGGTTGCCTCATCATAAGATTGCACGACTACAACACCATATATGTATTCATCAATGCAATGGCAGGAGCCGAGTTAGTCCATGCAGTTGGCGATGTAACTGCGATCCCATCTATGTCGTCTTTCAACCATAATAGAGTGAGCAACAATGAGGTTAGACCCTAGTCAGTGCTTGCAATGCAGGTGAAAGAATGGAGTGTGGTTTTAGTTAGGCACACATTCTCTGACAATTAATATTCTGGCATATCAATCTTGGAATGCATGGTTTGAGATCTATAGAGGTGTTCGCCATATCTCTCATATGAAATTCCCCACCACTCAATCTTGCAATCGGTCTCCTCAATCTTCATCTGCAATTCCTTTGCCTTGTAACATCTCGGTAGTCTCCGGTGGTGGAGCGTTCATTCGGCAGCCTATTCCCTGCATTCAACTTCTTCATTTTCCCTACCACGAAGGATTTTGTATTATCTGTTGGCTTATTCTTAGCCAGCCATTGCAATTTCTCAAGAACATGAATCTATTTATATGAGATGAGGAAAGGCAGATGGGGAGGAATATATGGAAACATTACATTACTGAGATAGGAAATGTTTCGGGAGAGAGCTAGAAGCGTTAGAGATAACCGACGAAGATGATGAAGAGACGATATAAAAAAAGAAGTGCATGCATGTAACCGTCACTAATGGTTTAAACTTATAATACTCTAGAGTACTTGGTGGATCCGTTACCTGCAATATGAAGTTTAGAGGAGACGAAATAGGAGATTTGTTTGATAAGCGCACACCCTCTCCACTACCATCCACAGGAGAGAGATAAAGAGGAGAGAGGTGATTATTAAAGGGTAGAGAGATAAAGAGGAGAGATCATGGTGTTTCCTATTAAGTGCATTCTCTCCCTTCCATAATTTTCATAACCGCCGGAGGGTTTTTCCTATTAAATAGAGGAGTTTCAAAGAGAGAAAAAGGAAGGAACATTTACAAATTTTATCATCAGTAAAGAGTGAGATTAATGAGAGGGGGAATTTATTGAGAGAACTCTTATAATTTAAGACCATGTGTAAGGAGGAGATTGTGGGTCCCACCAGTTGATTTTAATTTGATGATGTGGCCTCACAAATGAAGAGGAGTCCTACGTGGCATCATGAGAAATGATTAGGTGACATCCATAGAAACATACTAACTGTGTTTTATAGTAGTAGTATAGAATAGATAGATAAGGGAGAGGAGGCGTGTTGGTTGGGAGTTGAGACACTTCAAACCACCAATAATGTAATGCCACATCGATTACATCTTCTACCTTGTAGAGGGGGAGGTTAATGCGTAAGAGGAGGCGTGTTTGTTTCAAACCCACCAATTAGGATTTAGGAGGCGTGTCTTTGAGAGGTCAACAAAGAGCGGGAGATATAGAAAAATGTGTGGTTTGGGAGAGATAAAAAAAAAAAAAAAAAAAAGGATAAAGCTAATGAGACCTCATTAGGGCGGAGACCACCGAGACCATGCTCTAAGAGCATGGGACTTCAAGTGGGGCCTACCACGTGAAATGGGCCCCACCTGAAATCCCATGCTCTTAGAGCATGGACTTAGTGATCTTGGCAATGAGGTCTTAGTAGCAAAGTCCAAAAAAAAAAATCACCGTGATAGCACAACAAATTACAAAAGGAGGGTCAAATAGGGTGCCAGCACCCCTATTTCTTTATTATATAGTATAGATATATCTTTCTTTATCTTCTCTACTACTATAATGAGAATTGGAGGGTTGAGGCGTTGATTGAATTTTTATTTTTTAAATCTCTTAAAGTGAGAATTGGAGGGATGAGGCTTTGATTAAGTTTTAAAATTTTAAAATTCTTAAAGATAACACATAACTTAATAACTATATTCCTTGTATATAGCACTCAGATAGAGCATGATTCCTCAATTGAAACATCTCACCTTATCTAACGCCCACCCAATCTCTCTCTCTCTCTCTACGATTTCAAATCTGCTTTTCAACGTCAGAAAACCAGATTCGCGGTTTCGGATCTTGGATTCTCCTCTCATCGTATTCAAAACTGTTTTTGAACCTCGAAAATCATTGTTTTTTTTTTCAAGCGTTCGAAATTCTTAAACTATCTTACCTAAAACAAAATTTTGATTCAATATTTTACTTTAATGTGTTAATGTTTTACTGTAATTCCCAAATTACTCATTATCTATTTAAATAATAGAATCACGGGAGAGTTCAATCTTCACTCTCACGTGCATCGCAGTGCCACCTGCTAGTTACTATTAAAGATAATGACATGGTCAAGTTTGTAGGTTGAACTTCTTAACAAATGACAATCAATTCCCTATATATTTACAACTATATTGCTGTGTATAGAGAGAAATATATGAGGATAGTAAAGTAATTCTTTACCACTATAAACCATCCAAAGGTTTGAAACGGTTCAATTCATTCTCTCACTTTTCAAACCCAATATAAACCGTCCATACCCCAAACGTTTCCCTCTCATCGTTAATTGAAAACCGCATGGGAGAATTCTAAACGGTTATACCCGGACTCAGAGAATTCTAAATCGTGTGGACTAATCAAAGTAAGAGAGGGAGATACAGAGAGAAGGAGAGGAAAATCATCATTAAAGAGTTGCAGAAAATTGTAATCTGCGAGACAAGAAGTTTTTGACATCGTTTTAGTTATTTGGATTCAGGTATGGTTTCAGTTTTATTTTCTCTAGAATATTAGTCTGTTTGAAAGGTTGATATACCACTAAAATAACATATAGAAGCATGCCACTACTAGGTTTGGGACTGGGTATTTTAAAAGAAAAAATGGGCTAAACATAGGGTGATTCAACTACTCTGAAGCACCCATTTTTGTTGAGCAAAAAGGAAAGAAAACAACCGTAGGAACAAAAAAACATAACAAAGCAATGGGTATATGAGATGGTCTATTACAAAAAAGGTACCCCCATTAGAGACAAATACAAAATTGTATCTATATTACAATGTTTTTCAAATAAATATTATTTTAACAAATTAACATGCTATTAGTACGTTAAAGATGCTGAAGCATTTTTTAGATCTTGAGTATATGAGTTGTTGACATTCAGAGGAGATAAAGATGCAAACAGTCTTCTCTTCGCCATGTTTGGGGAGATTTAAATATTTTTATTTCTTTATTTATATGGTGAAACTCCAAAACCTTTGAAAATTAATTATGTTCCGTGTAACAAATTGTTGAAAGCATTTGCGTAAAGATTATTTTGTGCCCGCATTTGTTCACCTCTCCAAACATTTTGGGGTTCATCGACGGAAAATAAGTGTTGGGCTGTGTATATTGGATGGTCGAGAATTGAGAAATTCCAACAATGGTTGTGAAGATGATGAGAGCATCTCATGGATACTGAAATACGACACACTGCATGATTATAAAGTTTTCTCACTTACGAAGGCTTTGAAGATTTTCCATAGCTGCTAATTTATAGATGGAACTTGAGTTCTATAATTATATCTCTTGAAATGTTGATTTGCTTGGTTTTGGGAGTTTAGAAAAAGTTAGACCCCATATTGTTACCTCATTAGCTATTTGGAATCAGAAAATTTGAACATGTTGGATGCATAGTCCATAATCCATATACATGTCTATGTGATTGTAGTTATGTTTGGAGGTGGTGATGGTGGTAGATGTGACTAGGAAATGTTTGTGGTTTTTATTAGTGAATAAAATACTCTCTTTTAGAAACCAACCTTTCCTGGTAGTTATTATAGGGGTTTACCTTGCTAATCCCTGGCTTTGAGGGCGTTGACTTCGTAAACACTAAAAATAAAATTTTTACTTGCTTGATAGTTACGCAGTAAGCAGTTAGTTCATCTATAATTATATCTCTTCAATACGATTTGTGAGAGATAGGGGAATGGAGTGAGAAATTGGAGATTAGATGGAAAGAGATCAGTGTGAGTGGAGTAGGTGGCTAGGTGGATAAATAAAGGATAGTGATGAGAGAGGTGTGGATGCTCCATTCTTTATACAGCCCATGAGATAGAGGTGTGGGTAACGTAGATAAAGAGGTTGTAGTGTGGGTGATGCTGGTTTTTATGTATGTGCGAGTGGGTGTGGTCAGAGAAATAATGAAATGGGGTGGTTAGGATGAGGGAGAGACGTGGGTCTGGTTAGATTATAGAAAGAGTGAAATTGGAGGGTGGTGGTGGGATGAAAGATATGTGGGTGGCTGGGATGAGAGAGAGACGTGGGTGTGGTTAGAACTGTACACTGACGTGCATCGCACGTGCCTTCCCGCTAGTATATAATAATAATAATAATTGCTTAAAAATGGGACATTGACCAATGAAGACCACACATTTGACTATATAGTCAAATGGGGAGTAATGTAAGCATTTTCCCTTTTTTGGAGCATTACTAACTAAGTACCTCGGCCTCCCCACAAAATTTGGGAGAATAAAAACTCAGATTTTCGAGCACCTTAAGCAGCGGATTCTTAGAAGAATGCATGGCTGGAAAGGTTCACTATTATCGTAGGAGAATTTTAATTCGATCCATAGTTCATGTCATCCCTGCTTACTATGAGTTATTTCAAATTACTGCTAAAATGGGTAAATGAAATAACTTCCTCAATAGCAAAGTTTTGGTGGAGTTCGGAGGAGGGTCGAAAAATCCGTTGGGTGAAATGGGAACATTCCGTCTTCCTGAGGAGAAGGGGGGTTTGGGCTTCCGGGATTTAAAAGCTTTTAACTTAGCCCTCTTGGCCAAACAAGTTTGGCGATTGATACAACAACCAAAGTCTCTTTGGGCAAAAAAAAAAAAAGTCTCTTTGGGCCTCAATTTCCAAAGCTCTCTACTATCCAAATTGTTCTTTCATAGAAGCTTCCATGGGTAGCCGACCTTCATGAGGATGGGAGTAGCTTATTGGTGGGATGCGAGGTCCTTAGGCAAGGCCTTAGGTGGCAGGTGGGATACGGTGAATCCATTAGAATTGATTTGGATCCTTGGGTGCTGAATTTATTCCAATTCAAGCCTCATTTCATCCATCCTTTGTCCCCGGGTCTCATGCATGTCGCCTCACTGATTAATCACAACAAGGGAGTTTGGAACATGGCCTTGCTAGAAGAGTTTTTCACTCCTACAACCATTCAAGAAATTCGAAAGTTTCCTATCAGTCGACTCAATGTGTCTGATAGAGTCATTTGGGATTGCTCTAATTCGGGACGTTTCATTGTCAACTTAGCTACCCACCTGGCCAAATCTATGAAGTTGCGACATCGACCTTCTTCAAGTATTGAACCCTCGGCGACAGACATAAAAGCATGACAAAGGCTATGGAAACTTCAGGTTACTCCAAAACTTCAAGTTTTTATGTGGCATTTATGCAATGCACTGGCTATGGCTTCCAACTTGATCCGACGGAATATAAGGGTGGATGAATGGTGTCCTCTGTGCCACAATGAGGTCGAAACTGCGACTCATCTCTTTTTAGAATGTCCATGCTTGAGGAGTGTGTGGTTTGGGTCTTCTTTGTCTCTACATCTTCCCCTTTGTTCACCAGCGTCCATCTCGGATTGGTGGAATAGGTGTGTCCATCATCCCAACTTTGTCAAGCGCAAATAATTCTCCGGGTATCAGACTTGTCACTATTTTATAGAGTATTTGGAAAATGAAGAATGCAATCATCTTCGAAGAATGGATTTTGTCATTATCAATCAGGCTGAGATTCTCTACCAGGATTTTGTATCCCGTAATCAAGGTGTGGGCTCTATGGAGTTGAGCAACCCGGTTCTCAGTTGGAAGCCTCCTAACGAAGGATGGATCAAGATTAATGTAGATAGATTAGTCCTTCCCAGCGGCATAGCAGCGAGTACGGGAATTGTTGCTCACAACCACAACAGATTAATCCTCAAGAACCACTACAGGGCCTTATCGGGTGGGACAGTCAGGATCCCTGAAGCAGAAGCCTTGCGAGAGGGCACCCCTCTAATCCACTCTGAAGTTCACCTCATTCTGGAGGATATTTTCTTTTTGTTGCGATCATGGGAGCATGCTCCTTTTTTTCCACTTTGTACATAGGGAAGCTAACTCTGTGGCTCATGATTTAGCTCAGTTTGCCTTGAACTGGAGTCTGAGAAGTTCTTTGATTCTCTAAGCCCGCTCCGGGCCTTACTTTCCTCATGCACATCCTCCTTAATTGCAATACAATTATCTCTTTGCCAAAAAAAAAACATTTAGTAGTAACACCAAGATTAAAACTTAGGAAATTGCTTAATTTACTACCAAATTAGACTATGTAGTCTAATGTGCAGTCCTCATTGGTCCATGCCCCCCTTTTACCACACATCAACTGTAATTAAGATTAACTCATTCCTAGGGTTAAGCAATCTAACCTTGGTTTTTAAAAAGAAAAAAATACAAAAATATTAACTTTAATTTTCTTAAGCTTAACCATAGTTAAAGGAGTGTTAAAAGGGACGTGGCCATGACATTAGACTACATAGTCTAATGCGTGGTGTGCTAATTGGTCGTTACAATTTAATATACCTCGTATAGTACTAATTCCATAGAATAGTGACTAGTTGGGGTGTCGAACCATAGAGGATTGCACTGGTTTCGTTGCATTCTTATCAAGATTAATTCTAAATTAATGGGTGACAAAAGTAGATTTAAATTGAATTAAATTAAAACAGAAATTAAACTAATGACTTCTAATTAATTAATCAACTAGTGGGTTTTTGTGATCTTGAAGAGAGAAGATCTCGGGCGTTTGATTCCACCACTATCCTTATAACTGATCTCGAATTACATCTATTCAGATTTCTCGAAGTGTAAATAATTGTAGTGAGAGTGACTACAAGTCCCTCTCAACAAATCGAGAATGATACAAGAGATTAAATCTTAGGCATATCTTATTTGCGGTTATCACGAATTGTTAGCCTCAAGGTTACAACCTTGGGTACCCATAATAATTTTGATGATAACACAATAATGGAATGACCATTGTGGTACTAATGTCTCTACTAAGTTTTTATGAAATTCAGTGAATAAGAGCATTGACACATCATTCAAGGCATGAAGCATGAAAATGATCTCAAGTACTCAAAATGGATCAATAAGAAACAAACATTCATCCATATGCAAGCCATCAAAGCCAATATTGTTGAAGTCTACTCAACTCAAAGCCAAAAAGAGCAAATCTCAAAGATCATGAAGACAGACGAAGTCAAATTCGAAGATCCAAGATCAACTTGAAGAACAACTCTCAAGAAGGTTTAGAGTCTATTTTTTTTTAATCTTTTCAGAGAGTCTAGGACTTATGTAAAAAGTCCTCAAAGCTTGAAAGTTGAATTGCTCAAAAACCTAGATTGACCATAGGAACCTAAAACCTTAATTCATATTTTATTCTAAGGCTCTAGGATATTATAAAAATGATGAAAATCATGGTAAAGTCAAGCTAAGTAACCTTGGAAAAGATCCCCATCATTTAGAATAGCTAAAAACGAGATTATAGAGAAAATCCATTAATCTCGTCGATGAAATCCTAGGCACATTGAAATTTTGGAGACGAAATCAGGCGTAGAGACACTGTATGTGTTTTGGACTGAATTTTGGCGACAAAATTATTGGGGCACCCCAATCTCATCGATGAAATCAAGTGAGAAACACCCAAATGCTGTAACGGCTAGTTTTTGAACGGCTATTCCGTATTTAATGCTTCACCAACGGCTATAATCATTTGAGAGCTATAAATTGAGTTACTTTATGAACTACAAATAACTCTAGAACAATTATTCATCTATGCATTAACTCTCATCAATTCTCACAAGCTTTATTGGTTCATTCGTTGATGAAAACCTAGAAATCCCAAATCTCACTTAGTGAGCTATTCAACTCCTATCTTTATGAGATTTTTAGAGTGCTTTAAAGTCAATCTTTTCAGCTCATTTACAGAGAGTACTTCTAGATTGAAATCCATTTTCAAATACATATTATTGAGAAATCAAGAATCAGTGGATTCTTGTATTAAAGCGGGAAGCTTCGGGAAAGTCAAGAGAGGATTATTCTCTTGCAAGTCAGGTCTGATCCTCATCCGTAAGGGGATTGTAAATGTTTGGTCTTCACCCATAAGAAGATCGGCGATTAGTGAAAATAGTGGTAAATCCTTGAAGCGGGAAGTTTAAGGTGGGTTACCAAACTCGAGAACAAATTCATTGTGTTTGCATTCTCTTACATTCTCTTTACATTATTGCTTTATATTGTTGTGTAGAATTGCTCAACTTCTGTTTCCTTTAATTAGTATAATTTAAATTTTGTAAATTAGGAATATGAAGAATTTTAAATTTGCTAAGACCTATTCACCCCCCCTCTAGGGTCAAATACTTGGGCAACATGAGTGATACACACTAAACTATGGTTGTAAAATCACTCATATTTCCTAAGCATAAAATATCTCTGTAACGCGTAAATTTCATTTGTATCAAATTGCCTCCACCGTTGTGTGGAATTTATTATTTGTGTGGAAGACTATCCTTCCAATCCGGGTAAACTTGGATTGTTAATTATCTTCCCAATTTGGGGAAGTACCTGTGATTAAGAAGAAGAACAAAATAAACAAATCTGAATAAACTTATATTTTATTCATTCAAAGGGTTTACCCAATCCTCATGCAGGCATTTCAAAGTGCCTCATTGAGGTCTTGATATCTAAAAAAGAAGAGAGAAGAGATGTGACAATTTTAAGAGGCTCACCTGGTATTTTCCATGTCGTGGGACTTCCTTCTTCTTCTTGAGTTTGCTTCTTGCTTGCTGTTTTTTTCAATGGAAGAAAATTCTTTTTCTCTTTTCTTTTGTATTTTCTTGGGGGGGGGAGGGTCTTTTGGTGTCCTTTTTGTGAGGAAAATCTCTTCTTTATACTTTGAGAGAGTCCTTTTTGGTCTCTCTCCATAGATTTTCTTATTTTTCGGAAGTCAAACATGGGTCCTCCTCTTAGAGGAGGCCAACTCATGGTCTCCCTTATTCCGGAGACTCCCAAATAAGAAGAGTCCTCTTTTGAATTGTTTTTTCTCTTTTTGGGGAAAACCCTCTAATCATCTCGTAAAGAGGGGGTGGGGGGTGTGGGGGGGGGGGGGGGGGGGAGGATATTCTCTCCTAATGAGGGAATGCTAAATGACATTCTTCACTGGGATTGAGGACAGAGTCCTCATCCCTTCCCAATTCCGGGGTACCGTGTGGCACCCCATCATAGGATTCAAAAGAGGGGGATCCTTATCTTGGGATCCCCAAAGTCAGGCGAATCTCCTTTTGAGATTCTCCAGGACGTAGCAGTCAATTACTGACTACCATTTTTAGTCAAAGGAGGGTTAATTGGTCAGCCCTATAGACACGTGTCATTCTCTCAGAGGCTGACACTTAATGATCATCCGTAGGGTTTTGGTCCTCATGGATTAGACACGTGTCAGCCTCTTGGAGGTTGGCACTCAAAGGTCATCTGTGAGGTTTTGATCCTCACGGATTGGATACATGACAGCCTCTCGGAGGCTGGCACTCAAAGATCATCCGTGAGATTTTGGTCCTCATGGATTGGATACGTGTCCACCTCTTGGAGGCTAGTAATAAGGTTCATCCGTGAGGTTTTGATCCTCATGGATTTGACACGTGTCAGCCTCTTGGTGTCTGGCACTCAAAGATCATCTGTGAAGTTTTGGTCCTCACAGATGGGACACATGTCAACCTGTTGGAGGCTGACACTCAATGGTCATCCATGAGGTTTTGGTCCTCACGGATTGGGTACATGTCAGTCTTTTGGAAGCTGACACTCAAGGTTGATCCGTGAGGTTTTGGTCCTCAAGGATTTGATATGTGTCAGCCTCCTAACAAGTGCTAAGTTTTTTGTCTTCAGTCGGATGACCTTAAAATAATCAACTGTCTAGATAGACGAGATCAAACAAATCGATGGTCTCAATCAGCTCACCGGTCACAATGCCCTTAACATAGGCTTCAATCGTTGACCGTTAACCTTGAATAGATGCCCATATTTGGCGTCTTGAAGCTCAACTGCTCTATGAGGGAATACAATGGTAATCATATAGGAGTTGTCTCATCTAGAGCGAAGCTTACCAGAGAAGTGACGCAATCTCGAATTGGAAAAACCAAACTTTTTGATTAGGTACAAAAGACTTCCGTAGGATAGTCTTATCGTGGAAAGCTTTAGTTTTGGCTTTATAAATTTTGGCTTTTTCATATGCATCATTATATATCTCTTTTAAATCAAAGAGTTGGAGTTTTTGATTAGATCCCACTAGGGCCATATCGAAGTTAAATTTCTTGATGGTCCATAGGGTTTTGTGTTCTAACTCCATCGGAAGATGGAAAGCCTTGCCAAAGACAAGGAGATAGGGAGACATTCTAAAAGGGGTCTTATAAGTTGTACGATAAGCCCAAAGGGCATCATTGAGCCTTACAAACTAGTCTTTTCGATCTGTCCTCATTGTTTTCGTGAGGATATTCTTGATCTCCCTATTCGAGACCTTGATATGGCCACTCGTTTATGGGTGGTAAGGGATATATACCTTATGAGTGATAGAGTATTTGAGGTTTAAAGCCTCAAAATATCGATTAAGGAAGTGCTTCCCTCTATCACTTATAATCGTTCGTGGGGTGCCAAACCGACAAAAGATATTCTCTTGAAGGAATTTGATCACAACTTTGGGGTCATCTGTCTTGGTGGCAACCACTTCCACCCACTTGGAGAAATAGTCCACCGCCACTAAAATGTATTCAAATCCGAAGGAGGGCGGCAAATGACCCATGAAGTCAATACCCATACATTAAATAATTCTACAACGAGAATTAGACATCATGTCTTTGGGGGACATTGCTCCTAATTGTTGGCACTTTAAACAAGCCCGACAAAAGGGCATCTTTAAAAATTGAGGGCCAATGGAAACTACTTTGTAAGACCTTAGCAGTGGTCTTCTTCCCTCCAAAGTGACCTCCACATGCGAAGGAGTAACAAAATGAAAAAATGTTTTGGAATTCACTCTCAAGCACACATCACCGAATAACTTGATTTGAGAAATATTTAAGCAATTCTGGATCTTCCCAGAAATAGTATTTTATTTCGGCAAAGAACCGGGAATTGTCTTGCTTAGACTATTGAGGGGGGAATCTACCTAATTGCAAGGTAATTTACAATATCAGCAAACCATGGTGGCTGGATTTGATTTACCTCAAACAGTTGCTCGTCCAAGAAAAAATCTTGGACGTGGCAAGGTTTTTGAGAGAAGTCGATTAAGATCCTAGATAAATGGTCCGCACCCACATTTTTGGAACATTTCTTGTCTCGAATCTCTAGATCGAACTCCCAAAGTAGGAGGATCCATCTAATCAACGTAGGCTTAATGTCCTTCCTAGAAAGGAGATACCACAAAGCGGTATGATCAGTGTACACTAAAATTTGGACCCTAGGAGATATGATCGAAATTTATTTAGGGCATATACTACCGCTTGTAATTCTTTATTAGAAGTTATGTAATTCAATTGAGCATTTGAGAGTCTTGCTAACATAGTAGATGACATTCGGGGTTCTATTCACCCTTTGCCCTAAGACTGCCCTGACTGCATAATCTAAGACATCACACATGAGCTCGGATGGGAGAGACCAATCCGGGGGATGCATAATAGGGGTGGTAAAGTGTAGAATATGGAGCTTCTCAATCTTCCAAGCAAGCCTTATCAAAGGAAAAATGGACATCCTTGGTGTGAGCATTGGTTTTGGAACCCTAAAAATCTCACGGGGTTTGAATTGTTTAGAGTCGCCACCTATTCATTCAGAAGGAATAAGTCTCTGGAAAGTTGGATAAGGTCTTGGTCTGTGATTTGAGATTAGGGTAAAAGGTTCGGTTAAGTCCGGAGAAGGTGTTAGGCACCCCAAGGTTTTCATTTTACAATAGTTCTTTACTCCCTAGGTTTAAGCCAATTAATGTCAAACTTTGTTAAAATGACTAAGTATTCAAGATAAGACTAATATAAGAAAGAAAAGCTAACTAGGGTCGAACCCAGGTTGGGTTGCCTACGTACTCACAAGGTGAGATTAGACCGAACGTAATTCTGGCACATGGGCCCGTGCCAAGGCTAGGGGGTGTGTGTGTGTGAACCAGGGGTGGCTAATGGACTAGTCCGGTAGACTAGGGTTTGGTTGACCAAGTTTGATCAAGTGCAAGGTTTAAGCCCGATAGGCTTAAGGTTAGTCCGATAGACTAGGGAAGAGGCCCGATAGGCCAAGGGGTAAGTTCGGTAGACTTGATTTAGGCCCGGTAGGCCAAAATAGAAAGTAACCAAGGTTAGGATTACTAACCAAGGTTCAGGGTCAAACTAACCAAGGTTAGGATTGCTAACCACAATCAAGGTAATAAGGAGGAGCCCGGTAGGCTGAGATTGGGCCCAGTAGGCCAAAATCAGATTTAATTGAGGTTAAAACCGGAGTTAAATAGATAAAGTAACCATAGTTAGGACTGATAACCATGGTAAATGAGCCAAAATAGAAATATATCAGATACAAGAAAAGATTTCAAAATTTTATAGATTTTTCATGGGTTAAGGGAAGTTTGACCATGGTTAAAAGTTAATCAGGGTTAGGTTAACCCCAGTTAAAGGTGCTAGGCAGGTTAGGGTGGGCTCAGATAACTTGATAGGGCCTAGAATGACCTCCTACCAACTCTGGGCCCTGTGCAAAGCCCACAAGATTAGAAAACAGGTAATAGCAGTAATGAGATTACCGCCATTATAGAAGCATTTCTGACCATGGTTTACAGGTCTGTAGGGTAAGTTAGGAACTAACCCAAGGGGTTCTGAACCCGCAGGGGTGAAGGTTGAAGTCCAAGGAAGGCCCTCGACCTTTGGTGGACCCAGGTAGTGGTCTGGAGTGGGCCTCACAGTGAGCCAAAGCCATTGTGTTTGGTATACTAAAATGGCGGTAGATAATCTACCGCCATTATGCTGTCTTCTGTTTCAGGTCAAACTAACCATGGTTAAGTGCATGGGATGACCCTGGAATGACCAGGGTAGATACAGGAACAGTAGGGGGACCCAACCATGGCCCACCAAAAGGAGTGTACAGAAGCTGCTAAGGAAGAGGTCAGGAATGACGGTAATTATTCTACCGCCATTCCTGGATTTTTCCAGAAATAAGGTTTTCTCCTACGGGGTTGCACCAGTGGGTTACAAGGGATGCCTCATGGCTTGAGGGACCCCCAGAACCTAGAGGGGAGCTCTGTGGTGGTCTGGGGTCTTGTACCTGTGGTTATACCTCAAGGGGGTTCCCTCACACCTATGAGGAAGGTGGGAGGGCCCCTGTCCTCGGTTTGAGAGTGCTGAACAAGAAAGTTAATAAATACAGGGCCCCTAGAATAGGACTAGAGGTCTCTTACAATGTTTAAAGAGAAGAGAGCAAGAGTAGGAGTACTACCCTATTTTACGGTCTCTACAGTGGTGGTGCTGCGGTGGTATCTGGTGATGGAGCCTGGGGGTGCTGGTGAAGGCTTGGGGCAGTTACTGGAGTGGCCTGAGACCTTCCTAAATGGTGAACTAAGGTTGGAAAAGAGTAGGTAAGGCTGGCCGAAAACCTATAGAGGTTTGAGGTGGGAATTTTCGAATGGGATGAACTACGAATTTAGGGGAGAATTTATAGAGTGGAAGGGAGACCCAGGGGTGTTTAGGGGATTAAAGTGAAGGTGGTAGACACAGGGGAGGCAGACTGGAGAGGTGTAGGGGAGGCTAGCATGCGAATTTGCTGAGAATCAGGAATGACGGTAGAGTTTCTACTATCATTTCCCATTTTTTGCTAAACCAGGCCCAACCCTCACAGGATTGGCCCGATTCACTGTTCACTTTGCTAATTTTGGTAATAGCAGTAAAGTTATTACCGCAATTATTTGAATTTTAAAAAAAAAGGCATGTGGGCCCCACTGCATTGGGTTCTAAAGGCTTGTGGGCTCTTGTTTGGGTTTCTGGGCTTGATTTTAGGGCTTTTGGACCTTAGGACTGAACCAGGGTTCACCTAGGGTTAGACTAGGGTTTACCTAGGGTTAGGCCTTGGGTTTGACCAGGGTTTGACCAGGGTTTAGCTAGGGTTAGGGTTTGTCCTTGGATTAGGCCTATGGTTTGATCTGGGATTGCTTAGGGTTTAGGGCTTGACTAGGGTTAGGCCTAGGGTTCTCCTAGAGTTAGGCTTAGGATTTGACTAGGGTTTGACCAGATTTTACCTAGGATTTGCCTAGGATTTGACTAGGGTTTGACCAGGGTTTGATCGGGATTTACCTAAGGTTAGGATTAGATTAGGGCTCGACTGAGGATAACTATGGTTAAATGATATTAACCATGGTTAAGGTAGAGTGTAAAAATTGGGTGCTTACACTTGGCAAGTAAATTGTTTAAAGGTCCGAAAATCTTGCTAAAATCTTTGATGAAGCAGCTGTAAAACTCCACATGGCCAAGAAAAGAATCTGGGGAAGGTCCAGAATGACGGTAAACACTGTACCGTCATTCTGGTTTTCGTCAAGAAACCTGTTTTTCTCCATTGGTCTTGAGCTGAGGGACCTTCAGGGGGTTCTCCATAGACTTGGGGTGCTTTTGGAGCTTAGGGGAGTAGCATAGCAGGGGTGAGCATGTTAGGGGGAACAACAAAGATTTCCTCTTCATGAAGGGCGCCCACCTTTGCCTATGGGAGAAAGCAAAGGGGCCCTCACTACTCTGTGAGGGTTGAAGCCAAGCTCCTGGTGTAAGCAAGGGATTTCGTGCTCACTCGAATCCGGGATAGTGATATCCCAAATCCGAATGAGATGAAATCCAAAGTCACCACCTATCTCAATTTTAGGGTTGGATAGGAAACCATATCAATGTAAGAGATTGAGGGTAGGGAGATTCGATTGTATATTGGGGAAGGTCTGAGGCACCTCGGTGCACCCGCCGTGAGATGGCTAGGTACTTGATGAACCCATATTAATTCACGTAAAATATCGATTTAGAGACTAAGAATTAGGTTTACATAACCTAAAACTACATTGGAATCAAAATTAGAATTTAACCAATCTAAACAAGGAATCAATTTTTAATTAATTAAACTAATTAAAATAATAAAATTAAGAAAGAAATAGGAGAAGAGGAGCTCACTAGTCAGACCCATAGAGGAGGCAAGGAGGGACTGATTTTATAAACATGAGAGTTAGCTGTCGTGGATGAGAAGGAATGAAGAGGAGGTGTTGCCGTACTATAGTGGCACGATCTGCTCCTTCACATAGAGAATAGGGCTGCTGCATTCCTGGTGTGGAGATGGGAGTCACTGTACTCCTCTAGGCTGTTGCATTTCTGAGTATAAAGGAGAGACTTGTTGTCCGTGCGTGAAAGAGATGAAGAGATGGTTATTGACTACTGTAGTAGGTGCTTGAACGTTTAGCACTTCTCTGGAATGAACCGTGCAAAAAAGGGTGCTGACACCTTGAAACAAACTAGGGTGCAAACAGAATTATCTTAAAGAAAACAAAGAGAGAAAAGTGAGAGACGAGGGTAAGCTAGGAGGCATGGGGAAGGAGACCTTACAAAGGAGGATAGCCAAGGTTATTCCTTAGGTCTGATTCATATTCCCAGAGGCCGAAATACAAAGGGTGGGGAGGTTTGTGAGGTTTCTATAGGACTTTGCTAAGTATCCCGATATGTATCGGATACGGATACGCCTCCGATACAGCAGGATACGTACGGGATACGGCTGAGACATATCCTGTTAATTAAAAACATGTTTTTTAATTTGGATACGGCTCTGATACGACATGAATACGGCTGAGAATATTATTATTATTATTTTTTTTTTGGAGACCCGGGGGTGTAACCCTATCTCTTTTGTTTTTGCATGGACATGGTCTTTATATTTTGCTTGGTGGATGATAGGATGACTTTCTTTTTGGCTTAGTGGATGATGAGATGACCCTATTTCTTTTGCTTTTGCATGGACATGGTATTTTTTTATACATAAACAGAACTGAACCAATGTATATTTTGTAATTATAATACAAAATATAGTATTATTATTATTTTTTTTAAAAATTACAGACGTATCTTAGCCGTACCCGTATCCTATTTTTTTAGGTTTTGCCGAATCTTCGTATCTGTATCGTATCGTACCCGTATCCGTATCAGTGCTTCTTTGGGGCTTTGCCTAAGTTTTTGGAATAGGGAGTATGCTTGCACAACAGAGTATTTATAAGGTTTAGAGAGGTTGGGATATGGGGGTTGTAAATCCCTAAATAGGTGTCGGCAAATTCCGTGATCATTAGATAGGTTATGTGAGTCGAGTCGTCGAGTCATGTTCAACTTGTCAGAAGAGAAGAGCTAAAGCTTAAAGAAGATTGAAGAAAGAGAAGAGCTCCTACTCTGGATCTAGACAGGTAATGGACTTAGAGACCCCTACCTCGGTTGGATTTGGCTTAGATAACTCTAAACATACCTAGGAGGATAGTTTTAAACCTAACAAAGTTGTTTGATCTCATTTGAATCAAATAAAAATGAAATGAATCATGGTTTGAAAACAATTCTGTCTCAACCGATCGCTCGGTATTGGGACCGATCGATCGGTGGCTATCGATTGGATAAAAAGTTTGTATGGGGTATTTTTCCAGAGAGATGATTTATAACCGAGCGATCGGTCATTTGGACCGAGCGATCCGTTTTGGACCGAGCGATCAGTAGTGAGCACCGATCGATCGGTCCCCGTAAAAAGAATTTTTCTTTTTCTGGATTCTTTTTTTAAACCCTATATAAACAATTTTTTGGAGACCTAATTCGTGTCTTTGATATTTTTGAAAGAGTAGAGGTCTGAGAAACTCTTCTAGGGTTTTTCTTATTGCTTTTATTAGATCTTTGTTGATCCCTCCTCTTTCTTTGATCCTAGAGAATGCAAGTATAGATCTAAACCTTTGATCTTGCATTGTGTGATCTCAAATCTGTATGAGATCCCTCTAGGATTTGAAATTTTCTAAATTGATTCACAACCCTACACCTTGTGTGTGTCCGGTGTTTGATCCGGAGCCTTCGTGGAAGGAGATCGATCGTGTGTGATCGTGGTTTTAAAGTAGCTTGAAAAGATTTGGTCGGTGTGGAACCGAAGCTGCTACGGCGGAGATCGAACCTGCTGGTTCGTGGAAATCAAGAGTAAGAGTCTATACCTAGGAACGTCGTTTCTGTTTTGGTAAGGTCTTGTCTTGTACTTGATATCTTTTCATAGTGAAGTTTATTGCTGGACAAGGTCCTGTGGTTTTTTCCCGTTAGGGTTTTCCACGTAAAAATCTTCTGTGTTTGATTTGTGTGGATTGTCTGATTGAATTGTTCATTGATTTGTAAACATATTAATTGAAAAATTAAAATTGGTTAGAAATTATTAGATAGACCTATTCACCCCCCCTCTAGGTCTTAGAGATCATTGATCTGGATAAATTTCAATTGGTATCAGAGCAAGTTCACTGATAAGGCTAATCCCTTAAGTGTGATCCTGTATTATCTGTGATCATGAGTACTCTAAGAGAAGGAGGATCCGTCTCTCGTCCCCCACTTTTTGATGGAAATAATTATGCATACTGGAAAGCTATAATGAGAGCCTTTCTCAAATCTATTGACGAGAGAATTTGGATGTCTATACAGAATGGGTGGACTACGCCCATAAAAACTGTAGGTGATTTGACTGTCGTCAAATATTATGATGAATGGACCAGAGAAGAGCTTGAGTCAAGTGGATGGAACACTAAAGGTCTCAATGCTATCTTTACTGCAGTCACTGCTGAGGAATTCAGACGAATTTCTTCATGTGAAACAGCAAAGGAGGTTTGGGACATTCTTGAAATTACCCATGAGGGTACTACCACTGTTAAAATCTCAAAACTCCAAATGTTAACCACCAAATTTGAACATTTAAACATGGAAGACAATGACACTTTTCATGAAATCTATGCAAAACTTAGTGACATTGTCAACGCTAGTTTCAATTTAGGTGAGAAAATATCTGAGTCCAAAATAGTTAGAAAAGTCCTTAGATCTCTCCCAGAGAGATTTCAACCCAAAGTCACTGCAATCGAAGAGAGTAAAAATGTTGACTCTCTGAAGATTGAGGAATTGGTTGGTTCACTCCAAACCTATGAACTCAATCTCCGTCCATCCAAGAAGAACAAATCTTTAGCCTTGAAATCCATCAAGGAAACTTTGGATGAGGATGACAGTGATGGAGATATGAATGAGGAAGAAATGACTCTCTTCGTTAAAAAATTTTGAAAATTTTTTAGAACGAAAAAGAGGTTTAATCCCAAATAGGGAGGAAAATCTTTTGAGAAGTCAAAGTCTAAGCCCTGGGAAAAAAAGAAAAATTCCAAGAGTGGCGACAAGAAATCCCAAGGTATTCAATGTTATGAATGCCATGGCTTCGGTCATATTTCACCTAACTGTCCTAACAAGAAGAAGAGTAAGGGCAAGGTGATGAATGCCTGTTGGGATGACAGTGATTCCGAGAATGAAGAATCGGACAGTTCCTCTTCAAGTGAAGATACTGGAAATCATACGGCTTTCACTGTTTCCCTTTCTGGGATTCTTGAGACTACCTCTGCGGTTGATGAAAAGGATAGAAGTGATGAGAGTGTTCATACTGAGTCTAGTGAGGACATACAGAAGAGTCAAACTGACTCTGAAAGTGATGAAGATTTGAAAACAACTTATGATAAGTTGTATGCTGAAAGTTTGAAGCTGACTAAAACAAAAATCTCCTTGAGTAAAAAACTCAAAATCATTCAAAATGAAAGAGATATTTGTAAACTAGTAGCAGAAGAGAAGAGTGCTCTAGTTAGTCAGTTGGAAAATGAAAAAGGAGCATTAGTTATGAAAGTTCAATGTCTTTTGGAAGAGAATGTCTCATTGACTAATGTGGTCAGAAAATTAGAATTTGAAAGAGACACTTCCATGAAAGAAATTGAAGAGTTAAAAACTCTGCAAATGGAGCTGGAAACTTTTAAAGACTCTCTTGTTGATAAGGTGAAATTTCTTGAAAAAGAGCATCAAATTACCCTTAAAGACAAGACTGACTTGATTCAGAAGGTCTATACTCTTGAAAAAGAAGTAAGAATGTTTGGTAACACTAGCTGCCTAGATTAATTAGTTAGAAAGTATGGATCAAATTCGAGTAGATCTGGGATAAGACATGCTGACACACCAGCTGGTCCTTTAGCTGTTGGTACAATGGCTAGTGCAGTGTTTGAGCCAATACATTCTGATCCTAAAGAAAATTTACCTTCTACATCAAGTACTAAGGCTTATACAAATTTTGTAAAGCCTAGAAATACAGCTCCTAGAGTGAATGCTTTGAGGAATCAAATTCCTATTAGAAGAAATCCTCCTCCTCTCCCAAGATTCATACCCACATGTCACTTTTGTGGTGTGAGAGGTCACATTCGACCTAATTGTAATGCTTTTAGGAGAGCTCCCCGAAATGGTTCATGGAACCAAAATCAAAGTCAAGGGACTCTTCAAATGCAGATTCAGGTTCTAGCTGAAAAGTCTCGAATGTTGAGCGATGATGTTAATAGAATTGCTCAAATCTCTAGGACAATAACTGGTCAATTTATTCCAAATATTTATTCAAGAGGAAACAATTTGACTTATCAAAAAGCTAGAACTGAACAAAACAGAAAAAGGTCAAGGAGGACAAAAAGGAAAAAGGTCTCTACTACACAGATTAATGATCAAAGATCTAAACAAAGTTTAAAGACTGTGTATGTAAGAAAGGAAGACCTTAAGTGCTTTGTCATTAATACTGCCTTGAAAGCCCAAAACATAGAAATGTGGTACTTCGACAGTGGGTGTTCTCGGCATATGACAGGTAACAAGTCCTTATTTATTCAATTTGAGGACTGTCCAAATGGGACTGTTACTTTTGGTGATGGAAGCAAGCCTTTAGTCAAAGGAAAGGGTATCATCGATTCACAAGGCATACCTAAATTGAAAGATGCCTTGTTTGTTGAAGGACTGAAAGCTAATTTAATTAGCATAAGTCAACTATGTGATGATAATCATGCTGTGCACTTTACCCAAAATAAATGCTTAGTCATTAATGGTAAAGGTAAGTGTGTTCTAGAAGGATTGAGAACCACTGACAATTGCTACGGCTTAACTCCCAGTCCTAATCCCTCAAATGTCTGTTATAAGACTAAAATTGAGGAGGTTGATTTGTGGCACCGAAGACTAGGTCACATGAACTTCAAAGACCTATGTAAAATCTCTAAGCAAGAGCTTGTGAGAGGTGTTCCCAAACTAGGAAAGCCTTCTACTGCTGTGTGTGGGCCATACCAAATTGGTAAACAAATTAGAACCCCATATAAGAAGACTTCAAGTATTGCTACTTCATATCCACTGAAATTAATTCATATGGATCTTATGGGTCCTACAAGAACTGAAAGTCTAGGTGGAAAGCGATACATCCTAGTCATGGTTGATGATTTCTCAAGAATGTCATGGGTGGCATTTATAAGGGAGAAATCCGATGCTTTTGACAATTTCAAAAGTATTTGCCTGAAAATTCAAAATGAGAAAAGATGCCCAATCACTCGAATTCGAAGTGATCATGGAAAAGAGTTTGAAAACTCTAAGTACAACGACTTTTGTGATGAGTCGGGTATCAAACATGAATTTTCTGCACCTATTACACCTCAGCAGAATGGTGTAGTAGAGAGGAAGAACAGGGTTCTCCAAGAGATAGCTAGAGTTATGCTTCATAGCAACAATCTAGCTTCTCATTTCTGGGCTGAGGCAGTTAACACTGCTTGCTATATAGTTAATAGAGTTTTTGTAAGACCTGGAACAAGGAAAACCCCATATGAGTTGTGGAATAACAAGAAACCTAGTGTCAAGTACTTTCGAGAATTCGGAAGTAAATGCTATATCCTTAAGGATAGAGAGCAACTGGGCAAATTTGAATCCCGGAGTGATGAAGGGATATTTCTTGGATATTCCACCAACAGTAGAGCTTATCGAGTTTATAACTTGAGATCCTCTACAATTATGGAGTCCATAAATGTAGTTGTGGATGACTCCGGTGTTGAAAATGTGCAACTTGAGGATGATGAAAGTGCTGAAAATGAAAATGTTGAAACTGTTTCAACTCCACTTATTGATAAGCAAACATCTCCATCAAAACCTACACATCCTAGGGTAATGAGTCCTCACACCCCCACTGATATAATTGGTGATGTTGAAAGTGGAGTGAGAACGAGGAAACAAATTGAAAATGAAGTTAGCTACATTTGCTATACTTCATCTTTTGAACCCAAGAATGTAGCTGAAGCTCTTGCAGATGATAATTGGATAAATGCAATGCAAGAAGAGTTACTTCAGTTTACCAGGAATGATGTTTGGTATTTAGTACCTAGGCTTAACAATACAAAATGGATTTTCAAAAACAAATCTGATGAAAAAGGTACTATCATAAGAAATAAGGTTAGGTTAGTTGCACAAGGATACACCCAAATTAAAGGTATTGACTTCGATGAAACGTTTGCTCCTGTAGCTAGGCTAGAATCAATAAGAATTCTTCTAGCTGTGGCTTGCCATATGAAATTCAAACTTTTTCAAATGGATGTTAAGAGTGCCTTTCTGAATGGCATTCTACATGAGGAAGTCTATGTGGAACAACCAAAAGGGTTTGAAGATCCACATCACCTTGATCAAGTCTATCGGCTAAAAAGGGCCCTCTATGGTTTAAAGCAAGCTCCAAGAGCTTGGTATGAGAGGCTGACTACTTATCTCTTGGAAAACGGATTTTCGAGAGGGGGAGTAGACAGAACCCTTTTCATAAAGAATGTAAAAGGTGATATTGTCATCGCCCAGATATATGTTGATGACATAGTGTTTGGTTCCACATTAGACTTACATGCTCGTTCATTTGCTGAACAAATGAAAAATGAATTTGAAATGAGCATGGTTGGTGAGCTCAGTTTCTTCCTTGGTCTTCAGATCAAGCAATTGGATTCTGGGATCTCAGTATCTCAAATCAAATATGCTAAAAATCTAGTGAAGAAATTTGGCATGTGCTCTGCTAAGCATGTAAGGATTCCTATGAGTTCTACTACAAAACTTAGTAAAGATGTTACAGGCAAAGGTGTTGATCAAGCTTCTTATAGAAGCATGATTGGTAGTTTACTCTACCTAACTGCTACTAGACCTGACATAGCCTTTAGTGTTGGTGCATGTGCCCGCTATCAAGGGAGCCCAAAAGAGTCTCACTTGCTTGCAGTTAAGCGTATCATTCGATATGTGAGTGAAACTCTATCATTTGGCCTCTTGTATGCTTTTGATACAAATGCCACAATAGTTGGATATTCCGATGCCGATTGGGTCGGAAATGCTGATGATAGGAAAAGCACCTCAGGAGGATGTTTCTATATTGGAAACTGCTTAGTTGCTTGGCTTAGCAAAAAGCAGAATTCAATTTCATTGTCCACTGCAGAAGCTGAGTACATAGCAGCTGGCAGTTGTTGCACTCAACTTCTGTGGATGAAGCAGAAGTTGAATGATTATGGGATTGAACAGAATACTATGACTGTGTATTGTGATAATTCTAGTGCTATCAATATTTCCAAAATCCCGTTCAACATTCTCGCACAAAACACATAGACATAAGACATCACTTCATTCGTGATCTTGTTGAGCAAAAGATTGTGTCTATAGAGTATGTCCAAACAGAGAATCAATTTGCGGACATTCTAACAAAACCCTTAGATTCCCTTAGGTTTGAACTCCTTAGGAAATCCATAGGTTTGTTCGGAGTTGGGTAAAGATGTACTTGTTTCATAGCCTATGTGTTCTTCATGTTCTATTTATGTCATAGAGCTATTTTTTTTATTTTCTTTAAGTAATAAAAATCCAAAAACATTCAAAAAATTGAAAAATATTGCAAAAAATAATGTGTTTGTATGACCTTATTTGTCCTATCATTTTGCTTAATGTTATTTCCTTGAAATCATATTTGAACATATAATCCAAGGATAAATATTTCATAGGATTGAGTAATATAGGATAGTTCAATTGTTGGTTCGATCTTGTGATTGAATTTGGTCATACTAACAAATCTCAGTTAGAGTTGAGTAAACAAAGATGTTATCTAATGCACATGCACTCTGACTGATTCTTTACATGGTATTAGTTCCTAATTAAATGTTCTGATATTATACCATATGGTTCACTAGATTAATCAAATCTAGTATAACCAATGTCATAAAAAATTCCATAAGGTGAGCCCCCTAGTTATAAAAATTATTGACATGGAGAGGACTACTTGTGAGTTTGTGTAATAGCTACTAGTAAATGCAAACAGTGAGTAATGGCTACCTAGACAAACAGTAGGTATCTATATGGATTGCTAGTGTGAAAGCCCCCACTGTCATTAGAAAGAGCTACCTTCTCACTTGAGTGAAAGTCACCAATGTGCTAAAAATTATATATGTGTACTCCAAAAAGAATTTTCACAATGAGTACAATTTGACTGAAAAAGAAATGAAATAAATCTGTTAGTCAAATTTGGGGTAAAAATTGCTCATCATATAAATATGGAAGTTTATTGGTTTTAAAACTAGTTTTTGACAATTTTAGAGATCCATTTGAGCCATAATGTCAAAATCTAGATTAAGGAAGGAAACCAATTCAAAGAGTCAAGTAATGAATTTTGATTTCACACTCACATTACTTCTAATTGTTTCTTGACTCTGATTGTGAATTTGATGCAAATACCATATTTAATCACCGGTGAAAATCAATTAATGTTTACATAATACTTGTTTATGACTATACTTGATATATCAATTCTTGGGTGATTATTATTTATGATTTTAATGAAATCAATTGTTGCATATTTTTTTTGTCAATTGGTCATTTTGAGGTAAACAATGAGTTTAAACCAAACCATAGGTTGAGGGGGAGAAATGGTTAAAATTGTAAAATTTTTGAAAATTTTTAAGACCACCGATCGCTCGGTGCTAAAGACCGATCGATCGGTCTTTCGTGAACAGAGTTATAAAACCCTCATTTCTATTTTTTTGTTTACTTGTTCTCCGATCTCCAGAGCGATCTCTCGGTTACCTCTCCTCCAAATCTTTCCTACGATAATTCCATTCTATTCTAAAGGTTTCCCAAGCATCTAAAAGGTAAGATTTGTGCATTTTCTTCGATTTAGATTGATTTTCTCATCTAGGGCATCGTTTTCTTGCATTTTCTTCCATGGCTTTCGTTTTGTCGTTAATCCTTCTTGCCTATCTCATGTCTGGCGTTCCCAAATGTCGGAGGTTGGTCTTCAACAACCAAGAGGATCCTCCTCAAGATGAGGAAAACCTAGAGCCATTTACTTTCACTCCAATAGGGCATGGTATTTCCATTAGGGACAGGCCAATTTGTAGAATGATTGATTCTACAATTGAGAATCGTCAAAAATCTTTGGCTGATAAAACTCGGAAAAATAAAGGTAAAGCTTCATCTTCCCAGTCCAGTCAGTTATCCCAGTTTATAAGTCCTACTACTGCTCAACTCTATAGTGAGTATTTTAACAAGAAAGGTGTAATGGTTGAAAGGGACATACATATTTCCGATTTTGGTGATTATTATCTTCCTAAACTCATTTCAGATCGTCAATGGGAAGGTATACTTACCTTATCCGGCCCTGCTTCTGTCCAGTTAGTTATAGAATTTTACTCTAATTTTTCTGAAATCAACCAGAAAAAATGGTCATTCAAATCTCGAGCATTAGAACAATCTGTTGTCATAAATGCTTATTTGATTTCTAAATTCCTTGGCTGTCCTCGAGTTCCAAATGCATATTATCCTTATAATTATAAGAGTGATGAGGATAAAGACTCCATGGAACATGTTGTTACCTTTCTTAGTGGTACTCCTACGTTTTGGGTTGGGTCTCTTATTGAAGTGGCGAAACTCACTAAGGATGCTAGACTAGTAAACCTAGTTATGAGTGCAAATATCCATCCAAAGGTTCATACTGCGGACCTTAGGGAAGATAGAGCTAGATTTCTGTTTAGTCTTCTATGTGGGCGTGATATTGATCTTGCCGCTCACATCATTGACTTGATGATCCAAGCCCATCAAACTAGTACAGCAGTTGGAGCCTTACCATTTGGTTCACTCATCACTAAACTTCTTGGTTCTCAAGGAGTTATCGCTCCTCCTGGTGTTCCTACTCGAGTTCCTAAGGGTCCAATCAACAAAAAGACCCTAGCTTAGAGTTTTTCACATGCCTCAGTTCGAGATATAGAGGAGGGAGCAGAAGTTGGTGCTGGGTCATCTCGTCCTCCTCCGACCACTATGGATGATCTTGGCAGGATGATGCGAGAGATGCAGATGGATCTCAGGACTCATGTTTCATCATACGAGGAGTTTACTACAGAGGTTCGTGGTAGACTTGGATCTCTCGATGCAGCGGTGCTGGGCGTACAGAGAGATGTTCGAGATTTTCGAGCTTACTATGAGTCCCAGCTCACTTCTGATGATGAGCAGGAGTGATAGTTCGTGATTGGAGTTTATCTTAGTCAAGTGATAGTTTTTGTTTGACATTTTGATGTATTTTGTCTTCGTTGTACTTAGTACAAACTTACTTGGATATTATTGACTTGTTATGGATGTATACATTTGAATGGTTTATGCTCTTTATCTTCTATCTCATTTCATTTGGATGATTATGCATTACTTTTCAAGTCCACCTTTGGCATTTCGAGCCAAAAAGGGGGAGAGTTATGATTAATGAATGTGTTAATGTGTTGGATGAGGGTATAAATGAGTGTATAAATGTTTTGGATGATGTTATGGAATGCTTAACCTGTTATGGATATAGTATTGTGGAATGGATATAGTATTGTGGAATTGTGGATGTTATGTTATACATATTTTCATTCTTCAAATATTTTATCCTATATTTTATTTCCCATGCTTCACAGGTTTTTGATTTAGCATGTGCAGGCAAACAGGTTCTAAGTTTGGTGAATCATGACAAGCTAACATGTCAAAAGTCCTGTAATTATATTTTTGAGTCATGTAAAGGTCAATTTTCCATTTTTGAATTAATTGGGAAAATTTGAACCTAGTATATGAGTTAGTCTTGTTTTGTCCCGGAATTGCCAAAGGGGGAGATTGTAAATCCCTAAATAGGTGTTGGCAAATTCCGTGATCATTAGATAGGTCATGTGAGTCGAGTCGTCGAGTCATGTTCAACTTGTCAGAAGAGAAGAGCTAAAGCTTAAAGAAGATTGAAGAAAGAGAAGAAAAAGCTCCTACTCTGGATCTAGACAGGTAATGGACTTAGAGACCCCTACCTAGGTTGGATTTGGCTTAGATAACTCTAAACATACCTAGGAGGATAGTTTTAAACCTAACAAAGTTGTTTGATCTCATTTGAATCAAATAAAAATGAAATGAATTATGGTTTGAAAACAATTCTGTCTCAACCGATCGCTCGGTATTGGGACCGATCGATCGGTGGCCTACCGAGCGATCGGTGGCTATCGACTGGACAAAAAGTTTGTATGGGGTATTTTTCCAGAGAGATGATTTATAACCGAGCGATCGGTCATTTGGACCGAGCGATCCGTTTTGGACCGAGCGATCGGTAGTGAGCACCGATCGATCGGTTCCCGTAAAAAGAATTTTTCTTTTTCTGGATTCTTTTTTTAAACCCTATATAAACAATTTTTTGGAGACCTAATTCGTGTCTTTGATATTTTTGAAAGAGTAGAGGTCTGAGAAACTCTTCTAGGGTTTTTCTCATTGCTTTTATTAGATCTTTGTTGATCCCTCCTCTTTCTTTGATCCTAGAGAATACAAGTATAGATCTAAACCTTTGATCTTGCATTGTGTGATCTCAAATCTGTATGAGATCCCTCTAGGATTTGAAATTTTCTAAATTGATTCACAACCCTACACCTTGTGTGTGTGTCCGGTGTTTGATCTGGAGCCTTCGTGGAGGGAGATCGATCGTGTGTGATCGTGGTTTTGAAGTAGCTTGAAAAGATTTGGTCGGTGTGGAACCGAAGCTGCTACGGCGGAGATCGAACCTGCTGGTTCGTGGAAATCAAGAGTAAGAGTCTATACCTAGGAACATCGTTTCTGTTTTGGTAAGGTCTTGTCTTGTACTTGATATCTTTTCATAGTGAAGTTTATTGCTGGACAAGGTCCCGTGGTTTTTTCCCGTTAGGGTTTTTCACGTAAAAATCTTCTGTGTTTGATTTGTGTGGATTGTCTGATTGAATTGTTCATTGATTTCTAAACATATTAATTGGAAAATTAAAATTGGTTAGAAATTATTAGATAGACCTATTCACTCCCCCTCTAGGTCTTAGAGATCATTGATCTGGATAAATTTCAGGGGTAATTCGGATAAGGTTAGGCAAGGGCTTAGGAGGTGATTACGAGTCAAACTGAGGAGTGTAGGGGGCTTAGGAGGTGATTACGACATTATTGAGTTTTTCTTGAAACAAGGTCTGGCCAGTCTGGTTTTGCATGTGCGCACTGTGCTCTTTCACAAAGATGGAAATGTCGGTAAAGTTATTACCGACATTTTCCAACTTTTCAAAATTTTGAATCTTGGCGGGCCCTAGGGCTGGCTTGGGTATGTGGGCCCATGTTATGGCCCATAAGGATCTATTTATGGGTTTTTGGCCTTGTGGTCTAAAGTTTATGAATTCTCAATGGGCCTGGGCCTAAAGTTAGGTTTCAAGGTTGAGTTTAGTGAAATTACCCCTTATGGACCTAGAGAAGGGGGGGGGGGGGGGGGGGGGGTGAATAGGTTTTCTAAGGTCTGTCTACCAATTTTAATTCTATCAATTAAAGTTGCGGAAACGGTAAACAAACAATCAAACACACAAACCACAACACAAATTTTTACGTGGAAAACCCTCTCGGGAAAACCACAAGACCTCGTCTATATGAAAGAGATTTAACTAAGAGCAAAAGTTACAAATACTTATAGACTTGGACTGTACCAAACTGGACTCGACACAACGATCCTTGGTAAATTGTCCTCAACGCCTCAATAAGCGACTACGAGCTCGCAAGCCAACGTGATCAACCAATAGCTGATTGTAATCCTCTCAGAACTCTGCAACCACGATCTCTCGATCAATCTTTGCCAAGGCGGCTCTGGATTTCTCCGACCACAACAACCACGATCAGCTATTGGGACCGATCTCCTTTAATGAAGGCTTTGGCACGTGCCAACCAAGTTTATACTCATAAGGTGTTTGAGGGGTTTAATTCAGTTTAAACAAAGACATAGAGTGATCTTATGAACAGTAAAAATCAAACAAAGCAAGTCGAAAGATATTTCGATAGAAACTTGCACTCTAGTCTAGAACATGAGAGATAGCTCAAAGGGATAAATTATCCACAATGTGGGAACCCTAGAAACACTTTGGGAGCCTCTCCGCTCAGTGACAAAAACCCTAAATCGTGTTATGAAATAATGGTATAAAAGGGCAAACCAAGACAGGAAGAATAGAAGTTACTATTTTAGCAATTCTCGCAAGGTGGTTCGAATGCCCAAGGGGGTGGTTCAAACCACCCCTTGGTTGTTTGAATGCCTTATGGGGTGGTTCGAACCACCCCATAACCTGAGTCTCTGGATTTTTCTCCCATACAAATTTGGTTGCATGGTTCGAATGCTCATTCTTTGGTTCGAACCACCAACATGGAAAAAGCTAAAAAATTGATTTTTAACTACCTTAGCTTGTTTCTAACCACCTAGGATATATCAGACATTGTCTAGGTCAATTCCTCATAGGGTAGATATCATCTAAGTTACTTACCATTCCTAGGCACGTATGTAGCAGATGATCAGCAACTTATCTTCGTCTTCTCTTGGCTTTTGGCGCTTGAAACTTTTTGGACTGAGACACCCTTTAACCATGTTTTGTCTTATGAAATTAGCCAATCCAAATCTGAATTTTACAATCTTCCCCTTTGGCAATTCCATGACAAAACAACATTGACGAACATGACAAAGACCATACTCTCCTAAATTGAATAACAAAATAGAGACTATGACTTTTACATGACTCAGGTTTGGAAAAAACCAAGAATTACAAAACTCGAATCTTACATGACTTGATAATTTTACTATTTGACCAATCAGCAACTTCTTGTCATTAAGATGAGGAATTGGCACTGTCTACTTTCTTGAAAATCTGCACATGCTAAAACAATTAAAACCGGTGAAGCATGTGGAACATACAAGTTCATAAACCAGACAATTAAGCGCACTAATCATAATCATTACCACACTAAGACAAGTGAAGATGGAGCATCAATAAGGCAACACAATGTGTTCTCCCCCTTTGTGAGTAATGAGATACAATCATGCTAAAAGTTTAATTGCTCTCCCTATGAGAGACATCTCCCCCGAGTTAATGAGAGACTATGTGAGTTACCTCTCTCTCTCCATTTTTGGCATGAATGGCCAAAGGAATTCGGAAAATATACAATCAGAGCAAAACCAAGCAACTATAAGATAATAACTATCAACAATCCATAGGATAGATGGGAATAGAATGAGAAGGAACTTGATAGACAATCAAATAACAATCAACAAGTATCATATATCCCTACCAACAAAGTATGAAGTAACCCATCCATCTAAATATCATGAAGCATCACAACAAATATCCTGAAAATAAGGCACAAATCAAGATGATACAACAACATGACATAACCATACACAACCATATATAGAATGACACAAGAGATATCCAACAACCTGTTCTGGATACATACCCAAAACACAAAAAATAATCCAAGCAAAAGCACAAACATAGTCAAGTTTGGAGACATATCCAAAATAAAAACCCAAAGTCAAAGTGAATAGTCTGAGATACACATAACACAAGAAGAACATTCCAGTAGTAGCTTTCAATCATCAGATAATTCATAATAGTGTTTTTAGCCATTCAGATCTCATCAAGGACTATCCCAGGCACAAAAAAATAGTTTTGCAACAATGCTAATGAGACTCCATAGGTAATATATGTCCTATCATCTATTGAGGAATATCTACAGACTATACAATACTATCTGAATCCATTACAACAAAATTGAATCTTAAAAGAAAATATAGTCTTTGGGATGGATAAGTTTTGGTTGCTCTTACTTTGTTATTGTTTACCAAGTTGCTATTGAAGGAACAAGAATGCATACATTTGACAATTATGTACTCTTCAAGTTCAATAATATAAGCAAGGTTCAAAATTTCAACGAAATTTCGCATATTTCGACAATATATATTGATTTCGAAGGGTCCCGAAACATCTAGACCAAGAATTTTGATTTTTACAAAATTTCGCAAATTTTGATCGAAATTTCGTATATTTTGACGAAATTTCGTATATTTTGGTCGAAATATTCTTTGTTTTTTTTTTAATTTACATTTTCTTGTTTGAGATCGTGTGATATACAACCATTTCATGGTTAATTGGTTATTTAAACCCCAAGCATCCATGGGAAAACATGTTGTAATGATCATTTATAAAATAGAACTTATGTTATAAAATAATAATTTTAAATGCCTCTTTTAAAATTAATTTCATTCTTATCTATATTTCAAAACCCTCCCTTAGATTACACTAATTACAATAATGGTTTTTTAAAAATTGCATAAATGACCATATTATCCCTAAATGAGTGTTGCAAGTATTAACCTAATTATATTTTATAAATTACATTTTATTTAACTATTCTTAGTATTGATTTTTATTATATACACAATAAAAAATTCAATAAAATCTAAATACAATGTTTTTTAATTTTAATTATTCTTAGTATTGATTTTGATTGTATTTGAGTTAATTATTATGCTTGATTGAGAAATGAATGCAACTTTTTATATAAGTTACATCAATATTAGTAAATCATACATTGTCATCAGCATCAGCGCACGTCTTTGACTCCCTTCTCATTGCATCTCTTATATATATTGTTGTATTTTTAAATTTTTTTATTCTCAGATGTGTATTAACATCTATTTTAACATTTCCCGAAGTTTTATTGAAAAATTATATGTTTTTAATTATTTTTTTCGATTGTTTCCTCCACGTGCGATATTGTTCCCGCGATATCGATATATCTTGCGAAATATCCTCGATATATCTTTTTTCCACGGCTCGAAATGACATGCGATATTGATATTCAGAACCTTGAATATAAGTAATAGAAACATCAAACTACATGTATACACCAATAAAAACAAGACTTTATCCACAAAACAAGGTATCCACACATGGATTTGAAAGAAAAAGAAAAGCATTAACTAAAATAAATATAGTGCAATGATCAATCAATTAACAGTCGTAGCCAACCCATTACTAAACCAAAACAATTACATGTTGCGATTCAAGAGATATCCCATTGTGATTGAGTTAAAGGGCTCTGTGAAATATGTCATGCAAGTTGATAGCTTTTGTGATACTTCTTGCATGGTTGGTCGAGATTGTGGACTGATATGTAAGCATGTAGATGCCAACTTCACAATAGATACCACTTCCTGAACGACATGAACTGTGGGAAGTGGAATGCGTTGGTCCAACACATCCTTCAATAGTATGTTTTTCCCAATCGATGACGAGGACAATGATGATGAAGATAAAGAGGAGATGAGTTCACCGGGATGTGTTCCCATTATTACTTCTAGAGCAACAACCCCAAAGCTGTATACATCACATTTTGTAGTAACCTTCATTATGTAAGCAAGCTCTGCAAAGAAAGAAATTTTCATGGATAAATGGTCAAGATTACCCATTTTGTAAGGCGTCTAGGATATGCCTAGTTAAGGGTTAGCAAAATATATAGATTGTCCACACTAAGAACATATATGTCTCATTGTGTATGCAAAACCACCAAAAATATGGAAACATCTAGAGAATATGTCAGGTAATTACAATTTGTATAATGAAATAAATTTAAAGTATAAAAACATTATTGGTGCATTTTAAAAAGACTTTTATCTCAAAATATTTCATAAACTAAAAATTTATACGTAACAGATTTCAATTAATAAGGTTGTTGTAGAGAGAGAGAGAGAGTGAATGCGCTACATCACCTGGGGCAACATATCCATATGTGCCTGCAAGTGAAGTCCAAGTGGAAGTATCGGACTTTAGAAGTCTAGCGGTGCCAAAGTCAGAGACATGAGCTTGATATTCAGAGTCCAACAAAACATTGTTGCTTGATATGTCTCGATGAACTATTGGTGGTGAGCAATCATGGTGCATGTAAGATAAAGCATGGGCCACACCTTTAACAATATTTACTCTCTTCATCCAATCTAACTGTTTTGCTCCTTCTATCTTGCTTAAGATCTTAGCCAAACTGCCCATTTCCAAATACTCGTAAACCAAAAATGAGTGTCGTATATGTGAACAGAAACCATATAATTTCACAATGTTTCGGTGGCGTATCTCTGTCAATGCACAAATCTCACTTCTAAAAGTTTTTAAATCAGCCATATCTTCATTTTGTGATGGGTGAAGTTTCTTTACAGCAACAACTTGACCTGTTGACAACTTTGCTACATAAACACTTCCATATCCTCCTATTCCAATGCAATGTTCATTGCTAAAGTTATTTGTCACTTCAATAATGTCATCATACACCATTCTTCCATCATAGCTCCATATTGAGAACAAGTTTTCACTATTAGTTTTATCAGGATCTTTCTCTATATTTCTTGTTATTCGAAAAAAAATGCAATAAATTCCGACAAACCCAAATAGAAGAAATAGAGATCCTAAAAGAGGAAGTACAATCAAAATCATGAATTTGTGTCCCTCTTTTGTATTTAACATGCAAGGTTGCAAACCTCTAACACTTGCACACAAATCTTTGTTTTTTCTGAATGCTTCTTCAGGAGCATCTTGAAAGGCTTTGATGTTGGGAAGAGGACCTTCAAACTCATTGTAGGATATGTCAACGTTTGTCAAGCTGACCATTTCAACAAAGGTGGAAGGAATGGAACCCGAGAGCTTATTGTGAGAGATATTCAACTTTTCTAAGTTATGTAAATCGCCGAGCTTCAATGGTATCTCTCCTACAAGTGAGTTCTGACTAAGATCTAGTAGAACTTGTAGATTAGCTAAATTACCAATCTGGAAGGGAATGCTTTCACTAAAATTGTTCTTGCTCAAATCCAAGTATAATACTCTTAAGCAATTCCCTAGTTGCCCAGGTATTGGCCCACTTAGATTGTTTGTTGAGAGGTCAAGATGATCAAGATTGTATAGTAATCCAATTTCCAGAGGTATACCGCCAGTGAGTTTGTTATTGCTCAAATTCAAGATGAGCAAAGAAGTCAACCTCCCTAATTCTTTTGAGATCTCTCCTATTATATGATTTGTTGAGAGGTCAAGCACTTGCAATTGACTCGAATTCCCAAGTTCAAGTGGTATCCTTCCAGTTATTTTATTCCCAGAAATCTTTAAGCTTGTCAGAAGTTGCCATGCTCCCCAATTCTTTGAGATTTCACCATACAATTTATTATAGCTCAGATCAATGTAATTCAAATTTGGATGCACACCAAAGTAATTTGAAATATTTCCAGTGAGTTGGTTTCCATCAAGTCGAACTCTTATTAGACTTGTGCAATTTCTCAAGCCTTTTGGTATGGGACCAGTAAAATGGTTGTTAGATGCAGTCAATTTTTCAAGTGACCCACCTTGACATATTTGTTGTGGCAAACTTCCAAAGAAATTGTTTTCATCCAAGACTAGGTCACGCAAGTTTGTTAGGTTTCCTATCTTTACGGTAATGGAACCGGAGAGAGAGTTGCCAAGGAGGTATAAACCAATTAATTTTCTCAAACTTTGAAAAGAAGTTGGGATCGAACCAATAAGATTGTTGTTGTTTAAAGCTAATTTATGCAGAGAAAGTAACTTTCCTACTTCTGGAGGGATGGAGCTAGATAATTGATTTTCAGATAGGCTTAAGTAGGTGAGCTTGGTCAAGTTTCCTATTTCTACAGGAATAGAACCATAAAATTGATTATCATTGAGATATAGAATAGATAGGTTGCTTAAGTTTGCTAAAAAAGCAGGGATCAAACCAATGATATTGTTTATACGCAAGTATAATTCAGTAAGAGATTTCAGCTTTCCTACCTGTGGAGGGATGGAGCCAGATAATTGATTTTCAAACAGAGACAAGTAGGTGAGCTTGGTCAAGTTTCCTATAGTGGAAGGGATGGAACCTACCAGATTGTTCATAGCAACGTCTATCTTAATGAGGTTTATCATATTTCCTATTTCTATAGGAATGGAACTAGAAAGTAGATTATTGTAAAGATATAGAAAGTTTAGGTTACTTAAGTTACATAAAGAAGCAGGGATCGAACTAGTGAGGTTATTATTATACAATGATAATTCAATAAGAGATTTTAGCTTCCCTACCTCTGGAGGGATGGAGCCAGATAATTGATTTTCAAATAGATCCAAGAAGGTGAGCTTGGTCAAGTTTCCTATAGTGGAAGGAATCGAACCTATTAAATGGTTGGTAAACATGGCTATGCCAATGAGGTTTATCATATTTCCTATTTCTACAGGAATGGTACCAGAAAGTTGATTGTGGTAGAGTTCTAAGATGATAAGGTTGCTCAAGTTACCTAATGAAGCAGGGATCGAACCAGTGAGATTGTTTTTATACAAAGTTAGCTCATTGAGAGACCTAAGCTTCCCTATTTCTTGAGGAATTGAGTTGTCAATCTGATTCTGATCCAGGTACAAGATGTGAAGACTTGTTAGTAGGCCAATATTGGATGGAATTTTTCCTGAGATTTGATTGATGGATAAATCGAGATAGACGAGTTTGGAAAGATTACTGATGTGGTTTGGAATAGATCCAGAGAATGAGTTGTGGCTGAGATCAAGACTGACAAGGCTAGGAAAATAAAAGAAGTTGAAGGAATGAAATGTACCTCTCAAATCACTTCTTGTTAGGTTAATTTTGGTGACGCTACTAGCCATGTTGCAAGTGATTCCGACCCAGTTGCACGGAGGTCCTCTTCTTTTGATATGAGACGAAGAATTTTTAGGAACAAGTGTCCATGAAGGAAGGAGAGAATGGTTTTGGTTTTCGAGACTTGATTTCCATTTTAGAAGAGCCTCCGCTTCTACAGTAGAAGCCGTAGAAGGAACGACCGCATAGGAAGAAAAAACCAAAAGGAAGAATAACCAGACAGACAAGAGGGACTTGGATTCCATGGCTTCTCTATATATGCTTGTATAATGAGGACGATGGGATGAAGGGCTGAAGCATATATATAGACTTATCTTGGTGTTTGGTTCGGATTTCTCATAGGGCTGAACATGCCTTGAACCTTTGATAAAGCTTTGTTACCGTCTTTTGCATTATAACTCCTCACGCTTATTAGACAATCCTAACCGTCCAATCCTATCAACCAACATCTTTTTGGCTGCTGAAAGACGTACGGTTAGGCCGCAACACCACACCCTCTTGGGACTTGATCCTAGGGCTGTCAATGGACCGGATCATGATCCGGATCCGATCCGAATCCGATCCGATTAGCTGGACTTTGGACCGTATATGTGATCCGTCGGATCGGATTCGGATCGGATCGGTGGAATCCGATTATAATCGGATCGGATCTGGATATAGGGTGATCCGATCCGATTAAAATCCGATCCGATAATAATAATAATTTTAAATATATTATTTAGATTTTCTATATATAAAATATTAATTTTTAAAAAAAATAACATTAATTAGTATTAATTAAGGTATTATTAGATTTTTTATTATTAAAATAGATTTTTTTAAAAAAAAATAACCTTACTTGGATCGGATCGGATCGGATTCGGATCGGACGATATATAATCGGGATCGGATTCGGATCGGGTACTTCATGATCCGACGGATCTCGGATCGGATTCGGATCAGTCGGATTCTTAATCGGATCGGATTCGGATCTAGGCAGATCCGGTCTGAATCCGATCCGTTGACAGCCCTACTTGATCCCAGATTGAACGAGGGGTGCCATGAACACATTACCAATGGGGGCAACATTGCTTCAAGGATGAGTAGATTTCAACAGCTCCATTATTGTGATTATTGTGATTGTGATATGGTATTTGAGCTTAGGGAAGTGATTTAAAACTCTCGATAGTAGGTACTATCGAGAGCTGGGCGTGACAATGTGTTCATGGCACATTATCGGGTGGCCCAGCTCTCAATAGTACCTACTATCGAGAGTATCTAATCACTTTCCATGAGGTCATAAATACCAATAGTGTAGTTTGTAAGATGGTGTTGAAATCTAAAGACCTCTCCATTGACACTGAATAAGTGTTTTCATTTCCTTGAATAAAGCGATCTTTTTTAGGGTTAAAGACAGTAAAAATAATTAGTGTCTACTTATGGTTTTCATTGGCCTTTAACACTAGCTCAGATTCCAATTGGATTTGGATTCATTGGGGGCCATTTTCTATAGTAAGCAAGTGGTTGAGTGCTTTGTAGGATAGCGATTCCTTGTTAAAAGACATTATTTGGTAATATTGCATTACTAATATGAGATTAACTATGAAAAGACCGGTTGAACAAATGACCGGAGCAACCCCAAAAAAAAATCTTCGGGTAGTGCTAATTTTTTTTTTTTCCTTTTTTTTGATGTGTATCATTTATCTATGTTGCTAGGTTGCTTAGGAATTAGGTTTGGTTAGTACGAATGGTGGGCCTGACAACAGCCACACTGCTCGGACTTGAACCTGAGTTCTCTGCGCTCAAAGGGGATACATTTATCCTACCACTGGAGCAAAAATGAAGGGTTGGGCAGAGACAAAGAAGGGTATCTCTATCAGTAAACCTTTTTTCCTGTAATTCCCAATCTACCCTTCCTCAAGGCATTTTTTTGGATTGCTCCGGTTATCTCTTCAATCGGAGCTCCTGTCATAGTTAATATATACTAATAATCATGTTTCTTTTTGCTTGGCAAGGACACCCACCTGGAAATTCTTGTTTGTTACATAATTTACCTTATGCTATGTTTGGAAATTCTAGTCTTCCATGTTTCAACTTTCTAGCATTGCAAAGTTGACAATGGAAAAAGCAAGCTGAGCCAAGCAAGGAACTGTTCGACCGCACCTCCCGTGGTGTAAGCAATTCGAGTTGACGCCATGATCTCTCAATGGTATTAGTATTATAAAGCTTCTAAACCAATTTTTCAATCGTGGTAATCACACTCATATATCATCCACTGTCCATTGCCATTTTATTCAAATGAGGTTTGATTTCTAAGCCTTTCTTGGATTCATATGAATCCGTTGTGACGCCAGCACCTTGTCGCCATTACATCATAAACCCGCCATTTTTTTCCTTGTTTTTGAGCAAAATATGCAGTTAATACAGTCACTTCTCAACATTATGCTTACAACTCGTGTATAACCTCTTAATCTACCTTCCATTCTCTGAAACGAAGTTTTGTCAGATCCTACAAGAACTTTGCAAACACCATCAACAGCACTATCAAACACAAACGATTAACAAATTCCTGGTAAGCTATTCAGTAATGCTTGATGTTGCAGTATTATAAGAATGCCATGCAAATCTGCGATAGTACTGGAGAAGCAGGGGGGGGGCAGGGCATAGCAATGGGAATGGGCCAGGTGCCCCCTAAACTTTTGATAAAAAAGTATCTTTTATATTAGGAGCCAAATCATCTCGGGTGATAACCCCTAGAGGTTACCACGTCTCTCCTTTGACACCTCTTAATCGTGGGTAAGGTTCACCCACCCATTTTTGGTTTTTTTTTTAAATGTTAATTCTTTTTTTAAAATTAAAAAACTGTCTTTAATATTAAAAAAACTCTAAAAACAGTTTTTTAATTTAAAAAAAAAGAATTAATATTTTTTTTAAAAAAAACCAAAATTGGGTGAGTGAACCTTGGGGTGGGTGAACCTTACCCACGGTTAAGGGGTGTCAAAGGAGACACGTGGCAACCTCTAGGGGTGATAACCGGATTTTTTGTTTCCTTATATTAAATTTAGTTGTTCAATTATTTAATTAGGCATAACTATTGACAAGGGCTGTTGCTCCCTAAAATATATGACTCAAATCCTCTACGGCAAATCCGGTTATCACCCCTAGAGGTCGCCACGAGTCTCCTTTGACACCCCTTAACCGTGGGTAAGGTTCATCCACCCATTTTTGGTTTTTTAAAAAAATATTAATTCTTTTTTTTAAATTAAAAAATTATTTTTAGAGCTTTTGTAATATTAAAAATAATTTTTTAATTTTTAAAAAAATTTAATATTGAAAAATAATAATAAAAACAGTAAGTGTTTGACATTTGTAGCCACCAAGTTGCGTCTATGGAAGCGTTGTGACTGGGGCAGCAAAATCCAAAAATATAATAGGGTTGTGTTTGGTACACCCCACTTTATTGAGATCGAATCACAGCCAATAAAAAAAAGATTGAACTCGAGGTGAGTTCAAGTAAACACGTGTCCCTTTTAACCCTTATTAACCGTGGTTAAGATTCACTAACCTTTAAGGTTCAACAATCTAATTGTCGTTTTTATAATTTTTTTTAAAAATTAACCTTATGGTTAAAATATCTTAACTCTAGGGTTAATTTTTTTTTAAAAACCAAGGTTAGATTGTTGAACCCTAAGGATTAATGAATCTTAACCACGGTTAATAAAGGTTAAAGGGGACACATGTTGACCTGTGGGTGCTATAGAACTCTCCCTGGATTCGATTGACTGATTTGATCTCCACTTTATTATGTGTACACCACTACTTTTTAACAATTTCAGTTTCCCTACTTTTAATTCCCGCACCCCACAATCATCTGGGTGGGAAGACATTGAAGCCCGTGTGATTAATCATACACATCAGTTTGTTTGGTGAAGTCCATGTGATTAATCATACACTTGTTTGGATTGCTTGGCTCACCTTATATAATACTACACATTTGTATTCGGATCATAGATTGGAGTTCATGTTTTTTTGGAACCTGGGGTGTCCCCAACCCTTTGGGTCATGACTGATTCCCTAGAGTGCGACGTGAGCCCTAGGCCCGCAACCCGCCACACTAGTTAAGTCCGGGTAAACCCGTGCGGGACTAGCCCCAATGGGGGGAGTGAGTAATGGAACCCAGGACCTCCCACTTAGGGAAAGGCCCAAGAAACATTGGTCCACCTCTTCGGTATCGACTGATCTACTCTCTTTACTTCGTTGTAATTGTGATGTGTCATTTCTGCCAAACCCCCCACTTCCATTGAATGGCTTAAAAAAATAAAATAAAATAAAAAGTTTTGTCATTTCCGTATTTATATGGAACTTAATCACTTGAGTTCCTGAGTACAGTAAAGAACCGGTCTTATTCACTTTTTAATGCTGGACCTCCCTGACTGACATTGCATGCTAATATTTGTTTATGAGACCTTGTCTAGCCTTTTTCTATACTATTTTAACCCCCTCTATGCAACTCTAGACTTGTCCAGAAAAAATAATACTTTGAAACAAATATTTGTTGCTGACACTACGTATTCTGTTGTTTCATGATCAAATCAAGGTGGTAATAATTTGACTTTCAAAGGATGACCCTCGCAAGAGGCTCAGGACGGTGATCGCCAGGGGAAAAAGTTTACTCTTGTGCTCACAAGAGTATCCCTGTTGTGAGCACAAGATCAGTGGACCAAAAACAAGGCCACCTCACCATAAGTCATTTTTTTCCCTCCATTTTGTGACTTTTTCCCATTAAATTTTTTTGTTCATTGATCTTGTGCTCACAAGAGGGATACTCTTGTGAGCACAAGAGTAAACCTTTTCCCGATAGCCAGAAAAACAAAATTCTGGCAAACCACAAATCAGTGGACATGTGGTGCTAAATGGGGAAAATTAATTTCATTTTCTCCCCATGGTTTTGACTTCTTGCCATTTGATATCTCTCTCCCTTTTTAGGGTCACATGTCCCCTGATTTGTGGAGCCAATTTTTTTTTCCCTGCACCCCCAAAGACAATCCTGAGCCCTCACAAGAAGTGTTTTCTGCCCTGTTGCAGTTGCCATCAGCCTTTATCATCATACCTATTTTTGGTTTGTAGTTATAAATATATATCTTTTTTTTTTTTTTGATATATAAGTAATTTTAATTATGGATTTAAAGGTGTGTAGTAGTAATTTTTACTAATGGGGTGCAGTCATCAAAAAGTAAGGTGCACCTAACAACACTCATATACTATACTATTTAATTATTTAATAGGCATAGCCATAGGACAAGGTGATAGCTGCCACATAAACAAGGAGAAACAATACCCGTAAGATATGCACGAAATGGCCCAAGAACTTAGTCATTAAATTTTTTTCAGAGGCCACATCCCCAACGTCCCGTCCCCTATGCCTAAATTTTTTTTGTACTCACCTAATTATTCTCCACAAATTCATCAATAATTACTATTATTTTCAATCAACCATCGCATGCCTCCACTAGAAAATCCTGGCTCCACACTTGTAGGGAAGTTCGATACAAAATGAAAATCACTTTTCTCAATAACATTACAAGAATGCAATACAAAATACAAGTTGTTTCACAAAAAGATTCTCCATTCGAGAATGGAATTGCAGTTGCCTCCATTCTAATTCCATCAACCTAAAGAGTAAGAAATAAAGTAGGCAATTGATAATTAAAAATAGATACGACAAAGAAATCATTAAAGAAGTACAATGGTATACTATACAAGTTCTAAATTTTAAGAGCCGTGTTATAGTCATATTCTCATGCATTCCCTACTCTAAACCAAAAACCAACATCAACACCGTTCTTGCTTTAACAAATGTTGATTTAGGCTAGCATGCCACAAATTTTAATGCAACAATGCCTAGGAGGATCAACAAACAAATGCTCTACTATTGTCACAATGTTGGCATCAATAATGTCGTGGACACTATGAATCCATTGCATTAATGATCGCAGATTTGTGGAAGAAAATCATATTTGGGAAGAACATTAATTCTTCAAATGCTAATCACACTTCTTCACTATTGCTCCGTTTGTTTTGATGTAAAATAGGAGAAAACAAAAGAATTCCATAGAAAATGTCATTTTTCGCGTGTGTTTTCTGTAGGACAATTGACATTTTCAATGAATTTCATTTGTTTTCCTTTATTTTATATCGAAACAAACGGAGCATATGTGGAAATGACAAAAAGGAAAATCATTGCCTACCAAGAGCAAAACAATCGCACAAGTCCTAATGACAAAACAAGTCATTTTAGCCGGATCTTGACCCTTTAAATTTATAAAGCAGTATCTGATTCACGAACTTTTCATTTTTGTTGCATTTGGTTGTCGAGAAATAAGGTGAATACATAGAAAAGAAAAGAAAATTTTATATTTCTAATACAATTCTTAGTTGGATTTTTTCCAATTTTCTTTTCTTTTTTCTCTTTTCACTTATTTTCTTGGCAACCAAACATAGGGTGTGTCAGGAGGTTTCACTTTTACTTTAACATTACCCCCACCCTACAAGGCTTGGGATGAAAGGACTAGAATTTCTCAATCTACTTGTCAGTCTTTCTGCGTGCAGTAACATGCGAGTAGAGAGAAAAATATAATAGAGAGATGGAGGGGGTCGACGTATGGCAAAGCAGTAAATGCAGCGGGAGGGGAGAAAAAGAGAGTGGAAGGTGATCTACGTGAGGCTGAAGGGCATTTTGTAATTCGGTTTTTAGCGATGGAATTATTTCCGTCGCAATAGGTTCTTTTATTTTTAGCAATGGTAAGTTTACCATCGGTAAATATTTGTTTGTAATAGCTATTGTATGTTACCATAGCTAAATTTTATTTTATTAAAACTACTAATATTTTTAAAAACAAATTGTCCATTAGTAACGGTTTATAGGGATGGAACTAATACCGTCGGTGATAGTGATATATAGCGACAGTTTTAGACCGTCGCTAAATGTGATAGTTTAAAAAATACTAAAAAATTCATTATAGCGTCTGAATATTGACGATGGGTGTTTATCCGTCACTATAAGAAAGATTTAGAGACTGTTATCTCTCCGTCACTAATCTTTTGTGCCTAATCAACAAATTTCTTGTAATGAGGAAAGTAGAAACATCCAAAAAGGAAAGAAAAGAACCTTTTGGAGGTGGGATGGGAGAATATCAAAGGTGGGTGGTTCTTGTGTTCCAGGCCATCTCTTGGAATGGTTTTCCTAGAAAGTTGGTATGGAGTGGAACTTCATCTTTTTTGTTGGGACTTTTGTTTCTTTGATGGTAATGGGTATTTAAAGAAAGAAGCAGATGACATTCCTAGTCACTTCTGCTAGTGTGTGCTTCCCTGTGTAAATCATCATTATAGTACTTGGTTTGGATTGGATTCACCGTAGGGTAATTCACGGCTTTGGAATTAATTTGGCTCATGGGGGGTAGGTTTTTCTTTTCTGGACTTCTGTTAACAATCGACCCACCACAAGTTTGTTTATGTTCAATATGAAAAATCAAAAAATGAAAAATGAAAAGGTCTTCTTATTCAAAACCCCAATTATGACATCACTTCTCTCCCACTTCACACCTCAGAATGCACGGTTCTTATAGAGAGAAACGCACTTTAGTTGCAGGTTTTCAAGCTATTTGGCATTTTGTTATGATTTAATTTTAGGGAGAATAGACAATGTGCGACTCGCACCTCTTATTGTGCATTATGTGGTGCAAGTTACTAGTTAGATCCAACCAGATGTTGGTTTTTACTTGCACAACTTGCTGATCCTAACACATTAAAATCATCTTTGTGTCATGTTTTCAACTTTCTTATTGACCATAATGGAAGAATAAACTTATAGGGAGATAACTGTACTAGTTTTTCAAAAGTATTACAGGGAGTAGGCCATCCGATTTTAAATGACTATGATTCTCATGGCCAATTAGTTAATTTTAAGATCTACCAAAGGTCCCTTGCAAACTCCCAACCATGTCTTATTATTATAGGAAGTAAAAACTAATGAAAAAAATAATCTCAAGAGAATGAAATTAATCTCCTATGCTTATTTTGCATATCTTATGGCAGTATTTTCAGGTTGTACAAATATCATAATTTCTGCAGATCATCAAATACCCAACACTATACAATTTCTGCCAAGCTGGTAATACTATTCCTCAACTTTTGCATCTTGTAGTCCACATTCATATCTTTTTGTCTCGGTCATGAGCACAGAGGACGGTGCTATCTTTTGTTTGGGGTTGGGTATTTTCCAAAACTCATGTTTTCCTTTTGAAAAAAAAAAGTTCTCTTTTGCTAACTCTTTGGAGCTTTAGAAACTATGAAAGCTTCTGGTCTGTCCTGTAGGCCGCCTAGGAGGTAGAACTTTGGGTTTTGTAGGTAGGATATCTAGGCTTATTTTCTTTTTATTTTAAAAAAAAATTCAAAGTTTTCTAGTACTTAAAAAAAAAATTCAGGTACCTTTACAATGATGTGACAAAAACAAACCATCAGTCTACTTATTGAAAAGGATGTCATCTTTTGAAATACATGTTAGCGCTTAGTTTAGTACTACAGTTGATTGATATGCTTAGAAAATTCAGATTTTGCACAAATTGCACAAAATCAACATCAGAGTCATCTAAAATTCAGATTCTCTAGAGATCCTAAAAGAATATTTGTGGAGACCTAACTCAGTGAGCTTTTGAGCATTTCATCATTTCAAAGGGTTATACAAAAAAATTCTGAGTCACAAGTAGACTCACAATTTCTTCAAGCTCACATATATTCCTTTGAGAGATCTCATTAATTATTGATTTGATCATTAAACTCGGAACGACATCAAATATTGGGTTATTACGAAAGAACTTTCCTTGTATCCATTCTAGACATTAAACATGATAGTGCAACCCTAGAAAATGATATAGGCCATGTTTGTAACCTTTCAGACATTTTAGCTTACCTAACTTTTACATCTGTAGAAAACTCTTTTGAGTCTTTAATGAAAACATTTTCTTGATAACCTATTAACCGAAAACCCAATCCAAATAAGAAGTATGACTCGCGATCCTATTTTTGAGAAGGATAAAAGAGTAATTGGTATGGGTACACCATGAAAGATAAAAATTGAGAAAGAAAAGAAAAACTAAGTGGGTTCAAGCTGAGAAAAAAATTTGAAAAGAGAAGGTAAAAATCTGAAAAAGAATTGAGCTGCCTCAAAAAGATCAAGAGATTAGAAAATAATAAAAGAAAAATATTTGGTGTTACACCCTCAGGAAAAGTTACAAAGATCATCGAGATATCCTCTCAGAACATTGAATCCCTGTGAATCCTTATTTTCCTAAACCTATCCCAAGCCTCAATACAACCTAGTAAAGTCCTACTTGATTCTAGGTTAGCACAATCATAGAATGTTGAGAAACTATAGAGTTTGATCTAAAGTTCCGAGTGACATGATATTCCTATCATGAGATCTTCTGAATTTCTTATGTCCTCCTTTCTAGACAATATATGTGAGATATTGATCTGTTTTCATCAATATATCTCCTCACCTATAACTCGAGAGAAAAAGATAAAAAAGATCATTTCTGAATTATTCACTTTTAAGTGGTATACCAATGAGAATTGAGGTCAAGACATACAATCTTAGAGGTGATCTGAAAGTCTTTACTGTCAGATAATGATGATGTTGAGGACACACAAACACACAAACGCTGAGTCTAATTTTTCTTTATGTTGAGAGTCCATTTGTTTTCTTACTGCAATTCACTGACTAAGTTCTAACTTATAAATATTTTTACATCTTTGAAATAATTTGACAAAAAGAGTTTTCTCTGAGTAGGCAAGAAACAATATGTAGCATGTGTCAAGCTCTTTTAAGCTCTATTTTCGCACTGATTGCCAATGACTAGCAATATGCTGTTTGGGGTGGTGATATTCTCTTAAAAGTGTTTATTTTCACTATTATCTTTGAGGTATTGTCAAACTCTACTATGTAAACTTTCAATTTTACAAACTTTTCCACATAAGGGTTCCCTCCATTGCATAACACACACATTTTGATAACAATGGTACATTTGCATGAATTTCACATGTTTCTGAAAGTCTAGATTCAAGTTGTTTTTATGAACTCTCATTATGCCCTGTAATGTTTCAGGACTCCAAATTAGAAGAATTTCAAGAACCAGAATGCCAAAAGCAATTACCATCAAAGACGACCAAGCATGGGTTGAGCTAGTGACTGAAGAAGGCCAATGAAGCAAATAATGCATTTTCACGAGAAATGGACTCAATTGATAAATATTCCCTACAAGACAAAGAAAGAAGCAAACTTAATTGGCAAAGTCCGAGGGAGATCATGTTAGAGATTAGGGTTTGTTTCTTTTTGTTTGCTTTGTAATTTTATTTTTTTTAAACCCTAACCAATTTCCTCTCTAATTAATATTAGCCACTCACTCTTCTTCTATCCTAACCATCCATTTAAAATCCCTACTTTCCCTCTCTCATATGGTAACTCTAATCCCACAATATCTTCTCATATTTTCTTTCCCCCTTTAGCTCTCCCTAAATTCTTCATTGTGTTAAAACCCTAATCTTTTTCCCTATAAAATTCTAATCATCCATCTCTTCTCTATCACCAAACCCTAATCCTAGCCACTCATCTCTTTGTAAAAACCATAGCCTACTTTTCTAACCCTAATTTTTATAAAACCCTAGTCACCCTCTATAAATACTCACCCCTCTCTCTCCTTTACCATGATTCCCTCCCCCCTAACTTCTCTTCTCATCTCTCTCTCATTTCTCAACCCCTTTTTTGTCTAAGTCTCTCAACCTCTTCTTTTCTCAACCCCTTCTCAAAAACCTCACTCAAAATACTTACAACTATGTTTAGTGAGAGTTTCTGGATTGCTGAATTTTTCTTGGATGCAATGAGATTCAATTCAACTTTGTAAGTGACTCTTTTTAATGAATAAATGTTATCTTTTTTTATGCTTTATTGTCTTTCATTAATTACTAGTAGGTCATTTTATTTCATGTTATTTTATTAGTAGGTCTTAATAATACTTCTCCCAAAAAATGTTTTAAAAAGAAAACTCATTATTCATCATTCTCATCCCTCCATCATTTTATAATTTCCTCTTCTTTTTGGTTTCTTCTTTATACTAACCCCATAGCTCACGAGTGAGAATTCGACATCCGACACAAGCCCAATACATATCACATTTTGTAGGTCTCGGATTACACTTAAAGACTTGATAGTAGCGTGTTTTCAAGAAAAGGAAAATGCCTACTATCACTAGCCATTCTGGCTTTCGTTATTATATTAGTTTTGTGGATGACTTTAGCAGATTTACTTGGCTATTTCCCATGCAAAAGAAATCTAAAAACCTTGATTGCTTTATGCGATTTAAAAATTATCTGAGAATTTATTCTCCACTAAAATCTGCACTTTGCAAAGTGATGGTGGAGGGGAGTACACAAGCTTCACCTTTGCAAATTTCACCACAAATAATGGTATCATCCACAGGTTCTTTTGTCCCCATACTACTGAGCAGAATGGTTTGGCAGAAAGAAAACATCGCTGCCTGTTAGAAACTACTAACACTCATCTTGTTCAAACTTGTTTACCCAAACAATTTTGGTTAGAGGCTCTCTGTACTGTTGTTTTTCTCTTCAATAGAATGCCTACATTAACCTTACATCATAGGTCCCCTCTTGAGGTATTATTTGGCACTAAACCTAATTATGGCAACTTACAAATGTTTGGATGCTTATGCTACCCCTTTCTAGGTCCCTATCGGAGAGACAAACTCAGCCCCAAGTCAATCAAGTGCATGTTTATTGGCTATAATGACTCTTATAAAGGTTATCGGTGCTTGGATCTGGACACGGGTCGTGTTTATCTTTCCCAACATGTGGTTTTTAACGAATGCTCTTTTCCTTCATCCCTGCCGCCCTTCCTGTGCTCGAGTTCGGGTTCCTCAAGCTCTGGCGGAGTCATCATTCAGGGGCTCTCCCCCATTGTGCCTTCTCCCATTGCTGCAGCTCCAAGGTTCAGATTCACACCTGCTCCTCCAATCAAGTCTTCGGCTCTGTCTCCACTGCATATGGACGTCTCTCCACCACAGCCTAACTCTGGCCGAACACCACACCCGTCTATGTTGTACCTAGCACCTGATGCTCGTCTTCAAGCCGCTCCCATTAATCTCTTAGTTGATCTCGATCAACCTTAAATTTGGTTGAAATAACATGAATTTATATATCTGAGGATATATTATTATCTCTATGAGATCAAAATTTCAGGTGAGTTTAATCATCCTAGATTGGTGGTGCTATCTCTTGGAAATCATCCAAGCAAACAAAGCTCATTCCACTATAAAGCTTGAATTTACATGCCTGTAGAGTAGAGATGTAAAGAATGTGAATGGCTTAGAATCTTTTATTTGTTGAATGACGCAAAAATAAGAATAAGATCCACCTTAGCAATGAATTATATCTATAATGAGAGTCTTAACATATACGTCAGACAAAGTATTATGCTAATCATTTTATAGATGAATATCATGTACATGGTTGTATTGTATATGATTATCTTGCAGGTGATTATCCTGTAAATGTTTATCATACAGGTGGTTAGTTAATTACGCTAGGAGAGAGTAATTACAGTGTGGATCCGTTAATTAAGTGGACTAGCTAGTAAATAAACATCGAGGGGGATGGCCTTAAGCCTATTACATGAATGAAAGTGATGGTAACCCAACCTATGTGAATGGAGATCCTAGAAAATAGGTTCAATGGGTAAAAACAAGTCACTTGATCATTCGATGAGAGCACTATCATATTTAATAGTCCTTCCCTATAGTGTGGATAGTGCTAACTGTAACAGTGTGAGGTTGAATTAAACTCTTAATGTATCCATATCCTTTTATAACTGGTGTGTTTAGTTATAGTACACACTTGATAGATTCACCTATGTGAGTGTAAAAGTGGGGTCGCTTCTTATGAGAATTTAGGCAAATTCTCTAGATCACTCATGAAAATCTAGGTAGGGTGCAAGGCCGAAATGTACCAAACCATTAGAACTTATCTAATATCGAGAATGTTGTGTGTGTGGCATGCGCAGCTGATTTACAATAAAGGCATTTGGTTCAAGAATATTTGTAAGGGATAAAATTCGTAAAATTGATTAAGTGTTGGAGAACGAGCTAGCTTGTGTTGTTATGTAGACCAAAGTATGGCACGTGGATCACATGCTTAGAAGAGAGAGTTGTTCCGTTGTCTGTTGCACGACGTTTCCGGTGTGTGCTTCATAAACGTACTCGTAGTCTTGTGAACAATATGTCCGTTGTGCTCGTGACAACGTTTCCGTTGTCTGATACACAACATACCCGTTGTACTCTCGACAACATTTCTGTTGTCTTACACAGGGAATACGTTATCTTTCGATAACTAGGCCATTCCTGCATGTTAAGAAATACACAACGGACCCGAGCTCGAGTCAACAACGAGACCGACTCGCAGGAGGATGTGATCAGGAGGCGATCGATTCATTCTGACAAGTAGGCGAAAAGCACTGTCTTAGTATTTAATGCTGGTCACTTCTGTGTGCTGTCAGAAACAAACCGACTGAACTCATAGTAGGCGCCCACGTGGGATACGTTAGGTGGCAGATCTATCTGACATATTTGGTAATGAGTGCTGGGCACGTGGTATGGGCATCTATGGCCATCCATGGGCATTCTGAGTTAAACCTATAAATACCCCTGAAAAATTCAGTACAGGGGACGAAGAATTTTCTGTTCTTTTCTCTCACTTGCTTTTGTGTTTGTTACTATTCATCATCTTCTACCTCTACTTACTTTGGCATCGAAGTACAGTGCAGGGTATCACACCCTTCAACTCCTACCTTCTACCAGTAAACCAGAGTTCGAGTAAGCAGTTGTTGACGCGTGTCCTTCCTGGAAATTTCCCCTTCAAAATTGGCGCCGTCTATGGGAAAGTTATAAACGAACCTCCCTTAGCTCTTTGTGATCATGACAGATCAAACCCCTGTGCCCGTGCGTGAGAATCAAACCCCTCAGGCCACTCCATTCACACCCTCTGTCATGCAAACTTTTATTCCAGGGATTGGGTAGTCATTTGGACATCCTGAGAGAGTTGCAGGTCCATCTGATGATTCTTCTTCCTCAGACCTATTTTGTTGATGTTGCAGAGGCAACAATTAGTCTTGGACCAAATCACCAGGCAACAACAGATGTTGCAGGAAAGACTTGATACGTTTGAGCATAGAAGGCTTGAAGTAGATGACGGACCATCGCAGCGGCCTTCAGTGAGACGTCAGCTTGACTTCTCTTCTTCCCCACAGGTGCAAGAGCCTCATGATACTAGGTTTGTGCTTCTTCCTACCGAGGAAACGCAGGCCAGACCCCGGTTCGTGCTTATCAGAGAAATCCTTCTAATCGTACTGAGGTACGCGAAGAGAGAACCCGAGAAGGAGCCAGAGGAGATGCTGCAGAGGAGGCTATCACTCAGAAGACCTGGATAACATCTAAAGAGGTGGAGGCCATGATCAGTGCTCGTGTCAAGAGCGTGAAAGGAGGAGCTCCTAACCATTTTGCTCAATCGGCAAAGGACAACGTCGAGAACTCTCCATTCACAGATGCTATCAATCAATCTTATACCCCATCCAGGTTCATGACCCCGAACTTCTCTATGTACACGGGAAAAACGGATCCAGAAGAGCATTTGTTCGATTTCAAGCATGCGATGGCTATTTGCAATCCAGATAACAACCTTTATTGTAAGGCCTTCCCAAATAGTCTGGCTGGAGCAGTATCAAGGTGGTTCCGCAATCTGCCCCCCGGCTCTATCAGTAGCTTCTCCGAGCTCAGGTCAGTTTTTATTGATCAATTTATTATCAATAAAAAGAAAAAAACAGGTGCATTTTCTCTCTTTGTGTTAAGGATGAAGCCAGCAGAGTCCTTGAAAGATTTTATTTTGCGCTTCACTGATGAAGTCCACAACATCGATAAGGTTGATGAGGGAAGCTACATAGCTGCTTTCAAGAATGCTATCCCTAAACATTCCGAACTCTACAAATCTCTTGCCCTTGACTATCCTATCAAGATGGATGAAATGATGGTTCGGGCTACCAAGTTCGGGAGATATGAAGACGATGTCTCAATTGTTCCGAAGCCAAGGACGAGAGAGGTGGATGTCGTGGACAGAGCAAGCCAGTCGTCTTCATCGAAGAGGAAGGAGAAAAGACGAAGGCACGAGTCTTCATCTTCTGAGGACTCGCCACCAAGAGGGAGGAAGGAGAAAGTAGTGTACGTGACTCAGCGGGATCAGTCAGTTTGGCGCCCGTATGAAGGAAATTCTAACCAACAACAGTAGCAGAGTAGGACGGAGAGACGTCCAGACCCAAATCACCAGCAGCAACGAGAAAGGCAAGCTTATCAACCTCGCCAGGAGCAGCCTCAAGCACAACAGGAGAGAGGTGTTCAGGCGAATGTGAGACTTCCTTTTACAGCTCGAACTAATCGCATCAATTTCACGGTCAGCCCAACGACCATCATGAAGTCAATGGAGGACCACGCATACTTCGAGTGGCCTGCCAGAGCTGTGCAAGATGTCACATCGGGACCACGGGCACATGAAGATTACCATTATCATAAGTGTCGTGGTCATCTTACAAACCGATGTTGCATTTTGAGGGAATATTTAGAAAGGCTGGTCCAAGAGGGGTATTTGGAAGAATATCTGGATTCCAGTAATGGTGACTCAATTCGTACCAGGGAGTCATTGCCTCAGTCTCGGACAGAAGAGCCTTCAAATAATCCCAGCACCAGTGGAGGACGTCGAGGAGGAGCACCGATGGGGACTATCAATGTCATCTGTCGTGTACGAACACCTGAGGAAGATGTGGACAGAGACTTCAGAGCGAAAACAAGGAAGATGTCTCATGAAGCTGAGGTGTGCCAAGTGCTGACTTCGGCGAGATGCGTTGAGCAGGCACTTACCTTCACCAATCATGATATGGCAACGATAATCTGGCCTCATTATGATGCTCTTGTTCTCACCATGAGAATAGTAGATTTCGACATTAAGAGGGTGCTTGTAGATTCGGGGAGCGGGGCAGATATCTTGTATCTTCATACTTTCACTCAGATGAAGTTAGATCCATCCGTTCTCATCTCTGCTCAGACCCCGTTGTTCAGGTTTAATGGCAGTTCAATGAATCCAGTAGGAGATGTAATCTTACCCGTTGTGGCTGGGCCCGTTGTCCTACAGACAAAATTCTCCGTTCTGGATGCCCCATCCCCTTACAACGTAATTTTGGGTCGCTGGTGGACCCACGAAATGAAGGCTGTTCCCTCTTCCTTTTATCAAGTGTTGAAGTATCCAATGCAAGAAGGGCCCAAGGAGATCAGAGGAGATCAATTGGCGTCACAGAAGTATGATTTCCCTTCATCCATTGTGCCTAAATAGCAATTACAGATCGGGTCCGTTGTGGAGGAGAGCTCGGAAGTCACGTTGTGCAGACCTCCGTTGAGCCCACGAAAGTTGTCAATCTGGGAACGGAAGAAGAGCCAAAGATGTTGCAGATCGGAACTAGTTTGACAACAGAAGAGGAGGTCGAGTTGCTGGAATTTCTGAAAAGAAATCTTGATGTTTTCGCCTGGTCTCACAAAGATATGACAGGGATTAACCCCGATATCATCTGTCATAATCTCAACATTGATCCTGCTGTCCCTCCAGTAAACGAGAAACCCCGGAGACTTGCCCCAACTTATCATGATGCCGTGAACGAAGAGATAGATAAGCTTATTCAATATGGATTTATTCGAGAAGTGCAGTATCCTGACTGGATAGCAAACGTAGTGGCTGTACCCAAGAAGAGTGGAAAAGTGAGAGTTTGTATTGACTTCACCAGTGTCAATAAAGCTTGTCCCAAAGACTTTTTCCTTATGCTAAGAATTGAGAGGCTAATTAATGCTACTGCTGGCCACGAGATGTTGTCATTTATGGATGGTTATTCAGGCTATAATCAAATCCTTCTGGCAGAAGAAGATCAAGAGAAGACCACCTTCATTACAGAGCGTGGCTTGTTCTGTTATCATGTTATGCCTTTTGGTCTGAAGAACGCTTGTGCCACATATCAGCGTTTGATGAATCTCATGTTTGATCCAGTACTCGGCAAAACAGTAGAAGTATACATTGATGACATCGTTGTGAAGAGCCGACTACGGAATACCCTTGTGATGGATCTTACTAAGCCTTTCTCTATTCTGCGAACTTTTAATTTGAAGTTAAACCTAGAGAAATGCACATTCGGGGTTACTTCTGGCAAATTCTTGGGTTATCTTGTAAGCCAGCGAGGTATTGAGGCTAATCCAGCTCAAATCCCTGCTTTACTGGACATGCCAGAACCAAGTCGAAGAAGGAGATCCAGAAGCTAACAGTGCGTATTGTAGCACTCAATCGGTTCATTTCTAAATCATCCGATCGTTGTAAACCCCTCTTCAAGCTGCTGAGGAAGGATTCAGTTTTCAAGTGGACATCAGAGTGTTCTCAAGCTTTTGCTACTTTGAAAGAGTATTTGGGTTCGGCTCCCATTCTATCCATTCCCGAGCCTAGTGAACTTTTATACCTCTATCTCTCAGTTTCAAAGCAGGCCATTGGTTCCGTCCTAGTCAGGAGTTGTGATGGCGTTGAGAAACTTATTTATTTTATCAGCAAGACTTTTCTCAAGGCAGAGCACAATTACAGCATGCTCGAGAAGGTATGCCTGGCTCTTGTCTTTTCTGCTGAAAAGCTTCGTCCTTATTTTCATGCTCATACTATCATTGTCATCACAACGTATCCCTTGAAAGTTGTATTGGGACGACCTGAGTTGGCGGGAAGGATGTCAAAGTAGGTCGTGGCACTCAGTGAGTTCGATATTCAGTATCGGGCAAGAATTTCAGAGAAGGGGCAAGCAATGGCCAGTTTTCTTTCTGATTTTCCTGTAGAAGAGGCTGAAGATGAAAAAACGGCGAATCTTCATGAACTACTAGATGAGGTGGACAACGAGAACACTACAAAAGATGGAGATAACTCATCAAAGTGGATTGACTAGGTACTATACGTCGACGGATCCTCTAATTCGAATGGTTCAGGGCTTGGTGCTCTGTTCATTAGTCCGGAGAATATAAAAATACATAAGATGTCACGTCTTGGATTTACTGCCTCCAACAATGAAGCAGAGTATGAAGCATTGCTGCTTGGGTTACAAAGCGCACATGAGTTGAAGATTGAGAAGTTGAGGGTGTTCTGTGATTCATAGGTTGTGGTAAATCAAGTAAATGGTGTCTACGAATGTAAGGACGATCAGATGAGACAATATGCTGCTCTGATTCATTCTCAGTGTGACACATTTAGCATTGTCGAAATCAAGCATGTCTGAAGAGATGATAACAGGCATGCCGATGCTTTGGCTTACCTTGCTTCCATGATACAATCTGACGAGTCCAAAGTTATTCTTATGGAGTACAAGGAATACCCCTCTATAGAGTTTCAGCCACAACGAGAGGTATGTTTTATTAATGCTGTTCCAAGTTGGATGACAGGATTAATAGCGTACTTGAAAGATAGAGTTCTTCCTATCAATGTGAAGGAGTCAAGGCGTATCCAGTTCAAGGCACCACGTTATGTCTTGGTGTAAGGGGAGTTATATATGAAGTCTTACGGGGGACCTTTGCTGAAGTGTGTTCACCCTGTGGATGTCGAGAGGATTCTTGCTGAGCTTCATGAAGATATTTGTGGTATACATTCTGGAGGAAGAACGATAGCTCACCGAGCTCTGGGGCAAGGTTACCTCTGGCCTTACATGCAAGCTGATACTCAGAAATATGTGAAGAAGTGCAATCAGTGTCAACGGTATGCTCATTTGATCCATGCTCTAACTCAAGAGCTTAATACTGTATCTCAGCCTTGGCCATTTGCATGGTGGGGACTTGATATTGTGGGACCTTTTTCTAAGGCACCAGGGAATCTCGTCTTTCTCCTCGTAGCGACTGATTACTTCTCTCGCTGGATTGAAGTTATTTCCCTTGCTCGTATCAGAGAACAAGAAGTGAAAAAGTTTATTTGGGAGCTTATCATCTGTAGGTTTGGCATACCGCAATCTATTATCACTGACAATGGGAAACAGTTCTCGGGGCATATCATTGCAGATTTTGCAGCGAGTTGAAGATCAAGCATATTTTTTCATCACCTTATTATCCTCAAGGGAATGGTTTGGCCGAAGCAGCGAATGCATTAAAGAGAAGATTCGAAGGGGAAGTGGACTAATGAGTTGCACAACCTGCTGTGGGGGTATAGAACAACGCCGAGGGGTCCTACGAATGAAACACCTTTCTCTTTAGCTTATGGCATGGAAACTGTCATCCCTACAGAGATCAGTTTGCCCACCATACGTTTGTGGCATAGCAAGAAGAGGGAAGGGGAGAAAGACAGGAATACCGAGCTCATGGCCATTCATCTAGATTTACTAGAGGAGAAGCGAGAAGATGCCAATATTCAGATGAGAAGATATCAGCAACAATTGAGGAAGACATACAACCAGAAAGTACAACGGAGAGTCCTTCAGGTTGGAGATCTTGTTCTTCGAAAAGTATTCCAAAACACAAGAGAGATTAACAGTGGCAAGTTAGGACCTAATTGGGAAGGGCCATATATTGTAGAACGACTGGGAAGCCCTGGTGTATGCTACTAGAAAGATTTACAAGGTAATCCATCCAAAAATCCTGGAATATTATGAATTTAAGGCAATTCTTTCAATAGAATTCTGTGATTTATATATGAGTTCGTGTGCTTATGTCTTTGCGTTTGTTTGCATCATCGTATAATTGGAGTAGTTCAGACTTTTAGTGCCAATGCAGTGTCCAATTAATGAGTGTGATATTGTGAATGTTCTGCAAACTCAAATAAAATTTCATTCAAACAGTGTACTGACAACGAGATACAAGCGGCTTATCCTGAGGGTGTCATCTGAGCAACCCAGTGGCTTATGCTAATGACATCCTCTGAGCAAAGTATCTCGACGAACAAGAGTTATATGAGATTTTATTTGTTAGATTACATTCACAATGAGTTACACAGTGGTGAATTTTTCTCTTTCCGTTGTGGACATGATGCAAGTGTATGATCGGTGTGCTTACTGTGCCTTCATATGTTGTGTGTTACTTCATCTATGTGTCCTTGCATATATGTGTTGTGTGTTAATGTTCTCATATGTTCTCTATCTTGTTAGCATATGGATACTTACGTTCCTTTTGTTGTGTGCATATACTATGTGAGGTCTTGAAACACATTGTGGATTACGAACATAGAAGGCACAAGAGAAGACTGAGGAAGAAAGTTCATTTCAAAACGCCCATCAGAGGGCCCATACAACCATACAAAAAAAAAAAACCACCATGGAGAGAGAGAAAAAAAGTTGCACAAATTATCCGAGCACATCAAAGAAGGAAAGAGAATCAGGGTAGAGGATCTTCAGCAATAGTGACAGCATCCAAGTGCACAACGGGAGAAGGAGTAGCAAGAGCAGGCACGTCGGGGACAGTTGGCTCGGACAACGGTTCAGCAGCAGAAAGAGACACAGGACCTTCGAAGGGGTGAGGATTCTCGACGCCTTAGACCTCGGGCTCGTTGTCAAGCTCGAGTACATCTTCGCTCTGGAGCTCGGAGAAGGTGGTCACGTCCTTCTCGTTGTCTTCCTTAAGACGACCTTGTTGACGAAGCATATTCATCAACTCCTTCTCAGTCTCTGCCTTGTCCTCCTCCAGGAGCCTATCCAGTTGCAGTTGATAATGACTTTGGAGTTTGGCAGTGACAGCCTTCTCAACAGTCTCCTCCGCTACCTTGGCCTCTGCGAGCTCCTCCACCAGAGCTGCTCTTGCTGTCTCCATTTCTTCGAGCTGCCTTCCCAGTGTCTGGGATATGATCTCCAACTCACTGATCCAGAGAACGGCATTCTCGACTTGCTGCTTGGCCTTCTCTTCTCCCGCCTTCGCTGTTCGAGCCTCTTCTTCAGCCTTTTCTTGCCCTTTGAAGGCAGCGATAAACTTCTCCTCCACCCGTTCTACCTCAGCTCAGGCTTGTGACAGGTCAAACTCGATCTTCAGCCTGTCCTCTGCAAGAGTCCTTTCCAATATCTCAGCCCTTCCTTGCCAATAGTTGATTGAATCTCTGAGATGATTGTAGCGATAGTTGCTACGTTCATTCAGTTCAGTGACTAGAACGTTCAGCTGTAAAAGAGAATATGAGTATATCACTATGTATTGTATAAAGAGCAAAAGGCATGAAATATGAGGGGGAAAGTTGTACCGAAGCAAGGGCGCGGCATGCAGCATAGTTCACCTCAGATAGAGATAACTGCGCAGTATCAGCAAGGTCCTTAGGCAATCTCATGGCACAAGTTAGTGCCTGAGTTGTATGCTCCGACGCCATAGCTGAGTCATTTACGGTAGGCCTTCCAAATCGGGAGAAGTTAGGAGACCAATCCGTAGCATCTGGCGGTGGCGTGCCAAAGGGCGGTAGAGTTGGGGCAGTAGTCTCCGTTGTTGCAACAAGTGCAACGATGGCAGCGTGGGAATCGGCAGGAGCAGCAAGGCTTGTGCTGACTACCTGGGACTCCGTTGTGGTGTTAGCATCCCTAAGAGTTGGAGGAAGAGAAGGGAGACTTACAGCCGCCTTGCCTTTCTCAAGGTGTGCTTCTTCTTTTCTCTTCTTTCTGGCCTCTAGCTTGGCCTAAGAGTGGATCTTCCTTTGTTTCGGCTCGGAAGTCGCAGCTCCCGTTGTGGGATGGGTTTTCTTCGGTGGAGGGGGCAGGGGAGGTAGTGTTATTGAAGGACGGACAGTCCTTGGTTTTTCGGTAAAGAGGAGGAGGATTGGTACTTGCCATTTCTTCTTCTTCTTCTTCTTCTAGAGTTGGTTCGATAGCGGGAAGAGAAGAGGAGGTGCCTTGTTGCTCTTGAGGTACAGGAGGGGTTGGAGTCGGCACGCTGTCGAATCCCCAAGTGTCAGGAGCGTGAGGCTTCCACCTGATATATTCACCCCCGCGTACTCTCTTGATATTGGTAAGTACGCCTTCTTCCTCCGGTGTGAGCTTTTTGAAAGGAATTTTTTTTCCTTCAACTGCAAGAAACAGAAAAGAAAGTATTAGACAACAGGGAATAAAACAGCGGAGAAAGAAGAGATAGCATACAGCGGACACTGGACTACGGAAGCTGGTCATCTAGTGGACAACAGACAACGGAACTCAGTTACTTGGTTTGTCTTGAAAGACATTTGGTACAGAAGAAGTCTCTGATTTCCAGACCCCAGAGACAACGAAAGGAGTCTCCTTCCACCCTCTTTCTTTGTCAGGTATACCAGTGACAAGGTCGGGGTACAGAGGTTTCTTATTCCAAGAGAAGTAGTTGTAGAGACCATCATCAGTGCCTCGACATTTGACGGCTTGAAAGAAATGGAAGAGATGTCTGGCTTCTATGGGGTATCCATCCTTGATGAATTTAAGCGTCATGGACATATACTTATAGAAACTAGGGTGCATTTGACCCGGGGCAAGTTTTAGGGCAGAAAGAACCTCATCCAGGACATGGTGGAGAGGGAAGCGAAGTCCGGCTTCGAGCTGAGCAAGGTAAACGACCGTACAGGCATCAGAACGTTTATCTATATGAGCATCCTCCCTTTTGAAGTGGAGATGGACATGAGGAGGGAAATCGAAACGTTTCCTAAGGTGGTTCAGGTATTCTAATTGTTGTTGATGAAGGGCAGAAGATATTTCGATGTAGGAACCATATGGGGCACTACCAGTACAGCTTGCTTCATCGTCACTCTGGGCCCTGACTACTTCTACCCTAATGGGTTCTAGAGGAATTTCGGTAGACATGGTGCCAGAAACAAATAGCAAGAAGAAGAAGAGAGAATATCGCGAAGGAGAAAAGATGGAGAGGAACAAGCGAACTAGAGGAGAAAAAGAACGAAGAAAATAGTGAAAGCAAAGGGAGGGATGGAAAAACGTACCACAGTAAGGAAAAGGGCGAGGAAAGCTTACAAACGGAGAACTTTGCTTCAGGCGCGAATTCGGCAGAGTGACAGTGCTTCGAAGAATAGAATTACCAAACAAGGCAGTCCCTTCGCTGTTTATAGGCATTTGGGAACAGAGGAGAAGACAGGAATACCCCCTGCCAGAACTGTACACATACGGAAAAGGCAAGGTTAGGATGATCATTTGTGCTATATAAACTGTGTATGTCAAAATATATGTCTTGCAGGACCAAGGTATCCTTCGTCTCAAAGAAACGAAACAGTAAAAACAAGGGCATCATTGTCTTTTTAGACAAAGAGGATAACCGTGGAGAGATAAAGCGTTTTGAATTCCGAAAGAAGGTATGATGACAGCCTGCCAAGCATTAATGAGGTGTGACGGTTCGCACGCGCATGCCAGTTGGAGCGAACGTTCAGGAGCGAACGTTTAGTTTCCTTAACATTTGAATCGCGCAACGATACGAATCCCGAGAGCCGAGTCAGGTACGATTTGTTGCTTTTTGTTCGTTTATGTTACTTCGAACTATGTTCCAAGCATCATAAAAGGGCAAATTGTAAGGGATCAAATTCGTAAAATTGATTAAGTGATGGAGAACGAGCTAGCTTGTGTTGTTATGTGCACCAAAGTATGACACGTAGATTACGTGCTTAGAAGAGAGAGTTGTTTCGTTGTCTGTTGCACGACGTTTTCGGTGTGTGCTTCATAAACGTACTCGTAGTCTTGTGAAAAATATGTCCATTGTGTTCGTGACAACGTTTCCGTTGTCTGATACACAATGTACCCGTTGTACTCTCGACAACGTTTCTGTTGTCTTACACAGCGAATACGTTATCTTCCGATAACTAGGCCGTTCCCGCATTTTAAGGCATACACAACAGACCCGAGCTCGAGTCAACAACGAGACCGACTCGCCGGAGGAAGTGATCAGGAGGCGATCGAATCATTCTGACAAGTAGGCGAAAAGCAATGTCTTGGTATTTAATGCTGGTCACTTCTATGTGTTGTCAGAAACAAACCGACTGAACTCATAGTAGGCGCCCACGTGGGATACGTTAGGTGGTAGATCTGTCTAACATATTTGGTAATGAGTGCTGGGCACGTGGTATGGGCATCTATGGCCATCCATGGGCATTCTGAGTTAAACCTATAAATACGCCCGAGAAATTTAGTACAGGGGACGAAGAATTTTCTGTTCTTTTCTCTCACTTGCTTTTGTGCTTGTTACTATTCATCATCTTCTACCTCTACTTACTTTGGCATCGGAGTACAGGGCAGGGTATCACACCCTTCAACTCCTACCTTCTACCAGTAATCCAGAGTTCGAGTAAGCAGTTGCTGACGCGTGTCCTTCCTGGAAATTTCCCCTTCAATATTATTTTACCAAATTCCTGTAAATCATGTCTTGCTTGCATTAAGTATTGATTCAAAATCCAAAAGACATCAATACCAATGCACTTAATTTTCACGACTACCCAACTCGTTTTTAAAATTTGTATCATGTGAGAGATTGTTGTATTTATTTTAAATTTATGATAAAAATTTTAATGTCTTTTAAAACTTTAATTTTGTAACTGATTTTCTATTTTAAAGGGTTTTTAATTTTGTGTAACCCATTTCATTAGTGGGTTGTGATATGGGTTAGCAATGCTCACTATCATCATAAGGAGAAATCTCAATTATAAAAGGGGTATCACCTCTAAGGTTTATTGTAGAGAAGGTTTCATCTCTAAGATTTTTTTTGTAGAAAAAGAGTTGAGTCTTTTCATCTTTTATCTCATATATTTTGAGTTGAGCTTTATTGAGTTGGGTGTCATATCAAAAGTTTATTAGTGAGTCTAATTTGCGAGTACACGCTATTGGACCGCGACTGTTAAATCCTGGAGATCGGCCGCCATAACCTGTTTGCATCAAAGGAGATACTCTAAGGGGGGCGAAATCGGTTGACAGTGATTTAGTATCGTGCTTCAGTCGAAACGCTAACACTAATCGATAAGTTTTCTCTATTTATTATTTCTGATTTTTGTTAATTTATGCTTGACAAAATGTTATTGTCTCGTGTGCAATCTTTAAGTATTATTTTTAGTTTTATTAGCATGTTTAATAATCCCTAAATTTTTACAACACCAACAAGTGTCATTAAAGACATTAAGTTGAGTACCAACATTAAAATGAAATTAGATTGGACTAACTAGAGACCTAAATGTTTGCTAACTATGCATTCAAACTACAGTTATCCCAAAAAGAAGGAGACTGATATATCCACATATGACTTAGCACAAAAACAAACTCAAAATAATAATGTACAATGAGCAGCCAAACAGTACTCTTAGCCAACACATTACTAAACCAATGCAATTACATATTGAGATTCAACAAATGTCCCAATGTGATTGTGTTAAAGGGCTCCATAAAATGTGTCATTGGAGTTGATAACTTTTGTGATACTTCTTGCATGGTCGGACGACATTGTGGACTTGTATGCAAGCATGCAGATGCCAGCTTAACAATGGATACTACTTCCTGAGCAACATGAAATATGGGAAGCGAGATGCGTTGGTCTAACACATCCTTCAGTAGTATATTTTGCCCAATCGATGATGACACCAACGATGATGATGATAGAGAGGAGATGAGTTCACCCGGATGTGTTCCCATTATTACTTCTAGAGCAATAATCCCGAAGCTGTATACATCGCATTTCGTAGTAATCTTCATGGTGTAAGCAAGTTCTGCAAAGAAAGAAATATCCATAGATAAGTTAGTTAGGATTGCCCATTTGGTATGGCATCTAGGCTATGCCCTAATTAAGGGGTTTCCTAACACACTAGCAAACCTGTATGTCTCGTTGTGTATGCAATATCATCAAGAATATTGAAATATCATTGTAGAGAATAAGATAGGTTATTTCAATTTTGTATAATGGAATAAATTCAAAGACAAAAACATTAGTTACATTTTTAAAAGAATTTATTGAATATATATAAATCGATAATCCCAATCTTAAAAATACTTTTATCTAAAAATATTTTGATAAACTAGAAATTTTATATGTAAAAGATTTCGACAAAAACGTGATTAGAGAGAGAGTGAGAGAGAGCTACATCACCTGGGGCAATATATCCATATGTTCCTGCAAGTGAAGTCCAATTGGATGAATCATACTGTAGAAGTCTAGCAGTGCCAAAGTCAGAGAGACGAGCTTGGTATTCTGAGTCCAACAAAATATTGTTACTTGATATGTCTCGATGAGCTATTGGTGGTGAGCAATCATGGTGCATGTAAGATAAAGCATAGGCCACACCTTTAACAACATTTATCCTCTTCATCCAATCTAGTTGTTTCGCTGCTTCTACATTGCTTAAGATTTTAGCCAAACTACCCCTTTCCAAATACTCATAAACCAAAAATGAGTGGCGCACATGTGAACAAAAACCATATAATTTCACAATGTTTCGGTGGCGTATCTCTGTTAATGCACGAATCTCACTTTTAAAAGTTTTTAGATCGGCCATCTCTCCATTTTGTGATGGGTGAAGTTTCTTTACAGCAACAACCTGGCCCGGTAACAACTTTGCTATATAAACACTTCCATATCCACCCACTCCAATGCAATACTCATTGCTAAAGTCCTCTGTCACTTCAATAATGTCTTCGTACACCATTCTTCCATCATGGTTCCATATTGAAAACAGGTTTTCACTATTAGTTTTATTTGGTTCATTCTCTACATTTGCTATTGGGCGAAAGATATAGAAAATTCCAATGCAGCCAATTATAAGAAATAGAGCTCCTAAAATTGGAAGTACGATCAAAACTACAACATTGTGCCCCTTTTCTGTATTTGAGATGCAAGGTTGCAAACCTCGAACACTTCCGCACAAACCTTTGTTGTTTTTAAATGTTTCTTCCGCAGCATCTTGAAAGGCTGTGATATTGGGAAGAGGACCCTCCAATTCATTGTTGGATATATCAATGACTCTCAAGCTGACCATTTCAACAAAGGTGGATGGAATGGAACCACAGAGCTTATTATGAGAGATATTAAGCTTTATTAAGTAACGTAAGTTACCGAGCTTCAATGGTATCTCTCCAACAAGCGAGTTCTGACTAAGATCTAGTAGAACTTGTAGATTAGCTAAATTACCAATCTGATAGGGAATGGTTTCACGAAAATTGTTTTTGCTCAAATCCAACTGTAATAGTCTTGAGCAATTCCCTAATTGTCCAGGTATTGGCCCACTTAGATTATTTGTTGAGAGGTCAAGATGATCAAGTTGGTACAATAATCCAATTTCCAAAGGTATACCACCAACGAGTTTGTTATTGCTCAAATTCAAGTGAAACAAAGAAGTCAACCTCCCTAATTCTTTTGGGATCTCTCCTGCTATATGATTTTTTGAGAGGTCAAGCAGTTGCAATTGACTAGAATTCCCAAGCTCGAGTGGTATCCTTCCAGTTATTTTATTCCCAGAAATCTTTAAGCTTGTTAGAAGTTGGCATGCTCCCCAATTCTTTGAGATTTCACCATACAATTTATTATAGCTCAGATCAATGTAAATCAAATTTGGATGCACACCAAAGTAATTTGATATATTTCCAGTAAGTTGGTTTCCATCAAGTCGAACTCTTATTAGACTTGAGCAATTTCTCAAGCTTTTTGGTATGGGACCAATAAAATGGTTGTTAGCTATAAGCAACTTTTCAAGTGACCCACCTTGACATATCGGTTGCGGCAAACTGCCAGATAATTGATTTCCAAATAAGTCCAATGTAGTGAGCTTGGTTAAGTTTCCTATTTCTATAGGAATGGAACCAGAAAGTTTATTATCAAAGAGAGATAGAATGGTTAGATTGATCAAACTACCTAAAGAAGCAGGAATCGAACTAGTGAGATTGTTAGTATACAAGTATAATTCAGTAAGAGAATTTAGCTTTCCTACCTCTAGAGGGATGGAGCCAGATAATTGATTTTCAAACAAAGACAAGTAGGTGAGCTTGGTCAAGTTTCCTATAGTGGAAGGAATGGAACCTGTTAAATGGTTGGTAGGCATGTCTAGCTTAATGAGGTTTATCAAATATCCTATTTCTTCAGGAATGGAACCAGAAAGTTGGTTATCGTAGAGATATAGGATGATAAGGTTGCTCAAGTTACCTAAAGAAGTAGGAATCAAACCGGTGAGATTGTTATTATTCAAAGTTAACTCGTTGAGCGACCTAAGGTTTCCTATTTCTTGAGGAATTGAGCCGTCAATGTGATTTTGATCTAGGTACAAGATGCGAAGTCTTGTTAGTAGGCCAATATTGAATGGAATTTTTCTAGAGAGTTGATTGATAGATAAATCGAGGTAGACAAGTTTGGAAAGATTACCGATGTGGTTTGGAATAGATCCAGAGAATGAGTTGTAGCTAAGATTAAGACTAATGAGGCTGGGAAAAGAAGAGAAGTTGAAGTAATGGAATGTACCTCTCAAACCGCGGCTTGTTAGGTTTATTTCTGTGACGCTACCAGCCATGTTGCAAGTGATTCCGACCCAATTGCACGGAGGTCCTCTTCTTTTGATGTGAGAAGAAGAATTTGTGGCATTATTAGGATCAAGTGTCCATGAAGGGAGGAGAGAATGGGTTTGGTTTTGGAGGCTGGATTTCCATTTTAGAAGAGCCACTGCTTGTACAATAGAAGACGCAGAAGGAATAGCCGCATAGGAAGAAGAAACTAAGAGGAAGAATAACAAGACAGACAAGGGGGAATTGGATGCCATGGCTTCTCGGTTCCAGTTGCTTTGTATTATGAGGATGACGGGATGAATGAAGGGCTTAAGCATATATATAGACTTAAAACTTTGTTGGAATGAGCTCTCAGTGGCTCTAGTTGCTTTTGATGTCATTGTAAAAGACTTGATTATTGCTAGGGGTCAATCAAAGTCAATCTGTCTGTTTCTTAAGAGAGAGACGAGTTGCTATGGGTTTATTCGGTGTTTGGGACCATATATACCCCCCATAAAATTGTCCCCAACTGGCCTAAAATTTGTTTACTGCTATCAATTGACATCTGATATCCCGGTTCCCTTGGTTAGCAAGTGGGCATATCAATCCCACACTCACCGGCAAGGCAGTGTTCAATTGCTAAGTAGCAGAAATTTTCACTTATGAGGGTAAAAAATACTAGCGAACATTACCAAGTTTACAAGTTTTGGTGAACAATAACATTTCTCATATATGGTGATGTTCTAGTCGGCATCGTACACTATGATGCCCACTAGCCCCATGAAAAATGACATATATCAAAAAATTAGGTTGGTCGAACATTTCGAAACTATATGATTGAAGATAAGAAAATCAGGATTTCTATAGCCTAGGTATGCTCTAGTGAACTTTAGGCAGTTAATGCTAACAAATTGAGGTCTATTGATTTGTTCGATCAGCTTGATTTTTTTGCCACAAGTCTCCCATGAGACACCTCTTGAATCTACGGTTGGATCCCAAAATACATGCCAATATATATATATATATATATATATAGTCTCCCATGAGAGACACCCCTTGAAATCTAACATTTGGGCGCAAAATGCATGCCAAGTGTCAAGTTTATAGAGTAGAGCTCAATATTATATATATATGGCTTGGCTCAAGCCAAATCAAGCCTTAACGAACTAAGCTTTGAGCCAAGACGAATCAAACATGGCTTGGATTAAGCTCGGCTTGATCGAACCTAAAATCTTAGCTTGAATGAGCTAAGTCAAGTTCGTCAGCTCGGCTTAAGTGCAGCCCTATGATTGAGATTACAAATGGGTCAGACATTGAATCACAGCCAATCGTGATTGAACTTGGGTGTTCAATTGTAGTCAACAGGTGTCTCTATTAATTGTGGTTAAGATTCACTATTTCTTAAAAAAATTATTTAACTCTGCTTAAATAATTTAACCTTGATTTTTAGAAATTTTTTTTAAACTCTAGTTAAGAACTTTTAATCCTGAGGATGCAAATCCATCCTCCAAGGCAAGCTGGTTAGGTCAAAGAATTCGATGCCGGTCTCCTCGGTGTGATGGATATAGTTTTGTCCACCACCTTGTCTTTGTCTTTGCTTACTCAACAAATATTTGCTTACTAATATCAATTGCTTACTCCAATTAGCGAGTCAGCATATAAACCAAGACTCATTCTAAAGAATTCGATGCCGGTCTCCTCGGTGTGATATAGTTCTGTCGTTTGAGCGACAAGACAGTGTTCATTGAGTTAATTGGAAAGGGAACTAGGCGAATTGTCCAAAATTTGCTTACTCATCAAATATTTGTTGAAAACTGACTGACTTGGATGATAATTATGTCCACCACCTTGTCTCTGTCTTTCTCTCTCTCAATTATAAAGCATTGGGTCAGTTGATCAATTTCTAACTACGAGTCTTCTTTTTCTTAAATATATATACATGTCAGGCAGGTGAAATTAATTTAATAATCAACTTGCCATTAAAGAACATTTTTATTTAGTTCTGAAATTTAGTCCATCTATTAATTACTACAATTCTATCAGTGGTTAAATCAATTATTATTAGCTAGAGTTACAGTGAAAATTGATGCATATGATAAAAATTTACGATTTTTTTAGCATTTCTAATCTAAACTTATCTCATTTCAACTAGGGAAATCTGCTTCTGATTAATAGTGGTCCTGTTAATGATTCAAACATTTGATCTATTTACACTCATATTAATCGACAACTGAACGCATGCATCAAAGAGGTGTGGTGGTAAGTTATTAGCCACATCACATGTGCAAACCCATCGTACAGGCAATCTCATTACGTCCTATGTTTGATCATTTCAATGAAACTAATTTGAGGAAAGATAAATCTGGTCCAAAATTTTCTTACTAATATCAATTGTCATGTGACTCATTCCAAGGAACTCCAAGTGAGGGACCTTGTCCTGTCTCAGCCGGCAAGGTGCCTTGATCATTGGAAAGGGAATTAGACGAAGAAATCAAATCATCAACCGTGCAAATCCGGTTATCACCCCTGAGGCTGCCACGTGTCCCTCTTGACATCCTTTAACTTTGGTTAAGATTCACCCACCCCTAGGATTCACTTGTATTTTCACACTACCCTACCTGTGCATGTCAGGCTAGTCTTTCCCATCTCATTCTAACTTTAACAAATGTTTTCAAAGAGACAAGAGATAGATCTAAGAAAGAAAAGACATCGAAAGAGGAAACAAAAGAACCCCAACAAAAAGGTGAGAACACTCACACGCAAGCGAGGCAAAACAGTCAATCAAACAAAAAGGAAGAAGAATATTTTGAAGCACGCCTAAGCAGCTAGCATGTTAAATAAAGTTAGTACAACTATTATTACCAATGTGGAAGAACTTCACAGAAGTAAACGTAAAAGCACTAATCACATTGTAAGTTTTTGGCTTGAATTGCAGTGAGCGATCGATCGGCCAAATAGTGGCCGATCGATTGGTGGTCGGGTGGCCGATTGATCGATGGCATGGGCGATTGATCGGCCACTTATGGCCGATCGATCGGTGGACGCTAATGATTTCCAGGAAAATCTTAAATATCAGTTTTAGAGAGTTTTAGTTTAGGAAAACTTCTATTTGTGTAGAGTTTTGTTTCCTCTTGTGTTTGGAGTCCTTTTGGGCTATAAAAAAGAGGCTTGGGGTTAGAGTTTGTAATGAGTCAAGTAGAAGAAAAGTAAGGTTTTCATAGCTAGGGTTGGATTGAGAGAACAAGAAGATTTTGAGAGAGAGAACATTGTGGGCTTTCCTTGGAGTTTTGATCTTCATTGTGGGTTCTTCTCTTTTGTATTCTTTTCCTGGATTAGTGAAGATTTTGGTGTGCTGTGACCGTGGACGTAGGCATTTAGGCCGAACCACGTAAATCTTGCTTTGTGGTGTGTGCTTCTTATTTGCTATATTTATTTTCTCATTGTTGTTTATTCTATCCTAAAGGGTTTCCGCACAACAAACTGGTATCAAAGCTATTGGTTTAGAATGCCGACAAGAGTTTCAAGTTCCAGATTCGAAGTAGAGAGATTCGATAGAAGTAAAAACTTCGAGTTATGGCAAATAAAGGTTCGTGACTTGTTGATCCAACAAGGCTTGCACAAAGCCTTGAAGGGGAAGGATAAGAGGCCTGAAAATCTGAAGGAAGAAGATTTGGTGGACTTCGATTTGAAGGCGATGGGTGTGATTTGTCTATGCTTAGCGGATGAGGTTCTATACAACATTCTCGAAAATGAGACGGCTTCAGGACTTTGGTTGAAGTTAGAGAGCCTCTACATGACAAAATCGCTCACTAACCGGTTATACTTGAAGCAAAAGTTGTTTACACTCAAGACGGTAGAAGGTACAAAAATTTTCAATCATCTTAGTGAATTTAATAAGATTGTTGCTGAATTAACAAGTATTGGTGTAAAACTTGATGAAGAGGACAAAGCCCTACTTCTTGTTACTTCCCTACCTCCCTCGTATGAACATCTTCGTACGACGTTGATCTATGCAAAGGAGGATATCAATTTGGAAGATGTTATTGCTGCTCTTCTTTCTAATGAGTTAAGAAAGAGTGCACAAAGTAATGAAAGCCATGAACAGGCTTTACTAATAGAGGGGAAGAAGAGGAGTAATGGGTCTAGAAATTGATCATGATCATACAAGAATGTTGAATGCTATTATTTTCATAAAAAATGGCATATAGCCAGATATTGTCGGTTAAAGAAGAGTGAGGAGGAGGAAAAAAAGTCTTTCAGTACAGCTAATGTAGCTAATAAAGATTCTAATGATCAGGATGATGATCTCATGGTCCTTTCAGTTACTACAAAGAATGGTTGGTCTAAGGACAAGTGGATTCTTGATTCTGGTTGTTCCCAACATGTATGTCCAAATAGTGACTGGTTTGCTACCTACAACAAGGTTGAGGGCGGCAGTGTCTTAATGGGTAATAATACACCCTGCAAGATTCTTGAGATATGGACAATCAAAATAAGAATGCACAATGGTGTAGTGAGGACATTGACAGGAGTGAGGCATGTTCCAGATCTAAAGAAAAACTTGATTTCTTTGAGCTCTTTAGACTCTCGGGGGTGCAGATTCTATGCCCAAGGTGGAGTGCTAAAAGTTAGAAAGAGAGCCTCGATTGTAATGACAAGTAGAAGAAACACGAACTTGTATGTGTTGCAAGGAAATAGAGTTTTTGGTGGAGCATCTAAGGCAAAGAAAGTTCCAGTTGTTCCTAATTCTAGCCCGGCAAAGGAGGCGCGAGTTTTGGCAAACAATGAGGGTTTGCAATTGAAGATGAAGGTTGCTGAATATATAACATTCAGCTTTGATGATGACTTGCAGATAGAGTCGGGGACTCCACATCTTTCGCAATAGGGAGAAAGAGTTTGGGTGGAGAAGTCTAAAAAGTTGTTTAGACTTACTCCAAGGTCGGCAAGGTAGAGCCGTGCATTCAGTTTGAATTATGTTGGTGAAAGCGAGATTGCATATCAAAGGGTGTTTGCGGGATTCTCGCCAAGGTGGAGATTTGTAAGTTTTTGGCTCGAATTGCAGTGAGCGATCGATCGGCCAAACAGTGGCCGATCGATCGGTGGTCAGGTGGCCGATCGATCGGTGGACACTGATGATTTCCAGGAAAATCCTAAATATCAGTTTTAGAGAGTTTTAGCTTTGGGAAACTTCTATTTAGGTAGAGTTTTGTTTCCTCTTGTGTTTGGAGTCCATTTTGGGCTATAAAAGAGAGGCTTGGGGTTAGGGTTTATAATGAGTCAAGTAGAAGAAAAGTAAGGTTGTCATAGCTAGGGTTGGGCTGAGAGAACAAAAAGATTTTGAGAGAGAGAGCATTGTGGGCTTTCCTTAAGGTTTTGATCTTCATTGTGGGTTTTTCTCTTCTATATTCTTCTCCTGGATTAGTGAAGATTTTGGTGTACTGTGACCGTGGATGTAGGCATTTAGGCCGAACCACGTAAATCTTACTTTGTGGTGTGTGCTTCTTATTTGCTATATTTATTTTCTCATTGTTGTTTATTCTATCCTAAGGGGTTTCCACACAACACACATTACATTGATACATAAGCAATTTAGCATCTTCATAGGGTCAGTGACAATTACGTAGACAAGAAGGTATGAACAGGGAAAAATAACAAAGACGCATTCATATAAAAACATAGTAGGAGCGTAAAAGGGTTATTGATGATATAAGCCTAAGACTGGAAGAATACTAGTTCTAGCTGATCTTGAAACGAATGGTAGGGTACCAACAAAATCAGATTTAATGGAGCCTAGTGACACCGGGAAGCCCAACCGAGCATCAGTCATAAGGATCAAATCAGTAGCATCAAATGCCGCCCTACTTCAGCAACTGGGAAGAACTGAAAAGGCTGCAATATGTTGACATCGGCAAGCACATCACAGCTACAACCACAACCTAGATTGCTACTATCACATGATGAAACAGATATCAGCATTCACTACATAGATACAATCACTACATTGACTTTCAAATCTCAAAACATGATGCAATTAAGTCAACATCCTAACAGCTTGTCATGAAATGAAAGAGTCTAACCAACCAACAGAAGCAAAATCAGTACTCTTGCATCTATGACCCAAGCTCTTGCTTAAAAATGGAAGACCAGCTCAGCATAGTAGGTCACATCTTTAGTATTAGCATGAATGTGACTAGCAGTTTAGACCATTAACAACATCAGCTACAGGAAAAGGGCGTGCCCTCAAACACCACAGCTACTACAACTCCTTTCAGGACTCAAATTATAAACCATTAAAGACCAGGAAGCACAGTCGTATTAGAACTCAGAATCGTGACGAACATATGATTATCCATAATATAGGTGAACAGTAAACATTACCAATCATACAATCATCAGTGATATAATTATGCTAACATGACAGAAAGAAATAGTTGAAATGTCATACACCAACCATTCAGACATAAGCAATTGCAACAGAGTTTAGTTTTGTACAGGGTGCAATGCACAAAGTGGAAGTTGGAAGAATAAAAGCTCTTACTAATCTGCAAAAAAAAAAAAAATTGAAGGCATACAAATAGAAGCAGATCTGTCAGAGTCGATTGCAACCCAACTAGGCATCATTCAGCAACAAAAATTAGTACTGAAAGGGAAAAATACCGGGAAGGACACGTGTCAATTGCCACTGCTCACACTCTGGTTTACTGGTAGAAGGTAGGAGTTGAAGGGTGTGATACCCTGACCTGCACTCCGATGATAAAGTAAGTAGGTGGAGAAGATGATGAACAGTAATACGCACAATAGCATTGAAATATATGTGTGTTGTTTTTGGGATCCTCTCAATACTGAAATTCTCGGGGTATTTATAGGTTAACCTAGGTATGGCCATAGATGCCCATACCACGTGCCCTGCACTCATTACCAAATATGTCAGTAAAATCTGCCACCTGTTGCATCACACGTGAGAGCCTACTATTAGTTCAGTCAGTTGGGTCTGACAGCACACAGAAGTGACCAGCATTAAATGCCAAGACAGTGCTTTCGGCCTACTTGTCAGAATAACCGATCGCCTCCTGATCACTTCCTTCTGCGAGTCGGTCTCGTTGTTGACTCGAGTTCGGGTGCGTTGTATATGTCTTAAAATATGACTAGGACATCTTTATCTGAGTTACAACGGGCTCGTTGTTCATTTAATAATGGAAACGTTGTCAAGAATACAACGTTTACGTTGTGCATAAGACAACGAACACGTTGTCAAGCCACAACGAAAACGTTGTTCGCAAGACCATAGATACGTCGTAATTTATACAACGTGAACGATGTGCATCAGACTGTGTTTATCCTTCTATTTTAAGCATGCGACCCAAACACATGTCCACGTGTCACTTTCGTGAACAAAACAAGAAAAGCTAGCTCGTTCCCCAACGCTCAATTATTTTTACGAATTTTATCCCTTACAATTTGCCCCTTTATGAGACTTAGAACGTAGTTCGAAGTGTCATAAACAGACAAAAAGAGCAGCAGATCATACTTGACTCTGCTCCCGGAATCTGTATCGTTGCGTGATTGAAACGCTGAGAAGATAAAATGCTCATGCCAGCTGGTTTACGCGTACGAACCATCACGCCACATTAATGCAAGACAGGCTGTCATCATTACCGTTTCGGAATTCAAAACGCTTTATATCTCTGACGGTTACTCTTTTTGTGTAAAACTACGATCCTGCCATTGCTCTTTCCAGTTTTGACATAGGTTTACGGCTCTGATGGAGGGTATTCTTGTCTTTTCATATATCTGAGATATCTATAAAAATCCATCTTGGTTGCATCTTTTCACTTATCTCGTCATTGAAGTACTGTTACTCTGCCAACTTTGCATCTCAAGCGAAAGTTCAACCAGCTCTCTCGTATTCTTTAGTCGTGGTACGCTCTTACTCTTTTTCTTACTTTCTTTACTCTTTCTCTCTTCTTCTTTGCTTCTTCTTCTTCTTTGTCTGTCTGTCCAATCTGCCCATACTTTTCTGCCCATTGTTCTTCGTTCTGTTCTTCTTAACCCATGGCTGCCAAGACTCCCATAGAACCCATTAGAGTAGATGAGATTAGAGGTCAAACCGAAGATGAGGCTAGTTGCACAAGTAGCGCACCATATGGTGCCTACATAGAAAAATCTTCCGCCCTACGCCAACAACAGTTAGCATACCTTAACCATCTTAGGGAACGTTTCGAGTTCCCTTCCCACGTCAACCTTCATTTCAAAAGAGAAGACGCTCACATCGATAAACGATCCGCCTATATCGTTGTCTATCTCTCCCAACTCGAAGCTGGTCTTCGATTCCCTCTACACCCCATCCTGGACGAAGTCCTTTCCACTCTACACCTTGCTCCGGGGCAGATGCACCCCAGTTTCTACAAATATATGTCCATGATGATTAAATTCATCAAGGACGGATTCCCTATAGAAGCCAGACACCTTTTCCACTTCTGCCATGTCGTCAGATGCCGAAGTACTGACGATGACCCTTACAACTACTATTCCTGGAACAAAAAACCGTTGTACCCAGACCTTGTCTCCGACATCTTGGACAGAGAAAGAGGGTGGAAGGCAACTCCATTCGTTATCTCTGGGGGCTGGAAGGTAGAGACTTTCACTGTGCCCAATGTCTTCCAAGATAAATCAGGTAACAAAATATCGTTGTCCGTTGTGCGTTGTGCATTAGTTCTTCTGTCTCTCCATCCCGGTGTCCGTTGTTTGTTACCTTTGTTCGTCCTAATTACTTCCGTTGTCTCACACTGTTTCCTTTCTTTGCAGTTGAAGGGAAGAAAATCCTGTTCAAAAAACTCGCGCTAGAAGAAGAAGGTCTACTCACAAACATCAAGCGAGTGCGAGGTGGAGAGTACATCCAATGGACACCGCTGCCACCTGACACTTGGAGTTTTTTCGGTAGCTCGAACTCGTTTTCGCACAAGCAACAAGGCGCCTCCTCTTCTTCACCCGCAGTTGAGCCGAGTCCAAAAGAAGAAATTGCCAGCACCAACCCTCCAGCATTGATCAGAAAGCCAAGGACCGCTCGTCCTGCAACTACACTGCCTCCTCTTCCACCTCCGCCAAAGAAAATTCCTTCCACAACGGGAGCAGCACCTTCCGAGCAAAAACGGAATGTTCTTACTCAGGCCGAGTTCGAGGCCAGAAAGAAGAGAAAGGAGGAAAAACGCCGTGAGAAGGACAATGCACGTGTTGCCGCTCCTTCTCCCTCTGCTCCTGCAACACACCAAGGAGCTGAAGCTACAACCGGAACACCAGTAGTCAGCACGATACCTGCTGCTACTCAAGCTCTGGCTGCCCCAATTACTTCGAGCTCCGCTCTGGTTGCTGTTGCCACAACGGAGATGACCACAACACATCTACCAATCGGTGCACCACCTTCAGAGGCCAGGGACTGGTCACCCGACTTCACTCGATACGGAAGGCCCACTGTCAACGACTCGGTGTAGACATCAGAGAAGGTTGCCCGGGCCTTGACTCATGCTATGAGGCTTCCCAAGGACATTACTGATGCTGGCAAGATGTCCCTGCCCGAGGTGTCCTATGCAGCCTGCCAGTCCATGGCCTCGGTATGATCTCTGCTCTCTCTTTCCTATCTGCTTGTTCAATTCTCGTTGTGGTGTGCTGATATTTCTGATCATTCTTATTACAGCTAAACATCCTCCTCCACGAGTTGAGTGATCGTAGTACCTACCACTACAATCATCTCAGAGACTCCATCAACTACTGGCAAGGAAGGGCTGAGACGCTAGAGAGAACTCTTGCCGAGGACAGACTCAAGATCGAGTTTGACTTGTCTCAGGCCCGAGCTGAGGTGGTGCGAGTGGAGGAGAAGTTCATTGCCGCCTTCAAGAGGCAAGAGAAGGCAGAAGGTGAAGCTCGAGCAGCAAAGGAGGGAGAAAAGAAAGCAAAACAAGACGTGGAGAATGCCGTTCTCCGAATCAGAGAGTTAGAGCTCGTCTCCCAGGCTCTGAGCAGGCAACTGGAGGAAACTGAGGCAGCGAGAGCGGCGCTGATGGAAGAGCTCGAGGAAGCCAAGAAGGCTGAAGGGGCCATCGAGCAGGCGGTGACCACGAGACTGCAACAACACTATCAGTCTTAGTTGGACACTCTTCTTGATGAGGATCGGGCAGAGACCAAGAAGGAGGTGATGAACATGCTCCGACAACAAGGTCGACTGAAGGAGGACAACGAGGAGGACTTGACCACCTTCTCTGAGCTTCAGAGCAAGGATGTCATCGACCTTGACAATGAGACCGAAGTTGAAGGAGTCGAGAAGCCACACCCCTTCGAAGGTCCTGTACCCCTTCCTGCTGAACCATACTTTGAACCAGCTGATCCTGAAGCTCCTCCTGCTACTGAAGATCCTCCTGCTGAAACTACTGGTGCTGATGCTGCTGATGCTACCGTCTCTCTTCCTGTTGCTGCCGAAGTTTGATTTTTCCTTTGTTTTGGTGTTTGTTACTGAAACTTGTAATCCACTCTCTTTCTCCCCATGTGATGGGGTAGTTGTACATAACCCAGCAATGGGTTTCTTTATATTTGAATGAATGACCACTTTCTTTTTCTTTCATTTGCATCTTTCTTTAATCTCGTAGTGTAATTGGAGTTTGTGGAACTCGCACAACGTATGCACACAAGATAAATATAACATAAGTACCTGAATATTTTTCACAGATCATTGAACAAATGTGAACATAATAGCTCATAACGTATGCACTTGAGTGTATGTATATGAAGCTTCTATGTAATGATTGATGCACACGTCGAACTAACCACTTTGAATCACATGCACAACGGAAAGGAGAAATTGGCCCAGATACATCGTTATGTAGTTCTTTGTGAATGTAATCTGACAAATAAAATTTCATAAGATGAACATAATGTAACTCAGTTTAGAGACACTTGATCAGAGGATGTCATTAGGATAAGCCACTAGATTTGCTCAGATGACATCCTCAGAATAAGCCACTAGTGTCTCGTTGTGAGTATGTTGTTCAAGCGAAATTTTATTCGAATTTGCAAAACATTCACAATATTACACTGATGTTCCAGACAACGAATTGACACAAAACTTCATAACATTGTAATTTAAATGCTCATGTAAAAACACTGAAAAACTCATTATCACAACAACTCATTTATTCACCACAGATTCTATTGAAAGAATTGCCTTAGGTTCATAATGTTCCAGGATTTTTGGATGAGATTACCTTGTAGATCTTTCAAGTAGCAAATACCAGGACTCCCCAATCGTTCTACGATATAAGGCCATTCCCAATTAGGTCCCAACTTGCCACTGTTAATCTTCCTGGTATTCTGGAACACTTTTCGGAGAACAAGATCTCCGACCTGAAGGACCCTTCGTTGTACCTTTTGGTTGTATGCCTTCCTCAACTGTTGCTGGTATCTTCTCATCTGAATGCTGACATCTTCTCGCTTCTCTTCTAATAAGTCGAGGTGAATAGCCATGAGCTCAACGTTCTTGTCTTTCTCTCCACTCTTCTTCTTGCTATGCCAAGAACGTATTGTGGGCAAACTAATCTCAGTAGGAATGACAGCTTCCATGCCATAAGCTAAAGAGAAAGGTGTTTCATTTGTAGGACTCCTTGGCGTTGTTCTATACCCCCACAGCATGTTGTGCAGCTCGGTAGTCCACTTCCCCTTCGAGTCTTCCAATCTTCTCTTCAAGTCATTCAATATATTTTTATTAGCTGCTTCAGCCAATCCATTCCCCTGAGGATAATATGGTGATGAGAAAATGTGCTTGATCTTTAGTTCGCTACGAAAGTTTGCAATGATACGTCCTGAGAACTGTTTCCCGTTGTCAGTGATAATGGACTGCGGTATGCCGAATCTGTAGATGATATGCTCTCATATGAACTTCTTCACTTCTTGTTCTCTGATACGGGCAAGGGGAATGACTTCAATCCAACGAGAGAAGTAATCAGTTGTCATAAAAGAAAGATTAGATTCCCTGGGGCCTTAGGGAAAGGTCCCACAATATCAAGGCCCCATCGTGCAAATGGCCAAGGCTGGGGACAGTGTTAAGCTCTTGAGCTGGAGCATGGATTAAACGAGCATATCGTTGACACTGGATGCACTTCTTCACATACTTCTGAGCATCAGCTTGCATGTAAGGCCAGAAGTAACCTTGCCCCAGAGCTCGATGAGCTATCGTTCTTCCTCCTGAATGTATGCCACAAATACCCTCATGAAGCTCAGCAAGAATCCTCTCCACATCTACAGGATGAACACACTTCAGCAAAGGTCCCCCGAAAGACTTTTTATATAACTCTTCCTGCACCAAGACATAACGAGGTGCCTTGAACTGGATACGTCTTGACTCATTTGCAATGATAGGAAGAACTCCATCTTTCAAGTAAGCCATCAACCCTGTCATCCAACTTGGCACTAGATTAACAAAACATACCTCCCGCTGTGGTTGGAATGCTATCGAATGATATTCTTTGTATTCCATAAGAATGGCCTTAGGTTCATCAGACTGCATCATGGAAGCAAGGTAAGCTAAAGCATCAGCATGCCTATTCTCATCTCTTCGGGTATGCTTGATCTCCACAACGGTGAACGCTTCACACTGCAAACAAATGAGTGCAGCATACTATTTCATTCGATCATCCTTGCATTCATAGTCTCCATTCACTTGATTTACTACAAGCTGTGAATCACAAAAAACTTTCAATCTAGAGACCTGCAGCTCCTGCGCACTCTGTAAGCCAAGCAGCAATGCTTCATACTCAGCTTCGTTGTTGGAGGCAGTAAACCCAAGACGTGACATCTTTTGCACTTTTATGTTCTCCGGACTAATGAGCACAGCACCAAGTCTTGAACCACTCGAGTTAGAAGATCCATCTACGTACAGCAGCTAATCATCCCACTCTGATGATTTATCTCCATCTATAACGATATCTTCGTTGTCAACCTCATCAAGAAGCTCACGGAGATCAGCAATCACCTCTTCGGCCTCCTCCTCCACAGGGAAGTCAGAAAGGAATCCTACCATAGCTTGCCCCTTCTCTGAACTTCTCGCTCGATATTGGATATCGAACTCACTCAGAGCCACAGCCCACTTTGACATCCTCCCCGCCAACTCGGGTCGTCCCAACATGACTTTCAAGGGATATGTTGTGATGACAACGATAGTATAAGCATGAAAGTAAGGACGAAGCTTTTCAGCAGAAAAGACAAGAGCAAGACACACCTTCTCGAGCTTGCTGTAATTACATTCTGCCTTGAGGAAGGTTTTGCTGATGAAATATACAGGCTTCTCAACGCCGCCACAACACCTAACCAAGACTAAGCCAATGGCCTACTCTGAGATAGAAAGATAAAGATACAAGACTTCATCTGGTTCAGGGACGAAAAAATAGGGGCTGAGCCTAAATACTCTTTCAAAGCAATGAAAGCTCGAGAACACTCTGGCGTCCACGCGAAAATAGCATCCTCAGCAACTCGAAGAGGGGTTTACAACGATCAGATGACTTGGAGATAAACCGATTGAGTGCAGCAATACACCCTATTAACTTCTGGATCTCCTTCTTCGACTTAGGCTCCGGCATGTCCAGTAGAGCACGAATCTGAGCTGGATTAGCTTCAATACCCCGCTAACTCACAAGATAACCCAAGAATTTTCCAGAGGTAACCCCGAAGGTACACTTCTCTGGGTTTATCTTCAGATTGAAAGCCCTCAGAATAGAGAAAGGTTCAACAAGGTCCAATACAAGGGTATTCTGAAGTCAGCTCTTCACAACGATGTCATCAATGTAAACTTCAACCGTTTTGCCGAGGAGTGGCCCAAACATGAGATTCATCAAACGCTGATACGTGGCACCAGCATTCTTCAGACCAAAAGGCATAACACGATAACAGAACAAGCCACGCTCTGTAATGAAAGTGGTCTTCTCTTGATCTTCTTCTACCAGGAGGATTTGGTTATAGCCCGAATAACCATCCATAAATGATAACATTTCATGGCCAGCAGTGGCATTGATGAGCCTATCAATCCTTGGCATAGGGAAAAAGTCTTTAGGACATGCTCTATTGACACCAGTGAAGTCAATACAAACTCTCACCTTCCCATTCTTCTTGGGTGCAGCTACTACATTAGCTATCCAGTCAGGATACTACACTTCTTGGATGAACCCAAACTGGATCACCTTGTCTATCTCTTCATTCACTGCATCATGATAGGCTGGGGCAAGTCTCTGAGGTTTCTGCTTCACCGGATGGACAGCAGGATCAACGTTGAGGCGATGACAGATAATACTCGGATTGATGCTTGTCATATCTTTGTGCGACCACGCAAAGACATCAAGGTTCCTCTTCAGAAATTCCAGCAACTCGCCCTCTTCGTCCGTTGTCAAGCTCATCCCAATCTGCAACACCTTTGGCTCTTCTTCCGTTCCCAGATTGACTACCTTTGTGAGCTCAACGGAAGGTCTGCACAACATGGCCTCTGAGCTTTCTTCCACAACGGAGTCGACCTATAATTGCTATTTGGGCACAACGGAAGGAGGAAAATCACACTTCTGCGATGCCAATTGATCCCCTCTGATCTCCTGGGGTCCTTCCTGCGTTGGGTATTTCAACACCTGATAATACGAGGAGGGAACAGTCTTCATCTCGTGGGTCCACCATCGACCCAAGATAGCATTGTAAGGTGATGGCGCATCCAGAACGGAGAATCTGGTTTGTAGGACAACGGGTCCTGCCACAACAGGTAAGACGATGTTGCCTAACGGTTTCATCGAACTTCCATCAAACCCGAACAGCGGGGTCTGAGCAGAGATGAGAACGGATGGATCCAACTTCATCTGAGTGAAAGCATGAAGATACAAGATGTCTGCCCCACTCCCGGAATCTACGAGCACCTTCTTGATGTCGAAATCTCCTATTCTCATGGTGAGAACAAGAGCATCATAATGAGGCCGGATTACCGTTGTCATATCATGATCGGTGAAAGTAAGCGCCTGCCCCACGCTTCTTGCAGACACCTGCACCTGACATACTTCAGCTTCATGAGACATCTTCCTCGTCTTTGCTCTGAAGTCTCTCTCAACATCCTCCTCCGGTGCTCGCTCACGGCAGATGACGTTGATAGTGCCCAAAGGGGCTTCTTCTCGTCCTCCTCCACTGGTACTTGGATTACTGGCAGGCTTTCCTCTACGGGGTTGGGATAACGGTTCTCTGGTGCGCATCGTGCTACCGTTACCGGAACTGAGATACTCTCCCAAGTACCCCTCCTGGACCAGCCTCTCCAAATACTCCCTCAAGATGCGACATCGGTTCGTAAGATGACCACGGCACTTATGATAATGGCAATACACATGTGCCCGTGGTCCCGACGTAACATCTTGCACAGCTCTAGCAGGCCACTCGAAATACGCCTGGCCCTCCATCGACTTCATGATGGTCATTGGGCTAGCAATAAAATGGATGGGATCCGCCCGAGCTGCAAAAGGTCACCTCTCAGTAGGCTGAACACCTCTCTCTCACTGTAATTGTGGCTGCTCCTGGTGAGGCTGATAATGCTGCCTCACTTGCTACTGAAGATTTGGGTTAGGATGTCTCTCCGTCCTACCCTGCTGCTGGGATTGATTGTAATTACCTTCATACGGGCGCCGAACCAGCTGATCCCGCTGAGTCACGTACACTAACTTCTCCTTCTGCTTCCTAGGTGGTGAGTCCTCAGATGATGAAGACTCATACCTCTGCCTTTTCTCCTTCCTCTTAGACGACCGACGCGCTTTCTCTATCACATCCACCCCTCTCGTCCTTGGCTTTGGCACAACGGAAACATCATCTTTGTATCTTCCGTACTTGGTTGCAAGAACCATCATCTCGTCCATCTTGACAGGATAGTCAAGAGCCAAGGATTTATAGAGCTCGGAATGCCTGGGGATAGCATTCTTAAAAGCAGCAATACAATTCCCTTCATCGACTTTATCGATGCTGTGGACTTCGTCAGTGAAGCACGAAATGAGTATCTGCACCTACTTTCTTCTTTTTATTGATAATGAACTGATCAATAAAAGCCGACCTGAGCTCGGAGAAGTTGCTGATTGAACCAGGAGGCAGATTGCGAAACCATCTTGATGCCGCTCCAGCGAGGCTATTAGGGAAAGCCTTGCAATACAGATTATCATCTGGATTGCAAACAGCCATCGCATGCTTAAAGTCAAATAAGTGCTCCTCCGGATCCGTTTTTTCGGTGTACATGAGGAAGATCGGGGTCATAAACTTGGAAGAAGTGTATGACTGATTGATGGCATCTGTGAAGGGAGAGTTCTCGACGTTGTCCTTTGCCGATTGAGCAAAGTGATCAGGAATCCCTCCTTTTATGCTCTTGACACGAGCACTGATCATAGCCTCCACCTCCTTGGAAGTCATCCAAGTCTTCTGAGCAACCGCTCCTTCGGCAGCACCTCTCGAATCTTCTTGTCCTACTTCTTCTCGTAAATCAATACGATCAGAAGGAGTTCTCTGCTCCGCACGAACCTGAGGTTGTCTTGCATCCCTACCAGTAGGAGGAAGCACAAACCTGGTGTCACGGTTCTCTTGTGCCGATGGGGAAGAAGAGAAGTCAAGCTGACGTCTCACTGATGGTCTCTGAGATGGCCCATCATCTACTTCGAGCCTGCTATGCTCGAATGCATCAAGTCCTTCTTGCATCATCTGCTGGTGTCTGGTGATCTGATCCAGAGCAGACTGCTGTCTTTGCAACATCATCAAAATGCGATCAGAGACAGAAGGCTCAATAGGGGGCATGGTCCTCTCTGGCTACTCAGACGATGGACTGATCCCAGGAATAAAAGTCTGCACGACAGAAGGTGCGAATGGGGTGGCTTGAGGGGTTTGATTCTCATGCCCGGGCACAGAAGTTTGATCAGTCATGATCACAAAGAGCTAAGGGGGGTTCGTTTATAAATTCCCACAGACGGCGCCAATTTTGAAAGAGAAAAATACCGGGAAGGACACGCGTCAGCTGCCACTGCTCACACTCTGGTTTACTGGTAGAAGGTAGGAATTGAAGGGTGTAATACCCTGACCTGCACTCCGATGATAAAGTAAGTAGGTGGAGAAGATGATGAACAGTAATACGCACAATAGCACTGAAATATATGTGTGTTGTTTTTGGGATCCTCTCAATACTGAAATTCTCGGGGTATTTATAGGTTAACCTAGGTATGGCCATAGATGACCATAGATGCCCATACCACGTGCCCTGCACTCATTACCAAATATGTCAGTAAAATCTGCCACCTATTGCATCACACATGAGAGCCTACTATGAGTTCATTCGGTTGGATCTGACAGCACACAAAAGTGACCAACATTAAATGCCAAGACAGTGCTTTCGGCCTACTTGTCAGAATAACCGATCGCCTCCTGATCACTTTCTCCTGCGAGTCGGTCTCGTTGTTGACTCGAGCTCGGGTACGTTGTATATGTCTTAAAATATGACCTGGACATCTTTATCTGAGTTACAACGGGCTCGTTGTTCATTTAATAACGGAAACGTTGTCGAGAATACAACGTTTACGTTGTGCATAAGACAACGAACACGTTGTCAAGCCACAACGAAAACGTTGTTCGCAAGACCATAGATACGTCGTAATTTATACAACGTGAACGATGTGCATCAGACTGTGTTTATCCTTCTATTTTAAGCATGTGACCCAAACACATGTCCACGTGTCACTTTCGTGAACAAAACAACAAAAGCTAGCTCGTTCCCCAACGCTCAATTATTTTTATGAATTTTATCCCTTACAAGTACCAAACATCATCTGACCTCAGCAAGAAGGTCACCAACAACTGGCCATAGGTGGATATCTGCCATCTTCACAGCTACAGCCACCAACTTCACAACGAGTCACGAACGATGTGCCATCACATTTCGGTACATAATGCAACAATGTTAATATATATTAATAACACGACAATGAATGAGGTAAAGCCCCCAAAGAATACAATCAACCATGCATCTGTTACCCTGTCCCAACCATGAATCTGTTACACAATAGGCTTCAGTCTTTTTCCGGAACATAACTATAAAATCCCAGTATATTGCCCATAATAGGTCAGAATTGTTGAATATAGAAGCAGTAGAACCCTAAATAAAGAAACTCTTTATTGATGCACTAATTGAAAAATGTACAACACTTAAGAGACACTCACACTCAAGGGACACACTCACACTTACCCTCACACAAGAACTCACACTCACTTAGACTAACACTAGTCCTCACACACTTGGAAGAGCTTGTGTTTCTTCTATGCACAAACCAAATGACCCAACCATCTATTTATAGTGGGGGATAGGAGGTGGAAGGATTTGGTGCATTAAATGTAGGATTTTCTAGAACCAATAATTCTCTAGAGAGATGAAGAATCTAGAGAGAGGGAGAGGGAATTAAAGGGAATTCTAGAGATGGGATATTCTAGAAAGATGAAGGGAGAACCTATGAGAGAATATTCTAGAGAGAGTAATCTAGAGAGAAAACTCTAGAGAAAGAGAAAAACTTGGAAGGGAGAGAGAAAGTTCTAGAGAGTTGGTGGTGACTCTCAACACTGACTCTTCTACTAGTCATACCTAGTAGCTTTCGAAGTTCAGCAAGCTTGGAAAGATTGAGTCCTTTAGTGAATATGTCAGCTACCTAGTCCTTCGTCTTGATTGGATGGATCTCTATCTCTCCTTAAAGTACTTTCTTTCTAATAAAGTGATAATGTACTTCCACGTGCTTGGTTTTGGCATAGAATACTGGATTTTCTGCCAACTGTATCACTGATTGGTTGTCACAATGTAGTGTCACTGGATAGTCAACAGGTTGAGGTAGATCGTTCATTAGCTGCATCAACCATGTACTCTCTTGAGCTGCCATTGCTGCTGCTTTGTATTCTGCTTTAGTGGTCGATAGTGATACCGTTGGTTTTCTTTTACTACACCAGGAAATTGCTCCCAAACCAAGGTTGAACACGTATCCCGTGGTTGATCGACGTGTGTCATGATCACCCGCATAGTCTGCATTGCAGTAGCCGGTTACTTTATATATTCCTCTTTTTTTGTAAAGGAACCAAAGTCAAAGGTGTCCTTCACATATCTGAGTATTTGTCGAACTGCTTCTAGGTGAGGCTTCTTCGGTTTTTGCATGAACTTGCTTACTACTTCAACCGCATAAGATATGTCGGGTGATGCCAACGTTAGGTAGATTAGACTATCCAGAAACTATCGGTACATGGTTGAATCCTCCAAGTCTTTACCTTCCTCTTCACATAGCTTGGTGTTGGCTTCCATGGGGGTAGAAACTGGTTTACAATCAACCATGCTGTATTTTAATGAAAGATCCCTCACATACTTTTCCTGGCACATGAACAAGCCCTCTTGTGTATGTTCCACCTCAAGTCCAAGAAAGTGTTTGAGTTCTCCAAGCTCCTTCATTTGGAACCGAACAGAGAGATTTTCCCTTGTTCTTCGAATTTCCTCTTCATCATCTCCAGTGATGATCAGATCATCCACGTAGACTAGCACTATTTGATAGCCTATATTGCCTTTATGTATTATGTGTATATATATATATATATATACACACACACATAATACATAAATAATAGATATATAATTTGTTTGAAGTTTCTAACTTTTAAGGTGGTTTTGAGTCTTGACTTTGGATGTTGCTTTTAAAGTTAAATGAACCACTTATATCCCCCAAGATGATGTTGAGGATGAAGTGTTCACAAACTTTCATTTTGTGTCTCAATAGGGTTCGCTTCTATTTTCACAGTACCCTACCAGTGCATGTCATAATAGTCTTTCCTATCAAATTCTAACTTTAACAAATGTCTCCAAAGAGACGAGATAGATCTAAGAAAGAAAAGACATCAACAGAGGAGACAAAAGAACCCCAGCAAAAAGATGAGAACACTCACACGCAAGCGAGGCAAAATCAGATTTAATGGAGCCAAGTGACACCCGGAAACCCAACCGGGCATCAGTCATTAGGATCAAATCAGTAGCATCAAATGCAGCCCTACTTCAGCAACTGGGAAGAACTGCAAAGGCTGCAATATGTTGACATCGGCAACCACATCACAGCTACAACCACAACCTAGATTGCTACTATCACATGATGAAACAGATATCAGCATTCACTACATAGATACAATCACTACATTGAATTTCACATCTCAAAACATGATGCAATTAAGTCAACATCCTAACAGCTTGTCATGAAATGAAAGAGTCTAACCAACCAACCAACAGAAGCAAAATCAGCAATCCTGCATCTGTGACCCAAGCTATTGCTTAAAAATGGAAGACCAGCTCAGCATAGTAGGTCACATCTTTAGTATTAGCATGAATGTGACTAGCAGTTTAGACCATTAACAACATCAGCTACAGGAAAAGGACGTGCCCTCAAACACCACAGCTACTACAACTCCTTTCAGGACCCAAATTATAAACCATTAAAGACCAGGAAGCACGGTCGTATTAGGTGAACAGTAAACATTACCAATCATGCAATCATCAGTGATATACTTATGCTAACATGACAGAAAGAAATAGCTGAAATGTCATACACCAACCATTCAGACAAAAGCAATTGCAACAGAGTTTTGTTTTGTACAGGGTGCAATGCACAAAGTGGAAGTTGGAAGAATAAAAGCTCTCACTAATCTGCAAAAAAAATTAAATGGAAGGCATACAAACAGAAGGCAGAAGCAGATCTGTCGGAGTCGATTACAACCCAACTAGGCATCACTCAAGAACAAAAATTAGTACCAAAGAATCTGCTATCTTCACAGCTACAGCCATCTCATCCTATTACATGATAAAATGGGTATCAGCATAACTATAGGAACAGTCTTGCCCCATCTAACCACCTTTTTGCTCATCACAGCCACTACGTCTCTCACAGCCCAAAATTATTAAACCACCAAAGAGTCAGAATCCTGATGGATACATGGATATTTAGATAAGAGGTGAACTATAATTCTTACCAATCATGAGATCATCATAGAAAATTAGTTTACATATTGTTGCTTGCAACTTCTTATTCAAATATTAGATTAGGACATAGCTCTCAGTCACTGTTTGTTTGGCCTCTCTGCTATAACTAAAATACAGGGTACAGTCTGCTCTCTCACTCTTCCTCCAGATCGACTCTCTAGCTAGCTACTTCAGTTTCGAATCTGAAGCAAACAAAGACTACCCATTATAACCCAAGTATATATAGGGAAGACAAAGAAGATATGAATCGGTGCAACAGCAACAAATTGGTTCCATCGTGTTCATGCTCTCTTTTTCATGACACTCGGAGCAATTCCTTTTCAATGCTATTCTCCATGCCCAAGTCCTTCGATGAAGCGGATCAAGAGTATTCGATCACGTCATCTTTGTCTTCCGTGGATTGCACCCTCTCCTTAGGGACCCCATCAACTCGCTGAACCGACGACGGGTCGATCATTGGTCATGAACCAAGGTCCGGTTCAAACATGTCTAACCTTCGGTGGGATATAGATCAGACCACGTAACCTCATTCAACAACAGTAATGGACTAAACGTATACCTCCTTTCACCCCTGGAAGGAGGCGTCCTCCATGGGGATGGGCTCCTTCGAGGACTGGGACTACGCTGAGCAGGGGAGGCACTGTCACATGCCCAGACGGAATCAAATAGAGCAAGGTACAAAGACAAAGATGTTGACAATCATGATCACAAGATAACCATAGTTTAATACCTCCCTAATGACCGGCTGCGATTCCTCCAATGCTTGTCCATCAGTAGTTGCAGCTTCCAGACGAAGCACTGAGTTGTAGGACTACAATGAGCAAGGCCAATGAACAAAACTTGAATGACAACATGCTACTTCTCCCACAAGCGTCCAAAATAGAGAACGTTGAACTAAAAGATTTCCCACATAAGAACATACATACTTTCGTGTATGTGCCCAAGTATAGAAACGGGCTTCACATAGAGTGCCCCCATCAAATTTCAACTAACTTTACAAAAGTACATAATAAGGAGAAAGTTTCCTATGAGTCTTTTGCAAATAAAAAGCAAGGTTAAATATAAAAAAATGTAATAAAAAGGAGACTTGAAGCAACAAGCCAGCACTTAATCTCAAATCCTCTAAGGCTCACACGCCAAATGTGAGGATCGCATGAGATTCACATTTTGTTCAAAGTGTGCGTCTCATATATTAACCAAACATAAAGTCTTGCCATAGAACGGAAACCTCAAATTCATTTCTACTTTTATTTTTAAAGCTAATTCAAATTGACACTTCATTCATTTATCATATCCTATGTTGCGTAGATTCTTTAAGACAATAGGTTTTATCCCATGATGAAACGTGTAGACATTGATTCAGACACGGTCACGCCTTAAACACACCTAATGTGACTCAAATTAACAAGAATCCATGCATTTTAGACTCAGATTGACAAGAATATAGATACAAACACACCGATTACCCATAAACTTTTATTATTTTTAGAGTAGTGATTATCCCACCCCGCATTTGACAACATAATCAATTGCCTTCCCATTTCTACTCAACAATATAACTTTAATTTTTTTTTAAATTGGTAAAGTCCCTTGGCTTCGTACCAGGGACCTGGGATCGAATTCAGCCTATTTTAAATACTGTAATTTTCTACCACCCTAAAAACTATAAAGAGTACATAAACTACCAAACTGCCCTAGCGAAGGGGATGGATGCATTAAGTTCAACAATAGAAAAATAGTTAACCTTCAAAAGAAGTCCATGGCTACTATCCAACTAGTCCATGTGAAATCCACAAAAGTCCTCCACAGTAGTAACACAGCTACAAATGATAAACAAGGCCACATATTTCTCCATCACATGGCATGCCGCTCCCATCACTCCTACAAAAACACAAACTCAGATATAACCTTTTCACTATATATAGGAATAAGAAAAAAGGAAAATCCTATGCAAGGACTCACATCAGATTCTGATATGCGTGGAGACGGGCTCCGAGAATTAGCAGGTCGAACTTGTGGCAAATAATTCTTGGAGTTGAAGACCACTCATCACGGATGTTTCTTACAAGATTCTCACCCCAGGAAGGAGGTGTCCTCCATGAGGATGGGCTCCTTCGAGGACTGGGATTATGCTGAGCATGCCCAGACAGCGTCAAATAGAGTAAGGTACAAGGACAAAGATGCTGACAATCATGAGCACAAGATAACCAGCTGCAACTATGTATTTTTCCTAGTGCACACTATAATCCCCTTACCCATAAATTCTAGACATTAACAATAGGGTTTCCTATCCAACCTCAAAATTGGGATAGATGGCGACTGTATTTTTCCTTATTCAGGTTTGGGATATCCTTGTCCCTGATTTGAATGAAATTCAAAATCCTTGCTCAGACCGAGAAGAAAGCATTTTGGCCACTATTTTGTAAACACTACTCACAAGGCTTATTGGTCTGGTTACTTAACTACTCCTCTCTTTTTCGGAATGACTGTAATGAAGGATAGATTTGAGGCTTTATACCATTTTCCTTAGGATGAAACTCCTCAGGACCTAATGCGCTGTCCCCATCTCCGAAATTTCTCTTCGAAATTTCTTTCAAGCCAATTAGCACCTGCAGGCTCTAAAATGTCAAAATGACATCCAGTAAAAACTCAGTCTAGAGCAACCTTCTAAAGTGTATAAATACACAAAGAAGCATGAAATCTCTTCCAATCTCAACTTCAATCCTTCACCATCTATGTATTAACCTTTATCCTTCTAATGTGGTTGAGTTCATTCTTATATTGGTGTAGGCAAGAAAGAACTTAAATTCTTGTCACGCCTTGAACCACTTGATCCTCAAATTTTATAGAAGATTAATCTCTTCTTTTTGGGATGCCAACTCTTTCTTTAAGTCCTCTCTGTTTTCTCTCTCATCAAAGGTTAAAGCATCTTCTTCTAACTTGTCGAAGTCCTCAATTTTCATGAGAGTCTTTTTACTTCCCTCCACCATTAACAAAAATGAAACTTTGTTACAATTAATCTTTAAAGAGACATAAAATATTTATTGGGAAATTCTTTCTCCTAGACTTAGGAGAAAAGAAGCTTGTATTAATATTAAAATAATTACACACAACAGAATGCGGTGGTTCACATCTTGTTTTGGGAAATTATCTTACAAGACTATACAAATACAAGGAAACTAATTAAAAATTTCCAATTCAAAACAAGCTTTCTAAGAGTAATTCTAATTTTTTCGGTCATTGGTTTCCTTTGTAGATTATCAACTCATCCTTCATCATCTTGTCTCCAGCGAGCTCAAATCTAGCTTGGCATCCAACTCAGGTGTCAACCATAAAATAGATTTCGTATTTAGTGACCCTCAAATCACTAGTCCTTCATAGTAGTTCTAGCTCATGTAATCAATGACCCAAAAATAATATTCAAAATTATTTATAAAAACATAAGTAAAGTAATACAATTCACACAAGATTGTTCTAGGAAATTAAATCACTTTATTAATATGCTTAGCACATGAACGACTGAGAGGCTAGACTGATAAATCGACAAATGTCATTAAAGACATTAAATTGATTACCAACATTGAAATGAAATCAGATTGGACTAAACTAGACACGTAAATGTTCCCTAACTATACCTTCAAACTACAGCGGTTACCCTCAAAAAGGAGACTGATATATCCACATATGACTTAGCAAAAAAAAACTTAAAATAATAATGTACAACGAACAGCCAAATAGTGTTAGCCAACACATTACTAAACCAGCACAATTACATATTGAGATTCAACAAATGTCCCAATGTGATTGTGTTAAAGGGATCCATGAAATGTGTCATTGGAGTTGATAACTTTTGTGATACTTCTTGCATGGTCGGCCGAGATTGTGGACTAGTACGCAAGCATGCAGATGCCAACTTCACAATAGATACCACTTCTTGAGCAGCATGAACTATGGGATGTGAAATCCGTTGGTCCAACACATCCTTCAGTAGTATGTTTTTACCAAACGATGACAACAATGATGACGATGAAGATATAGAGGAGATGAGTTCACCCGGATGTGTTCCCATTATTACTTCTAGAGCAACAATCCCAAAGCTATATACATCGCATTTCGTAGTAATCTTCATAGTGTAAGCAAGTTTTGAAAGAAAGAAATATCCATAGATAAATTAGTCAGCATTGCCAATTGGATATGGCATTTAGGCTATGCCCTAATTAAGGGGTTGCCTAATATATAGGTGGTCCACGCTAACAAACATGTATGTCTCATTGTGTATGTAAACCCACCAAGAATATTGGAATATCATTGTAGAGAATAAGACGAGTAAAATCAATTTTGTATAATGGAATAAATTAAAAGACAAAAAAATTATTGGTACATTTTTAAAAGAATCTATTGAATATATAGAAATCGATAATCCTAATTTTAAAAATACTTTTATCTAAAATTATTTTGATAAACTAGAAATTTTATATGTAAAATATTTCAAATAAAAAGTGATTAGAGAGAGAGAGAGAGAGGGAGAGAAATACATCACCTGGGGCGACATATCCATATGTTCCTGCAAGTGAAGTCCAATTGGATGAATCATACCGTAGAAGTCTAGCAGTGCCAAAGTCAGAGAGACGAGCTTGATATTCTGAGTCCAATAAAATATTTTTACTTGATATGTCTCGATGAGCTATTGGTGGTGAGCAGTCATGGTGCATGTAAGATAAAGCATAGGCCACACCTTTAACAATGTTTATCCTCTTCATCCAATCTAGTTGTTTCACTTCTTCTACCTTGCTTAAGATCTTAGCCAAACTATCCCTTTCCAAAAATGAGTGTTGCACATGTGAACAGAAACCATATAATTTCACGATGTTTCGATGACGGCCTCGGATTGTCTCTGGAGCCAGAAAGGGCTCTCGGGGTTCCATACATTGTTCGACACTTGGGGTAAAAGTGGGGAGAAGTCATTCCATTTTCTCCCCCACAATTTTGACTTCTCCTCATTTGATATCTCACACCCTTATTCTCACACACTAATCGCCACATGTCTTATTATAGGTGGAGAAGTCAAAATCATGGGGGTGGAGAAGTCAAAATCATGGGCCCCATGATTTTGACTTCTCCACCACATGTCACCTATTCTATGGAACCCCGAGATAAGCCCTTTCTGGCTTCGCCAGAGGCAAGCCAAGGCCTTCGATGACGTATCTCTGTTAATGCGCAAATCTCACTTTCAAAAGTTTTTAGATTGGCCACCTCTCCATTTTGTGATGGGTGAAGTTTCTTTACAGCAACAACCTGCCCTGTTAACAGCTTTGCTATATAAACACTTCCATATCCACCCACTCCAATGCAATACTCATTGCTAAAGTCCTCTGTCACTTCAATAATGTCCTTGTACACCATTCTTCCATCATGACTCCATATTGAGAAAAAGTTTTCACTATTAGTTTTATCTGTCTCTTTTTCTACATTTCTTGCTATTGGGCAAAAAATATAGAAAAATCCAATGCAACCCAATAGAAGAAATAGAGCTCCTAAAAGTAGAAGTACAATCAAAATCTTGAATTTGTGACCTTTTGTATTTGCCTTGTAAGGTTGCAAACCTCTAACACTTGCAAACAAACCTTTGTTGTTTTTTAATGATTCTTCAGGAGCATCTTGAAATGCTTTGATGTTGGTAAGAGGACCCTCCAACTGATTGTAGGATATATCAATGGATGTCAAGCTGACCATTTTATCAAAGGTGGATGGAATAGAACCAGAGAGCTTATTGTGAGAGATATTCAACTTTTGTAAGTACCGCAAGTCACCGAGCTTCAATGGTATCTCTCCTGTAAGTGAGTTCTGACTAAGATCTAGTAGAACTTGTAGATTGGCCAAATTACCAATTTGGAAGGGAATGCTTTCAATAAAATTGTTCTTGCTTAAATCCAAGTGCAAAAGTCTCTAGCAATTCCCTAGTTGTCTAGGGATTGACCCACTTAGATTGTTTGTTGACAAATCTAGATGATCAAGATTGTACAATAATCCAATTTCTTGAGGAATACTGCCAGTGAGTTTGTTATTGCTCAAATACAAGTTGAACAAAAAAGTTAACCTCCCTAATTCTTTTGGTATCTCTCCTGTTATATGATTGGTTGAAAGGTTAAGCAAATGCAATTGACTACAATTCCCAAGCTCGAGTGGTATTCTTCCAGTTATTTTATTTTCGGCAATCTTTAAGCTCGCCAGACGTTGGCATGCTCCCCAATTCTTTGATATTTCACCATACAATCTATTATAGGTCAGATCTATGTAAACCAACTTTGGATACTTACCAAAGTAATTTGATATATTTCGTGAGTTGATTTCCATCAAGTCGGACTCTAATAAGAATGCCATGCATATCTGCGATAGTACTGGAGAAGCAGGGGGGCAGGGCATAGCAATGGGAATGGGCCAGGTCCCCCCTAAACTTTTGATAAAAAAAGTATCTTTGATATTAGGAGCCAAATCATCTCGGGTGATAACCGGATTTGGCAAATCCGGTTATCACCGCTAGACGTTACCACGTGTCTCCTTTGACACCTCTTAATCGTGGGTAAGGTTCACCCATCCATTTTTGGTTTTTTTTTTAAATTGTTAATTCTTTTTTTAAAATTAAAAAACTGTTTTTAATATTAAAAAAACTCTAAAAACAGTTTTTTAATTTTAAAAAAAAAAGAACTAATATTTAAAAAAAAAAACCAAAAATGGGTGAGTGAACCTTGGGGTGGGTGAACCTTACCCACGGTTAAGGGGTGTCAAAGGAGACACGTGGCAACCTCTAGGGGTGATAACCGGATTTTTTGACTCCTTTATATTAAATTTAGTTGTTCAATTATTTAATTAGGCATAACTATGGACAAGGGCTGTTGCTCCCTAAAATATATGACTCAAATCCTCTACGGCAAATCCGGTTATCACCCCTAGAGGTCGCCATGTGTCTCCTTTGACACCCCTTAACCGTGGGTAAGGTTCACCCACCCATTTTTGCTTTTTTTAAAAAATATTAATTCTTTTTTTAAAATTAAAAAATTGTTTTTAGAGCTTTTGTAATATTAGAAATAATTTTTTAATTTTTAAAAAAATTTAATATTAAAAAAAAAAAAAAAGATGGGTGAACCCTAGGGGTGGATGAACCTTACCCACGGGTAAGGGGTGTCAAAGGAGACACGTGGTGACCTCTAGGGGTGATAACCGGATTTGCCAGACCCGGTTATCACTGGAGATGATTTGGCTCCTAAAAAATATAGAGTGATAGCCACAGTGGCATTTACTCCAGATATTTCCTTAGACGCAAGATCAGCTATAACAAGTGGAGATGTTGTTACATTTACAAATTAAAATAATAATAAAAACAGTAAGTGTTTGACATTTGTAGCCACCAAGTTACGTCTATGGAAGCGTTGTGACTGGGGCAGCAAAATCCAAAAATATAATAGGGTTGTGTTTGGTGCACCCCACTTTATTGAGATGGAATCACAGCCAATAAAAAAAAGATTGAACTCGAGGTGAGTTCAAGTAAACACGTGTCCCTTTTAACCCTTATTAACCGTGGTTAAGATTCACTAACCTTTAAGGTTCAATCTAATTGTCGTTTTTATAATTTTTTTAAAAAATTAACCTTATGGTTAAGATATCTTAACTTTAGGGTTAATTTTTTTTTTAAAACCAATGTTAGATTGTTGAATCCTAAGGATTAATGAATCTTAACCACAGTTAATAAAAGTTAAAGGGGACACATGTTGACCTGTGGGTGCTATAGAACTCTCCCTGGATTCGATTGACTGATTTGATCTCCACTTTATTATGTGTACACCACTACTTTTTTACAATTTCAGTTTTTCCTACTTTTAATTCCCGCACCCCACAATCATCTTGGTGGGTAGACATTGAAGCCCGTGTGATTAATCATACACATCAGTTTGTTTGGTGAAGTCCATGTGATTAATCATACGCATCAATTTGTTTGGATTGCTTGCCTTACCTTATATAATACTACACATTCGTAGGTACCAAAGGATCATAGATTGGAGTTCATGTTTTTTTTGGAACTCGGGGTGTCCCCAACCCTTTGGGTCATGATTGATTCCCTAGAGTGCGACGTGAGCCCTAAGCCCGCAACCCGCCACACTAGTTAAGTCCGGGTAAACCCGTGCGGGGCTGGCCCTAATGGGGGGAGTGAATAATAGAACCCAAGACCTCACACTTAGGGAAAGGCCCAAGAAACATTGGTCTACCTCTTCGGTATCGACTGATCTACTCTCTTTACTTGGTTGTAACTGTGATGTGTCATTTCTGCCAAACCCCCCCCCCCCCCCCCCCCCCCCCCCCCCCCCAACTTCCATTGAATGGCTTAAAAAAATAATATAAATTAAAAAGTTGTGTCATTTCCGTATTTATATGGAACTTAATCACTTGAGTTCCTGGGTACAGTAAAGAACCGGTCTTATTCACTTTTTAATGCTGGACCTCCCTGACTGACATTGCATGCTAATATTTGTTTATGAGACCTTGTCTAGCCTATATCTATACTATTTTAACCCCCTCTATGCAACTCTAGACTTGTCCAGAAAAAATAATACTTTGAAACAAATATTTGTTGCTGACACTACGTATTCTGTTGTTTCATGATCAAACCAAGGTGGTAATAATTTGACTTTCAAAGGATGACCCCTCACAAGAGGCTCAGGACGGTGATCGCCAGGGGAAAAAGTTTACTCTTGTGCTCACAAGAGTATCCCTGTTGTGAGCATAAGAGCCACCTCACCATAAGTCATTTTTTTCCCTCCATTTTTTTGACTTTTTCCCATTAAAATTTTTTTGTCCATTGATCTTGTGCTCACAAGAGGGATACTCTTGTGAGCACTAGAGTAAACCTTTTCCCGATCGCCAGAAAAACAAAAGTCCGGCAAACCACAAATCAGTGGACATGCGGCGCTAAATGGGGAAAATTCATTTCATTTTCTCCCCATGGTTTTGACTTCTTGCCATTTGATATCTCTCCCCCTTTTTAGGGTCACATGTCCCCTGATTTGTGGAGCTAAATTTTCTTTTCTTGCTGTAAGCACCCAATTTTTACACCCTGCTCACCTAAACCTAGGTCTAGCCCAAGCCTAGCCCTAGCCCAAGCCCTAGGCAAAGTCCCATGGGCTCAAGGCCCCCTTTTCAAGTCCCAAATGGATAAAACCTTGTTTGTGGGCCCAAGCATGGGCCCATTAAGCCAAATCTAAGGTAGGATCCACACTACCCCTTTTTAAAATTCAAATTTTTGTTTTAGATTAAAGTACTTTTTGCTTTCCCCACATGTGTGGGGGTTTAGCCCAAAAAGGAAATAAAACAAAAGTTTAAAATTCAAAAAATAATAATAATAAAAAAAGAAAAGAAAAAAAAGAAACCATGATTTTTTTAGGGTAGTAGGGGGTGGGACCCACCCTAAACCAAATAAAAGATCACAAAAAAAAAAAAAAAAAAAAAAAAAAAAAAAAAAGCAAAACAAACAAAAAAAAAGAAGTTTTTTTTAAAGATTAAAAAAATAATAATAAAAAAAAAGAGTTTTTTCTACCAAAGAAAAGCAAAAAAAAAATTAAAAAAAAATTTGGAGGGTTGTGGTTGGGCACCAACCCCATGTGGCAGGGCCCATATGCGGGTTGGGCCCAACCCACATAACCGAACCCACAAAAACCCGAACAAAAGAAAAAAAAAAAAAAAACTCTTTTTAATATTCATCGTCCCTACCAATGGGACGAAGAACAGCACTGCCACGTCCACCTGCTCCTGCGACCTGCTCTCCTCCAGACAGTGTCCCCCACGCGTAGCCACATCACCCTCATCCTTATCCTCATCCCAATCGTTCTTCTTCTCCTTTAAAAGCTCCACCAAGCCACTATTGCGGGAGAGTTTTTTTTGGAAAAAAAAAACAGTAGAGAGCCTCACACCTTCGACCAACCCCGCCTCTCCTTTGCCTTTCCCTCCACCTTAGGCATACCCTTAGACACTTCCCAAGCTTCACAACCTCCCCTAAACCATTACCAAAAGCCACTGTTACAAAGGAGGATTTTGAAAAAAAAAAACCAGTAGAGAGGATTTCAGCCGTCTTCTACCTCTGTTCCAGCCCACATCCCCCATCCATTTAGACCCTTAGTCTCTCCAAATACCTTACTAATACTCAAACCAACTCACCTCTACCTCCACCCATAGACACTGTGTCAAGAGGAGTTTTCAAAAAAAATTATTACAGTAGCTTCGGCCAGCCACCCTTCCCTCCTATTCTCATCCATTTAAACCTCCTAACTCATCCATTGTCATCCATCAAACACACTCAGGCCCATACCAAACACCCCTACCTCGGTTTGCAACCATCACCGCAACCTTGCTCGAATCCTTCACCACTGTAGCTGCTGTGGACAGTGAGAATCTTTTTCAAAAAAAAAGTCATCAACCTCTCCCATCCAACAAGCCTTGCTTGATTTCCTTCAAGTCATCAACCTTACCTCAAGCTTTACAACGAACGATATCACCTACAGCCACGCCCGACCTAGCATAACGCCACCTTCACCACCTTGCGTAGCTGCTGCCACAGGGAAAACCGAAGAGGTATAAATCCCCTCATCCTCATTTTGTTATTTTTATTACCTTTGTAAGGACCCCTGGTCCCATTCCAGGAGTCCTCATATTGTTTTTTAATAGCTCAAAAAAAACCGTAGGTGGCTTCTCTTGAGGTATGGCCACTCATGCACACCCCCACCACCCTATGCCGCCATTTGAGGTTGTCCACGAGGTCTGGGGGGTCCTCAATCAATGAGAAAACCCCCTAGACTCACATGGGCCAAGCACGCCTAGCCACCAAAAAGTTTTTTGCAAAAAATTTTCAAAAAAAAAAATCAGTTTCAGGACACTCCCTGTGACCATGGTTTAACCATGGTTAGCCCTGGCCCTGGTCGAAACCAAGGCCATGGTTAGATTCCCCATATGTAGGGCTACCCCCCTGTAAATTTTCAGCCCCTAACTCTCATTCTAACCATAGTTAAATCGACCCCAAAGTGGGGTCGACAGTGTGAAAATCTGTGCGATAGGCGACTTTGGGCCTCTGTGGGGCCCACATCCGGCCTCTCCTTGGGTCCCACAAGGGCCCAAATTGTTCCCCTCATAGTATGCTTCATGATCATGGTCTCCGATCCCCTAGGGGTAGAGCCAATCAGCGGAAAAATTGTCGCAAAGTTTGGAAAAAAATCTGTTTTTGTGGAAATCGTCATTTTATGTGGTGTTTTTTGGGGAGACTTTGGGCCTCTGTGGGGCCCACATACGGCCTCCCCTTGGGCCCCACAAGGGCCCAAATTGTTTCCCACATATCAGGCTACTCACTGGTGGTCTCGGATTCCCGCGATTCCCCCGTTAACCATAGTTAAATTCATGTTAACTATGGTTAAAAATTTGATGAAATTTAGAATTTTTTGCAATTTCGGATATTTGAGGGTGCCCAAACCGGGTAGGAGGCCAGTCTAGGCCCTGCCATGGACCTTGAGCCCACTTTTGCTTCAGTCGGCCCCTTAACCATAGTTAAACTCACCCGTGGTTAACATTTAACCATGGTTAAGCGGTCCATGACCTAGCAAAAATTCTGGAAAAATCATCAAAAAATCATAAATATTACATGGAATCCAAAAATGTCATCAATTGCATTTTTTACTGTAGTTAAGACACTTAATCAGAGTCGACCCCATTTTGGACCCTTAACCACGGGTAAAAAATTCTGACCCGGAAAAAATCTGGAAAAATGTTCAAAAAATCCATAATATTAGGAGAAACCCAAAAATTGTCTCTTTTGACCATTTAACCATGGTTAAGACCCTTAACCATGGTGACCTCCCCTCCTTAACCGCGGTTAAGCACCTTTGACCGCTGGGAAAAATCTGAAAAAATCCCAAAAAAATCAAAAAAATTCAAAAATATCAAAATTACTGACTTTTGACCTTTTAACCATGGTTAGCACCCCTAACCACGGTTGATCACCTTTTTAACCTCGGTTAGCAACCCTAACCCTTGGTTAAAACACCCTGGGCCTACCGGGCTCATCCTTGGCCTACCGAGCCCAATCTCGGCCTACCGGGCCAAATCCTAGCCTACCGGGCTCATCCTTGGCCTACCGGGCCCAATCTTAGCCTACCGGGCCCAAACTAGCCTATCGGGCTTCACCCTCGGCCTACCGGGCCCAACCCTACTCTATCAGACTTACCTTAGGCCTATCGGGCCCAATACCAAGCACTTGACCAACCCGGTCAACCACCCCTAGCCTCCCGGCTAGACCCTAAGCCACCCTTGGTGCACACACACACACACCCCTAGCCTTGGCACGGGCTCATGTGCCAGAACTACGCTCGATCTGATCTCGCCCCAATGTGAGTACGTAGGCAGCCCAACCAGGGTTCGACCCTAGTCTAGGATTTTCTCATTCTTAGATTAGCATTATCTTAAATACTTAAGGCATTTGATTAAATCTGAGATTAATTTGGCTTAACCCTAGCAAGTAGGGAACCACTGAAAGTGGAAGTACCGGGGTGCCTAACCCCTTCCCCGGACTTAACCGAACCTCTTACCCTGATCTCTGATCACAGACCAAGACTTTATCCAAATCCCGGGGACTTATCCCTACCGAATGAATAGGTGGCGACTCTATACTACCTCGTGAGATGCAAACCAGGGTTCTCCCGAAACCCGCGCTCACACCTGCACCCCCAGAGACAATCCTGAGCCCTCACAAGAAGTGTTTTCTGCCCTGTTGCAGTTGCCATCAGCCTTTATCATCATACCTATTTTTGGTTTGTAGTTATAAATTTCTATCTTTTTTTTTTTTTTTGATGTATAAGTAATTTTAATTATGGATTTAATGGTGTGTAGTAAGTAATTTTTACTAATGGGGCGTAGTCATCAAAAAGTGGGGTGCACCTAACAAGACTCATATACTATATTATTTAATTATTTAATACGCATAACCATAGGACAAGGTGATAGCTGCCACATAAACAAGGAGAAATAATACCCGTAAGATATGTACGAAATGGCCCAAGAACTTAGTCGTCAATTTTTTTTTCAGGGGCTACATCCCCAAACCTCCCTAAATTTTTTTTGTACCCACCAAATTATTCTCCACAAATTCATCAATAATTACTATTATTTTCAATCAACCATCGCATGCCTCCACTAGAAAATCCTGGCTCCTCACTTGTAGGGAAGTTCGATACAAAATGAAAATCACTTTTCTCAATAACATTACAAGAATGCAATACAAAATACAAGTTGTTTCACAAAAAGATTCTCCATTCGAGAATGGAATTGCAGTTGCCTCCATTCTAATTCCATCAACCTAAAGAGTAAGAAATAAAGTAGGCAATTGATAATTAAAAATAGATACGACAAAGAAATCATTAAAGAAGTGCAATGGGATACTATACAAGTTCTAAATTTTAAGAGCCATGTAATAGTCATATTCTCATGCATTCCCTACTCTAAACCAAAAACCAACATCAACACCGTTCTTGCTTTAACAAGTTTTGATTTAGGCTAGCATGCCACAAATTTTAATGCAACAATGCTTAGGAGGATCAACAAACAAATGCTCTACTATTGTCACAATGTTGGCATCAATAATATCGTGGACACTATGAATCCATTGCATTAATGATCGCAGATTTGTGGAAGAAAATCATATTTGGGAAGAACATTAATTCTTCAAATGCTAATCACACTTCTTTACTATTGCTCCGTTTGTTTTGATGTAAAATAGGAGAAAACAAAAGAATTCCACGGAAAATGTCATTTTTCGCGTGTGTTTTCTGTAGGACAATTGACATTTTCAATGAATTTCATTTGTTTTCCTTTATTTTATATCAAAACAAACGGAGCATATGTGGAAATGACAAAAAGGAAAATCATTGCCTACCAAGAGCAAAACAATCGCACAAGTCCTAATGACAAAACAAGTCATTTTAGCCGGATCCCTTTAAATTTATAAAACAGTATCTGATTCACAAACTTTTTATTTTTGTTGCATTTGGTTGTCGAGAAATAAGGTGAATCCATAGAAAAGAAAAGAAAATTTTATATTTCTAATACAATTCTTAGTTGGATTTTGTCCAATTTTCTTTTCTTTTTTCTCTTTTCACTTATTTTCTTGGCAACCAAACATAGGGTGTGTCAGGAGGTTTCACTTTTACTTTAACATTACCCCCACCCTACAAGACTTGGGATGAAAGGACTAGAATTTCTCAATCTATTTGTCAGTCTTTCTGCGTGCAGCAACATGCGAGTAGAGAAAAAATATAATAGAGAGATGGAGGGCCTCGACGTATGGCAGAGCAGTAAATGCGGCAAGAGGGGAGAAAAAGAGAGCGGAAGGTGATCTACGTGAGGCTAAAGGGCATTTTGTAATTCGGATTTTAGCGATGGAATTATTTCCGTCTCCATAGGTTCTTTTATTTTTAGCAACGGTAAGTTTACCGTCGGTAAATATTTGTTTGTAATAGCTATTGTATGTTACCATAGCTAAATTTTATTTTATTAAAACTACTAATATTTTTAAAAACAAATTGTCCATTAGTAACGGTTTATAGGGACGGAACTAATACTGTCGGTAATAGTGATATATAGCGACAGTTTTAGTCCGTCGCTAAATGTGATAGTTTAAAAAATACTAAAAAATTCATTATAGCATCTGAATATTGGCGATGGGTGTTTATCCGTCGCTATAAGAATGATTTAGAGACTGTTATCTCTCCGTCACTAATCTTTTGTGCCTAATCAACAAATTTCTTTAATGAGGAAAGTAGAAACATCCAAAAAGGAAACAAAAGAACCTTTTGGAGGTGGGATGGGAGAATATTAAAGGTGGGTGGTTCTTGTTTTCCAAGCCATCTCTTGGAATGGTATTCCTAGAAAGTTGGTATGGAGTGGAACTTCATCTTTTTTGTTGTGAATTTTGTTTCTTTGATGGTAATGGGTATTTAAAGAAAGAAGCAGATGATATTCCTAGTCACTTCTGGTAGTGTGTGCTTCCCTGTGTAAATCATCATTATAGTACTTGGTTTGGATTGGGTTCAACGTAGGGTAATTCACGGCTTTGGAATTAATTTGGCTCATGGGGGGTAGGTTTTTCTTTTCTGGAATTCTGCTAACAATCTACCCACCACAAGTTTGTTTACGTTCAATATGAAAAATCAAAAAATGAAAAATGAAAAGGTCGTCTTATTCAAAATCCCAATTATGACATCACTTCTCTCCCACTTCACACATCAGAATGCATTGTTCTTATAGAGAGAAACGCACTTTAGTTGCAGGTTTTCAAGCTATTTGGCACTTTGTTATGATTTAATTTTAGGGAGAATAGACAGTGTGCGACTCGCACCTCTTATTGTCCATTATGTGGTGCAAGTTACTAGTTAGATCCAACCAGATGTTGGTTTTTACTTGCACAACTTGCTGATCCTAACACATTAAAATCATCTTTGTGTCATGTTTTCAACTTTCTTATTGACCATAATGGAAGAATAAACTTATAGGGAGATAACTGTACTAGTTTTTCAAAAGTATTACAGGGAGTAGGCCATCCGATTCCAAATGATTGCGATTCTCATGGCCAATTAGTTAATTTTAAGATCTACCAAAGGTCCCTTGCAAACTCCCAACCATGTCTTATTATTATAGGAAGTAAAAACCAATGAAAAAAATAATCTCGAGAGAATGAAATTAATCTCCTATGCTTATTTTGCATATCTTATGGCAGTATTTTCAGGTTGTACAGATATCATAACTTCTGCAGATCATCAGATACCCAACACTATACAATTTCTGCCAAGCTAGTAATACTATTCCTCAACTTTTGCATCTTATAGTCCACATTCATATCTTTTTGTCTCAGTCATGAGCACAGAGGACGGTGCTATCTTTTGTTTGGGGTTGGGCATTTTCCAAAACTCATGTTTTCCTTTTGAAAGAAAAAAGTTTTCTTTTGCTAACTCTTTGGAGCTTTAGAGACTATGAAAGCTTCTGGTCTGTCCTGTAGGCCGCCTAGGAGGTAGAACTTTGGGTTTTGCAGGTAGGATATCTAGGCTTATTTTCTTTTTATTTAAAAAAAATTCAAAGTTTTCTAGTACTTAAAAAAAAATTCAGGTACCTTTACAATCATGTGACAAAAACAAACCATTAGTCTACTTATTGAAAAGGATGTCATCTTTTGAAATACATGTTAGCGCTTAGTTTAGTACTACAGTTGATTGATATGCTTAGAAAATTCAGATTTGGCACAAATTGCACAAAATCAACATGAGAGTCATCTAAAATTCCTCTAGAGATCCTAAAAGAATATTTGTGGAGACCTAACTCAGTGGGCTTTTGAGCATTTCATCATTTCAAAGGGTTATACAAAAAAATTCCGAGTCACAAGTTGACTCACAATTTCTTCTAGCTCACACATATTCCTATGAGAGATCTCATTAATTATTGATTTGATCATTAAACTCAGAATGACATCAAATATTAGGTTATTACGAAAGGACTTTCTCTATATCCATTCTAGACATTAAACATGATAGTGCAACCCTAGAAAATGATATAGGCTATGTTTGTAACCTTTCAGACATTTTAGCTTACCTAACTTTTACATCTGTAGAAAACTCTTTTGAGTCTTTAATGAAAACATTTTCTTGACAACCTATTAACCGAAAACCCAATCCAGGTAAGAAGTATGACTCGTGATCCTATTTCTGAGAAGGATAAAAGAGTAATTGGTATGGGTACACTATGAAAGATAAAAATTGAGAAAGAAAAGAAAAACCAAGTGGGTTCAAGCTGAGAAAAAAATTTGAAAAGAGAAGGTAAAAATCTAAAAAAGAATTGAGCTGCCATAAAAAGATCAAGAGATTAGAAAATAATAAAAGAAAAATATTTGGTGTTACACCCGGAGGAAAAGTTACAAAGATCATCGAGATATCCTCTCAGAACATTGAATCCTTGTGAATCCTTATTTTCCTAAACCTATCCCAAGCCTCAATACAACCTAATAAAGTCCTACTTGATTCTGGGTTAGCACAATCATAGAATGTTGAGAATGGAGAAAGAGAAACTAGAGTTTGATCTAAAGTTCCGAGTGACATGATATTCCTATCATGAGATCTTCTGATTTTCTTATGTCCTCCTTTCTAGACAATAAATGTGAGATATTTATCTGTTTTCATCAATATATCTCCTCACATATAACTCGAGAGAAAAAGAAAAAAAAGATCATTTCTGAATGATTCACTTTTAAGTGGTATACCGATAAGAATTGAGGTCAAGACATACAATCTTAGAGGTGATCTGAAAGTCTTTACTGTTAGATAATGATGATGTTGAGGACACACAAACACACAAACGCTGAGTCTAATTTTTCTTTATGTTGAGAGTCCAACTATTTTCTTACTGTAATTCACTGACTAAGTTCTCTAACTTATAAATATTTTTACATCCTTGAAATAATTTGACAAAAAGAGTTTTCTCTGAGTAGGCAAGAAACAATATGTAGCATGTGTCAAGCTCTTTTAAGCTCTATTTTTCGCACTGATTGCCAAGGACTGGCAATATGCTGTTTGGGGTGGTGATATTCTCTTAAAAGTGTTTATTTTCACTATTATCTTTGAGGCGTTGTCAAACTCTACTACGTAAACTTTCAAATTTACAAACTTTTCCACATAAGGGTTCCCTCCATTGTATAACACACACATTTTGATAACAATGGTACATTTGCTTGAATTTAACATGTTTCTGAAAGTCTAGATTCAAGTTGTTTTTATGAACTCTCATTATGCGCTGTAATGTTTCAGGATTCCAAATTAGAAGAATTTCAAGAACCAGAATGCCAAAAGCAATTACCATCAAAGACGGCCAAGCATGGGCTAAGGCCAATGAAGCAAATAATGCATTTCACGAGAAATGGACTCAATTGATAAATATTCCCTACAAGACAGAAAGAAGCAAACTTAATTGGCAAAGTCCGAGGGAGATCATAATAGAGATTAGGGTTTGTTTCTTTTTGTTTGCTTTGTAATTTTATTTTTTTTAAACCCTAACCAATTTCCTCTCTAATTAATATTAGCCACTCACTCTTCTACTATCCTAACCATCCATTTAAAATCCCTACTTTCCCTCTCTCATATGGTAACTCTAATCTCACAATATCTTCCCATATTTTCTTTCCCCCTTTAGCTCTCCCTAAATTTTTCATTGTGTTAAAACTCTGATCTTTTTCCCTACAAAATTATAACCATACAAAATTCTAACCATCCATCTCTTCTCTATCACCAAACTCTAATCTTAGCCACTCATCTCTTTGTAAAAACCCTAGCCTACTTTTCTAAGCCTAATCTTTATAAAACCCTAGTCACCCTCTATAAATACTCACCCCTCTCTCTCCCTTACCATGATTCCCTCCCCCCTAACTTCTCTTCTCATCTCTCTCTCATTTCTCAATCCATTTTCTGTCTAAGTCTCTCAACCTCTTCTTTTCTCAACCCCTTCTCAAGAACCTCACTCAAAATACTTACAACTATGTTTAGTGAGAGTTTCTGGATTGTTGAATTTTTCTTGGATGCAATGAGATTCAATTCAACTTTGTAAGTGACTCTTTTTAATGAATAAATGTTATCTTTTTTTTTATGCTTTATTGTCTTTCATTAATTAATAGTAGGTCATTTTATTTCATGTTATTTTATTAGTAGGTCTTAATAATACTTCTCCCAAAAAATGTTTTAAAAAGAAAACTCATTATTCATCATTCTCATCCCTCCATCATTTTATAATTTCCTCTTCTTTTTGGTTTCTTTTTTATACTAACCCCATAGCTCACGAGTGAGAATTGGACATCCGACACAAGCCCAATACATATCACATTTTGTAGGTCTCGGATTACACTTAAAGACTTGATAGTAGCATGTTTTCAAGAAAAGGAAAATGCCTACTATCACTAGCCATTTTGGCTTTCGTTATTAAATTAGTTTTGTAGATGACTTTAGCAGATTTACTTGGCTATTTCCCATGCAAAAGAAATCTGAAAACCTTGATTGCTTTATGCGCTTTAAAAATTTATCTGAGAATTTATTCTCCACTAAAATCTGCACTTTGTAAAGTGATGGTGGAGGGGAGTACACAAGCTTCACCTTTGCAAATTTCACCACAAATAATGGTATCATCCACAGGTTCTTTTGTCCCCATACTACTGAGTAGAATGATTTGGCAGAAAGAAAACATCGCCGCCTGTTAGAAACTACTAACACTCATCTTGTTCAAACTTGTTTACCCAAACAATTTTGGTTAGAGGCTCTCTGTACTGTTGTTTTTCTCTTCAATAGAATGCCTACATTAACCTTACATCATAGGTCCCCTCTTGAGGTATTATTTGGCACTAAACCTGATTATGGCAACTTACGAATGTTTGGATGCTTATGCTACCCCTTTCTAGGTCCCTATCGGAGAGACAAACTCAGCCCCAAGTCAATCAAGTGCATGTTTATTGGCTATAGTGACTCTTATAAAGGTTATCGGTGCTTGGATCTGGACACGGGTCGTGTTTATCTTTCCCGACATGTGGTTTTTGACGATGCTCTTTTCCTTCATCCCTGCCGCCCTTCCTGTGCTCGAGTTTGGGTTCCTCAAGCTCTGGCGGAGTCGTCATGCAGGGGCTCTCCCCCATTGTGCCTTCTCCCATTGCTGCAACTCCAAGGTTCAGATTCACACTTGCTCCTCCAATCAAGTCTTCGGCTCTGTCCCCACCGCATATGGACGTCTCTCCACCACAGCCTAACTCTGGCTGAACACCACACCCGTCTGTGTTATACCTAGCACCTGATGCTCGTCTTCAAGCCTCTCCCATTAATCTCTTAGTTGATCTCGATCAACCTTAAATTTGGTTGAAATAACATGAATTTATATATCTGAGGATATATTATTATCTCTATGAGATCAAAATTTCAGGTAAGTTTAATCATCCTAGATTGGTGGTGCTATCTATTGGAAATCATCCAAGCAGACAAAACTCATTCCACTATAAAGCTTGAATTTACATGCCTGCAGAGTGGAGATGTAAAGAATGTGAATGGCTTAGAATCTTATTTGTTGAATGACGCAAAAATAAGAATAAGATCTACCTTGATAATGAATTATATCTATAATGAGACTCTTAACATATACGTCAGACAAAGTATTATGCTAGTCATTTTATAGATGAATGTCATGTACATGGTTGTACTGTATATGATTATCTTGCAGGTGATTATCCTGTAAATGTTTATCATACAGGTGGTTAGTTAATTACGCTAGGAGAGAGTAATTACAATGTAGATCCGTTAATTAAGTGGACTAGCTAGTAAATAAACATCGAGGGGGATGGGCCTTAAGCCTATTACATGAATGGAAGTGATGGTAACCCAACCTATGTGAATGCAGATCCTAGAAAATAAGTTCAATGGGTAAAAACAAGTCACTTGATCATTTAATGATGATAGTCCTTCCCTATAGTGTAGATAGTTCTAACTGTAATAGTGTGAGGTTGAGTTAAACTCTTAATGTATCCATATCCTTTTATAAGTGGTGTGTTTAGTTACAGTACACACTTGATAGTTTCACCTATGTGAGTGTAAAAGTGGGGTCGCTTCTTAGGAGAATTTAGGCAAATTCTCTAGAGCACCCATGAAAATTCAGGTAGGGTGCAAGGCCGAAATGTACCAAACCGTTAGAACTTATCTAATATCGAGAATGTTGTGTGTGTGGCATGCGCAGCTGATTTACAATAAAGGCGTTTGGTTCAAGAATATTATTTTACCAAATTCCTGTAAATTCTGTCTTGCTTGCATTAAGTATTGATTCAAATTCCAAAACACATCAATACCAATGCACTTCATTTTCACGACTGCCCAACTCCTTTTTAAATTTTGTATCATGTGAGGGATTGTTGTATTTATTTTAAATTTATGATAAAAATTTCAATGTCTTTTAAAACTTTAATTTTGTAACTGATTTTCTATTTTAAAGGGTTTTTAATTTTGTGTAACTCATTTCATTAGTGGGTTGTGATATGGGTTATCAATGCTCATTATCATCATAAGGAGAAATCTCAATTATAAAAGGGGTTTCACCTCTAAGGTTTCTTGTAGAGAAGGTTTCATCTCTTAAGATTTTTTTTGTAGAAAAATAGTTGAGTCTTTTCATATTTTATCTCATATATTTTGAGTTGAGCTTTATTGAGTTGGGTGTCATATCAGAAGTTTATTAGTGGGTCTAATTTGCGAGTGCACGCTATTGGACCGCGACTGTTGAATCCTGGAGATTGGCCGCCATAACCCGTTTGCATCAAAGGAGATACTCTAAGGGGGGCAAAATCGGTCTTAAGGACAACGAGTTATTATCGTGCTTCAGTCAAAACGCTAACACTAATCGATAAGTTTTCTCTATTTCTTATTTCTGATTTTTGTTCATTTGTGCTTGACAAAATGTTATTGTCTCGTGTGCAATCTTTAAGTATTATTTTTAGTTCTATTAGCATGTTTAATAATCCCTAAATTTTTACAACACTGACAAGTGTCATTAAAGACATTAAGTTGAGTACAAACATTAAAATGAAATTAGATTGGACTAAACTAGACACCTAAATGTTTGCTAACTATGCATTCAAACTACAGTTATCCCAAAAAGAAGGAGACTGATATATCCAAATATGACTTAGCAAAAATACAAACTCAAAATAATAATGTACAATGAGCAGCCAAACAGTACTCTTAGCCAACACATTACTAAACCAATGCAATTACATATTGAGATTCAACAAATGTCCCAATGTGATTGTGTTAAAGGGCTCCATAAAATGTGTCATTGGAGTTGATAACTTTTGTGATACTTCTTGCATGGTCGGACGACATTGTGGACTTGTATGCAAGCATGCAGATGCCAGCTTAACAATGGATACTACTTCCTGAGCAACATTAAATATGGGAAGCGAGATGCGTTGGTCTAACACATCCTTCAGTAGTATATTTTGCCCAATCGATGATGACACCAACGATGATGATGATAGAGAGGAGATGAGTTCACCCGGATGTGTTCCCATTATTACTTCTAGAGCAATAATCCCGAAGCTGTATACATCGCATTTCGTAGTAATCTTCATGGTGTAAGCAAGTTCTGCAAAGAAAGAAATATCCATAGATAAGTTAGTTAGGATTGCCCATTTGGGATGGCATCTAGGCTATGCCCTAATTAAGGGGTTTCCTAACACACTAGCAAACCTGTATGTCTCGTTGTGTATGCAAAATCATCAAGAATATTGAAATATCATTGTAGAGAATAAGATAGGTTATTTTAATTTTGCATAATGGAATAAATTAAAAGTCAAAAACATTAATGATACATTTTTAAAAGAATTTATTGAATATATAGAGAGTGAGAGAGAGCTACATCACCTGGGGCAATATATCCATATGTTCCTGCAAGTGAAGTCCAATTGGATGAATCATACCGTAGAAGTCTAGCAGTGCCAAAGTCAGAGACACGAGCTTGGTATTCTGAGTCCAACAAAATATTGTTACTTGATATGTCTCGATGAGCTATTGGTGGTGAGCAATCATGGTGCATGTAAGATAAAGCATAGGCCACACCTTTAACAACATTTATCCTCTTCATCCAATCTAGTTGTTTCGCTGCTTCTACCTTGCTTAAGATTTTAGCCAAACTACCCCTTTCCAAATATTCGTAAACCAAAAATGAGTGTCGCACATGTGAACAAAAACCATATAATTTCACGATGTTTCGGTGCCGTATCTCTGTTAATGCACAAATCTCACTTTTAAAAGTTTTTAGATCAGCCATCTCTCCATTTTGTGATGGGTGAAGTTTCTTTACAGCAACAACCTGGCCCGTTAACAACTTTGCTATATAAACACTTCCATATCCACCCACTCCAATGCAATACTCATTGCTAAAGTCCTCTGTCACTTCAATAATGTCTTTGCACACCATTCTTCCATCATGGCTCCATATTGAAAACAAGTTTTCACTATTAGTTTTATTCGGCTCTTTCTCTACATTTCTTGCTATTGGGCGAAAGATATAGAAAATTCCAATGCAGCCAATTATAAGAAATACAGCTCCTAAAATTGAAAGTACGATCAAAACTACAACATTGTGCCCCTCTTTTGTATTTGAGATGCAAGGTTGCAAACCTTGAAAACTTCCGCACAAACCTTTGTTGTTTTTAAATGTTTCTTCCGCAGCATCTTGAAAGGCTGTGATATTGGGAAGAGGACCCTCCAATTCATTGTAGGATATATCAACAACTGTCAAGCTTACCATTTCAACAAAGGTGGATGGAATGGAACCACAAAGCTTATTGTGAGAGATATTCAACTTTTCTAAGTTATGCAAATTGCCGAGCTTCGATGGTATCTCTCCTGCAAGTGAGTTCTGACTAAGATCTAGTAGAACTTGTAGATTAGCTAAATTACCAATCTGATAGGGAATGGTTTCACGAAAATTGTTTTTGCTCAAATCCAACTGCAATAGTCTTGAGCAATTCCCTAATTGTCCAGGTATTGGCCCACTTAGATTATTTTTTGAGAGGTCAAGATGACCAAGATTGTACAATAATCCAATTTCCAAAGGTATACCGCCAACGAGTTTGTTATTGCTCAAATTCAAGTGAAACAAAGAAGTCAACCTTTCTAATTCTTTTGGGATCTCTCCTGCTATATGATTTTTTGAGAGGTCAAGCAGTTGCAATTGACTAGAATTCCCAAGCTCGAGTGGTATCCTTCCAGTTATTTTATTCCACGAAATCTTTAAGCTTGTCAGAAGTGGACATGCTCCCCAATTCTTTGATATCTCACCGTGCAACTGATTATAGCTCAGATCAATGTAATTCAACTTTGGATACACACCAAAGTAATTTGATATATTTCCAATGAGTTGGTTTCCATCAAATCGAACTCTGGTTAGGCTCGTGCAATTTCTCAAGCTTTGTGGTATTGGACCAATAAAATGGTTGTTAGCTACAGCTAACCGTACAAGTGACCCACCTAGACATATTTGTTGTGGCAAACTTCCAGAGAAGTTGTTGTAGCTCAAAGTTAGTTGAACCAAGTTTGTTAGATTTCCTATCTCATGGGTAATGGAACCGGAGAGATGATTGCCGAGGAGGTTTAAAACAGTTAACTTTGTCAAGTTTACAAAAGAAGTAGGGATGGAGCTAGATAATTGATTTTCAGCAAGGTTTAAGAAGGTGAGCTTGGTTAAGTTTCCTATTTCTTCAGGAATGGAACCAGAAAGTTGGTTATCGTAGAGAGAGAGAGTGGTTAGGTTTCTCAAATTACCTAAAGAAGCAGGAATTGAACCGGTGAGATTGTTTGTATACAAGTACAATTCAGTAAGAGAATTTAGCTTTCCTACCTCTGGAGGGATGGAGCCAGAAAGTTGATTACTATAGAGATAGAGACTGGTTAGGCTACTCAAGTTACCTAAAGAAGCAGGGATCGGACCGGTGAGATTATTATTTTGCAAACTAAGTTTGTTGAGAGAGCTAAGCTTTCCTATTTCTATAGGGATGGGGCCAGAAAGTTTATTATCGTAGAGATATAGAAAGTTTAGGTTACTTAAGCTACCTAAAGAAGTAGGGATTGAACCGGTGAAATTGTTTATATACAAGTATAATACAGTAAGAGAATTTAGCTTTCCTACCTCTGGAGGGATGGAGCCAGATAATTGATTGTTAAATAGACCCAAGTAGGTGAGCTTGGTCAAGTTTCCTATAGTGGAAGGAATGGAACCTATTAGATGGTTGGTAGACATGGCTATCGTAATGAGGTTTATCATATTTCCTAATTCTACAGGAATGGAACCAGAAAGTTGATTATTGTGGAGATAGAGACTAGTTAGGTTGCTCAAATTACCTAAAGAAGTAGGGATTGAACCAGTGAGATTGTTAATATACAAAGTTAACTCGTTGAGAGACCTAAGGTTTCCTATTTCTTGAGGAATTGAGCCGTCAATGTGATTTTGATCCAGGTACAAGATGCGAAGTCTTGTTAGTAGGCCAATATTGGATGGAATTTTTCCAGAGAAGTTGTTGTAGCTCAAAGTTAGTTGAACCAAGTTTGTTAGATTTCCTATCTCATGGGTAATGGAACCGGAGAGATGATTGCCGAGGAGGTTTAAAACAGTTAACTTTGTCAAGTTTACAAAAGAAGTAGGGATGGAGCTAGATAATTGATTTTCAGCAAGGTTTAAGAAGGTGAGCTTGGTTAAGTTTCCTATTTCTTCAGGAATGGAACCAGAAAGTTGGTTATCGTAGAGAGAGAGAGTGGTTAGGTTTCTCAAATTACCTAAAGAAGCAGGGATAGAACCAGTGAAATTGTTTGTAGACAAGTATAATTCAGTAAGAGAATTTAGTTTTCCTACCTCTGGAGGGATGGAGCCAGATAATTGATTTTCAAACAAAGCTAGGTATGTAAGCTTGGTCAAGTTTCCTATAGTGGAAGGAATGGAACCTATTAGATGGTTGGTAGACATGGCTATCGTAATGAGGTTTATCATATTTCCTAATTCTACAGGAATGGAACCAGAAAGTTGATTATTGTGGAGATAGAGACTAGTTAGGTTGCTCAAATTACCTAAAGAAGTAGGGATTGAACCAGTGAGATTGTTAATATACAAAGTTAACTCGTTGAGAGACCTAAGGTTTCCTATTTCTTGAGGAATTGAGCCGTCAATGTGATTTTGATCCAGGTACAAGATGCGAAGTCTTGTTAGTAGGCCAATATTGGATGGAATTTTTCCAGAGAGTTGATTGATAGATAAATCAAGGTAAACGAGTTTGGAAAGATTACCGATGTGGTTTGGAATAGATCCAGAGAATGAGTTGTAGCTAAGATTAAGACTAATGAGGCTGGGAAAAGAAGAGAAGTTGAAGTAATGGAATGTACCTCTCAAACCGCGGCTTGTTAGGTTTATTTCTGTGACGCTACCAGCCATGTTGCAAGTGATTCCGACCCAATTGCACGGAGGTCCTCTTCTTTTGATGTGAGAAGAAGAATTTGTGGCATTATTAGGATCAAGTGTCCATGAAGGGAGGAGAGAAAGGGTTTGGTTTGGGAGGCTGGATTTCCATTTTAGAAGAGCCACCGCTTCTACATTAATAGAAGACGCAGAAGGAATAGCCGCATAGGAAGAAGAAACTAAGAGAAAGAATAACAAGACAGACAAGGGGGAATTGGATGCCATGGCTTCTCGGTTCTAGTTGCTTTGTATTATGAGGATGATGGGATGAATGAAGGGCTTAAGCATATATATAGACTTATAAATTTGTTGGGATGAGAGCTCTCAGTGGTTCTAGTTGCTTTTGATGTCATTGTAAAAAGACTTGATTATTGCTAGGGGTCAGTCAAAGTCAATCTGTCCTTTGCTTAAGAGAGAGACAAGAGTTGCTATGGGTTTATTCGGTGCTTGGGACAATATATACCCCCATAAAATTGTCCCCAATTGGCCTAAAATTTGTTTACTGCTATCAATTGACATGTGATATCCCGGTTCCCTTGGTTAGCAAGTGGGCATATCAATCCCGGCCCACACTCACCAGCAAGGCAGTGTTCATTTGCTAACTAACAGAAATTTTCACTTATGAGGGTAAAAAATACTAGCGAACATTACCAAGTTTACAAGTTTTGGTGAACAATAACATTTCCCATATATGTTGATGTTCTAGTGGGCATCGTACAATATGATGCCCAATAGAACTTATAGTGAGTGGCCCAAGAAAAATGACATATGCCAAAAAATTAGGTTGGTCGAACATTTTGAAACCATCTGATTGAAGATAAGAAAATCATGATTTCTATAGCCTAGGTATGCTCTAGTGAAATTTAGGCAGTTAATGCTTACAAACTAAAGTCTACTGATTTGTTCGATCAGCTTGATTGTTTTGCTACAAGTCTCCCATGAGACACCTCTTGAATCTATCGGTTGGGTCCCAAAATACATGCCAATATATATATATATAGAGAGAGAAAAGCTAAAACTCACGCAGTGCGTGAATTCTGTATCTTTCACGTAGGCAAACAATGATGACAATTTAGTAATTATAGAGAGGACTAAGGATAGTTTTAAAAACCAATGAAATGTTGACCCCAATATAAATGATGTAAATTCGGTAAATTATAAAGAGAACTAAGGAAAGTTTTGAAAAACAGTTTTATTATTATAATTACAAAAATGTCATTGATCATTATTAGAATTACAAAATTGCCATCAGATTTTCAAAGCCGTGAATGATAAACAGTTCACGCATTGCGTGAACTGTAGTAAGTCTCATATATATATATATATATATATATATAATATATGGCTTGGCTCAAGCCGAATCAAGCTTTAACGAACTGAGCTTTGAGCCAAGACAAATCAAACATGGTTTGGCTTAAGCTCGGCTTGATCAAACCTAAATTCTTAGCTTGAATGAGCTAAGTCAAGTTCGTTAGCTCGGCTTGAGTGCAGCCCTATGTTTGAGATTAAAAATGGGTCAGACATTGAATCACAGCCAATCACGATTGAACTTAGGGAGAGTTCAATCGCAGTCAACATGTGTCTCTATTAATTGTGGTTAAGATTCACTAATTCTTGGAAAAATATTTAACTTTGATTAAATAATTTAACCTTGGTTTTTAGGAAAAAAAAAATATTTAACTTTGGTTAAGAACTTTTAACCCTTAGGGTGCAAACCCATCCTACACGGCAAGCTGGTTAGGTCAAAGAAGGGTGGGTTAGATAAATTCAATGAGAATGATTTGAGAAGAGATAGGACTGGTCTAAAATTTGATTAGTATCAATTAGCTTTTGTGTGGTTGGCTTTGGTGTTAGGAGTTAGGACTGGATGCATCAAAGAGGTGTGGTGGTGGTAAATTTTTACCCACATATGCAAAACCATCATTCACGGCAATCTCATTATGTGGAAGAGGGGTATGTTATGTTTGATCATTCCAGTGAGAATGATTTGAGGAGAGATAGGACTGATCCAAAATTTGCTTACTAATATCAATTGCTTAGTTTGGTTAGCTAGCGAGAGGGCATATAAACCACAAGACTCATTCTAAATAATTCGTTGCCGGTCTCCTCGGTGTGATGGATATAGTTCTGTCGTTTGAGCAACAAGACAGTGTTCATTGAGTTAGGAAAGGGAATTAGGGAATTGTCCAAAATTTGCTTACTCATCAAAAATTTGTTGAAAACTAGCTGACTTGGATGGTCATTTTGTCCACCACCTTGTCTCTGTCTTTCTTTCTCAATTATAAAGCATTGGGTCAGTTGATCAATTTCTTACTACGTGAAATTCTCCTTTTTCTTAAAATTTTCAAGTTCTCGTACCAGTACAATTTTTTTTTATATATATATACATGTCAGGCAGGTGAAATTAATTTAAAGAACATTTTTATTTAGTACTGAAACTTAGTCCATCTATTAATTACTACAATTCTATCAGTGAATATAACATTTATTATTAGCTAGAGTTACAGTGCAAATTGATGGATATGATAAAATTTAAGATTTATTTAGCATCTCTAATCTAGACTTATCTCATTTCAACTAAAATCTGCTTCTAATTAATAGTGGTTCCCGTTAATGATACGAACATTTGATCTACTTACACTCATTGTAATCGACAACTTTAATGCATGCATCAATGAGGTCCAGCTTTAGATTTTAAAATCCATTTTCCAGGTACGTTAACTATTTCCCTAAGTTATTAGCCACATATGCAAACCCATCGTGCACGCAATCTCATTATGTCAAAGAGAGGTATGTTTGATCATTTCAATGAAACTGATTTGAGGAAAGATAAAACTGGTCCAAAATTTTCTTCGTAATATCAATTGTCATGTGACCTATTCCACTTTGCAAGTAGGCATAACACGCATTCTTCCACTTGTCCTGTCCGAGCCTCCCAGGCATTCTTCATACTCATTCCAAGGAACTCGATGTGTGGCATACAACCTACGGTGCCTTGTTCATTGGAAAGGGAATTAGACGAAGAAATCAAATCATCTACGGTGCAAATCCGGTTATCACCCCTGAGGCTGCCACGTGTCTCTCTTGACACCCTATTAACTTTGGTTAAGATTCACCCACCCATCCTTGATTTTTAGAAAAAATATTAATTCTTTTTAAAATATTTTAATATTAAAAATTGTTTTTTAATTTTTTTTTTAAAGAATTACTATTTTTTTCTAAAAACCAAATGAGTCGGTCTATAGATACTCCCAAATATACTCCCTAATCCTAACCGTTTATAACCAACCATTAAGGGCCAGGATTTGAGTTGATTTATTTTATCTTTTCTAATGCCACATCAGCTCTAATCCTAACCGTTTATAATTGAGATAGACGGGTAAGATTTGGGAGTATATTTGGGAGTACACTTTGGGAGTATCCCTAGATTAATTCAAACCAAATATTGGTGGGTAAACCCTAGGGGTGGGTGAATCTCAACCACAGTTGGCAGGTCTTAAAGGATACGTAGCGGCTTGGTAAAGTGCTTCTTCAAGTAATGGGAGTAAAATTGTAAAAGAGTGTCCTTTAAGGGTGTTAACCTAATGAGCATGAGCGTGACAGGATAAGGCAATGTAATTTCAAAAACAAGATGACGGGTTTTCTAAAATTTCACCAAACCTCAGGTAAGTATTCATCAAATTCCATCAAGTAATGTGATCCACAATAACATCCTGTCGTAGGACGAAATTCACATGTTATATCAATAATCTGCAAAGATCATTTTGCAGTCCCATGTTGTCCAAACTATTTCCTTATTTGGAATTTTCAAGTATTTATATTGTTTTTAATAAAATTTAGAACATTTAGAAATAGTAATAGGGGTACCACTAATACTAAATCTTTCTTAATCTTTATAGTGAGTCCCATTTACACTAAATAACTTTAAATATCCCTTTTATTTTTATTTACGATCCACTCAAGATGATTTTATAATCAACTCATTTAATAAAAAAATTAAGTAGCTTAAAACTTTTAAGATTTGAAAATATAAATCTCTAATCTAAATCTAAAATACAATAATAATAAATTTTTTCAACTCTCAATAGAAGACCTAAACCGAAAAATAAGGAAGAAAAACTATAAATAAAACCCAAATTGATGGGTTTGAGATCAATCCCTAGTAAAAAGATCATAATTTTTACCCTTTTAGAGATGATCACGATGATTGCATTGGAGAACTACATGATATAACTGAAAACATTATTAAGCTATCTACGTACCCAATTTAGGATCATTTCATAACATAATTCAAACTTAATTTATCTCCATCCCATTTCAGCATCAGGTCATAACATAATTAGTTTGTCTTTATCCGTCTGCTTTAGCTTGTTGGTCCCTTCTTTAAGTTTCAGCTTTGGGATTCATGATTTGATATGCATTCATGATTTGTTATTCATGGGACTTCAAGTCCCACCTTTTTTTGTTGGCTTGAAATCTCTCATTTTGGAGTTATCACTCATTTTGCAAGAATTAGTCACACGAGAATTACTCCGGAAACTTGCAAAACCACACTTATAGTCTCCAAACTTGTGAGAGCTTTACAAGTCTCAACAAAAGAACGGACCATTGTAGTATTTTTTATACAACCTAGTCTCAAGCACAACAGTATACTATCCGGCGCAAAATTCGAATAAAAAACACAAATTTGGTAAGAAAAACTAAAATGAGAACTTGGCAAAGACCATTCCCTAATGAAAGAAGGGCCACAGCACCATCAAACGCAAGGATAGAGGCACAGAATCATATAATAAATTCCCGGAAAGAGGTAAGCCCTCCAGATAATGCTTGAAGTAACATTACAAGAATACAACACAAAATATAAGTTGTTTCACCAAAAGATTCTTCATTCTATAATGCAACTGGAACTAGTCACCCTAAACTCAACTCGCAAAATATAATTGTTTCACCAAAAGATTCTTCATTCAAGAATGGAGTTGCACTTACCTCCATCCTAATTACATCAACCTAAAGAGTAAAGAAATCAAGTAGGCCATTCACAATTAAAAATAGATAAAACAAAGAAACCATTAAAGTGCAAGGTTAATACATACCAGTTCTAATTTTTAATGCACGAACTCCAATGAGGATCAATAAACAAAAGTTATATTGACAAAATGTTGGCATCAAAATCGTTGGCATTATGAATACATTGTCTTGATCAGTTGTGAAAGAATCATAATGGGGCCTCGTTAGGGCCTTCTAATGCTAATCGCATTTCTCCACCAGGAAAATCACTGCCTACCAGGAGCTAAAAGATCCCAGAAGTCCTGATGACCAAACAAACCAATAACAGCCCACTGAATTTATATAAACATAATCTGATTCACAAACTTTCATTTTGTGCCTCAATAGGGTTCACTTCTATTTTCACACTACCCTACCTGTGCATGTCAGCCTAGTCTTTCCTATCTCATTCTAACTTTAGCAAATGTCTCCAAAGAGTCGAGATAGATCTAAGAAAGAAAAGACATCAAAAGAGGAAACAAAAGAACCCCAGCAAAAAGGTGAGAACACTCACACGCAAGCGAGGCAAAACTAGACAGTCAATCAAACAAAAAGGAACAAGAATAATTTGAAGCACGCTTAAGCAGCTAGCATGTTAAATAAAGTTCAAGTACAACTACTATTACCAATGTGGAAGAACTTCACAGAAGTAAACGTAAAAGCACTAACCACATTACATTGATACATAAGCAATTTAGCATCGTAATAGGGTGAGTGACAATTACGTAGACAGGAAGGCATGAACAGGAAAAAATAGCGAAGACGCATTCATATAAAAACATAGTAGGAGCGTAAAAGGGTTATGGATGATATAAGCCTAAGACTGGAAGAATACTAGTTCTAGCTGATCTTGAAACGAATAGCAAGGTACCAACAAAATCAGATTTAATGGAGCCAAGTGACACCCGGAAACCCAACCGGGCATCAGTCATAAGGATCAAATCAGTAGCATCAAATGCAGCCCTACTTCAGCAACTGGGAAGAACTGCAAAGGCTGCAATATGTTGACATCGGCAACCACATCACAGCTACAACCACAACCTAGATTGCTACTATCACATGATGAAACAGATATCAGCATTCACTATATAGATGCAATCACTACATTGACTTTCACATCTCAAAACATGATGCAATTAAGTCAACATCCTAACAGCTTGTCATGAAATGAAAGAGTCTAACCAACCAACAGAAGCAAAATCAGCAATCCTGCATCTGTGACCCAAGCTCTTGCTTAAAAATGGAAGACCAGCTCAGCATAGTAGGTCACATCTTTAGTATTAGCATGAATGTGACTAGCAGTTTAGACCATTAACAACATCAGCTACATGAAAAGGACGTGCCCTCAAACACCACAGCTACTACAACTCCTTTCAGGACCCAGATTATAAACCATTAAAGACCAGGAAGCACGGTCGTATTAGAACTCGGAATCATGATGGACATATGATTATACATAATATAAGTGAACAGTAAACATTACCAATCATGCAATCATCAGTGATATAATTATGCTAACATGACAGAAAAAAGTAGCTGATATATACACCAACCATTCAGACAAAAGCAATTGCAACAGAGTTTAGTTTTGTACAGGGTGCAATGCACAAAATGGAAGAATAAAAGCTCTCACTAATCTGCAAAAAAAATTAAATGGAAGGCATACAAACAGAAGCAGATCTGTCGGAGTCGAGTCGATTGCAATCCAACTAGGCATCACTCAGCAACAAAAAATAGTACCAACACCATCTGACCTCAGCAAGAAGGTCACCAACAACTGGCCATAGGTGGATATCTGCTATCTTCACAGCTACAGCCACCTCGTCCTATTACATGATAAAATGGGTATCAGCCACCAACTTCACATCGAGTCACGACAGATGTGCCATCACATTTCGGTACATGATGCAACAATGTTAATATATTAATAACACAACAATGAATGAGGTAAAGCCCCCAAAAAATACAATCAACCATGCATCTGTTACCCTGTCCCAACCTCATAATTGCAATGGCCAGCCACGCACAATAGGCTTCAGTATAACTAAACATCAGATCCAGCCCATTGGCAGCATCACTACAGGAAAAGTCTTGCCCCATCTAACCACCTTTTTGCTCATCACAGCCACTACGTCTCTCACAGCCCAAAATTATTAAACCACCAAAGACCAGGGAGCACGGTCAGGTAAAGAGTCAGAATCCTATGGATACAAGGATATTTAGATCAGAGGCAAACTATAAGTCTTACCAATCATGAGATCATCAGAGAAAATTAGCTAGTTAACATATTGTTGCTTGAAACCAGCATCAAAATGAAGATCATCCATCTACAAAGTACCACCAGCATCAACAGCTACTACATCATCATCTCTCCAATCAGCCACATTCACTCTTTTTCCCGAACATAACTATAAAATCCCAGTATATTGCCCATAACAGGTCAGAACTCCCATTAACATGGACTATTAAATAATTATAAGAGTGCATGTTAGAGGGGGAAAAAACTAGAAGAGAAGAAGCAAGCCATGAGTAGACCTATAAAGATCATAAAATCTATTTTAAATACTGTAATTTTCTACCACCCTACAAACTATAAAGAGTACATAAACTACCAAACTGCCCCAGCAAAGAGGCTGGATGCATTAAGTTCAACAAAAGAAACATAGTTGACCTTCAAAAGAAGCCCAGGGCTACCAAAACCAGCATTTTAGCACTCCGACTAGTACATGTGAAATCCACAAAGGTCCTCCACAGTAGTGACACAGCTACAAATGATAAACAAGATATTTCTCCATTACATGGCATGCCACTCCCATCACTCCTACAAAAACACAAACTAAGATATAACCAGTTCACTTATAGGGAAAAAAAAAATCTGGTGCAAGGACTCACATCAGCATCTGATATGCGTGGAGATGGGCTTTGAGAATCAGCAGGTCGAACCTGTGGCGAAATACTTCTTGGAGTTGGAGACCGCTCATCACGGATGTGTCTTACAGGACTTTCACCCCTGGAAGGAGGCGTCCTCCATGGGGATAGGCTCCTTCGAGGACTGGGACTACGCCGAGCAGGGGAGGCACTGTCACATACCCGGACGGAATCAAATAGAGTAAGGTACAAAGACAAAGATGTTGACAATCATGAGCACAAGATAACCATAGTTTAATACCTCCTCAATGACCGGCTGCGATTCCTCCGATGCTTGTCCTCATAGTCATACCTCTCTCTAACACGGCCTTTGTGATAATCAAGACTCAAACTGCGACTCCTGCTTCGACGGCGATAATCTCTTTCCCTCCCACGATACCTTTCACGATCATATCTACCCCTACTTCTACTGTGACTTCTCCTCCTGTAATCTCTGTCCCTATATTCATCTCGATACCTAAAAATGCAGACCATCAGTAGTTGCAGCTTCCAAACAAAGCACTGAGTTGTAGGACTACAGTGAGCAAGGCCAATGAACAAACTTGAATGACAACATGCTACTTCTTCCTCGAGCGTCTAAAATAAAGAACGCTGAACTACAAGATTTACCACATAAGAATATAGATACTTCCATGTATGTGGCGAATTATAGAAACAGGCTTCACATAGAGTGCACCATTAAATTTCAACTAACTTTACAATAATAGAAGGAGAAAGTTTCCTATGAGTCTTTTGCAAATAACAAGCAAGGTAAATATAAAAAATGTAATAAAAAGGACACTTGAAGCAACAAGCCGTCACTTAATCTCAAATCCTCTGAGGCTCGCACCTCAAATGTGAGATCGCATGAGATTCACACTTTGTTTGAAGTGTGTGTCTCATATATTTGTTGAAATTGCCTTGAATTGAAAAAAAAAAACTGTGGTGAGGGATCGATCGGCCACTTAGTGATGGATCGATCGGCCACTAAGTGGCAGATCGATCTGTGGTGTGCGCTGATTTCCGGAAAAAGTCCTTATATTGTGTTTTGGAAACTCCTATTGTGAGAGGAGGCTTTCTAATTGTCTAGGTCTCTTGTTTAGGCCTATAAATACGTAGTTATGGGTCTAGGGTTTGGTAGAATGTTTTTGCATTAAGAGAGGGAGATAATCGAAAGGGTTAAAGCATACTAAGGCTTGGGAAAGGTTCAAGGGAGGATAGATAGGGATTCTCCTTTAGGTTTTCATAGAGAAGGTGAGTTGAGTGCTTTTGTACTGGTTCCTAAAGGTTTCTGTGAATAAAGGAGTAATCGGATCTTGACCCGTGGACGTAGGCAGGTTGTTGAACCACGGATATCTCTTATGTTCTCTTTTGTGTGTGTGCTTTGGTTTACTCTTTTCCATTGGTTATTATTCTATTGTTAATTTCCATAACAATATTAACCAAAAGTCTTGCCATAGAACGGAAACCAAAAAATCATTTCTACTTTTATTTTTTGTAGCTATTCAATTTAACACTTCATTTATCATATCCAATGTTGCGTAGATTCTTTAACACAAGAGGTTTTATCCGATGTTGAAACATGTGGACACTGATTCGGACACAGTCACGCCTCAAACACACCTAATGTGACTCATATTAACAAGAACCCATGCATTTTGGACTCAGAAGGACACGAATGCAGATACAAAAACACCTAATACCCAATAAACTTTTATTATTTTTAGAGTAGTGATTAGCCCACCCCGCATTTGATTACATAATCAAATGCCTTCCTATTTCATCCCCTTTAACTGTGGTTAAGCCTAACAAACTTAAAGTTTAATATTTTTACTTTTTCCCCTAAAAACCAAAGTTAAATGGATGAACCTAGGGGTGAGTGAATCTTAACCACAGTTAATGGGTGTTAAAAAGAGGGCGAGGACCAATGAGTACCGACATTTCGTTGCATAGTGGAATTGCAAGGTAAGTTTAAGCATTTTCCTTATTTTTATTAAATAAAAATAGGCATACAACTGCATATAATTGGCATAAATCATCATCCGAAATGACAAGTCGGTAGGAGAAGAGAGGAAGAAATATGATTCATTTGTTTTCAACTACTTATCCCTAAGAAAGAGGGGGGAGAGAGGGGGTGTCAACGAGTTGATTCAAGATACAAAAACCTCCTTTAAATTAATCTTCTTTGAGATTAGCATTAACATTGAGAATTAATATATGTTCATTAAATCATTTGTTTTAAATCATGTCTTGTTTATATTGTTTTATGAGTTTCTAATACTTTACTTGGGGCTCGTTTGGTTCAAATTATCAAAAGAGCTCATTTGGGACTTAATCGCTTATGTTCAGAATATGTCCTGATAATAGCATTTGGTTCAACTCATCATAAGCGATTATGGAAATAACTAATCATTCCATAATCTCACTACAAGGTAATTATTGTTAAGCATAACTGCTTATGCACCTTTAAGATTATGTAAAAATAATTAAGCACCCAAATTTACACCCAATAAGGCCTGTAAGATCTATTAAGCTTGATAGAGATTCCTCAAAATATTTTTTTAATGCCAACAATACCCTTTAAAAATGACCTAATAATTGTTTATCAGTAGAGTGCCAATCAAACAGGATTATAGATGTCAGCGCTTAATTATGGCAGCGCTTATCAGAATAATTTCTTATGACTGCAATAATTCGAACCATAGTTACCAGAGCGAGAAGCAAAAACGAAAAGCAAGTCGAAAGTGAGACGTAAAAAATCCTTAGGAACTTAGGAAGCGAAAACTAAGAAATAAGCGCCCCAATTTTCATTATATTAGTACATACAGCAATACCTCATGTTTTATCTTACATTGTATATTAGTGGAGAAATAGATGCCTTAAGTTCCAATCCAAGTTATGGAAGCGAGTCTAGAAAACGAGTTTCCTAGGAAGCGAGCATCCCACCTTGTACATAACTTCCCTAAAAACTATGATATGAGCCAAATAGGCGCTTAGTGTTGTTTGCAAAATTTTGCTTTCATTTTTAATTTATTTTTTATTTTATATATTATTATTCATATAACATTTAAAATATAACAATTTTTTTAATAATTATTATAATATCCTCTCATATCTTCAAGTCTCTTTTTAGGTTCGGCATGTTTAATACCATGTATCTTATTCCAATACCGACATCCGTGTCCATGTCTGCAACATATATCATATCTAATGTATTTAGAGTTTTTAAATCCTCTAAGCGGGTTTGAAACATCTTCCAAATTCTCACCACAAAACACTTAAAAACAGTGGTTGGAAGATGGTTAACTGTTATTTCATGTCCATGTCGAAGAAGAATCGGTACATCATTTGTAGTTGTAGTGCCCCAGTCACTTAGTTATGGGGCCAAGTTCTAACTTTGGGTTTTGTTTGGGGGATGCTCTCGAGAGCTTTTTTGTTGGAACCATGATTGTCAAGGCAACTAGGTGACTTGAGGCGGTAGACCCCATGGACACTTGAGGCGATAGCCTGAGGCATCGCCTGATGAACTCTTTACAGCAAAAATCCCCCCCCCCCCCCCAATATGAGATCTATGTACGCTGCATTTCCTTGAATAGAGAACTTTGCAATCCATATAAATTGCAAAATCTCCACTATCAAGATGCACTCAAATAGAACCATCATTGGAGACCGTTCTACAAATAAATAAAAAAGATTTCAAGTGTTGGGAATAAAGAAAACGGAACAAAAAATAATAATGTCTACAATGACTGTCAAAAAATGGGGGAAAGGGGGAGACTGTGGAGGATAAAAAAATAACAGTCTACAGCAAGAATCGAACATGAGAGAAAGAGTTTAGGATTGAATAAAAAATAGAAAATAGTCTAACAATCAATGTGATTGCCGAATAAGGGAAAGGGAGAGAAGAGATGGGAGAGCGATGGAGAAGCCGTACCTCTTACTTTCCTTTCTTCTTCTTCCTTCTTTTCAATTATGCCAAAATTAAGTAATAAAAAAAGTCATATAATAAGTAAAATATACATAGTTATGGGGTTACACTTATTTAAATTATAAAAGACCCCCTTTAAAGATGGGCTTATGAGAGTTTTGGGGGCCCTATAGGGAATTGGGAGCTTTAAAGACTTTTGTTATTGGGCCTGAGCATAGTTGTGTTCCTGGGCCTAGTCACCTAGGCAACGCCTTTAACAACCATGCAACAAACAGATGGGGACCATATGGTCCACCCACAAACAGATGAAGAGAGATAAACCAATTGGTACACTCATTAAGCAAGAGATAGGACAGGTTAACATGAGGAAAACATAATTGACACTATTCGTCTCTTTTTCCTTCTTTAATCTTCAAACCTTTTTTGTTGGATATAAAAACCCTAATATATTTTATGGTAAAAGACGTGAGAAGTATACAAAACAGCATATTATTTTGTTTACTAAACTACCATATTCAAATTAAATAAAATTTTACATCCTTAAACAATAAAAACATTTCATATTTTAGATTTTTAATAATGACTGCCTAGGCTACCAGGAGTGTCTGGTCGCCTAGGCGAACACGTGAGGCGCCTAAGGCGACGATGCCTTTAACAACTTTGAGACGTGGAGTATAAGAACATGGGTGTCAATGGGTGGTCAAGCTTGGGCTTGTATTTTTGTGATCTTTGAATAGGCCCAGCCCTATTACAATAGGTTTTTTGTGGCCCAACTAACCAGTTAAAACCCCTAAGAACAAGAGGGTGTTTGAGAACACATCCTTTCTAATGGAGAAGTAAGCTCTAAGATTCTTTCACTTATTTGAGCATAGTGTTCGGTTAAGGAGGATTTTTCTAAGTCGGTTTGATTACTTTCTTTGTTGATGAGTAGTGTTTTTTCTTTGTATCAGTGACAGCCTTATATTTCTATGTATAATTTTTTTCGCATTTTGTTCACCTATCGGTAAACTTTTTTCTATTCCTTTATCTCATCCATGATATTGCCTCTCTACCAATTTTAAAACAAAAAAATAAAAGTTTCCAATTCACATTAAGGATTTCCTTACATACGTTGAAGGGATTTGGAGCTACTAGCCTACAAGTTACAAAGTAGTTTTTTCTTTGACTTCTTGCGATTGTTTGTTGAAATTAAATATTTTCAACATGAATTAATGACCGAACATCATTGGATTCACAATGTAGACAAACAAACAAAAAAAAATTTAATTGCAACATTTTCTTGCCTCTTAAAAAAAATTGCATTATATATATGTGTGTGTGTGTGTGTGTGTGTGTGTGTTCCAGAATGTGTGTGAGGCTTCTGCCTTGAGGCTCAACCTAGGAGGCACAAATTCCTTGAGCCTCACCCTGAAGTGTGGGGCTAACATAAAGTACATGCCTGACACCCTGAGTTGTGCCTCATTCTAGCACAAACCTATAAATCTTCTTTGTTCTTTTTACTTCTTTTATTTATTTAAACTACAACTTCATCAAAATATGTCGCATTTAGGCTTTTAAAATCCTTTTAGGTTGCATTCGGTTGGGGTGCATGTGGGGGGAAGTGAGAGAAAGTGGTGGAAATCACAAAGATCACCCTGTTCGGTACACGAGAAAACCCAAGTTTCTAGAGAAAATGGATTCTTAAACATTTCTATTACTTGCACCTATTTGAGATTCCGGCAGTTTGGTGGAATAGTGAGAGAAGAAAGTAGAAGATTTCTTTTGCCAACTCTACCCCTCTACATGGACCTGATCAGATCAATAGCACCCACCATACGGTCCACACCCACATGTCTACATGGGTCCATTTAACCCATCTTAACTATGGTTAAATTTTACTAACCCTTAGGTTTAATTATATAACTTTGGTGGTTTTAAAAATATATTTAACTATGGTTAAGAATTTTTTATTCTTAGGGTTAACACTTTTTTAATAATTTTTGTTAAAAAACCAAGATTATATTATTGAACCCATGAGCATTATTTTGGAAAAGCTTACTTTTATTAATTAACTTAATTGTATTTAATTAGTGATACAATTATTAGGTTCATGTACATGTGTTTAACATTTTGTACATGGGCAATTTTGGAAAAATTTACTTTCCATACAAATTTTCCATTCTACTTTCTTCTAAACCAAACAACAAAAGTAAAAGAAAATGACACTTTCCACTAACACTTTTCTCTCAAACCAAACAAACAAGAGAAATTACATTTTTCTTTTTTTTTCTTTTTTACTTTACTTTACTTTACTTTCTTTTCCCTCATTCATTTACCCTCTAACCGAACACACCCTTAAGTCTATTTCACATTAAGGGTTTTTCAAGAAGTTAAAAGAATTTGGAGTCATTTGACCTATAATGTGGCTTTCCGTGAGTACTTTGAAACTATTTGTTGCAACTTGCAAGTCGGAACATCATTTATTTTTCTTCTCTCTCTCTCTCTCTCTCTCTCTCTCTCTCTCTCTATATATATATATATATATGTAAGTATGTATGTATATACGTATGTATTTTTATGAGGCATAGGCCGTGGTGCCTATGTTTACACATTTAGGTGTCACATGGCATGTTCTTTTTTCCTTCCAAATAAAGAATTAAAGACCATGAGTTAAAATAAAAGGGACAGTGATCTCAAGAGAAAAGAAGGAAAGGTGAAGTACAATAAAAACTTGGCATTTTCTTAGGCCCACAAAAATATTTTGTGGGGCTATACGCACTGCGTGGCCAAAAACAGTCTAATCGAACAATCCAAGGCAGTTCGATCAGAGTAGTTTTTTGTCACGCAATGTGCATGGCTCTAATACACATTGGTTTTTTGTGGACACAAAAATATACACATGGCACCCTAAAAGCATCACGTATAGGCAACACTGTCTATACCGATCAAAAAAAAGTTTAGGCAACATTGTTTATGCATCACACACATTGTTCTTGTTTCCTTCAGACTAGTTTTTACTACATTGTTTGTCCCAAGCTCGGGTAGAGGAGAATGGTTGCTTTAGATTTGCAGCCAGAGTAAAAAAATTTGTAAAATCCTATGACATGGATTCCAAACTGTTTTTTGGGCATACATATACAAACATATATGGTAAGTGAGGCCACATTCAACCATCATTTATTGCCTCCTTAGCAATCTCTTCTTTTTTTCAAAACAAACATTATATATAGCATTAAACCCAATTTGCAAACAATTAGATGCCACCTGGGCAACATTCTACATCCAAAGGTTGTGAAAAATAAGTTTGTGAAGCTCGGTCCCAAGTTAAATAGTGATCCCGATCAAAATTCAGGATAGCAAGTATTGTTGGAAGAAGGCTCTTTACCTTGGCCGAGGGCTGTGGCTTCTTGAACTGCCTCTTGTCTTTGGAAATGTTTCTATTACCCTCCCTTTACGACTGAAAATACAAAGAACATATTTCAGGCAAGTGACTACAGATCAGACAAGAAAATATCAAACAGATCATACCAGTTTCAATCAGATTCAGAAGTAAGGCTACAAAAGAACAAGAAGAGCAGCAGTTCAACAAATATTAATAAAAATACTTGTGGCACAAACAATTGTTGTCAAGGCGACTTGAGGCGATAGACCCCATGGATACCTGAGTCGGTAGCCTGAGGCACCTGAGGCATCGCCTGGTGAACTCTTTTGCAATAGAAAGTATCCCCCCAAAATGAGATCTATTTATAGTGCATTCCCTAGAATAAGGGGCTAAATCATTTTATATATGCAGTAAAAACTCCTTTACAGTATAAATTCACACCGTATGGTCTCTTCTTTCTTTTTCTTCTGTGTGCAAATCTTTTTTTTGTTGGATATACAAGCCCTAACACATATTGTAAGATAAAAGACACAAGAAGCACATAAAATAACGTGCTTTTTTTTGTTGATCAAAGTCACCAAACTATCATATTTATAGAAAAATAATTTGTATATCCTTTTGTTATCGGTAATAATAAGGATATATATAAAATAAAATGGAAGTACAAGAGATTGCTTAAAAGAGCAAAAAGAAAAAGGATAGGAAAAGTTCACAAGCTCATAAACTGAACCGAGACATATTTCGGACCCCCACAAAACACTAGATCAGCACAACACCTCCCTCAAAGCTTCCATGTCATAATTTAAGCCCGCCCACTCCAACACCACCATATAGATCCGCACAAAGAGACACTCCATTGAAGAGGAGGAATCCTCAAAGACCCTGAGGTTCCTCTCCATCCAAACCATCCTGCCTAGCACATAATCGAGGAAATCCCAATTTACATGATCATAGGACTTTTCCATATTCACCTTGTAAAGAAGCCCCGGTGACTTGGATTTGATTTGGGCGTCGATGCATTCATTCGCAATCAAAATCCCATCTATAATTTGACACCTACCAACAAACGCTCCCTGATGAAGAGCAATAATGGATGGCATTACCTCTTTTAATCGGCTAGCCAAGACCTTAGATAAGATTTTGTACACGCTGCTAACCAAGCTAATTAGACGAAAATCTTTGAAATCCACCACACCATCCTTCTTCAGGATCAAGACAAGGAAAGTGTTATTTATTACTCTATCAAAACGACCCCCATCATGAAATTCCCTCATCATCTCCATAAGATCACTCCCCACTATCTTCCAACAAGACCGATAGAATTCAATGGAAAATCCATCCGGATCAGGTGCCTTATCCCCTGCTAAACTCCTCAGAACTCCAAGCACCTCCTCTACCTCGAAAGGGGCTTCAAGTGATCCCAATTGGGCTGGAGACAGAACTTCGAAAGGTAATCCATCCAAACTAGGGCACCAACTTTCAGATTCACGATATAGATCCCTATAATATGATATGGCACTCTCTGCTACTTCGCCCCTCGACTCCTTCCAACTCCCCTCCACCCTCAACTTGGAAATGAAATTTCTCAATCTGTGAAAGTTGGCCGTTCTCTAGAAAAACTTGGTGTTTCGGTCCCCTTCTTTAAGCCACCGAATTTTGGACTTTTGTCTCCAACTAATTTCTTCCATCTTAAGAAGAGAGACATATTCAAAACGTTTTCTCTCTCACCCGAAGATCTAAAGGAGTCAGACCTCACGATTCGGCTATGCCATCTAACTCATCAATCTCCCTTAGGAGCCGAGCAAGCCGATTTTGAACATTCCCGAACACCTCTTTGTTCCAACTTTTTCAGCCTGGCCTTAAGTTTCAATCCAAACTTCGTACTGGCCGATCCCCAACCTTGATGGTTATTCCACAATTCAGCCACTAAACCCTTAAACCTCTCATCCTCAAGCCACATATTCTCAAAGTGAAACAGGCTAAGACCCCGACTTCAAGTTTTTTTTTTTTTTATCAATAACCCCGAATCCAAGATTATAGGACAATGATCAAATATGGGCCTAGGAAGTGATGATTGGATAGCATTTGGGAAGTGAGATTCCCATGCAATGTCAACTAAGAATCTATCAAACCTACTCGCAATCAAATCAGACCAAGATTGAGACCATGTGAACTGGCCACCCTGATCGGATAGTCTTCTAAACTATGTCTAAAAATGAAAGCTCCAAACCGCCTCATCTTAGCCAAGATAGGGCATCCCCCTTTCTTTTCATGAAAAAACCGAATGCTATTGAAGTCTCCACCTAAGCACCACGGGGTCCCCCATTTCACACTAACATCATCTAATTCATCCTAGAGATCTGACCCGACCGAGCCACCAGATGGCCCATACACCCATGTGAACACTCATATAAAGTCCTCCCCCACCATCCTACATAGAATAGAGGTTGAGTAGGCCACTACTTCGGAATCCAGAACCTACACTTTAGACTTGTCCCAGAGGAGCAAGACCCTCCAGAAGACCCTAAGGACGGAAGAGCGAGCGAGCCATCCCGGATGAGGGCTACCCCACAAATCCCTAATATGAAACTCCTAAGTGACTACTAACTTTGTTTCTTGAATGCATAGAATCACTGATTTCTTTGCTTTCACAATTTGCTTAATCGTCGCTCTTCTCTCGCAAACCCAAACCCCGAATCTTCCATGATACAATAGAAAGACTATTCATCTAGAAACCTGACTATCCCTTGCCGATCGTGGGCTTTGTGAAACTCCTCTAGGACGGACCTTTTCGTGGTTAATATTCCACTCCAATCTCCTATTCTCTGAAACTGAGGAAACCCTCCGGCTTCCCTTGGATTTGGGAGAGGGTATAACCCTCCCCCTGACACCCTCCCCCTCGATTCTTTGGAATAATGCCCTAGTCGCCATCTCGTGGCCTTCCAGTGGAAGCCCCAAGAACTTACCCATCCCGACTGCATAGTTCACTACCCACTCTGACACATCCTCTTTGCTCAACTTAGGTGACAAAATTGGATTCCCCCTATGGTCCTCATTATGAACATCAGGGATAACAGCCGAAGGCACTGACTCTGGTCTCCTAACTATCTCAAAAAGATCCCCAGTTCCATCCACTGATCCCCTCCCTAAATCGGACATTGTTTCATCATTTGATTGTGGTATCAAGACTCCATGATCAAGCATCTATGCAACACTCCCTCTATCTCCCCTATCTGTGGCGCAATCCTAGATAGGGAGGATAGAAGAAGAAGAGGGTGAAAATGTACCTTCTAAGGGAATAGACCTAGGAAAAATCTGCATGTTGACTTCCTTCCCCCTGGTTGGGGGTAGTGCTCAGATAGGACTCCTCTTCCCTTCCATGCATGGAGCAACCTGATTCTTGACAGCCTGTCCCAGCACCACTTCCTCAAAACAAATTGTCTTGGATTTCTGGATTGGGAGCCCTCGATAAGACTTGTTGATCTTCTTCGAGTTGTTGTTTGTGTTTGGACCCCATCAATAGCTTCTTGGAGTTTGATGGATCAATGTTCCCGGTACCGCAGAGTCCCTGGACTGACTACGAGCACGCTAGATTATTCTCATACCTGGTAGCCTCCACTGACTCGAAATCTGAAACCACTTTCTCTAAACCACCTAACGAACACCCCGTATGCCTAGACTTTACCATTTGCTCTCCTGATTTGGATGCGGTGACCAGATCTATAAAAACCAACGGTGTGTACGATTCCAATTCCGTGTCTTCCAATTCAACTTATCAGAATCGACCCCTTAAAGCTTGGACTGGGGAAGATGAATAAGATGAGCTTGAAGAACCTTTGACCAAAGCCTCCCTCTTCCCACCTTTCCCTTCTCTTCCATGGTGAGGGACGGGAGATGCTCTATCTAAAAATGAAGATGAATTCTTTTCAAAAATAGCCGCGACCCCAGTCGCCACTTACCCCTTCCTCCAACCTCTCTCTCTACATCTCAAACTCCTTGCCCTCTCCATTGTCCTCCTCTGATGCCCCCTACTCGCAATCGATGGAGAGGACCCTCGGTTTCGTTGTCCCCCCCCCCCCCCCCCCCCAATCTCCACATTATCCCCCAAAACCCTCGACCTGAGAGATTGCTTCAAACTAGACCTCTTCTTTTGGATTATAATCGGGTTTAACCCGAGTGGGTCGTCTGACCCATCAGAATAAGCCCGATCAACCATGTGCTGGCCATCTATTTCATTTCGGGTTGCCTTGACCAAGCCCAAGTGAGTATACTTTAAAATCTCGACCTCATGGTTAGGCCCAACTGACTTGGGCCCATTCACCTTATCCTTATTAGGACTCACGTACCCACTCACACCTTGGTCCTTATCCTCAGCCCCCAACTCCTCTCCGGCCCTAAATTCTTCTTCTTCCCCAAAAATAGAGATCAAGCCGCCAGAGGGGTACCCTGGCTCCCGAAGCCGACGCTTCCGCCTCTTCCTCTGACGTCGGATGCTTCTCTTCCTATTCTTGGATCTTCTCTGGCCTTTCTTTCTCCCCACTGACTGAGGAGTCGATTTCCTACACCAACTAGAGCTTTCTGGTAAGCTTTTAGCTTCTAGTCCAACCACCTTACCATAGGCTCCGTACTTCTCTCTAGCTGTCACAGTAGGTAGCTCTGGCAACCACGCTCGTATTTTGAATTTGAAATTGTTACTGTTTCATGGTTGATTTTGTCCAATCCTGTAGGTAAACATGGCTTCCCCATTCCTCGGGATTCCTCCCTTTACTTCCACCCAACTCCGGCAGTACCGGACTTCAATGACTTCCGGCTAATAGAAAACTAATTTATTGAATTCTCAAGATAATTACAAAGAAACCCAACTAGGGTTTAAATAGATAATAGTATATACATAAATATAGAAACTAAATCAAACCATTCCTAATCAAATCTCAATCTCATACTAAATCAAAATCCTTCCAATTCTGATGATGCTTATGATATGGTGCATCTCATGCATATCATAAGCATACATGTACTCTATTACTGCCCCTCAAACTCATGTAGATTTGAAAATATGCGTGAGTTTGATACTCAATCAAGTAAGGTAGCTTGCTAGTCATTCCAATGTCATTGCAGGTCTTGATAGTTGTCGGTCATCACCATTGTTGATGTGTTGTATGAAGAGAATAATAGGGGCATCAATGGGCTAGACCTCTATGGGTCAATGAAAAGGGGTGGACCTCAATGGGTCATGGCCACAATGGGCCGAATAGCCTCTTGGGCAATGAAACGGTCTCGTGGGCCAAAAATGAAATGACATCCACGATCTTGCCTATGGTCTCGCCAAAGGGATCACGGGTCTTCAAAAGGACCTCTTTGGGCCTAAAAACGGATCCTGATGATCTTGCCTCTGGGCTTGCCAGAGGAGTCAGTCACAGGTCCTATAATGGGCCTCTATGGGCCAAAAAAAAATGAGCCTTGCTCTTTCTCTTCTCTTTTTTTTTTTTTTTGTTCTTTTCAACACAATCAACAATTTTTTTTAATTTTTTTTGGGATACAATCTTGGAATGATGATGAGATTGTAGCAAACCCCTTCTGCTATTGCCACATATTTAAGTTAGCAACCTCCATGTTTACCATATGACATCCATCTTCAACCACCGAAATCTTTCTTTCAAGCCAAGCCTTTTTGCAACATATTTAGAGTGTGAGACTTAAAATCTCTCTCTAAGAATCTTCAACAGAATAACATCAGCCCTTATGTCTCCACCCAAAAGAGGGATACCCCACATGGATTCAGACCCGTGAGATGTTGACCGTCCTTTTCTAGATACATCAAACAAGGAGGATTGAAGTATTCAATGTTGCGGCCTAATAGGATGCAGCACCATTTTTAACCATGAAAGATAACCCAAATTCGTAGTCCAGACAGTGTTGTGCCTTCTTTTCATTTTGCAAGGGGCAAGGCAATAAGTAGAAAGACTCTGCTGTGAGCAATTTCTGCTGGAACCAGTAGCATGCAAAAGTAATATCAATAAAAAATAACAAAAGTTGGGACTACTGTGGATAGATCAATAAAGTCAATGACACGACACTTGCAAATTGGGAATGAAGAATCCTTGGTAGATCCAGATTATTCACCAGTTCAAAAGGGTTGATGTAACAAGCATAGGTAATAGAAAAAAAAAACAAAGAAGGATTGAAACCTGGACGGGCGGCGGCGTTGTGCCGCCCACCGGAAAAATAAAACCAAAAGAAAATTTCAAAATAAGGTCCAATTGACCCACTCTGATACCATTATAGAAAACTGATTTATTGAATTCTCAAGATAATTACAAAGAGACCCAACTAGGGTTTAAATAGATAATAGTATATAGATAAATATAGAAACTAAATCAAACCATTCCTAATCTAATGCTAATCAAATCCTAATCAAATCTCAATCTCAATCTCATACTAAATTTAAATCCTTACAATTGTGATGATGGTTATGATATGGTGCATCTCATGCATATCATAAGCATACATGTACTCTATTACCGGCCACATCTTACAGTTGTCAGCTTGTCGCAGAGCTCATCCTCCCACACAAAGATTTCTACAGGGTAGGAAATAGAATGAAATACGATTGCTATCACCAGAGGGATCAGATTAAGATCAACGCCCACCTTAATTTTGCAAATGAGAGATCCGACATGGCCACCGTGGATGGATAGACCTTCATCAAAACTCTGCACAAAGCTCAAACTTTGCCTAGCACTTCTGGGACCCAAAGATGAAAAGGTATTCCTTACACAGCGAGCCAATAGGGCTTCAAAAAACCAGAAAAGGACAATGAGTTTGTTGCCGGCCACCATCGCCGGAAGCCCACCACATTTCTTTTGCCCACCGGATGTGTTTGATTATCGCACAACATTGTTATTTGGGATTCCTTTTTTGTGTGGTAAATCGCTCTGTGTGCTTCAAATGGAAATAAAGTGACAAACTCCTCATTTAGCAACTCGCTGATTATTTGAGAGACCTCCTCCCAATCACCCTATCCTACTAGACCTTTAATGGAACATACAATAGCCTTCGACCAGTTCTGAAACATTCCAGCGTCTAGCTCGATCACCACCCTGCCCAAGCTCTGATCCTTCTCTATGTGGCATTCAAGTCCCTCCCTGGGTTCAACACTCCAACCTTCCTTCAGAGCCATTCTGCTATGTATCGAAACTTCGCCATTTTCTCTTCTTGTAATTCTCTGATGAGTAGAAGAGACCACCCCCCAAAGCCTTGTGAAAGGCAGCCCAACCAGAGAGACGATTTCCTCTCGGGATGAAAACTCGGCCTCCAACCCCCTTACCCAGGTATGCCTGAAACACGATGAACTCACCCCTTGCATTACTTCTCTTTTCTCCCAATAGAGTGCATATTTTACCCCTTAAACAATACCCCGAAAGCTCGATGAAATCCTTCACTGCTCGGGATATCCATTGAATAGATTCTTCCAGAACCCTCAGGCTTTTGCTCACTTTCCTTCTATTCTTTTCAGTAATCTTAAGAGCGAAACCTTCGCGAAGCCCTACTCCTTGTCTCCCTGAACCTCAACCACTTTTGCTTCTGCTCCAAATTTCACTTGAAGATAGAAGCAACAAACGCACAATAAATCTTTAAAAAGTTGGGTAGTTGGGTTGCAATTTCAGCAAGACTTCAAATGCAGCAAAATGAATGGTTTCAAATTTCATAAAAATGGTAAGACTTGAAATCTCATGATGGTAAGAATTAATCTTGTTAGAAACGTTGACAAAGTAACTCAAATTTCCTAACAACTACCACGACAAAGTGCAAAGTGCCAAGCTCTATAAGTCTAAGCAAAAGAAAGTTTTGCAAATGCTTCAAAAGGTTGGCTTACATGTATTAAAGTAACAATTGAGGGCCTGAATCAACAACAAACCTGGAATCTGATCTTGATAAACATCCAACGGTGATAATAATAGTACATAAATCAGATTTTTAATAATGATCGGCTAGGCAGCCAGTCGCCTGAGCCCAGTAGAGCACCTGGTCACCTAGGTGACCACCTCAGGCGACGCCTTTAACAACTATGGCGCAACCAAAGTCATACCAGAATTTCTTAAAAAAATAATGGATTTATTAGAATAATTGAAAATGTGTGGGTAAGCAGCATGGTTTTGTGTTGCTAAGAAATTACAATGTTGCTACTAGAATAATCCTAACACAACTAACGGTAACACAATCTAAAATAGCCAAAAAAAAGGGAGTAATAATCTCAATCAGCTGAGCCATCTAGCAGAACTCCACAAGTGTTAATAAACAGAAAGAGGGGAACTAAATCAATTAACACTAGTAAAACATAAGATAAATAATATATGGACTAACACTAGAAATTTTATTATGTAACTACAAACAAACATTAAAAATGGTAAAATTTAGCTCCCGGAACATTAAAATTTAATATCAAGCACAATCTAATGACTTACATTGGTTCTGCATTTGGCCCATATTTCGCAAATTGAACCATAATATCTCTACCATCGACATTTCTTCCTGAAAAAGAAACATAAAAACAAAAAATAAATCAACCCATCACTGAAAAAAATCACAAAAAAATTAATATGAAATCAAATAAAAATACTAGCTGACAAAGAAAGGAAAAAAAAGAGACTTTGGCCATCTTTTTGCCGCTTTCACCTTCGATTCCGAAGGGATTTGAGGCGGGTTTTCAATAAACTTCTCTAGAGCAGGAAACCCCAGAACATACCATCCAGCTTATCAACAGCCTTCTGTGCCTCATCTGCATACTTATACCGAACAAACGCAAACCCTCGTGAATCTCCCGTTCTGATACAAGAAAGAAAATTCAATTAAGAACAATAAAAAGAAATTCATAGAACAGCACTAGAATCCCACAAAAAAAAAAAAGACTAAAAAGCATCACGAAACCTTCGATCTCTGGGGATGAAGATGTCGACGACCTTCCCATACTTATCGTCGAAGAGTGGGAAAAGATCATCAGCAGTAGTTCCTGGCGAAGAATCGAAGAAAACAATCAACAATTCAGGTGAAGAACTGAAATTGAGAGACTGTGAATCGTAGAGAGAGAGAGAGAGATTAGATTTTTACGGAAAGTGATGTTGAGAACGAGGAGAGAGTAGGTATCTCTGATATCTGGAGGACCTGATCTCCCAAAATGAGACATCTCTGCAAGCTTTTTGATGCCAAAGGGCTATGGGATTAGATTTAGGGTTTGGGTTTTAAGGTGAGGAACTCAGGCTAGAAATTTCTAGATCATAACCGTAGTTTGAGGTGAGGAACAACCGCCTGAATAGACTACTAGTGCTACAGTAACACCTTGTGGCGGTGGACTAGGGCTGTCAATGGATCCGACCGATCCGATCCGATCCGATTAGCCGGACTTTGGACCCTATATGTGATCCGCCGGAGATCCGATCCGATTATAATCTGATCCAATTATAATAATTCATTTTAAATATATTATTTAGATTTTCTATCTATAAAATATTAATTTTAAAAAAATTAACATTAATTAGAGTTAATTAAGGTATTATTAGATTTTATATTATTAAAATAGATTTTTTTTTTTTTTTTTTTTTTTTTTTTAAATTAAGCTTATTCGGATCGGATCGGATCGGATTCGGATTCGGATTCGGATTCGGATTCGGATTCGGATTCGGGCAAAATGTAATCGGATCGGATTCGGATCTAGGCAGATCCGGTCCGAATCCGACCCATTGACAGCCCTACGGTGGAGAGACTGAAAGTGTCACTAACCGTCTATGGTTAACCACGTTTTGTACGTCCTTATTTGGCTTGAGTTACTCTGGTACCGATTTAATTTTGGAAGATTAGAGGATTAAGATTGACTTAAAAGGTTAGGATTTGAGAGTACATTGGAAGTACATTTGAGAATAAAACTTACATGAACAAAGTAGCGGAGTGTTAGCCCTCCTCTCAGCTCTTTCCTACTCTCAAGCTGAACCAATCACTTGTCCAAGATTCTCTGTTGAAGTAGTGCTAGCCCTCGTCTCAGCTCTTTCCTACTCTCAACCAACCACCTATCCAAATTCTCTGTTAAAGTACACTTTAACAGAGAATTTAGAGAGGTGTAGAGAATTTAGAGAGGTGGTTGGTTCAGCTTGAGAGTATGAAAGACTTGAGAGTAGGGCTAGCATTCCTCAACAAAGTATGAAGGGATAGAGAAGCATAGAGTGGATAAAAGATTTTAAAAGAAAAATACACTTGTAATTATTTCAAATAAAAAATTATAATCATTTTATTTTTGATATTTATGTTAATAAATAAACGTCCATATAACTTTGTAAGGTGTAGTGTGGGTGTGGCCTTTCGTGTCATACGTGTGTGTCCCGTGTGTGTTTGAGTTATTATGAATAATGTCAAAAAAAAAGGCAATTTTGTTAATAGTAGAAGGTTTCAATCAAGATTTATAAGTGTCGTTCGTATTATAATAATAAAGATAGACAAAATATAAGCGTAAGAGTGGTTTTATCATTTTTACATAGAGGATTGAGAAAATATAAATGTAAAGATAATTTTGTCAATAATAATTATAATAGTAGAAATAAGTGCAAGGATAGTTTTATTATTCTTGTTATAATAGTAGAGAAGATAAGTGTAGGAAATTTTTTTAAGTGTGACAAAATACAATCGACGTTTTAGTAGAAAAGATAAGTGTAAGGGTAAGTTTGTCTATAATGATAAAATTTAATCAACGTTTTTAAGAGTCGTATTCTCATTATAATAGTAGCGAAGAGATATAGACAGAGGTAATGGATAGTAGGACCGCATGCCTAGGGGCATAAACGGATCAGAATCTTAATCCAATTTGTTTAAAATTTTGACATATCTGAAGTCAATCTTAATGTTTGATTTAGTAATCATAACATTCTAAAACTAAGAAGCAACATAACCATAAAATCTTCTATGAGAAGAAAAGAACTCTAACCCAATTGCCTATGTTACTTCTTGTATTTTGAAAAACAGCCAACAAAATTCTAAATATTATTTTACACTATTAGGGAGGAAATGAAGCTCTTGTTATAGTTGTTGTTCTCCGTATTGTTTCTCCGAGTCAGGTGTTGGATTTGTTTAGAATTCTATTTATTGTAAAACTCTTTTATTATGGAGTTATCTTCTAGGATTAGAATTTGGAGAAATCATAATTACACTAGGATTTTATGTTTATAAATAGACCTAGGGTGTAGGTTTTTAATGAAATGCTAAAGATATGTGAGTGAATAGGATTTTCAAGGAGAACAAATTGCTCATTGGGAGAGCCTTGATAGTTCTTAAAAAAAAGTGATTCTCCGAAAGAAGAGTGGTGGCTCTTAGGACAACGGGAAACTATGGAATAGAAGAGCGGACTCACGTTTAATCCTAATGGTTCTCGTCAATAGTGGACTCTCTATTTTTAGAGTGAATATCATTGTACTATGTAATATTTGCATAGTAAAGTTCGTGATTGTTTGGTAAACCAGGTATATATTGTGTTAATGCTTGTGAAAATTCTTTTCATATTTATTTGTCATATTCTCATTAAATCTCAAGATTGCATTTTTTCGCATAACAATTGGTATCAGAGTGAGGTTTAGGGTTACGAGGATTATTATAATTTTAAACTATTATTTGAGGTGGAGAATAACGACTAGATAAATAAATTTGGCTCGTTGATAAACAAAGGTTAAGTCCCACAAATCCAACGAGATTTGCACAAGATTGTTGAAGATGCACATGAAAAAATGGTTTCTATACGAAGATGTCTAAGCTTTGCTTAGAGTTGATCAACAAGCGACAAGGTTAATTGGAACACCCTAGTGGAAAAAATAAAAGAAGAGCGTTTCTGGGTAGTTTCATAGGGTTCAAGTTAATGTGGAGATTGTTAAGATTTTCCTAGAATTCTCTTTAAGTTTGTTCTTTTACTGAGACTTATAAAGCTTGGCACTTTATACTTTATCATGGTAGTTAGAAATTTTGAGTCATTTTGTCAAGGTTTTTAACAAGGTCAATTCTTATCATCATGAAATTTCAAGTCTTATCAGTTTTATGCGATTTGAAATCTTTCATTTTGTTGTCTTTGAAGTCTTGCAAGAATTGCAACCCAATAGATGAAAAGCATGATACATTTAGTTCTCAAATGGAAATGCATATTGTCAAATGACTTTTCTCATAAAGTGCCAGACTTTATAAGTCTCGCCAAAAGAATGAACCTTTTTTGAAAACCTCTTTTATTATGGAGTTATCTTTTATGATTAGAATTTCATAAAATCATATTTGGTTTAAGATTTGATTTTATACTTATAAATTGGTCTTGGGTATAGGCTTATAATGTAATGTTGAGAATATGCGAGTGAATAAGGTTCTTAAGGAGAGCGGCTTGCTCTCAGGGAGAGTCTTGATAGTTTCAAGAAGAGCAAGTGACTCTCAAGAAGAAAAGTGGTGGTTCTTGGGAGAACAATAACCTCTTAGATAGAAGAGCGGTATCACAGTTAATTACAGTGGCTAGTGGACTCTTTGCTTGTGAATATATCCCTACTAGGGTGAAACACGTATATGATAAAGGCTTATGTGAATGCATCCTAACGTCTTCTTCTTTGTCTCTCTGTGAAAACTTTTGCATTCATGATAATAAACCATGAAAGTGACTCATTGCATTACCTAACCTAAACAAATAAATAACCTTAGTTTCTAATCTTCTACCATAAAAAACCTAGCCGACACCAAGGTCATCAAACGAGCTTTTGCAAATCAGTGATGGAAGTCAAAATTGGTTTCTGATATTCTATGTTTATATGTGTTTAACATGTTATAAATCAGTGTTGGATTCGACCCTAAATAAATAAATAAATTAGTGATGGATGGAAGTCAATATTGGTTGTAAGCACCCAATTTTTACACCCTGCTTAACCACGGTAAATCTCCGTTAACCATGGTTATTCTAAGCCAAATCCTAGTTTAACCCTAGGTAGTGGCCTAAGCCCTAGTCTAACCCTAGGCTAACCCTAGGTAAACCCTAGACCTAAACCTAGGTCTAACCCTAGCTTAGCCCTAGCCCAAGCCCTAGGCAAAGTCCCATGGGCTCAAGGCCCCTTTTCAAGTCCAAAATGGATAAAACCTTGTTTTTGGGCCCAAGCATGGGCCCATTAAGCCAAATCTAAGGTAGAACCCACACTACCCCTTTGTAAAATTCAAATTTCTGTTGTAAAGTAAAATACTTTTTGCTTTCCCCCACATGTGTGGTGGTTTAGCTCAAAAGGGCAAAAAACAAACAAAAAAAAATAGAGTTTTTTTTTACAACAAAACAAAAAAAATAACAAAAAAAAAGAAAAGGTTTTTTAAAGTCTAAAAAAAAAAAGGTTTTTTTTTTTAAATCTAAAAAAAAAAAGGTTTTTTTTTTTAAATCTAAAAAAAAAAAGGTTTTTTTTTTTAAATCTAAAAAAAAAAAAGGTTTTTTTTTTAAGTCTAAAAAAAAAACAAGAAAAAAAAAGAGTTTTTTTTTTTTTCAAAGAAAAGAAAAACAAAAAAAAAAAGATAAATAAATAAAAAAATTTGGGGTGTGATTGGGCACCAACCCCATGTGGCAGGGCCCATATGTGGGTTGGGCCCAACTCACATAACCGAACCCACAAGAACCGGAAAAAAAAAAAAAAAAAATCTGTTTTTAGGGGGGACTGTTCATCGTCCCTGTCGTAAGGATGGGAGTACAGTCCCTCCCGATTTCTTCCTGCCCGGATCTCCCCTGACCACCTGGCCTCTCCAGGCTTGTCCCCCACGCGCCTTGATCCTATCCTCATCCTTATCCACCTTATCTCCTTCCATTCTTCTATAAAAATCACAACGTTAGCTACTGTGAGGGGAGGTTTTTGGGAAAGAAAAAAAACTTGTTAGCCCATCCTTATACATCCCTCTTCACCTAAGAAGGGAGCCCAGTCTCCCAACACTTCACCCAAATCCCCTAGACACTCCCTTCCACCACTGAAGCCACCGTATTGAGGTTTTTTTTTAAGAAAAAAAAATCTGTTACAGTTACTGTTTCCCCTCATCCCAGCCGTCACACCCCATCCTTTGCTCACCACGGCCTCGTAGCATCGCCACGGCCTCGTCGCATCGCCACTGCCTCGTCGCATCGCCACAACCTCGTAGCATTACCACAACCTCGCCATCACCGCGCGGCCACTATAGCCACAGGGTATACATATACTCCCCCTATTTTTTTTATTTGCTGTCACTGCCCTTGTAAGGGACCCCTGGTCCCATTCCAGGGGTCCCATTTTGCCATTTTTTTATTTTTTATTTTATTTTGGGGTAGTTCCAAACCGTTTGGCAAGGAGGTCTCCCTTTGATGCATAGCCACGGACACCACCACCCCACACCATGGCGACCACTCCCGGAGGTCTGAGGGGGTCCTCAATCAATGAGTGATCCCCCTAGACTCACATGGGCCAAGCACGCCTAGCCACCAAAAAGTTTTTTGCAAAAAATTTTCAAAAAAAAATCAGTTTCGGACACTCCCTGTGACCATGGTTAGCCCCGGCCCTGGTCGAAACCGAGGCCATGGTTAGACTCCCCATATGTAGGGCTACCCCCCTGTAAATTTTCAGCCCCTAACTCTCATTCTAACCATAGTTAAATCGACCCCAAAGTGGGGTCGACAGTGTGAAAATCTGTGCGATGGGGCAACTTTGGGCCTCTGTGGGGCCCACATCCAGCCTCTCCTTGGGCCCCACAAGGGCCTAAATTGTTTCCCTCATAGTATGCTTCACGAACGTGGTCTCGGATCCCCCAGGGGTAGAGCCAATCAGCGGCAAAATTGCCGCAAAGTTTGGAAAAAAATCGGTTTTTGTGGAAATCATCATTTTATGTGGTGTTTTTTGGGGCGACTTTGGGCCTCTGTGGGGCCCACATACGGCCTCTCCTTGGGCTTCACAAGGCCCAAATCGTTCCCCACATATCAGGCTACCCACTGGTGGTCTCGGATTCCCGTGATTCCCCCGTTAACCATAGTTAAATTCATGTTAACTATGGTTAAAAATTTGATGAAAATTTAGAATTTTTTGCAATTTCGGATATTTGAGGGGGCCCAAACCGGGTAGGAGGCCAGTCTAGGCCCTGCCATGGACCTTGGGCCCACTTTTGCTTCAGTCGGCCCCTTAACCATAGTTAAACTCACCCGTGGTTAACATTTAACCATGGTTAAGCGGTCCATGATCTAGCAAAAATTCTAAAAAAATCATCAAAAAATCATAAATATTACATGGAATCCAAAAATGTCTTCAATTGTATTTTTTACTGTGGTTAAGACACTTAATCAGAGTCGACCCCATTTTGGACCCTTAACCACGAGTAAAAAGTCCTGACCCGGAAAAAATCTGAAAAAATGTTCAAAAAATCCAAAATATTAGGAGAAACCCAAAAATGGTCTCTTTTGACCATTTAACCATGGTTAAGACCCTTAACCATGGTGACCTCCCCTCCTTAACCGCGGTTAAGCACCTTTGACCGCTGGGAAAAATCTGAGAAAATCCTAAAAAAATCAGAAAAATTCAAAAGACCAAAAAATCTGATGTTGGACTTTTTTAACCATGGTTAGCACCCTTGACCAGGGTTAATCACCTTTCTTAACCCCGGTTAGCAACCCTAACCCTCGGTTAAGACACCTTGGGCCTACCGGGCCTCACCCCTTGGCCTACCGGGCCTAATCTCGACCTACCGGGCGAAACCCTAGCCTACTGGGCTCACCCTTGGCCTACCGGGCCCAATCTCGGCCTACCGGGCCTAAACTAGCCTACCGGGCTTCACCCTTGGCCTACCAAGCCCAACCTTAACCTATCGGACTTACCTTAGGCCTACCGGGCCCAATACCAAGCACTTGACCAACCCGGTCAACCACCTTAGCCTCCCGGCTGAACCCTAAGTCACCCTTGGTGCACACACACACACACCCCTAGCCTTGGCACGGGCTCTTGTGCCAGAACTACGCTCGGTCTGATCTCACCCCTATGTGAGTACGTAGGCAGCCCAACCCGGGTTCGACCCTAGTCTAGGATTTTCTCCTTCTTAGATTAGCATTATCTTAAATACTTAAGGCATTTGATTAAAATTGAGATTAGTTTGGCTTAATCCTAGCAAGTAGGGAACCACTGAAAAGTGGAAGTGCCGGGGTGCCTAACCCCTTCCCCGGACTTAACCGAACCTCTTACCCTGACCTCGGATCACAGACCAAGACCTTATCCAAATCCCGGGGACTTATCACTTCCGAATGAATAGGTGGCGACTCTTAACTCAACCCGTGAGATGCAAACTAGGGTTCCCCCGAAACCTCCGCTCACATTGGTTTCCGATATTCTATGTTTATGTGTTTAACATGTTATAAATTAGTGTTGGATTCGACCCTAAATAAATAAATAAATTAGTGATGGATGTCTCAACTGAATATGAACAAAGCCCAAAATGTGTATGAATTAGGTCTGCCCAGGCTCTGTTTGAACTCGTAAATTTTAACCTAGGTTTGGGCCGATGATAAATAAGACGCGTTATCCAAAACTTGCGTTGGCCAACTAACCCGCCCAATGTGCAACCTATAATGGACACCTACCTCAAATGTAGACCCTATGTTAAAAATAAAACTTATGGGTGGTGTTTGGCACACCCAACATTTGATGAATACACCCCGTTAAAATATTTTATTATATTTAAAATTTCTCATTCTCTTATATGTGTACTTAAGTCTCAACTCCCTTCTTCTTCAATCAACTTCTTCTCTATTCAGCAGCCAACTTCTTCTCTAATTGCAATCACCTCTTTCATGTTATCTAGAATTCATTATTATCTCTTTTTTTTTTACAAAAGAGATGAGTTTCAAAGTAGAGGAGCTTAGTAATGAGATGTTTAAAATACTTTGGATTCTTCTTGTTTGATTGATTAGTGTTACAAATTCAATTTTTTTTTAGCAATTTATTATCATTTAATTAAGGCTTTCTTCACTCTATTCAACTAGTGAATTGATAGAAATAAGAACAAAAATATTAACAGTACTGAAAATTTTGTGCACCACCTAATTAAACTTATATGGTATATTAATGTCCACCTCTTAAATATTGCCTAGCCATAAAAATTATTATTAGATTATATAATCATTTAAACAAACTTGTAAAAATGCACATATCTCAATCATTAATTTAATAATAAATTTAAAATTAAAGAAAAGTATACAGTTAACCTTAGAATTTAGTCATGAGCTTTATTGAGAAAAATAAGTATTACTAATAAGAGCTAATGAGGGAAAAAGACAAAGTAAATTTATTTATTTTTTTGAAGATGAAAGATTTTTTTATTCTACAATCCCATTTTCTTTTACTGTTGTGAAATAGATTTTTATACTCACTGGTTTTCGATTATGAGTCGCCACTTATTAATTCTGAAGGATAAGTCCTAGATATGGATAAGGTCTTATGGTCTACATAAGAGTCTAGGTAAGAGGCCTGATTAAGTCTCAGGGAAGGTGTTAGGCACCTTGGGTCTCCCATTTTACAATGGTTACCTACTCCATAGGTATAAGCCAAATTAGTGTCAAAGTTTTATTCAAATGCCTAAGTTTTAGAGTATACTAATCTAAGAAAGAAAAAATCCTAACTAGGGTCGAATCCGTGTAGGGTTGCCTACGTACTCACATGGGGTGAGATCAGATCGAGCATAGTTCTGACACATGAGCCTGTGTCGAGGCTTGGGGAGTGTGTGTGTGCACCGAGGTTGCTAAGGCTTAGTCCGGGGACTACGGTTTGATTGACCAGGGTGGTCAAGTGCATGGTCCAGAGGATTTGGGCCCGGAGGCCAAAGGATGTACTCGGAGGCCAAGGGTTGAACCCGGAGGCTAAGGATTGGGCCCGGAGGCTAAGGGTTGAGCCTGGAGGCTAAGGATTGGGCCCAAAGGCCAAGGGTTAGCCCGGTAGGCTGAGGGTTTAGTCCAGTAGACTAGGGATTGGGCCCGGCGGCCAAGGATTAGCCCGGTAGGTTAAGAGTGTATTTAACCATGGGTTAAGTCAATTAACCGTGGTTAAGAGGAGAGCTAACCATGGTTAAGCTGCTAACCATGGTTGAAGGGCCAAGATCACATTTTTTGTTCTTTTTGCTTTTTTAGATGTTTTTGGGATTTTTCTATATTTTTCCAAGTTTAGAATTGGTTTAACCATGATAAAAACTAACCGCAATTAAGTTTAACCCTAGTTAAAGATTTTGGTCCGGTCAGAGGTGGGCCATGATGGCTTAGCAGGGCCTAGAATGACCTCCTATCAGGTCTAGGACCAGGTCTGGGCCCTATGCAAGGCCCATTTTACATAAACTGGAATTGGCGATGGATTGTTCACTGCCAATTTCAATTTTTCACAGAACTTGAATGGTAGTGGAATGTGCACTGCCATTTCTAGTTTTCTCTAGAAATGGCTTTGCTGTTCAAGGGCATGGTCAGGGTGATGATCAGAGGGTCCTGGACTCATTAGGGTGTCTAGGGGACTTCTGGGCAAGTCCTGGGCCTGGTTTGGGCCTTTGGTCTGGTCTAGATTGGGCCCACAGTGACCTTTTTAATACTGTGCCCAGAAGTCCAGAATGTCGGTAGACTGTTTACCGACATTCTGGACAGTTTCCAATTTTTGTGATTTTAACCATGGTTAGGTTGGTCTGGTGAGCCTTGAAGAATCAAGGAATAGGGAGAAATGTCTTAGAGACCAAATCTAAGCCCTGTAATGGACCAAGGCCTCACAAAAAAGGCTTGGGAGCTGCTGCAAGGAAGAAGGCCCAGAATGGCAATACATTGTTTACTGTCATTCTGAAATTTTGCTAGAATCCGATTTGCTCCCCTGGTGCTACACCACAGGGGATTCCTCATGAGCTGGAGGTCCCCTGGAAGGTTTGGGGCGGTGTGGGATAAGCCTGTGCTTCGTAGGTGAGGCATGTACTCTGTGTGTGGGGTGGTGAACAATGCTGAAGCTTTCATGGGGCCACATTTTGCCTATGGGAGAGGCGAGGAGGCCCCTACTCTCGAGTTTGCTGTGAGCTAAAACCCCCTGGAGACTAGGGGTTTACAGGTGCTCAACACAAGGAGAAAGGAAAGAAACAAAAGAGAGTGGGAGAGCTCCCTACCCTACTGATACTCTTCGGCCAAGTGGCGGTGTGAGAGGGGAGGGCTGCTGGAGGAGACTCCGGAGAGGTCTTGGGCTTTGGATTTTTGCAGGGATTTCTCAGGGGAGTGGACGGAGGTCGCAGGAGGGAGTGGGGGCGTGCCTAAGCATTGAGAGGGCAAGTGTGTTTTGATTTTATGCAAATTGGGAATGGCATAAATTTCAGTACCATCATTCCCCTACAAGAACAAAATGGTAATGTGGTAGAATAATTACCACCATTACTAAGATTTTCCAAAAACAGGGTCTGGCCTTGCTTAAATGTTCATGCACGCAATACGAATTTTACCAGAAAATGAATGTCGGTAATTGGATTACCGACATTCTGGGATTTTCGAATTTTTAGGGCTAAGCCCTCCTCCTAGGGCTTAGCTTGGGTCATGGGCTCATGTTTGGGCCCATGGACTGTTTGTTTACGGTTTTAGGCCCTAGGAGTCTTGGGCAAGTGTTGCATGGGCCTTGGGCCCATGCCCTAGGTTTGTATGGACTGAGGCTAGGCTAGGGCTAGCTAGGGTTCACCTAGGGCTTAATTAGGGTTAACCTAAGGTTTAATTAGGGTTAGACCTAGGGTTTACTTAGAGTAGACCTAGGGTTAGACCTAAGATTTACCTATGGTTGATCTAGAGTTTAGCTAGGGTTTAACTAGGGTTGTCCTAAGGTTGACTCATGGTTGACCTAGGTTTTAACTGGGGTTGACCTACGGTTTAACTACGGTTTAATTGAGGTTAACCATGACTAAAGTGTTTAATTATGGTTAAGAAGATGTGTAAAAATTGGGTGCTTACAACTGTCATCACTAATTTCCAAAAGCTATATAAGAAAAATGATACTTAGTGATAAATTTACTACTATACACGTGATTAATAAAATGTGTAATAGTTTTATTTGTAAGCACCTTCTAGCAGTAAAAGATATCAGATAATGAAGATAAGCAAATAAAATAATTTTGAAAATGCTACCTATCCCATAATCCACTCTGAGATGAAATAAACTTCAACCTACCTTAGTAATATCCCTCATGAAAAAGCTTATCAACGTCAATGTGATGAAAAGAGAATTGTGAAAAAAAAGAGAAGAGATAAAGAAGGGAGTGTAAACATACCATAAAAGAGGAGAAGAGATAGAGAAGATAACGTAAATCCTGAAAGAGAGAGTTTTAGGAATTTGGTAATTAGTATTTTAATTATAATCAGATTATAAGATACAATGTAAACATATCAATGAAAAATAGATATTAAAATAAAATTATTAAATATTTATCAAAAAGAGGAGAAGAGATAAAGAAGATAACGTAAATCCTGAAAGAGAGAGTTGTAGGAATTTGGTAATTAGTATTTTAATTATAATCAGATTATAAGATACAATGTAAACATATCAATGAAAAATAGATATTAAAATAACATTATTAAATATTTATCAAAATAACATTATGAAATATTTATCAAAACAACAATATCCTATTTTAATAGATAAAGTAAAGACTAAATAGTTTTTAAAAAAATATAATGCAGTTGGTTTTCCCTTATTTATTTTTTCTAAAGATGAAATCTGTAACATCAAGGTTAAAGCATAGCATCATCCAATTAAACCACAATTTTGACCTAGTGCTCAAAGTTGTTTTATGTCATGTGTTCAATATATATGAACCATACTTTCATTCATAAACCTGATATGATGGAAAAACCTCCAAATGATAATGATAGCCACACAATTGAAACTACAAGATTCTATTCCATATTATTTTTTTTTACTAATTTCATTTTAATAGTTCTAATCTAATAACCCATAAGAAAAACAACAATGAATTTATATATTATTATCAATTAGAGAATAGGCTTATAAGAGGAGATGAGACCAATGGGGATGGAAGAGATTAGAACAAAACTATAAAGCTTTTGCTTTGCACTTAAATTATGTTTTTGCTTTCTTTTGAGTTCATAAGTTTTCTATTAGAACTCGGAAGCAATGTACAACTTATACTTGATTTGTGATACCGGATCCCAAGAATTATTTGCTAGCAATTTTGTATAGACTCGGTCTTACATTAGGTAGAACAACGATCCTATTAAAGCCTCTAGTGATTTATGTGAAATAACTGTCTAAGAATTTTCTTTATTTATAATATTCAATTAATAACTAATAAAGTTATTCAATTTTTTTAATTTCTTTTAAAATGAATAATTTTAAATTATTTCAGAATTTTTGAAATTTTTTGCTAGTCGGTAACAACGAAATCTTCATAGAGTATGTTTCTATTAGTAAGGACTATCTAGAATGAATCATTCTTTCTACAAAGTCCTTACTAAAAATCAAAAGCCATTAGATTAGTTTGTTTCTATTAGTTCTTACTCTCTAGAGAAGGTCTCCACTAATAGAGAGTCCTTTTTTTTCTTTCTACAAAGTCCTTCAAAAGCCATTAGATTAGTTTGTTTCTATTAGTTCTTACTCTCTTGAGAAGGTATCCACTAATAGAGAGTCCTTAATTACCAACAATAATAACCATAAAATAGAGAGAAACTCTTATTACAAACTTTCGTAGTTGGTCTACTTTAGTAAAAATACTAAAATTTTAATTATTAAAATAAACTCCTATCATTGGTGGAGCCTAGAATTTTTCTTCGGACGGGCAAAAATATATGTATCAAGAAAATTAATGGTATTGGGGTATGTGGCCAGGGGTTCTTGGGCATAATCCCTAAGAATTTTTTTTAAGAGTAATGGGTACATCGTGGACATAAAATTCATTGATGTTGTATTCCAATAGTGGTCTAGTACCTAAGAAAAATAAGACCCTTCCTTTTTGGAGAACCATTGTTATATAAGTAAAATTAACTATATAAGAACTTAAGGCTTGGCTCCCAAATAGTTGTTTGTGTCCCTTGTATCCCACGAATATCTTCAACCCTAAATGGCTAAACTCATACTATTATATTAAGTTTTTACTTAATGGTGGTCCCATAATACAAGTGGTTGATTAGTGGTTACCCCTTAATTTCATTCACATAAAATAAGGGTTTTTTTGTATAAAACCCTCTATATTTTCAGCTATTTGTAAATACCCCCTTGTGTTTTGTGATTTTGTATTTTGCCAATTTTAACTTTTAAATCTTTTGTAAATTCACCATTCCATCCATAACTTAGTTAACGATATTAATTTTTTTAATGAAAAGACTATTTTAACCCTTTTTTAATGGGTCTTGATTCTTTCCCGCCCTCTACAGGCCACAACTAGGGGTGGTTATTGAACAAAATGTCAGTGAACTACTCGGTAATCAGCTCGTTAAAAGCTTGAGCTCGTTCGTTTATTTAGTAAACGAGCCGAGCTCAAACACCATTTTCGAGCTTGTTTAGTAAATGAGTTGAGCTTGAAAACACTCATACTCGGCTCGTTAAAAGCTCGGTTCAATTATGTGTATATATATATATATATATATATATAATTAATCCGTTTTGTTGGGTTGTGCTAGATTCGCGCATGAGCTGATTCCAATTGCTAACAAGTGAAATAGATAAGTGCATGAGCTGATCCCAATTACTAACAAGTGAAATAGATAAGTTGGGACGTTTATTTAGTCCCACATCAGGAAGAAACAAAGGCAAGATGCATTTGTTGGCCTATAAAAAGGTATAGACTAGTGGAAGTAAAAAAGGCAATCTTAAGCTAAGCTAACACGCTATGTGTTCAAGCCGAGCTTGATATGAGTCAAGCTCGAGCCTCAAAGGCATTCTATTCCAACCCGAGCTGGCCTATCATTTATGTTTTCACGAGAGTTCGAACAGTAGTACTTATGTTTGAGCCGAACTTGAACAATAGTAAAACTTAACGAACCGAGCTCGAACACCTCACTACTCGGCTCGGCTCGGCTTGATATCACCCCTAACCACAACGTGTCCCATTCGTCCCCTTTAATTGTGGTTAAACTTAATTCACCTAAAGTTAATATTTTTAAATTAATTTCTAAAAACCAAGGTTAGATGGATGAACTCTAAGGGTGAGTGAATCTTATCACAGTTAGTGAGGTGTTGAAAAGGACACATGACACAACTTGTAGAGTCTCATTTAACTGTGGTTAAGCATAATAAACCTAAGGTTAATATTTTTCTTCTTCTAAACACTAAGGGTAGATAGATGAACCATAGGGGTGATTGAGTTTTAAGCACAGTTAATGGTGTTAAAAGGGAAATGTGGTAGCTTGTAGAGTCTCCTTTAACTACGGTTAAACATAATCAACTTAAGGTTAATATTTTTTTCCTAAAATACAAGGTTAGATTGAAACCCTAGGGGTGAGTGAATCTTAACCACAGTTAGTGCATGTTAAAAGGGACATGTGGCAGTTTGTAGAGCCCCCTTTTAACTGTGGTTAAAAATAATCAATCTAAGGTTAATACTTTTTATTTTTTTCTAAATTAAGATGGATGAATCTTAGGTTGGGGAATCTTAACCATAGTTTGTGGGTGTTAAAAGCAACATGTGGCGGCTTGTAGAGCCTTCTTTAACTATGGTAAGAATAATCAACCTATGGTAAATATTTTTTTATACCTTTTTTCCCAAAATCCAAGGTTAAGATGGATGAATCGTAGGGTGAGTGAATCTTAACCACAATTAGTGAATGTTAAAAGGGACATGTGGCAGCTTATAGAGCCCCTTTAATTGTTGTTAAACATAATACACCTAAGGTCAATGTTTTCTTTTCTAAAAACTAAGATTAGATGGATGAATATTCCTAGGGGTCAATGAATCTTAACCACGCTTAGTGGGTTCATGTATTTCTTTTGTGAAAAGATTGTACAAATCTTATTGAAATCAAAATAAGGTTAAAAAGGTCATTACATAAAAAATTTAACTTCCGTTAACTACTTTATGGATGGAATGGTGGATTTGCAAAAGATTTAAAAGTTAGTGGAGCATAATATAAAATAACAAAAGGTAAGGGAGTATTACAAATAGCTGAAAAGATAGGGGGTTTTCTCAAAAAACCCTTATAATAATTTTTCAAACATTTTGAACCAAGCTCATTTGGAATGAAATAAAGGAACAAAAAAGATGAGCATTTGGAACTGATAGCCTGACAATCTAGTATAGTTATAAATTATAGTGTGTTGTATTATAAGCATCATATTTCAATCATTAGAGTCTTTTACCACTATTGAGCAGATTCAAAGGAACTCAGATCAAACCCTCAAGTTTCAAGAGTCAAGATCAAATTATTACTTAAACAAGTCTATATCTAATCTAAAATTACCTTCTTTAGTCATTGTTCATTTCTAATTTCAAGTACAAAAGAGTACTAAAAACAATTCCAAATTGAAACAATTCATTTTCTTCCACTAAACTATGATTATAATCTTATTTACATAAACTTAGGGTTTCGGCAAAGCAACGAGATATTGGTAAACCTAATAGCACTGTCCACCAATAGGGTTTCGACGAAAGAAGCTATTGGCGTTGGCCACCAAGAAAATTGATTCTTTTTTTCTTGTTCTTTCTTCCTCCTTTGTCTTCTTCTTTCTTATAGAGTAACATTTTCTAAAGTATATCAAACTAAATAGTAAACAATTATCAATTACAATTGAAGGAAGGACTTCTATAAAATTATAATATGCCCTTATAAAAGGACTTACTCAAGATTTAAGAAAGAAATATTTAAAATGACTGAAATGTTAAAATATAAATTTATACTACTACTACTACAACAACTACTACTACTACTACTATAACCCGGTTGGTCTCCACGTGGCTTCCCCAAAAGCTTCTATTTGAGCTTCAATTTTTCGCCATGTGCCATGCCACATGTCACCAACCAATTTCATTGCCCCCTCCTCATCCATTAATATCCCTCTCCACCCAGGTTAATTAGTCTATCAATTTCCTCTAATCATTTACACTCCCCACCTACTTAATTCTCTTTACATATATCTTATTTATTTCTCTCAACTAAATAACCTTTCATCTTGAGCATTTTTTAAAAAAAATCATCTTCCAAGGAAAAGAGTTGGACCTACGAAGCCTTTCATATCCGTTCCCCACAAGTTTTCAAAATATTCTCTCTCCACATCTTCACTTCCCATGAAATCACGACTTTTCCTTTCCTCAAGTGATTGGAGTAACCCTATTTCTTCAATGTCTTTGTAGGAACAAAGAGTCCCTTTTGGAATTCGTATTAAGCAAAAGAGTCTTTCACAATTCAACATCACAATACAACATCCAACTTTCATCCCATAACAACTTCCATCGAAGAAGATAATAAAGTAATCTCTTTGATTTTCATGTCTAAATTTTGGTGAAGAAATCTGGTTGGTGTTTTTCTTCTGTAACTTTTTTTTATGTTATACTTCTTTTTCCACCTGTTTTCTTTTGCAACTTTTTCTTCAATGTGAGTGTTATATTTTAGGACTTCATCAACGTTGATACTTCAACATGTTGTATTCAATGTTCAACCCATTCATAACTCGAACATACTAAGAGCAAGTTCGTGATATCAAAAGAAGGAAATGTTGTTGACACTCTCCACAAGTGAGATTTTTTTTGTCTATAAGCTATCCTGTTGGTGGATATATTGTTTTTGTGGATATTGCCAAAAAAAATAATTATTCTCATTTTCTATTTCAAAATCCCTTTTCAGATAAGGTATTCCAACGTCTTCCTGATGCTTTCATTAAAAATTATATATTTATTTGTTCATTGTTACTATCATCATTGTTATTATTTCCAATCTCAAGAATGATGGAAAAGTATGCAGAGATTATATTCAACACATGCATATTGGGAATGGTCTATGTGGGTGTCATATGCCAAAGATGAATCAATACATTTATCACAACCAAGTTGTATGTTAGGGTCACTTTTCTTGTGCTTCAAAGTGTTTTACATCATAAAGATGCATTTCCTATAAATTATTTTCATACTTTTGCGTATTATATATGTTGTAACTTAAATTACAATCTAAAGCATTCTCCATGTGTAATGTCAAGATAACCAAGTATATACTATGTAATATTGATTTGTAGCAGCTTCTAGATGAATTTAAAATTTTTCTTATATTTTGAAGTTCTGTATATTTTTATATGTGCACCCCATTCATAATTCTTTTTATTTTTCATCCTAACTTCTTCTCTATTCATCATCACCTCTCTATGGTCTCAATTAATCATTGTTTCTCCATTAATCTAAATTTTCTCATGTTCTCAGTTTTTAGTTTGAAAATTTTGTTTATTTAAGATTTTATTCATTTTATTAAAAATTAATTATATAATTTCTCATATGTCTTTGATTTTCTTTGTTTAATTGATAGTTATTGAAAATTCAATTATTTGTTTGACAGTTTTTGATTATTTGAAGTTCGCCTCTATTTAAGTCAAATAAATTTATAAAAATAGGAGAAAATAATAGATTAATGGTATTGAAAATTTTGTACACCACCATAGTGTACTTGCATAGATTATTACCCATAAATATTAAATGAGAAATTCTAACTCTTTAATTAAACAAGTGGTGATTGCAATATTTATTCTTGGATAAAGTGACTCCTAAATTAAAGTGAAACTAGCATTACCCTCTATTGTTATAATTAATAAATTTGAAGTTTGGTGTGTAACTATAAATTTTATAAGTATTTTTTTAATTTTGGTATGCATTTAAAATTTTAAGAAACTAATGGTGTGCAATCATCAATTTTAAAAAATGGGGTGTAGTCATCAAATATTATGGTGCACCTAACACCACCCTAATTTTAACCTTAATGATTATAAAATCTTAACCACGGTTAAAGAAAGTTTAAAATAGACACGTGTCAGCAATGAGGGGAGCAAGGAGCAGATTAATTTTTTAATCTGTATATATTCTATAATATAAGAAATAAGTGTCACGTAACCCCCTCTCTTTGTTCTCCACCAATTTTCAATCCCGGGAATCTTATGAGTTCTATTTTAAGGATGTTTCCTCCACCGCTCTATCTCTGATCTCAACTGTTATATCTTTCTCTGGAACCTCTAGAAATGGAAGGATTTTAGGAGATTGTGATAATAGAGATAAAGATAAGAAGGATAGAGAGAGAATGTAGAGAGAAATTTTAGGATATTGTGATAAGAGGAACAAAAGAGAGATAAAAATGATAGAAAGAGATTGTAGAAAATTGTGATAAGAGAGTTAAAGAGATAGTTTTGAGATTTTTTTTTATTCATACCCGTACATCGCACCGGTTTCTACTAGTATATATATATATATATATAACAAAGACTTTGAACTATTTATGCACATGTTTACAAATATCATAATATATCTTATATTATATTAAAAATCTTCAGTAATACATATATCTGGATTTCATTAAATTGTTAATAAGGATCTTAGCGTACAAGTGTTATAAAGTTACTTCTTAACCTCTTGTATTCTCCTTAATTCATGCATTTTTTTTCCTTATAATAGTAAACTAGAAAGAAGCCCGTGTGATGCACGAAAACTAAAAAAATGTAAAAGTAATAGAGATTAACTATGAAAATGAATTTCGATTTAACAAAACCGGAGCAACCCATAAAAAGCCTTGTGGGTGTGGTAATTTGATAATTACAAATATAAAGATGGATATTTTCTATCACTATATATTTTTTTTTTGTAATTTCTAAAATATCTCTATCAACGACTTTTTTTGGGTTGCTCAAGTTATTAAGTTCAAGGGAAACTCCTCTTTATAGTTAATATCAAAGTAAGTAATAATATGAGAAGATATTGAAAATCAATTATATTAATGAAAAAAAATAGAAGTAAGAAAAGAGAAACATATAGAATAATTGTATCCAAATATTATTCTCTTGTATTGTGGAAACCACAATTGAGCCAATATTGCTTTAAAAAATCTTTTAACTTATATTTACAATGGTGAGAAGGTCTCGATAAGTACATAAAATAGTACTTACTGTAGTGGATGCCTTAAAAATAGTTATTATTTAAGAGGGTTGTGGAGGGCTGGCCCGGGTCCTACCCTTACTCATAGTTTTCCGTCATTTACCCCATAAAGTTTTTTAATATATCAATTTTGATTTCTTCCAAAAGAGCAATAGTTCGCTCCACGGGCGAGGAGCAAACTATTGGTCCTCGCTTTCACAAAGGCCCTTCAGTTGCTATTAACTCTACTTGATTTTTTTAACCCTTTGTGATTAATTTTCATTTTTTATTTTTATTTTCTAAAAACCAAGGGTAGATGGATGAACCCTAGGGTGAGTGAATCTTAACCACAGTCAAAGGGAGTTAAAAGGAGGACAGGTGGCAAGAAAAGGAGAATCGAGACACTTATCCTCACGTCATCGACCGAGGAGGTGATTAATTTCCCTACCCAAATGACCTAATGTATAGTAGGAGAGGAAATGATACCACAATCTTTATCAAAAAAATGGAACTCATACATACATCCTTAGAAACATAGGAGAGGAAATGATACTACAAAACTTTATCCAAAAAATGGAGCAATAAATACATCCTTAGAAACACCTAAGAGGCTTCTTGTGTTATGTTCCACTTCCCGTTTAATGTAACTCCCACCTAGGCTTAGACTAACACGGGATCAACAACAATAGCCTCTTCTTGGCCAACAACCTGTTTCCTAGGGAACTCATCAAGACCCACCAAAAAAACATTATTTCATTAGCAGTGAGCTACTAAGTTGGGATCCCTGACCAAAGTGAATCAACTACAGCTACTCATCATTATATGATATGGAAGACATAGATTAATTTTGCAATGAATTTGCAGTCAACGCTAGAAACATTGTCCCCGTGCTTCATTTAATTCGTCAGGACCTGCATTTATATATAGTACACATGGAGACTGAGGCATACAATAGACAGAGAGAGAGTGCATGTCAATTCGTCTCAGTATGTTGTCCGGTGACATATCACCATTGGTGTTCTCTAAATATTGATATTTCTTACTCAAATTACAGACTACTATGAAAAATCCAAACAATAGAATAAATTAAAAAAATTCAACCCCAAAATTTAAAAGAGGGTTAAGGAGGAGGAGGAGGAGAAAGGAAGAACTTATGAGTAGTCAAAACTTACAAAACAAAGGAGATAGGGGCGAGGGAGTTGATGCTAGAATTTATGGAAGATGTCTTTCTTCCAAAAGCATTGTTGTGTTGTATATATATGGGTTTTTTTGTAAGACCCCCTACCTTTTCAGCTATTTGTAAATATTCCCTTATGTTTTGTGATTTTGTCTTATGCCCCCACTAACTTTTAAAACTTTTACAAATTCACCCTGTTAGCCTCAAGGTTACAACCATAGGTACTCCTAATAATTTTGATGATAACACAATAATGGAATGTTCATTGTGGTACTAATGTTTCTATCAAGTGTTTATAAAATTTAGATTATGAGAACATTAGCACATCATTCAAGGCATGAAGCATGAAAACGACTCAAGGTAAATCAAAATGGATCCACACAAGCAAGTCCTTCAACCACATGCAAGCCATCAAAGATCAAAATTGAAGATATCAATGATCATACCCAAAGTCCAAGTCGGATCATGAATAACAATGAAGGATCATGAAGACAAAGTCAAAATGAAGATCCATGTACAAGATTGAAGAAGAAGCTCTCATTCCAAGCAAAATAGAAAAACTCTTTGAAGATCATGAAGTCCAAGACAAAATTGAAGATCCAAGTTCAATATTGAAGATCAACTCTCATCAAAGTTATAAAGTCTTATTTTTACTTTTGAGAGAGTCTAGGACTTTGTAAGAAATCTTCAAAGTGTGGAAAGTTGAATTCCTCAAATACTTAGATTGACCATAAGAGCCTAAGACATATATTGGATATCATTCTAAGGCCCTAGGAAATCATAGAAATCATGCTAAAGGAAAGCCAAAAGACCTAAGAATTCATTTCTATCATTAAGGTCTTGTTAAGATGAGAAAACAGAGTTTTTACTCTGATCTCGTCGACGAATTCATAGGGCATCCTTGAATTCGGCGACGAAACTGGCTCAGGAAAGCCACTATTTCTCACTACCATCCCTTGGACTCATCGATGAATTCATGCAGAAAACCCTAGTTTTTAAACGGCTAGTTTGACATTTAATATTTCACCAACGATCATATTGATCCAAGAACTATAAATAGAGTTCATTGATGAACTAGAAACAACTCTTAATCCAACATAGACAAAATTATTACCTCTCATCAATTCTCACCAAGATTTTCATCGTATTATCATTTTGAGAAACCTAGAAATCTCAAATCTCTATTTGAGCTATTCAACTCCTATCTTTTGAAAGATCTTCTAGAGTGCTTCAAAACTAATCTATTCAATTCATTTAAGGAGCAAAATTTCGAATCAAAAATCCAAATTTTAGATTGTAAAAGTGAAGTCAAGAATCGAGGATTCTTGCATTGAAGTGGAAGCTTCGAAGAAGACAAGGGATGATTGTTCTCTTGCAAAGTCAGGTTTTATCCTCACCCGTAAGGAGGATTGTAAGGGTCTAATCCTTACCCGGAAAAAGATTATAAAGGTGTGGTTCTCACCCGGAAGAGAATTGTAAAGGTTTGTACTTCACCCAGAAGAAGTCTGTGCGATTAGTAAATCGTGGTAAATCCTTGAAGCGAGAAACTTAAGGCGGGGACGTAGGTAGGTTGCCAAACCTCAAGAACAAACTCTTTGTGTTTGCACTCTCTAATTCTCTCTACTTTTCTTTATTACAATAATTTATAATTGCTTGTTGCATTCCCTTAATTATTTAAATTCCGCAAAAGGGACTAAGGTAGAAATTTAAATTTGTCAAGACCATATTCATCCCCCTCTAGGGTCATTACTTGGGCAACACACCCTTTCATCCAAAAGTTAGTTAACGGATGTTAATTTTTGTATGAAAATGAACTTTTAAACATTTTTTTAAAATGGATTGGAAGCTCTATAGGGCACAACGTGTTCCATTTATTCCTCTTTAATTGGGGCTAATCTTAATCGACCTAAGGTTAATATTTTTTTAAAAATCTAAAAAGGTTAGAGGGATGAACCCTAATAGTGAGTCTTAACTACTGTTAGTGAGTGTTAAAAGGGACACATGGCGGCTTATAGAGCCCCTTTTAACTCTAGTTAAGCATAATCAACCTAAGGTTAATATATTTTTAATATTTTTTCTAAAATCCAAAGTTAGATGCATGAACCCTAGGGGTGAGTGAATATTAACCACTATTAGTGGTGTTAAAAATGACACGTGGCGGCTTGTAGAGCCTCCTTTAACTGTGGTTAAGCATAATCAATCTACGGTTAATATTTTTTTTTCTTAAAAAAAGATTAGATGCATGAACCCAAGGGGTGAGTGAATCTTAACCACAATTAGTGGGTATTAAAAAGGACATGTGGTAGTTGATAGAGCCCCTTTAACTGTGGTTAAGTATAGTCAACCTAAGGTTTATAGTTTTTTTCTAAAATCTAATCTTAGATGCATGAACCCTAGGGGTGAGTGAATAGTTAAAGGAGGCTCTACAAGTTGTCATATGTTTCTTTTAACACTCACTAATTGTGGTTAAAATTCATTCACCCCTAGTGTTCATAAATCTAACCTTGATTTTTAGAAGAAAAAAATATTAACCTTAGAATGATTATGTTTAACCACAGTTAAAGGATGATTATGTTTAACCACAATTAAAGGAGGAACTACAAACCGCCACGTGTTCCTTTTAACACCCACTAACAGTGGTTAATATTCACTCACCCCTAGGGTTCATGCATCTAACCTTTGATTTTAGAAAAAAAAAATATTAACCTTAGGTTTAAAATGCTTAACCACGGTGAAAGGGGACTCTACAAGCTGCCATGTGTCCCTTTTAACACTCACTAATCGTAGTTACGATTCACTCACCATTAGGGTTAATCAATCTAACCTTGATTTTGAATTTTTTTTTGAAAAACTATTTACTTTAGGTCGATTAAGCTTAACCCCAGTTAAAGGGGGATAACCTATAGAGACGTGAGTTACATCCAACCCATTTTAAAAAGGTTAAAAAGGTCATTTCATAAAATATTTTAACATCCGTTAACTACCTTTTGGATGGAAGGGTGGATTTGCAAGAGTTTTAAAAGTTAGTAGACTATAATACAAAATCACAAAACACAAGGGGGTATTTACAAATAGCTGAAATGTTAGGGGGTTTTTCACAAAAAAACCCTATCTATATTAGAGAGAGAATATGGAATGTTAGAACATGTGCGTTATGAAATGAGATTTATGTAGTAACCAGCATACCATCAAAGGTTGAATTTATATGGGTTAACGTTACAACTTAACTGTTATAAATATTAACCAATGAAGGCACATGACAATAGTACATAAAAGGAAACGTTTTATATTCATCCCTTATAAGAGAGAGGGAGACAAAAAAAAAAAATTAAGAATTTACTCTAGAAAGGAAATTTATTATATGGGATAAATTTGAGGAAAATAACTCTAAGAAGTGTGTAGAGCCGACACCTATCCAAAACCACCCCTAAAGCCACCATGTGTCCACCCTCCTGCTTGGGTTTCATAGGTAGTAATATATTAACATTTCTTTAGTATGTTGCCAACAAATATAATTTAATAATTCCAATATATGCAACTTTTTTTTTTGGAAGGTAAATTCCAATATATATAATTTATTTCACTAAAAAATGATATATAAAATATACTACAAAATACTGAAAATATATTATTTAATCATCTAAAAAAAGGTATTGAATATTTGAATTAATCTATTAGACATTGAGAGACTTGCATGAAATTCTTACAAATTATTTTGTTTGTTTATGTTTTTCAAAGTGTGAATAAAACTACTTTTGTGTATTACAATGTTTACCATTTGATTTAGAGGCTTGCCATTAAATCTCATTACAGATTCTACTAGCTTATGCACAGATAGATCAAAATAATAAAACAAAAAAATATTTTCCTTTTGTAATTGGAACGGAGGAAGAGTCCTAGATTTTTGTATCTATTTCAATCAATCATGAAAATTAAAGATTAAGAGTTGTAGTTATTAGGTAGAGCATTACATTATTCGCACTATTGGTTATTTAATAGAATTATTGGAAGATGGAATGACTTAATGAAGGCTTGTGTTAATATCTGTATTGAGGGGGGTAATCAAGCTGAGCCGAGTAGTAGTGTGGTCAAGCTCGGCTCGTAATTTCAGAATTATGTTCAAGCTCGGCTCGAACTTGAACTCGAACTCAATTCAAGCTTAAAATTTAGTTGAAACTCAGCTCGTTAAATATAAAGCGAGCTTGAGCTTGGTTCAGCTTGTGTTAAAGGGCTTCAAGTGTAAGTGTAACTGGTTTAGGGCCTCTCACTACTTTTTATAGTCAACTCATCCTCAAGGTATTCCATATCTATATGATGTGGGACAATCTTCTAGGCAAGGGAACACATAACACTCATGTCACAACACACTTCAATATAAAAAATAAAAAAACGCACACACACTTTAGACCCACATCGGTTGTTTACGAAAAGGGGTGAGGAGTTTGCCCTATAAAAAAGTATGAGAGACCTTTAATGAATTACCCTTTTAAGTAGTCTTATTAACTATATTTACTACTTATGCCATTCAAACATTTTCCTTTATATAATTAACATTTTATTCTCAAATATTTACTTTAAATGCCACTGAACCATTGAAGAGGTAACATAAGTAACACGAATTCATCATCTTTAACGGGGCAAGCTTTTATTGAGCCGAGTAGGGGTGTGGTCAAGCTCGGCTCATTAACTAAACGAGCTCATAAATTATGTTCAAGCATGACTCGTTTACTAAATAAACGAACAAGCTCGAGCTTTTAACGAGTTGAACTCAAGTAGTTCACGAGCACCCTGGTTCGATAACCACCCCTATCTATATTCCTTTTATTCATTCTACAAAGATTATATTCAACAAAATAGGAGAATAAAAGTTATATCTGTTTTGCTTTTCGCTTTCGTAAAAGACATTACTGATAAAAATACTACTCCACATCTCCAACCCAAGGCAATTAATCATATCTCGCAATTTCAGGTCAAGAGACAATTCAAACATGTTTCATTGATTTGTGGTTTCAGGTATTTCCACTCAACTTGCGATCTCTCCTTAATTGTTTGTCCCAAGAATTCTAGAAATCAAAGATTTTGATTTATTTATTTGTTAATGAAATCAGAGATTTTGAGCAACTTTGAGCAACGAGATCTACATCTCATAAGTTCGTTAAGTTATTGAATCTTTGTGATCTCATATAGTGCTTTAGAATTTCAGTTAATTAGACATTAAATTATTTTTTTGTCACTCTCATTTTTCTTTTTTATTGGCTCTTGTGCATAGCACGAGGTCTTGCTAGTATTACATAATTAGATTATAAAATGCAAAATTTGGGGACCACTCTATAAATAGAACCAGTTAGATGCTAAATTTGGGGGGCCATTATATAGATAAAACTAATTATATTTTTAATTTTTTTTATAATACTCATTATAATAAAAATAGTCAAAATATTATTTTTTGTTTGGGTCCCGCCCCAGGATCCACCCCTGACTCCTATTAAATATACAAATAAATAATTTATTTATATGATACGCGGATTACGCCTAAGAAAAAATTAATAAAAATTAACTTTTGTAAAAAAATCTAAAATATACTTATACAATAGGAGAAGAATGATACATGATCCGAACTATTGGCATGATTGGGAGTAAGGTATCAATACATGATTTAATTTTTTAGTATCTAATTTTAAAATTTGGTGTATTATTTTGTTTTGTTATTCTCTCGTTGGACTTACAGGTGAATATTTCAATCGGAATGCCTTTTTCTTTTTGGTAAACGTGGGTATCCTAGGCCCAGACTTAGACTAGTCCTACGTGATGCATAAGTAAACCACCAACACATACATATGATATTGAGGGGAGCCCAGATTTAATCTCAAGACCTCTGGTTTACGGTTCGTCCTTCGACCACTAGGCTACACCCCCGAGGGTTCAATCGGCATGCCTATTGGTAGTGGATCCTAAGTACCCCAATGAGATACTAGGGAGGTATGCAGAATTTGGTGCATGATAATAAAATTTATAAATTAATTAGGGTGCTGCTACGAGCACATGCAACACTATTTACTGACTGGACACCTTGTGAAAATCAACTTACTATATTTTCATATTTCAACTTTCTATGCGCACCTATACCCACCAAATCTGTAAACCCTTTCTAAAACCTCTTCTTCTAAAAACATCATCTTCTCCATCTTCTCAAGGAACATCGTATTCTCAACTTCTTCTCATCAAATTGGACCCTGCATCATCCTGTTGTTTGGACTTTAGTCCTGGTGGAGGTTTTATGGCCATGGGAAATAATGTTGGAAAAGTGTTATTGTACAAGTTGCATCACTACCCACATGCATAGAGTGATAGCAACCTGACACCGTCAATCTTTGTTGTTGGTTATCATTCAACGATATTCCTCCTGATCACGTATGTGAAGCATTATTTGTTGTACCTTTGGTGATTGATTCAAAATTAATTAAATAAAAGAATTAAATATTAATTTATTTAATTTTACTATAGCCATTAAAGGCTTTAATGGTAGGAAACGTTTTAAAAGTTTATTATCATAATTAGTCACTAATGTGGGCTTTAATGGTAGGAAACGTTTTAAAAGTTTATTATCATAATTATTAGTCACTAATGTGACAGTTTTAGAATTCCAAAAACCTATTTAGTTTTCTATATATATACTATGTAATGTCTCCTCAATTGTAAGAGAAAGAAAAAAAATATTAGAAAAGGGTTTTCTCAACTATAATATTTTCTTATGTTTGAGAATTTTTCTTTTGAGAGATTGCTGGATAAGAAACATAGTAAGGTGTGCGACTATAGGTTATGCACGCCTATAGTCAGGGTTAAATTTGTGTGGAGTTGTTGTATCCTGGAGGCATCGTGTCTGTCAACCCAGTGCATTTGTGGGGGGCGCGAAATGTCTTAAAGAAAGCGACGTGATCCGCGCCTCACTTCACATGAACTACCAATGTTCTAACAGTTTTTCAAGTGCAGGAATTTCTGGAATAAAAGTTACTATTTGTTCGAGTTCTTCAAAGACTGCAATTTGTGTTGGATAGCGATTTCAGGTAATTTACCCCTTTGGGAACAACATTATTTATCCATGTCCTGAAGGTAAGAACTGTTCCTGATCTTTGCTGGGTATCTTATTGAGTGAAGGTATATGACATCTTTTAGCCAGCAGACTATGCTTGATGTATTTTTTTTCTTGTTGAACTAATTCCAGTTTATTTGGAGCCATATCTTTTGATTAGAGGGTTGAATTGCTACCTGATTGTATTCTTACACTAGGGGGTGGAGCCTCTAGTATGAGAGGGTAATGAATTATCATGTTTTATGGTTTTAAGTTTAGAATGATGTATAAGTAGAAAGTTTATACGTATTTTTTTACTCTTGCTGATTTGTTACATTTTAATGGTGTCCAGTTAGTAAGTGATATATTTGGTGTCCAGTAAGTAAATAGTGGTATGCTCGTAGCAATACCCATCAATTATTTTAGCGTAAATAAAATTTGGGTGGTGCTAGGCACACTTCAATAATTACTTAAATACATCAATTTTATTTTGGTTAACTCAACTACACCGCAAGGCGACACGAAAAAACAAGATAAAACACCCAAAACCCTCATCATCTTCTTCTCAATGAAACCTTCTTCTTCTTAAGTGAAACCCGCAAAGAACGAGAATCAGTGATCAGAGCGGCTATTTAGAGCTATTTCAATTTCAAGAGGGAAAAGAAACTGAATGATAGAATAATCTTCCATTTCTCATAGGGACATGGACTATGGCCCAAAGGAATATAATTTTTTAAGGGAAGATTCAAGTCTATCTCGGTGAAGTAATGGACTCCAATATTCAAAGTCAAAAGCAAAAGCTCCCCTGAGCAGTTTGCATTTGAGATCTGTATGTGTTGGCCACATGAGAAAGTGACACACTCGTCGGTATCGACCTGTTTCGAGAGAATTCCTCTACCGGGTGCTTTCCTTTCTTCCCCATATCGGTGTTATCAAAGCAAAACATTAATCTCATTTTTAGGCAAACCCAATCGTAGAGAGAGAAAGGAGTTGCTGGGAGAGAGAGACGGGAGTTTTAGTTTTTCTATTTTGAAACGATAGATTATAGGGTACTGATACTTGTGTGGATGCGTTCCACTAGGCGGAACGCGTGCGCGCCCACAACCCACCATTTGTCTATTTTTTAATCTTTTTTAACCATGATTAAATATATTAACATGAGAATAAAAACCAAGGTTAGATGGATGACCCCTAGGGGTGGGTGAATCTTAACCACAGTTAATGAGTGTTAACTAACTTGAGGTTATTTTTCTAAAAACCAAGGTTAGATGAATGAACCCTAAGGATAAGTGAATCTTAACCATAATTAATGAGTGTTAACTAATTTGAGATTATTTGTCTAGAACCAAGGTTAGATGGATGAACCCTAGGGGTGAAGGAGTCTTAACCACAACTTATAAAAGTTAAAAGGGACACATGGCATCACATGGACGCGTGTGCGTTCCGCTAGGCAGAACGCATAAGCACAATCAATCATTCTCCTTTTGTATTTTGTGGTTGTCTTTTATTTTATGGAGAAAGATTGTTTGCACAGATATGTTCCGCTAGGCGGAACGCACACGTGTCCACAAGATGCCATGTGTCCCTTTGAACTTTTATAAACTGTGGTTAAGACTCCACCCCTAGGGTTCATCCATCTAACCTTGTTTTTAGAAAAATAATCTCAAAGTAGTTAACACTCATTAATTGTGGTTAAGATTCACTTATCCTTAGGTTTCATCCATCTAATCTTGGTTTTTAGAAAAATAACCTCAAGTTAGTTAACACTCATTAACTGTGGTTAAGATTCACCCACCCCTAGGCTTCATCCATCTTACCTTGAATTTTATTTAAATAAAATATATTAACCTCATGTTAATAAACTTAACCATGGTTAAAAAGATTTTAAAAATGGACAAGTGGCGGGCTTTGGGTACGCACGCGTTCTGCTAGGGTGGAATGTGTCCGTGCAAAGTATCAGTTCCCCAGATTATATATATATATATATATATATATATATATATATATATATATATATATATATATATATATATATATATATATATATTTGAAGTTAAGATATCATTTTAAAAACACCGTACAAAAGAGGAACCACCCCTATAGGGTCTCTGACCTCGATCAGGAAAAAAGCGGCTACAATCCCAGGCAGTTAACTGGCGAACATTGAAAAACCCCTGAGAACTTAAAGCCAACGTCGGGGCTGCAAGAAGATGCGCAAAACCATTCCGACGACGCGGAATGAAATCCACCAAACTTTGATGAGAGCGCAATAAATTGGCCTGGATATCCCTTACAATGGGACCAATTTCAGCTGAAGGAGTACAAAGAGGAGACATCACCTGTTTCACCAAAGTGCTCGCATCAGAGTGAAAGCAGACTGAGGTCTAGTTATGGGCTAAAGGAAACTCTGCCGCAGATCGAAGGGCCACCGCTTCAGCCACTAAAGGAGATCCCCCCATAAGACCTTGAATATGGCCACCTAAAAAGGTGCCTCTGAAATTTATGGCCACCACGCCAATTCCAGATTTTGCCCCTCTGGAAGAAGAGGCACCATCAGATGCTACCACAGTTCACTGCTGGGATTGAAATGATGCTTTAGGAGGAACCTCACCTTCAACAGTACGAGGACTATTAAGGCCCCCATTAGCACACGCCACTAAACCAAACCCCTCCTCCACTAATTAGACCGCTTTTGCTACTATATGGAGAATGGAGGGTCAAGTACCATTGTATTTGAGATCATTCCGAGCCTTCAAAATATGTCATACCAAACTAGCTATCATCGAAGGATTACGGATATTTGTCGGCTTATCTAAAGTGGCATCCACCCATAAATTCCACCACTCAGAAAGGGAATGAAACGCCTTAAAATCAGATCTACAAGCAAGAGGAGATCCCCACCATACCGCACGAGCAACAGTGCATTCTGTGAGCGCGGATTTCCATGACACTCAAGAGGAATGTAGTGTGGACCTATACCCTCACAGGTATGAAAGGTTATATTTAAGAGTCGCCACTTATTCATTCAAAATGGATAAGTCCTCCGGGTTTGGATAAGGTCTTGGTCTGCGAGTGAGATCAGGGTAAGGAGTTCAGTTAAGTCCGGGGAAGGTGTTAGGCATCCCGAAACTTTTGTTTTACAACGGTTTCGTACTCCCCAGGTATAAGCCAATTAAAGTTAATCTTATTCAAAATGTCGGAGTGTTTAAGTTAATACTAATCCAAGAAAGGAAAAACTAATTGGGGTCGAACCCGGGTTGGATTGCCTACGTACTCACAGGGTGAGATCAGACCGAACGTAATTCTAGCACGTGAGCCAATGCCGAGACTAGGGGCATGTCTGTGTGCACCAAGGGTGGCTAACATAGACTAGTCTGGTAGACTAGGGTTTGGTTGACCCAGGAGGGTCAAGTACAAGGTATAAGCCCGATGGGCTTAGGAGTAATCCGGTAGACTAGGGCAAAGTTTGGCCCAGGTTAGGGTTGCTAACCCGGTTATGCCAAACTAACCATGGTTAGGGTGTGAGATTAAGCCCAGCAGGCTAAGGCGGGGCCCGGTAGGCCGAAGATAACTCCGGTAGACTTGGTTTTTAGGCCCAGTAGGTCGTAAACCGAAAGTAACCACGGTTAGGGTTGCTAACTGGGGTTAATAGTGGTCTAACCTTTATTAGGATTGCTAATTAGGCTTAGGAATGGGCCAAGATCAGTTTTATGGTCCAAGATGATTTTAAAGGAGTTTTCCAAAATTTGTGGGGTTAAGGGGTGCTTAACCGTGGTTAAATATTAACCAGAGGTGCATTTAACCATAGTTAATGGTGTGATTAAGTCCAAGGTGGGCCCAGGGGGCTAGGCAGGGCCTAAAGTGGCCTCCTACCAGGCTTGGGCCCCTGCAAAAGCCCAAAATCAAAATAATTTTAATGTCGGTAATTGGATTACCGACATTTAAAACTATATTTTCAACTTAGGTTTGCACACTGTTAACTAAGGTTAGAGGGTAACCCTGGGTGATCTGAAATCATGAGATTGAAGAGAGGACTCCAGTGAGGAGTTTGAGCTTGGTGTGGGCCCTAGGAGGTGCCTGGAGTGGGCTCCACAGAGGTCCAAATGTACTGTACATGAAAGTGCAGATTGGCGGTAGATGGTTTACCGCCAATGCCAAAATAGGCAAATAAAAGACCGCCACTCTGCACAATTCTACTTTTTCATGGATTTAACCATGGCTAATGAGATGAGACCACCCTGGAAGGACCAAGGTGAGTTAAGGGAGATCTCAGGGGTTCAAACCAGGCCCTGGACATGGATTATGGCCTACCTAAATTGGCTAACCGGGGCTGGAACAGTAAAGGCCATGAATGACGGTACTGTGTTTATCGTTATTCCTGGTTTTGCTCAAAAACCTGGTTCTTGTCTATGGCGCTGTGCATAGAGGTGACCAGGGGTTCCCTCATGATTTGAGGGACCCCTAGAGGGTTTGTGGTGGTCTACAATGCTCAGTGGAGATGGGTATGCCCGTAGGGGTTCCTCACACTTATGAAGAAGGTGGGGAGAATCTCCTATGTTGGGTTTGAATCAAATGCAAGCAACAACAATGAATAAAAACGTCCTTTGGAGATGACCAAGGGCTCACAGTAGTTCAAATAAAAGAAAAAAAGTGGGGAGGGGCAGGGCCCTACCTTGCTCTGCTCTTTAGCCGAGTCTGGTACTACGACAATGGTAGTGGTACTGCGGTGGGGATGCTACACAGGCAAAGGGACTGCTTCCTAAGCTGTTATGGTGTCCTGGGATCAAGACAAGGGGGTTGAGGAGGGGTGAACTTAGGCTTTTTGCAACAGGGGTTCACCTAAGGAAATTTGCAGACTCGTTTACAGTTGAGGGAGTTGAGGTTTTATAGAAGAGAGCTCTAGGGGACCTAAGGGGGATTAAAAGGAAGGGGAGAACATGGTTGGACCCTCTGGAGGTCGAGTGAGGGCTGTGATGGGAGAGTGGAGTGGATGGTGGAGTGTGCAGGGGATCTGCAGACTGCAAAACTCGAGCTTGTCAAACCAAGCTAATTTGCAATTGGCGGTAGACCATCTACCGCTAATAAGAAAATTTTAAAAGAATGGGCCTAGCCTATACTCACTCAGGCTTTGGGGTTTTGACTTTTGGTTTTTGGGCCTAAATCCGAGGTTCATGCCCTAGGGGCCATGGATTTTAGGGTTTAAACCCTAAGGGCTCTAGGGCCAGGCTAGGGCTCGGATTAGGATAACCTAGGGTTAGGGTTTTGACATAGGATTTGCACTAGGGTTTAACTAGGGTTGAGTCCTAAGACTAACTAGAGGCTTACCTAAGGTTTAGGGGACTCGGCAGGGGGTAACCATGGTTAAAAAGGTCTTAACCATGGTTAGACATGAGTGTAAAAATTGGGTGCTTACATATTCCACCACCAACAAATGAGCAACCGATTCCACCTGTTGGGCACAAAACAGACAAACGGGGTCTATTGGGATATGTTTCTTAGTGACATTATCATGAACGGCCACCGCATTATGAAGGCACTTCCAGATAAACCAGGCTACCTTAGGAGGTATAGGGAGCTTTCACAAAATTTTCCAACAATTCGGATGGTGTACAGAAGAAGAACTAGGAGCTCGGGCCTTCCTTAAGGGATGAAGAGACATAAAGAGGTGGTAAGCCAATCTCACTATAAATTTCACTGAACTAGTATGATGCCATATGAGTTGATCTTCATGGACAAGATGTGGAATAGGAATCTTACGAATGGCTAAATCTTCCTCGGCATGCAGCACTTGGGATAATCGAGCAAGATCCCACAACTTCAAGCCCAGCTCGATAAAATCGATCACTTTAGTCCAAAGACAGTCAGAGGGCTGAGTGGAGTATAGCCTAAAACCAAAAAGGGATGGGATCCACCTATCTTCCCAAGCCTTAATAAACTGTCCTGATCCAACCCTCCATCGCAATCCGGAAGAAGCACTTGACGACCCGATAGAATACTATGCCATGCCCAGGAGGGCTTGTGCCCCACTTTTGTAGTGAGAAAGTCAGTGTGGGGAAAATAGATGCTCTTAACCAGACGAGCCCAATCTAAATCCGGGTTGGATAAAATGTTCCAACCCTGTTTGGCTAGAAGAGCCAAGTTGAATGCTACAAGATGACGGAAACCAGCTCCCCCAACGACCTTACTTTGACACATAATTTTCCAGCTAACCCAATGGGTTCGTGGATCATCCTGGTCCCACCAATATTTAGCCGCCTTGGATTCAATATCATTACATAAGGTCACTGGCAATTTAAAAAAGCCCATGGCATAAGAAGGAACAGCCTGAAGGACCGCTTTTATGAGAATTTCCCACCTGGCTTTGTTGAGAAATCTACCTCGCCAACTACTAATCTTTACCATCACTCTATCTCGAATCTTAGCAAACATGTGAGCTTTAGATCTCCCAAAGACTAAAGGCAAACCGAGATAAATCCCTGGATTATCCATAAGACGCATGTGAATGGATCGAGAAAGCAGCTTTTGGAATTTTCGAGGAGTATTCATGCTAAAAATCAAACCGGATTTAGAGTAGTTGATGAGCTAACCTGAAAGCTGAGAATACTTGGAGAGCACATTATTCAAAGTTTGAACTTCTTCCAGATTTGCTTTGCTAAATATAATGCAGTCATCCGCAAACAACACATGAGGTATAGACGGGCATCGTCGTCAAAGACGAAGAGCGGAGAGCAGACCTTTATCCTCTGCCTCTGCCAGAAAATGAGAGAGACAATTAGAAGCTAGAATGAAAATAAAGGCCGAAATAGGATCACCTTGCCAGCTTAACCCGTGCGAGGGAGTGATATAATACTTAGCTTCTCCATTGATCAAGACGGAATAACGCACCGTGCTGATACATTGCATCATCAACCCAACCCATCTATCTCCAAAGCCCAAACTCTGAAGCACCTTTTCTACAAAAGACCATTTAAGCCTATCATAGGCCTTGTTCAAATCGAGCTTCATGACCATTAAATAATCTAATTTTCTGTTTGCCCCTTTCATATGATGAAGAATTTCAAGAGTTACAAGAATACTTTCGGAAATGCTATTATTAGGAATGAAAGCATATTGATTAGATTGAACAAGATTAGGCACAATATGTTTCATACGGTTAACAAGAACACGAGACATAATTTTATACAAAACATTACATAACCTGATAGGCCGGAAGTCCCCCAAGTGTCCAGGCATAGCTTTCTTAGGGATGAGAGTAATATGAGTGAAATTTACCTCATGGAGAAGAAAACCACTGTTGAAGAAACTCTTAGTAGCCACAATGACATCCCGCCCAACAACATCCCAGCAATGATGGTAGAACAGGCTCGGCATTCCATCAGGGCCAGGGGCTTTGGTAGCTCCAATTTCAAAAGCGGCACTTTTGATTTCAGCATCCTCTAAAGGACGGATCAAGTCCATGTTCATCTCAGTCGTAACCTTATGAGGAAGAGTAGAGAAATCCTCCTCAGCAAAGGTGGGATTTGACGAAGAATAAAGGGATTGAAAATGATGAAGAATGCTTTACTTCACCTCAGCCGGAGTTTGCCAAAAAGATCCATCCTCCGAACACATGCACTTAATTCTATTATGAGTTCTTAATAGAGCAGAACTATCTCTTGCCACAGATCTTCTGGACCACCAAAATATTTGTGGTACTTGTAACACATTATATAGAGTTTCCAAAGATTGGATGGATACAACTCATAGACTTCCAATTACGGTTGTGTGGTATCTCTAGGATACTGGACACCCACATGATAAAGTTAATGTGTTACAAGTACCAAAAATATTTTGTGGTCTGGAAGATCTGTGGCAAGAGATAGTTCTGCTCTATTAGTTCTATGCTGTAATGTAGATGGATGAAAGTACTTAGTATTGCAGTTGCCCTCTCGAAGCCACTTGATGCGGGAACGCTGAGCCCATAACATCTCCTCCTACTTTTATACAAGGTCCAATTCTTGTTGAAAGAGCAACTCTTCTTCCAGATGACCTGGGTGGGGAGCAAGACTTTGAAGGTTCCCAATCTTCATAAGAAGCTCCTCTTTCTTCTTCATAACCGATCCAAATGATTGAAAATTCTAGCTCTTAAGAGCCTGCCGAGTGAAATGAATGTTTCTACAGAAATTAAACATGATGGACCCTTGATTCTGAACACACCATACCTTAGCAACTGTTTCGATACAGCCCGGGCGAGTGGTCCACATTGACTCAAACTTAAAGGGTACGCCAACCTCTCCGCTTCATTAATTGTAATGTAAGAATAAGGGGACTATGATCTGAACTGACCATCGGCATATGATTGACAGTAGCATTAGCAAAACGAAATCTCCAATTAGCAGAACAAAGGGCTCTATCCAACCTCTCTCGAACATTGGCTCTACCCGACCTTTTATTGGACCATGTAAACAGGTTCCCTTTAAAACCCAAGTCCAGCAGCCCATGTGCCTGAACAAAACTCGCAAACACTTCTAGTTGAACGGGAGTCTTCTGTATCCCACCTTCCTTCTCAAAATGAAATAGGATTTCATTGAAGTCACCGAGCCAGAGATGGTGATTGCCTTTAGGGCTAGAATGATCAAGGTCCCCCCAAAATCCTAGCCTGTTTGTCTCTACCGGGGGACCGAAAACAAGAGAAAGGTACCACGATTCAACCCCAGCTTGTTCTTTCACACTCAAATGAATAACGTTTTCTTTGCACTGAATTATCTCCACCTGCCAAGGTTGCCTCCACAAAACACAAAGACCTCCAGCTCGCCCCAAGGAATTTACGACCACAATTTCATCGAACTTTAACTTGACTTTCCACCTCTGCATCACTATTCACTTGCTTTTGTCTCCATGAGAAAAACAAAATCGGGCATATTACACCGGATTAGCTCGTGAAGAGCTCTAACTGTTGAGGTGGCTCCAAACCCCAACAGTTCCAACTTAGTAGCGTCATAGCGATTAGAGGTGCTGAACCTCGTCAGCCACCTCCGAGGGAACAAGGGTAAGGTCTGAGGTAGTATCAATTTGAAGGTTACCTGCAGACTTGATTCTCGATCCAAGATGAAGAGCAAATTGATGGGATTTTTGCTTCTTAGCCGAAGTTGAATATGGGTGGAGGAGATGTCCATAGCACCGCCTCTTCTGGGAGAGTGTCCAGTGTATCCGAGAAGGAGCCAAACTCCTACCTTGTTGAATTGGATTGCTTGAAGTTGAGGTAGGAAGGAGAGGGCTTTGGGCCAAAGGTCCTGGAATATGAGACAGATTAAGGGAGCAGAGTGTCACGGGCAATTTACGTTGCCAGGTAAATCCCGTGCGGCACTTGATCAATTCGTTGATCAAGTCAGCCTACTCAAACAGTTACCTAAGAACAAGAGTAAAGCACACCACAATGCACAAGAAAGAAGCAAAGATCAATATTATTGCATGAAGGGAAATGTTACAAGACACTATACAGATACTGGAAATAAAAGACACTAGGGGAGCAGGTGATCAAAGATGGTGCAAAGACAACCCACTCAAGTGAACTACCACCTCCCCTACAAGGTGAAAAATAAACCTTTTACCCTTTGGCAGAAGGAAACATCCTATGTGCTGGTGGAGTCATACTCCCTTATTACAAAAATGTCACTAAGACTTTGGCGACTAAACTACCCCTTTTACAATAGATCAAAAGACATACAAAAATAGTGCCACCACCAAGGCCATGCAAACATTGCTGGACGAATGGTCGTGACACACTCCCCCACTTGTTAAGTTGACGCCCTCGTCGACTTGTTCGCTAAGTATTCTTCAATCTTATCTGCGAAGGGGAGAAGGGTGACGCCTAGTTCCCAACTAGCTTCGGCGTCGGATAGCCCTTTCCATAGTACCAAATACTCCATGTGCGCGGGCCTGGTCGGTGATGCTTGGACATGACGATCCGTAACAATACGTTCAACTTTTCTTTGGGGTACGGTCGTTACTGTAGCTGCAGGCCGGTTCGGAGTTTTGCGAGTGGGGTCTTCCTTGTCTGCATTATACGGCTTTAACACACTGGCATGAAAGACCGGGTGATATATGCGAAATGACTCAGGCAGTTTCACCCTGTAGGAGACTTTTCTGATCTTTTCAGTGACAGGAAATGGTCCTTCGTACTTGCGAACTAGGTTCTTGTTGCCTTTACGAAAGAACTTCAAGTTAACTGGATTTAGCTTTATCAACACTAAGTCTCCCACCTTGAACTTATCTTGCCTCCTCTTTGGATCTACAAATTTCTTCATCCTTTTAGCAGCTTTCTCAAAGTAAGCTCGGGCAATCTCTGCATTTTTGTTCCACTCTTTGGCAAACTTGTATGCGCTGGGGCTGGTTCCTTGGTAACCGACAACGACTGTATGAGGCGTTAGTGGTTGTTGCCCGGTTACTAGCTCGAATGGGTTCTTGTTGGAAGAAGAGCTTTGTTGTAAGTTGAAGCAAAATTGAGCGACATCGAGCAAGTTCACCCAATTCTTTTGATTGGCACTGACAAAGTGCCGAAGGTATTCTTCAAGGAGAGCGTTAAAACGCTCGGTTTGGCCATCAGTCTGAGGATGACTACTTGTTGAGAAGTTGAGCTTGGTCTCGAGAAGTTTGAACAATTCTGACCAGAACTTTCCCGTGAACCTTGAGTCCCTGTCGCTCACAATGTTCTGAGGCACACCCCAGTATTTCACAACATTCTTCATGAACAAGTAAGCTGCTTCCTCTGCTGAGTAGTGCAAAGGTGAGGGGATGAAAGTAGCATATTTTGAGAATCTGTCGATCATCACCAGGATCGACCCAAACTCCCCCACTTTTGGCAAGGCCGAAATGAAGTCCATGGAGACACTCTCCCATGGTCCCCTAGGGATAGGTAATGGCTCCAAGAGCCCAAGAGGCCTATTCCTTTCCACCTTATCTTGTTGGCACACAAGACAAGTCTTCACATATTCTGCAACATCATCTCGCATACGAGGCCAGTAGTAACCCCGTTCTAGCAAGGCATATGTGCGACGCCATCCCTGATGGCCTACCCAAAGAGTATCATGACACTCTTTTATAAGATCCTTCCTTAGGTCCCCCATCCTTGGGACAAAGATGCGGCTTCCTTTTTTGTAAAGAAGTCCATCGTTGATCCAGAAGCGACGAGTCTTGCCACTTTCAACTAGTGGCCAAATTACCTTCGCCTGGTGATCGGTCTTCAACCCTTCACGGATCTTATCATGCATGGTAGACTGCACCCGTTGCACACTCCTATGCATCACTTTCTTTAGGGCCGCAAGTTCCGTTTTGCGACTTAAGGCATCGGCAACATTGTTGTACTGACCCGGTTTGTACTCTAACTCAAAGTCAAATTCCGCTAGCAACTCTTGCCAGCACGCTTGCTTGGACGTGAGCTTCTTCTGCGTCATGAAGTGAGACACGGCAACATTATCGGTCTTCACCACAAATTTCGATCCAAGTAAGTAATGCCTCCACACCCGAAGGCAATGCACCACGGCAAGCAACTCTTTCTCTTGAGCCGTGTAGCGACGCTCCGCTTCAGATAATTTCCGGCTCTCATAAGCAACCGGATGTTCTTCTTGCACCAACACTCCTCTGATAGCATAGTCTGACGCATCAGTCTGTACTTCAAAAGGCTTCACTAAGTCTGGTAGTACAAGGACAGGTTGTTGGGCCACGGTAAGCTTCAGTCTCTCGAAGGCTTCCTGGCACTCCCTTGACCATACCCAAGCATGCTCCTTCTTAAGTAGGTCAGTTAATGGTGCTGCAGCTGCTGAATAACCTTTAATGAACTTACGATAGTAATTCACAAGGCCTAGGAAAGACCGCAGCTCGGTGGTAGTCGTAGGTGGCTCCCACTCTTGAATAGATCGGATCTTATCCTCCTCCATTCTCACTTTTCCTTCGCCCAACACATGGCCAAGGAAACTAATGCGCTCATGCGCAAATGAGCACTTCTCCTTCTTCACGTACAATTGGTTGTCCTTTAACAAGGCAAACACCTTTTGCAAATGCTCAACATGCTCCTCAAGAGTTGAGCTATACACCGCAATATCATCCAAATAGACCACGACGAACTTGTCCAGGAACTCATGGAATAGCTGGTTCATCAGTGTTGAGAAGGTAGCTGGTGCGTTGGTAAGACTGAAAGGCATCACCATGAATTCGAATGCGCCATATCTAGTCACGCAAGTCGTTTTAGGTTCGTCGACCTCCGCGATGTGAACTTGATAGTAGCCTGACCGCAAATCAAGCTTACTGAAGTACTTAGCTGTCCCAAGTTGGTCGAACAAATCGGTAATCAACGGGATGGGATACTTGTTCCGCACGGTCAACTTATTTAACGCTCGGTAATCCACGCAAAGCCTCAGACTCCCGTCATGCTTGCGCTGGAAGAGGATTGGTGCCCCAAATGGTGCCTTGGAGGGGCGAATGAAGCCTGACTCCAAGAGATCATCAAGTTGCTTCCGAAGTTCTGCGAGCTCCGGAGGGGCCATACGATAAGGGGCTTTCGCAGGCGGCTTAGCCCCGGGAACAAGTTCTATCTCATGATCAATTGTTCGACGTGGAGGGAGAGACTTTGGCAACTTGTCGGGCATCACGCTAGCAAACTTTGCCAACACCTCGGTCACTTCCTTCGGAACTGGATCCTGCTCTAGTTGAGACTCTCCCCTCAACGTAGCCAAGTAAGTCATCTCTCCCTTCTTCAACCCTTTCTTAAGCTGTAGGGCTGAAAGCATCTTCTCTCCACTTTTGCTTGCCAGTGTTGGAATCATACATGGAGAGTCACCGAAGATGCACAACGATCGCAGGTACGGCATTGGTACGGCCTTAGATTCATGCAAGAACTCCATCCCCACAATGACCTGGAAGTCATCCATGGGAATCGCTGTTAAGTTGGTCTTTCCTGTCCAAGCTCCCACTTCAATAGGCACCCCCTTGGCTACCCCGTGAATGGGCTTCGCTGCTGAGTTCACGGCTTTGATGCGACTTGAATCTTTCTCCAGCTTTAATCTCAGTCGCTTAGCTTCTCCTTCCGCAACAAAGTTATGTGTCACCCCCGTATCCACCATGGCCCGGGTGGCCTTCCCATTGATCTTCAAATCAACGAACATGAGCCCTTTTGACTGTGGTGCTTTCTCATCACCCTGAGTCTTAAGAGCATTTAGCAACCTGATGGCTCCCATCCTAGGCTGCTCTTCCTCATCCTCATCACTCTCGGACAGCTCCTCGTGCATAGCCGAGTTACTCACTGATGCCTGTAGGGCATTGAGGGCTTGTTTCTACGGACAAACTGCTACTCGATGTGGTCCACCACATAAGAAGCACTGCATTGGCTTCGAACCCGAACCCTTTGAGGTTGAAGCTTCTTTGGTCGACCCAGACTTGCCATTGCTATGCTTCTTCCCATTTGATGGTCGGGAAGATTTATTGTGGCTAGTATGGGTCGAGGTCGCCTTCTTCTTGTTAGGGTCATTTGTGGAGTAGTCATTCAGACGCTCTGCTGCTGCTTGTGCTGAAGCTAAGTCTTGAACACGTTGTCTCTGCAACTCGGTCTGTGCCCAAGGTTTCAATCCCTCCATGAAGTAGAACATCTTGTCTTTCTCGGACATGTCCTTGATGTCTAGCATGAGGGCCGAGAACCGCTTCACATATTCACGTACTGTGCCTGTCTGATGCAACTGTCGCAAGTTCCTCCTAGCGATATACTCCACGTTCTCGGGCAAGAATTGGGCTTTTAACTCCCGCTTCAAGTCCGCCCAAGTATCCACGATGCATCTCCCATTCTGAATGTCATCGTATCGTGTACGCCACCACAACTTGGCATCACCTGATAGATACATTGTTGCTGTTGAGACCTTGGCTTCCTCTGATTCCTGTCTCACGGCTCGGAAGTACTGTTCCATGTCGAACAAGAAATTCTCAAGCTCTTTTGCATCTCTCGCACCACTGTACGAGCGAGGCTCTGGCACCTTCACTCGACTGTATGTCTCAGTAGGGCCCTGAGGGTGCGAACCAACTGCCATGGTAAGCACATTCAACCGGTTTGAGAGCTCCTCAATCTTGGCCTGGAGAGCATCCACTGTCCCCTTCACGTCCTCGGTCAAGGTCTCTACTGATCCGGCCAATTCCTGGTGTCCTTGTTCCATGTTGCTTACTCGGTCCTCCATTTGTACCATGGTATGCAACATCCCATCAATCTGTGCTGTCTGGGCTTCCAAATCATCCAGATGATCCTTGTTAGTACGCGCTCCTGTCCCCTGTGCCATGTCTTCTAGCCTTGAATACACGGTCACGACCTTGCTCTGATACCAACTGTCACGGGCAATTTACGTTGCCAGGTAAATCCCGTGCGGCACTTGATCAATCTGTTGATCAAGTCAGCCTACTCAAACAGTTACCTAAGAACAAGAGTAAAGCACACCACAATGCACAAGAAAGAAGCAAAGATCAATATTATTGCATGAAGGGAAAGGTTACAAGACACTATACAGATACTGGAAATAAAAGACACTAGGGGAGCAGGTGATCAAAGATGGTGCAAAGACAACCCACTCAAGTGAACTACCACCTCCCCTACAAGGTGGAAAATAAACCTTTTACCCTTTGGCAGAAGGAAACATCCTATGTGCTGGTGGAGTCATACTCCCTTATTACAAAAATGCTACTAAGACTTTGGCGACTAAATTACCCTTTTTACAATAGATCAAAAGACATACAAAAATAGTGCCACCACCAAGGCCATGCAAACATTGCTGGACGAATGGTCGTGACAAGAGGCCAAGCTGGGCCTACCATTTGTTGCAAAAAGGGTTCAACCCCGTGGCTCCGAAGACCCAAGCCCAAGAAAATGTTGGGAGGGCTGGAAATCATCGGGTCGGAAAGCTGAATCCGGATAAACCATTGGGTTTAAAGCTGGGAGGTGCCATCGGGTTGGTTGAGATGCTAGTGAGACCGCAAAGGGCCGAGAACACACCAAAACCATGCGTGCGTGAAATTTTAAGATCCGTACATCACACATGCACGATCTTAGTGGGATCTCGGCCCTTTACGGTCTCAGTAATAAAGTCCGGAAATGAAAAGGGAGTGGGATTTTGGATGGGAGTGAATCTCGAGTAATGATGGTAGTAGATGCGGTGAACTGGCATGAAGTGTCAATCAGCATGAAGTGTCTAACAGAGACGGAAGGGTCTAGGTCGCTTCTTTTGTTCGAGAGACACTTGGCAGAATCAGGTTGAAAGAAAGATGTTTTTTTCGTCTTTTTATTGTTTAACTTGGAAGTTCAGGATGAATGTTGTACTTCAGTACAAGTTGGGGTCCCGTAGCACCACCCTAAAATTTTATGAATTTTAATGTAAAGCAGAAAAGCCCTCAAAAGATTTTTTTTATTTTCTTCTTTCTTTTTCGAAGCATTTCTTTGACCGAGAAAACTAAAAGCCAAAGAAAAACATTTCTTCCTGCTCCATAGGACACATCTCCTCTGCAAAGAAAAAGAGCAGAGAAAGAGAGGGCAAAATAACGTAAAAAACTCTAACCTCCCCTCGGGCAGCCATTAATGGCGGCAACAAAGCGTATAGGTCCTCGGACGAGCTCAGATAGAACGGATAAAAGGGTTTGGCTCTATCTGATTTTACTCACCCTTCAATACGGAGCACAACCCTTGATTTCCAAACGCTTCATCAGGTAATTTCTTTCTCTCTATTACTGTTCTTTCATCTTTCGATTACCCAACACTGTAATAGTTCCAATTGCGTTCGAAAATGGTGTTATTTTCACCACGCATTGCTGCCTTGCTGTACTTTTGCACTTCTCGTTGTAATACCTTAATGATTCTTTAATGGAAAATTAGGGTTGGCATTTTTTGTTCAATTGGTTGCTATGTGAACTTTTTAGATTATTTGGCTTGGATCAGTGACCACCAAAAAGAGTTGAAATTTGAAAAGAAGGAAAAATGATCATTTCTGGTTTGGATTGTGGTTTCAACAGCCGTGATTGGATTTTGACTCGCCCAAGTTGACTCAGTGAGTTGTATGAGTTTGACTTGGTTTTTGAACCTGAGCCTGTGAAGTTATAATTCGAGATTTGGGTATTGATTGAGGTGGGCTAAATGGCAACTGTTGTTCATGTTAAGGGGAATCGGAAATTGGTATTTTGGATGAAACAACCTGTGATTTTATCTTCCTTTTCAACTTATGCTAGCCCTCTCCAATAACTCTATGCCACCTTGAATGCATCATGTTGTGATGCTATGGATGTAGTTGCAGATTACCACCATTCATCATATGAGATTACATTGTTAGAGTCCACAATGTTAGTTTTAGTTGGAAGTTATTTCAACACTTGAAAGTGAATAATTTCAACCAACGTCGGAGCACCTCTTGGAAGAACAAGAACTCCTTTGATCTATTTTTTTTTTTTAACATAGTTACAGGAAATTTCTACTTAAGGTTTACTCCCGATTATTGCAGTCACAACTGATTACAAAATAAGCGCTATCTTGAATAAGCGCAGTCATGAATAATCTTGTTTGGTTAGCACTGAGGGTTTCTAGCGTACTTTTGGTGATGTAACTCCATATTGCATACACCTATTTTAGGTGGATTTTGAAGACCGATTAGGTTTTCCCAAGACAAGGTAAATCGCTTTGAGTGCACTCTATTCACATTTTTAATACAAATAGGTTTTAATGATATAATTTCATGAAGATGCATCAAATTCTGCATCCCCACATAATTTTAGGGACTCAAATTAGACTTGGAGATAAAATTTTGGGAAAATGGTAAATATCCAAATTTCTTAAATTCAACCCCCAACTTTAATGTCCCATTTGAATATTTTAGGTGTTAATTGAATGCACATGCACTCGATCTACAACATGGTCTAATTAATTTTAGTTTTGGGGAAGAAAATTATTATTTAAATTTTAATTTTAAAAAAATAATTAAAATGTATTTTGTTGTACATATCATACTAATTTTGAAAATATGTAGGTTATAGCTATATCATATATGTTTGTATATAAGTTACTTATGTGATAATACTCTAGAGTCTAGACCCATTCTACAAGTTGTCTGTTTAAATTTTTTTGAAATTATTTTTATTTTATTAATATATTTAAAAGTTATTTTAAAATTTTATTAATTATAAATTGTACAATAATTAGTCAAATAATCCTACTCATTTATCATGATACTGAATGATTATGGTGATGAGTCTTATTGATATGGAACTATATGTATTCTTGGTATGGGCAAGGTCATTGGTCTTCTTACATGATTGCATTTGCAATTGCAGCTAAGTACCCAGACTACCAACACGCAACAATTAGGAGTGTTTGTGGGTATTGATGCCCGACGATATAGCAGTATATCTAGGAGTGTACTAGTTGGTACCAGAGTACATTTCTTCAGCTTAATACTCATTATCAAGAGCAGTAGCTTCGTCAACCTTCTCGTTGAGACATTGGTGATGATTTCGAGCCAAATTGGAGCTCTACTTGATTATGAGTTATGAACTTTTTTATGGGATACATTATTATACAACTCATTTATAAGCACATTTGATTTTACAGTTTCGGACAAGGCATGCCACTTGACATGATTCTTGTATTTGATACTCCATATGTTTCTATTTTTTTATGTAATGGGTTATGAATATATATTATACTTTAGTTATTCATTTTCTAAAGTTTTATATTAGATTTCCAACATTTATTTGATATTTCTTTAATTTACAGTGTTTCATTGGACTTCCTTAAACTTCCTCGAAATGTTCGCATCCTAAGTGACCCAAGTTTACAGCACCACTGAAGTTTAAATTCTTGCCCGCTTGAAGTTACTAAGTTTTTGTGTAAACAAAAGAAAGATACTCCTGTTCATCCTATTTCTGCTTCCTGTTACTGTAATAACTGTTTATGGATACAAAATGGATACGTGGTTCTAAGTCCTAATACATTGTTTTGGTTAAATATTCCACAGACAAGAAGTTATTGTGACTTCATCTGTTTTGACATGTGAGCTAGCAAAGGTGATTCCACTATTTTGTGTGTGTGTGTGTGTATATATATATATATATATTAAAATTTATGGCCCCACATATATTCAAATGTATAATTTTCCCTTTTGTTCTGCAGGTTTTTTGTGCCCTATATCTCATTGCAAAAGAAGGTACTTTGAAAAGTTTATTCAATGAATGGACTTTGGTTGGTTCATTGACTGCATCAGGCCTTCCAGCAGCTATTTATGCACTGCAGAATAGTCTGTTGCAGATTTCTTACAAGAATCTCGATTCACTTACATTCTCAATACTCAACCAGACGAAACTGTTCTTCACCGCTCTGTTTACGTATATAATATTGAGGTACGTGCTCGAAGCTGTAGCTGGTTTACAGAAGTAATTGGCCTTTCATTGATATTCTTTAAAATTGATGCAAGACAGTTTTACCCTTATAGTAGATGGTATAGTCCCCTGCTGACTGTTTACATGTTTTATGTCGATTGTTCACCTCTTATATGAGTCCCAGACAAAAACAATTCGCCAACAGGACGATGGTAATGGTAGGAACATGAGGTTTTTTTTTTTTTTTCTTTTTCTCTATTTTGTGGACTGTCCCATTGCTTTTAAAACCATCCAAAACAACAAACTAATAGGATGGATAGGATCATCTAGCTAGTGACTCTGGACTATTGTCCACCCAAAAGGTGGCTTATCAATGAGAGCCTGAATCGGTACGTGCACTTGTTGGGCGGATGGTTGCCAATTGTATAGTTTATGATTTGTTATGAGACTGACCGGAACTTATTTATTTTATTTTTGTGTGCACACATGCTTTGGTTTGAGGCTGTTTGCAATATATTCCATCTTATTTATTGAAGAATAAAGAGGTTATACCACCTTGGTAAAAAGTGCATTTACTTGGTGGCTGATAGCCCAACAAAGGAACTTCATTTAAGAATAAACAAGAAAATTGAGGGAAAATATCTATTATGCATAAAGTGATCCTTGAAGCCCTTTCTTTAGCAAGGGATATCTATCACCGAATTGGCACTTCTATGAATATGGATAGCTACACACTAGATCAACATTATCCTTAAGATCTTTGACATAGTCAATTATGCTAGCTAGCCCCATCAATGTCATGCCTTGCCCGATACCTAAGAATCACATTAGGAAGACCCCCATTCAATTTCCATATGCCTGGAAAAAGAAGCTTGATAGACCCGCAAATCCACTGACACAACAAGATACTCATCTTCACTGGAATCTTGTATGTGCACTGGCCCAAAATTTTTCAAGGTTCCTTTGTCCCTAAGCAAATTGCTAATTCTGGCTGGAATTGGGTTACCAAAAGAGAAACCATCAAAATTTAGTTTGATTTTCCCCAGATTAGGCTTCTTCCAAAATGGTTGACCAAGTTCTCTCCTGAAAGTTTAAGGATATTTGATTAAATTATACCTGGAAATACATTCTCAATGGAACTTACCTTAAGCACACATGCCTTCTTCATTTGAAATGCCTATTTTTCAATATTTCGTGCATGAACATGTGCCCCCATTTTCTATGTTGAGGTTGTTTGTTTGCTATTGTACAAGTTCCTCCAGAAGCTCATGGTTCGGACACATTGTGGTGGGTCATGACAATTTATGGCGGTGGATGGAGCTTTTCTGTTATCATTGGTACATAATTATGTATCAAGGCCACTTGATTTTTGTTAAGAAAATTGAGCCAGTTAGTTCAGACTTCAGAGAATTTCTGAGGTCTCTGACAATCCTTTGCCTTTCTGGTTCAATCTGCAGGCAGAAGCAATCAGTTCAACAAATAGGGGCCCTACTCTTATTGATAATTGCTGCTGTTCTTCTAAGCATTGGTGAAGGCTCTGGCAGAGGTTCCAGTGGCAGTAACCCTGACCAAGTTTTATTTCATGGAATTGTTCCTGTCTTGGTTGCTTCTGTACTCTCAGGCCTGGCTTCTGCTCTATGTCAATGGGCTTCCCAGGTGAGTCAGGCTAGTTCTCTAATTCCAAGGAATATCCCCTTAGCCTCGGCGATTCTTCCCTTTTCACTTTTGTTTCCTTTATTTCAGGTGAAGAAACACACGTCGTACTTGATGACTGTAGAAATGTCGATTGTTGGAAGCCTGTGCTTGTTTGCAAGTACCTACAAGTCTCCAGATGGAGAAGCCATCAGACGGCATGGATTCTTTTATGGTTGGACTGCATTAACTCTGGTACATGGTCTCTATCATTACTTGACGTTTTACTTTAGAGGGAGACAAAGGATGCCAATTGGTGTGCCCATAAGGGTGGCCTACCAACAGCATGCTGGTATATGTACATGTAGGAGCAAGGCCCACCATTAAATGGGTCCAAACAATAGAAACTTTGTAGGCGAGTATAAGTTGACACTGTCAGACCATAGTAACCATCTTTTATAGAAAATTTTGGACCCCCTTATCATTTCTAGCTATTCAATAGAAACTGATGAATCGTCATTATCATCTAATCTGGTCGACTCTGACAAAAGGATATCCAAGGTGGCAGAATACATAATGACGGATCTAACCTCACTACATGTGTGCCTCATGGACCAAAGTATTGGTGTGTTGTTGCCTTGTTGGTAAATCATCCATGTGGTGTTTCTCTCTCTCTCTATCTCTCTCTCTGCTGTGCTCGAAAATCCTTGTAGTAATCCTAAAGGTACATTGGACTTCCTTTTATTCTTTTACAGTTGGTCATACTTTTAGTGTTTGAGCTAAACACTTACCTTGTTAGTTGTTTCCTCTTCACTTTTAGCACCATAATAAGTTGGGCTTCTGTGTTTTATATCTCGAGTCAGATAAAGGGATCTTAGGCATGTTCATTACTTCCACAGTTGCACTGATTAACTCTGAATTGGAATGTGGATTATATCATTATGCAACACTTTAAATGTGTGCCTGTTAGTTCGCAAATTTTTGTTTTTGTTTTTGTTTTTTGGAGTTCAGTAGTTTATTCGTTATTACTGATTGATATCCATGAAAGTTTATTCATTAATTGTAGAATCATATGTTGAAATCAAATTTTAAAGGCTGTGTAACCTAAAATAAAAGATCCATAGTATATATCATTGTTGAGAATGCATAATCTTTTGCTAGACAAATGTTGAATTGTTCAAGACACGAGTTGCTTGTTATGTCATTAGAGGAACCTGAGAGCTGCAATCCAATCTCTGCTGGCATAATTCTAACTCTCAATATTGGTTCTAGACAACAATCCTGAGACGTGCACATAAATTCTTGAAACCAAATTCTTTTTAGGACACTTGAGATATTGGTACAAAATTTCATTGGATCGTCATCTGGAAATTCTGGTGGGAAGGTGAGGAACGAAAAACTTATTGGCTTCCATGGGGTATTGTATGCTAATATTAGTTGCAAAGTGAAGAAATTAGTTGGAGGCAAAAATCGAGGGTCAGGTGGTTAAAAGAAGGGGATAAGAATATGAAGTTCTTCATATAAAATTGCTAATGTGAGGTCGTCTAATTCTATTCATTGCTTGTAGTTGGAAACTGAGTGGATTGAAGGAGAGGAGGGGATTTGGATAGTAGTTGTGGATTGTTATGAGGAGCTATTTGAGTAAAGTCATAACTATAGACTGATGCTTGATGGTTTGGAGTTTGACAGAATTTCTGATGAGAAGAGGGACTGGTTGGAGAGACCCTTTCGGGAAGAAGAGAAATTGGAGACTGGAAAACGTATGGAAGGGGTCAAAGCCTTGGGTCCGGATGGTTTCACTTAGGACTGCCAAAGGGCGTTAGACCAAGGCCTAGGAATTGCCAGGTCCAGCCCTCACTTATAAGGGTGAGGCCCTAGCCCTCGGAGGGATTAAACTAGCTAGACCCAAGCCTTACCTCAAGGGCCAGGGTTGTGTCGGGGACTAAAAGAACAACCATTTTAATTCTATTTTGTGAGTAGCTTTTGACATTTCTTTTGCATGCAAGAAAGACTTCTTGATGAGTTCTTCCTACAATTCACAATTTGACAAACAGAACGAATGAACGTGTGAACAAGTGCTTGGAGACCCTTTTGAGATGTTTTTCAACTTGCGTCCCAAAAACTTGATAAAGTGCTTATCATGGGCGGAGGGGTGGTATAGTTTGAGGGGCTACTTGATTGTGAATTTGTGATCTTATCCTCCCTACATTTGAAGTTAATCTTGAGATGACCAACGAGAACATGAGAAACTAAGCCGATAAAAACAAATTAGAGAGTTCATTTACAATAGGGACTGGATTTATGTTCGCTTGCGACCCTACCAAGAATCTTCTCTTGCTGTTTGACCTTCATATATGTTGGCCCAAGATACAATGGACATTTTTAGGCTGACAAATGTATATTTGGTTGGGTTTACCAGCTCATGATAAGGACCATAAGGTCCACCCCATTTTTCATGTGTCATTGATAAAAAAAATGGTTGGGAAGTTCGATTCTAGCCTCTACTATACTACACAATTCTGATCAATTCTCCATTTGACATTTTTGATGTCTCATTGCTTTGGTATAGTGGTAATTTGGTTATATATCATGTAACATATTATATACTATATTAAGGTGTATAATAGCTTGAGGAAGGGTGGGCCAGGCTTTACTAGGTACTTTCCAAGCCCGGTCCTCATGTAGGAGGGCCTTGAGATTTCGGGCACGGCTCGGCCCTAGGAGAAAAAAGTCTTCAATTTTTAGGGTTTTAGGGCCATGGAGGTTTGGACCAAGACCCCTCAAATGAGGGCTGATTTGACAGGCCTAATTTCACTGCATCTTTTTACCAGAGGTGTTGGCATATTGCGGGGTCTAGTTTTATGGGAGTTAGTGAGGCCTTCTTCAAGGAATCGGCTTTTGATTAGGTCTAAATAGTACCTTTATTGCCCTTGTCATTGACAGAGCTCAAGAGCTTAACTACTTAGTTTGGTAAGCAGTGTGTATAAGATTATAACAGAAGTGTTGGCAACTACTGGCAAGTAGACTCAAGGAAATGATAAATTTGATTATCTCCCCACCTCAGCGCACCTTGGTGAGTGAGGCAAAATTTTAGATGGTAAAAATGAGTGTTTGGATGAGAGATTCAAAAGTGGTAGACCAGAATTCTATGTAAGTTGGGCTTAGAAAATGCCTATGATTATTTGAATTTGGAGTTTTTGAGTATTTATTAAGAAGAATGAGCTTTGATGTCAATTGTAGGAATTGGAAGATGTGTAATGGGATAGCTTCCTTCTCAGTCTTGATTAATAGACGTCCTGCAGGGTACTTTATGTGACGCCCCGAACCCGCGCCTAGGGAATCAAGTTCCGAGACCCGCGTCCATTCGTCAAATCATACAAGCGGAAGACTTTACCCGCGAAATTGCGGAAAATTTAAACATTTATCAGATGCTTCCAAAAAGCAAATAATACCTGTCATCACAATAGCCATCATACAAATCATATACCTGTATTATTTACATCAAGTTTGTTTTACAAAAGTAGGCGCCTCTATCACGCCAGGTACAACTTGTACAAGCTTCCAAAATGTCCAGATGGACTTTTCACTTACTGGTCAGCAGCTCCAAGATCTGCTAACACAAAAGGTCAGTGAGCTATGAAGCCCAATAAAACCACAATCCTTCTAAACTATTTTCCACATAAAAACACGCATCAATAATGATATAATAAACAGTTCAATTTGCATGTTACAGTAAAATAGAACAGTATATATAAACTGTGACCCAAGGTCACTTAGGGTTACGTCACCCTAACCGAGGTTCCCGACCTCACATTACTTTTCAATTATGAGGTTCAGTTATAAATGTATTATATTACCAAATTATCGTTTCGATCATCAATCATGTTTCATTTCGAGTCCTGAGACTCTATTAATTGGCCACAGCCCACAAATGTTCAGCTTAAAGTCTCTAAATCCTAACCATAATACATTGAGTCATTTTGACTCACACACGCTGTTCTGGCTTTCACCCGAACACGACTAAACCTTGGGTATACTAACCCAACTCACCTGGAATCCGACGATTCCATACCGAACCATGAGTCCACCAACTCAAACAAATACACCAACCCTGAGTATACCAACTTAGACCACTTCGTATCCGAAGCTTACACACACAACACGGGCATTCACCCAATAAGGACATACTTTTCCATTCAATTGACTGGCCACATCTACCGTGTATTCGCCGCCATCGCCCTGGGTATCAGTCATGAAGGAACCCCGACCAACCTGCTTACCGTCATCTTCTGGCTAGTCTATGGAAAAAACTCTGACATCTATACCAATGCCGACATCTCCTGACGTTCCACCAAGAAGGGACCCCAATAGACACGGTGCCGACATCTTCTGACCCACCCAGAGAGGAACCCCGGACTATACACTATTTGATGTTTAGCCACTTTAAACTCCCTAGGACTCCGACATCTCCTGACTATCAGTCACGGAGGAACCACGGGTCATGCAGGACACCGCCACTCCTGACCTAGTCCAAGAGGCACCATGGACGACCTAAACAAACAGACCGACATCTCCCGACTATCAGTCATGGAGGAATCCCGCGCCTTACTGGACACCGTCTCTCCTGACCTAGTCAAAGAGGAACCACGGACTATACTTAACCCTGATTAGATTTTCTAATCACAGGTTAACCCCAGTTAACTCAAGCCTCGCTTGATTAACTGAATTACTTGGACATCGCGCCCGTGAACTAACTCCGGTAACACACCGTCCCGTTAGGGAGCGTTTCCAGGCTAATGGATGTCTCCATAGCCTTACACGACATGCAAAACAATTTTTCGTCACCCTAGAGTGGTGATACAATTTACCCGGGACCCGATCTGGGCTCCCCGAGGGACCACATAAAATCACATCACATAGGGGTCTCCGACCCTTTTTCATTCACGTCACAAGACATGCATATACTTCACATGAAATAATATAGCAAAATAAGCGGAAAAAGAAAAGAAAAGAGGGGTTTTACCTGTTTTACGCGTTTCGAGGCAACTAGTGCAAAAAGGGGCACCGCCAACACGTCCGGGAGGGCGATCAACCCCAAGATAAAGCTCCTGTCTAACTTTCACTCTACCTTTTTTTCTCTCTCTACACGCAAATCAAGGTGTCAGAGAAGAAATTAGACGCCGCCAACGCGTCGGGGACGTCGAAAAACCCTAAGGGGATCTCCCTTTCCCTTTCTCTTCCTTTCTCTCTCCTCTTTCTCTCTCTTCCTTTCTCTCTCCTCACTCTCTAAAATATTATGTGGCAAAACCTCCCCTGTTTACAGAACGTGAGAAAATGGGGGAGGTTGGCCTCCATTTTATATGGATAAGGTCATGTGCATAACACATGACCATAATTAATGGTCCCGTTGACCAAGTCAACGGTTTGACCGTTTGACTATTTTTCCGTTTTCTCTCATGTATACGGCCTTCGTAGTCCTACTTAATAACATCTGATTTTGACGAAACTTTAGGTGACCGAACTTGGGGCAGTCCGACACCTATTGTAAAAATTTCGGGGAAAAATATTGAGTTTTGACAGCTGCACTTTAGTCTGGAAGAAAATTGCAAAACCCACTAATTTTCTAATTTCGATTTCGAATACAAAATAGGCCGTCGTTTCTTCGTTTGAGGTAACTAACTACCGAGACAACAGACATTAGTCCCCACGGCCGACCGACACGCATTAGTGCCAACCGCACGAATTTCTATTAAGATCTCTAACAGATATTGGGTCCCACTTAATTTTTGGAACTATGAAAAATTTCCCATTTTTCTTAATTTTATCACACATAATGGCCCCGCAGTCCCGCAAAATGGTACCTGACGGAACTGATACGGTAGGGGTGTGTCCCGGCAGTCGACCGGCACACTGTGTTCGATTTTCGCCAAAAGATACTGAGATTTCCTAGGTGCACTTCAATCCCGAGCAAAATCCCATTTTTATTAATTTAACAAATAATTAACTAATTAACCTCCATTAAGGACCCATAAACACATAATTTTATTATATTAAAATTCTTGGTTGTTACAATCTCCCCTCCTTACAAAAATTTCGTCCTCGAAATTTACATATACACTAGTCATCAAATAACTGAGGATGATTGCTCCTAATGACATCTTCAAGTTCCCATGTGGCTTCCTCTATGCTATGGTGTTCCCATAAAACTTTAACTAGCTTAATCGTTTTGTTTCGTAACACTTGTTCCTTGCGGTACAAAATTATGACTGGTTTTTCTTCAAAAGTTAAGTCCTCTCTGACTTAAATTGGTTCATATCGTATCACGTGCGAGGGATCAGGTACATATTTTCTCAACATGGATATGTGGAATACATTGTGAACCCTTGCCAGCTCTGGTGGTAACGCCAAACGGTAGGCTACACCTATTTTAGCCAAAATCTCAAAAGGTCCAATGAATCGCGGACTTAACTTTCCCCGCATTCCGAATCGTACAATCCCTTTTGATGGAGAGATTTTCAAGAAGACATGATCGCCGACTTGAAACTCTATGTCTCGGCGCTTTTCATCTGCATAGCTTTTCTATCGACTTTGTGCAGATAATAACCTCGATCGAATCAACTCGATCTTCTTTGTTGTTTCTTGCACCAACTCAGGTCCCAGTAGTTTACATTCCCCTACTTCAGTCCAACATACTGGTGATCGACAACTCCTGCCGTACAAGGCCTCGTAAGGAGCCATTTGAATACTTGCCTGATAACTTATTATATGCAAACTCGATCAATGGCAAGTGATCATCCCAGTTTCCTTGAAAGTCCAGACTGCAAGTGCGCATCATATCTTCTAGAGTTTGGATTGTGCGCTCAGACTGTCCATCGGTTTCCGGATGATAAGCTGTACTCATGTTTAGCTGCGTACCTAAAGCTTCCTGCAAGCTCCTCCAAAATCGGGAAGTAAATCGCGGATCACGATCTGACACAATAGATACCGGCACGCCATGCAGCTTCACAATCTCCTTGATGTACAACTTAGATCAATTTTTCAGGGTTATGGTATCCTTGATAGCAAGAAAGTGAGCCGATTTCGTTAATCAATCAACTATCACCCAAACGGCATCATGTCCACTCCTTGTTTTTGGTAACCCTACCACAAAATCCATCGTAATGTGCTCCCATTTCCACTCGGGAATAGGCGATGAATTTAACAATCCAGGTGGTTTCTGATGTTCTGCTTTGACTTGCTGACAAACAAGGCATCGAGATACATACTCTGCAATTTCTCTCTTCATGCCGTTCCACCAGTACTTATTCTTCGCATCCTGATATATCTTTGTACTTCCGGGATGCACCGCAAAACGAGATCGATGTACCTCATTGAGCAGTTCATTCTTCAACTCAGGATTTCTAGGCACGCAGATTCGACCTTTGAATCGAAGTATTCCATCTTCAGATTCTTCAAAATCACCCATTTTTCCTTGAAGAATCTTATCTCTGATAACTTTGATCTCCTGATCTTCCAACTGTGCTTCTTGAATCTTTTGTAATAACACTGGCTTAGCCTGAATACTAGCCAACTTGGCACTATTACCCTGGAATCCTAGACTCAGATTCCAACTCTTGAATTCTTCGATCATCTTCCATCGCTCTGCCCTCATATATGCTACAAATCCAACTATCTTTCTACTCAGGGTATCAGCAACCACGTTACCCTTACCAGGATGATACGGGATTACATAGTCATAATCCTTCAAGAATTCCATCCATCTACGCTGTCGCATATTGAGTTCCTTTTGGGAGAATAGATACTTTAAACTTTTGTGATCATTATAGATCACCAACTTCTCTCTATAAAGATAATGTCTCCAAATTTTTAGTTCGAACACTACCGCAGCTAACTCCAGGTCATGCGTGGGATAATTCCGTTTGTGAATCTTGAGTTGTCTCGAACCATAAGCAATGACTTTTTTGTTTTGCATTAAGACACAACTGAGTCCCTTACTGGAAGCATCGGAATACACCTCAAATCCTCCAGATCCTGAGGGAGTTGTCAATACTGGAGCGGTTGTTAATCTCTTCTTTAATTCTTGAAAGCTTCCCTCCCGAGATGTCGTCCATTCGAACTTCACATCTTTCTTAGTCAATTCCGTTAATGGAGTTGCCATCTTCAAGAAACCTTCTACAAATCTACGGTAGTACCCAGCCCATCCCAGAAAACTTCGAACTTCAGTAACAGTGCATGGCCTTGCCCAATCGGTTACTGCCTGAATCTTGGAAGGATCACCAGATATTCCATTTCTTGACACAATATGCCCAAGAAAGGCTACCTCTTCCATCCAAAACTTGCACTTGGAGAACTTTGCATACAGCTGATTATCTCTTAATGTCTGTAGCGTAATCCTCAAGTGCTCAGCGTGCTTCTCATGACTAGGTGAGTACACCAAGATATCATCAATAAATACCACAATAAACTGATCCAAGTACAGCCTGAAAAGACGATTCATCAACTCCATAAAGGCCGCAGGTGCATTTGTCAGTCCAAAAGGCATCACCAAAAACTCGTAGTGACCATACCGAGTTCGGAATGCTGTCTTCTGAATATCTTCTTCTTTGACCCTCAATTGGTGATAACCGGACCGTAAATCAATCTTTGAAAACACTTGGGCGCCTAGCAACTGATCAAATAGATCATCAATCCTGGGGAGAGGATACTTATTCTTGATCGTCGCTTGATTCAGCAGACGATAATCTATACACAGACGCAGACTCCCGTCTTTCTTTCGGACAAATGACACCGGTGGTCCCAATGGTGAAACGCTAGGACAGATCAAGCCCTTATCTAATAGGTCTTGCAACTAAATCTTCAGTTCTTGCAACTCAGCTGGAGTCATCCGATACGGTGTTTTAGATATCGAGTCTACACCCGGAGTAACATCGATTGTAAAATCAATTTCTCTAGTCGGAGGGAGTCCTGGTAATTCATCAAGAAACACATCTTGAAACTCTCTGACCACCGGGGTATTCCCTAAAGTGTCATCTTCATCTTTATCAACCACCACTGCAGCTAAATACCCAGTACACCCCTTATCTAAAAGGTGACATGCTTTAATTGCTGATATTAGCTTGGGTGCTTGCCCTCGGATAATCCCCTGCATTTCGAACTCTGGGATGTCCGGAATTCGAAATATCACTTTCTTGGCATTACAATCTACCACTGCATGGTAATTAGCCAACCAATCCATTCCTAAGATAGCATCATAATCCTTCATGTCTAACACGATCAGATCTACTAACATCCGTACACTATTGACAAGTATAGGACACCTATCATAGACTGTTTTTGTGCACAGAACTTTCCCTGATAGTGTAGATATAGACATCATGCTTTTGAGTGTATCAGGCTTGTAACTTATGTGTTTAGCAAAACGAGTAGAGACAAACGAATGTGTAGCACCAGTGTCAATCAAAGCATAAGCAGGTACTTGAAATACTAAAAGTTTACCTTCGATGACACCTTCGGTCTGCTGTGTCTTTTCCTGGGTAATTGCAAACACTCTTCCTTTTCCGTCTTCCAACGCTAGTGGTTGAGCCTTAGGGCAATCCTTCTTGAAGTGTCCAAGCTTTCCGCACTGGAAGCAAACCTTTGCTCTACAGTCCTTGGTCAAATGGCCCTGACCACATTTCTCGTACTTAAGCCCCAATCTTCCTGTAGACCCTTGGCTTTTCATGTCCTCGAACTTTCTTTTCCCAGTAAACTGCCGATTATTCTCCTTTATCCAGGGCTTCCCAACTGTCCATTTGCCTTTGCCAGCACTAGACTGTGCCAGTTCTTTATGCACTCGCTCTACTCTGAGTGCTCTATCTAATATCTCTGAGAAGGAGGTAAATCGTTGAGCTGCCAATTTCCCCCTGATAGCCGGCTTCAATCCTTCTTCAAATTTCTCAACCCTCTACTGCTCATCCTCGACAAATCTCGCAGCGAACCTCGAGAGTTGATTAAACTTTTGTTCATACTCGCTAACCGACATATTTCCTTGGGTCAGCTGAAGAAACTCCATCTCCTTCCTCTTTTTCATCGACACTGAAAAATAGCGCTCATAAAACAATTCAGTAAATTTTACCAAGTCACGGGCCTCTGATGTGGTGGAACTGTCCTTTCCACTGTGGTTCACCAATGTTCCGCTTCTCCTTCAAGTAGAAAGATAGCGAACTCGAGCTTGTCATTTTCTGGCAAAAACATAGCCCTAAAAACTTTTTCCAGACTTCTAATCCAGTTCTCCGCCTTCAGCGGATCAGTAGTACCCGAAAAGGCCGACGGTCCAAGCCGCTTAAACTTCTCCAATCGGGTCACATTCCCATGCTCTGGCATGGTAGCAATGGGGATACGACTACCATTCTCATTTCCATTCATATTCTGGGCCTGTTGTTGCTGAATTAGGTTGGCTAGGGCTGTAATAGCCTCGAATGCCCCAGCCAAGGTATTCTCGGGTGCTCGTCGAGGTCGCATGATTCACCTATAATTATAAAGTAACGAACTTTTAATAATAAAATGAAACTGAAATGCACTGAGAATTCGATATCCAAAAAAAGACATTTCATTCATTTCATCTTTAATATACACATCACACCATATACATGAACATACTACATCATATTATACAAAACATCATATCCGCTGTACAAGTATATACACCAAAAATCTATGAGTCGAGTGATAAGAAGACCGCCTAGGGCATCTACTATACTCCAAAACAATACAGATACGTTACAGTCTCCCCTCCTGACTCCCTACTCCTGCATCTAAACCTCAGTCGAGGTAGACGGACTACTCACCTCCACCGACTTCTTCTTACTCTGCTTACGGTTGTTCAAAATCGCATGATACTCTCGTGCCGTAAGCCTCTTAGATAATAGGGGTGGAGGTATCCAACCAGTCCCATCCGGACTAGGCCTGATGTCTGGCAGTGCCCGCTTGACCTGCCTTAAAATCTCACGACGTACCCGCGCCGGTACTGCAAGCTCCATTAGAGGTGGGGGTGGTATCCAGGCAATTCCGTCTGGATTTATCCGGACAGCCTTCGGCTTAATGGCTACCATAATTCGTTGAGTCATCCCAAGCCACTCTGGATAACGGCGACTCAATATGGCTGCCATCTGCTCATAATGCTGCCAATCCTCCTTGGTGGGGACTCTGTGCATTAACGACATCCCTGCACATACACACAATTTCCAAATCACTATCTGATTTCGAAATAGGTGATATTCAGTATTACATCTAGCTACACAACTAAAAATCATGTACTACGGTATTTCATGAACAAGTATGGTTTGTTATGATGGTTATTGCTCTTAGCCTCTGATACCAATTGTGACGCCCCGAACCCGCGCCTAGGGAATCAAGTTCCGAGACGCGCGTCCGTTCGTCAAATCATGCAAGCGGAAGATTTTAACCGCGAAAATGCGGGAAATTTAAACATTTATCAGATACTTCCAAAAAGCAAATAATACATGTCATCACAATAGCCATCATACAAACCATATACCTGTATTATTTACATCAAGTTTGTTTTACAAAAGTAGGCGCCTCTATCACGCCGGGTACAACTTGTACAAGCTTCCAAAATGTCCCGATGGACTTTTCACTTACTGGTCAGCAGCTCCAAGATCTGCTGACACAAAAGGTCAGTGAGCTATGAAGCCCAATAAAACCACAATCCTTCTAAACTATTTTCCACATAATAACACGCATCAATAATGATATAATAAACAGTTCAATTTGCATGTTACAGTAAAATAGAACAGTATATATAAACTGTGACCCAAGGTCACTTAGGGTTACGTCACCCTAACCGAGGTTCCCGACCTCACATTACTTTAAAATTATGAGGTTCAGTTATGAATGTATTATATTATCAAGTTATTGTTTCGATCATCAATCATGTTTCATTTCGAGTCCTGAGACTATTAATTGGCCACAGCCCACAAATATTCAGCTTAAAGTCTCTAAATCCTAACCATAATACACGAGTCATTTTGACTCACACACGCTGTTCTGGCTTTCACCCGAACACGACCAAACCTTGGGTATACCAACCCAACTCACTTGGAATCCGACGATCCCATACCAAACTATGAGTCCACCAACTCAAACAAATACACCAACCCTGAGTATACCAACTCAGACCACTTCGTATCCGAAGCTTACACACACAACACGGGCATTCACCCAATAAGGACATACTTTTCCATTCAATTGACTGGCCACATCTACCGTGTATTTGCCGCCATCATCCTGGGTATTAGTCATAAAGGAACCCCGGTCAACTTGCCTACCGTCATCTTCTGGCTAGTCTACAGAGGAACCCCGACATCTATACCAATGCCGACATCTCTTGACGTTCCACCAAAAAGGGACCCCGATAGACACGGTGCCGACATCTTCTGACCCACCCAGAGAGGAACCCCGGACTATACACTATCTGATGTTTAGCCACTTTAAACTCCATAGGACTCCAACATCTCCTGACTATCAGTCACGGAGGAACCACGGGCCATGCAGGACACCGCCACTCCTGACCTAGTCCAAGAGGCACCACGGACGACCTAAACAAACAGACCGACATTTCCTGACTATCAGTCACGGAGGAACCCCTTGCCTTACTGGACACCGTCTCTCTTGACCTAGTCAAAGAGGAACCACGAATTATACTTAACCCTGGTTAGATTTTCTAACCACAGGTTAACCCCAGTTAACCCAAGCCTCGCTTGATTAACTGAATTACTTGGGTCTCGCGCCTGTGAATCAACTCCGGTAACACACCATCCCGTTAGGGAGCATTTCCAGGCTAATAGATGTCTCCATAGCCTTACACGACATGCAAAACAATTTTTCGTCACCTTAGAGTGGCGATACAATTTACCCGGGACCCGATCTAGGCTCCCCGAGGGACCACATAAAATCACAACATCACATAGGGGTCTCCGACCCTTTTTCATTCACGTCAAAAGACATGCATATATTTCAAATGAAATAATATAGCAAAATAAGCGGAAAAAGAAAAGAAAAGAGGGGTTTTACCTGTTTTACGCGTTTCGAGGCAGCTAGTGCAAAAAGGGGCACCGCCAACACGTCCGGGAGGGCGATCAACCCCAAGATAAAGCTCTTCTCTCTAACTTTCACTCTCTACCTTTTTTTCTCTCTCTACACGCAAATCGAGGTGTCAGAGAAGAAATCAGACGCTGCCAACGCTTTGGGGACGTCGAAAAACCCTAAGGGGACCTTCCTTTCTCTCTCCTCTTTCTCTCTCTTCCTTTCTCTCTCCTCACTTTCTCTCTCTAAAATATTGTGGCAGAATCTCCCCTGTTTACAGAACGTGAGAAAATGGGGGAGGTTGGCCTCCATTTTATATAGATAAGGTCATGTGCATAGCACATGACCATAATTAATGGTCCCGTTGACCAAGTCAACGGTTTGACCGTTTGACTATTTTTTCACTTTCTCTCGTGTATACGGCATTCGTAGTCCTACTTAATGACATCCGATTTTGACGAAACTTTAGGTGACTGAACTTGGGGTAGTCCGACACCTATTGTAAAAATTTTAGGGAAAAATATTGAGTTTTGGCAGTTGCACTTTAGTCCGGAAGAAAATTGCAAAACCCACTAATTTCCTGATTTCGATTTCGAACACAAAACAGGGCGCCGTTTCTTCGTTTGAGGTAACTAACTACCGAAACGACAGACATTAGTCCCCACGGCCGACCGACACGCATTAGTGCCAACTGCACGGATTTCTATTAGGATCTCCAACAGATATTGGGTCCCATTTAATTTCTGGAACTATGGAAATTTCCCCTTTTTCTCAATTTTATCACACATAATGGCCCCACGGTCCCACAAAATGGTACCTGACGGAACTGATACGGTAGAGGTATGTCCCGGCAGTCGACCGGCACACTGGGTGCGATTTTTGCCAAAAGATACTGAGATTTCCTCGGTGCACTTCAATCCCGAGCAAAATCCCCTTCTTATTAATTTAACAAATAATTAACTGATTAATCTCCATTAAGGACCCATAAACACATAATTTTATTATATTAAAATTCTGGGTCGTTACACTTTAAGAGTTGTCGAGGGCCCAGGCAAGGTGATCACCTTTGCCCCTTCCTTTTCATTATAGTAACTGAGGAGTTGAATAGAATTGTTTGTGAAGCGGAAGAGGGGGTTATTAAAGCTTGTTTTGTGGATAGAAGGGTCTACCCATTTTCGTTCTCCAGTTTGCTGGTGAAATCCTGATTTTATGCGATGCTTCTATTCAGCAACTTGGTTATCTTAAATGTATGCTTAGGTGTTTTGAGGGGTGTTATGTCTCGGTATTAATTTTTTCAAGAGTAATCTATGTTGAGTAGGAAACATCTTAACTTGGAGTTGGCGTGTTGTTTGGGGTGCAATTTTGGCCAGCTTCCTACCTCGTATCTAAGAATGCCTTTGGGTTGGATTTTAAAGCAAAATCTATTTGGGATCTGGTGGCGGAGAGGATGAATAGAAGATTTGCGGCTCGAAACGTCTTATACCTATTGAAAGGAGGGAGTCTCCCTCGTTAAAAGCACTTTATCAAGCTTTTCGGCATATTTGTTATTTCCTAACCACTTGATCTCTATCACTGACACATTGGAGAAAATTCAGTAGGCTTTCCTATGGAATGACCGTGGTAAAGCTAGGGAGTACTATGTAGTTAAGTGGAATGAGGTGTGCCATTCGATCAAGGATAGGGGTTTAGATTTTGAAATCCATAAGAGATATAAACATTGCTTTATTGGGCAAGTGGATTTAAAGGGTGGGGAGAGACTTGGTGGAGAAAGGTTATTGTTGCTAAAATTGGGGAAAACTCTTGGTGGGATCCTAAGGAGACTAAAGGGGCCTACAGACAAGATTTTGAATGTCGATATTGCGGGATATGTCGCACATTGGAAAAAAAGATATATCGAGGGATAAATCGTTTTGCGAGGAATATATCGCACGTCAAGGAAAGAATTGAGAGACAATGGGGAAAGTATGGAATTTTTCAATGAAATTTCAGGAATTGTTGAAATAGATGTTAATACACATTTGAGAATAAAAAAATGTACATAAGAGATGCAAATTATGCAATCGGAAGTGGGCAAAGATGTGCGCTAACGACACTGTATAATTGACTAATATTGATATAACTTACATAAAATATTTTATTCATCCCTCAATCAATCATAACCATAAAAATACACAATCAAAGTTCCATACATAATATATCCATGATCCAACCACACCAAGAACTATAATCAGAGCCACGTGAAGTTAAGCTTAAAAAATTGGAATTTTGAATTTCTTCCAATTTTTCCTCTGAAGTAAGAAATTTAAATTTTGAACTTAGAAATCTAGTGTAAATACAATAAATTGATGCATTTGCTCTAACCCCATTCTAATTTGGAAAAAACTATCACTCTTTAGGGATTTTTTTGCCAAAGATAATGCAAATGAGGTGCATTTTGACTCCAAATGAAAAATACAGATAAATGTGAGTACCAAAGTGGATAATTTCTCAAGAAATCGAAAAATCCCTCAAACTCCTTCAAAATGTCCCAAATTTCTCATATTTTTCCAATATTTCTCATTTTTATAGACTAAGGGGTGAAATATCCTTAACTTATAAAAGATGTCAAAAATATCAGGGATATTTTGTATAAGAAACACTACATGTATGAGATATTTTGCACTCCTGCGATACCATGGATATATCGAAAATATTGAGGATATTTCAAACCATGCCTACAGGTTAAGCATGTGGAAGGCAAAAGAAGAGTTTGAGCACCATATTTTTTCAAGGTTGGATAGAGGTGATCAAATGAAATTTGGGGAGACATTTGGTGTCGAGCATGCTGCAATATGGTTGCATCTTGGTTTGACCCTAGCGCTATTGGGGGTTTATGGATCCTTTGGACCAGAAGGGGGCTGAACAATTGGGAGAAGGATGATTTCATGAGACTCACGGTGCCTTTTGATTCATTGAAAGGCAATGTTTTTTGAGACGGGAGGCTCTGAGACATCCAGAATAGATACACAGTTAGATCCTTGTACCAGTCTTTGTATGACATAGACGACTCCCCTTTTCCTCACAAAGTTGTATGGAACTGGGGTATCCTGTCTAAGTTTGCATTTGTCCTCTAGACAATGACTTTGGATAAAATCTTCACATTGGACCATCTAAAAAAAGGTTGGAGATTAGTAAATAGACAATTCATGTGTTTGTCTAAGGGGTGAAATATCCTTAACTTATAAAAGATGTCAAAAATATCAGGGATATTTTGTATAAGAAACACTACATGTATGAGATATTTTGCACTCCTGCGATACCATGGATATATCGAAAATATTGAGGATATTTCAAACCATGCCTACAGGTTAAGCATGTGGAAGGCAAAAGAAGAGTTTGAGCACCATATTTTTTCAAGGTTGGATAGAGGTGATCAAATGAAATTTGGGGAGACATTTGGTGTCGAGCATGCTGCAATATGGTTGCATCTTGGTTTGACCCTAGCGCTATTGGGGGTTTATGGATCCTTTGGACCAGAAGGGGGCTGAACAATTGGGAGAAGGATGATTTCATGAGACTCACGGTGCCTTTTGATTCATTGAAAGGCAATGTTTTTTGAGACGGGAGGCTCTGAGACATCCAGAATAGATACACAGTTAGATCCTTGTACCAGTCTTTGTATGACATAGATGACTCCCCTTTTCCTCACAAAGTTGTATGGAACTGGGGTATCCTGTCTAAGTTTGCATTTGTCCTCTAGACAATGACTTTGGATAAAATCTTCACATTGGACCATCCAAAAAAAGGTTGGAGATTAGTAAATAGACAATTCATGTGTTTGTCTAAGGAGGAAGAGGTAGATCACTCGTTGCTTCATTGTTCCTTAGTAAGTTGGAAAAAAATTTCCTATCTCGCCTGGGGGTCGTATGGGCCTTTCCTCTTAGCTTTAGGGATTCGTCTTTGGTTGGACCTTGCAAGAGGTGGATGCTATCCCAAGTGTGATATGGAGGATGGTCCCTGGTGTGTAATTTGTTGGTGTGTTGGGAAAGAGAGAAAGTCAGGTGTTTAATAATGATTCCCAATCCTTCAACTCTATTTTATCACAGATTTCTAAGTCTATTCTCTTTTTGTGTCATATTGGATCAGATTATGAGTAGCTGGGTTTGTCTTCTTTCCTCAGTGTAGTAGCTGTTTTTGTTGGGGCTGTTTGTAGCACGGGGGTGCATCATAAGTTTGTTTCTTTTGTTCAGTAATCAGTGAATTTTTTGTATCTTGCCCTCTTTTATACTATATTACATTTTTTACCATTCAAATAAAATTAGTTGTTAGCTTATTCTAATTGAAACATATTATGGTTTGTCCATCATTTTGCACCTGCCGTTAGATTTCTATGGTACTGCATACTAGTGCTTTGACATTTTCACTTCATTCTCTTGTAGATTTGAAATAAGTTGTGTTTTATCTCAGATACCAGTAATAACCAATGCTGTTGGTGGAATCCTCGTTGGACTTGTTACAGCCCATGCGGGTGGCGTCCGAAAGGCAAGTTTCATTGTAAAATTGAGGATTGTTTAGGATGGGAAACTGAAAGAAGCTGAGCTTCCCGCATGTGGTATGCATAGGAGTTACGACAAATGCAGGCATCCAGGAGCAACCAATTAAATGTGCCCCACCTAGGAGATCTTGTGGTCCAGCAATCCTTTAATTGGATAATTCTACTGTTTCATTTGTTACATTCTTTAGCCAATTAAAACTTGGAGCAAACGGTAAAAAAAATCTGAAAGACTGAATTGTTTTAGGCCTAGAAGATTATCTTTAAGGGACCTAGCAGCAGGGACATTTTAACAATCCTTCCCGTCCTTGACATTCATCCTTTCACTAACATAATCTTGTTTTAGTCTCACTTGCTGCTTCGACCATTTTTATGTAGCCTGACTTCTCTCATATATGTGCAGGGCTTTGTCATTGTTTCAGCACTGCTTGTGACGGCCTTGTTGCAATTTATTTTTGACGGGAAATCACCTTCACAGTACTGTCTTTTGGCTCTACCGCTCGTGATTAGTAGCATTTCCATCTACCAGAAATACCCTTACAAGGTTAAGAAGAAGGAAGCCTAAAAGGGGGAGGAGTTTATTTTCTACTTTTGTACTACTCTGTGGTCTCTACCATTAGCACAGAAATGAGTAGGCATTTTATGCTGACTTATAGAGGGTTTAGCTACTTCACCAGCATTTGATTATGATCCATGGTAGTCCCAAGACTATTCACAAAGCCTTTTGACTGTTGTTTTAACTCAGGTTGATATTTTTAACTCCTGTAGTTAATTTTTAAAAATATTTTTTTCAAAAAGAGAAGATTACATGGTTGAACCCTGAGGGTTAGTGAATCTTAACCACAGTTATGTGTTAGAATTTATTAAAATTATGATATATATATAGGCCAACTAAGCTAGCAAACCAAGCAAAAAATCTTTGCGAACCAAAAAATGAATTATTTCATCCTACCCCTAGCGAACCGGGTTCATTGAAGAGTGGCTAATTGCGAACCCAAATTCGAACCAACAAACCAGGTAACATTGTTCCCAACTTGGCCAATGTTCTGCAGTGATTGTGACAGGAGGTTATCTGTATAAATTGTACAAGGTATCCTTGTAGAAGCCTTCACAAGAGAGTCGAGCTCGAAAAGAAAAAGCATATTTTCTTTTTCTGCAGTACCTCAAAACAACTTCTACCAATTAAAGGGGCTTTTGAATAAACTATTAACCAGGGTTTTAAATGGTTCATTTGAATGATATAAATTGTAGAAGTGGATAACAGCCATTCTGATTGTAATAATTCAGAAGTGCTAGTCCTAGTCAGAGTCTTCTAAAGATGCAAGGTGGTGGCGTCAGCCTAATTTCCATAAGGTAGCCTATTTTCCTGTTACATGGTAGCAGTACCACGTCTTGCATCCACTCTGCCCCTATGGAAAAAATTTGACTTTTAGTACGTCAGGGCTAACACTCCTCATAATAATTTGAAATTTGACTTTTAGTACGTCTGGGCTAACACTCCTCATAATAATTTGTTTTTATTTTGTTTTTTGGTGAATCAATAGCTTTCATTTAGACCTAATGGCATCTACAGTTTGGGTCTTCTGGATCCCTGAATATCTTCATATATCTTATGGGTCTCCTGGATCCTTGGATATCATCATACATCTTCTGACATGAAGCTTGTTAGCGTATTCTTAGCAATCAAATGCAGAAGCTCGTTAATCTCACACCAAAGGTTTGAGATGTCTTGGAGAATAGCTTGGATTAACCAAGGACTTGGGTTCTCATGTAGAGAGAGAGAGAGAGAGCTTCTGCAGACCAGTGGCTTGACAAGCGATCATGAAACCATCATGGTCTCCGACACTCAGCCTGGTGGCTATATGTTTCCTGTTTTGCAAGAGTTTCTATTCCCAAGGAATAGAGAATTGTTCCGTGGGAGTGAGGCCAAACGGCCCTATTACTTATTATTATTATCATCATCATCATCTTCTTCGAGTGGAAGTCCAAGTTTCTTATTATTTGTTGACTCTAATATTTGATCAATTGTAATCCTCAAGACATCCATACCCATGCAAGGTGAAGGTTAGCCAAGTAACAACTGATGTAAAAATCCTATGAACTCGCCCCTCATGTAGGGAGTATGGATGGTAAGAGTGTTCTCCTGATCTTGGGTGGTCCTGTTTTCAGGGAAGATATGGGAAGGTTAGTGTCGTGACAATAGGACCCACAAATTCACACAATACCTACTAGTACTCGTGTGTAAAATGCACAGTTACTCTACAAAGCTAGACTTAGAGTTGATAATTCCTGTGATCCATATCTGATTTGTCAGAACTGAATCAGGAATTGAGATGGGTTTTCAGGATGAAGATGACATGATTTGCCTCCATGGATTTTTAGTTGCTTTTTTGACATCAAATTACCAAATTTCTAGGTGGTGTTTGGATTGGATTTTATTAGCCAAAAATCAATTATGATAAAATTGATTATGTAGAAATTAATGGTTAAATAATCATTTTTTCAAATAATAGTGTTTTGGAGAATAGGAAATTGAGAGACTCAACTTGGTATTCTCCAAACACTATTATTTGAAAAAATGATTATTTAACCATTAATTTCTAAATAATCAATTTGATCAGAATTGAATTTTGGCTAATAAAATCCATTCCAAACGCCCCACTAAACTCTGTCCTCTCTCATGATCTAGCTTTGAAGCATGTGAAATTACGGCACTGTAGTTTCCAAAACTTCTTAATACAAGAAATCTGTAATTTGGAAAGAGAGATCTGGAGTTTATTGATTTTTGAATTTCATTTCCGTTAATCTTTTTCTTTAGAGACTTTTACGTAGACATGAGAAAAACTGAGGACAGCGTAAAGGCCATTCCTTTTTAATCACTAATTCATTGTTAAGTCTTTGCTTCAGAAACCCCCCACTTCCAAAACAGACTAGGGTTTATGTGCTTTTAAGGCGCGCAAACCCTAGGCCCCATTGACAAGAAGAATACGTAATGTTTTTCTTCTTGTTTAATCTAGTTCCTAGCAAGGTTTTTAATTTCGAAATTGTCAAAAATTTTCAGTCAGCCAACAATATTTTATTATATATATATATATATATACTACTAAAGGTGCACGTGCTTTGCACGTATTAATTTTTTATTAATAAAAATAAAATAAGTATTATTATTTATAAACTTATGGCCTTAATCAAATGAGATTAAAAATAATATAATTCATTAATATATAATAGTACTAATTTATTTAATAAATAGATAATATATAATCGTAATAGAAAATAGCACGTTATCAAATTGATAAGCCTGGATCAAATTGAAAAAAGAGAGCAAGAAACACACAAACAGCCATAGAGTTACCATATTGAAGTAGATCTGAAACCGGCTGAAGCTATTATCGCAGAGGAAAGCAGCAGTTGCCTTGATAGTAAGAGACAAAGATATAGTTAGAGACTTTCTTTCAATAAATATAGGATTTTTCCTTAAGTAGAGTCTTAAAATAACTCTCCTTTTTGAGATACACTCTTTCTATAGAAATAGAATTATTTCCTAAAATATGGTAGTCCTAAACCAACTCTACTGAGAGACTCTTTCTATAGAAATGAGATTCTTCCCTAATATGATAGAATCCTAAACCAACTCTCTTTTAATAATGGGTCTTACATAATGTTTAATAGTAACTTAATTAAAATTTGGTTATATTATAAGTTATTTATTAAATAAAATAAAATAATAACATGTTTAAGGAGTTCACGCTCACCTTTTGAATCTATGCAACTTTTGATCCATTGAAAAGTACAAAAACCCTCCAATAGAGTGTCACAAAAGACCCAAAGCTGGTCCCCACGATACAGTGACACTGGTCCATACACCCCATCCAGTTCCTACATCATTCAAAATATCACCACCCCACGTTTCCATCACCAAAACTCAACAAAAATCAATCTTTACTTACAAGAATGAAAGCCAAAGCCTTGGAGATAAATTTATCTTGGCTATCATACGCCTTCCGTGCACAAACAGCGTGGATTTGCATAAGTGGTGGCATACCAATGGCCACGATCTTAGCCCAATGCTACACAAAAACTCATCCAACTTGATACTGGGACCGCAAAAAGAACTCCTGATGCTCAGCAGGAAACCAATGACCTCTTTGGCTCATTTATTCTCTTTCTCGTTTTTGCTTCTGTGCATATAATCAGTTTTTCCATCTCTGCACTAAAACTATCGATACGGTTGTTTTGGTGGCGGTTGTTTTTAAGGAGAGAGCGAGTTGAGGAGTGGGCAATGGGCTTTGTGATTGGCGGTGAGGAAGGGATGGTGGTGTTGCTGTTAGATGAGAGAAGCTTTTCTAAATATACTTTGTTTTTTTTTTCCTTAACAATATACGTGATATGAAGATTGAGTTATAAACTAACTCTAATTCTTTTCTAACTATAAGTGATATGAAACTTTTTTAAACTTCTTTTAACCTAAGTTAATAGAATGATTAATTAAATTAAAGGGTATTTTTGTTAACTTAAAATTTAGGTTACTCCTTGTACTTTTATTAGTAGAAATATATATATATATATATATATATATATATATATATATATATATATATATATATATTATATTAAATATATATGTTAAAAAAATAAAATTTTATATATTTATAATTAATTCATGATCTGACGGATCTCGGATCCGATTGGATCTAGACAGATCCGATCCGAATCCAACCAGTTGACAGCGTAGGCACATTGCATCTCATTTTCATAGGGAGTCCAAGATTTTCAAAATTATGCCTTTATTTCTTATTGTTCGATGAGTACATGTACACCAAGGAATGAACCTTAAATGAAATTATTGTATGATCTAGGCACATGTTAATCAATATGGGTATGCTTAATTGATGAGCCACCTATAAGCTAGGGCACACACCTCCCAGGTTGTTCCGGTAGTAGGAAGTGTGTCCCTCCCTCATGGGAGGACTGAGGGACTGAGTCTCTTATGGTGAGGCAATTGGAAAACCCCCAGGTTACTAACATACAAGTGTCAAGAGTAACTAACATAGCTAAATGATGCCATGTAACCAACCCCCCATATATATATATATATATAATCCTACAAGATAGGTCATTGATAGGAAAATTCACGACAATGAGGTGCTTATATTATCATACTAGTAGAGATTTCGTGCGATGCACGGGTAATAATTAAGAATATCTAAGATTAAATAATAATATTTATTTATTGAAATATTAAGTAATATATTTTAAAAATATTTAATAAATTTTATTTTTAATAATATAAGTTTTTTATTTATTGGACACATTATTATTTGTATTAAATAATTAATTTTATAGTAATATATTATTTTAATAACATTTAATGAAAAATCATAAGTTTCTTAGTATTAAACTTAAATTAATACATCTAAGAGTTAGAGATAAGAGAAGATTCTATAATAGTGGAGATAGATAGGGCCTCTAGGATGAGATAGTGGGCCTCAAACATGCAAGAGTTGGAGATAGAGAGGACTCTAAGATGAGATAGTAGATCTCAAACTTGAACGGTGAAGATTAAAGAGAAAAGCCACATGTCATCTCTAAAATAGAACTTATGAGATTGGAGGGATTGGAGTTTGGAGAGCAGAGAAAAGTTTTATTTTTTTATATTATAGTAATAGATAGATAAATGAACTTTTGGGCCGTCAATAGAATACTGCGCAACAGTCCACAAGAACAAATATTCACGAATCAGTTCTGAGCACCTGGTGGCAACAATTTTAAGCCACCCAACGAATCTAGATTACTAGCGGATTTGAGAGGTAAAATTGGCAGTGTAAGAACTCAAATCTTATCTAAGCTAAAGGTAATTTTAGTGTTAAATCGGCATACTTTTAGGCCACAAGAAATGATCCTTGGAAGCTCAAAAATGCATCCTCCTCTTCAGATAACATCCCTAGCCTGAGATGGAGCTCCTTATGGAAGATCCCGGTCTCCCCAAAACTGCTCATTTTTATGTGGAGATGTATTTCAGACACTCTGGCATTATGGGTGAATCTTCAGAGTAGGAAAGTTGACATTGATCCAATGTGCAGAATGTGTGGGAATGAAGCTGAAACAGGTGTGAGTATCAGAATTTTAACCTCCATTCCCGATCAGGATTGAACCCGATGAGGAATAGCGATAAATTGTAATTGGGTTGAGAGTCGCCACCTAACTAATTCTGAGGGAAATAGGTCCCTAAAATAGTTGGATAAGGCATGGTATGGAAGTCAAAGGTCAGGGTAAGGGATTCATTTGAGTTAGGGGAAGGTGTTAGACACCCTTAAACTCTCATCCGAAGATGGTTACCTACTCCCTAAATCTGAATCAAAGTGGGGAAACCATAAAAGAAGCTTGAAATTTCATTTATATGCTAAGCAATGTAATATTAACATAAATAAATGAATTGAGATAGACAAGATAAGAACGGAATAGAGATTCTATCCTAGGGGAGCTGAACCCGTTCAAGGCTACCTACGTATCCACTGTCAGTGGAATCAAGCCGCACGTAGTTCCGGATGAAAGTTGATGATTTGATTTGATTATGATTGGGGATGATTTGATTGAAAGATTCGATAGTTTGATTTGATTGATTGTAGATTGATGAGTTCGATTGTTTACACGCTCATTTGAGAGCGAAATGACAGTTTAAGCTCGTGCTGGGGAGCGATAGGGTAGTTTAAGCTCTTGTCGGGGAGCCCCTAGACAGTTTTAGCTCATGTCAAGGAGCCTCTGGAGGTAAGTATCTGAACAGGGTTTGAATCGAGACTCTGACAGGGATTTGACTAAGTAGGTAGGGTTTAACTAGGGTTTGACTAGAGTTTACCTAGGGTTAAGCTAGGGTTTACCTAGGGTTAAACTAGGGTTTAGGGTAGAGGTTCGACTAGGCAGGGTTATATTTGAACTGGGATTTGGGCAGAGGTTCGACTAGGCAAGGTTATATTTGAACTGGGATTTGGAAAGGGATTCGATTAGGTGAGGCTATATTTGAATTGGGATTTAAGCAGAGATTCGACAGGCGAGACTATTTTTGAACCAGGATTTGGGCAGGGGTTCGACAGGGCAAGCAGTCTAAGTAGTTAAAGCCATTTAAAAATAAAAAAAGCTTAATTAAACTATTAAAAGACAAAGCAAAAGTCAGTGTTGGAGAAAAATTACTTTCCGAAAAACCCAAAAGGATCTCTGAAAGAGGTCCCGAGAATTGACCATTCATAATCGACTTTCCCAAAAATCTGAGAGCTACAAGGGGTTTTGAAGAAGAAAATGGAGAGAGATGAGAGTGAATGGAATAGAAATGAAAGAAGTGAGGGGGGTGTTTATAGTTTTTCAAAACAGGGGGGGCGCTACTTGTAGTAGCGCCCCTATTGGATAAAATCCCCGAATAGTGAGGCGGCAATGAACAGTAAGGCGGTAAAAGGGTGCCACCTAGGGTGGGCACTGTTTGAAGTAGTGCCCCCCCCCCCGCCCCATTGATATTTTTTTTTAATCTGTCGACATGGCCTAGACCGGTCTGACGAGGGCCCAATAAGGGCTGGGCGCTACTTGAAGTAGCGCCCCTCTTTAGGGGCTCAAAAATCATTTTTTTTGTTTTTTAGGTGCCACATGTCGCACTCCAAATGGTTGAAAACTGATTCTTGCGTTTTAAGCTTGTTTTGACCCCGAAAATAGTCAAAATTGAACTGATAAAATCCAGAAAAATATTTTAGACAAAATATGAATTTTTCAATACTTTTCAGGGGCATTTTGGTCATTTTTACACTCCAGGGGCATTTTGGTCATTTTCTACCTTTTTAGGTTCAATTTGATCCCAAAAATAGCCACAATTGATCAAAAAATTTGTAAAATCATTTTGAACAAAATGACAACTTTTTAGCACTTTTACAGGGGTATTTTGGTCATTTTTTTTACCCTAGGAGCATTTTTGAAAATCGAAGCACGTGGGAAGAGGGTTTTAAAAGAGTGTTTTTTGAAAGGATTTTTAAGTGAACAAAAAGAGACTAAAGGGTGCAAAATTAGGGTGTTTACAATAGGTGTGCATTTGTTTTTTAAATGTGAGTTTGCAAGGAATGTTTGGTTTGGATCATCAGTTTGTTATCTCAGTAATAAGGGTATCATCGTTTCTTTGGAGAAATGGTGGGATATATGGTCAATAGGAGCTTTGTTTAAAGCCAACAACTTTGAGGTAACAATCAGCTTTATCTGCGTGTTCTAGATGATCTGAAAATCTAAAAATGAATGCACATTTGAAAACTCTAAACCTAATCCTAGAAGAACAATAGAAAGAGCAAATGTGTATGCTTTCGAACTATCTTCAGTGCATACTTCTATCCCTACCTTGGATATCTTCAACAGCTCGGCCCGAAGTCAATCTGTGGCTAATATGGAAGCCCTGGAATGGGTCGCCCCTCCAATTGGTTGGCTTAAAATTAACGTGTATGGCTCTTTTTCCTCGGACGGATCGATTTCAAGTGTGGGGGGATTGGCGAGGACCCATACAGGTAGGCGTGTTGCTTCCTTTTGTTTTCCTATCAAGTCTGAAAATGCAAGACAATCTGAGGCAAAAGCAGTATTCCTGAGCCTCTTATTCTGTCTTCAAAACAACTGGAATAGATTCTCTTTGAAGGTGACTCTCAATCCCTCATTCAAGCTATTAATTGCAGAAAAACAACTCCTCATTGGGACATCAAATCTACCTTTGAAGACATTTTGATCTTATGGAAAAACTTCCCTAGGTCTTCTATTGAATGGGTGAGAAAATCTCAAAACTCTACAACTCATGACCTTGCAAAGGTTGTAGATTCCGAGGCTTACAAGTTTTTTAGATCCAGAAGTTCTACTAAGGAAAATCTGAATTTTGCTGATAGAGGTTTTAACCTCCAGGCCCATGTACACCATTCTTTCAGATGAATAAATTATTAGTTCTACCAAAAAAATAAAAAGTTATTAGTTCTAAGGGGAATGCCCGTACTTCCAAAACACAGCAATATTCATGGCAAAAGAACTTACAATGCTACACGCAAATGCCCGCCAATGATTTTTCTTCCGTCTTCATGTTTTTAGTCTGCCCAACTCCGAAGTATCAAGCAACTACATGGACCTAATCCATGTCAGTCACTAATACTGTTTTTACACCCGTACTTCCCAAACAGATCATTGTCGTATTATACCCGTACTTCATAGCTATGCATGGCAAACAAAATAGGAAGTACAATGGACATAGTATCCATATATAGTATTGATGTAGAAAAGAAAATGTCTTAAACAAAACAAAAAAAGTACATACTGCAAGAATTAGAAACTGCAAAGAGTGGCATGGCCACATGGGCATGCAGGCAACTAGATGACAGTTCTTCCAAAACTGGAAACCTTACTTTAAAAGCTTGAATAATTTACTCAGTATACAAGTCATATTTGGTAAGATAAAATATGGCTTTGCTAAATTGTGGAAAGTACAAAACCATCAAAGTAGGAGAGCCTACCGACTGTCCCTCCAAAAACTGCTATAGGAAAAAATATACATCAGTCAAAACCGAACAGGTAAACTGGTACCTAATCAGCATTCATGATCATTACATGCAAAATATGATACAATCAACTCCATGAGAGTCCTCAGTGACCAAATGATAATGAAGAAATCGGTGACTCCTTGAGATTTATAGAAGCATTTATCCAAAGTGAAAGGACTTCCAAGTAAAAGAAACACCACTCTCCAACCCAATCCATCTATTGCCGCTGCTTAGACCCACCTACGGATGGACAAATTATTCTATTAGACATTATTTTTTAACCTAAACTTCCATGTTTCAAGCAGTGGAAACGACATTAACAAGATGCTGCTCATATGAAATGAGTTGCCGTGAAATGGAAAACCCAATGAAACAGTGACATACCATAAAAGAAGTACAGATGCTTCCTTAGAACGGATCCTTTGCATTCTTATGATGGAACATCTCCTTCAATAGCTCCTTGACCTGCAATTACCCACCATGCTTCACATAAATCACACTGAAGCCTGAATGTTTGGTGATTTGTACTCTCCCATTTAGATGGTTTAAGGCACTTTCACTAGATCAAGATTACTAAATTGTTTTTATCGGCATAGAGATACATGTACTTGATCTTATTTCTTTATCTAGTTCTACAAAGATGATAAGGATCCATCAGGCATTGCACCGATCAATTAATCTTTCCACGTCTTCAAAGAGAAAGTATGGGTACATGCAATGAACACGGACTTTGCACGTTACTGAAAATAGAAACAAGTTACGGGAGCAAGAAAACAATGAAGTCTACAACGAACAAGAAGAAGACCTTTGCACAGCAGGTATTGAGTGACACAATATAGACTGGTATCTGTTCCAGAGAAAAAGGACATTTGACCAGCATAAACATAACAAGAAGAAAAGCAAACCACATATTTTTGTTTCCCTTTAAATCCTCAATGACAAGATTCAATAGACAAGGAGAAAAATGAGTTTCTTCCAGCAGTAATCGAGGGGAATCAATTTTGTATAGTCTATATATTTGCAACAGTAAATCTTGAAGCCTACCAAAGGTTTTAAATATCAACCACGTTACGTCCATGCCAATCATCTTGCCTAGGAACCAGTATAGCTAGTGCCAAACCCATGTTCAATAACATTTAACAAAAACAAAAATTGTCTCAGATGACCATGACATGATCTGGAGTCGTCTAGGATGAGATCTCACCCTCCAACAACACCGACGAGACCATGCAGTATTTGTTTTTCATACCCACAACATGTTGTTAGGTCTTGCTCGAATTGTAAGAAGGACCAAACATTCAAGAGATCTCATTTCTGAGTTCATCTTACCCATTTCGGACAGCTGAAGCATTTGATATTGATCTGTGCAGAATAACTAGAACACAGACTTGAAAAATGACAATTTTTAGAGCAAATCAGAGGCAGGATTAGAAATGTATTTTTCGTGGGGTATACTTACATTAAGGTAATTTTTTTCACTTAAAATCTTGGAAATTTGTTGATCTAGGATCTAGCAACTTCTTTTGCGTGGGTAAGCTTGGATTGACCCCGTCAGTAAACAATTTTAATTATATTCATGGTTTTGAAATAGGGTTAATTACATATCAGAACCCATCTTATCTTGAAATGACATAGAAGTACCCTCTTTAAAACAAATTCCTTTTAGAGACCCAACTCTTAAATATATGAACATAGAGGGGCCTCACGTCTAATTCCGTTAACAGCGTTAGTAATTTTATTTCAAATGCCAAAAGTACGCTGATATATAAACCCTTAACTCATTCCTGATGCTCTCTTTCTTTTCCGTTAGCAGGGGATGGAGGCAACAACAAATTGCCGGCTAATCCTCTAGACTCAGTCTGTGATCAGGTCATTAGTTGCCCGTGAAATCAAGTAGAACACCGAAATGAGAAAAAGAAAACGAATGAAGGCCCCAAGCAAAGATGAGATTAGAGATGAAAGTAGCTGGAACGTCATTTTATGTGGGAAACCCAGAAAGCAGAACTTGAGAAACACATCCCAGAAACCAGTGATAAGCCAATAAAACTCAACAAGAGAACCCAAAAAGCAAAGAAAGGAGAGCATTAAATCTCGTGGAGCTTCTACCTTCAAACTCCATCCATCGTGTGTTTTAGAGAAAAATTAATCATCAAAAATGAGGGAAAATCCAAATTCTTAGGAGAAATTGAATCTGTAACGACCTGGATACAAATAGAAACAAATCTAATGAAATCCAAGGACTGATCATTAGTACCCAGATTCCAATCGAGAGAAAAATCAGTTACAAATATAAAAGAGATCTCAGAACAAACATGCAAAAGAGCATGATAATCAGACAAACCTTCTAATTTTGAAGCTTTCCCGTGATGGGTTCTACTGAAAAATGGAGAACACCGGAATTAAGAAGGTTGAATTTTAGACTAAAAACAAGGAGAAGAAGAAGAAGCAAAGGAGAGAAGAGTATTTTGTTTTAAGAGCCGCATTAAAAAGTAAAACAGCACCACAAACTCACATCAAAGGCATCAGTTTCTAAATTCTGCTTACCTACCCAGTGGCGACTGATTTTATCTACTTCAACTATAACAGATGTTTTAGTGGTAGTGGAGTGTCGAAATTCCCTGGGATAGGGAAACCAAATTTGAATCCCATAAATTTTCGGTTTCTGAAGGCTCGTAAGGCCTTGTGTGCCCTCCAACATATGAAGCTCTAAGAAGGTTTTAGGCAAGAAGAGATCCTTGTTTGATAGCGTCTACAACTCTGAACATTGTCAAATACTTTTGTTTGAAACCATAACAACTGAGGAAACATTGGTTATAACAATAGGGGCATTTTTGTCATTTCAAGTAAAAGTATTTAACCCCATTAACAGACGGTCACAGCAGGTCACTCTATGTCTATATCTTTAAAAGTTGGGTCTCTTATAGGAATTTATTTTAAAGAAGGCACTTCTATGTCATTTTAAGATAAGATGGGTCCTTATATGTCATTAACCCTTTGAAATATTAGTTGGTTTTTCAATTATTGTGATGTTGTCAGTTTTTATTTTATGGATTCAGATGATGGCCCAGTTCTCTTCAAATTTAATATGAATTTACTATTATCAGAACTATTGCTTGAAAATTTAAATGACATAGGAATTACATCATTTTCACAATTTTATTATTCAGAGGATGGCCAGTTCATTATCTATTTAATATGATTATTTTTATTAGAACTATTGTTTAACGCATAGTTCGAAAACTCAGCGAGTCACCCGAGTAACTTGACCGAGTTACTCGACTCGGCTGAATTTCGAGTCGAGTCGCCTCAAAATTCGAAGGAGACACTATTTACCGAGTTACTCAGGTGACTCGATCGAGTCTAGCCGAGTTTTTCGACTCTCCATACTAGGTCGAGTCATAGAAGGGTATTTTTATCATTTTTTAAAACCTAAACTAAAATGTCACACTATTTTTGCATCATATTTTTTAGGGTCTACAAAGACAACTTACTATGGGTTTTGTTAAACCTAATTTTGTTATTTGAAGCTGTAAAACCAACGTACTTTGAGTTCTTTTAACCCAAAATTTTTAAGTTATTACATATATATTCCGAGTTGGACCGAGTCAATTTTTTTTCGAGTTTTCCGAATTACTTGACCCGGCTAACTTTCGGGTCGAGTCGAGTTTTCGGGTTTTTGAACTATGGTTTAACGTTTAAACAACATAGGAATTACATCAATTAAAAGAATATACTTGCATGCTTAAATAATAAAGCTTACAAGATACATGGATCTATAAGACATTCCCAGAACCATCGCATTTCAAATTATTAACACAATTCAGTAATTTTTTGTTAGAAATAAGAATTAATGTAAACACGTAACCGTAAAATTTGTAACTTAATGCTTAAAATCATAATTTTCTATTCATAAATAGATTGTATAAGATAGTCCATTGGTTGTTGAATGCTAATGCTCTTGTATTACATTAAATAACATACATAATTACGAAAGTATTATTTACTAAAAAAATATGAATAAGAATTATTAGTTGTTCACATTCTTACGAAATTCAGATATTGTAACTTTTAGCAGATAAAAAGCTTCGCAAGAAGAGAGCTAGAGAGAGAGAGAAAGGATTGCAAGATTGCAGGTGGAATCATGTTACCAGGGTGATAATACTAGTACAGTGCCATGTCTTCGGGGGTATTTAGAATATCAGCATCAACAAAAGTCAACAACATCTAGCAAAATGACATCAAGATTGTAAAATGTGAGAAAGAGCCTCATGTACACAACGTGATGTTGTAAACTTGCAATAATTCTAGTCAAATTTACATAAATGTTGAGCAACTGAAGCAATCTATATCTTCGTTTGTCTTGCTGTCAACTAACATGATGAGAAGTGGAAGAAAAGAAAATGTTTGAGCAAATTTTTTTTTGAACGATAAAAATGTATGAGCAATTGAAATTATTTATAGATTAGAACTTCTCACAATTATTCTGAAACAACCCAATCAAAAGAGATGTCACAAAATACGGAATGGGTAAGTACTTGTACCTTTTTTACCTATCGAAGATGCGCTTATTGGTTATGAATTTTATTGATATATTGAGATTTGAGATTGAGTGTCCTCGTATTTTATGCAATAATTTAACACAATAAGGCTTATGAAGTTATGTAATGAAGAATTATTTTTATTGCTAATGTGCTAAATGAATGAGTCATTTATTGCATGCATAAGGCGTTCAACTCCATTAATAAATCTTAGAAAAAAATTTTCTTTTTAAGAATTATGTGGCATGTCCAGAGATGTTCAATAACAACATGCTTTTTGTGTGTGAGTGTGTGTTAGCTATGACTGAGTGCGCAGCAAAAGTGTGGAGCAAGCAAGATTCAACCATCAATAGGTGCTCGATTAAGCGCCCTTATTCACAATATTTCTCATAATAGAGTTCTTACTGGTAAATGTTCAATACTGAAGTAGGCTTACAAAGTTGATCATGATCAAGTGCTTTTTGGGTCCTATCATGCCTTGCAATTGGTGTTAATCCACAAAATATCTCTAGTCTTTTACATTCAAATGATTTACTTGTTACTAATATAAATAAGAACAATTGAATGAATGGGAAATGGGCTTTACGTTTCAGTTTACACATTAGTTCAACCTTGGTTAGTAAAAATGAGACCCGAACTTCAAAATTTATTTGGAATTTGTGGAGAACTACACTAGCCCTGCATTGCTTGTCCAAGGACCATATAGAGGGTCGCATCATGTTGCATCCGACACAAAACTTTTGCCAAGTTTCTTCATGGATCCTGATTTGTTGTGTCATGCTATGGTTGCTCTTGAAAACAACATTTGCAACTACACCGATTGCAGTGCAAAATAGACAAGGGTTGGCTAGAGCGTCCCCTACGCAATTCACGCCCCATTGTGGTGAAAAGTAGAAGTGTTACAAATGAAGCTAAGTAGAAATGCCAGACATTAGCATCAAGGTATTAAAAATATCTGCACAAACCATGGTCCATGATATATCGGCCGATATATTGCTATGTCACAAACCAGGGATATATATATCCTTAGTAGTCAAAATGCACCTGGGCTACGCCTAGGCCACCGTCTTGCCTAGCAAGGACCCCCATCACCTAGACCATAATCTAAGTGGCATTCAATAAATCTTATATAATGTAAGCAATACAAGTAAATTTTGGTCACCTAGACATAGGGGTGTATTCGGGCCGAGCTGAGTCGGGCTTGTCCTTGCTCGGCTCGGCTTGAAAGGGGGGTAATATAGGCTCGGCCTGAATTCAAATAGCTGGCTCGAGCCCGGCTCGGCCTTGATTCAAGCTCGGGCCGAGCTCGGCTTGTTTTATTTAATAAAATATTTTTTTAATTAAAATAATAATATTTTATATTATTTATATATAATAATGATAAATAGAAATAATATTTTTATTTTTTTTATATAATATTCAAGCCTGGCCGAGCTTCGAGCCTCAAATCGGGCCGAGCTTTGAGCCGGGCCAAATCAAACAGGGGTTGGCCCGAGCTCAGCCCGAAGCAAATTTCAAGCTCAGTTGCTCGGCTCGGCCCGGCCCGGCCCGATTGAGCCTAAAATTCAAGCTTGAGCTCGGCTTGATCAGGCCGAGCCAAGCCGAGCCGAGCAATCAAGAAAGCCTTGCTTGTGTACACCCCTACCTAGGCATCACCTCACCTAGAGAACCCCATGCCGCCTAGGCGTCACCTGGACACCATGACTACACTACTTTAGTACTTATCTTTTTACAAAATATCGCAGTATATCACATGATCTCGCAATACAGAATAAATACCGCATCATTTCATTGAGAAAAATGAGTTTTTTTAAATAAACATCTTATAAAATGTCGGTTGACAATGGGAAATGTCGATTGTCGAACAAGAGATGTATTGAAATTTCTTCTTCCTTTTTTTTTTTATAACGTTTTGCCGAATTTGCTTGGATTTGGGTTGTTCAACAACCCCAAACTGGTGAGAATCCCCCGATACAATGTGTGGGGCGATTATTTTTTGGGGAAATGCAATCAAATTTATTTATTTTTAATATTTGAAGCTTAATAGTAGGTCAATTAACTTAAAATCTAAGTATATGGTCAGCCATTCTATTGAGTGACTGAATTTTTTTAATCTTTTACAATTATTTTCATAATGTGAATTAAAAAAAAAAGTTGGCTTAATTATAGGCCAATAAATTACAAATTTCAATATGCTGCGTAATCTACTCATCACCAACCAGTGGCACTAGGATCTGTCCCGCCTTTCCTACCTCATTTCGGCCGATCTATCAATTTTCCAAAAAAGCTCGGCATTTGTGCATCCCTAATACTGAGGTTAACAAATCAAGTGCGACTTTGGTATCAAACAAACCTTGTGCATCTATGTTTGGGTTTTGTAGTTTATACTTTATAGATAGAAGTCAGTCGTTACCCAACTGGTAAAACTTACTGCTACATGTAAAGAATTGTTAAAATATTCACCACAGGGAATTCAAACCGTACCTCTTTCACCCAAGAAAGCTGATTGAACTCAAAAACATCACAATGCCTCAAATTTGAAAATCATTATATAGTAAAGGAGCAAGCAAAAGAAATGTAAAATGGTTTATTATCATGGATTTGTACAGTTATAGAAATTGCACAAGTTAATCCTTTTAAGTGGGTTCTTTTACTGCAAAACAAATGCAAACCTAAAAGGAAAATAATCTGATGAGTCGACTTAAGGGATTTAATAACCCATAGTCGACCTTGTATGGGTCAGCATCTACTGTCAATAAAAATTTGATACGGTGTCAGTATTTTTATATTTAGAGAAACTAAGAATTGTATTTAGAATCAACGGATGCACATAAGGAAGGCAATTAGCAAGTTCCCTCCATAAATATTTACAAAAAGACTTAGCAATCACACAAAAAACAGTATGACTCCCTCTAGATATAAAATCATAAGCATTGATATCCCCAAACTCCCTTAGAGCACCCGCCCAAGTTCAACAATCCTAGAGAGAGGACTGTTAGATATGAAAGGGCAATCAGAAGGGGATATTCCCAATGAGAAACTTCTACAGCTACCTCCTATTGAAAGAGGATACAGATCTCCTGTGGTTACTTATATTCAGATTTGGCAATCTAAGATTCTTCCCAAGGTGCAAGCTTTTGCATAGTCGGCATCCCTAGACAAGATCTTGACCAACATCTAAGGAATAGGAGGATGCAGCTCCCAACTGATGCAGAATGTGTAAGAAGGCCGAGGAAGGCATGCATCACTTCCTTCCCCACTGTCTGGTGGCATGAATTGTTGGGGTTTCTACTTATCTCTTTTCCAGGTTTCCACGGTGACTCATAGGAGGTACGAGGCTTGATTCTCAGCTGGCCAGATGGAGTTTTTAGCTTGGAGGGTAATAATCTCTAGGGTATTCTTCCTATTGTGATCCTTTGGGGCATATGTGGAAAAAGAAACAAGAGGATTTCTTACGGGATAGAATCCTCAATACCTAAATTCTGTGACCCAATATGGTGTAAGTTGACTCATGAGATCATGATTCATCCTAAAACAACCTTCTTAAAATAAGATTCTTGTGATCCGAACATTTGTAGATGAAGACTGCACCTGGCAACTTGTCAAAGTTGTGAGGACCATGCCTCTCACCTCAGGATCCCCACACAATACCATGGAATTTCTCTCAGCAAGCAAACAAACAAGCACTAATTTAAAGTAGCACCAAATAAACATGTCGAGAAATCAGAAGCCTGAGATATTATATTAGCAATCATATACATGTAGTTATAGTGCATGACTGAGTTCACTGTCATCCTAGACCTCATCATGATAAAGCACAATAATTCCCGAGGTCGTTGTCTTTCCATGAAATAAAATTTCACAATATATAATATAAAGAAATAAGTGCCACCTAACCCCCTCTCTTTGCTCTCCAATCTTCAATTCTAAGAATCCTATGAGTTATATTTTAAGGATGCCACGTGGCAGCCTTTTTTAATCTCAACCGTTAATTCTCTCTCTCTCACACGTCTCCCTCTCAATTCAAAAATCATTGGAGGGATTTTAGGGGATTGTTCCCTCCATGACTCTTATCTCTAATCTCAACCGTTAAATCTCTCTCACACACACGTCTCCCTCACAATTCAAAAAATATTGGAGGAATTTTAGGAGAGGGATAGAGATAAGAAGGATAGATAGAGAATGTAGAGAGAGATTTTAGGGTATTGTGATAAGAGGGATAAATAGAGAGATGTGAAAGATAGAGAGAATGTAGAGAGATTTAATGGGATTGTGATAAGGGGTATAGAGAGTGTAGAGATTTTTTTATTTTTTTTATTCACACCCGTGCATCGCACAGGGTCTCTACTAGTAATGAACATATAAGGACTCCCTAAAAGAAAAGTTCTCCACTCAAACATAGAACTGTTAATTGGTTTGGTATGTCCCTATCAGTATCACAGTTCACATTACAACAATAGGATGATATGTGTAAAATTCAAAATCAAAATATAGTAGTACATGTGCTAAATAATGCAAACATTGCAGGTCAACAATGGATGATGATAAAATATTCTGTTTTAGAAAATCCTTACCTCGAAGGTTGGACTTAAATCCACAATTTGTCAAATGCTTTGCTAGTATATCCCCCAACTGTGGTTGAGAATCCAGTGTAACCTCGACTTTAGCTACAGGCCATACAAGTGCTGTCGCCGTTGTATGATTAGCACTGGCAGAAGATACCTGCGGCTGTCCATACATATAGTACCATCAAATATAGCAGATTTAGTGTAGCAAAAGGGAGATAAGATTTGTCCATTATTAGGCATTACAACTTTAGCAAAGAATCATATATCACCAGGAGTTCCAGAAGCTCTCATATTGATTTATAGCTTAAAGGGTTTCTTTTCCCAATAAAGAAAGTTGGAAACTTATCTCCATGTTTGTTTTGATTAATTTCCTATGATTTCTTCCATCAGTAGTAATTGAGCAAGAAGCAAACCGATAGATCAGAATTATTAATACAGTTTCTTTAACCCAATACACAGAAATACTTCAAAGTCTCCACATTTTCACTTGAATGATTAAAAACACCCCCCCCCCCCCCCCCAAAAAAAAAAAAAAAAATTCCACTAAGTATTAAACATAAGAAAATTTTCACATTCACCTAAAATTAATAGAAGTACATACCACTATAAACAATATAAACTGTTGAAATAATTTAATTTTTTTTTAAATAGCTCTTCTAAGCTTTTAAAATTGTTTTTGATCCCTATATCTCAAGTATTAATTTTCAAATAGGTCCCTATTTAAATGGTGTAAAATGCCTCATTTTGATAGTGAGAAGATTTGAAGCATAGTTGCACGGAAGCTATGTATAAGGTGGAATTCTCACTTCTCAGGAAGCTCGTTTCCTAGGCCCGCTTCCAGGATGCTTGCTTCCATCACCTCTCATTTATTGGTCAAAGAAAGCAATGTATGTGAGTATTGTGAAATATACCCAAGTCTAGAGCCTTAGGTTTCAATTCAATTCAATTTAAAGTAGAAGTTTTAACCTCTGAAATCTCTAAAATGTAGACATGCAATTAACCTTCAACTTAAAAATCTAAAGTCCAACTAAGCATAATTTTCAAATAAGCTCTTCTTTTTAGATTAGTGTTACCAAATGCCAACTCGGATTTGAAGCTTGGTTTCTTAAGTGAGACATGCTCTGTAAAATGTCTCATTTTGATAGTGAGAAGACTTGAAGCTTGGTCTCTTAAGTGAGACAAGCTCATTCCTTTGAAGTTTTAGCCGTACAGATGGTCCAGTTGCTCAAACCAGGCTACTCATCCCAATCACAAAGGCGAGCCCGCTAGGGCTTAGCTGTATAGGTTGTCTAATTGGACCGGTCTATAACAGACCGGTCTAACCAGTTTAGTCTTTGGACTGAACCAACCATACTAGTTGATCTTAGACCACTCCAACTGGACAGTTTGATACCAATACAATAGGAAAAGTCTTTAACAGACCAGTTTAACCGGTTCGGTCTTTAGACTGAACCAACCAGACCAGTCGAACTGAGACAATTCAACCAGACTAATCACTTGGGACTAGTCCATTTACCTATCACCAAATTAATACAAGTCCTACTGTGCTGAATTGGAATATTGGACTAAGAGATTAATTTGATAAAAATCTAGAAGAATGACTGAATTAATATACTTTAATCGGATTATTGATATTAATCAATGTAGAGACCCGAAATTTAATTTCTCAGCATTTGTGTCATTTAAATGAATTTCTTAGAAAAATGTACATGATTTTAATGTATGTATTCTTATAGGAATTAATGTGGGATGCCTAGTTGTAGAAACCCAATTGTTTTGAGGTCATCTCTCTCATTCATCCAACTTGATGAGACATTTTGATCTCCAAAGACTTAGAATTGGGACATCTCTATTAGACAAAAAATTGTTCCCTTCGAATAACGGTTTCAACACACTTTGAATCATCCAATTCCGATAACCGAGTAAAAAGTTATGGGCCTTTTACCAAAGCGGGTTCCAGATAAAAAAAGATCGGATCTGTCAGGGTCCAATCGAGAGCTACCAGTCCGATCGATCGGCCCGAAGTCTCGATCGATCGGAGATCGCGCACAGAAATTGCGAAAAACATATTTTTTCGACTTTTAGACTTCCTTAGGGTCCCAAACCCTATGTATACCCCTTTAACTCGTGAATTAGGTTTCCAAGAGCCTCCTAAACCTAAAAGAGAGAGAGAATAGGAGTTTCTAAGAAATTCAAAGAGAGAGAACATAGAGTTTTTGAGAGATTCCAATAAAGAAAAACCTAGAGATCACAAAATTCAATTGAAGATGAAGGAAAGGGACTTGATGATTTAGATCGAGGCCATTCGCAAGCATAAGATCGTAAGGAAGCGATCAAGAAAGGTAAATAACGATCCCTAGTTCTCAATTTTATAACCATTAATCTAAAGTATGGATTTAATGACAAGATCTATGTAAAGAACATGATTAAAAGGAATATTAAAGGATTTTGATCACCCCTTATGCAATGTTTTCATGAATAACGTAAATATGAATTTCCTTTCTATCAATATGATAATCATTTATGTAAATAAGAAAAAAATGTATAGATTTCAAAGTAAGAAATAAGATCAAAGCATGTTATATTAGGTATATCCCTTATGAAAGATTTCCATGATTTTTAGAGATGTTCTCTTTATGATTTTTATTATGTATATCAACAAGGGGAAAGTGAATGAAATTGGTGGTGTATGTATGGATTGAGAATTGAGGAAGAGATGAATTTATGGAGTTGAATGAAATGTATGAAATAATTGAATGATGGATGTAGATTCTTTGTGAGAATAGGGTTACATGTTAGTATGTTTTGTAGATATAATCTAGGAATTATGAATGATAAATTGTGGTGTAATTATGATATTGATCTCAATTAAAAGGGAGTCGTGATATTTAAATTAGATTGTGAATTATGCATATTGAAAATAAATTGGGATTAAAGCATGTTAAATTATTGGAAATATGAATGTTGTATGTTTATTTTTATGTTGTTATACGTGATATATTATTGGGTAAAGGAATTTTTGATGAGAGTCTTGCTTGCCTAGGTCTGATTAACATAGTGGAATAGGACACTGTGATGAGATTTCCTATGGCCCTTGACTGATAGTCTTAGGTATAATTTAACCAAGGGTATATTACCTTGCACTCACTCAAGATAACGAACATGTACAAGTATGATAAAAAGCAAGACTACAAGTATTATACAAGTACACATGAAATCGATGAATGCATGATTCAATTTTACATTGCCCGAGTACCAACAAGTCTAAGATCAAGGCAAGACAAGCCCTTATGCACCGGATAATGTGCAAACAAGCCGTATGCACCGGATAATGTGCAGACAAGCCGTATACACCGGATAATGTGTAGACAAGCCGTATGCACCAGATAATGTGCAAACAAGCCGTATATACCGGATAATATGTAAACCATGTGGTACCTCTCTACCCAATATATGAGATAGAGTTATTTTAAATTATTGCACAGTGCATTTTGTTTGATTTATTCACAAAAAAGAAAGAAAAGTCAAAAAAGTAAGAAAAGTCAAGAAAAGTAAGACAAGCCAAGAAAAGTAAGACAAGAAAGACAAGTCAAGTAATAAGACAAGCAAGATAAGTAAGAAAGATAAATACAAGTGAGCACATGAAAGAATTGAAAAAGAAAAGATGTTTGCACACTCTGATTTACGTATGTGAATTGTAATTGAACAGTTAATTGTATGCATTTTATCGTTATAATATTGTTTACTATGGATTGTTATATACGCGGAGTAACTTGTTACTCAGCTGATAACTTTTGTTGTCGGCAGGTTCGGGATTTGATAGTTGTGATCCAGAGCCTTGAGTTGAAGAGGAGTACGTAAAGGAAGATCTTACAAGTGATCATTCCGAAGAAGAACGGGATTTCGATGGATGGTCTCGCTATTGTTGTATTTTATTAGAAATGATTTAAATTCCAGAGAGATTGTAAATGGTTTATTATGTTTTAGTTTTAATTTGGAATATTTAGATTTGATCGTGGTTAATTAAAGAAACTTTTCAGGTTCACTTTTTTAGATTGCCTTAAATGCTTTATGACAGGATGTTATGATGGTTAAGTCACGTGCCAAAGATCTCACATTCTCCTAGGGGGATTTTAGGGCGTGACAATCAAATTATGTTTGGACTTAGTTTATCAAATCGAACGAACTAATGGATCTGATTGATTTTTCCATAGTTGTCGGGAAGTTATGTCCAAGGTGGGAAGCTCACTTCCCAGAAAGCTCGTTTCCCAGACTCGCTTCCATCAAGTCTCATTTAGTGGTCAAAGGGGGCTATATATCTAGGAAGTAATGGGATAGACCTGAGTCTAAAGCTTACGACATAGATCTTACGCAAGTATCATTAGATTGAAACCTAAGGCTGTATGGAACCTACTTCTCTAAAATATCTTATGTAAGATAAAATTTTAAATATGATTGGTCATCCTAATATAATGGGAACGAGACATTAATATCTATTTCTCGCTTCCCATTTCCTAAGAATTTTTTGAGTCTCGCTTCCCGCTTCTTGTTTTCGCTTTGCTTCTCGCTTTCGCTTCTCGGCTTGGTAACTATGGATTTTTCAAACCCATGTGGGATTATATTAATAATTTAATTATAAGGGCATCTCCAAAGGAGGTTTGGTACCCATCATCTGCCGAGCAATGCAAGTTCATAGGGAATGATCAGTTGAATCCGAGTTAAGTTCTATATCAAAGAAAATGCTGCTTTTCCCTTGCACGGGAGGGGCTTCGACTATCTTCAAAAAAGAATCAATCGAGCACCTCTCGGCTTCCATGATTAATAGGTGTTTTATATTTATTGTATTTAACTAACATGTGCAAGGATTTTATACATAAATCCAACAAAATGAAAAACTATAAAGAACTTATCAACAAAATTTGAAGAAAATAATGAAAAATACTTACTAGGCTTTCTAATATTCGTTTCACGCTCGCCTCACATCCTCCGCACATCATCCCCTGAAAATTGGTATCAAATTATACAACAAAACAAAACAAACACATACTTAAGTAAAATTTAAGAGAGCAGAAGATGGCTTACTTCAACATTGAGTGTTATTACATCAGGTGACATAGCCGAAACCTCACCGGAATCTCCTGTGATAGATTTGGACCTTGTTTCTCCACCGCCTTCATCCGAAGCAGAAGAATCAGCAGAGTTAGATATACAGGCCAAACGAGACGGAATAGGTACTGCTTCATACAAACTCCTGAGAGAAGTTACGGACCAAGAGATCGAAATGAACTCATTCGACCTCTGAAAATCTCCATGAGAGATGGATCTGATACCACCAGATGAGAATCGCCTTTGAAGGCTTTGACTCTGATGAGTTGTGGCAAAATGGCTATGGATGCGTGGGACGAAGGGTTTCGAAGAAGAACTTAGGGCTTTGGATAAGGTGAAGAAAGACATTGCTGAGACAGTAGACTCCATTAAAGCTGTTTGGGAAGAGATGATCTCTCTGGCGTCTCTGCTGCCAAGAGATGACTTTTTTTGTGTGGGAAATAATCACCAATGGCGAAAGATTTTAACTCCTTTCTAATTATAATTATAGTTAAGATGCACTGACCCGGGTTAAAGTATTTGTTCATATAAGAAAAAATACACTGCACTCGTACTTAGACTTGAAGGTACAAAAAGATTGTCGTCTTTACAACAATTGACGCCCCCTTTTGGGTAATACGCATTAATGCAAGGGATACCTATATTGTTTGCGGATTTACCTATATAGGTATCCTTGCATTACCTCCAAGATACAATCAAATCTAGTGAAATACCTATATTGTTTGCGGATTTACACTATCTATGAAACAATCCCGAATACTTTAGATCATCTTCTTTGAAATGTAAAGAAAGAGAGCAAAATACTGTAAATTTTTTTTTATGTATTTAGAAAGTTAAGAGAGGTCTCTATTTATAAACTTGTAGAGAAGCAATAGAATACAATTGAAGGGATGTGGGGTGTGGCCTCTCTGTTGAGGGAGGTCTGGGATCTAATCCTCCTGGGTATGAGTTGCAAGAGCTCCAATACCTAAGCTAACCACTAATCGTACTAACATATAAGTAAATGCTATTCACAGCAAACAAAAAAAAAAAAAGTAGAGATATAATTAAAAGACACCATTTTAGTTTAAATCAAAAGGTATCCCATACACCGAACTCAAGAGGCACCTCATACACCGAACTCAGGATATTGTCGATTTGATTCAATAAACTCGATTTTCCAAAAGAAAAGTATTTTGGAACAAAAAAAATCTAACAATCCTCTACTTGTTTCAATATATTAAAGAATTAGGATTCTCGATATTTCAACGAAGACTTGTGCATAGAAGAAAATGTCTTTTGGACTTGAATCTTCACTTAATAATAGTGAGCTAAAATTTGTCAAGCTACTTAGTGAACGAGTCTTGAACCAAAAAACTTTATCAGATAAACTAAGTTCACTATACATAGTCTTTTTTACGGTGAGTAAAACATTCTTCAAAGGCTGCACATTATAAGGTTTTGTGCTTTGTTTCCCAGTTTAATAAGTGATCTAGAGTAGACAAATTTTTAATCTCCCATAAAAAATGGCCTTTATTTCCACACTTGCATAAGTAAGATTTTTCAAGTGTTTCTGTAACTATAACACCTTAACACTTTATTGTTTAAAAGTCTTATTAAGAATCTTATAATTTATCATTCATTCATTACAAATATTTTAACTAAGTAACATCTTAGGATGAGAGTGGTGAATTTATATATATTCTCCAATAATTATTTAGTATTATATCTCAGTACCAGACTTATTTTTTTCTTTGAACTTGGGTCTTAGGTTCTCTAAGTCACTAAGTTGGGTTTCGATCATTGTTGACTTTCTCATTAATAGGTTTTAATCAAATCCTCTTTGATGTTTTATATATTATATCTCTAGTAAGACTTTGAGTAAAATGATCTACCAAACTCTCTTTTGACTTGACATAATTCAAAGTAATCACACCATTACTTAATAGTTCTCTAACATAATTATGTCTCAATCGAATGTGTCTAGACTTTTCATTATAAGTTTTATTTCATGTTCTTCCCAACGCAATTTGACCATCCCAATGCATCGCAATAGCGAACATAGGCTTATTTACTAATGGTACGTCTACCCGAAAATTTCTAAGTGATTTTGCTTCTTCACCAACAACCACAATTACAATAAATTCATATTTCATAGGATAATGTGAAAATACATGTTTGTTGTATGGATTTTCAAAAAATAGTCGCTCCACCTAAGTTAAAGATCTACCCACTAGTGGATTTAGATTCATTAGAATCTGTAACCCCAATTTGCATTGTTGTATCCTTCTACTACAACGAAATAAATCTTTGTAATGTAATCTGTAATTCATTGTATGTTTTAGGTATCACAAAATTCTAGAGATAGCCTTCCAATGTTCACTAATTAGATTACTGGTGTATCTATTCAACTTTTCCAAAGATAAAGTGATTTAGGACAATGCTACAATAAGGAGGGTAAAAAAAATAAAAAATCTTCGATCACCATTGAAGTCTAAGTTTCTTAAAGCATACTTAGAAATAGCTCTCCTACAAGGTGCTAATCCAAAAAACTCAAAAGTTTACAAAGAAACCCAAAGAAAAACCAATGGTCAATTCTAATTCAATAATTCAAAAGTTGTTTAACAATGTTCCTATGACAACTATATATAATAAAAAGAAACCCTAAAAACTAATTTAGAAGGTTAACAACTAATTTAAACTTTACTTCTAAAACAACTTAAAGCATAATTTCAAAATACCTAATATATCCCTAATTTTCGTAACTAATTTTATATCCAAAATTAAAACTTGATTTTGACATCTTAAACAGTAAATTAATTTTGAAAATCTTCGTGAAATAGCTAGTGTAGATCTTGAAATTTTATTTTCAACGCATCTAATGGATTCTCAATTTGATATTTGAGCAGAAAGTTATGAAATTTTGCATCTTTATTATCAATCTGCAACATTTGAAAAACAACGACCTCTCTTCCGGCATCCATTCGACATGCCTTTATTTGAATTTTATCTCCAACATCATTCTTCCCTGGTTGAAAAAAAACTCGACCTCGAGTTTGTATTTTAATTTTCTTTGGATGATCTTCTTTATAAGTAGGTGATGCAAATCGACAATTCGAAAGGGAGGTGTCGGTCAACTCATCGCGTCTTTATTCTAAACCACAACCCCTTTATTTTTTTTAGCTTATGTAATGACCTGCATTTAATTCACGGCATTCATAATTCTATGAGTGAAATTATTAAATAAATGTACCTAAAATAATATGTAAATCCTAGGAGAAATCAATACATTAAAAATATCGAATCACAAAACTCATTTAATTAACTAAATTTAGTGAATTTATGGAGATAAATTGCACTAAATAAAAGAGGAACAAAAAGTAGCAAAAAAGTTTTTTTTTTAAATTTCAGCACCGGCGGGCGATCGATCGCCCAAAACGCCGTTTAGCTGAGGGCTTGCGTGTTTTTGTGGTTTTTGAGTCCCTAGGGCTCCCAATGTATAAATACCTCCTTTATACTCGTGGAGAGGGTTTTCTTAAGCCTTCTAAACCTAAAAGAGAGTTTTTGAGAGATCAAAAAGAGAGAAACTGTAAGAGTTCAAAGATTTGATCGGAGAAGGGGAAAAGAGACGTGGAGATCAAGGTAGAACCCTACTTCGCAAGCGATAGATCGTAGGGAGACGATCAAGTGAGGTAAATAACAGATCTAATATTCAATATTTTGAGTATTTAAGTTAGATAATAAATAAAAAGAGATGAATCTAGGCAAGGATGTAAGAATATGTGGGATGTGAAGAACTATAGTTGCCTCTATATTAATATTAGTGGATCTATTAAAATAGGATGTGAAGAATATGTTTATGATCTCAGTTATTATTTTTGCGATTAAATAGGACGTGAAGAACACGTTTATGGTCTCTGTTATTATTTTTACGATTAAAATAAGATCTGAAGAACCTAATTTTTTATTTATTATTATTGATGGTTAAAATAAGATGTGAAGAACCTATCTGCGATGTATTGTTTCTTGATAATTAAAATAGGATGTGAAGAACCTAATTTTTTATGTATTATTATTGATGGTTAAAATAGGATATGAAGAACCTATCTGCGATGTATTGTTTCTTGATAGTTAAAATAGGATGTGAAGAACCCATGTATAATATTGTATCATTATTTTGATGGTTAAAAATAGGATGTGGAGAACCGATTTATGATTTTGGTTTCATTATTTTGATGGTTAAAAATAGGATGTGAAATACCTAATCATGATACCTTTTATTTATTCTCGAATTATTAAATACGAATGACCATGTTTAAATTAATTATAATTCAACAAGGGGATTGGGAAAGTTATTTGAAGTAGGTGGAGTTATAAGGAGAATGAGATGAAATGGATGATTTAATTGGTGATATTTTAACAATATATGAGCTTGATTTTATGTTTAAGACCAAAAGAATTATTATTAATTAAAGACATTATAATTAAGACGTTAAACTTAATTAAAACGAATAGGAGATTTCGATTTGTAAGTTAGCTCGTAAATTATGAATCTTTTAATGATATTGGTGATGTTTGATTGTAGTATTATAAGAAATACGATAAATTGTGTGTTTCTGTTATATCTTTAATACATGATATATTATTGGGTAAACGAACCTTTGATGGAAGTCGAGCTTGCCTAGGCCTGGTTAACATAGTGGTATGAGACGCTATGGTGAGATGTCCTATGGCCCTCGACGGTTAGTCTTAGGTGCAATTTAAACAAGAGGTATATTATTGTGTACTCACGAATGAAAAATCAGTAAAAGTAAGAAAAAGAATTAAAGACATTAATGAGATGTTCAGTAACACCAAAAGTAAAGTAAGAAAAGTATGAAAGTAAGAAAAGAAAAGGACACACGAAAACGATAATGTATGTTGTGTTGTGCACCACCGGATACCATCAGAAATGGCGAGATATATGCCAAAGTAAGTAAGCCGTCCTACCGGGAAATGTACTAAGCGTCCGTACCGGCTAATGTACGAAGGGTGGTATCTCGGTAAGGTAAAGTATAGTAACCCCTTTCCTTATACGGTAAAGCGGCATTTTAAGTTATTACAAAAGCATGTAAATCGGTATTGGTATGATGATAATATATGAAATACGAAAAGTAAGAAAAGAAAGAAAAGTAAAGAAAGAAAGAAAAGTAAGAAAAAAAGAACAGAAAGAAGGAAAAAGAAAGAAATAAAGAAAATTAGCATAATGTAAATGTTTAGCTTCCGCACTCTGATTTTATATCGAAGTAAATGTGTGAAGTGATGAAATGTATGCAAATGTTATTATTTATATTGTTTATTATGCTCTGTTATATACGCGGAGTAACTCGTTTACTCAACCGATGACTTTTGTTGTCGGCAAGTCCAGGTTCAGGTTCAGGTTTTGATATTTGTGCACCCGGCCCTTGGGAAGAAGAAGAATACATCGAGGAACTTGAAGGTGATTATCCCGAGGAAGAAAATGACCTTGATCGATGGCCCTATTATTGAAATTGTGTTATGGTTATTTAAATTCCGAATGATTTTAATTATTGACAAAGACAATTGTTATTAGTCTTTTATGTTTATGATCCAGATGAGTGACCAGGAATTATTACTTTTCAGTTAGATTATGGGATTGGAGTTTTAGTTGATGTTTTATTTTAAGAAAAAATTTTAGGTCCATATTTTTGTGCCTTAATTGCTTCTAATAGAATGATTATTAAGTGAGTCACGTGCCAAGATCTCACATCCTCCTAGGTGGAGTTTTGGGGCGTGATAGCTTTTGCCTTAATTTTTTCGCTCCACTCTTCACATAGGTTGTGCTTATGATCTCTAAGACTTGTGTACCTCTTTTGCTTCAAATCTCCAAGCAAAGAAATCGACTCAAAAGAAAACAAACTATTAGATTCATATCCATGAGCATAATCTTTATCGTCATTCTTAGGTTGTAGATTTCGAGTTTGTAAATCCCGGTGCTCAAGTTCATCAAGTTCTTCATACGTCTTAGTCGCAGCTTCTCAACAAGATCTTGAATCCATTTTTCTATAATCATCATAATGAATTAACATATCTAACAATTGGATCACGTCAGGTCAATCCCCGCTCTGATACCAACTGATGTAGAACAAACCTACAATGTGGATGGTAAAATAAAAATAAAAGGATAAATCTTCGATCACTACTAAAGTCTAAGTTTCTTATAGCAAACTTAGAAAAAACCATCCTGCAAAGTGCTAATCCAAACAACCCAAAAGTTTACAAAAGAACTCAAAAAAAAGTCAATTGTCAATTCTAATTCAATAATTCAAAAGTTGCTTAAAACTTGCAAACAACTCTGCCCACACCCCATATGGGTTTGATGTCTCACTTCACCACTTGGTAATTGGTATGAGCAAGTCAACCAAAATCATGTTATGTCATTACCAAAACTATATTTTTGAACCTCATACAATCCACCTTCTATTCAAAAGAAAGTATATCCATACTGGTATTTCAAAGAAATAGTACATCAAGTTTTGAAATCTATAAAAAAAAAAAAACTAACTACCGAGATTTCTTACCTAGGGAGCTCTTTCCACATGTCTTCAGGGAGATCTCAATTCCTTAATGGTGGAGTACACTGTCAAATAGAAACCAAAAGAAAATCAAATTATAATAAGAAAAAAAATCATTAAATGTAGTACTTAAAAATAGTATTACCAATGCGAAGAGCCCCACATAAATTGACATTATTGCAATAAGTGTGTGGTATAGATGAGGTTCCGAGCAGAGGAATGTGAGTTATTTTCATGAAATTGAGCACAACTCTTTTCGTCAATCCCGTCAGATCATGGCGAAGATGAGTAACCTTCAAGATGGCAATTGAGCAGACCGCCATTGCTGCTTAGATAGAGAGACAGAGTCAAGTGAAGGAAGTGATGCATGGAGGTGAAAATGAAATGGAGGAAAGTCTCGAAGTTCTATCGATCACCTGGAACCTAGTGATGCAGGTTCTACAGAAGGTGTAGAACCTACAATTCGATAACCAACAAAAGTCACTACCGATGAAGGCTGAAAATAGCATACAGAGTGAGAAGTAACTGTTGTAGATTTTTAAAATAAAATTTTGTGTTTATTATAATTATTAAATTCTCAAATCAGTTATGGAATACTTAAGCCTATAATTTATTTCATATTAAAGTTATTTATGATTTGATTCATTCTCTTTATATTCAAAACGTTTTTTGAAATTATGGAGTCATTTCTTTATTAATTGAAGTCTTAAAGTCAGTTTCTCTCTCCCTATAAAAAAGGTACTCAATTCCTATCGAGAAGCAGTAAAAGAGAAAAACCTTGCTTTTTTTTAGGTATAAAAAAGAAATATACATATTTTTTGGGATGTTCTCTTCTACTCTTTGTATTGAAATCAAAGTATCTAATATATCCCTAATTTTCGTAACTGATTTTATATCCAAAATTAAAACTTGATTTTGACATCCTAAACACTAAAATCTTAAAAATCTTAGTGAAATAACTATTGTAGATCTTGAAATTTCCTTTCCAGCACTTCTAACGGATTCTCAATTTGATATTTGAGTAGAAAGTTATGAATTTTTGAATCTTTATTGTCAATATGCAAAATTTGAAAATCCTGATATCTGTTCAGCGTGTTTTTATTTGAATTTTATCTCCCGCATCTTAAATCAATATCAAGTAGTGTACAAACATAATATGCATGAAGCTTCCAATTACTTTTGGCATATTCTAATTGAGATACTGATATATCTAAATTGGGTAACAATTTGACACTTAGATCATACGGGGTAAGAGCTGATTTATAATTAAAATGCTTAAATTTTTTGAAAATTTTCTTAATTTAGTATGATTGAGTTAACATTATTTTGTTCTCTTTCATTATCACTTTAATTCTCAATATCAGATCAGCCTCTTCTAAATCATTTCTTAAAATGATTAGTACGCAATAATTTAGTTTGATTTAAAACTACTAAATCAATCTTAAAAATTAATGTATCATCAACATAAAGACGTTAAATTTAATATAAATACAATTATTTACATCACTATAATTTAGTCATGAGACAATATTATACCATCAAAGTTTTCATGCCACTTTCTAAGAGTTTTTTTAAATCCATATAAAGACTTGACTAGTTTACACACTCTGTGTTCATGGTCAGAGTCACTACCAATCCTTCAGGTTGATCCATGTAGATCTCCTCATTGAGATCTCCATAAAGAAATATAATTATAATATTCATCTGATGTGTATGAAGATGAGATATAGAAGCTAAAGCAATTAATACACGTATATATGTTATGTGAGGTATAGGTGCATAAGCGTCAAAAAAAGTCTAAACCTTTATTTTGTTTAAAACCTTTGACTACTAATCTAGCCTTAAATTTGTCTATAGAACCATCAACTTTTAATTTATTTTTTAATACTCAGTTACACCCTATAGATTTGGACCTAGGAGGCAATACTACTAATTTATAAGTTTTATCTGCCATAATTGAATTTATTTTATCATTTATTACATATTTTCAAAAAGTAGAATCAATAGAAGTCATAGCTTCCTTAAATGTTAAATGGTCATTTTCAACAAAAAATGAATAGAAGTCAGAGTGAAATTTTATCTTTCTTTGATCACTAACTTCTCTCAAGTTCTAATCCTTTTAAGTTCATAAGATTTTTTCTGTTTTGAGAATTATTAATATTTTTATTATTTTCAAATTCAGAGTTAGTTTCAACATTTTTTCCTTAACTTTTCTAGGCATGATGTGCACAAAGAAGTTTACATCTTTAGATTCAATGATGTTATTTTTGCCAACAATATCCCTTTGATTTAAAACAATAAATCTATAACATTTACTATGTTTAAAATATTTAATTAATACATATTCTATAAATTTAGTACTAATTTTTATTTTCTTAGGATCAACTTTCCTAATATGGGCTAAATACCCCCTTACAATCTTAGAAATTTCAAGTTAGGTTTTATATTTTCCATAATTCATAAGGAGTTTTATCAGATCTTTTATATGCTATTCTATTTAATATATGATTTGCATTGACAAGGCTTCCCTCACAAGTTTGGTGGTAAACCAGAATTATTTAATTAACATAAAATTTATCATATCTAATAATGTTCTATTTTTTCTTTCTGTAACTTCATTTTGTTTAGGTGTGTGAGGTGTTGTATAGAAGTGTACTATATCATTAAATTCAAAAAATTATTAGCAGTATATTCACCACCGCTATCACTTCTTACTGTATTTATTTTTTGACTCAACTGATTCTCAATTTCTGCTTTATATGTTTTAAAGTTTTTTTAAAGCTTCATCATTAGTCATAATTAAATATATATAAACATAACTAGACATGTCATCAATGGAAGGGAAGAAATAAAATATCTTTTACCCTACAAGTTAAGATATGATTAAGGTCTCAAATATCACTATGTACTATACCTAATACATCTAAATTTCGTTTATTTTTATTTAAAGTTTTTCTGGTTATTTTTAATTGAACATATATTTCACATTTACTTAAATTCTCATTTATACATTTAAGAATTAATTCTAAATTCATCATATTTTTAAAAATTAACATGTCGTAGTCTAACATGCCAAGTATCAAATGAGTCGAGCATATAAGCAAAATTATCATTATTATCAATAATAATAAGTTTGAGCATTCCATTCGTTACAAAAATTTTGCCGACAAAGAGACCGTTATTTGTCAGTACAACCGTACTATATTTGATTATAAGTTTAAATCCATGACTATCGAGGGATCCATGTATAAGATTTTTTCATATATCTAGTACATGTAATACATTAACAAGGGTAGGGAAATTTTCATATGTGAATTTTATATCCACAGTGTTTTTTTATTTCCCATCATTTGAAGTTTTTCCTTTTTAATTTTAAACTCCAAGTCTTGCTATTTTCAATTACATGAACCTTTGAAAGTAGTTATGTATGTTCAACTTTAATTTATTGGAATCTTGATTCCTCCTCAATTTGAATATGTTTTAGCAAATCATTAAGAGACATGAAATCCTTTTTGTTTTATCATAGTTCGGTAACTTTTATTACCTACATTCTCAGTTAATGTGTTACCTGCATTCTCAGTCATTCTTATTCATCAATCATTTTGAAATTAATATATTTATCAACCAAATACCTTTTGTTACTTGCATTCTCAGTCATCTTGTATTTGTGATCCAATTGATCTTCTTTGTTGTTGGCACGTCCATGTATACATCAAAATCTATCACTTGCATTGATAGTCATCATCCATCCATTTCTATTTAGCAACCAATATTTCTTTGTGTGTTTCATTGTTCGATTGTTGATCAAATGATGCTAGAAGTTCGAAACATGGTTGTGTTAGAACATATGTGAACTTCAAATTGGTCAGGTGAAACTGTAATTCCTTATGTCATCGCTTAAAATTAGTCTTGAGAAAGAGTTCAAGTCGAGGTTAGTCTTGTGATTTTGGTGGATTCAGAGACATATTTTCAATTGTCTTAAAATTATTGAAAAAATCATATCAAGAAAGAATACGCTGCACTCATACTAGACTTGAAAACACAAAAAGATCGTTGTCTTTAAGACAATTGACGCCTCTTCTTAGATAATACTCATTAATGCAAGGGTTTAGCGACATTGTCTCCATGATACAATCAAGCCTGTCGAAATACTTAAGTTGTTTGCAAATTTTCATTATCCTGTAAAACAACTCAGAATGCTTTAAAATACCCTCATTGAGATACAGAGAAGGAGAGTAAAATGCTGTAAATTTTTTGTGTATTTAAAAAGTTAAGAGAGATCTCTATTTATAAACTTGTAGGGATGCAATAGAAGGGAGGATGTGACCTTTCCTATTGAGATACATTGAATGGATGTGACTTTTCAAGTAGGGTTGCAATTGAAAAGACACACTTTTAGTTTAAATCAAGAGATACCTCATACATCGGACTCAAGAAGCACCCCATCCACCAGACTCGGGATATTGTCCATTTGATTGAATTAACTTGATTTTCCAAAAGAAAATTATTATGGAACAAAAAAAATCTAACAGCATCAATCTTTAGTTTTTAGAAAAACAAATTTAAAAAAATATAACCACATGGATTAAATTTTTTTAACCTCAATGGCAATATATGAGGCTTTGTGATGAGGGAGGAGCAGGAGCAGTAGTTCTCTTCTCAGGACCTCGCCCGTGGAGTGAACTATTGCTCAATTTGTATGACATGTTGACTAAAACCATAAAGAAAAATATTCTCCTCCTCACTAGTGGAGCGAAGGAGGCGTCTCATTCCTCCTTTTTTTTTTGTCACGTGTCCCCATTAAACTCCCATTATTTGTGGTTAAGATTCACTCACCCATAGGGTTCAAGCATCTAATCTTGGTTTTTAGAAAAAAAAATATTTAAATAATTAATCATCATGATTAAAACTTCTTAACTGGAGATTAAGGCAGTTAAAAGGGCTTTGTGAGGGGCGAGGAGCAATAGTCCGCTCATCCCACAATGAGCAAGCTACTGTTCTACTATAAATACCATATTCTAACCGAAAAAAATATGAAACATTATAATTGGGTTAATATTGCCCAAATTATTCTAGATACCAAAATTCAAGTATTTCAAAATTTGTTGAAGGGTTGATCAAACACAAAAAAAATTGGTACGAAAAATGAGGTAGATCAACGAAGTTATAAGGTCTAGTTGGGAAATCAATCATGCTAGAACTGATCTCTGACCCAACTTAAATCAACATGACCAGTTTTGGAGGTTCATTATAGAGACCCGAATTTTTATTCATCGATATTTGTGTCATTTTTGTGAAATGCATTGAGTGCTTCTCTGTTAGTTAATGTTTTTTTGTGAAGGGATGTGTGGTGTGGCCTCTCTATTGAGGGAGGTCTCGGGATCCAACCCCCCCGGGTATGAGTTGTAAGAACCCGAATGCTTAAGCTAACCATTAATCGTACTAACATAAGTAAATGATATCCACAACAAAAGAAAAAGTGATGCAATTAAAAGACACCTTTTTAGTTTAAATCAAGAGGCACCCCATACACTGAATACACCGAACTTGGGATATTGTCGATTTGATTCAATAAACTCGATTTTCCAAAAGAAAATTATTTTGGAACAAAAAAAATCTAACAATCCCCTACTTGTTTCAACATATTAAAGAATTAGGATTCTCAGCATTTCGACATGTGCATAGAAGAAGATATCTTTTGGACTTGAATCTTCACTTAATAATAGTGAGCTAAAATTTTCAAAGCTACTTAGTGAATGGGTCTTGAACCAAAAACTTTATTTGACAAACTAATTTCACTATACACACTCTTCTTTACGGTGAGTAAAGCATTCTTCAAAGGCTGCACATTATAAGGCTCTATGTTTTACTTCTCATTTTAACAAGTGATCTAGAGTAGACAAACCTTTAATCTTCCATAGAAAATGGCCCTCATTCCACACTTACATAAGTAAGACTGTTTAAAGGTGTTTATGTAACTATAACACCTTAACACTTTATTGTTTAAAAGTTTTATTAAGAATTTTTTAATTCATCTTTCATTCATTACAAATATTTTAACTAAGTAACACCTTAGGATGAGAGTAGCGAATTTATATATATTATAAATCCAATAAATATTTAGTATCATATCTCAGTACCAAATCATGCAAATGAAAATTTTTTTTTCTTTGAACTTAGGTCTTTGGTTCTCTAAGTCACTAAGTTGGGTTTCCATCATTGTTGACTTTCTCATTAATAGGTTTTAATCACATCCTCTTTGATGTTTTATATATTATATCTCTTGCAAGACCTTAAGTAAAAAGATCTACCAAACTCTCTGTTGACTTGACATATTTCAAAGTAATCACACCATTACTTAATAGTTCTCGAACATAATTATATCTCAATCGGATGTGTCTAGACTTTCCATTATAAGTTTTATTTCACGTTCTTCCTAGTGCAGCTTGACTATCCCAAAGCATAGTAATAGCGAACATAGGTTTGTTTACTAATGGTATGTCTATCAGAAATTTCGAAGTGATTCTACTTCTTCACCAACAACCGTCATGACAATAAATTCAGATTCCATAGGATAATGTGAAAATACAGGTTTGTTGCATGGATTTTCAAAAAAATAGTCGCTCCTCTTAAGGTGAAGATCCACCTACTAGTGGATTTAGATTCATCATAATCTGTAACCCAATTTACATTGTTGTATCCTTCTACTACAATGAGATAATCTCTATAATGTAATATGTAGTTCATTGTATGTTTTAAGTATCTCAAAATTCTAGAGATAGCCTTCTAATGTTCACTACTTGGATTACTAGTGTATCTATTCAACTCTTTCACGGATAAAGTGATGTAGGACAATCCTACAATAAGGAGGGTAAAAATAATAATAAAAGATAAATCTTCAATTACCGTCGAAGTCTAAATTTATTAGAGCAAACTTAGAAAAAGCTCTCCTGCAAGGTGCTAATCCAAACAACCCAAAATTACACAAAAGAACCCAAAGAAAAGCCAATGACCAATTCTAATTCAATAATTTAAAAGTTTCTGAACAATGCACCTGCGACAACTATATATAATAAAAAAAAACCTAAAAACTAATTTAGAAGGTTAACTACTTCTAAAATAACTTCTAAAACTCGATTTTGACATCCTAAACTCTAAATTAATCTTGAAAATCTTTGTGCAGCATCTATTGTAGATCTTGAAATTTTCTTTTCAGCGCATCTGACGGATTCTCAAACTAGTATTTGAGCAGAAAGTAATGAATTTTTGAATATTTATTGTCAATCTGCAAAATTTGAAAAACACAACCTTTCTTCCCGGCATCCGTTCAGCGTGTCTTTATTTGAATTTTATCTCCCGCATCATTCTTCCCTAGTTAAAAAAAAACTCGACCTCGAGTTTGTATTTTAATTTTCTTTGGGATGATCTTCTTCATAGGTAGGTGATGCAAATCGGTAATTCGAAAGGGAGGTGTCCACTAACTGATCACGTCTTTATTCTGAACCACAACCTCTTTATTGTTTTTACCTACTGCATCAATTTTTTCACTCCGCTCTTCACATAGGATGTACTTATGATCTCTAAGACTTGTGTGTCTCTTTTGCTTCAAATCTCTAAGCGAAGAAATCGACTCAAAAAAAAAACCGTCAGATTCACATCCATGAGCATAATCTCCATCATCATGCTTAGGTTGTAGATTTCAAGTTTGTAAATCCCGACGCTCGAGTTCCTCAATTTCTTCATACATCTTAGCCACATTTTCTCAACAAGATCTTGAATTTTTCTACAATCATCATAACGAATCAACTTGTCTAACAATCAAATCACGTCGGTTAATCCTCACTTTGATACCAAATAATTGTAAGACAAGCCTACAGTGTGGATGGTAAAATAAAAAGTAAAAAGATAAATTTTTGATCACCGTCGAAGTCTAAGTTTCTTAGAGCAAACTTAGAAAAAACCCTCCTACATTGTGCTAATCCAAATAACTCAAAAGTTCACAAATAAACCTAAAGAAAAGCCAATGGACAATTCTAATTCAATAATTCAAAAGTTGCTTAAAACTTGCAAACAACTCTGCTCACACCCTCATATGGGTTTGATGTCTCACTTCACCACTTGATAATTGGTATGAGCAAGTCAACCAAAAACATGTTATGTTATTACCAAAACTATATTTTTGAACCTTATACAATCCACTTTTATTCAAATCCATACTGGTATTTTAAAGAAATAGTACATCAAGTTCTGAAATCCATGAAAAAAAACTAACTACATAACTATTATTTTACCGAGATTTCTTACCAAGAGAGTGTTTGAAAAACTATTAAGAAGATAACAATCGAACTATATCAAGTACTGATCAATTCTATAGTTACTGTAACAAATTCGTCCTTAATTTATCGAATCTGAATTCTGTAACAGTATGCTATATCCAGTATAGTTTCCAAAACCTTATGTAACATTCGACAAACACTTAATAATCACATGTAGAAACTCAAATCTGATCTGATCTGTAGTTACTGTAACACTATAGTGTTCACCAGTAACTCTTTTGAAAATCTGTAGCCGCAAATAACAACAACCAGCAAAGAATGATCTACAAAACAAATGAAGAGAGAAATATGTTTGGGGTAGAAATAATTCGTTAGAAGGAAAGCTGAGGCATGGTCACAACCACTGTCCTTGGCATCGATTTCGCCCCCACAGATTTATTCTCTGATGCAGTTAGGTAGATGGCGCCCGATCTCTAGGATTCAACAGCCGTTCTTTGTTAATCGTGCACTTGAAATAACAAAGACAAACGAACTTGTATTGAGATGATTTAGCCCAAATAATATCAAGAAATTTTCTGTTTTTTCAGAAAAGATAAACCCAGAATTTTTGATACTCTAATCCATATATGTTTCGTGTTAAAGACAAAGATTGGTTAGGCTTAAATAAGTTTAACCATGCCAACGGATTAAAAAAAATTTAATGAGATATTAATCTTCCAAAACTGATACGAACCAAAAAATGAAAGAAAATAAACAAAGAAACCGATGAGGCACATACCTCTCAATCCTATTGAATTCTCCAACGAATCCACACAATCAATTCCCCAAAATGAATTGTAAGAGAATGGAATAGCAGTTAAGAATTGCTTTATATTGATTTCTAAATGAGAGCTTTAACACAGTAGGAAGAAGAGAAGAATAGAAATGGACGAAGGTTGTTCTAAGAAATTAGGAAAGTCTCTTTTGAGATTTGATCCTATGTTTCTCACAATTTAAGAAATAAGGACACTAGAGTTATGATATAGTGCTTCTCATAATAGGATTTGTTTTTTGGTTTTTCTCTTAAAATAGTGAATACAACAATCCCCCACAAAAAATAAAAACACGAAATAATAAAAAAATTATTTGGGCAAAGAAAAATAGAATGCATTGGTATTGATGTCTTTTGGACTTTGAATCAATACTTAGTATAGGCAAAGCAGGACTTACAAGTATTTGGTGAAATTATTTCTTGAACCATATATTTTTATTGTAAATCAGCTGTATTTGCCACACACACTCTATTTAAATCATCATACAAGTTCTATCGATTTGGCACATTTCGGTCGTGCGCCCTACCTGGATATTCATGAGCGCTCTAGAGAATTTTGCCTAAATTCTCATAAGAAGCGGCCCCAGTTCTACACTCACATAGGTGAATCCATCAAGTGTGTACTGTAACTAGACACACCACCTATAAAAGATATAGATACATTAAGAGTTCAACTCAACCTCACACTGTTACAGTTAGCACTATCTACACCATATGGAGGGACTATCAAATTTGATAGTGCTCTCAATCGAATGGTCCAGTGACTTGTTTTTACCCATTGAACCTACTTCCTGGGATCTCCATTCACATAAGTTAGGTTTCCATCACTTCCATTCATGTCATAGGCATAAGTCCCATCCCCCTCGATGTCTCATTTACTAACTTTTTAGCTAGCTCTTTAGTTAGTGGATCTGCCAAATTCTTTTCAGATCTTACGAAGTCTAATGCTATGACTCCGTCTCCAATTAGCTACTTCACAATATTATGTCTTAGGCGTATATGCCTATTTTTACCATTATATATTTTGTTTTTAGCTTGAGCTATAGCAGCTTGACAGTCACAATGCAATGAAATTGCAGGTACTGGTTTAGTTCACAATGGTATATCTGATAACAGATTTTTAAGCCATTCAACTTCTGCTCTTGCCTTCTCTAAGGCAATAAATTCTAATTCCATAGTGGATCGAGCTGTACATGTCTGCTAGGTAGATTTCCAAGAGACTGCTACTCCACTTAAAGTAAATACATATCCACTCGTGGATTTTGTCTCATCTGAATCTGAGATCCAGTTAGCATCTGTGTACCCTTCTAGTACAGCAGGATATCCTACAAAGTGTAGGCCAAAATCAATTGTTCCTTTAAGATATTTGAGGACCTTCATTAAAGCGATCCAATGATCTTGACCAGGGTTATGAGTATATCTACTCAACCTCCCTATTGCATATGCAATATCTGGTCTGGTATAATTCATTAAGAACATCAAACTTCCTATGACTCTAGAGTATTCTAATTGTGATACACTATCACCCACATTCTTACTTAAATGTATGCTAGAGTCGTAAGGAGTTTTTACAGGAACACTATCATACTTATCAAATTTCTTTAGAATTTTTTCTACATAATGAGATTGAGATAATATAAGACCCTCAGATGTCTTAGATATCTTAATTCCCAAAATTAAATCTGCTTCTCTCATATCTTTCATTTCGAAATGAGAAGATAGAAATTTCTTGGTTGAATTAACAACTTTTAAGGTGGTTCCAAAAATTAACATATCGTCTACATATAGACATATAATTACACCAACTTTATTTATAAACTTACTATATGCACACCTATCAGAATCATTAACAACATACCCATTTGTTAATAAGACTTTATCAAATTTTTCATTCCACTGCTTAGATGATTGTTTTAGTCCATATAAAGACCTTGTAAGTTTACAGACCTTATGTTCTTGACCTGGAACTTTATACCCTTCTGGTTGATCCATATATATTTCTTCTTCTAATTCCCCATTTAAAAATGCAGTTTTAACATCCAATTGATGGATTATCAAATTATAAATAGATGCAGTAGCTATTAGGACTCTAATAGTAGATATTCTTGTTACTGGAGAATAAGTATCAAAGAAATCTACATCTTCCTTTTGTTTGTATCATTTAGCTACTAATCTGGCCTTAAACTTGTCTATAGAACCATTTGTTACTAATTTCTTTTTAAAAACCCACTTGCAGCCAATTGTTTTTAGAACCAGGCGGAAGATTTACTAATTCCCATGTCTGGTTAACCATAATTGACTCAAGTTCTTCTTTTATGGCCTCTCTCCAAAAGGCTGCATCTGGAGATGATAAGGCATCCTTATAAGTTAAAGGATCGTCTTCCACCAAGAAGGTTGTTATAAAGTCTGGTTCAAAACTAGATTCTTTTCTAGCTCGTTTACTTTGTCTTGGTTCCAAGTTTTCTTCTATTTCACTTAGTTTTAGATTTTTTACTTTGATTAGTAAATGCAAAGTCAACTTGTTCCAAAGGAACTACACTAAGCGTAGCTTTCATAGGAAATATATTTTCTAAAAATTCAGCATCTCTAGTTTCTATAATAGTGTTAACATCTAATATATTATCTTCTGATTTTAATACTAAAAATCTATAGGCTGCACTATTTTCTACATATCCAATAAATACGCTGTCTGAAGTCTTAGGACCTATTTTTCTTTTCTTAATATCTGGTAATCCTATTTTAGCCAAACACCCCCACACTTTGAGGTATTTAAGATTTGGTTTAAAACCTTTTCATAACTCATATGGTGTCATACCAGTTTTTCTATGAGGTATTTTATTCTGTATATAACATGCAGATAGAATTGCTTCCCCCCACATATTAGAGGGTAGGCCTGAACTACTAATCATAGCATTTACCATGTTTATCAAAGTTTTATTTTTTCTTTCTGCTACACCATTTTGTTCAAGTGAATATAGTGCAGTAGTTTCATGAATAATTCCATAGGTTTCACAGAATTCTCTAAAGAGGTGAGACTCATATTCTCCACCTCGATCTGTTCTAATTCTTTTAATTTTCTTTTCAGTTTGATTTTCCACTTTTTTTTTATATTTAACAAACATTTCTAAAGCTTCATCTTTACTTCTTAATAAGTAAATTTTTGAGAACCTCGAAAAATCATCTATGAAGGTTATGTAGTATTTCTTACCTCCTCTAGACATAGTATTTTTAAGATCTCCCAGATCACTATGTATTAAGTCTAATAATTTTGTTTGTCTTTCCACAGATTTAAAAGGTTTCTTAGCAAATTTTGATTCAATACAAATTTCACATTTATTAAAATCTGAATTTGATAATTCAGGAATTAGTCCTAATTGTTTCATTTTTTTAATGTATGATACATTTACATGACCTAGTCTACCATGTCAAGTATCAAGAGATTCCACAATATAAGCAGAAGAGGTACTAGCTTTATTGATTGGTTCATCTATTACATTCAAAATAAAGAGACCATTGCTATAATACCCTTTCCCCACAAAAGTCCCATTACGAGTTAAAATTAACTTGTCTGACTCAAATACTAGCTTGATACCCACTTTATTAAGCAAGGACCCGGAGATTAAATTCCTCCTGAATTTAGGTACATGCAGTACATCTTGCAATGCAAGAGTTTTCCTGGAAGTAAGTTTAAGAAACACCTTTCCTTTGCCAACAACAGGTGAGGAAAGTGAATTCTCCATAAACACTTATTCTCTATTTCCTACAGACTCGTAGGTAGCAAAAGCTGCTCTGTCACTACAGATGTGCTTGGTAGCCCCGGTGTCCACTAGCCAGTCCTTTGCTTTGTTGACAAAATAAACTTCAGACACAATGGCTGCAATCACTTCAGATTCAGTCAGGTTTGCCTGAGGTCTTGTGTAGTTTCCGCCTTTCTTCCTGAACTTACAGTTAGCTGCATGATGCCCTGATTTCCCACATACAAAGCAATCTCCCATTTTCTTAAAGGTATTGGAATTATTTCCTTTGAACTTGTTTTCAAATTTCTTGACTGGTTTCCTTCCCTTGAATTTTTTCTCAGACTTAGTTTCAACCAAATTAGCCTTCGAAGTTATTTCCTCGACCTTTTCTAATTTATCTCTATTTCGGTTGTTCTCCTCAATCCGAATATGGACTACCAAGTCTTCCAAAGACAAGTCCTTCCTCTTGTGCTTCAAAGAGTTTTTGTATTCTTTCTATGAGGGAGGCAATTTCTCAAGTAGAGCCGCTGCCTGAAAAGCCTCATCAATTTTCATACCTTCCCTCAAAATCTCATTTACAATGAGTTGGAAGTCATGAACCTGAGGTATGATCGGTTTCTCATCAACCATCTTATATTCTAAAAAATTGCCTAAGACATATTTTTTATTTCCAGCCTCTTCAGTTACATACTTTTTTCTCAGTGCTCCCAAATATCATTAGCATGCTTCAAGTTGCAATAAACATCATATAATTCATTTGACAAAGCATTCAACATATAATTTTTGCACAGATAATCATTTCTATCCCATCTTTCATTATATGCAGATCTTGCAGGTTCATCAAACTCAGTAGATTGTCTAGAATCAGATAAAACATAGGCAACATTCATTGTTTCCAAGAAGAATAGCATCTTCTATTGTCAACGTTTATAATTCAATCCATTGAAAATTTTCGGTTTGTTAAAATCCTGATTTGGTCTAACAGCATCCATAATCGATTTCAAGATTGTTTGAAAAACTATTAAGAAGATAACAATCGAACTATATCAAATACTGATCAATTCTATAGTTACTGTGACAAATTCGTCCTTAATTTATCGAATCTGAATTCTGTAACAGTATGCTATATCCAGTATAGTTTCCAAAACCTTATGTAACATTCGACAAACACTTAATAATCATATGCAGAAACTCAAATCTGATCAGACCTGTAGTTACTGTAACACTATAGTGTTCACCAGTAACTCTTTTGAAAATCTGTAGCCGCAAATAACAACAACTAAAAAAGAATGATCTGCAAAACCAATGAAGAGAGAAATATGTTTGGGGTAGAAAAAATTCGTTAGAAGGAAAGCTGAGGCGTGGTCACAACCACTGTCCTTGAAATCGATTTCGCCCCCACAGATTTATTCTCTGATGCAGTTGGGTAGATGGCGCCCAATCTCTAGGATTCAACAGCCATTCTTTGTTAATTGTGCACTCGAAATAACAAAGACAAACGAACTTGTATTGAGATGATTTAGCCCAAATAATATCAAGAAATTTTTTGTTTTTTCAGAAAAGATAAACCCAGAATTTTTGATACTCTAATCCATATATGTTTCGTGTTGAGGACGAAGATTGGTTAGGCTTAAATAAGTTTAACCATGCCAACAGATTAAAAAAAATTTAATGAGATATTAATCTTGTAAAACTGATACGAACCAAAAAAGGAAAGAAAATAAACAAAGAAACCAATGAGGCACGTACCTCTCGATCCTATTGAATTCTCCAACGAATCCACACAATCAATTCCCCAAAATGAATTGTAAAAGAATGGAATAGCAGTTAAGAATTGCTTTATATTGATTTCTAAATGAGAGCTTTAACACAGTAGGAATAAGAGAAGAATAGAAAGGGACGAAGGTTGTTCTGAGAAATTAGGAAAGTCTCTTTTGACATTTGATCCTATGTTTCTCACACTTTAAGAAATAAGGACACTAGAGTTATGATACAGTGCTCCTCATAATAGGATTTGTTTTTGGTTTTTCTCTTAAAATAGTAAATACAACAGAGAGTCTTCCCGTTCAGAGAGATCTCCATTCCTTAATGGTGGAGTACACTGTCAAATGGAAACCAAAAGAAAATAACATTATAATAAGTAAAAAAATCATTAAAATGTACATAGTAATTAAAAATAGTATTACCAATGCGAAGAGCCCCACATAAATTGGTATCATTGCAATAAGTGTGTGGTAGAGATGAGGTTCCGAGTAGAGGAACGTTAGAGTTATTTTCATGAAATTGAGCACAACTCTTTTCGTCAATCTCGTTGGATCACGATGAAGATGAATAACCTTTAAGATGGTGATTGCATAGACTGCCATTGTCGCGTAGACAAAAAGACAGAGTAGACTGTCGTTCAGTTTCAGGTGAAGGAAGTGATGCATAAAAGTGAAAATGAAATGGAGAAAAAGTATCAGAGTACTATCGATCGCTTGGAACCTAGTGATGCAGGTTCTACAGAAGGTGTAGAACTTGCAATTTGATAACCAAAAATCCACTACCTACGAAGGTTGAAAATAGTATACAAAGTGAGAAGTAACTGTTGCATATTTTTTTAAATAAAATTTTGTATTTATTGTCATTATTAAATTCCCAAATCAGTTATAGAATACTTAAGCCTATAATTTAATTCATATTAAAGTCTTTTATGATTTTATTTATTCTCTTTATATTCAAAAGGTTTTTTGAAATTATGGAGAGTCATTTCTTTATAATTAATTGGGGTCCTAAAGTTAATTTCTCTCTTCCTATAAGAAATGTACTCATTTCCTATTGGGAAGCAGTAAGAGAAAAAAACCTTTTTGTTTTTTAGGTGTATAAAAAAGAAATATACATATTTTTTGAGATGTTTTCTTCTACTCTTTGTATTAGAATTTCAAATTTTCTAATATATCCCTAATTTTTGTAACTAATTTCATATCCAAAATTAAAACTCAATTTTGACATCCTAAACACTAAAATCTTGAAAATTTTCGTGAAATTGATATTGTAGATCTTGAAATTTCATTTCCAGCACATCTGATGGATTTTCAATCAAAAATTTGAGCAGAAAATTATGAATTTTTGAATCTTTATTGTTAATCTACAAAATTTAAAAACAACGACCTCTCTTCCTGACATCTGATCGGTGTGCCTTTATTCAAGTTTTATCTCATGTATTATAAAGCAAGATCAAGTAGTACACATACATAATATGCATGAAGCTTCCAATTACTTTGGCATATTCTAAAGATATTGATATATCTAAATTGGGTAACAATTTGACACTTAAATCGTACGAAGTAAGAGCTGATTTATAATTAAAATATTTTTTAGAAAATTTTCTTAATTTAGTATGATTGAGTTAACATTATTTCGTTCTCTTTCAGTACCACTTTAATTCTAAATATGCATCTTCTAAATTCTTTCTTAAAAGGATTAGTAAGCATTAATTTAATTTGATTTATAACTACTAAATCATTCTTAAAAATTAATGTATCATCGACATAATGACATATTATCACACATTCATCATTGTTAAATTTAATATAAATGTAATTATTTACATCACTCTAATTTAGTCATGACACAATATTATACTATCAAAATTTTCATGTCACTTTCTAAGAGCTTTTTTAAGTCCATATAAAGACTTGACTAGTTTACACACTTTGTGTTCATGGTCAAAGTCATTACCAATCCTTCAGGTTGATCCATGTAGATCTCCTCATTGAGATCTTCATAAAGAAATGTAATTATAACATTCATCTGATGTGTATGAATAGGGCTGTCAAAGGGCCGGGTTGGGGCCGGGCCGGGGTCAGCCCTAGCCCTACCCTTCCCTATAAGAGTAGGGCCCTAGCCCTTCAAGGGCCGGGATTGATTGGGCCCTAGCCCAGCCCTCAAGGGCCGAGGCCGGGGCCGGGCCAAAGGGCCAAGAAAGAGCGGGAATTTTTTTGTCATTTGGGATGACAAGATTTTTTTTTACACCGACTATCAACCTAACAAGGAAATGGATACCCTCTTCTTTTATCCGGGCTTGGGACCGGCATTGCAAAAAAAAAAAAGCAATGGCAGAGTTAAAAAAAAAAAATTTCCCTTGTTAGTGACAGTTAGGCATAATAATACGTAACAAAACATAATATAGATAAACAAATAGAGTAATAAAACTATATAAAGCATAATTTAAAATATGTTTAAATATTTATATCATCCATTAATATATCTAATTTTGACACTTCTATCGAGTCTAACTCACTTTGTTTAGTTGTACGAATCCAATCTTGACAACAAACTAAGGCTTCTACAGTGTCTGGTTTTAAACAACTTCTAAACTGGTCAAGTACCCTTCCTCCAGTGCTAAATGCAGACTCAGAAGCTACTGTTGTCACTGGAATTGCTAAAATATCACAAGCCACCATTGATAAAATTGGATACTTTTTTGAATTTAATTTCCACCAAAGTAATATATCTAACTCGTCAGATTTATCTCTTGGCTCTTCCAAATACGAATCTAATTCTGATCTTATTTCTAAATCAGTAATTTGACTCATTTCTTCTTCAAATTTCAAGAAATCTTCATTTTTTCTCTTTGAACTTTTTGCAACAATATTCTCCCTACTTGACTTCGAGACATTAGGGGTACTAAATTTAGCACTATATTCCATATACAAGTCTTTAAGATTCTTAAGGGCTCTATCCTTTCGTGTCTTCGCTATATCACTATCCCCAAATAATTTTCTCAAAACATATTCTAAATACAATTGTTTATGTTGAGGATCCAAAATTATAGCAAGTTCAAAAATCGGATTATAATCTTCCTAATATTTATCAAATTTTACTTTCATTTTTTTAGCTATATCGCGGAGGAAATGATTTTCACCATGTATTTTCTCCATTAATTCAATATGTATCTTAACCACTTCTTCCAAAAATAAATGTATAGTTGAGTATTTAGTTCCAGAAAATATATTTGTAGCTTCATAAAATTTTTGTAAAAGCTCGCATATTATCTTTGCTTGATACCATTCATCATCTAAAGGATTACATTTATAGTTTAGTCTATTATTTCTAATCGAGCAAAAACTTCTCTAAATTCTAATGCAGCCTCTAGCATAAGATAGGTGGAGTTCCATCTCGTAGAAACATCGAGGGGTAACCCCTTAACATTATTTAACCCTAATTCACTAATAAGTTCTCGAAATTTATGTGTACGTGTTGTTGAATTTTTAATAAATTTTACTGATTCCCGAATATTTTGAATAATCGGGTTTATTTCTCTCAACCCATCTTGTACAATAAGGTTGAGGATATGTACAGAACAACGCATATGAAAGAACTTACCTTCTAATGGAAGGGCTTCTTTTCTAGTAAGATGAGTTTTCATAACTCTTACAATATAATCATTGGTACTACAATTGTCTAAAACTAAACTAAATATTTTTTCAGAAATTTTCCATTTTATTAAATTTGATTGAATAGTTTCAGCTAAAGCCAACCCTGTGTGGGGTGGATCAACATTAATAAAGTTAATTATTCTTTTTTTAAGGTTCCAATCAGAGTCAATATAATGGGCGGTTATAGCCATATATCCTAATGTTTGGTTGGATGTCCACATATCAGACGTGAGACTAATTCTTGATAAATTACTTTTAAAAAATGTTAACATTTTTAATTTTTCTTTTTTATAAATTTCCATACAATCAGACTTGATGGTGTTACGTGACACCATCTTAAATAGAGGTTGTAGTACACTACTGTAATAAATAAAACCTTCATGAGAAACTATATTAAATGGATACTCATGTTGAATAATCATTAATGCAAGTGCTTCTCGGCACAACTTTGGGTCAAATTTATGGGCCATAGGACCACTATCTTTATAAGACGTCATGAGTGGTTGTGTAGGGTCAAGGTTTGGCCTTTTCTTACAGGTCGATTCTAGGTGTCTTTTAATATGACCGACTCCATTTTTAACACTATTGTCCAATTCCATTTTACAATGGTGACATACAGCAACACGTACATTTTTTTTTTGTCCATCTTTTCCTTTTCTACTTACTGTCTTTTGGGGGAAATGATCCCAAATTATTGAGGCATTTTTAGATCTTTTTTTAATGGGTTGAGGATCTTCAGTCTCTGGCTGTGAGGAAGAGGGTGATGGATGAAGAGGGTCGGGATTTGTTATGTTCCCCTCTCTAACTTCCACAATTCTAGGGTCCTCGGTATGAGTTAAATCAACTAAAGGAGAACTGGCATTACTACTAGTACCGGGAGTTGACATTTTAGCCTAATAAAAATTAAATTAAACTTAGGATATGAACTAAGATTAACAGAATATTGGCAGATTATCAAATTATCAAATCAAACTAAACTTTAAAATCAGATTATCAAACTAAGATTTCAGAACAGAAAAAATTGAAACAGATTATCAAATTATCAAATCAAACAAAACTAATATTATGGATTATTCAAATCAGATTATCAGATTAACAGAATATAAACTAAACTCAGATCAGATCAAAGTGGAATCAGATTATCAAATCAGAGTATTGGCAGATTATCAAATTATCAAATCAAACTAAACTTCAAAATCAGATTATCAAACTAAGATTTCAAAACAGAAAAAATTGAAACAGATTATCAGACGATTCAAACTAAACAATATTCAGGGGTTAAGGTTTTATAATAAAAAATTATCAAACTAAATAATATTCAGGGAAAATTAGGGTTTCAGAATTTTCTAAGGGTTAGGGTTTCGAAATTAGGATTTCAGAATTTGTTAAAGGTTTAGGGTATGAACTACTTAGGTCAGGGTTTTTAAATTTTTCTAGGGTTAGGGTTTCGAAATTAGGGTTTTAGAATTTTCTAAGGGTTAGGGGGTTAGGGACTTGGAAGCCTGAACAAAAATAGAAGTGGTGGTGGTGATAGCCTAACCGATGTAGCTATGAACTGGCCTAATCGATGGAGCCGTGGGGCGTGGCTGCAGGGTCCAGACTCCAGACTTGAGCTTGAGCCGTGGCCGTGAGTCCGTGACAGTAGCAGAGATCTCAGAGGAGCCGTGTCCCGGTGGCCGTGAAAGTAGCAGAGATCTCAGTGGAGCCTTGGCCGTGACAGTAGCAGAAATCTCAGAGGAGCCGTGGTCGTGACAGTAGCACAGTCGAGTTCCCATTTATTGATCAGCCAAACGGAGTTTCAGTTCCGGCATTAGCGAGATTTGGTCCGGCGAACTATGGAGGACTCAGTGATGCACAGTCGAGTTCGCAGCAGGCTCTCAGATGAGCGTGAGAACTGAGAGTCGAGAGAGAGAGAGAGGGAGTCAGGGAGAGATGATCGAAGAGACGATCGGAGAGAGGCGATTCGTAAGAACTGAGATTTAGGGTTAGGGTTGTAATGAGTATATATATAAAATTAATTGTGATATTACGTTTTTAACCCCGGATTAAATTCGTTAAAGAAACGTTAAGAAGGGTATATATGTAAATTGTATAACATAATAAACTTAAAATTAAAACTAATACCTCCGCTTATATGCCACACTTATGGTATAGTGGCACTCGGGATGGGCCGGGCTTGGAAGGGTCGGGCTGGGGCGTGATCAGACCCAGCCCTATTAGAGGCGGGCTGGCAAATTTTTGGCCCAACCCGGCCCAAGGGCTGAAGTAGGGCCGAGTTGGGACGGGTTTTCAAGGGCTGGGCCGGGCCGGGTACCCTTCCAACCAGGCTTTTTTGACAGGCCTATGTATGAAGATGAGATATAGAAGCTAAAGCAATTAATACACGTATATATGTTATGTGAGGTACATGTGCATAAGTGTAAAAAAAAGTCTAAACCTTCATTTTGTTTAAAACCTTTGACTACCAATCTAGCCTTAAATTTGTCTATAGAACCATCAATTTTTAATTTCTTTTTGAATACTCATTTACACCTTATAGGTTTTGACCTATGAGATAAATCTACTAATTTCTAGTTTTATTTGTCATAATTGAATCTATTTAATCATTTATTACTTATTTTCAAAAGGCAGAATCAATAAAAGTCATAGATTCCTTAAATGTTAACTGATCATTTTCAACAAAAAATGAATAGAAGTCAGAACTGAAATTTTTATCTTTCTTTGGTCACTTACTTCTCTCAAGTTTGAATCATTTTAGGTTAATAAGATCTTTTTTGTTTTGAGAATTATTAATATTTTTATTATTTTTGAATTCATAGTTAGTTTCAACATTTCTTTCCTAAACTTTTTAGGCATGATGTGCACAAAGAAGTTTACATCTTTAGATTTAATGATGTTATTTTTGCCAACTATACATCCATGTGATTTAAAATAATAAATTTATAACCTTTACTATGTTTAGAATATTCAATAAATGCACATTCTATAGATTTAGCACTAATTTTTATTCCCTTAGGATCAACTTTCCTAATACGGGTTAAACACCCCTACAATTTTAGAAATTTCAAGTTAGGTTTTATATTTTCCATAATTCATAAGAAGTTTTATCAGATCTTTTTTATGATATTCTATTTAATATATGATTTGCATTGACAAGGCTTCCTCCCCAAGTTTGGTGGTAAACCAAAATTATTTAATTAACATAGAACTTATCATATCTAATAATGTTCTATTTTTTCTTTATGTAACTTCATTTTGTTAAGGTGTGCGAGGTGTTGTATAGAAGTGCACTATATCATTAAATTCACAAATTCAAAAAATTCATTAGCAGTATATTCACCGACGCTATCACTTCTTAGTACATTTATTTTTTTACTCAACTGATTCTCAACTTATGCTTTGTGTGTTTTAAATTTTTTCTAAAGCTTCATCTATAGTCATAATTAAATATACATAAGCATAACTACACATATCATCAATGGAAGAGAAGAAATAAAATATCTTTTACCCCACAAGTTAAGATATTATTAAGATCAGAAATATCACTATGTACTATACCTAATAAATCTAAATTTCGTTCATTTTTATTGAATGTTTTTCTAGCCATTTTTTATTGAACACATATTTCACATTTACTTAAATTCTCACTTTTACATTTAAGAATTAATTCTAAATTCATCATATTTTTCATGGATTGAAAATTAATGTCATAGTCTAGCATGCCAAGTATCAAATAAGTAGAGCATATAAACAAAATTTGTTGCCCAGCAAATGAACCCTAGAGGAGGGTGATTAGGATCAATGACACAATAATAATCTACCTTGGTCTATTTTACAGAATTAAAGAATTTAAGGCAATGCGACAAGCAAAAATAAAAAGGAATAAAAGATAAAGAATTAAGGATATAGAAACACCAAGAGTTTGTTCACGATGTTCGACAACTTTTCTACGTCCCTGCCTTTCAGCTTCCCATTTCAAGGATTCCCACAATTTTACTCGTACAAGATTTTTCCCGGGTGAAGCTCAATCCTTCACAATCCCTTACAAGCTATGATACCACCTCTTACAATCTCCTTTGCAAGTTGAGATAATGACTTTCAATGCAAGAGAACACCATCTCTTGACTTCTCAAAGCTTTCCGGGTTCACGGACAAGAATACGCAGATTTTTTATTTCCTTCAATGTAATGAATTTGATTGGATTTGAATCCAGTTACAAGGCTCCTAAATGAGCTAGATAGGATTGAAATAAAACTTCTAAAAATCTCTCAAAGGATTGGGAGTTTAAAGCTCAAGTAGGAGAAATAGAGATTTCTAGGTTTTTCAACCTGTGATTAATGAGAATTGAATGATATGATCAATGTGTATTCAATAGTGGATCAGTAGTTGTTGAATGTTCATAAATGAACTTAATTTATGGAGCTAGGAAGAATAGAGCCGTTGGTGGTGCATTTAATGTGGTTATAGTCGTTTAAAAACTAGCCGTTACATTATTTCCCACAGTCAGACGTTGAGGTGAAGGTTTGAGAAATGATCAGATGTCGACATCTGGAACACCAAAATTCATCCTGAGCTATTGCCACTGCCAAACGTCGACGTGTGAAGATGGATCTTCTCAAATGTCGACGTCTGCTCCGTATTTTCACATACTTCTTAACTTTTAAAGACCTTTATGATGAGAATGATTTCATAGGTCTTTGAGCTTCCCATTATCATGTTTTTAGCCAAGCTGTACGATGTCATAGGGCCTTGAAATATTATCCAACAAGGTCAAGGCTTCCTATGGTCAATCTAGGCTTTTGAGCTTTTGAATTTTCTAACCAATTGAGGACTTCTTACATAAGTCCTAGACTCTTTTAAATAGGATGATTAAACTTTCTTGAGTCTTCATTCTTTTAGTTTTGATCTTGAATAATTTCTTCTTTAGCTTCATGATCCGACTTGGATTTTGGGTTGAGATTTTGAATCTTTATTAGATCTTTAACTTTAGGATGGTTGGTTCTTCACTTTGAGTTCTTATTGACTTGATCTTGAGTGGTCTTTTAGCTTGAATGATAATTTTGCTACCTTAGCCTTTTATCTTGATTTCTCTATTCTCTTTGAGTCATGCCTCTGTCTTGAAGGATCATCTTATTCATGTAGAGTCATTCCTGAAGTGTAGACTAATGTTCATTTAATCTGGAATTAATATACACTTTGTAGAATAATTAGTACCAAAATGCTCATTGCATTATTGTGTCATAATCAAAATTATTTGGGGTACACAGGGTTGTAACCTTTAGGCTAACCATCTCCTCATTATTGATGATGACATAATAATGAAATGACTTGGGAAAAAACTCCCCCTCAACATATGGTTTAACTAAAATTTGTGAGGTTGGCTCCCCCTAAACCCGTTCTGTTAAGAACTTTGGTCAGTGTGAACCGGAGCCTTTGCGAAAGAGATCGCTCCGAGGAGGATCGTGGTTATTTGGTCAGAGGAATCCAGAGCCGTCATTGATGGAGATCGATCTTTCGAGATCGTGGATGTGGAGACACAAAGAGAAGAATAGGGTACTACGGTAGATTGCGAGTCTTGCGAGATTGTGATTGTTTTTTGAGGCGTGGAGAACTGAGTACAGAGGATCATAGTGTCGGGTCCGATTGAGTACAGTTCAAGTCTTGTAAGTTCTTGTTGACTTTGTCTTAGTGATATCTCTTGTTGGAATAGGTCCCATGGTTTTCCCTGGAAGAGTTTCCACGTAAAAATACTTTGTGTTGTGATTTGCTTGTTTCCATTATTCCGTACTCTATTTGTTCATCATCTCTTAGTTAATAATTTAATTGTTAAATCTCAAAAAAGGGTAGATAGACTTGTAGGGAGACCTAGCCACCCCCTTGGGTTTGTGAGTTCTTGACTCAAACATAGATTTAGGATTCACTAGATTTTTTTTTTCAGTGATGTTCAGTGCTATTAGGAATTTCAGGTCAATTGGCTCTATGGATTTGTATGTGTTATTGATATATGATGAATGATCTATGATGTCATGATTTATTTTAAGAACCATGATTATGCATGTGCAATCTACGAATTTCAAGAATGATATGCCGGCGCCATGTTGTATGATGTGTGATGTATGATTTATGTATGATGTGATATATTTTCAGGTAAACGAGCCTTGAATTATGGTATTGTTCACTTAGGTCTTTTATCATAGTGGTATGAGACGCTATGATGGAATTCTGATGGCTCTTGACTAATAATCTAATGTGTAATTTAACTGAAGGTTTATCACTTGTCACTCACAATTATGCTAAGCACAAAAGTAAGATAAAATCATGAAAATAAGTAAGCCTCAATAAAGTAAGTATGTACGTAAGATTGCATGTTGAGTTTCATGATGCCCGAGTACCATCAGTCTAAGATCATAAAGGGTATGAGTATCTAAGTAAATGAATCATAAGAAAGTACGTGCGCACCGGAAAGTGATAAAGTTCGTACCTTGGTAAGAATTATATATTATAGTCTCTTCACGTATCTGGTAAAAAGTGATTTTAAGTTATCACACGATGGATGTATGTTGATGATATTTACAATGAAAGTAAGAATAGAAAGACTCAAGAAAAATAAGTAAGACAAACAAGATAAGAAAGATAAGATGTTTACACACTTTGAATTATGTATGAATGTCATGTTATGTTATGTCATGATAACTATGATTATTTTAATACTTCACTACATGAAAAAGACAAATTTAAGACATAAATTTGTCGCTAAAATGACGGCCTTAACCCCGTCGTTAAATTATCGATGGATAATGAAAATCACTTAATTTGTTCTAAGTGCAAAAAGAGGGATGTCTTAACATACCCTCAACTTGAGGGAACTCTAGTTTTGTCACCACTGATCGAAATCAAGTGATGACACTTTTCCAAATTTTTAGTGAAAGTCAGGTCAAATGTTGGTTTTCCGAATACTGGTCTGATGTAAGTATTTCGAGAAATAGTCAACTTTACGTCCAATTTTGACCATTAAGAAAGCAGAAATAAGATTTATCCATTAGAGACAAATTTGTTCCATTTGAATTTCGAGTCCAACACAAATTGAATCACCTAAATATGATAATCCAATCAAAAGTTAAGGTCAAAACATCAAAGCGGAAAAAGCGGAAAAATGGGGACCAATCCAGTCGACCACACATAATTTCGGTCGACTGGTGCTCGATATTTTTGTATGGGGGTTTTTTTCCAGAACCCCTTAAACTGTCTAGTCAACTGAATGGTACCCTTTTGTACTATAGCCGACCTCCTGAGATATTTTAGGGGTGTTATGCGGACCCCTATATAAGGCCCATTTCGTGGGCTAAGGGTTTCACAAACCCTTAGAGATTTGAGAAGAAGAAAAAGAAGAGAAAGGAAAGGTGAGAAAGAGGAAGGAAAAGGGAAGGAGTGGTAAGGTTTTTGCTTGAGCTCGGGTAGTGATCCGAACTCCGTTCTTGCTAATCCAAAGTCCGGATTCTCGTTCCACAAGTATTCTAAAGCGCTAAACTAAAGAGATTTGGTTTGTGAAAGGTAGATAAACTCTACTAGATTTTTATGTCATAATCTTTATTGTAAAACAAGATAAAATCCTATACTTTGTGATGTGAACTAGTAGGAAATCCTACTAGTTTAATTGTGATGATTCTATGACTTCAACCAAGGAATAAAAAAGGGTAAATAATTTCTATTAGATGTTCTTGAATTAAGATTCAATTGTGAAAAGCATGCTAAAAGACTTAAGTTTTGAGGAAAACTAAATGGGAAATCCTTATATTTCGATGAAATTGGATATGGGTCACTTAATTGTATACGGACTATTGCTATGAGTGAAATTGTGGAGTATTGGCTATATGTAAAGTGTTTCTATTTGTCTACCATGTTATTCACAATTGCTACACTAAGACATATATATATGCATGATCGAGATTTTGCTAAAGTATGGGTATCTAAAGAAGAAGTAAAGTATAACAGATGTAATGGAACCATTGTAAAGCAAAGAGGTTAAATGAAGTAATGGTAATGATGAGAAGTTGATAGTAGGCCCTCCTAGTTATATTCGAGGAAGGGTTCATGGGTACTAATCAACCGAGTAAAGCGGAGGCACAATAGCAGGCCGCCTCTAAGGGAATTGGATACTGGTCATCAGACTTTGAGGATAGCAGGCTGCCCAGAAGGGAATTGGATACTGGTCGTCTACTCTGAAGGTAGCCGTCGGGGAGGACAATAGTAAGCCCGCCCAGTTTATGTGGGTACATGAGTACTAGTTGTTTGACTCTGAAGGTAGACTACGGTATTTTAAACACCCGTAATGAATCAATGACTAAAGTATTTTAAATACCCGTAATGTAAAGATGGTAATGTAATGATAGTAATGAAAAGATGGTAAAGTAATGGGAAGTAAGACAAAGATGGTAAAGTAAAGCAAAAATGATATTTTCTGTAAAATTATGCACATGTTGGTTTTAAAAGTACGATTTCTGAGCTGTGATAAGTAATGTACGTGTTCTAATTTTACTGCGATTTATAAGTTGTATTAATGTTTATGACATTACTATCTAGTGGTTTGTATACGCTGAGTATTTCATACTCAGTCGAACTTGGGCAGGTCCATTCAATATCTGTGGTGATCATCCTCAGGAGTCAATATCTGTGGTGATCATCCTCAAGAGCCATGGGTTGAGGAAGAATATGTTGAGGAGGAGCAAACTTCAGAGGGTCTTCAGGAGCAATAGAGGACCTTTGCTAAGTGACCCTATAATGAGTGATGAGAGGGAGAGATTTGTATATATAATTTTTGATGAGTGAGGATGTTCACTCTTTACTTTAGTTTGTTTATAAACTTGGGAATACAGTATGTATAGAAGAACTTTTGTGTTCTGCTTCCACTATAGTATGTCTATCTAATGTGTTTTACAGGATGGTTTGGTAATGAATTCACGAGCCAAAAGTATCCTAACTCCTAGGGGGTATTTTGGGTCTTGACAGTATCCATCTACATTAGTAGAAGTTGATGATGATTTCTGGTAAGTCTTTCAAAATGTATAGATCTTGTACTTTGCACAATTCTCTATAACAATCATGACTTAGGTATTTAGGCTCCTTTAGTTATGTGTATTGGCCTTAATATGTATTGGACTACCCATGTAAGTTAATATGTGCAATATATCTGTTAAGAATCTCAATATGTGTTTGTAGTTTGTTCTAGCACTTTTACAATGACACTATACTTATTTGGACTGCCCACTCTTTTTTTTTAATTAATTTTTTTTTGTTACAAATGATCATATAGCACTCAAAATTCCGAGCTTAAAGGGTTTCCCCTATATTGTCTAGAAATAGGCTTCAACTCTATATACTTGAAGGTGTTAATTTTTTATTTTTTTTTGGAAGGTAAGCTGGGGTGAAGGTGTTAATTCATGTTCATGAGTGAAAAAGAATCTTAACTTACAGAGCTAATTTGCTTACTCTATCTTTTATGGAGACTTGTGAAATTTTTATCATTTTCTTTTCTATAATTTGAATTTTAGTAGTCGATTATCACTTGTTGCTTAAATTCAAAACTTTATTATTTTAAATTATTTTAATTTTAAAAATTGATTTCTTATCTATCTCTATTGCTTCTATATACTTTCTGTTTGTGAGCAAGCTAACTATGAATAATATGAGAGGTAATAATGATAAAAATTGTTTGAGATAAAAAGAAATATATTTGTTTTTTTAAATGATGGCCCAAGACTGTTGTTTAATATAAAAAATATTTTTCAAAAAAATATTACGGATAAAAAAAACCACGATCTTGGGCCGTCTTTTTTTAAAAAGACTGGACTTTTTTCGACTCCCCAAAACCGTTGTTTTTACTGCAAAACGACAGTTTTGGGCCATCGTTTTTTCCATTTTTTCACGTAATGTTTATGATATTGTTAGCTGGGATTTTATGCCTACTGATTTGCTTGTTGCTCAGCTGATATTTTTTGTGTCGGCAAGTTCACGATTTGATATTACAGCTGAGCCTTGGATAGATGAAGAGTATATTGAAGAGCAAGAAGGTGATTATCAGGAAGATGAGTCAGATTTGGATCGATATCCCTATTATTAAACTCCTAGTAGTTTAATTATCAGACTTTAATTTGTGGAAGAATTGTAATCAAATTTTATTATGAATGGTTTTGGATTTATATTTATAGTTTGTAGAATCATGATGAATGATTTGGTTATTCACGAATTCAGTTATTATATAGTTATGTATTTTTAGAATTTGTAACATATTAATTGAAGAAATTTTGAGTTCTCATTTTAGTATGTCTTGTATATTTTAAGAGAAGTTCAAGATAAACAGTGTTACGGGCTAAAGTTTTATTTTAGCCTAGATGAGATTTTAGATCACGATATTGATCTCCTCTAGTTATCCATCCGAATGAATATTAAGGTATAAAAGTTGCTTATAACAAAGTATAAAACTATTTAAATTAACACTAAGTTAAGCTATTCATGTATGAAATTAAAACACTTCAAAATTCATTCATACACAAAAATTCATGTCTTTATCTTCATGGTTCTATAAACTTTTCATAGCATATTCTCTGAAGAGGAAAAAAACCGTAAAATTATAAAGAGAAAAACTAGAGAGAAAGTACGTAATATAAGAATACAATAATATACAAATAATAGAAGAAGCTTTCACTTATATGTGACCGCCTTTATGATCAATAGGATCGCTAGAAGTAGAAAAAAAAATCCAAACACTGTGAAAGTTCATTTGCATAAGTTTGCAAAAGAGAGAGTAGATATCTCCGAAAAAGTTACCCTTAATTCTTCTTCTAATTCTCTTTTAATTTTCAAATTAAAGATTTTTTTATCCTTACAAAGGAAAAAACTTGATCAAATAGATGCTTTAATTCAAATAGGATATCAATGAAAAAATTCAAAGAGACGAAGAAGAAGAAGATAGGAGGAAAAACAAACACCACAAAGTGTTTATTAAATTTTTGATATATTAATTGTCTTATCTTTTGTGTATTTTATCCAATCTTGAATATTTTTAAAGGGTATTAATTATGAATATAAAATATTTAATTACTTTTAGGGATTAAACCCCTATGTTTTTAAAAAAAAAAAGATTTTAGAGTTTATCCAAAATTCCTCTAAGGGACACATGTCTTCTCCCTATTGGCTTGTTACTAATTTCCCTTATTTGAGAGTATTTAGAGATAGGAAATGTATAAATTTATATCAAATTAATAATTTTAAATAAGGATAATGTAGAGTCTATTATTGTTCTTTTAAAATATGGCAAGAGTATTTTGATAATTTAACAACAAGGGGTATTTTGGTCATTTTAAAAAGATCTAGGGGCACTTTTTAGAAAAATCTCTCATGGGTCACAGGAGGTCTTGTGAGCTCTATAGCGGTACAAAAATGGGGTGTTTGACGTAGTACTTAAAAAAAACAACCTTGGGATAGGGTTTTCGTCTTTTTGAGTTCTTTCGTTGATAACCAACATACTATATAGTCATCACAAGTATATTGAGCTTTTTCTAATCGACAATCACTATCATGTTGTGAAATCGACGCCATGATTCATGGGATGTAATAGAATCTTTAAAACATTATTGTTCTTTGAAAAACTTCAACAATCTGAATGCGGTTTAGGATAGAATCCTTAAAACATTGTTAATCTTCAAAAAGACTTCAACATCATTGAAAATCAGAATATAATTACATCTCGATTCGCTAGACTTGGGAAAACGACATGGATATGTAATTTATGTATTGGGGGAGACTAGAGATGTGAACTCCATGGTTCTCACATTGGATTTCTTATGCCAAAGTCCACTTGATTGAATACACATAACCATATAATAGGTCTAGTTACTAGACCTGTTGACTTATTCTAGTATAACTAAAGGAGAAAGAAGATATACAATATATGGTGTCATCAACAATCTTTTGAGAGTCAATCGTGATGATTTATATATCCTTGACTTAAGCTCACAGTGAGAAACCATTGACTATCTTCAATTAATTGATTAAATAATTTAAATATTCAATGAAATAAAGAGTAGAAGCTAAAGATCACACGTTAAAAATTTCAATTCAAATTCATATAACACTTCTACACATGAGACGAAAAAAGTTATTTAAAAAGGCTTTACAAAAATAACTATAAGATGAAAGACTCAATTATAAATTAAATAAATAATAAGAAATGTACCATTCGAGGGTCTAACAAACCATCTGGTTAGGATGCATTATAATAGACATTGCAACTTGGTCACTTTGCTTATTTCAACTCCCAAAAAATGGATAATTTGATTTGTTTCGCTAAGACAATCGAGGGATTTAACAACATGATCATAAATTAAAATGCAACAATAAAATTAAATGAACTAGATGATATTCTTACATTTTATAGGGGCTGACATCATCTATATAAGGTTCATTCGTGAATAGTATATGACTCTTGTGATCTCTGAGTGATGTTGTGGATAAGAAATTAGAAACTATAAGAAGTGGTCCATTATAGAAAATCAAAAGAGCTTTAGCGAACGCTCTCAATTTTAGGTTTAAATACAACAACATTTGACTTTTATATATCACGTATAATCCTGCTCGTCAATGAGAGGTATGTTATTATGATATATGACTTTGCACATGTTGTTAGGAAAAAGAGTAGATAAAAGAAAATCACATTATAAAAGAAATTAGGTGAGAATATTTGAGAAGAGAAGACCATGGGTATATGGAGAGAGAGGAAGATATGATGATATATAGGGATGATGGAGAGTTCATGAAGATTTGTCAATAAGGGATGGTTAAACATCAAAGGTCGATTGAAATGACTGAGATTTCATTTATTGATAAAGAGAAACTTAAATGAGTTGTTGTCGACGTTAAAGCTTTGATGATTTCATAAATAAAGAGGGGAGTGGAAGAAGGAATATGGCGTGGAGGACGTTGTCTCCCTTGTTACCCAGTAAATGGATCATAGAGGGGGGGGGGGGGGGTGATTAGGGTCTATGGCAATTTAAAAAATTTCTTACTTCCCTAAGCAGAATTTCAACTTTTAATAAGTTAAAGGAAAATAGAAATTAAACAATTCTACCAAACAATGTAAAGCAATGCAAGATAATAAAATAAAGAGATAGGGAGAGAGAAATGCAAACACTTGACACTCGTAGTTTCTTCACGAGGTTCGGTAATCCAGCCTATGTCCCTGCCTCAAGCTATAACCGGTAGAGTATTCACCACGATTTATTCCCAATTGTCAATTTCTCTTCCGAATCAAGATTAAAACTTTGCTAGAGAACAATCCTCCCTAAACTCAGTCCACTTTCCGGGTCGGGACCTAACCTTTTACAAAGCTCTCCCGCTTCACGGACAAGAATCCACCGATTCTTGATTTCACAACACTTTTTGATAAGAAGTGTTTTACAATCACTTTTAGCTCCTTAACCAAGTTGAATGATCTCTCTTTGACTCACTTGAAATCTCCCAAAGTATGGAGTTGAATAACTCAAGAACTTGGATTTGAGGATTACAGGTTCAACTTGATAGATTTGGAAATCTAAGCTTGGAGTGAATGATTTTAAAGATTGGAAGTATTGGAGTTCTTATTTTTATTCATAATTCGATTCTATTTATAACCTTTGCAAAAATATAGCCGTTGGAGGCTTCATTGGAAACAAACTAGTCGTTAAAAACTAGTTGTTACAGACTTTACTCGCAAGCAGACATCGACGTGAAAGTCTGAGTGATGATCAGACGTTGACGTCTCATAATAGAAAAATCTGTCTGAGACTCTGCTTCTTCCAAACCTTGATGTATGAGTCTAGCATATTACCAGAGGTCGACGTCTCCTCTGTTATTTCACATTTTTTTCATCTTTTTAAGACCTTTATAATGGGAATGAATTCTGAAGTCTTTTCCTTTATCTTAAATCATGATTCTTATCATGTTTTAGGTCCTTAGAAAGATATCCAAATGAGCCTTAAGATACTTATGATCATTCTAAGTAATTGAGCATTTCAACCGACCAACTTTGAGGACTTCTTACAAAAGTCACCATTGACTCTACTAGAATAAACAATACACTTTTTTGAGTCTTGATCTTCATTTTAGATTTGATTTGGCTTTAGCTTCATGATCCTTCTTCTTGAATTCGATCTTCATGTTTTGGGTTTGAGGCTTTGAGATCATCTTGGACTTTGGTTTTGATTATGATCTTCTTTAATCTTCAAGACTTTAACCACTTCATACCTTGATTTTGATCTTCAATATGATCCATTGCATTGCTTGACTTGATTGATGAATCTTCTTCAAGGATGTCTCTTTTTCATGTTTTTTCTCTGAATGGTATTGCTAATGCACTTAGTATTCTGTTTTTCATATAAACTCAAACAAGACATTAGTAACTCAAATTTCATTTCATTGTTGAGTTATCATAAAAAATAATGATGTTACCTTAGGTAAAAACCTACAGGCTAACATCCCTTTGTCGTGCTTATACCATATTTGGGAGTAAAATATCTAAACGTCTAAGAAAGGATGGAGATGACACGAAAGTGGGGGTGGGGATAAAGAGGGATGATCCAAATAAAAATTTACCAAAATAATTATTCATTTTTCACAAAATCTCCAAATTGTGTTCAATAAGTCTTGATTAATATGGAGGTGTTTATTTATTTTTTACTAAGCCTAAATGTTTGAAAACATATAAATATTGAATGAAAAACCATATATAGATCAAGAACATGTCATTTATAACGAGGTGAAGTGGAATTTCTAAAGAACTAACATGTTGATCAGTGAATAATATATTAGGAAGTAAATAGTGGATACCATTTAATTAAGTAAACAACGTGACGTCTTCTTATGGAATCAATGTAAGGGAATCTACCATGTGAGCATATACGTGGCAACTCAAGATCTACTCTAGTAGTAGTTGGTGGGGAGACTACCAATATGCATGCCAACGATAAAACACGTTCTCTATGCTAACTAGAATTCTGTGCACATTAACCAAAAGGGGTAGGTGACACTTCAGGAGATGATACTGGTTGGCAGTCTCCCTACCAACTGTTACTGGAGAAGATCTCATGTCATACGTGACCCACATGACCGACACATGGCATCAACCTGAAGCTAGGCCCAAGATATTTGAGATATTCCTTATGGATATTAATTGGCATATAACATTAAAATGGAATCAACATAAAGGATTTTACCATATGAGCATATACGTGAAGCAATGACAGAATGACATGTGGATACCAACCTGCATATACCCCTTATTTACGTGAGATATTATGGATACAATCCTGAAAGTCCTAACCTATGTGCTATCAAGAGCTAATGTTGTAGGTGCCAGCTTGTTTAGTTGGTAAAGTCTCTTGGCACCGTTTCAGAGACCTGGGATCAAATCCACCTACATCAGGGTTGAGGGTGTTATGGGAGAGGGTGGGCTACCCCTCATTGTGTGGCTCATAGGTCCATGTGGCCTCCAAATGAATCCAAAAAAAAAAAGAGCTAATGTTGAGCCGGCTTGACTATCATCGAGTTTGGATCCTGTCCAATTGTGATTGAACTCTCTCGAGTTCAATCGCACTCACAAAGCCCCTTTAACTTTGATTAATCATTTTTAACCCTTAGGGTTAAATTGGTTTAATTTTTTTCTTTCTAAAAACCAAAGTTAGATTGTTAAACTCTATATTATATGTTTGGTTGCCGAGAAAATAAGTGAAAACATAATTATTTTGTTTTGAATTTTTAATACAATTCTTAATTGGATTATGTCCAATTTTCTTTTCTTTTCTCTTCTCTCTGTTTAGATATTATTTTCTTGACAACTAAACATAGGGTAAGGGTAGTGCATCTTACAGGGCCGGCCCGTCCATTAGGCCATCAAAGCCTTTGCTTTAGGCCCCATTAAAAAAAAAAAAATTTAAAAAGGCCCCATTTAGAATATTAAAAAAATAAAAGGCCCATTTAGAATATTAAAAAGGCCCAATTTCTAGTAAATTTTTTTTAATAATATTAATTTTTTTTTTAAAAAAAGCACCATTTAGAATTTTCACTCTAGGCCTCCAAATGGCTTGGGTTGGCCCTGGCATCTTAACCAATGTTAATGAATGTTAAAAGGGACACGTGTTGACTTGTGGGTTGATTGAACTCGGGATGATTGAATAGGATCCCATCTTGTGACCATTGTGCCCATGTGGACCTTCTCTTTATAGCATTAGGAGTTCTACATTTTGGTAAATGATTTTATGTGGCAGATGCCTGAGTATTACTCCGTACCACTTTTTCATGATCGGAAGTAAGGGTGTAATCGAGTTGGGCTTGGCCTTGCTTGGCTCGGTTTGAAATTTTTTCATTTATGTTCAAACTCGCCTTGGTTTGAAATTTTTTCATCTATGTTCAAGCTCGGCTCAGCTTGAATCTGATCTGTTAGACTTGAGCTTGGCTCGAGCTCGGATTGAATTATTAAAAAAATATATATATATATATATTATTATTATATGTATAAATATATAATAATTATATTATTTATATGTATAATAATTATATATAATAATGATATATACATATATATCAGTGTTTTAAAAAGCGCGTAAGGCTTACGCCTCAAGGCTCACCTTGGGGCGGGGCTTAAGGAAAATGCATTGAGGCTTAAATCTTGTTAGGCTAACACCTCAAACTTTGAGACTCGCATGAGGCATACGTCTCATGCCTTGAGAGCCTGATACGTTTTATGTCTGAAGCGTATGCCTCATATTTTAATTAAAAAATAGAGTTCTAGCCAACTGAGACTTCAACATTTTTTTTTTAAAACTTGTACTTCATACATTTAGTGACTACTTTGTAAGTGCCTCATACATTAGTGACTACTTGCAATTGTTTGTTGAAATCCAAAATCCACCACATCATTATTGAACATTATCCCTTTTCCTTTTTCAATATATATATATATATGAATAAAATAGAAAATCTAGATTTTAAATTTTCTTGCCACTTAAATTTATGATTTTTATGACTAAATAATTTATAGAATATAACATATGCATGTGTACACATACATACATGTATATGTTATAACCTTAATTAAGGAGCGTGAGGCTCACACCTCACACATCTTGAGCTCTCAAATAGGCCTTGGCTTGAGCTCAGCTTGAATAAATTTTCAATCTCAAAAAATAACTTGGCTCTGCTCGATCGAGCCTATTTTTCAAGCTCAGGCCGAGTTTTTTCGGGCCGAGCTGAACTTCGAGCTAGCTCAGTTTGGATACACCCCTAATGAGAATACATTTAATTAAGGAAGTGATAGCATGCACTTTTTTTTTTGTCATGAAAATTCTTAGTAGAGTCAGACTGTCAGTAGTGGTTAGCTTAGGCAGTGGAGTTGGGTGTTACACGCACACCTCCCAAACTTGCCACATGTTGTCTTTGACATCTCTTAATCATGGTTAAGATTCGCTCATCTATAGGATTAAATAATATAATCTTAGTTTTGAGAAATATATTAAAAAAGATTAACCACATGAGTAAGTGAATTATAAGTAAGGTTAATCTTTTTTTGAAATATTTTTTCTAAAAAATTAAGGTTAAATATTCAATCCTAGGAATGACTAAATCTTAACTAAATCTTAACTATGGTTAATAGACATCAAAGAGGACATGTGTTAAGCTTGGGTGGTGGCGTGTACCAAACGGAACATCCAAGGCATGCGATCACTTCCCTAGTTAACGCCTTCCCACGTGTTTTGGGGTGGACCACCCACTCACTAAAATGTTCTCGTTTTCACTGAATTTCCTCCCTCGGCGGCGTGCTCCTCCTCACTTTCCTCTGCAGGTTCCTTTCATCACCAAAACTCATTTCGGAAAAATCGATCCTGCTTCATCGAAGTTTCTTCGAACCACTCGAATTTCCCTACGATTTACCATCTTTCATCGATTCACGTTTCTTATTCGGTGGAATTTAACGATTCGGATGTTAATTCTTCGTGTTTGAGCAGTTTTCAGATTTCAGTTATTGGAGAAAAGGGAGAATTGAGCTAGCGTCTGATTCGATTTGTGATGAGGATATTGCTAGGGCATTGAGATCGAGCTGAAGAACTTCCAACAGTTTGTTCATGGCGGAGAGTAAGCGATACGGCTTGGGCAATCAATTAGGTGAGATTTTGAAGTTGATTTTTGCGGATGCTGTTGTAAAACCCTAGTTTCTTGGGTGCCTTTTTTGTTCGTATGTTTTTTTTTTTTTTAATGCGAAATGCTGGGTTAGGGTTACTGAGTGTGGCTAGTAGTTGAATAGAGTTTAATTGTCAGTGGATTATAGAAATGCATTGGGTTGTGATGTTGGAAAGCAACAATTGTTGGTGGATTTTAATTTAGTATGAAACTTCTACAATTGACAAAGCTTCTAAGTGAGGAAGCTGATATCTAATAGCTTTGGGAGACACTCTTGAGGAGATGAGGTATGAATGGTTCCTTTTGAATGGAATCAGGATAAAATCTATTACCTCAAAAAGTGAAATTAGTCAAAAGAAAGAAAAAATTTCATAAATGCTTTTATAGAATTAGAAAAGGAACATGAACATGGGGGAATGATGAATAGAGGTTGGTGTCTGGCAAATAGGTAATTCATGTGCCTTTAATATGTGGATCAACATGCTACTGCATTGCCCGGTTACGAGAGAGGTTTGGTCTTACTTCGTATCACAACTTGGTATACCTTGGATCTTCCCCCGATCCTTCCGGAGCTTCTTATCTTGCTGGCTTTCAGTAGTGTTTCCTTCGCCGGTGGGAATTGTTTGGCCTCTCCTTCCGGGGGCAATTGCTTGGTCCCTCTGGAAGGAGAGGAATAGAAGGGTTTTCGAGGATTCTTCTTTGTCTGCGCCTCAGCTCCATTTCAATATTCGGCATTTGGTTTCAGTGTGGAGTTCTTTAGAGGGTACTATTGGGGATTCCCGGGTCTTTACTTTTCTGCCTTAGTTCTTATTTTAGTTAGGGTCTTGTTTGCTTTAGTGTCTTGTTCACTTTTTGTGAACTTTTGTACTTTGCTTCATATATATTATTTCAGCCATCTTGTTTAGCGATAAAAAAAAATGATGAATATTGATGAAGTTAGCTTTATGTACACTCCAATCACAATGGCAACAAGGTAATGAGTTATATTTATTCAAGAAAAACTAGAATAGAAAAGGAAAAAATATTGATGGAGAGTGGGGTATGAGAATTAGTTGAGACTTGAGAGCTCTGCTAATTAATACCCAACTAAGTGTAAATCTGAGAAATGGTGCCATCTATTTGACTCTGCTCACTGTAATGACTATCAGCCTTAAAAATCTCTTGATTCATGTGTGAAAACAGGACTAGTATCAATATTGCTCTTACTATGACAAAAGAATGGCTTTAACTGCTTTAGTGTAAATGAACCAAGGGTCACTATACAACAAGAATTGGAAGAACTCATCAATCATAACATCCTGACCCAGTCTATTATGCATTTATGTTAGTGCTAGCAGTCGTATTCTTTTCTTACTTGGGACAAGAATGATATACATTGTGGATTGGTCATCATTAGGACTTAGGAGCTCTAACCCAATCTGACACAGCTTGTATAGCATGAGGAAGAAATAATGCCTTGGACATAAGGAACTACTAAGACGGTTCCTCGTTGTTATAAAATGTTCCATTTTTTTTTTAATAACGAACAATTGTAGATTGTGGCATAAGCTAGCTGACAATGTACAAGGGCTAAATAAGAGTGAAGATGGTGGAACACACTAGACTGAATATTCTGGATAATTATGAGTTAAAATGGAGACAACCATCATAATCTCCATGCTATATCACCAGTTGCCATAGCCATACGTAGACGATGCTACTTATATGGAATGATAATAAGAGCAGTCTTAAGAGAAGTGCCAACACCTACCTAGATAATCGTAATTTTGAATTTCACAAACCAAGTTGGAGAATCTCATTTGATCTTCTGAAGTGATGGATATGAAATCCATCCAACTTTGTTTGAGATTTATCCAATCAAGGAGGATGTCAGAGATAAATGTTGGCATGCACATTGCCTTGGAGAAAGGCATACTCCATGTTCAGCTGAAACTTTTGTCATTAATGGACAACTGCACAGTCATTGCAGTTCGTCTTTGCCGCGGGAGCAACATCTTTCTCTACTTTGTGCAGAAACTTGGGAGAAGACAATCTTTGTAGTACTTCAGAAACGTTTGCTGTTTCAATTGATGAACCCGTTTTTGTAATTATAATTTATATATGTAAATGTTACTTTAATTTGGTCATTTGCATGCCTAGATTTGTCTTAGTGTCAGCAACCACTCTTGATGAGTGCATTTTGATAATTTTACGTGTCCATGGAACCATTTCATTTATATTTTCTATGTTTCTTTCGACTAGTAACTTCTCACATTATATTATAGAGTTTCTGAGATATAATCTATTTCGCCACTGTTTGCCAAAGAATCCACCACATGATTTCCATTCCTGAATGAATGAGAAAAGATAGGAGTCCACCAACCTAGTAACTTACCAACTAATTTATATGGTTCATCGCATTAGCAAGTCTCCATAGGCTTTCCGCTTTCCCATCTAGTGACATTTCAGGATCCTTGTCCAATTTCCAAAGGAACCTTACAATTATCCTTGGAAACTTGAGGGCCTTTCAATTATGGCGGGCTTTAATCTGTGCTTCATTGAATCAACCCGAGGAAATCTCTATGATCATTCTGTATGACATCACGTATTCTAATATTCTGGCCAGTCCTAGCGAACCATGAGCACTTCCATCAAAATTGGGATTTATCTGGCCCAGATTTGGCCTCTTCCCTTGAGGACGCTTTTTCTATTCAGATACTCATCCACTATAGGGAACACTTCCCTAATTACTATATAGGTTCATTACCTTGATCTCCCATCACACTTTCAAAACTAGGTACTATGTTCTACTATCAACTTCCAAATCACATTGCATAAATGGAAGTTGACCGACTTTTATCTTCAGAGAACCTTCTATTATGTTCCATACTACGTAAGAAAAAGCATAGGGAACATTCAAAAGGATGCTCCCTGTGGATCATTGACCGTCCGGTGGTATTTTTTATAATTATTAATGTGCTCCTTTGGTCAATGTGATATATTTTGAGTGTTCTTTATATATATTTGTGTGTGTGTATATTAGATTTTGCTTTTGATTTGATTTTCTTATGTTTATTTATTTATATTTTTCTACAATTTAGGAAAGAACAAGTTGGAGTGGTCCATATTTCTTATAATTCATTGGCTCTAGACCATATACTTCTAAATTATCTGCAAGTATTTGTAGAAGTAGTGAACTTATTGGGTACCTTTTAACTTGATTTATAACCCACTTAAGGAGATATAGTTCCCACATTGATTATATTCTAACATTTGATTATTTAAAAATATAGGTTGGAAGGATGGATAATCACTTATATATGTTTCGCAGAGGAGGAAACAGTTGATCATTTGCTTTTGCATCACCTTTTCGTGTCCGGGATTTGAGGCTATTTCCTTTGATGTATAGGGGTGGTTTGGGTCTTCCCATACTCCGTTCAGGACTTCCTATACTGTTGGTCAATTTTTGATTTTCCTTTTTCTGTTCCTTTTTTTCCCATATTAGTACTTCATCCTCTTGGGAGCTCTTGTTGTTGCCTGTTGGTAGAGGTGCCATTCAAAGGATTAAGTTTAGCTTATTTGACCTCTTATATTGCAGAATTAGGGGAATCTTCTTTTTCTTTTCATTGGTGCTTTTGTCAAAACTTTCAGACCTGAGATTTTTTGTTATATCGCTCTGCTATTTTCAATATTTATATACACCAACTGCTTACTTTTCCGAGTTTATGGGGGCTTGTATTGTTGAGAGACAAGTCTTGGCTTCAAACTTCAAAAGTCATCTGCAGCTTTGAGTTCCGGATTTAGCAACAAAAGAGAAGTTCTGGATTTCATTATAAACTCTTATCAGTGGTGACAATAACGTCTGAGAAGATGTCAGCTCTAAGCTGGTAAAGTCGGTGCATTTTGATTCCCCAACTTAGGTTCAAAACCAGTCTTCATCCACTAACCCACTAACTACCCCGCTGCTCTACACACATGAAAATGTCCAGTATGCATTAGTTGAAGATTCTTGGAGGCAGTAAAATTTCCAAAAGTAATAAATGTTGGTCTCGTGCAAATCATTTGCCTCTCAACACCAACTTAACCATACTAAAGTTTTTTTTTTCTGAATTAATTGATTATCTAGTGGCTAACGTATTTAAAGTTTGTGCTTTAACTTTTTTTCTTTTCTTTTATAGGTTGCTTCTTGTAGTTAAAGAATGCACTTATTTGTATGAATATCTTTTCAACTTTGTTCTGATTGTCTCATGTTGGATATGCAGATATTGAGCAAATACTCTTAGAAGCACAAAATCGATGGTTGCGCCCTGCCGAAATTTGTGAAATTCTTCGAAATTATCGAAAGTTCCGCATTGCCCCTGAGCCTCCGAATAAGCCACCTAGTATGATTATTTAATGCAATTATCACCAATTTATTTTTCTTCACCATTGTATGTGCACGCACAAAGGTTTTGCTTTCCTAGAATTTATTTACATGCATGGTTTACAACATTGACATGTTTCCTATGAAACGCTCCTGTTTTCTTGGGTACTGACACGAAATCTACACACTACATCAAAATTACAATATTTTCCGGCATGGTTTATATTGTTTCCTATGAAACTCTTCCTTTCCGTGGGTACTAACATGAAACCTACTCACGTGGTTTCTAAAATTTACACATTTTGGTAAACTTAGGTGGAAATTTGTCGACTTAGGTGGCTTCCAAAACAAAGTTCCTATGTAGTATTAATAGTACAGGACTTCTTGACACATTTCGTAGAGTTTTGTTTAACTTCAGTTGATTTCGTTTCGTATTGGTCGAAATCATACATATTTAGTTATAAAACTATTGGACTTCGGTCAAAGTCTACCGAAGTTCACCAATACAGCCTCAATAATTGAGGCTATAAAAAGAAAGCTAGAAACTTATATTTTTAAAGTAAAAACTTGTAATATCTTATAAAAGTAGATTTATGTAGTTAGAAGTGTCAATGTATACAAATATTATCCGTATCCGATTCATATCCAAATTCGTTTGCTCATATTTATCCGAATAGGTATACGACAGAGCGAATTCGAATGGTACTTTTACAATCCATTTATAATCGGATACGAATTTGAATATTGATGCCTAATCCGATAAATATCAGACCAATTATATAATATATGACTATATGTATACATAATATATTATAAGCCATAAAACTAAAATACCCTTATTAATGTGTTTTAAAATAATTCTAAGACATTACATTTCTTTCTTTTAAGTTTTTATTAAAATAATTAGATAATTCGGAAATTATTCGAACTCGAATATTTTAATTGAAGCCGAATATGAATAGGAATACTCTATTTCATTGTTCGTTGGATATTTAATCAAATTAAGATAACAAGATGTAATCGGATACAAATTTAGAATTTAGATATACCACTATCCGGTTAAAATTTGCTCCATTTACAGCTATACCTATAGTACAATGGAGCATGTGAAGCTTGGGGGGGGAGGTTTCTCTTTTAAAATTTGGATTTTGAAATAAGAGAGGAGATTCATTATAAATCTCCATTCAGATTGTTGAAAAATTGAGATTTGGGAAAAATCTGAGAGAGAATAAAAGAAATTTAAGGGAGAATATCACTTATCCGTGGAGTTTGTTTCGAGAAGAAGTCATGAAATGCTCATTCAAGATCAAAGAACAATGTGCGTCTTTCTTAAAGATCTTTGATGTAATTTTTTTTTGCCTTTTTCCTTTGACATCTAATAGTAATGGCCTACATTCGATTCTAATATAAGGCGAAATAACACTTTAATAATATACCCTTGCTTCACAAAAGGTTTTTTATGAGACTATTTTACTCTTGTATCAACTTAAGACCACTAAAGAGAGCATGTATAGTATAGTTAAAAAGATTTGACAAAATATCAAGAAGAAAATAGTCAAAATACAGCTAAATTGACTATATTCATGTGACACAACACATGTCACTTAACATGATTTTTCACATTTGATACTCTACATGGTTCCATTTGGTTATGTAATGCATTCTAGATGTGTATTTTGTATTCAATTCCTAAAGTAGAATATTAGATTTCCAACGTTTCCCTAATTTTTTATAAGTTTTCTTAATTTTTACATGATTTCTTTGGACTTCTTTAAGCTTCTACGAAACGTGTCAACTTCCTTAACGACCGAAGTTTAGACCAACACCGAAGCCAGGGTCAATTTCTTAGAAGTTCAGAAGTTTTTTTTCTTTGAATCTTGTACCATTTTGCAATAATATAGATTATATTGCTATCTTTTCATTACGTAGTTCCGTTGTCCTAGTTTTTTCATAGATTCTTTCGTCCCCTTTGTTAAGAAAGAAGAGTTTGATGATTTTGTATCGTTATCATATTGAACAAATCAAAAGAACATATATGTATAGCCATCTACAACAAGTTGATCCCTCATATGTAGGGATTTATAAGCTAAAATCAAACTCAATGACAACTATGCAGAATATACAGCTGCACATGGTTGACTTGGGCATTTGATTATGTCAATCCTGAGAATGACTCCCAATAAATTGGAGTGTGGATGCCGAGAATGTCCAACTTGCTAGCTAGAACCTTGAATTGCTCTTTGCCTAAGGGTTTTATGAAAATATCTGCTAGCTGTTGAGAACTTGAGATGTATGAAGGCAGATAGTGTGAATAAGTTCAGCCTGAATCTTTTCATGAATAAGGTGACAATCCATCTCAATGTGTTTGGTACACTCGTGAAAGACTGGATTGACTCCAATTTGTAACACGGCTTTACTGTCACAAAGCATGATCACTGGTTTAGGATGCTTGATGTCAAGATTATGAAGCAAGTACTTCAATGTGAGCTCACAACTAGTGTGTGCCATTGCACGGTATTCATCTTCAGCTAAAGAACACAAAATCCTGTTTCTTGTCATGGTGCAATAACTAGTGAGGGACCGCCAAGTCATGGGACAACTAGTCCAAATTGAATCACAACAAGCATTGAGTTGCAAAATGCTTGAAGAAGCCAATAGAATGCCCTGTCCTGGTGAGCTCTGCTTTTGAGATATCTTAGAGAACGAATTGCAACATCATAAGGTGCCTTTTGCAGGGTCTTCAAGAATTGACTAAGGATATGAGCTGATTAGACGACATCAGGCCTTGTAATTGTGAGATAAATCAAATGACCAACAAGACAATGATATTGATCGGGATCTGGAAGAAGATCTCCATCAGTAGAGTTGAGCTTGTGAATTGTGATGTTGTTCCATAGGAAAACCAGCAGTCTGCGCACCTAGCAGCCCCGTATCATTCAAGATTTCCAGTGTGTATTTTTGCTGGCTAAGAAAAGTGCCTTGTGTAGAATGAGCAATTTTGATGCCTAAGAAAATACTTAAGTGGAGCAATCTCCTTGATATGAAATCAGTAATGAAGAGTCTCTTAGAGAGATAATAGCAGTGGGATCAATTCCCGTTATAAGAATGTCGTCTACATAGACAAGGGAAAAAGTAGACGTGGAACCAGTGATGAGTGAAGAGAGAATAATCCGCCCGGGACTGTTTTTTTTATCGGTAGTCAAATTTTATATTTAGCAAAGCAAAAAAGCGAAGCAATACAGCTAGAGGGAGTTTACAAGTGTGTAAATTCAAAAAAGAAAAGAGAAGAAAAAATGAAAAGCAAATTAAGAGAACCTCCTGACTGCAGAAAGGACTTGTAACAATACTCAACCCAATATCTCACCCACATCCTCCCCATCTCGCCTACTGGAGCACCATTCAAGAACAAGCAACTGTTGGAAACCAGCATCCTTGAGAGTATATTGGAAAACATAACAATTGGTTCTTGAAGACAGTATAATGACTTGTTCAGTCAACATACACAGTGCTCCCCCTGTTGAGAAAATACAGGAGGAATGCACATTTATGCTTCTTCATGGAGGTCATCATGTAAGAATGCCAAGAATGCATTGTTAACGTCCAGTTGGTGCAAAGACCATCCTTGAATAACAACAAGAGAGAATACACAATGTACGGTGACAAGTTTTCCCACTGCCTACTAGTGCAAAGGTTTTGTGATAATTGAGGTCCTCTTTCTTTGTATATCCTTAGCAATGGATGGGCTTTATATCATTCAATCGTACCATCAGAACGATATTTAATTTTATACACCCTTTTGCATCCAATGTGTTCTATGCCTGGTGGTAAATCAATAAGGGTCCAAGTATTATGTTGCTCAAGTGCAGCGATTTCAGCAGCTATTGCATCAACCATGTAGGTAGTTTCCCGGCTTGGAAAAAAAGTTTTAGGTTCAGTAGTTGAAGAGATAGCTACAACAAAAGGCATGGTGAGGAGAAAATTGACTGTAAGAAATAAATTATGCAAAGGAAAAGAAGTACATGTCTTGGAAGAGGGTGATTGCAAATGGACAGTAGGAGCATTAACAACAGAAAAGCAGTGATATTTTTTAATAAAGTTAGAGGATTATGAGGATGAGTAGTTCAATGAGGATTAGTAGTTGAAGGTGTGATGGGCTGAGGTAGCAAGGGTGAAGTGGTGGCATCCACAATGACAGGGGGATCAGCGTATCATTCACCATCGGCCCAGACTGCACTGGAACAACGGGTGTTGAAGATGAGTCTGCTGCTGGCAATAGAAGAACAGGATGACTGGGTTTGCCTATAGAAGACATGTAACGAGAAGGAAATATAGTTTCATGAAAATGACATCACCACTGGTAAATAGAGTTTTGGATTCAATGTCATATTTACGATATCCTTTTTGTGCAAATGGATAACCAACAAAAATACCAGGCCTATAGTGTTGATCAAACTCGTGACGATATAAAATATTACATATATAATATCATAATTTAAGACTTATAATAACCTAAGGTTAAGACTTACTTGTATATGTAATAGACTACTACTTACGTGTATGTCTAATAGACTACCACTGTAGTGTAGTAACGTTTTTCTTTTCTTTTTTTTAAATCTAATAGAAGCTATTATGTGTATGTGTAATAGAAGTATAGTATCTTTTAAAAGCTTATTATTAGTTGTATTATTATTTTTTATCTAACCATACTAATATAACAATTTAACGGTAACAATTGGGGGGTGTGATAGTAATTTCATCTATCCCCTCACTATAAAGTAAACCTAACTTAACTTAACCCCATTGTAATCCAAGTGTTTGTGAAGTGTTTATCAAGCCCGAATAAATGGGGAAGGTTGTATGTTAGGTTGGCAATAAATGTAGGGAAAAAAATTCTAAAACATGATAATTATTTTTTGCTCTTTCGGCCCTACCCGTTATTTGTTATTTCAGCCCTAGCCGTTATTTATTATCTCGGCCCTGGCCCTGGCCCTGCCCTAGCCCAACCCTGGCCCTTGAGGATAGGGCTTGGGCCTAGCATGTCCAACCTTTTCAGGACTAGGGCCTCACCCCGATGAATGAGGGTCAGACCCGATAGGACTTAGGCCCTACCCAAGCCCGATCCTTTGACAACCCTACTTATCTCTGTAACAAAAAACTCCATTTTTTTCAAAAATTCACGAATTCTTTGCACATTTTTTGGTTTCTGAATTATTGGATTCCCGAATTATTTTCTCAAATTTGGAAAAAAAAGTACTTATTTTATATATTTTTTAATCAAATTGTTTGGTATATTTTTATATTTATTAATTTATTTTTAATTTTTTCTGTTTTTTCCCGAATTTTTCTGAACTTGACCCCTACCAAATTATTCCCGAACCCTGACTTTGTCACTATGCTACTTATAATATGAAATATTGAAAAGACCCATCCTGACCCACCTTGACTCGACTAGTGCTTAACGGGATGGGATGGGGCGGGACGGGGTTAAGAAGGGTTTTGATAAATGGGAACTACCCTGACCCAGATTCGGGACAAGAACGGGATAGGAATTTTGTCATTAGGGGCGGGGTAGGGTTGGGGGCGCCCAAGCCCAAACCCGTTGCCATCCCGGCCCCCCTCGCCCCCCACCCTTGTTTAGTTTCATAATTCTTTCTTTCGCAGGGATTACATCAAAATTTCAACTTTCAAATGGTAAAGTATTTCTCAAATATTAAAATCTACTATATCAAAACATCACTGAAATAAATAAGTCTAGCAAAAAAAGTCTCATATTTTAGTTTTCAAAATATTTTCATCTACAGGTCTAAAAGTCAACGAACAATGTAAGAGTTCAGCATAAAAAGATTCAATTTTAAGCTTATAATTTATGGTTGTAATTCAATATATCCTTATTTAATTCATTGAATGTAAGATTTTAATATCTAGAATGTATTTTCTATACTTGACTAAGTGACTATGGTTTGTATTTTCCTACATGTTTATCAGCATGCACGCCCTGTTATCAGCACACACATCTTTTTTTAATTTATAAAATTCTTAACTCGCATATGCATGGTTATAAATATAGTTGGAGGATTTCATTTAGTTTGTTTTTAGCTTATATTTATATTAAAAGAAGTTTTATGAAAGGTATCTAAGTTTTTCCTTGCTTACAAGTGTATCTTGATTTTTCCGCTGTATTCATCTGATACGATCCGATACGTCGATATGTGTCCTATATTAGGAAGCACGGATACGGATACGGATACGGATACGGATACGGATACGGATACGGGATATAGGATATGGGTACGATACGATACGACAATACTGTAGAACCTAAAAAAATAGGATACGGGTACGGCCAGGATACGTTTGTAATTTTTTTTTAAAATAATAATAATATTATATTTTGTATTATAATTACAAAATAACTATTGGTTCAGTTCTGTTTATGTATAAAAAATACCATGTCCATGAAAAAGCAAGAGAAATAGGGTCATCTCATCATCCACTAAGCAAAAAAGAAAGTCATCCTATCATTCACTAAGTAAAATATAAAGAAGACCATGTCCATGCAAAAACAAAAGAGATAGGGTCACACCCCCGGGTCTCCAAAAATACAAAAAATAAAAAATATTCATGGCCGTTTCCCGGCGTATCCATGCCGTATCGGAGCCGTATCCGAATTAAAAAATATGTTTTTAATTAACAGGATACGTCTTAGCCGTATCCAGTACGTATCCCGCCATATCGGAGGCGTATCCATATCCGATACATATCGGATATGGGTACGAACACCTATTTGAAGTATCCATGCTTCCTAGGTCCTATATTTGACTTACCGATATGACACTCGATACCTATATTTTGAATCATGATAAGATCATGCATTTTCACTTGTGCATGAAAATATAAGAAGTCTGGAAAAGGCCTTATACTACTAAAAATGTGACGACAATTTTTTTAAAATGCCTATGAGGCTTCTTTGAGTAGAAGTAAACTCATATTTGCATCTATCATCATTATCTGACCTCTTATTATAAAATCCTTATTAGTTTCTTTAAAAAAAATTCATATTGGAGATAATCTTAACACGAGTCTTACAAGAAAATGACATCCTTTTTTAGCCCTTTCCTCGTCGTCTCCTTATCTTTAATATTTAGTAACTACTCTCAAATTTTGTTAGATTCATTTTTTATACTTTTTCGATCGCGCCCCAAATCCCACCTAGGATAAAGTGAGACCTTGGCACGTGACTTACTTATCATACCATCCTGTTAGAAGCATACAAATACTAAAATATGAATCTGAAAATTTCTTCGATTAATACATCAATCAAATCCATAATCCATAACCAAAATGATATATAATAAATCATTTGAATCATCCGTCATGATTCCCAACATCAAAATAACTCAAAAATCACCTAATAAAATCTGAATTACAATTCTTCCAACATAAATTTAAAGTTCAATGAACTAGAATTACTAATAGGGATAACAATTCAAATTCCTCTCCTCTTCCAGATAATCGTTTTCCAGTTCCTCGGCGTACTCCTCTTCGGCTGAGTATTAAAACACTCAGCGTATATGCACTCATAGCTAACAATGTCATAAGCATTAATATGAAAACATATATCATGGTTAAACAAGATAGTCATGCATACATTAATCCAAGCATCATAAATAAATCAGAGTGCGGAAAGATACATTATTTTCGATGCTTACTTTATGCTCACTTGTGCTTACTTTTCTTGCTTTTCTTACTTTTTTGACTTTTCTTATTTTTTCCCGTGAGTGGCAATAATTAATATACCAACTTACATGCATTGTGCAATAACTTAAAATAACTCACACCATATATGGATAGAGATTAACTATACATTCCTTACCGAGTTACCGCTTACTTGACACATACCCCGGTGCGCACGGGCTTACATGATTCACTTATTTGGGAAAACATGCGTCTTGATCTTAGACTGTTGGTACTCGGGTCGTGCAAAATTCAATCATGCAATCATACTTGTGCGATACTTACCTTTTGTCTTACTTGTGTTCGTACTTGTGATAGTGGTTTAATCATGCTTATGGTTACATCATTATTGTGACTAAGGTAAATTTTTAAGTGGTAAACACTCAGTTAAATTGTGCCCTAGATTATTTGTCAAGAGCCATTAGAAATCCATCATAATAGCTCATTCCATCATGATAAAAATCCTAGGCAACTAAGACCGGAGTCTACAACCAAGACCATAATCCAAGACTCCTTTAACTGAACATATATCACAACATGCAAATCGACGAAATCGTGCATCATTACTCCCAACTCATGGTAATTCAATTCATATCATGGTTGGTAATTTAAAACATGCATAATCATGGTCATTCAAACATCAAGTCAATGGGTCGTTCATCATACATTGGTTTTCAAGTGTTACATACATGAAAATAGTACCCCTAAAATCCTTAATTGCTAAAAAAATCTGAAAATCTTGCATCCAACATACAATCATTCAATAATCTCCGGCATACATCCCTTCCTCCACATTCAAACATCATTTAGAAAATCAATCCCTTACCCCTTGTGAATCACACATACATAATCGAATCGAACCTTCATTCCTTGATAATCATAATAAAACTTGCATATAGGGGATTCTTACGATAAAAACATACTTTAAACCTTGTTCTAACTTCTAAATCATCTTACTTTTACTTTTGTGCATTAATGAACATGCTATTGATAGGAAGGAATCCATATTTACCTTGCTTGATCGCTTCCCTATGATCTCTTGTGAATGTGCTTGATTTTTGATCTTCAAGCCTTCTCCTTCTTCTTCGAATGAAAGCCCTTTAAAAAACCCTAGGTTTTTCTCTCTTGGATCTTTAAAGGCTTTTAGAATAGTTGGAGAACCTAAAACCCACGAGTTAAAGCCTATTTATAGGGTTTAGAGCCCTAAACCCTTTAAAATTCTCGGGGAAAAGTGTTTTGCGTAATTCTACGCGCGACACCGTTCAAACGAACTTGGTTTCTTTCGAATGGTTCTTGGTTCCGTTCGAACAAATTTGCATTCGAGATTCTGTTTTGGTGTTTTTACTGGGACCGTTCGGACGAACTTGAATTTTTTCGAACGAACTGTCCTATTTTCTTCTGTTTCTTCTACAACACACAACAACAATACTCTTTTCTCTTCAGCACCAGCCAACAAAACACTTATTTTCCCTTAAAACATTTAAGTAAATATTGATTTACTTTAAGTTTTAAATTAAAATAAGGAAGTATCCCTATTTGGGTTCAATAAAAATACTTAAAAAATCAAATTCCTAGTAAATCAAAATCTCATTTTCTAGTTTTAGGCTAAAAATGGAAAATCTTGTCCAACGTAAAATTTTCAATAGTCAATTAAACTACTCTAAACCATGGAAATAAAAATCGCCGAAACCAATACGAAACGGGCAATTCGTATAGGTATCTGTAGTCCCCTATACAATATTTACATTGAGACGAAACAGGCGATACGTATCATTTATTAGTTATTCATGTTTTAATTCATTGTGTAATTGTAATTTTGTTTACTACTTTGTTTCTTAGTCGCTTCCCATGACTTTATATTTGATTCTTATAACTCATCTGCTATTTTTAAAAAATATTTAATTTGATTTTTTTTTTATAAAAAAGAAAATTTTATATGTATCGTCCGAAACTGATACGTATGAGTTTTGGTTGGGACCGATACATCCTCAGAAACTGTATTTTTAATCCTTGCTCTAAACGTAATAATAAAATCCCATAAAGGTCACATATCTTTATTTAACCCTTAAACATCCTTTTTCAGGAGAAATCAACTCAAATCCGACATTTTATGTTTTTGCTAAAACCACACCCTTCCTAAAATTTCTGAAATTCCTGTACTTAGTCATTTTTAATTTAACAAGATAATTAAGTAAAAAGACATTAAATGCATGACACGAATATCAAGAAATAAAATACAGGTCTCTACATTTTCTCATTCCATTGAATCTCTTTCCCTCGTTTTTTCTTTATCATTTCCTCTTTTTTCATTGGGTTCGAACTACTTATTTCTCTTCTCTCAATCCAAGACCATCTCCACCCCGCCTCCCTGACCCCGAGATCTCTTTTCCTACATAACTATTCATCTACTCAGTTCCCCACTTTTTCTCCATTGAACTCATAGCCTCTAACAATCTTTTATGGAAAATCTAGTTTCTTCTATTTTCCATTGTCGACATCTTGTACATAGCTCTGATTCATACAATACATGGAGATTCACCCATTCCCCACCCCTTATTTTGCATGAGATGGGTTGATTGACTTCTAGATGGTTCATCCTCTTTGAAATTGTCCTCATTCAGGTTTTGGTAATTTTGTATACTTTGAAGTTTGGTTGTAGCCATGGATGTCATTCACTCAACAATTAAAGCATGAAAACCTTCAACTATACAGTCAGCTGTAAATATAAGAACATGGATGTCTTGACTCCTTTGTTAATTTTTCATATTTTTTGGTCCTTTTCTCTTAATATATCTTCAGTTTTGTGGGAATGGTCATGATGTTTGCAACTAGACTTCCTTACTTATGGCATTTGCATCACTCTTCAGTCTTCACTATCCTATGTATTTTGACACCCCTAATTTTGGACATAATAATTACTTAATTAGACTATTGATTGTGGGAACCAACTATTTTTGAACTCGAATGTGCATATTTCTGTTCCATTTTTTTCTTTACCAAATATTCTTAGGTAAGCTGCTTACATGTGTTTTTGTTACTCAAGTCTTGTTGGTCAAGTGTTTCTAACCCAAGTATGTTGGTCTAATGGTTAGAGTAATTGTTTGACAAACTTCTTATATTCTTATTTATTCTTTTGAGGAAGAAGTGAGAATTTACTCTTGGATTTTATTTATACTAGAAGATAGCTCTATAATATTCTTGAAGTGGTAACTGTATCTGTTGTAACAAAATGGTAATTATTTTTTTGAAATCACAAATGAGTTGGTTTTGGACACTTCTTACATGCCACTATATTTCATTTTCAATTTTTCAACTATGTTGGATTATCAATTTTAGGCTTTTCTTGACGAGCTATGCTGATTCATCTTGATCATGGAGTAAATTCATTGTATTGACCAAGCTTTTAGATGTGTTGGCATCTCAATATTTTGATTTTGCAGTTGAATACTTTGAAACCATCATGCTTTCCACTATGAGTCATCTTTCAATTGACTTTTCTCCATTTTTAATGGGTTCACTCATAAACACCTTAGCGTGACATTCATTTACCATGCCAGGTGGTTCACTTTTTCTTTTTGATCGGAAGGTGCTTCGATACTTCAGAAAAGATGGCCATAACTGGAGGAAGAAAAAAGATGGAAAGACAGTGAAGGAAGCTCATGAGAGGCTAAAGGTGAGCACAACATTAAGGGTGCTTTGAAGGCCTTGTCTGTAAAAATGATATGGAATGTTCTTTAACCTAAAGATTTGGGTGCTGTTATCTTTTATCATTTTGTTAAGATTTTGTATGTCTCATTCATTGTCCTTGATTTGTGGAATTATTTATGTTGACATCTTTCTTTGTGCTTTACAAATTAAACATACTGAAAGATAACATCCTTAAATAATTTTAGGCTGGGAGTGTTGATGTGTTACACTGCTACTATGCCCATGGAGAAGAGAGTGAAAATTTTCAAAGACGCAGCTATTGGATGCTCGAAGAGTGAGTATGAGAAAGTTTTTGTCTAGATCTTCTTCAAGGTTTCCTTTTGAATCCTTATGCTTATTCCTGTGTGTACTACTTTTTGCATTTTTCCTGTTAAAGTTAATAAAAAAGTGTTAGTTTTAGTTTCTCCCTGTTCGACAGAGTAGTTTTTTAGATTGTCAATTTAACATTCTAGGTTTCTGTATTGCTTCGTTTAATCTTTAGGATGGTTGAAACTCCATTAGGTAAGGCATATATTGAGACTTTGCTGTGTTATTTAGCTTTTGGCACAATTCTGTCATATGCAAAATATATCCAGGTCACTTTATTATCATGTGATTTTGAGAGTATTTTTCTCCCAATTAGACTTCCAATAGAATGTTTGTATTAATCTTTTCTGCTGTTACACTTACCTTTCCATCTTCACATGCATCTAGTGTAATTCCAACTGTGATCAAGAAATCATGTTTGCAAGAAAAACCAGTTCTCATGGATCGTGCAATTTCATGAGTCTGATAACCTACACACAATTTTCTATGTGCAGGAAGAAGATTTTCATGGATTCTTAGTTAAAGATAGAAAGGATAAGCTACATAATACTGGGAGTTTTTATCTAATTTTAGACTAAAGTATTGCCAGTTTCTCTAGGGTCCTGGCACCTGCAATTCCTAGATCTTTCCATCTAAGTCAGTTGGCGGCACTCTAGGATAATATGGATTTTCTTTTATTGCAGTTATATCTCTTCTTACTGAGACACAATATGGCCAAATTCTTTGCATCATGGCATTGTGTGTAGAATACTTCTCTTTTATGTCCTATGTTTATGTCTTATACATTATATTCTTGGTATACTATTAGTATCTTGTATATACTAATAGTATACCATTAGTGGAGTATAAATAATAAAGGGTAGGAGAGAGACAATTAACTGTCTCGAATTTCTCCATAATCTTTTTCTCTTCTTCTCTCAAACCCTAGATCCAAACCCTGGAAAAACCCAAGGAGTGTAGCACAACAAAAGAGGTTCATGGAAGTACTGACGTCAGTCGTACAGATAGGGTGACATTAGCGGCTAATGTAGGTTTTGATGCTAGTTAGTAGATCTTGATTTTACTAGAATTGTAGTGATTTTTTGACACTTGGAGGCATGGTTTAAAATTCTGGTATGTATCGGCTGATACATATCCTGTTTGGAGTTACCCGGTACATGTTGGAAAAAATTACAGGCTCGATACGGGAGATTTTTTAGTTAATTTTTTTTCTTCTTCCAATTACACTAGGATCTACTCATATCCAATATGCGCAACTTATTTACATAAATAATTATTTAAGTAAATACTTTTAAATTAATATTACTTTCATTTACTTAAAAATTTTATATGTAAATAAGGTTATACTCCTCATTTGAATTCAATAAAAAAAATATCCTGGATCCAAGTTCCTGAAGAATCAAAAGTCAACTTTCTAATTCAAGAACAAAATCCTCTTTTAGTGCCTTTTAGGGATTATCTCAAAATGTTAACTTTCAAATGGTTAGGTATTTGAGGTGGTTATAAATATAGTTGAATTCTTTCATTTAGTGTGTTTTTAACTTATCTTATATTTGCTTTAAAAGAAGTTTTTTGTAAGGTATTCAAACGTTTCTTAGCGTATCCGAATTTTTTCCATCGTATCCATCGAATACGTATCCTATTTTGCACTTACCAATACGAATGTCTGGAGATGTGTTTTTATGAGTTTATCTCGAAAATTCAAAAAACAAAAATCAGTTTGGGTATTTTAGTTGGTGTGAGTAATTTAGTTGGTGCGATTGATTGTTTTTTTGGAAAATCAATCTTATATTGTTTGATCCATATCATAAATATTGATTGATTAGAACAAGTTTCATGAAGATTGGGGAAGTATTGAGCATGTGGCGAAGTTTATTCCCCTATACTGTTACCATTTTTCACCTGGATGTCGAACTTGTTTGCCCAAAAATTATTCTATGGCTGGAGGTTATTGTTCCATGGATATGGCTTGCTCGAATCACTACTAGGTTGCTGTTGTGCATGCTTTTGAGTTATTTTTCACCTATAGTGGAGGAATACGTGGGTTGTGGAACCTTAACTTGTTATTTTTTGGTGTGTTAGTATTTGGTATTACTACGTTAGGCTTGATTTGTATCAATAAGCCCTGCGTGACACTTGATGGATGAATCAGAGGTTAGTCAGTCCTCTAGAACCCTTGTGTAGGGAAGAGGAAATCTCGGGGTCAATACAAGTGATGCCTCAAATCTCCAGACTACTATAGTAAAGTTGGATGAGACGAATTTTCTATCATACTCTCAATCTGCTATGTTATTTAAGGGCAAAGGGAAGATGGTTTTTGACTGGTGCCATTCCCACTCCCAAGTCCTCAGATTCAGCCCATGCCAAGTGAGAGGCTGCGAATGCTATTGTAATGTCATGGCTTCTCCATTTTGTGCAGCTAGATATCAATAACTCATACTTGATTCTTCCTTCTGCGCGAGACATATGAGATGCAGTGACACAAACTTATTATGAGATTGGAGGTACTGCACGTGTGTATGACTTGCGTCAGAGTATCTGGCAACTGAAGCAGAGTGATGTCTATTCCCACATACTATCCCGAGGATGTGACTGCATACAAACAAATGGTTGAACAAAATTGTGTGTTTTGAGTTACTTGCTAGATTGAATATGGATTATGAACAAGTGCGGCTTCAGATTCTTGGCAAAGATCCAGTGCCATCTTTGATAGGTCTATGCGTATTTACATCATGAGGAGCGTCATTGGAGTGCTATGCTCCAACCTCCCATGCTTGATAAATCTGCATTAGCCTCCTCATCCAGAAGGGCAGAGGAGGTGGTCGTTTTGGATCATCTCGTTTTTCTACTGATGATCGGGATAAACTTAACTGTGATCACTGTGGGCGTACCCATCATACGAGAGACACTTGTTGAGACCTGCATGCTTACCCCCCCTATGGGGCTCTTCTGGCGGTGGACGAGGAAACATGGCCAGACGCTCTGGAGGGGGCTCGAGGGCACACTATGTTACCTCCACAGCTCCGGTATCTACTACTGCACCCTTTTTGGATAATCCTCCTCTTTCTAGAGATGGGATCGATGCTTTACATCGTTTTACGTTACAATTGGAGACTCCTAGTACCACAAGTGCCACTTCAGTCCCTTACTCAAGTACTTCAGCATCGACTCTTAGTGCACCTGCTTCTGATCTTAGTCGCTCTTAGATTATTGATTTAGGAACATCTGATCATATGAATGGTATGCCAATTTTTTTATTCTCACTTTATTGATTTTGGTGGGAAGAAATTTGAAATGGCTGATGGTACATTATCATCCATTGCGGGAAGGGGAGTGTTTTTGTTACTCCTTCTATGTCCTTATCCTCTTCACTTTGAATCTTTTGTCTGTTAGTCATATTTCAAAGTTGTTGAATTGTAGCGTCACTTTTTTTCCTTCTCATTGGGTATTTCAAGACTTGAAAACGTAGAGGATGATTGGTACGTGCCATGAGGAGCAGGGATTGTATTTGATCCTTTGCTTCTCATTGCTTCATCAGTCCAGCAGTTTTACCTATGTTGTTTGGAGTATTAGTAGCCAAGAGGAGTTGTTTCAGTGGCACAAACGTCTTGGTCACCCTTCTTTTTTCATTCTTAGGCGTTTATTTCCCCAATTATCTGTTTCTAGTTTGCTTTCATCTTTTCAATGTGAAACTTCAAAATTTGCTAAGCACTGTCGAACTTCCTGTCCCTATAGTGGTAATAAATGCAATTCACTCTTTTCTCTTGTGCACTCTGATGTGTGGGGATGATCCCATGTTACTTGCCTCTATGGTTTAAGTACTTTGTTACATTTGTAGATGATTTTTCTCGTAGTACATGAGTTTATACGTTGAAATCTAAAGGTGAAGTTGACACTGTTTTTCCATCTTTTCACAAATTGATTGTTACTCAGTTTAATGCTTTGATTAAAGTGTTTCGTTCTGACACTGGGGGGAGTACATGTCTGATAGTTCAACTACATTTTTTATTCTCATGATATCATTCATCAAACTTCTTGTGGAGGTACCCCTCAATAAAATGATATGGTTGAGCAAAAAAATTTCAACAATCTGTTAGAAGTCACTTGTTCTCTTATGCTTGCTATGAATGCGTCCAAACTTTTCCGGCCCGATGCTGTTTTGACTGCTACATTCTTGATTAATCAAATGCCTTCCAAGATTTTGGAATTTCAATCTCCCGTTTTTCTGTTGTCTCATTCTACTTCTTTGTTTTCAGTGGCTCCATGCATCTTTGGGTGTATTTGTTTTGTGCATATTGCTTGTTCTGATCGCACGAAACTATACCCTAAGGCTCTTCGATGTATTTTGGCTATACTTCTCATTAAAAGAGGTATAAATGCTATCATCCCCTTCTAGTTGGTCCTTTGTTTCTATGAATGTTACTTTTTTTTAGTCTACTCGTTACTTTTTTGCTAGGACGACATCTCTTCTGGGGGAGAGTACAAGTGAAGAGATATTTTCCCTTCCTATTCCTATTTTCTCTCTCTTCTGATGGTGGTCACCGAATGATGGAGGGTGATGGTAGACATGGGGAGTGTCAACTCTCGGTTAAAGAATTGCAAGTGTACAAGTGAAGGTAGAAAGATACTAAAGAAGCCCCTCATGAGCCCCACCAAGAGACCTCTTCTGATCAAGTTAACATTGTCTTTTCTAGTCCTGACATAATCCTTCCTTCTCTTTCCCCCACCTGAAGCAATATGAACTTTTTGCCCTTAAGTAAAGGGCGGGCCTTCAGTTTCTTTCTTTTAGTTCACTTTTCAAAAAGTCGTATGTACGATTGTATATTCCACTCGCTGTCTACTCCACGAGCCAAAACAGCTCTCGCTCTCGTTTGTTGATTTTGAAGTTCCTATTGCTCTTAAAGGAATGTACTAGATTTTGAACTCAACATCCTATTTCGAATTTTGTTTCCTATTATGCTTTGTCTTCTTCATATCGCTCTTTTGTCTTGGCTTTGTCTTCTATGTTTGTCCCTCACAGTGTAGCAGATGCACTGTCCCAACTAGAATAGAGAAAAGCTTGAAAAAAATAGTACTTGAGATATGATTAACTTACCAAGTGGAAAGAGACTTGTTGGATGTAGATGGGTGTTTACAGTAAAACACCGCTCGGATAGCTCACTTGAAAGATACAAAGCTCGTCTAGTTGTGAAAGGGTATATACTTAGACTTTCGACAAATTATCAGGAGACATTTGCTCTAGTTGCAAAAATAGACTCACTAAAAATGCTGTCACTTGCAACCAATCAGAATTGACCGTCGTTCCAGCTGAATGTGAAGAATGCATTTCTCTATGGTGACTTGGAGGAAGAGGTGTATATGTTACCTTTTCCTAGTTTCACAAACCCCTCAAATGAAGGGAAGGTGTGCAAGCTGAAGAAGGTGCTATATGGACTGAAGCAGTCCCCCAGAGCATGGTTTGAGCGGTTTTGCAATGCTGTGGTGAAGAATGGTTATAGACAAAGTCAAGCAGACCACATATTGTTTATCAAGCAACCTCATTAGAAGGTGAGTGTCTTGATTGTTTTTGTCGATGACATTGTGGTAACGGGTGATGATGTTGATGAGATAAAGTTCCTGCAAAACAAGTTAACAAAGGAATTTGAGATCAAGGATCTCGGTCATCTGAAGTATTTCCTTGGGATCGAGGTTGTCAGGTCCAAGAAGGGTATCTTTGTTCCTCAGTGAAAGTATGTTCTTGACCTTCTCGAGGAGACAGGTTTGATGGGCTGTAAGCCATATGATACACATATGAATCACAAACTCGGTGAAGATAGTGGGGATCGTATATTGGATGCACGGAGCTACTAAAGACTTGTTGGTCGACTTATCTATCTCTTCCCAGGCCGGACATTGCTTATGCAGTCAGTGTGGTTAGTTAGTTCATGTATGTACAGACCACTGGCATCCAGATGCAATAAATAAAATTCTCCGCTACTTAAAGTCATCTTCTAGGAAAGGTTTGTTGTATACCCTCAAGAGTTGAAGCCTACATGAATGTAGACTAGGTTGAATCAGTTTCAGATAGGCGCTCTACTTTAGGGTATTGTACTGTAGTTGGAGGTAACCTTGTCCCATGGAGAAGTATGAAACAAAATGTGATTGTAAGATCCAATGCAAATGCAGAATTTAGAGCCATGACACATGGTACGTGAGCTGCTTTGACTTTGATTGCTCTTGACTGAGTTTGGACTCTCTACTAGGGTCTTATGAGTTTATACTATGATAATAAGACAACAATTAACATTGCTCACAATCCTGTATAGGATGACATAACTAAGTATATTGAGGTGGATCATCACTTTATCAAGGAGAAGCTGAAGGCGAGTTACATTTGCATCCCGTTTGTGAAATCAGAAGATCAATTGGTTGATGTGTTGACTAAGGGCCTTGCTACTTGGTAGTACTCAGTTCCAAAGTATTGTTGGCAAATTGGGCATTAGTGATATCTATGCACCAACTTGAGAGAGAGTGTAGAATACTTCTCTTTTATGTATTCTGTTTGTGTCATACACTATATTCTTGGTATAATATTAGTCATAGTACTACAACTCGGCGAGTTGACTCGAAACTTGGCTGAGTCAACTTGACTTGGTTGGGTTTCGAGTCAACTCACTTGAAAAACTCGGTTCTGAATAATCTGAGAAAACTCGGATGAGTCAGGCTGAGTTGGGTCAGTTTATTGATTCAACTCGACTCAGGCGAGTCTTTTATGGGACACAAATGTAATTTTTAAAATAAAAAAAAAAAACTTTTATAAGCTCATTTTGTTGATTTCAAGGGTTTAGGGTTTTGAAACTTGTTGAGAGCGCTAATGTACGCCATTTTTTTTGGAACACTGCTGCAATCTTTTTTTTGAGAATCTGAAATGGTGAAGACCCCTATTACATGGGCGTGCATGATAAATTTTCTTAATTAAAGTAATTACCACGACTTGTATTACCCCTTCTTTCACAATCTTCACAGCACAGTAGCCGCCTTTCATTACCATCATAGCATGGTCTACAACAAACCCCAAATGAATAGGCCTACCCTGTTTGTTATCAACAGATTAACAACAGATCATTTTCTGTTTTACAAGAACTAAACCACAACATAACCTAGTCTTCGAGAAAAAGGCTCTAGAATAATTTGTTTGTTTGGTCTGGTTGGAAAAAAATTGAAATTATTATTGCCACAAATTGTTAGAGACGCTTATCTTGTTTGTTAGTGGTAGTGGTGCTTTAGTTTGGGGTGGTTTAATATCTATCATGAATTCTAGTTATTTGATTACTCTTGTTGAAATATTAGACTTTTATTTTATTTTTTTATCTATATATATATATATATATAATTATATATATTTCCGAGTTGGTCGAGTCAAGTTTTTTTCGAGTCTTCCGAGTTACTTGACCCGGCTAACTTTCGAGTCGAGTCGAGTTTTCGAGTTTTTGAACACTGCTATTAGTAGTTCTTCTACACTAATAATATTCCATTAGTGGAGTATAAGTAATGAAGGGTTGGAGAGACAATTAACTCTCTAATTTCTCCATAATCTTCTTCTTCTCTTTCCGTTCTCTCTTTTTCTTCTCTCAAATCCTAATCATTGAAACCTTAGATCCAAACCCTAATATCTATCCTATCCAAACCAGCTTTGCTATGTCTAGATTTTGATTTATTATGTGTTAGGAAGTTTGTATCAACACTAGTAGCTGTCACATGAAGCATAACTTGAGCCCAGAGTCAAGTTTGTTGTCAGGATATGTGAGATGAAATCAAATCAAGATCCGGTTTGATCTCTCGATTAACATTATCTACTTGAACTGTTTTGAACTCCAGTTGGAGCTTCACCAAAAAACGTGTAACACTATTCTGTTTTCATTTTTACATTAGCTCCTCAGGAGCAAGAGCAGGATTGAGCTAGCTGCAAGCATATCTTGTTCCAACTAAAGGACAATAAGAACAATGTAATAAGTTTAAATATACTTGCTGTAAACACCCCATTTTTGCATGCCTTAATCCCCTTTTTAGCTCTGAGTGTCAAATGGTGAACTCAAGGAAGAGATCCGGACTCCAAGGTCGAAGCACAAGCCCAACCCAAACCGAGCCTAAACCAACCAAGACCCAAGGGACAGGGCCCCGTTTAACATTAGGAAGACCCGCGCCCTTTAAAAGAGCGCGACACCTATTTTTCCAAAATTCTGTTTCCGCGGCTTTCTAAAAGGCGCGGTATGGAAAACTTTGAATCCGTCTTCGGTTTGCGTGCCACTTTGTGTTTTGGGTTATTTTTTAGTCCCACATCGCCTAGAAACAGTGAGAACCCTCTTTTTCATCCTATAAAAGGGGCCTCACCCCAACCCATTCCTCAACTTTGAATCTTGAAAAATTTGGGGAAACCTTGAGAAAACTTTGAAAACCCTAGCATTTGGAGGTCCTTATACCTAGAGAGCAAGTCCAGAAAATCTAGAATCTAGAATCCTTCAAAGCCTTTGGATATTCAAGGAGTTTCTTTGAGTTTGTCGACCTAGGCACCTTTTAGTTCTTCTTCAACACCTACTTTAGAGAGGAGGGGGCATAGTTCATTGGTGACTGGATATTATCATTGTGGAAGGACGTTCTTGAATGCTTGGAAAGTTAAATAAAAGGGAAAAGGTATGCTACATCCCTAATCTTCTATTTCTACCCATCCAAGTCTTTTCTTCCCTCACTTTCCCTTGGTAGCTCGGTGATTTCCCTCTACATGGTCGTGGGGAAGAGGAAATCCGGGTGAAGAGAAAGGCTGGAAGACTAGGTCTTTGATTTTTTTATTTGTAGTTTTTGTCTCTTTTCCACCCAAACGTAGGCGGGGCCCCTCTTAACTCGGTCGAGAAGAGAGCGTGACCGTTTGCCGATTTAGGGAAAAGGAGTTTTGCTGCGCAAGTAGAGAGAAAATCACCCTAACTCGGTCGAGGAGGGGTGACTTTCCAATCTCGAAAATAAAAGAAAAGCAAGTAGAGAGAAAATCACCCTAACTCAGTCGAGGAGGGGTGAGTTTCCAATCTTGAAATAATAGAAAAAAAAGAAAAATGATTTTAAATTAAATTAATGGAGAAAATTAAGAGGTAACCTGTCGTTCGATGGATGAGGTGGGGTGCCTAATACCTTCCCCAACTCATAAGAGAATCCCCGGACCCAATCTCGATTTTTATTTAAGTCGAGGGTTTTCATTGTGGGTGACCAATCACACCCGGATTTTTGATTGGTGGGGACTCTAAAAGATCTCGGCTTCTCATCGGTTGAAAAATACGGATGTGGGGAGGAGATCGACCCGGGCCGGCTATTGCACACTTGTCTACCTCACTATACTGAGAATGTTCATATTTGTCTCGGAATCACCTGCCCGATTAGTTTGGTATACACCTCCTCCAAATGTTTCCGCATATTATGGGCAAATTTTGTAAGCTCGTAAGTTTATAATATTGCCTTCTATGACCGAGATAAGAATCCAATTAACACGAGCCTTGTTAGTCTTCCATTGTGTTTTATCTCTTTAATTACACAACTCTGGGATGGTACCATCAATTATACTAGAGTGATCGTGATTGGTTTATCCTCATACATGGAAATGTAATTCGTAAAGTGGGTAATTTTTCCATCCAACTTAAGCGAATATGGTTTCAGAATGATCAATATAGGTAAAAACTCTTTAAAAAGGAAACTCAGCAAGGAAGAGAGTACCTCCGTCGGAAAGTGAAATGACGAGATCCAAGTCCTCATTCCAAAACAAAGGGAATTAACTCCAAACAGACCCCTTTGGTGTTATAAACAAAATGCAAACTCCAATAAACAAGTAGGTGAAGACTGCATAATCATATACCATATCATATCATATGTGAGCCTAACTATGTACTAAAATTAATATTTGGGCATAGATTGCTACACGTGGGCCTTAAAGTTTAAGCAAAATAGATAGCAAACACCAGTGAGTGTCTACATAAGTTACACAACTGTATAACCTTTCCTTTTTATTCTTCTTGTAGTTACTTTTCTTTTCCTTGGGATTGGAATGGACCCAGCTGAGAGTGATGGTTTGTTGAAGTGAAGCAACAGGTCAAGATGGTGAATCACAGTGGAATCAAAGATGGTAGTGACTGACATGGTAATAGATGATTAGAGGATTGAGGTTAGCACTTCGGTAGCAGTGTTAGCATGGGACAGTGTTGATAGAATGGCAGCACAAGTGGAACAACATTGCCTAGATGGTGAGTGGCGAGAAATGTGGAATATGATGGGGCAGCGGTCGTGTTGAGATGTTTGACAATTACGGAGAAGTGGTGGGTTGCGGGGCAGCAGGTGATGTGGCGGTTGGTTGTCTAGCAAATGGTAAAGGAGCAACAGCGGTTGGAATTTCTGGTGCAGCAGGCGGCAGTGATTGTTGGTAGAATAGCAGATATGGGTATCGGCGTGTCGTGTCCATTTGGAAGTAGCAAAGGATGGTCAGATAGTGATGGAGCCGATGATGGTACTGTGATGATAGGCTGTTCGTGAAGCAGCAGTAGCATAGGAAATCGCCCGTAGAGGGGTTGCGAGGAATAGAGTCACTGCGTCGGAAAGGACATAGGAACAATTGACAGTGAGACATAGGCATTGCCCATCCAAACTGATGGTTTAACAAAGAGCATTGTGTCTCTGATGCAATCACAAGCATTACTGAGTGAAACGAATGAGATTTTACCGAGTAATCTTGCTCCAATACCATGAAAAATACCATGTTAGATCACTTTGAAATCAGCCATACTAGAGAAGTTAATCTAACATCTGATTTTCTTTCTAAGCTAGTCTCCACCCACTCTGAATTGTATCTTGAACCAAGTGGGTTTCCCCCTAGGCTGACCAAAATTGTTAATGATGATAACAATGGCGGCTGTAAATACCTCGAAGTTTAGTGATTAATATAGCTGGTTGGAGTCTGCCTAACCCTGGTTTTTCTTTCCTTTTCCCCTCCTCCCCCAAAAATATTGTTGTTTTTACGATCAATTGCAGTCCAAACTCCAAAGTTGGGTATTTGGGTTTAAATTGATGTACAAGAGCTGCCAATTAAAGTGTACTTGTAGCTGGTAGGTTGAGAGATATACATGACATATATAATGTAAGACTACATGAATACTCGTAAGGAGCAATTAGGAGAGGTGATCCGGGGTGGTGCAAGCTTATGACGAAGGGCTTTATCTTCTGTTCACGCTGAGATACCAAGGTTGTGGAAATCATTACAAATGATCTTGGTTGTGAGAGAATTTAAAACTAATTGTTATCATCTAAAGATTCTAAACTATCATCAATGTGAGGCCAAATTCATCAAGTATTTTAGGTAATAAATGTTGAATGGCCACCCAAATCTTGTGAAAAAAACTTAAGGTTCATCAGATATTCCTTCAAAGGCTAAAAGGTGGTCATAGTACATTTTCTTCCCCTTCTCCATTGGAGCCTTACTAAATTTGAGGTTAAACAGGTCCCTTATCTATTGGTTTGTGACTTATTTCATGCTCAACATTCATCTGGAAGAGGTGCAAAATAGGATTTTTTTCATATAGAAATTGCGATACTTCTCAGTAGTTCCAAACTTTAATATCTGTCTATGGCTATTATAAAGCCCACAAACTTGAGGGATACATTCTTTGACCATTTTACCAGTGTAATTGTTAACAACCCTTTTTGCATTTGTTTTTATACAATGAGGTTACTTTCCTTTGAGCCCCATTTCTATTCTTGGTAAAAAAAATTTCTCATTTCTACAACTAGATTGAAATAATGCCAATATATTTTGTTACTGTAAAATCCATTATTTTACGAACACATGAAGCTCATTGAAGTGAACTCTTTTCTCGTTTGAAGATGCAGTTTTTAGTTATGTCTCGTATTGTTTCTGTTTATGACGTGATCATGTATAGTTTTCCTAGTAATGGGTAGTGAGAAAGATGTTGACGCATGCATGAGCCCTTTTGCATAAAGCTAAAGTTTAGATTGTAAATTTGGACAACTCAAGATCTAATGTTAGATGCAAACATGTTGCCAGACCCATGCGTACCGCAGAGCAGTTCATGTGTTCATGCTTTTGTGTGTATTAGATGGTCCCTCAATTGAACGGTTGAACTACTACATTCTGAAGTGGATATATATGTGGCAAAGGGAGCCATTGCATACCATCCTTGTGTATTCTGGTCAAAATACCATCTTTCAGTCTTCTTGCATGAATTCATATAGCGGAGATGCTGTTCCAAGCATTAGAATGAACTAAATGAAGAACGTTTGGATAGGTAAGAATGCTTGTATAAAAGTGATCTAGGTATTCATCCTTGCCTGAAAATATGGATCGATTAATCATGGATGAAGCTCATTTAGTGGACCGTGAAATGTGAATATGAACTAAACAATAAATTATGAACGAATTTGATTGTACTGGTAATTGTAATTTAGATTTTTCCTCTGGTGTCAAGTTTTATACCAATGGAGAAAATACAAATAGAATTATTATCTGAACAGAATATTTATCTTTTAACATGTCAGGAAAATGTAATGCTTTCTTTCCTGCTGTGTATTGAAATGCCTAGTTCATTCCTCTCAATCTTCCCGTCTTCTAACCTCATTTTATTTCTGTTATGGTTAATATGATTTTGTTTCTCTTCAACTTGGCAACATTCGAAATGTCAGGTACTAACTTATCTGTTGCAGTGTTATGCTTATTGTTTGAAATGGAATTTTACTAGGATGAAATCATTTATCATTTTTTGTTCCTTGTGTTTCTCCCAGTTTATCGAAGGGAATCACGGTTTCATGTTGAAGAGTTTTTGTTTTGTTTCTTATATAGTTGCTTTATACTGCAGGGATTTCATGCACATAGTTCTTGTCCACTACCGGGAAGTGAAGGTCATTATATATTTTATTTTTGTTTTCCTTCATATGATTCCAATCTCATCTGTGGTTATTTGTATTTCTAAACTAAATAATTTGTTTGCTATATTTAATAAAGAACTGTTGACATTTCTTATATGTCCATCTCAAATGTTTCACAAGTATTTATATGGCTGCATATCGGAAATTGGCCGAGTTAGATCTAATCTAATGTATGCTGTCAAGTGTCACCTAAGTTGCGTTTGAAAACTCTTATCTACTAAAATAAGTACTATTTGTAGTAGGTCTTAAAAGAAGAACATAAATATTTAGGTAATAAACCTGTTTGATAACATCATTCATATTTTGAGAAAAAAAACACTTATTTAAATAAAACACTCTAATAAGAATTTATTACAGAGGTAGTTGTTGCCATTTTTAAAAACTTATATTTTAAACACTTCTAATAATGGTGGGCTTAAGTGAGCCAAAGCTAACCCAGAATCAACTTTGGTTTTATGTATTTTTATGAAACATTTTTTCTTTTCGGTATTCTTATTTCATGACCTTCATGAGCAAAGAATTTTCTTTCATTCGTTGGAAACAGTCCAAGCTGGCTGCCACTCACAAAGGGGATAGTCAGTTTTTTCTTATGCTACTGCATCACATAGAGCTGTTGACACTGGGCTTAAGTGGGCCAAAGCTAACCCGAAATCAACTCAGATTGTAATAATCAATGGAATCAAGAAGAAGAAGACAAACAGTAATCTTTTTGAAGAAAAAAGGTAATATTTCAGCGTCTCTGCAACTCAAAGAACACTGAACAAACCTAAAGAACTCCTCTACTTTCACTTTCTAGGGATTGAAGTTGCTAGATCAAAAAGGGTATCTTCATTTTCCAAAGGAAATGCATCCTTGATCTCATTGTTGAAACATGAATGTTGGGTAGTAATCCTTTGGATATTCCTATAGAACAGAAGACAGTGGGCAACACAAGATTGATCTTGGGAGGTATCAGTTCCTTGTTGGTCGCCTTATCTACCTATCCCAAACCTGTCCAGATATTGCCTATATCGTTAGTGTGGTTAGGCAATTCATGCATCAACCACCACTCACATGGAGGCCCATATACAGGATCCTAAGATACTTGGAGTCATCCCCTGGGAAAGGTCTCTTATTTGCTTATCATGGGCATTTGAGGGTAGAAGTTTATAAAGATGTAGAGTGGGCAGGATATGTGTCTAACAGAAGATCCACCTCAGGCTACTGCACTTTTGTTGGTGGGAATCTAGTGACTTGGAGGAGCAAGAAGCAAGCAGTGGTGGCTAGGTCGAGTGCAGAAGCTGAATTCAAGGCCATGGCCCATGGTATATGTGAGCTCCTATGGCTGAAAGTGCTCCTAAAGGAATTGGGGTTCCCTGCACAAGAGCCTATGAGTCTATACTGCGACAACAAACCAACCATTAGTAATACTCATAACCCAGTCCATCATGACATGACCAAACATATTGAGTTAGATAAGCACTTTATAAAGTAGAAATCAGTTCTGAACAAGTTTGTATTTCCTATGTGGAGACGGGGGACCAATATTTTGGGCAAGCTGGGAATGTGTGATATCTGTGCAAAAGCTTGAGGGGAAGTGTTGTAATATTGTTATGTTGTAAGGGCCCTTAATTATAAGGGTCCCATTGTCTTTTTTCTTGTTTGGGCCTTTGGCCCTATGCTTATGTTTTCTCATAACAAGAAGGTCTAGCTGAGTGGAGAGACAACTCTCACTCCCTCTTTTCTTTCTCGTTTCATCTTCCTTTCTTCTTCTTCCCTCACAAACCCTAACATAGAAAACCAACTAACCCTTCCTCAAAATAAGATAAAGTTGTGCTTCCAATTTCCTACCAAACTTCTTGACCACCACATCCCATAACTCTCTAGATTTAGGATCCGACGGATCTATAATAGGATTAGGATTTGGTATAATTGGATCGGATCGGATTCAGATCAGAACTAGATCTTGATCCAATCCATTGACAGCCTATTAAGAAGGGAGAGATACAATCCCTTTACCAGTTTCTCCATATAGAACCGAACCCTTTCATGATCATGGAGTAATCCAAAAAAAATCTTAGGCCACCATATTATAGGCTTTCTCTAAATCAAGCTCCAGGATCAAACCCCTCTAACTCTTCTTCATTCTCTCCTCCACACATTCAGACACTACGGAATCTCATCCAATATTTACTTTTTCTTCACAGAAGCTCCTTGATGCATTGATATGTTTGTGTCCAACACTGTTCTAAGCCTCTTTGCCAAGGTCTTTAATATGATCTTGTACAGACTACCAACCAATATAATAAGTCTATAAACTTCTGGCTCTAAAGTTCCTTCTTTCTTAGGAATGTGCACTATGAAAGTGGCATTGATACTTGTTGACCACCCCATTCTCATGGAATTCCTCCATTACCTTCACAATATCATCCTGAACAAGAACCCAGGAGTCTTGATAGAAGCCTAAAGTAAAACCGTCTAGGCCTAGAATTTTGTCCATGCTGAGGTCATCTATAACAATTCTTACCTCCTTCAATTAAATCTGCTTTCTTGCCACTCAGTAGTGTCCCCTTATAAGCGACCCCAATCCAACCCCAATACTCTTCACCTAGGGCTCTCATCCTTAGAATATAGCTTGGAGAAATAATCAAAGGAATTTCCTCTATATCCCTTTGATCCTCAACGTCCGAGTTCCCATCCACCAACTTATTAATAGAACTTTTTCTTCTTCTCCTGTTTGAAATCCCATGAAAGAAAGTGGTGTTACCGTCTTCCTCCTTAATCCATAAATGTCTAGATTTTTGTCTCCAATGAATTTCCTCCCTCAAAATTCTTCACATTCCATCTTGAGGTTAGATCTCTCATATCTCTCCTTTGAGTTAAGGAAGGACTCCTCTTTTCTATCTAACCTGTCAATTTCCTTAATTATTCTGCATTTGTGTTCCCTCAATATCCCAAAAGTATTCTTATTCCAAGTCTTAGATATTCATCTTAAAAAACTGAAGCTTTTTCGAGAACTGATGCCCTGCACAAACCCCCTGGGTTGCATCAACCCCCTGGGTTGTTGGGAGACGGGTGGGATAACAACATTGTTGCATACCTGAAAAGGGTGGAGCCTCTTTGATATTTTTCAGTAGATAACATGATGGGAGAGAATTCGGAAATGTTTGACATTGCTGAATTTTTCGTGGGAAGACCAAAAAACTGTCAATCTTGCCACACCAAATTTTCTTGGATATTGGACCTTGTAAATCTAGAATTGAGAAGATTCAAATCTCTAAGGTTGTAATTATTAACAAATTCACCAAAACCCAGTTGATTTGTCTAATCTGGGGTTAGGCTTTGGAAAGGAAGAAGAAGAGAAAGATTAGGAGAAATTTCTCTCTCTATTATATATTTTGCAGATACTGGAGAAACACACAGGATATTGACTATTTACAAGTATGACAGTAGTATATTCGTACTACCTAAAAATAAAATAGCCCTACATTAGGTATTCTACAAATCCTTCATACTCTGAGTGATGCGACTTCCTCCCTTTTTCTTGTGACAGAACCTTATTACATTGAAGTTGCCCCCTATGAACCAAATGGAGCTCCCAAAGAAAGTAGATACTTCTCAAGTCCTCCCAAAGCTCCTTCTAATGCCGGGGTTATCTGGCCCATAGACAATGTCACAATAGTGAGAGCCCAGATGAAATCATCAGCCACTTATTTGAATTTGAGGGATATTGAAAATAAACTAACCATCTTATACATGCACGAGACTTCTCTAATGTCCCAAATAATGACACAACAATCCTACACTCAATAAGGCTAGTGACCCATTTTCCATGCAGCTCTTTTTGACTGTTTGCCCTTTTATCTTTTAAAATATTTGGTATATACAATAGTTATCTTGACTTTTCATCCGGGATCTGCATATTTTGATTGAATAGGTTTTTTTTATTCATCAGGGTAACAAGACAAACTTTGGCCGCGCCAGGGAGACTGAAGAAGTTATACCCAGTTCCCAGATTGGCAGTCCCATGTCTTCTAATTTCCTCACAAATTATAATCGTTTGCCTTCACAAACTACAGATACAACAAGCCTGAACAGCGCTCAGACATCGGAATATGAAGATGCTGAATCTGGTACATTTATTGTCTCATAGTTGTCATCTAAAACTGAAGAATTCATCTCATTAAGAGAATTTAATATAGCATGGTGATGAATGTATGGATTGATGATAAAATTCACTCCTCATTCGTCAACTCATTCAACGTGTGAGCCAATGTCCGTTATAACTTATGTGAAACTTGATGCAACAGATAATTTGCATTACAACTTATGTGAAATTTGATGGAACAGATAATCACCAAGCAAGTTCCAGATTCCACTCTTTTCTTGACCTACAACAATCGGAGGAATGGCCTGTGATGGGCAAGATGGATGCTGGCCTCTTGAACTCTTATTTTCCAGTTCACTGTTCAAGTAAAAAAGTTTCTTACTCTTTTTTTTGTTCTATTTTTTTTGTTTTCTTCATTCTTACATTGCTTTTCATCTGTTTCAAGCTGACATGTCATTTAAACTTGATGGAATACTTGAAACTCTTACCAGACGATTATCAAGGAAAACAATCAGCCATTTCTGGAACAAATGCAATCTCACTTGCTCAAGAAGATAGCATTAGAAATAATAATGTTGCTGGGTTAACACTTGAGCCCCGGAAACAGCTTGACTTGACATCGTGGGAAGATGTATTAGAACATTGTACGACAGGATATCAGGGTGCATCTTTTCAACCACCAATTTCCACAGAACCGGCAACCATGGGGATCATCCCCAAATTAGAAAATGGGTTACTAGAGCATCTTTTCACAGACGAGCTCAGTATCAAGCAGGAGGTTGGGAATCACCCACAAGATCAAGAAAAATGGCAGGTATCGAATGGTTCCAGTATACTGTATCCAAAATAAACATGGCTTCTATACCTTTAAACAGTATATAAATAGTAAAGGTTAGCTTCTGTGACGGACATTACTTTGGCTCTGCTGCTATACAGTTACTATTTCTTAAACATTCTTTTTATGTTCTTACGAACTGAAGATTCAAAAGGATGCATGTGATCATTTATATATCTACCCTATTACTGGACTATCTTTAGGTCTACCCAGAAGGTACCTTAGGTTCCCTTATGATTTGTCTTACATTCACAAAACTACGAATAACTACACGGATAATACATATTGGGGACTAATAAAACATTATCCCCTGAAGTCAGAAATTTGCTACACTATATCCCCATTAAATCCAGGAGATTAAAATGAAGGCAAATTTATGGAAAACATTGGCTGAAGTATGAATTTTCTGTTAACTAATAAAAACAGCTGAATAATGTTAATTCATTAAGAAAACACGTGTTTGTTGTCAAAACTTGCATAACATTCTCTTAAGGTTTACCTGTCAACCCTAAGATTGGAGGGACAGACTTTGGCTTCTTGTTGTCTGGTACTGGCAATATCCTTAGAAGAGTTTACCATCCCGCATTTAACTGGGTTTAAGGTTAGTATTTGATAGTGTAATTTAGTGAAAGATGCTCTGTGAAGTCCAACAAAATTGAGACCTACAAGAAACCAGTGTTTTAAAAGGCGAAGGAGTGAGGCGATCCTTCATTTTTTTAAAATAAATGATAATTAGAAATGAGAAAACTCGCAAAAAGGTATATATATATATATATATATAATGTATGAGTCTTGCTATCGTTCGCATTGTGCATGATAATGGTCTGGACCACCTGGACTCTTTTGTCCCTTGTTTCTTTAAAATCTGAGGATATCTTTGGTAATTTACGAGATAATGAGTCTATTTTGTTTCTATGCTTTCCCATTTTCTTTCTCTTAGTTATTAGGATAAGAGAATAACTCCGACACCTTTCTTCCCTATTTTCTCTCTTGTTTCCTTTTTTTTTTTTTCTCTACATCAAGTATTGGAGAAGTTTCCTCCATCATCAATAATTTTGCACCACCTAGCTACATGAATCATTTTTTTAAAAAAAAAATCTTAATTGGGTTAGCATTAACCCCTAGGGTTAATGCATTGCTGGCATAACTAGGGCTACAGCACTCAAGTCGTCTTCCTATCCTAGTTTTCTTCTTTCATAATAGAGAAAAAATAGGAGAGATGAGAGAGAAAATAGGGAAGAAAAAAAATGTGGTGTCAAGGAGTTTTCTGTTATCCTAACAATAAAGAGAAAAAATAGGAAAGCTAAGAGATAAAATAGGCCAATTATCTCGTAAACTACGAAAGATGCCCTCAGATTTTAAAGAAGCAAGGGACAAAATAGTTTGAGTGGTCGATACCATTTTCTTGCACTACGTGAATGGTATATATATGTGTGTGTGTGTGTGTGTGTGTGTGTGTGTGTGGTTGTGGTTTTGATTGTGGGGTGTCATCCATCATGTAGAAGAAACAAAAATTGCAGAGGCAAGCAAATGTTATCATTTAAATAACCTTTTTGTTCATTTACATATTGAAACTCAGATGATGTTCAGACATCAATTCATGTATCAGATTTTAGATTCAAACAAAGTGTTAAGAAAAAAAAGGAAAAAAAATATAATCTAAATAATGTGGCTAGAACCCTATTTTTGGTTAATCTATGCACTCCTCAAACACGAAGTGAGCCTCAAGCCATGTGCCTCGTGTGACCTCATACTTTTGAGGCATAAGCCTCAAGGGATTTAAGCTTCAAGGTTGAGCCTCAAGGCGTTTTATTTGAGACGAGCCTTGAGGCGTAAGCCTCAAACGTCTTATAGACACTATAACAATAACGTGTATTGAAATACTTGCTTGCTGATTGAAATTTGTCAAGGCCTTGATATTGTTGTTGGTAGCTTTATTGGATTCGTTCAAGGGTTGATTCATACAGCTAATGTATCACAAAATTCAGAAATGTTTGGTGTAAATTCATCTAATGTGTATAATTTTTAAGCCGAATTGGGGGGCAGGGGGCGTAGGCAGCCATAACATATAACATTATTTATTGGAACTCGGCTATTTAGTGTAACGACCCTAAATCCTACCTTCACCAAAATAGGACCTTGGATTGCCACATTTCTTAAATCTGCTTAAATCTCATGACAAAAAGCATGCTAAACACGAGTCTCCAAAAAATGAGAATAATAAAATTTCGATATATAACAAATCATCCTACATAAGTTTGACCCATATAAACATGACCATGAATCAAAGTAAATTGATAACTCAAGTATAAAGTGACCAACCAAGCAACATCATCTAAACTCTAATTACAATTCTCTTAAAACGAAAACAAACATAAACAACTAATAGGGGTAATTATCAAAACCCCTGGCTCCCTCCTTGGAAGGCTCACCTTCTCCTCCTTCCTCGATGTAAGCCTCCTCAATCCCTGGCTCACCTACAAACTCGGGTTCCACACTTGCTAAGACAAAAGTCTGGCTGAGTACAAAAATACTCGGTGTATATAAAATCCAACCAACAACATAGTATCCCTGCACTTAGTTAGAACCATAACCAATAGCATAATAACATAATCAAAGTGCGGAAGAACATGTGCTCATATACATCATATCATTACTTTGACTCGTGTACTTGTGAGAATCTTAGACTTAGGAGACAACATGCTTATGAGATGCTTATACTTATGAGATCACATGCTTGTGAGATGCTTATACTTATGCACGTATTCAGATCATACAATTATTCAGATCCCTCATTGGACTTATTCAGTCTATCAGGTGTATGCAATGCGTATGCTTATGAGTCTTGGAGCAGCTTATTCAGAACATACACTTATTCAGATCCCTTATTGAGTTTATTCAGTCTATCAGGCGTATGCAATGCTTATGCTTGTGGTCCACATGTGTGACTTGTGAGACTCTTACCTTAACATACATGTGAATTTGTTCATAAGTGTCGCAATTAACATTCGAATTGGTTATTGCTTAGATTCCGATCTCCTACCATGGAAACTCTGCTATACTGTCCTATACCATATAGTTAGAGAATTCCCGGTTTGAAAGATTTTCCTTTAAGTTCTTACCTTCCCGAATATCAATTACCATGCAAATAATTAGGTATAATTTGACAAACAATCACATATATATACCTTATCATGATTCTTACCATAAGTCATAATCAATTTCACAATATTCATTTATAAGTTATCCATTGTCCATTACATTGGCCCATCCTCCATTTCTCACCATCTGCAAGTCATATAAACCATACAATTCATCCACATACATTCACATCTTTCATTTCACATCAATCCACAACCAAACAATTTATTCACATACATTCCCATCCTCCATTTCACATCAATCCTCAACCAAACAATCCAATTAAATTCATTCTCATACATTCCCATCTTTCATTTCACTCATCGATAGTATTAATCATCACATAATAGTTCATAGAACCCCAATCCATATTCACAAATCCATTTCCATACAAAATAAACCATAATCCATATTCCTTAGTCTACAATCTTACCATAAACATAATAATATTCTATTATTTCTAGCTTAAACAATCTTAAGCACATATAAATTTATAAGAGAGTTGAGTTGGATAGTATATCGACCTTAGGGATCGTTCCCTTCGATCCAAAACGCTCCCAATAAGATTTGAGGTTGATTTTTAAGCTTTTCTTGCAATCTCCAAACATTCTTCTTCCTCTCCAAGCAATTTCTTCCTTGGAATCCTAGGTTTTCTCTCCCTTCTTTGCCAAATTAGGTTTAGAAAGGTTAGAACTCTAAAACCCTCGAAATAAAACCTCTATTTATAGCCTAGGGGTTTAAAACCCTGATTTTCGTAACTTTCTTAAAAACCTGAATCTCGATTTGCGATCTATGATCATATTGGGCAATCAATCGTCACTCACCTGACGATCGATCGTCGCATCTACTTCGATCGATCGTCAAAGAAATAGAAGCTTCCAAATTTTCTGGTTTAGGATGATCGATCGTCACGTTAGTGCGATCGATTGTCGCACAAAACAGGGGCTTACCCAGATTTCAGGTTCTGGGCGATCGATCGTCGGTTCTCTTGCGATCGATCGCCAGCTCTGATTTTCCACCATAATAACACTTAACCATTTAAACCACACTACACCTCTTAGATATGATTAAATATGCATAAAAACATAACCAAAGACTATTATACCCATATTAATTGTATTACAAGTATGAAAGAAGGTTCGGGTTTTTACATTTAGAGCCATTTTTTTGAATTATTTTCTCTTATCAATTAGTGATTAAGTTATTGTTATAGAACATTTCTCAGTTTGGTCACAGGTAACTTCCTTAATAATATTGTTTGCTATTTTGCTAGTTTGGGTACTTTTTGCATCTTAAACATTTTGATGTCACTAAATTCTCTATAAATTATTTTTCTTCATCAGTGACTAATCCCCACTATGCAATAGTTCTCCATTTAGTGTAATTGTACATCTCAACAGAACCTAGTTTCTCTATTCAAGTTCATTTAATATGACCAGGCTAACTTATGGTGCAATCAGATTTCTGAAGACGATTCTTCGCACTTATCTAAATGGCCTGTGGACCAGAAGTTGCATTCAGACTTGGCATATGATATGAGCACTACGTTTCACGAACAAAAAACTCATGTGAATTCACACAATGCCTCCGAGCCTTTTTGTATACATGCTGATCAGCAAAATGGGCATCCTACACAAAATAACCTTCAACTACAGCTTTCAAATGCAGATCTTGGATGTCTTCTGAAATCAAATTCAGAGACCGAGCTAACTATAGACGGAAATGTCAACTACTCTTTCACTTCAAAACAGCCATTGTTAGACTGCTCTCGAACAGAAGAAGGTTTGAAGAAACTTGACAGCTTCACTCGATGGATGAGCAAAGAGCTAGGAGAGGTTAGTGAGTCTCATATGCAGTCCAGTTCTGGGGTTTACTGGAGTACTGTTGAAAATGGAAATGTGGATGATTCCAGCATGTCCCCTCAAGTGCATTTGGATGCCTACTTGTTGAGCCCCTCACTCTCACAGGACCAGCTTTACAGCATTATCGATTTCTCACCAAACTGGGCGTACATGGGCTCAGAAACTAAGGTATGTTAGAATATATTTTAAATAATATATTGACTTTTTAAGTTTGTAATTTTATAGAATTTGATGATTTCAAAAGTCATTGTTATACTTTTTGGCTAGCCACAAAAATTCACGAGGGAAGTAAGTTGTTGGTTGGTGATAACTAATGGTGTCTGAGAGCTGATTGTCAATCATCAATTGTTACCTACTAGCCAATTGTCGGTAATGGATTTAAATTGCTGCAACAGCTGCAGATGTTTGGTCACCCATAACCAATTCTCAATTGTCGGTTGCTGTTACGTATCTTTTACTAGAAAGCATTAAAAAAAAAGAAAGGGGGGGAGGATATGGCTGATTCGAGGCAGCCCGGGACCTCCATTGATGCCTCTTTGGGGGGGGGGGGGGGGGGGGGGGCAAACCTCCACATGTTCTAATATAACAATTTAACTTCATTCAATATATCCATAAATGAACAATTATAGACCCTTTTATAAAGACAATATTAGTTACAAACTACCCAAACCACTCACTAATTCTATCCCTTTATTGGATAGATTAAAGAGATTACAAGCAAAGATCACCACGTGCGCCGCTGGGGAGGCATTAAACCAAAACCCTTAGACCAATAAAAATTTCATATTGTGAGTATTACCAAAACCCAAATAATCCATTCTTAAGATACCTCTTCCTGAGCTGGGGACTTTCTCAATTTGAATTAAAAATACTTGAATTCTGGGTGAGCCAAGTATTATTTAGCTAGCCAATTTACAGTAGCATTAGATTCTCTTTAGATGTGATGAATACGATGACAAATACCATGTAGCCGAATTTTAATAAACTTCTCCCAATACCAAACAGATCAAGGGGTATCAGAGATTATAGAGATTGAATTTATAACCAGTGCAGAATCCAATTCAATTTCAATATTCCATATGTTTAAGGATGCACAAACATTTAACCCATCCCGTAAAGCTTTGAATTCTGCTGTGATATTAGTACACGACCCACTAACTCTTGTGATCATGAATAACTCCTCCACCTCCAGTAATACCCGGATTTCCTTTCGATGCTCAATCAATATTGAGTTCGAACCAACCTGAACTTGTTTTACACTTTACACCATCTATAAATCAAAACTGTTTTTCATTTGCAATTTTTTGGAGGAATCTTAAGCAAATCATAAATAAACTTATACCTAGTTGAAGGTTCTTTCAATGTATATATGGAAGATAAAATGATACTCGCGTATCTAGAGATATTCCCTATGATACTATTAGCAAATGTGACATTATTATCATAAACTCTCGAGCACCTTTCCTTCCAAATACTCTAAACGATAAGAAGAGGTAAAATGGATCTTAAGATGCCCAATATGGATGTTTTAGTAGAGACCGCAAACCAACACATCAAACGGCAATGAATGCTATCATTATGGAATATAGAAATAGAGCATACCGATGCAAATTAATCCCAAATCTTGATAGCTAGTTGACTAGCTATAAGAAGATGATCGAGTGATTTTGTATGATACTCAGTACAACAACAGCATATGCTAGCAATAGGAATGCCAATTTTCTAAATAGTAATATCCACTGGAACTACACCGTGTAAAATCTTCCTCCTGAAAATACTTATTTTCGTAGGGACATATTTATTCCAATGAATAAGAGAGTGATTTCTAAAGAATTCCACCCATTAGAATGAAGATACCATTTGGAGAATGACGCCATATGATCTTATTCGGACAGTTAGAGATGAACAAACCACTATTACTAATGATGTTTACCACATCCATAGGAATATAATGAATGATCTCTGAAAGATTCCAATTACCTTGATTATCCAGTAAATCAGCAATAAGAGGAAATGTGTCCGGAGTAGAAGTAGCCAATTAATGAGAGGAGCATCACAAATCCGGTTATCCATCCAAAAATTTGTAGACTAACCATTACCCACCAATCATTGACATTTGAGGATAAGATCTTGAGCAAGACTATTCATATGATGCCAAGTAGCAGAACAATTCAAACGAATCCCCAAGTTCCAGAGAAATTCACCTCTCACATATTTTTCTTTGAAGAATCTAGACCAAATCCGAAAGAGGACAAGAGTTTCCAGAGTAATTGTTTGTCATCGGCAATTGATTATAAGTTATTGGGGAATACAAGCATTATGGGGAGTTTATAAGATGAATGAGTTTCACTCTTCCCAACTCAAGTCGAGCGAAGCATAGTGAGGAAGGAGGGGGAAGAACTACTAGAGAAAGGCTTAGTGAAGTACTTCTCGGGATTTCTCCTTTCTGGTTAAACATCAGTGATCAATCAGAGATCTTAGCCCTTGTTCAGTGGCCATCAGATGCTGTTCATTCACATTCGGTCATCGATCATTGATTGTGTTTTTCCAGTCATTGTTTATTGATCATCAAAGTTGGTCATTAATTGATAATTATCTCTTGCTACCCACTGATCATCTATTGCTAAGTGCTGATCATTGTTCACAAACCATCAAGCATCAAAAACCAATCTTTGGTATTTGCTTGCCAGTGCCAGCTGTGCGGTTGCCAGACACTGGTTATTGTTTATTGGTTAAAGGCAACTCTCGTGTTTGGAGATGAGATATGAAGACAACCATGTTCTGTGAGTTCTAATCATGATTTTGGAACTTTTAAGTTGGTTATAATTTTTTCGTATCATGATTTTGAGTGCAATTAGAATTTTTAAAATTTACATTATTACACCCGAACTCCACAATATATAAAATCAAGATTTTTCAAGATTTGAAGTCACCCAGAATCACACTGATTGTGATTTTGGACCATATTTGACCACAAGGTACTTGAATACTGGATTTTATCTTTCACTCATGAGTACTCCTTGCAAGTATCTCTGTTAAGCTTTTGAATATGTCAGATGTTCATCATAGATTGGAGTGAAACCACGGAAGAAAAATGTAACTGTATTAATTTCCTTGTCATTGACCATATACTTCTCATTTAATCCATGTCTTGAACAGGTTCTTATTACTGGAAAATTCTTGAAGAGTCAACAAGATGTCGCAAAATGTAAATGGTCATGTATGTTTGGGGAAGTGGAAGTTCCTGCAGAGGTTTTAGTAGATGGCGTGCTTCGTTGCCATGCTCCACTACACACAGCTGGGATGGTCCCTTTTTATGTAACATGCTCCAACAGGTTAGCTTGTAGCGAAGTGCGAGAATTTGAATACCGGGTCAGCCGTACTCGAGATATAGATATTACAGATATTTGCAGTGACAATACAAACGAAATGCTTTTTCATATACGACTTGGGAAGTTATTGTCTCTCAGATCTGAAAGTCACCCAAATTATCTCTCCAGTAGAGTTGATGGGAATCCCCATATAAGCAGTAAGATCACTTCTTTAATGAAAGGAGGCGATGATGAATGGCTCCAGATGGTAAAGCTTACTTCAGAGGAGGAGTTTTCCTCAGGTCAAGTAAAGGAGCAGCTACTTCAAAAGATACTGAAAGAGAAGTTGCATGAGTGGCTTCTTCAAAAAGTAACTGAAGATGGTAAAGGCCCTAATGTATTAGATAAGGAGGGCCAAGGGGTGCTCCATTTAGCAGCTGCTCTTGGTTATGATTGGGTCATACCACCAACAATAGCCGCAGGTGTTAGTATCAATTTCCGTGATGTGAATGGATGGACTGCACTTCACTGGGCAGCATTTTGTGGCAGGTATGGACCTGTAAACATGTTCTTTCTTATTTATGTAAAACCAAGGCTTGCATCCCGTAGTTACTAAGATCTCTATTAACATTCTGAATTTTCTTGGTCTTTTTTATTTTCTATGGTTTGTTCTTACCAAAACCATCATTGATATCAGAGAACGTACGGTTGTTGCTCTAGTCTCCCTGGGTGCAGCTCCTGGAGCACTAACAGATCCAACTCCCAAATTTCCTTCGGGTAGACCACCTGCAGACCTGGCTTCTGGCGAGGGACACAAAGGAATTGCTGGTTACCTTGCAGAATCTTCCTTGACTACCCACCTTTCGTCCCTTACTTTGAAGGATACAAAGGAAGGTGATGTTTTAGAAATTCCCGGTGTAAAAGCTGTACAATCAATTTCAGAACGCAGTGCCACTCCAATTAGCGATAGTGATGTGCCAGATGGACTGTCACTGAAGGATTCTCTAACTGCTGTCTGTAACGCTACTCAAGCTGCTGCTCGTATTCATCAAGTTTTTAGGGTGCAGTCCTTCCACAAAAAAAAGTTAATCGAGTATGAGGGTGATAAATTTGGAATGTCAGATGAGCAAGCTCTTTCACTTATATCTTTAAAGACAAACAAGCCAGGACAACATGATGAGCCTGTGCATGCTGCTGCAATACGAATACAGAATAAATTCCGTGGGTGGAAGGGTAGAAAAGAATTTTTAATAATCCGCCAACGTATTGTTAAACTCCAGGTGCGTTATCATAATTTTCTTTTCTCGACTTCTAGGAATTTGTGTTTTGAAGAAGTTTCTAATTGCTTGTTTATGCTCACTGCCCATTACGAATTATAGTATGCGATAATTAGAATTTTTCCAGTAAAACTATTAACATTTCTTGGTTAAGTATTGGAAGTTTTTTCTAATATATGATAATTATGCCATTACTTTAAGGTTCTGCATAGTATGTGGAATTTTAGGACCACTATTTTATCTTTGTGGCATGTATTCTTCCTTGCACCTACAAGAATTTTCTTTTGATTTGAGCCCAGTTCTTAAATTCTAACTTTAACTTTTTTATGGTTAAAAGGCCCATGTAAGAGGGCACCAGGTGAGGAAACGTTATAGAAATATCATCTGGTCCGTTGGAATTGTGGAGAAAGTGATTTTGCGCTGGAGACGGAAAGGGAGCGGTTTGCGTGGATTCAGATCAGAAGCACTGATTGAGGCCCCCAAAACAGAAGGCAGGCCCTCAAATGATGATGATTATGATTTCCTGAAAGAAGGCAGAAAACAGACAGAGGAGAGGTTGCAAAAAGCACTTGCTCGGGTGAAGTCCATGGTTCAGTATCCAGAAGCAAGAGATCAATATCGTAGGCTGCTGAATGTTGTCACAGAGTTCCAGGAAACCAAGGTACGGAGCTTTCTTAGTAGTTCACAAACTACTTAAGTTTAAACTGTCTTATTTTTTTCCCAGGCAAATTTTTTTCCTTAAGAACCAACTAGAAACTGTTTTCAGAAAAGAAAAAGTTTTGCATCAATGCATTTTTGGAATGAATTAAGATATGACGCTGCACACGGGTAGCTCATTTGGTGCAAGGTGTGGGTTTGCACCACCGACATCATGTGTTTGACTCAATGTTTTAAAATGTGAAAGCGTGAGGCAAGGCGTTAAGGTTTCAAGATGTGTGAGGCGTAAGCCTCACAAGAAAGCTTCATGCTCTCTCATTTTAATAAATAAATAAAATATAAGAAAAAATGCAAAAAAATTAATGAAAGATTATTATATATAGATATATATATATTTATATATGTATGTATGTATGTATATTACACTGTGTGTTCGTGTAGGCGCACATGTACACTTAGGAAATACTATATAAATTAGTTGAAACAAATAACAAATTAAAAAAATAACATTTTAGCCTCAGTTGTGGGCCTTGTGGCTGAAACCTAATTTTAGTTAATGTATGAGATGTACGCCATAGACATAAAGCTAGCTTCAAGGCATGAGGCATGTGCCTCATGAGATTTAAGCCTCATGGTTGAGCCTCAAGGCATTTTCCTTAAGCCTTACCCTGAGGTGAGCCTCGAGGCGTAAGCTTCACACGCTTTTTAAAACACTGATTTGGCTCCTCCCGGGCGGCTTACTCGATGCATGCGGTTTGTGGGCGATTGCGTGCATCCGTAAGGATTAGTCCTTCCTTGTCATGGACCTCATGGTTGGGATACCCTGAACAAAAAAATAAATAAATAGATATTTAAGCCCCCGGGGAACTTAGCATCTCTGAAAATCGAAGCTGGATGAGGTTTCTGTCAAAAGAAAGATATTGTTACAAAAACATTGTGATTTGTCAATTGTTGAATGGTTTCAAAACAACAAGAGATGACATGGAGTTGGTATACATTTGGCTTTCAGAAGGATATGTATGCTATTTGGAGTAAGCATGTTGAATATGCCTTTGTCCCCTTTATGATGGTTGCTAAATTGGGATAGAAATCCTTTCTTTAATGCTGTTATTTTAATGAGTAAATAAGGGATATCTTAATTGAGTGCATTCCAATATATATATACTAACAAAAATCCCGTGCAAATGAATGGGTGTTGAAAGAAATTGAATAAACAAAACATAGATAGAACAATATGGTGAGAAAATTATAAATAGACAGTAAGAAAGGAATAAAGATAAAAATAATATAGAAGAAAAATTATTATAGTTTGGTAATCTTGTGAGATTTTTATATGTATCATATTAAAAAATGGCCTATGTAATCATTTAAAAATCCATAGTTTTATTATTACATAAATTTTTATCTCATCATTATATAACTTCAAGAAAGTAAGTTTGCATCATTAGAAAAAAACATTTCTCATCTCATCTAAAAATTCAATGTATCAAAAGTATTTAAAAGTTTTAGAGATGATGATATTTCTTGTAAATAAATAAGTTATTAAAGTAATTCTATGTATATAAATAATTATTAGAAAGAAAAGTTTAAATAAAAAAGAAAATGTTAGTCTTTTCCTATTCTTCAACCCTAAACAACATCTAATTAAATTTTTTTCTAATAGGATCCACTTTAACACTACTACTAATTTGCTTGATATAACGAAATGCAAAATAAAAATCAAATAGGGATACCATGTCAAGTTACTCAATTTCTTATTGAGTATTTACTAATTAGATAGTTAATATAATTAATTATAACCTAAATAAATCAATATACTTCATGTATACCTAAAAGGAGTGCCATTATTTTAGGAAAGATCTATTTCATTCGTTTATTAGTTTTAACTTTTTTTTATAGTTAATTGAGAAATGAAAAACTTTAGAGGAAACCACTTGACACTTTGACACCAATGAATATCAAGAATAATTTGAATTTTATTTTATTACTCTTAATATCAATGATAATGTGAATCTCATTCAGTGAGGATAATCCATACTATTACAAATTGTTATTGCAAGAGCAAAATAGAAGACCCAAAATAGTGCTTAATCCAATGCTCTATGTAGAGACCCATAAGTGTAAATGTAAGTAATGTAAGAACCAAAACCTGACAGAGTCCAATAGCATCAAATTACCAAAATAGTCTCTGAAAAGGCACTCATACCATAATACGCCCAGACTCGAACTTCCCAATAACAGTCGTGAAAACAAACCTCTTAAGATTTTCACTCTAGAAGCCCCAATGTTTATGAAAAACCTCTCTAGTAAACCATACTAACTTAAGTGCAAAAGACATGCCAAATCCTTGCATGTTTAAGAATGAAAAGTGTCTTTTGGATTTGCCTACTATTTATAAGGGATTAAGGAGAAGGTATTTAAGAGTTAGAAAATGTGGGGATGATAGATTTTACAATTTAATAAATTGCAATTAAAGAATGAGGATGTGGATGGAAGAAAGAAGAGACCCTTAGGCTTCATATTTTTAATAATTTAAATGTTACAACTTAATTAGTTCCAATTAGATAGTAGAATTAGAAGAATTAAATAATAGAATGTGAAAGGGTGAAGGTGAACATTTAACTTATCTCTTAATTAGAAAAAAAATAATAATTAAAAGGATGACATGGTGTATTCTTATTGGATCAATTAAAGAGTACATGCAATGTTAGCAAACACGTGGCATTAACCAGAATAGATAATAGAGGACAATGAGATGCCACGTGGAACCAACCGGGGCATATAGTATTAACAATGTTTTAAAACGCGAAGGTTTGAGGCAAGGCACTGGGACCTCAGATGCATTAGGCGTAAGCCTCGAGGCGTGAGCCTCACAAGAAAGCCTCACACTCCCTAATTAAAGGTTATAACATACTTATATGTATATATGTGTGTAAAGCTGTATGTGTACACATATATGTAATATTATATAAATTATTCAACCATAAAAATAATAAATTTAAGAGGCAAGAAAAGCTAAAATCTAGATTTCCTGTTTTATTCTCACACACACACACACACACACACACACATATATATATATATTAAAAGACGGATAATATTCAATCGTCGTGGTGGATTTTGGATTCCAACAAACAATTGCAAGTAGTCACTAATGTATAGCATAGTTACTAATGTATGAGCCACAAGCCTTAAAAAAAAATGATATTATAAGACTAGAACCCTATTTTTTAAAATTCAAGTATGAGGCCCTCGGACATAAAACGTTTTAGGCGGCTCTCAAGGCATGAGGTGTGCTGTGAGTCTCAAAGTTTGAGGCATTAGCCTAACGAGATTTAAGCCTCAAGGTTGAGCCTCAAGGCGTTTTCCTTGAGCCTCACCTCGAGGCGAGCCTTGAGGCTTAAGCCTCACGCTCTTTTTAAAACACTGAGTATATATATATATGGAACAATTCCCGTTAGCATTGCTCACTAGAGGTTTTCAACATATGGCATATCTTTTGGGGATCCGACCATTGGATGTCAAGGTAGGTCCCATGGGAGACGTGGCAAAAAAAGGCCAATTGAGCAATTCTAGAATGTCCGATTATACCTGAGTTTGTTCACAGTATTCCCCTAGGGTTTACTAGACCCTATCTAGGCTATAAAAATCATATTCAGATGGTCTAAACATTTCCGGTCAGGTTATTTTTTGTCATGTGTCTCCCAAGGGACCTTCCTTGACATCTAACGATTGAATTTGAAAACAACCTGCTTGCCATGTGTCGAGTTTTTCACTAGAGGTTATATATATTGGAAATACTTAATCCTAAATACTTGGGGTCTGGAACATGACTATTCTTCCAATTCTATTAAAAGTCATAACTTAGGTTAAATCTTGTGTAGGAAGCCACTCACTAGAGGTTATATATATATATAGGAAAATGCTTAATCTTAAATACTTGGGGTTCGCAACACGACTAATCTTCCAGTTCTATTAAAAGCCAAAACTTAGGTTAAATTGTGTGTGTTGGTGGAGCTTAGAAACACTAAACATATGTGTTTGTTTGAACTTTTAATTCCAGATTCTCTTATTCTCTTTAAATTTCCTGAAAGAGATGGAGGTTGTGGAAATCTTATCAGAACATGAGTGTAATCATCAGATGGGACTATTGGTAAATTGAATTTTCATTTATTTCATAATCGTCTTGTAGGTTGTGTATGATAAGGTTATAAACAGTTCAGAAGAAACAGCTTATGGTTATGATGACATGATCGATCTCGAAGTGCTGTTGGATGATGACACCTTCATGTCTACAGCATGTGAATGAGCCTATTCTCAAATCTCTGCTTTTGTAAAATCTAGTTTTGTTCTCTAATATTATTTAGCTGGTTCCATTGTATTGACAGGTATGTAATAACTTAAACTCACCTGTCTTATAATATATAGTTAATCCATCTCATCATTTGTGGTAGTTGGTTGACAAGTATTTTGCTTTTCTTGTTTGGAGTACTTTTGTTTGTGCGCTTTTATGACGCAGTCTAGTGCTAACTAAAAGTAACTGCATATTGCTTCAGTTAGCCAATGTCACCTATGCTCTGCTTCTGCTACTGCATAGGTGTGGTAGAATGAATCTCTCTCTCAGTTCTACCATATATGTTTCAAGAGGTCTCCCCGGTCGACAGGTGACCTGAACTGAACTGAACTGAACTGGCGGCAACGCCAGTTCTTGCTTTTTCCCAGTCCAACAGATTGCTGGGGTTTACTACTATATGCATAAATTTTTTTTTAAAAAAAAATTATTTTTGACAGAAAAAGACTCGGAAAACTGATGGGACTGAATATTTGGGTCGGGGCTCATCTCATTTGATATCTATTTATTGCTGGCTCTCATCTAAAGCTTTTCAAGGTTAATGTAAGTTTTGAAATGGTCCCGATGACAGTAGGGTAGCCTCTCTCATCAAATCATCAGGCCGGATGCTGGGATCTCACCAAACAAACTCTCTGATCGATTTCATCTCAATGTCGATGAGGAAATTCGAAATTCGAAAGATCCCAATTAGCCTGTGCAACGGCCCGATAAATTGATATGGCACTTCTCCAAGAATGGTCTATTTTCGGTCAGATCAGCCTCTCTTTTGGCGAGGACCGGTCTATTTTCGGTCAGATCAGCCTCTCATTTGGCGAGGACCTGTATTGAAGGCAATCGACCGTCTTCCAGTATGCCCATCCCAGCCATGGATGATGCTTTATGGCCCTACCTTCATTTGGCGGGCTTCAGAAGCGTGTTCTGATGGATGACTCCTGTCCCCTCTGTAAATCTGAGCCTTAGACCATATCCCATCTGTTCTTTGATTGTCCATGCTCGTGGAGCATTTGGTTTGGATCTTGCCTCGCCCTGCGCATGTAGCTGCTTTTCTGCAATTTACCCATTGGTGGAATAAATGGACTCGTGATCCAGCCTTCTCTGCAAACAATCACGAGGTGGCTATTTCCATGTGTTCGACGCTTTGGAGTATTTGGAAATTGAGAACTTCCATTTCAATGGTAATTCGCCCGACCCCAACCTGGCTATTAAACATGTGAAATTTGGTCTTGTTCCAAGATCAATAAGAAAATCCCCGATCTCTCCATGGACTGTACCCCTCCTGAACCAATGAGGATTGGATCAAAGTCAACGTCGATGGAGCAGTGCTTCTGAGTGGGTATCACGGTGGGGGTGGGTGCTGTTGCCCGAAACTCTGATGGCAAAACTCTGTCCTCCTGCTATAACTTTTTGGGGGCTACGCCAGAAGTGCCGAAGCAGAAGTGATCCCGCTGGGGATGCAGATGACCGTAAACCATTGGGATGGTCATTATTGAATCGGACTCGAAGGAATTAATTGATTTCCTATCGGGTACTCCCTCCTTTGTCCATACTGATTCATTCAGTTCTGAATGATATCTCCCTGATTCAAAGACGCCGCGGGGAAGTTCTTTTCCGCTTTGTGCCAATAGCAGCTAATACTGCAGCACATAACTTAGAACATATTACCCTCAATGACAGTATAAGCAAGCCTTTAACCATTCCTGTAACTGTTTCTTGCTCTGGGGCCAGCCCAGGTGCCCTTTCGATGTACGGTTTCTCAGTTTGAATGCGATTAATACATTCCAACCAAAAAAAAAGTGGTACCTTAGACCATCTCAAATTAAGCAGCGAGGAGTTTGAATGTGTGCTAGCAACAGCCAAACCACATAGGATTAGGGCTGTCAACGGATCGGATTGGATCGGTTCTGTCTAGATCTGAATCCGATCCGATTAAGAATACGACAGATCCGGATCCGATCCGAGATCCGTCGGATTATGAAGTATCCAATCCGATTACTAATTCAAGATCCGATGAATCTGATCAGATTAACACTAAAATATCTAAAAAATAATTTTTTAATAAAAAAAATATGATTACTATTATAATATAGGGAAATAGTTAACGTATCCGTGAATTCCATTTCAAAACCCAAGGCATGCACCTAAGGCATCCACATGCCTTGGGTTTTGAAATGGAATTCATTGGTACACCTACTATATAATATATTTGTAAAATTATATAATAATAATATTATTATATATAATCTAATCAGATCGAATTTTAATCAGATTGGATCACTATAGATCCAAACCCGATCCGATTATAATCGGATTCAAGATCTCGGATCCATATCTGATCCGACAGATCTATAATAGGATTAGGATCCCGTCTAATCGGATCGGATTCGGATCCGATCCGGATCAAGATCTGATCCATTGACAGCCCTAGATAGGATCATAACCAATTGTAAATGTGTTACATGGAGATTGGAGGAGTAAAAATTTTGAATTTGAAATTTTTGGTGAGCATTTAAGAGTGGGGGCGTGAACCAATGAGGATCAGTTTTAGGTTTGCAAATGGAGATCCCATGTATGCCCATCACTGCTCTTTTTTTTTGCTCTCCCCAATCCCCATGTGACACATGCGATTGAACTCACTTAGTTCAATCACAATTGGCTCTGATCGGATTGCAATGACGCCATACCTAAGCCTACTTTTCTAGGGTTGGAGTTCATCTCGATTATCCATTAGACCACTCAGGGCATCCTAGTGCTACATGATAACCTCCAAAGCTTAACCAGACCTAGCTGGATTGAATTTTCATTTTTCTTTAAATAATAAGAATCAATAAGTATTGCATAAAATTAAAAGTAAATATTAGAGTTTTAATATTTTCGAGGAAACCTTTAAAATTATAAGTATCATTTAATTTAATGTAATCCTTATAGAGTGGCAAGATTTTTATATTTACATTATTCCTTTAAAATTAAAAAAAAAATTATATAATTTCAAAATCTTAAATTTTTTCTAAGGCGTCAATCACTTGGATGATAGTTTTATTCTTTCCTTCAAGGTATGGGAGCAATTAAGATAACTTCACAGAAGCAATCTGAAATGCTTACAAGATTTAAAAATTAAAAATGTCTCAATGCATCATATGAATGCATAATGATTCTAATTCTTATTATTATGTTAATTATTTTTGTATTTATGCCATAAAATAGATTTTTAAAAAAAATCATTAGTCAATGATAACATTTCATAACAAATTTTTAAAAAAGGTATCATGTAACACACTAAACACACACATGCGCAATCAGACCTATGGTTAACGCTAAGGTGCCAGGAGTTGTGGTCCCTTATCATGGTTTAAAATTTGGTACGTATCGGCCTATATGTATCTTGTTTGGAGTTACTTGATACATTGGTAGGCTGTAAAAAAATCTCGTATTAGCCAGTATCGGGCCGAAACAAGCCTGATACGCTCGATGCGAGAGATTTTTCAGTTAATTATTTTTTCTCTCCTTCCATTTACACTACAGTCCACAACACAGATCAGTTCCGATATGCACAACTTAATAATATAATTAAATTTTACTTTCATTTACTTAAGAGCTTTATATGTAAATAAGGTTATACTACAATTTAAATTCAATAAAAATTATCCTAAATTCAAGAATAAAAAATCAACTTTCCAGTTCAAGAACAATATTATTTTTTTAGTGTCTTTTAATGATTAAGTTAATTTCAACTTTCAAATGGTAAGATATTTCTTAAATATTAAAATTTCATAAATATTAGTATATCAAAACATTACCAAAACTTAAAAGCCTGACACAAAAGTCTCATATTTTAGTCTTCAAAAATATTGATCTACATGATCAAAAAGTCAACTAATAGTATAACTGTCCAACATAAAAAAACTTACATTTAAACTTATAATTTATTATTGTAATTCAATACATTCTTATTTATCGCATTGTAAGTAAGATTTTAATATCTAGATTATATTTTCTATATTTGACTAAGTGACTATAGTTCGTATTTTCATACCTGTTTCTCAGCATGAAAATATTCTTTAACTTATAAAATTTTTGACTCTCATATGTATAGTTATAAATATAGTTGAGTGTCTTTATTTAATTTATTTAAGTTTCTATTTTCATTAAAAGAGGTTTAATGTAAGATATCTAAATTTTTCCTTATACATTCAAATGCTTTTTTTTCGTGTAATTTTTTTTATTTTTCCTACCGTATCCATCTAATATGTATCATGTTTTGGAGTTATCGATACGGCACCTGATACCGATATTTTAAACCATGTCCTTTATACACTCCTTGCAATGTCTAAGTACCCAGCCGATGTCGCAATGCGGAAGCTTGTTTATTTTGGTTTTAAGGTACGCAACAGTTAATCAGCTTTGATTATTTTGAACATAATTAATTGTCTGTAGATGAAATATCCAACTAACATAGATGATGATGTAGATTCACCCCCCAACACCCGGGTCAATAATCGATGATAGACAAGTGCTATTAAACTGGAGTATAATCGATTATAGACATGTGAGAAAACCAAATAGGCACTAAAAGTTTCATTGATTAATCGGAAAATGAAGCCCCAATTACAATCAGAATTGGGATTCAATTTGATAAACCTCATCAAAGACCTAAACCCCAGTTTTCAGTTTCACGGAACAGAAAAGGAAAATCCCCCAAAACCCTAAAATTCAATTTAGAGTAGAAGAAGATGGATATATATTTCAGACCTCGTCTTCATGGAGGAGCATGTTGGGGATTCCCTTGCTGACAGGGAAGCGTCGTCCGGTCTCTGGGCAAATAAGGGCACCCTCTTCAAGGTGGAGCTGAAGGAGGGCGTGGTGGAACTTCTTCAGGAACTCTTTCGAGTCCAGCATTGGTGACTCGGCTTCATTTGGGAGCTCCGTATAGCCCATGGATCGAAAAGCGTCGACAAGGGCCTTCCATTCGATCTTGGGGAACATGTTCTTCAGAAAATCTGCGTTGAAATCTACCTCCTTTTCTACTGATTTTTCCACTTCCAGGCGCAGAGGAAAACCGTTGGTCACTCCCTTGATGTTGCTGGATAGCATGTAGTCTGTTAGAAGCCTCATATCTCTCTCTCTCTCTCTCTCTCTCTCTCTGGAAGTCTCTGAAGAGAACCAAAAATAGCAGTACTAGTCACTTTTTTTTCTTGATTAAAGGCTTCAAGCTACGCAGCCCACCGTGCCATTACTTTTTTTTTGAGATTGAGTACATCACTCTCATGATATTATATGATATTATATTATTAGTACTAGTGGGTGGCACGTGTGATGCACGTGAGTGGAGAGGAGTTAACCATAGTTAATAGGAATTAAAAGGGACATGTGTTAAGTCGCAGGCGCAATTAAACTCTCCCGAGTTCAATCACAATTGGGTATGATTCTATTCTGTAAATAGATAGATGATCAAGGAGTAATTTAGGAATTAACCTAAAACATTAAATCAAAGTTTTATTTTGTATAAGAGTAGTTTGGGAATTTTGAAAAAATCAGGTTATTACCTCTCGCATTATAATAGTAAAGATATTAGTACTCAAATTGTGTCTTACATGAGATAATGTATAAAGAAAGAATTTTTTTTAATTTTTTGGTTCAAGTAAAAAGAAAGAATTAGGTGTTGTTGATTTTAATCCAATAGAGACTAAATCCTCTACGGCAAATCTGGTTATCACCCTAAGGTCACTACGTGTCTCTTTTGTCATCCCTTAACCGTGGTTAAGATTCACCCATCCATCCTTGGTTTTTAGAAAAAAAATATTAATTCATTTTTTAAAAATTAAAAACATGTTTTAAGGTATTTTTAAATTAAAATATTTTAAAAAAGAATTAAGAAATTTTTTAAAAAAACCAAGAATGGGTGGGTTGAACCTAGGGGTGGGTGAATCTTAACCGCATTTAAGGGGTGTCAAAAGGGATACGTGGCAACCTCAGGGGATCACCGTAGAGGATTTGGTTTCAATCCAATAATATCTATTTAAGGATCTACTGCATAAATACCATTAAATGAAACGTTATAGAAAGCAAACTTAGGAAATGAACTTCCTACGAGCCACAAAATTTGCAAAGCAAACTAGAGAAACAAACTTCCTCCTGAGCCAAGAAAAATATGCTTATGATTTGTTGGAACGGGCCCAAATGAAAGATTGTCGGCCCATCCCTACTCCTATGACTACTAAGCTTCGACCATCTGTTGATGGAGATGTCGTATTTGTTGATCCTCAATTTTATCGGAGTATAGTAGGCGGGCTTCAATACCTGACATTCACCCGACCAGACATATCATATTGTGTCAATTATGTTTGCCAATTTATGCAATCACCAACCAACTTTCATTTTCAACTGGTAAAACGAATCTTACGATACATCCATGGAACCATTAATCATGGAATACGGCTGCTTCACAATAGCCCAATGACTCTATATGCCTTTTCTAATGCAGATTGGGCTGGTTGTCCTCTAACTAGGCGATCTACCATGGGCTTTTGCACATATCTTGGTATTAATTGTATATCTTGGAGCGCCAAGAAACAACTACCGGTCTCATGATCAAGTACGAAAGCAGAGTATCGCGCCTTGGCCTCCACTGCTGCTAAGATAACCTGGTTGTCTTTCATCTTACGAGATATAGGACTTTATATACATCAGCCTCCTACTATTTTATGTGATAATATGTCCGCTCTACATATGTCTATAAATCCAGTGTTTCATGGGAGGACGAAACACATAAAAGTGGACTACCACTTTGTTCAAGAGAAAGTGGCTCTTGGTTCACTTGTAACTCGCTTTGTGTCATCACAAAATAAAGTTGCCGACATCTTGGCCAAACCACTTGCATGGAGGTCATTTGAATTCTTTTGAGTCAAACTAAGCCTCTGGCCTTCCCCTTGGCCTAGTTTGAGGGGGCGTATTGAAGATAAGAGACCTCATCAAGTCTCAATTGATCCTAGACCATTTGATGAGCATATTTCAACACATGCAATGGCTCTCTTAGATTCTCCAGAAGCTTCTCAACAAAGATAAAGCATCTCTTTATTGTAGTGGGAAAGTTTCCATCACATTAATGTCTTATGGGAAGTGGAAAGGTCTCCAGCTGTATTATAGAAACTTGTCCCTTGTTTGTATGTATGTAGAACATTCTTCTTTAAGCTTAAATAGAGGAATGAATTCCCATCGGGCTCACCCAAGAATCGGTGAGCTTGGTATCACCCAAAACAGAGAATTGTCTTTAAGAAGTACTACCCTGAAGAGGATCGTGAAGAATGGTGGCCTTGGTAAAGTAATCATGTTTGCCATTGCCTTTGTTCTCTACACTGGTATGTGCTTTTATTACTTATTTGTACTAGTTTCAGTGCACGAAGATGGTGTTTATTATTATTATTTTTTTTGGCAAGGGAAAATGGTGTTTATTTATATACGTATAACTACACACAATAGCAGCCATGCATGTTTATTTATCCTTATTAGAATAGAACTTTGCTACTTTAGGCCTTATTAAAATAGAACTTTGCTACTGAGGCCGCCTTAGGGCCAGAACCCATCTTTACATGATGGGCCCCACCTAAAATCTTGTGCTGGGCAGGATCTCGGTGGTCTCGGCCCTAAGGCGGTCTTAGAAGCATTACTCATTAAAATAATACCAAAAATTACATTTGGGAGTTAATATATGCAAACAGAACAATTAATTTACTTAAATGAGCATGGCAGATACAACATGATTTCAATTCAAGTTACTAGTAAAGGAAAACAACATGCATATTTCTAACTCATAAACATCATGACATCATGATATTTGTTATGGTAGACATATAGGATAATTTCTAGAATTTAATAGGGAGTCACTTTCGAGGGAAACCCATTTCTAGTGTTGGAACTACTAACGGGTACCAAAACGCCCCATAAAATAGTTCTATACCAAACTGCTCGAGCAGTCACAAACCCCGCCCCAACGGAGACTCACAGAATCTCTTGTAGAGGTTCTGTGTGCCAAACCGCTTGAGCGGCCACAAACTTCGCCCAAAGGGAGACTCACAAATCTCTCGTAGAGGTTCTTTGTGCCAAACCGCTCGAGCAGCCCCAAGCTCTGCCTGAGCGGAGGTCAACTAGTATGCGCAAAAACCCAAATCCGAACCCTTCTCCGCTTCGATTTTCTCACCCAACCCTTTTCCAATCTCAGATTTCTCACCATGATTACATCCATAAAACCTAGTATATTATTTTCTATCCCATGTGAAATCATAAAGATTTTCAAAACAATATTCATACCTACCATCCAAAAACAATTAAACCTTATTCATAGAACAATAGCTTGGATATCAATTAGAACATCATTCAAATCATTCAAAATAAAGAATAATAAATCTAAATCTAGGGTGGAGTATTCACCTTCTTGAATATCAAAGGTTTTTAGAACAAGGTTCGACCAGCGACTTTGGAAGATCGAAGCAGTTTTAAAACCCGAAAACTCGACTCGACTCAGAAACTTGTCGAATAGAGTCAACTCAGAAACTTGGGCAAAACTCGTCCGAGTAATGACACTTACAACTCAGACATATATAATATTTTTCTAATATTATATATGTGGTACAAATTCAAAAATAATAATAAACCATGCCTAAAATGAATACATAATTCAATACAATTTATCAATTACCATCCATAAATAAGAACAACCATCCAAATCATTCATAATTTCATATAACTAGTCAAAACATAAAATGAATCATGGATTAATCAAGCATAGACAAAAAAACTACATATAATATCATTATCAAGAGAATCATAACTAATTATTTATACTTTTATTCTAATTGCATGTCTCTTTGCAGTTGCAGACTTGCAGATGTATACCATATAGTATATAGATATATAGATTACAGATTGATCAAAAATAAATGCAGGTTTCTATGAAGAAGTTCAATAAACAACATGTATCTTATTTTGAATCTATCCTTCCGTCTTCAAAAAGATAGATATAAGTGCAATAATAATAATATCTTGAGTAGGGTCTCCAACAGACAATAATCAGAAGTTTAATAAACAACATGGGTAGGGTCTCTATAAGTGCAATAATCAGAATATCAGAACAACGTGAACAGAGATTCCAAATGAAAAATCAGTCTACACTCTACAGAACAACTACAACAAAAAAAAGTGAAAAAATATCTCCCTGACACAAGGTGGTGGTGGCAACGATTATCAAACCATGGCTAGTTTATTTGAACAAAAAAAAAATAATCTCCCTATCAAACCACCATTGCGTCTGAAAAAAAAACCATCTCCTTGACTTATAAACTGAAAAAAATGGTCAAGGAGATGAGAATGTTTTGCCTCCGAAAAGAGGAAGAGAAAAAGAGAAAAGAGAAAAGAGGGAAGAGATTTTTCAGTTTTACCTCTTGGAGCCCTAGCACTCCTCTCTGAAAAAAGTGGTCTCTTCTTTTCCTTTACTGTAAGTATTCCTCTACTGAAAAAAATGGAAAGACAAGGTTGATGAGAATGTGAAAGAAAAGAAAAGAAGAGAGGAGAACATAGTTCACTGTTGAACTTCTCGGTGAGGGAAGAGAGAACAGAGGGAGAGAGGAGAGTGAGATGAGAGATTATTGTTGATCGCCGGCCAGTGATGATCGCCGACCACTGTTTATCTCCGGCCACTATCGTTGGCGAGAGCTTTTCGGATGAGGGGGTGGGGAGATTTTTGTGCCCTAACCCAAATCCTTATCGTTTATATACCAAGGCAGTAAGGGTTTAAAATTTTATTTTATTTTTTAAAAAACCGTACGCGTCATTGGGTCAGGTTGTTTTTTTTTTTATTAAGACAAATAAACTTTCAACTACTTGAGCGATTTTCATGGGTCCAGCGAGTTGAGTCGACTCGGGCGAGTCGACCGCATAACTCGTTCAAAAACAAAATTTTCGAGTTTTTAGCCAAACTCGATCCGAAACCTGGCCGAGTCGAGTTGGCTCGGCGAGTTTTAAAACAGAGGATTGAAGTGTGAATCTCGTGAATCCGCAATTCTTTTAGTTGTTCTTTCTCAAATGGATCGAACATAAATCCCGACCGAAAGCTACAACTATTTTCTCCCTTGTGAGTTCTACATATGTCTTCTTATTTTCTCTGATTATGATTGTGATAAACACCCTAATTAGGTTAATATTAAGCTTATATACTAACCCTATTCCATTATTTCCCAAACACCATTAGTGGTACTTCTTTGTTTATAGGTTCAAACTAAACCAAGTTTTAGTGTTATTTTTATTCACATAACTCATTCCAATCTCTAGTTAACTAGAACAGTGAAAATGCAATCTTACCCTTAACCAGGAAATTACTGAAATACCACTAGGAACAGGTTTTTCCAACAGTTAGGCAAAAAACCTCAACCCTTACTTCTGTTAGACTTTCGTTTGAAATTGTCACTAAAATGACTATTATGCCCCTAACAGATTTCATAACCTCACAACATCCCTTTAACTGCTCTTCAATCATGGTTAGTAAATTTTAAGCCCTATGGTTAATTTTTTTTTCTAAAAACAAGGTTAGATGCTTTTACCTTAAGGGTTTTTGAATCTTAACCATAGTTAAAGGTAGTTAAAAGGGAACACATTAATTTTTTTTTAAATCTAAAAAGCAAGGTTAATGAATCTTAATCACAGTTTAAGGAAGCTAAAAGAAGACACACTAATCACAGATAAAGGAGGTTAAAAGAGGACACATTAATTTTTTTTCTAAAAACAAAGGTTAGTTTCTTTAACCCCAAGGGTTAGTGAAACTTAACCACAATTAAAGGGAGTTAAAAGGGGACATGTTAATTTTTAAATGTTTTTTCTAAAAACCAAGGTTAGATGCTTTAACCCTAAGGTTAGTGAATCTTAACCACATGTAACGGGAATTAAAAGAGATATTCAAATTTTTTTCTAAAAATTAAGGTTAGATGATTTAACCCTAAGGATTAGTGAACCTTAACCACAATTAAAGAGAGATAAAAGGGGACACGTTAATTAATTAATTTTTTTCTTAAAACTAAGGGTAGATGCTATAACTGTAAGGGTTAGTGAATCTTAACCATAGTTGAAAGAGTTAAAATGAGACAAATTAACCATAGGGATTAAAACTTGTTAACCATAATTCAAGGACAGTTAAAAAGGGCTTTATGAGATTATGAAATATCTTAACGGTATAATAGTTATTTTACTAACAATTACAAATGAAAGTCTGACGGAACCAAGGGTTGTGGTTGTTTGTGAATCTATTGCAAAACCATGAGTTAATTTGCTAAATGTTTAACAGTGCATTTACAAACTAGGAAACCTAAACCTAAGCATGATCTTTAAATCCCAACCGGGTCTCGATTTTTTATGTGGTTTCTTTTAACATGTGTATTTCAAACATAAATTAAGTATGAGATTGGTGTCAAGGTATTTGGATGTTTGCCTGTTTCGGGCACCGGGGAGTCCTATTTCCTTCATTTGTAAAAACAGTAAAGCCTAAATCAAAGTGTGCGCTTCAAATCCTAACTGGAACCTGATTTTTTATGCGGTTTTTCTAATACGTGTATTTTAATATAACCTCAGTGTGAGAAATGGTTTCAAGGTATTCCGAGCCCGTTTGCCCGTTTTGGGCACCGAGGAGCCTCATTTCCTGCATTTGGAAAAATAAGTAAAGCCTAAACCTAAAAATGATGTCTTTGAAAAAAACATAGGCTATTATTAGATGTGGTGGTGGGCTCAATACCCTAAAAAGCTAACATTGACACTAACCAAGATAAATTACGTCTTTGAAAAAAACAAGTTCCCTACAGTGAGGGTTACCACTTGGCATAGGGCGAACAATAAGAAGAGGGGTAGTATATGGTGTAATGAGACTCCTTAGGATCATGTATTTACATTAAATTGTGGGGGGTCACTGACTCATCGAACCCAACCACTTATGGTAGGTCATAGGTGATGTTTGGAGGGGCATCACCCGCATAACAAAAAAATGCCCATTTTCTCTCTTTCATATATTTTTTGGGGATTTTACTGGGAAAAAACATGTTCCATACTAATGACTCACATAACCATATATGGTTTCAATGCACGAGATCTTATAACATTTATCCAATGCAATATCTCTACTAATATAGAGAGGATTTTTCTGTTCAAAACGATTGATCTTTGTATTAATTCCAAAAAATGATTTTTTGTCTTCTATCAATTTATTACCCTTGAGGATGTAGACTATATTTTTAATTCCAAAATTACTCTTATCATAATCATGTATATAGACAAAATTTTTGAATGTGTACTTAATTCTCATACTACCACTTACTCATTTATATTAGACTTGAAATTCATTATTCCTTAATTGTGGTTTAAATTCACTCACCCCTAAGGTTCACCCACTTATCCTTGATTTTTAGGAAAAAAAAAATTAACCAATTAGAAAATTTTAACTAGGGTTTAAAAAGAATTAATAGTATTTTTCTAAAAACCAACGATAAGGAGGTGAATGCTAGGGGTGGGTGAAATCTAGGGGTAGATGAATCTTACCCACAGTTAAGGGGTGTCAAAAGAGATACATGGAACCCCTAGGGTTCACCCATTATTCTTGGTTTTTAGAAAATTTTTTTTAACCCGGGTTAAAATTCACTAACTCCAACGGTTAATTTTTTTTAATAAAAACAAGGATTGGTGGGTGAATCTTAACCATAGTTAAGGGGTGTCAAAAGAGACTCATAGAAACCTCAAGGGCGTAACCTGAATCCAGTTGTGGTTAAGATTCACACACCCCTAAAGTTCATCCACTTATCCTTGCTTTTTAGAAAAAAAGTTATTTTTTTAAACCCCGATTAAAATTCAATAACTCTTAGGGTTAAATTTTTTTCATATTTTTTTTTCTTAAAAAAACAAAGGATAAGTAGGTGGATTTAGGGATGGGTGACTCTTAACCACAATTAAGGAGTGTTAAAAGGGACACATGGTGACCTTATTGGCATAACCGGACTCCTCGCTCTCTTGGCAAAAGGCTCCGAAAGAAGAACGCCTCGCCAAGGCTCCGCCTGCCCCCTTTTTTTGCTATACCTAAAATGTCCCTAAAGCTTTTTGAGTCTTAAAATGTGTCTCTGTCATATTTCTATAACCAATGTGTTTCTTACAATTTTTTTTATAGGCAATATCCAAAATGTCCCTCAAGTTTCTATACAAAAAATATTCCTTAATTTTTTTTTGCAAATGCCCTCACTAGGGTCCCTCTCTCTCACGTGCATTGCATGTGCTGCTCACTAGCAGAGGCGGAGCCAAGAGGGGGCCTGGGGGCACGTGCCCCCCTTAAACTTTTTTTTAAAAAAGTTCTTTTTATGTGTAGTTATGTTTAGCATGGGCATGGAGTGGATAGAGATCCATTCACAGCCAATTGCAATTGAACTTGGTGAGAGTTCAATCACACCTACATGCCAACACGTGTCCCTTTTAACCCCTATTAACTATGGTTAAGATTCACTAACCTTTGGGGTTCAACAATATAACTTTAGTTTTTTTTTAAAAATATTGTAAAAAATATTAACCTTATGGGTTAAAAATTCAGAACTAGAGTTTAATATTTTATAAAAACTAAGGTTATATTGTTGAATTCCAAGGGTTAGTAAATCTTAACCACAATTAATAGGGGTTAAAAGGGGCATGTGTTGGCTAATGGGTGTGATTGAACTCTCCCTGAGTTCAATCGCGATTGATTGTGATTCCATCTCAGGTGGGTGCCCCTCTGGTTTTTTGTTAAAAACAAAAGTTTACTAAGGATTTAGAATCCTTATAAGTTTTAACCGGACTCCTTAGAGCCGGTTACAATCCATAGGCCAACACATGTCCTTTTTAATACCTCTTGATTGTGATTAAGATTGACTAACAGTTAGGGTTTTACCACCTAACCTTGGTTTCTAGAAGGAAAAAATCAACTCTAAAGATTAAAGTTGTTAACTAGAGTTAAAGACTTTTGTGTTGTAACCGAACTCTTAGGATTTTGGTTATAAGATTAGTCATGGGGCAGCTGATTTTATGGAATTTTGAAAAAAAATTATCTTTTAATCATTATTTTTAAATATTTAATAGGGCTTAGTCATTGGACAATAAGGCAACTGCTCCTTAAACTTTTCAAAAAAAAAAAAATTATATTATTTAATAGGGCATAGTTATAGGGCAAGGGAACAACTGCTCCCGTAAACAAGGAGAAACAATACCTATAGGATATGTGCACAATGACTCATAAACCTAGTCATCAAAAAAAAATAATTTGGGGGCTCCACCCCCGAATCCCCCATCCCTTAAACCAAATGTGCCCCCCTACAACAAATTCCTAGCTCCACCCCTGCCCACTAGTATATATAATACCTTTTTTCTTCTTGATAATAATTCATAATCTATATCTTGTTGGCTATAGAAGTATAAACTCAAATTGTCCCTACCTATGACAGAAGGGTATTTAGGAAGAATTAGAAAAGTTGTGTATTCTTCTCTCAAGGAGGTATCAATATATAGATTACAATCTAGAATTAAATAAGGAAACTAAATATTCGGATCCTAAATTAGAATCCCTACGATCTCTCTATACAATTAGAATATACTAACAACACTCCCCCTCAAGCTGGAGAGTAGATATCAATAACTCCCAGCTTGCTACAAGTAGAGTTGATAGCATTCTAAGGTACAAAGAGAGTAATAAACGAGAGATGCCGAGATGAACGAGATGAATGAGAGATGCCGAGATGCCGAGATGAACGAGAGATGCCGAGAGGCCGAGATGAACGAGAGATGCCGAGAGGGGCTGGTGTTGGATCCGAGTGGCCTAGGGGCCCTGGGTGGTGCTGTCGAGTGGCTTGAGAGCCTGGTTTGTGGAGCCGAGAGGCTGATGGTGGAGCCGAGATGATGAGATGCCTTTTGTGGTAAACCGAGTGCGACAGTAACAGCAGATCAGTGGCTGCGTTCTTAAAATACTAAGAATCTTTGAATCCGGCGGGCAGCATTGCCGGCCACCCGTCGGAAAGGAGCGATGAAAGAGAAGACTATCAAAACAGGCGGATCTTCCGCTCTGATACCATGACAGAAGGGTATTTAGGAAGAATTAGAAAAGTTGTGTATTCTTCTCTTAAGGAGGTATCAATATATAGATTACAATCAAGAATTAAATAAGGAAACTAAATATTCGGATCCTAAATTAGAATCCCTATGATCTCTCTATACAATTAGAATATACTAACAACAACCTAAATCTAAAGAAAAAGCTAACAAAGAGGTGATTAGATAAACATGCATTGCTAGTATTTTTCCTACTCAATAACAGACCTTTTTGACTTTTCGTAAAGTAGAAAAGTTACCAAGAGAACCCCTTTCTCTAACTTTTGCAAAGTCATTTTAGTTCAATCAATAACAGAAACGCGGGCTATTTTACTGATGTGTGCGTGTGTGAAAGAGAAAAGCAAATTCAAAGTCATACTTGATACCTTTGATCTTCGTTGAATGCTTGTTTGAGTTTGTCGTTTGCTTGTTAAGTCGAACCAAATGGACCAAAAGACAGGTCTCTATGAACCTAAGAGAAATGCCTTAAATGGGCTTGAAAACAGTGCCACTAATGAGCCTGATAGGGCCCTATGGCCAAGAATATCAGCCTCAATGGGCCTAGTATATTGGTCTCTATGGACCGGAGAACATGGCCTCTATGGACCTAGATAGACCTTGTGGGCCTTTAAAAATAGCCTCGGTGGGCTAACAAAGAGAGCATTTGGGCTGGAAAATGAGTCTTCATGGACAAAACAAAAACATTGGTACATATGTGTAGGAGATACACAATATCAAAGTTCAAGACAAAGAAGAAAAAAAAAACATGATTTGTTCTTTCTTTTTTTGCCCTAAAGACAAGTGCTCTTCTCCTTTACCAACAAGGAGTTTACTCAACAGGCCAAAGCAAGGTTTCTATCATGACATCAAGCTGATTGATCTCAGTTTGCCGAAGCAAAGATCATGGTATGGACGCACAAATCAGTCCTTGGAGAAGCCTATATCTCTCTCAATCTCAGCTTGACGATAATTTTCAGAACTTTTCTGAAAGGCATTAGCAAGGATCAAAGAAAGGAGAGCTGTAAGGTGTTATGGATGCCAAGGTACAGGAATGAATGTCAGAATTACTTGACAGGTTGGTCCCGGCATGGGATGGGAAGCACTATAATAGATGCTGGTATTGGTGCTGTTTGAAAGTAGGATAACAAGAAAGAGTGAGAAGGAACTTCAATTAAAAAAAAAAAAAAGGCTGAAAATAGACAGCGGATCACCCGCTCTAATTCCAAAAAGAAGAATGATTTTATTGATAGATTGGATTATTTATAATAAACCTAAATAAGGTGTATATAGAGATAACAAGATAAGCATTATGGAAAGCAAATCAACTTAATCTAATCATACCTAATCAAATCCATTTTATCCTAGATTGATGCTAATCAAATATTGTGAAGAGATACACATCTTAAATGATGTGTGTCTCACTCACGTCATTACAATACCCTCACTAGCTAACAGATACATGGAGAGATGAATGAGTAGGCAACTCTATCAAGAAGGACAAATTTCAATCCTATCAACCCTATCAAGAAGGACAAATTTCAGCGGCCCTCTCTTACATTTATTTACTAAGACAAAGCCAAGAAAAAGGGGCAACAACCCCAAACCCATCCAAACTTCACCTCCAAACCATCAATTAACAAAACAAATTTTTTTAAAAAAACTTCAATTAAATCGCCTCTAATATAGTGGCAGAAATGGTTTTTGATGGCGGTTTTGCAAACATCATCGCTACTATTGAGGCATGGATGTTTAATTTTTGACGACGGTTTATTAAAATCACCGCTAATACGGTGGGCAGGAAATACTAAATTACTGGAGGGAAGCTCTTTTTGCAACGATCAAACTAAAACTGCCTCTAAATAAGGCCTTCGGATTGTCTCTGGCGCAGCCAGAAAGGGCTCTCGGGGTTCCATACATTGTGTGACTACAACAGCTGGCTTAAAAATGGGCAGAAGTCATTTATTTTCTCCCCATGATTTTTGACTTCTCCCCATTTGATATCTCTTCCCCTTATTCTCACACACTTATCGCCACATGTCTATTTGTGGATGGAGAAGTCAAAATTATGGGCCCCATGATTTTGACTTCTCCACCACTTGTCCTCTATTCTATGGAAGTCCGAGACAAGCCCTTTCTGGCTTTGCTGGAGACAAGCCAAGGCCCTAAATAAGTGGTAGGAATTGTTTTCGACTGAGGTTTTGTGTAAACTGCCGCCAAATAAGTGGCGGAAACGGTTTTAAGTGGCGGTTTCATGAGACCACCTTTAATATAGTGCCTGGAACTGTTATGTGCACTGATTTTTATAAAACTGCCTCAATATATATGTTTCAATGGTGGTTTTATACAACCGCTGCTAAAACTTCACTGCTAAAGGACCTTAATTTTGTAGTGTCCACTACTTGACTTACCTGGTGTTCGTTGGGAAAATTCTGAGTGCACTGCTCAGTGCAGACACCCTAAGGATCTTAGTCCTTGTCTCAAAGGGAATGGGACACCCTCCAATACCCAAAAGGAGAAAATGGAATACTACCCAAGAGAAGTGCCACTGTTATGGATAATAAATAAAAATGTGCTAGCTACTGTTAGAAGCTTTTGCCTTTGCAATTTCAACTAGTTATAAAATAATTACATTAGGGGAAATAATTCTGAGACTGTGGAGGTCGAGACTGTCCCGACGACGCACAAAATCAAAAAGTATTTAAAAAGAAAAAACATAACACTTTGGATTCCATGTGTGGCCTGGACAGTCTCAGTACTACACGGTCTCAAAAGCACAAAAGCATATCCCATTTATAAAACAAAGGTGTGGTTTTTTTCCTACCCTGGGTCAATCTGGAAAAGTGAAAACTCCTTACGCAGCTGGAAAGTGCAACCACTTTATTATTTCACTCAAGCAGCAGCCTTTATTTCCTTTCCTCGTTTGGGAAGAGTTACAGAACATTTAAAGATGATCAAGACTTAGAGAAAATTTACCAGTACCGAAGAAACCTTATTTATTCTTGACGGAAAAAGTACATTATATGATGACGTGAATAGACAAGAGCAGATGAAGATGGAAAACCAAAGACACGTACAGCCAAGTTACAAGTTGTCCCCAAGAGAAAATGGAGGTCATTAATTGACAAGGAACAAAGGGGCCGGGACTTATTGAAATTCAAGTGTAGCTAGCTTAATTAGGAACCAAGCTTGGATCTGATGTCACTAATGACCTTCTCATCAATCTGGAAGGCCTTAGTCAAGACATCATTTGGGATAGAAGGCGTCGAAAGAAAATCCGGTCTAGTACTAGTATACTTTCTCATGATATCACATATCTAAGAGAAACTGATTCCATTCCATAAAAGTTGAAACTCTTTTCTTGGAATCTTACTTGCACAAAAACATGATTGTTATTGGGAGAATAACAATATCATTTTCCTTTTGTTTCTAAACCATTTAGGACAAAGAAAACATGTTGTCAAAGTTTTTGTCCTTCATTGCTAGATCAAATCTAAGAGAAGAATAATATTAATACTTTATTCACAATGAAAAGAATATTATCTTTGCATAGAGCCAGAAAAGTAATTATGCTCCTACTAACCAATTTGCACACAAATGATACTTTCATTTTTAGATGAAAATCAAACAGTTTGATTACTTCATTAGAATAAAAGTTAGTCCAACTACAGATTCTGGGACCTATGGATTCTAGTGTACTATTTAAGTATAGTGAGAGTGGAGAGTTGATCTCTATCAATTCTCATAGTTATCGGTTTATTGGGCTTCCGCTTCTAGAACAATTCTAGATTCAGTTTCTCTACTAGGAAACTTGTATTCCTGTTTACAAATATCTTTTGTTATCTAGGAATAGAGACTAAATGTCTCTAATGTGAATCCCAAGCTCATCTTCCATCAAGTCATATCCAATATAATTTGATTTAACAACACTATCATGCTATGGTTTGTTATGAGAATTATCTGAGACAAAATATAATGACGGTAAATTATGAAATTTCTATTAAGAGGTACTCTTCTCAATCATGAAAGACTTACCTAGCTTTTTCTTCATTTCATTGCGGAATTTCTTGAATTTTTCAAAGAATGTGAAATAAAGTTAGCTACCTCTTAATGGAAGATTCATATGGTTACGATCATCCAACTTTTGTCCCATTCCCAAGCAGAAGTTTTATCTACTCAGATTTCTTTTTCTCCTTAACAAACATGCAACTATTGCACTATGAAGCACAATCTTTATACTTTCCTTTCTTCTCAGAAGAGCCCGTATCCATTCTACAAGAATATATTTCCAATGAAAAATCTTGGATTTCTTTTCTTTGCATAAATGCTCGGGATTTCAAAAATCCAACTCTTTTGAACATCTTTGCAAGTAGCATTGAACTCTTCAAAGGTTCCTACCTATATGCAACATGTGGGATTTCAGACAATCTGATTTCTTACTTGTTCAACAAAACCATATTAAAGGACTCCAGGAGTTTGTCGAGAATCATATCATCTGATCCCATAAATTTATCTCAAGTTATCTCAGCACCTAGAATTGGGATTTATGAATCTAATGATCTCTATCATATTCTTTGTGACTGGGTTTCCCTAGTCAACTTGGTGTCCACTTGTCCTTTTATATAGTAAGCTGCCTAGCAGTCCTATTGTATTAAGTAAACATCTCAAATAAGATTTAACATTAGTAGTGAGAACTTGGACAATTCATTTAGATAGTAAGCACAAAGTTGAGATTCCTTTTCTATGTCAAATACTTTGAATTGGTCAAGAGATTCTCATTAAAGTCTTGGTAAGGTGGTTATAGAATGACATAACAATTAAAACATACATTATAATATTTCACACATTATAATATCATTAGATCAGGGTTTTCGATCTTTGATGATATTGCTCATCATTTAGTCAAATTTCATAGACCCCTCAATTTATAAAATTATGAAATATGCTACTTCATATTTTTGATGAGCATTGGGTGCCTTATAATACACATGCAATCTTCCATTTTAGGATAGTACCACACATGCACTACAAGGTGGATAGTAACTATCCATCACTGAGCATCTCATGCATAACTCTTTATGTAAATCAGTGATTCCCAATTTTCTTGTGACCTCCAAGGACAACATGACTGTCACTGTTTCAGCCGCCATGTTCCTTGGTTAAGTAAACCCATCATTCTGGTTTGTTCTGTCACTGTTTCAGCCGCCATGTTCCTTGGTTAAGCCAAAACTGGTTACACCCCCCCGAGGTGGCCACATCTCCGTTTGACACATTTTAACTGTGGTTAAGATTCACTCACCCTTAGGGTTTATTCACCTGCCATTGGTTTTTAGAAAAAATAATAAAATAATTTATTAACTGTGGTTAAAATTCATTACCTCCTACGTTAAATTTTTTAAAATATTTTTTTCTAAAAGACGAAGATAGGTGAGTGAATCTTAACCACAGTTAAAAGGTGTAAAAAAGAACAGGTGGCCACCTCTGGAGCGTAACCCGTTTTGGCAAAAAACAAGAAGATTACGAGTCATTAACAATCTAGCACGACTCCGAGTTGTGTGTGCAAATGGGCACACAGATGTTGTGTGGCTCCACTAATACTAGACAGAGCATGTTAGTAAAAATATAAGCTGGGTTGCGCGAATTTGTTTTGAGTGTTTTTACCAATATACCCATTCTGTACGCCAACTTGCACACAACATAGTCTCATCTAACATTTAATTATTAAAGAAAAGATGTGACAATTTGGTAGGATTGCCCAGATTTTCTAAGTGAGAGGTGACATTTCATGTGAAATATGGAGAACTATAATTCTCACTAGGTGGGGTTGGGTAGACGATCATCTTCAAACATGATCATATCCTTGGGGAAAGGATGCCAATAACCGTCCAACAATGACAATTATTGGGTGCCTAAAGTTATGGATTGGTTACATATCATATAATTCCAAGAGGATGGAATCCAAGGGGACCTAATCCTCTCCGGTTGTAACCGGTTTTGCCATAACCGGTTACACCACTGAGGTGGCCACATGTAGAGACCCAAACCTTTTTTTTATTGATGGCTGTACTCGATTTACATGGTACTTTCCTTTGAAGCATAAATCAGATTTTCTGTAGTGCTTTATTTCATTTCACAACTATATTCAGAGGCAAGTTGATCATCCAATTAAAAATTTTCAATCTGATGGAGGTGGAGAGTTTATCAATAAGGATTTTCAACTGTTTTTGCTCAATCAAGGAATTAAACATCAAATTTCCTGTCCTAGGACACCCGAGCAAAATGGTTTAGCTGGGCGTAAGCATTGGAATATAAAAAAATTAGGGGTAACCATGTTGTTTCGTGGGAATGTTCCTAAAAGATTTTGGGCAGAAGCCTTTGGTACTGCTGTGTGGCTTATTAATCAGCTACCTAGCCGTGTTTTGGATTGGGATAACCCATATCATAAGTTGCTTGGAAAATAACTTGAGTATGGTTTATTAAGGGTGTTTGGGTGTCGTTGCTACCCATACCTAAGAGAGTATGCTAAAAGAAAATTTGACCCGAACGAAGTCTTTACCATGTGTATTCCTTGGCTATAGTGACACATATTAGGGATATCGCTGCTACCATCCCCCAACAGGTCGGATATATATGTCAAGACATATTGTATTTGATGAGGAGATGTTTCCCTTTTGTGATCCCAGAGTTCTCTATGCGGCATCTCATTCAGATAAAGAAATAACCACTTTTCGTGAATGGTTTACAGATACCTCAAAAGTCTCAAATTACACTTCCATCACCACCATTCATTTCTCCTCTACCCACAGTTGAAGAATCATTGATAGATGCACCACCTAAATCCTCTCAAGCTATCTCTAGTGAACAAGACAGCCTTGGTGAACTCACACATGAGCAAAGTAGCCTACATGATCATGCACCTAGTCATGTGGCCACCCCATCAAATGATCGAATGACTACACGGTCACAAGTTGGAACACATAAGCCCAATCCAAAATATTACTCCAATGACTATGTCTATCCAGCTGAGGTGATCCCCACTGAACCCAAAACTATTAACTCGGCTCTGAAACACCATGGATGGAAGCCAACCATGCAAGAAGTGTGAGCACGAGATTTCACTCCCTAAAAGAAATCTCACGGGATTAGAGTAGCCACTTATTCATTCAGAAGAGATAAGTCCCCCGAGATGTTGGATAAGGTCTTGTGGTCTCCGATCAAAGATCAAGGTAAGAGGTTTGGTTAAGTTCGGGGAAGGAGTTAGGTACCCTGACACTTCCACTTATAGTGGTTCCCTACTTACTAGGTTTAAACCAAAATTAGTCTCAATGTTAATCAAATACCAAAGTGTTTAAGTTAATGTTAAGTCGGAATAAAGAAAAGCTAACTAGGGTCGAACCCGGAATGGGTTGCCTACGTACTCATATTAGGGGTGGGATCAGACTGAGCGTAGTTCTAGCACATGAGCCTGTGCTAAGGCTAGGGGATGTGTGTGTGCGCACTAAGGGTGGCTAATGGCCTAATCCGGTGATTAGGGTTTTGCTTGACCAAGGTTGGTCAATGTGTAAAGGTTTGAGCCCGGAAGCCAAGGGTTGAGCCCGGAGGCCAAGGTTTGGGTCTGGTAGGCCAAGAATGAAGCCCGGATGCTAAGGGGTGGTTAACCCAGGGTTAGGGTTGCTAACCAGGGTTTAAAAGGTGGTTAACCGTGGTTAGGAGTGTTAACCATGGTTAAAAAGTCCAAGATGTTAATCTTTTGTATTTTTCTGATTTTTTTGGGATTTTTCTAAATTTTTGTAGGGTTGAGGGATGTTTAACCATGGTTAAAAGTTAACCGGTAGCCAATTTAACCAAGGTTAAGGATCATGGTAGGTCAAAATTAGGCCCAGAAGGTGAGGCAGGGCCTAGAATGGCCTCCTACCAGGTCTGGGCCTTGTGCAAAGCCCAAAATCAAAAATTTTAAAAAGTGGAGGTAATCAGACTACCTCCATTTAGTTAAATTTTTAACCATAGCGTGAAGTGCACCCCTGGGAAAGTAAAGGTATGCACAGATAGCCTGAAGTGCCAGGAGTCCAGTGGGCCTGGTCTTAGCCCAAGAGCTGCTCAGGTGTGGGCCCCAAAGGGGCCTAAAGTTACAAAAAAATGTGTCTGTGTTGTCGGTAATCTGATTACCGACAGCTTGAGAAGTCAGTTAACCCAAGTTTGAGGGCTGCTAACCATAGTTAGACCCTGAGTTAGAGCCTAAAAATTTGTAGGGGAGTAGAGGAGAGTCAGGGCTCTCTAATGGGCCTTGAGTGGACCTTAGGGCATGTCAGGTGTGTCACTGCTTAAAATGGTCCGAAATGTCGGTAATCAAACTACCAACAGTCTGTTATACCAAGTTCAAGGGCTTGCTAACCATGGTTAGACTTGGTTTCAGGGTCTGAAAATTTGCAGGGGACTTGCTAAGGTCCAGGGCTTTCTAATGGGCCTGGTGTGGGCCCAAGAGGAGGAGTGGTGTGGGCCCCACAAGGGCCCAAAATCACTGGTTTAAAAAATCAAATCTGCCGGCAATCAAATTGTCGACAAAATGCTAACTAGACTTTAAGGTCTTCTTAACCATGGTTAAACACTGAGTTAGGGCTTGATTTTTGGTAGAGGGATAGCTAAGATCCAAATAAACTTAACTATGGCCCTGGAACTGGCTAAGGCCTTAACTAACCCTGGTTAAAAGGCAATTATAGGGGAGAGCCAAAGTTGGCGGTAAAGATATTACCGACCACTAGCAGTTTTCAAAAAAACGATTTTCCCCCCACTGGCCTTGAACCAGCAGGGGTCTGAGGGTTCCCTCATAGACTGAGGGACCCCCAAACCCTAAGGGGTGATACCATGCATCCTGTAATGGGGTGAACCCGAGATAAACGGCCTCAAGGTACTCCCCATACCTATGAGGAAGGTAGGGAAGTTCTATCCCTGGTTGTGGAAGCTAAAGAACACACATAAATGATAAATGGGACCATTGGAATAGGACCAGGGGTCCCTTACAATTACTTCAAGCAAAGAACAGAGAGGGGAGGTGGTCTACCCTCTGCAAATCGTTGGTGGTACTGCTACGGTGGTGATGAGCAGTGGAGGTGCCTGAGGGAGCAAAGGGGAGGTTGTGGCAACTCCGAGAAGGTTTTGAATATTTGCCTAAGGCTGAGGCAGGTGTTGGAAGGGTGGAGCAAGGGGGAGGCTGTGGCAACTCCGAGAAGGCATACCTAGGGCTAGTCCTAGGGTTTAGCTAGGGCTCACCTAGGGTTTGGACTAGGGTTTGAGGGTTTAGATGAGATGGGCTTTGAGCCCAAATGGTTTGAGTCTTAGGGTTTGAGGGTTTAGGGCCTATCTTGGGTTTAGCTAGGGTTTAGGGATTTGAGGTTTTAGGGCATACCTAGGGTTTAACTGGGGTTTAGGGATTACCTAGGGATGCCACTAGGGGGATGACCAAGATTACAGGGTGTAAAAATTGGGTGCTTACAAGAAGAATTATTGGCATTGCACTCTAATGGCACTTGGGAGCTAGTGCCACGAACGCCAAAGATGAATGTGATAGGATGCAAATAGATTTATAAGGCAAAATTACATGCCAATTGGTCTTTAGAGCGCTTAAAGGCTCGTTTAGTTGCCAAGGGAAACACACAAGTTCCAGGAGTCGACTTCTCCGAAACATTTTCCCTCGTTATTAAACCAGCCACTATACGGCTTGTTCTCTCTGTTGCTCTTGCTCATAAATGGGATATTCGGCAATTAGACATCAAGAACGCTTTTCTACACGGACGTCTTAATGAGCCTGCCTTTATGGAACAACCGCCGGGATGTAAGGATCCAGATAAGCCCAATCATATTTGTTGACTTCGACGAGCTCTATATGGCCTACGTCAAGCCCCACGAGCTTGGTTTGACCAATTCAGCTCCTTATTGGCGAACGGGTTCTTTTGCAGCACGGCTGATTCATTGTTATTTATTTGCCATAATCAATATGGAATCTTAATTCTCTTACTATATGTTGACGATATCATCCTTACAGGAAATAATCTGGGCCTTCTTAACCAACTTATTGAGCGGCTTCATGGTGCATTTGTTATGAAAGACATGGGCTATATTCACTACTTCCTAGGGGTACAAGTCACACAATTTTCTGGTGGACTCTTCCTGAGCCAAGAAAAATATACTTATGATTTGTTGGAATGGCCCCATGATTTTGACTTCTCCACCACTTGTCCTCTATTCTATGGAACCCCGAGACAAGCCCTTTCTGGCTTCGCCAGAGACAAGCCAAGGCCTAAAGTAAAACATTAAATCAAAACCAAAGTTTTGTTTTATATAAGGATAGTTTAAAATTTTGAAAAAATATGTTTTTAATTCAATTTTTTAAAATTAAAATCATGTTTTAAGGTCTTTTTTAAATTAAAGCATGGTCTCGGTGGTCTCGGCCCTAAGGGGGTCTCAGAAGATAATCCTAATACATTGCAACCAACAAAGAAAAAAGAAGTGGTCCCACTAACCATCTCAAATTAAGCAGCGAGGAGTTCGGGTTTGAATGTGTGCTAGCAACAACCAAACTAGATAGGATTAGGGCTATCAACGGATCAGATTTGTCTAGATCTGAATCTGATCCGATTAAGAATACGGCAGATTCGAGATCCATCGGATTATGAAGTATCCAATCCGAATCTGATTACTAATTCAAGATCCGATCCGATTAACACTAAAATATCTAAAAAATATTTTTTTAATAAAAAAAATATGATTACTATTATAATTTACTAGTGGGCGGCACGTGCGATGGACGTGGGAGAGAGAGGGGAAGGGGGGGAGAGTCTGGGAAGAGAGATCCTAGTGAGGGCATTTTGAAAAAAGAACTTAAATACTTTGGATATAGAAACTTGAGGGACTTTTAGATTAAAAAAAATTGTGAGGGACATGTTAGTATAGAAAGAGACATTTTGAGAACCAAAAAGTCTTTCTTTTTCTCTTGAAACGTAGTTACTACATAGAGAGGGTGTGCGGTGTGCCTCTTTGTGGAGAGAAACTAAGGAAGGAGTAAATAAATGTAAAGATTTGAGGGAATCGTGGAGATATAGAAAGATTATTGTTAGTTGTAGTTGATATTACTTCAATACCCCTACTAACATCTAAAATAAGATAACAAAATCTCTTAATTTTTTCCAGATGAAGTTATAGATAAAATAGGAAAAATATAGAAAATTCACCATACTAACTACGTTCACAGTAAGATACCATAAAATTGGGACTAATTAGGAATATTAGAAAAAATATCAACCAACTTTTTAAGAGTTGTAAAATTCTATAATAATAATATTATTATTATATATAATGTAATTAGATCGAATTTTAATCAGATCAGAACACTATAGATCCAAACCGATCCGATTATAATCGGATTCAAGATCTCGGATCCATATATGATCCTATGGATCTATAATAAGATTAGGATCCCATCTAATCGGATCGGATTCAATCAATTGACAACCCTAGATAGGATCACAGCCAATTGTGAATGTGTTACATGGAGATTGGAGGAGTAAAAAATTTGAATTTGAAATTATTGGTCAGTATTTAAGAGTGGGGAAGCGGACCAATGAGGCCCAGCCTTAGGTTTGCAAATGGAGATCTCAGGTACGCCCATCACTGATCTTTTTTTTTTTTGCTCTCCCCAATCCCCATGTGACACATGCGATTGAACTCACTTGGTTCAATCATAATTGGCTCTGATCCGATCTCAATGGCGCCAGACCTAAGCCTACAGCCATACTTTTGTAGGGTTGGAGCTCATCTTGATTATCCATTAGACCACTCAGGGCATCCTAGGGCTACATGAGAACCTCCTAAGCTTAACCAGACCTGGCTGGAATGAATTTTCATTTTTCTTTAAATAATAAGAATCAATAATTTTATGGGTATTGCATACAATTAAAAGTAAATATTAGAGTTTTAATATTTTCGAGGAAACCTTTACAATTATAAGTATCATTTAATTTAATGTGATCCTTATAAAGTGGCAAGATTTTTACATTTACATTATTCCTTTAAAATTAAAAAAATTATATAATTTCAAAATCTTAGATTATTTCTAAGGCGTCAATCACTTGGATGATTCTAATTATTATTATTATTATATTTATGCTATAAAATAGATTTTTTTAATAATCATTAGTCAATGATAACATTTCACGACAATTTTTTAAAAAGGTATCATGTAACACACTAAACACACACATGCGCAATCAGACCTATGGTTACCGCTAAGGTGCCAGGAGTTGTGGTCCCTTATCATGGTTTAAAATTTGGTACGTATCGGCCTATATGTATCTTATTTGGAGCTACTTGGTACATTGGTAGGCTGTAAAAAAATCTCGTATTAGCCAGTATCGGGCCGACATAGGCCTGATACGCCCGATGCGAGAGATTTTTCAGTGAATTATTTTTTCTCTCCTTCCATTTACACTGCAATCCACAACATAGATCAGTTCCGATGTGCACAACTTAATAACATAATTAAATTTTACTTTCATTTACTTAAGAGATTTATATGTAAATAAGGTTATACCACATTTTAAATTCAATAAAAATTATCTTAAATTCAAGAATAGAAAATCAACTTTCGAGTTCAAGAACAATATTATTTTTTTAGTGTCTTTTAATGATTACGTTAATTTCAACTTTCAAATGGTAAGATATTTCTCAAATATTAAAATTTCATAAATATTAGTATATCAAAACATTACCAAAACTTAAAATCCTGACACAAAAGTCTCATATTTTAGTCTTAAAAAATATTGATCTACATGGTCAAAAAGTCAACTAATAGTATAACAGTCTAACATAAAAAAAACTTACATTTAAGCTTATAATTTATTATTGTAATTCAATACATTCTTATTTATGGCATTGTAAGTAAGATTTTAATATCTAGATTATATTTTCTATATTTGACTAAGTGACTATAGTTCGTATTATCATACCTGTTTCTCAGCATGAAAATATTGTTTAACTTATAAAATTTTTGACTCTCATATGTATAGTTATAAATATAGTAGAATGTCTTTATTTAATTTATTTAAGTTTCTATTTTCATTAAAAGAGGTTTAATGTAAGATATCTAAATTTTTCCTTATACATTCAAATGCTTTTTTTGGTGTAATTTTTTTATTTTTCCCACCGTATCCATCTAATATGTATCATGTTTTGGACTTACCGATATGGCACCCGATACCGATATTTTAAACCATATCCCTTATACACTCCTTGCAATGTCTAGTACCCAGTCGATGTGGGACTAAAACGGGACAATATTATTACCCAATCGCAATGCGGAAGCTTTGTTTATTTTGGTTTTAAGGTCCACAACAGTTAATCAACTTTAATTATTTTGAACATAATTAATTGTCTTTAGATGAAATATCCAACTAACATAGATGATGATGTACATTCACCCCCCAACACCCAGGTCAATAATCGATGAGATACAAGTGCTATTAAACTAGAATATAATCGATTATAGACATGTGAGAAAACCAAACAGGCCCTAAAAGTTCCATTGATTAATCGGAAAATGAAGCCCCAATTACAATCAGAATTGGTATTCAATTTGATAAACCTCATCAATAAACCTCATCAAAGACCCAAACCCCAGTGCCAGTTTTCAGTTTCACTGAACATAACAGAAAATGAAAAGGAAAATCCCCCAAAACCCTAAAATTCAATTTAGAGTAGAAGAAGATGGATATATATTTCAGACCTCGTCTTCATGGAGGAGCATGTTGGGGATTTCCTTACTGACAGGGAAGCGGCGTCCGGTCTCTGGGCAAACAAGGGCACCCTCTTCAAGGTGGAGCTGAAGGAGGGTGTGGTGGAACTTCTTCAGGAACTCTTCCGAGTCCAGCATCGGTGACTCGGCTTCATTTGGGAGCTCCGTATAGCCCATGGATCGAGCAGCGTCGACAAGGGCCTTCCATTTGATCTTGGGGAACATGTTCTTCAGAAAATCTGCGTTGAAATTGACCTCCTTCTCCACTTTCAAGCGCAAAGGAAAACCGTTGGTCACTCCCTTGATCAGGAAATTACTGAAATACCACTAGGAACAGGTTTTTTCAACAGTTAGGCAAAAAACCTCGACACTTACTTCTGTTAGACTTTCGTTTGAAATTGTCACTAAAATGACTATTACGCCCCTAACAGATTTCATAACCTCACAACATCCCTTTAACTGCTCTTCAATCATGGTTAGTAAATTTTAAGTCCTATGGTTAATTTTTTTTTCTAACAACCAAGGTTAGATGCTTTTACCTTAAGTGTTTTTGAATCTTAACCATAGTTAAAGGTAGTTAAAAGGGAACACATTAATTTTTTTTAAAATCTAAAAAGCAAGGTTAATGAATCTTAATCACAGTTTAAGGAAGTTAAAAGAAGACACACTAATCACAGATAAAGGAGGTTAAAAAGAGGACACATTAATTTTTTTTCTAAAAACCAAGGTTAGTTTCTTTAACCCCAAGGGTTAGTGAAACTTAACCACAATTAAAGGGAGTTAAAAGGGGACACGTTAATTTTAAAATGTTTTTTCTAAAAACCAAGGTTAGATGCTTTAACCCTAAGGTTAGTGAATCTTAACCACATGTAACGGGAATTAAAAGAGATATTCAAATTTTTTTCTAAAAATTAAGGTTAAATGATTTAACCCTAAGAATTACTGAACCTTAACCACAATTAAAGAGAGATAAAAGGGGACACGTTAATTAATTAATTTTTTTTCTTAAAACTAAGGGTAGATGCTATAACTGTAAGGGTTAGTGAATCTTAACCATAATTGAAAGAGTTAAAATGAGACAAATTAACCATAGGGATTAAAACTTGTTAACCATAATTCAAGGACAGTTAAAAAGGGCTTTATGAGATTATGAAATATCTTAACGGTATAATAGTTATTTTACTAACAATTACAAATGAAAGTCAGACGGAACCAAGGGTTGTGGTTGTTTGTGTATCTATTGCAAAACCATGAGTTAATTTGCTAAATGTTTAACAGTGCATTTACAAACTAGGAAACCTAAACCTAAGCGTGATCTTTAAATCCCAACCGGGTCTCGGTTTTTTATGTGGTTTCTTTTAACATGTGTATTTCAAACATAAATTAAGTATGAGATTGGTGTCAAGGTATTCGGATGTTTGCCTGTTTCGGGCACCGGGGAGTCCTATTTCTTTCATTTGTAAAAACAGTAAAGCCTAAATCAAAGTGTGCGCTTCAAATCCTAACCGGAACCTGATTTTTTATGCGGTTTTTCTAATACGTGTATTTCAATATAACCTCAGTGTGAGAAATGGTTTCAAGGTATTCCGAGCCCGTTTGCCTGTTTTGGGCACCGAGGAGCCTCATTTCCTCCATTTGGAAAAATAAGTAAAGCCTAAACCTAAAAATGATGTCTTTGAAAAAAACATAGGCTATTATTAGATGTGGTGGTGGGCTCAATACCCTAAAAAGCTAACATTGACACTAACCAAGATAAATTACGTCTTTGAAAAAAACAAGTTCCCTACAGTGAGGGTTACCACTTGGCATAGGGCGAACACCAATTATGCTGTGCCACATAGGCTATTAATAAGAAGAGGGGTAGTATATGGTGTAATGAGACTCCTTAGGATCATGTATTTACATTAAATTGTGGGGGGTCACTGACTCATCGAACCCAACCACTTATGGTAGGTCATAGGTGATGTTTGGAGGGGCATCACCCGCATAACAAAAAAATGCCCATTTTCTCTCTTTCATATATTTTTTGGGGATTTTACTTGGAAAAAACATGTTCCATACTAATGACTCACATAACCATATATGGTTTCAATGCACGAGATCTTATAACATTTATCCAATGCAATATCTCTACTAATATAGAGGATTTTTCTGTTCAAAACGATTGATTTTTGTATTAATTCCAAAAAATGATTTTTTGTCTTCTATCAATTTATTACCCTTGAGGATGTAGACTATATTTTTAATTCCAAAATTACTCTTATCATAATCGTGTATATAAGACAAAATTTTTGAATGTGTACTTAATTCTCATACTACCACTTACTCATTTATATTAGACTTGAAATTCACTATTCCCTAATTGTGGTTTAAATTCACTCACCCCTAAGGTTCACCCACTTATCCTTGATTTTTAGGGAAAAAAAATTAACCAATTAGAAAATTTTAACTAGGGTTTAAAAAGAATTAATAGTATTTTTCTAAAAACCAACGATAAGTAGGTGAATGCTAGGGGTGGGTGAAATCTAGGGGTAGATGAATCTTACCCACAGTTAAGGGGTGTCAAAAGAGATACATGGAACCCCTAGGGTTCACCCATTATTCTTGGTTTTTAGAAAAAAATTTTTAACCCGGGTTAAAATTCACTAACTCCAATGGTTAATTTTTTTTAATAAAAACAAGGATAGGTGGGTGAATCTTAACCATAGTTAAGGGGTGTCAAAAGAGACTCATAGAAACCTCAAGGGCGTAACCTGAATCCAGTTGGGGTTAAGATTCACACACCCCTAAAGTTCATCCACTTATCCTTGCTTTTTAGAAAAAAAGTTATTTTTTTAAACCCCGATTAAAATTCAATAACTCTTAGGGTTAAATTTTTTTCATATTTTTTTTTCTTAAAAAAACAAAGGACAAGTGGGTGGATTTAGGGATGGGTGACTCTTAACCACAATTAAGGAGTGTTAAAAGGGACACATGGTGACCTTATTGGCATAACCGGACTCCTCGCTCTCTTGGCAAAAGGCTCCGAAAGAAGAACGCCTCGCCAAGGCTCCGCCTGCCCCCTTTTTTTGCTATACCTAAAATGTCCCTAAAGCTTTTTGAGTCTTAAAATGTGTCTCTGTCATATTTCTATAACCAATGTGTTTCTTACAATTTTTTTTATAGGCAATATCCAAAATGTCCCTCAAGTTTCTATACAAAAAATATTCCTTAATTTTTTTTGCAAATGCCCTCACTAGGGTCCCTCTCTCTCACGTGCATTGCACGTGCTGCTCACTAGCAGAGGTGGAGCCAAGGGGGGGCCTGGGGGCACGTGCCCCCCTTAAACTTTTTTTTTAAAAAGTTCTTTTTATGTATAGTTATGTTTAGCATGGGCATGGAGTGGATGGAGATCCATTCACAGCCAATTGCAATTGAACTTGGTGAGAGTTCATCACCTACATGCCAACACGTGTCCCTTTTAACCCCTATTAACTATGGTTAAGATTCACTAACCTTTGGGGTTCAACGATATAACTTTAGTTTTTTTTTCTAAATATTGTAAAAAATATTAACCTTATGGGTTAAAAATTCAGAACTAGAGTTTAATATTTTATAAAAACTAAGGTTATATTGTTGAATTCCAAGGGTTAGTAAATCTTAACCACAATTAATAGGGGTTAAAAGGGGCATGTGTTGGCTAATGGGTGTGATTGAACTCTCCCTGAGTTCAATCGCAATTGATTGTGATTCCATCTCAGGTGGGTGCCCCTCAGGTTTTTTGTTAAAAACAAAAGTTTACTAAGGATTTAGAATCCTTATAAGTTTTAACCGGACTCCTTAGAGCCGGTTACAATCCATAGGCCAACACATGTCCTTTTTAATACCTATTGATTGTGATTAAGATTGACTAACAGTTAGGGTTTTACCACCTAACCTTGGTTTCTAGAAGGAAAAAATCAACTCTAAAGATTAAAGTTGTTAACTAGAGTTAAAGACTTTTGTGTTGTAACCGAACTCTTAGGATTTTGGTTATAAGATTAGTCATGGGGCAGCTGTTTTTATGGAATTTTGAAAAAAAATTATCTTTTAATAATTATTTTTAAATATTTAATAGGGCTTAGTCATTGGACAATAAGGCAACTGCTCCTTAAACTTTTCAAAAAAAAAAAAATTATGTTATTTAATAGGGCATAGTTATAGGGCAAGGGAACAACTGCTCCCGTAAACAAGGAGAAACAATACCTATAGGATATGTGCACAATGACTCATAAACCTAGTCATCATAAAAAAATTTGGGGGCTCCACCCCCGAACCCCCCATCCCTTAAACCAAATGTGCCCCCCTACAACAAATTCCTAGCTCCACCCCTGCCCACTAGTATATATAATACCTTTTTTCTTCTTGATAATAATTCATAATCTATATCTTGTTGGCTATAGAAGTATAAACTCAAATTGTCCCTACCTAAATCTAAAGAAAAAGCTAACAAAGAGGTGATTAGATAAACATGCATTGCTAGTATTTTCCCTACTCAATAACAGACCTTTTTGACTTTTCGTAAAGTAGAAAAGTTACCAAGAGAACCCCTTTCTCTAACTTTTGCAAAGTCATTTTAGTTCAATCAATAACAGAAACGCGGGCTATTTTACTGATGTGTGCGTGTGTGAAAGAGAAAAGCAAATTCAAAGTCATACTTGATACCTTTGATCTTTGTTGAATGCTTGTTTGAGTCTGTCGTTTGCTTGTTGAGTCGAACCAAATGGACCAAAAGACAGGTCTCTATGAACCTAAAAGAAATGTCTTAAATGGGCTTGAAAACAGTGCCACTAATGAGCCTGATAGGGCCCTATGGCCAAGAATGTCACCCTCAATGGGCCTAGTATATTGGTCTCTATGGACCGGAGAGCATGGCCTCTATGGACCTAGATAGACCTTGTGGGCCTTTAAAAATAGCCTCGGTGGGCTAACAAAGAGAGCCTTTGGGCTGGAAAATGAGTCTTCATGGACAAAACAAAAACATTGGTACATATGTGTAGGAGATACACAATATCAAAGTTCAAGACAAAGAAGAAAAAAAAACATGATTTGTTCTTTCTTTTTTTCCCTAAAGACAAGTGCTCTTCTTCTTTACCAACAAGGAGTTTACCCAACAGGCCAAAGCAAGGTTTCTATCATGACATCAAGCTGATTGATCTCAGTGTGCCGAAGCAAAGATCATGGTATGGACGCACAAATCAGTCCTTGGAGAAGCCTATATCTCTCTCAATCTCAGCTTGACGATAATTTTCAGAACTTTTCTGAAAGGCGTTAGCAAGGATCAAAGAAAGGAGAGCCGTAAGGTGTTATGGATGCCAAGGTACAGGAATGAATGTCACAATTACTTGACAGGTTGGTCCCGTCATGGGATGGGAAGCACTACAATAGATGCTGGTATTGGTGCTGTTTGAAAGTAGGATAACAAGAAAGATTGAGAAGGAACTTCAATTAAAAAAAAAAAAGGCTGAAAATAGACAGCGGATCACCCGCTCTAATTCCATAAAGAAGAATGATTTTATTGATAGACTGGATTATTTATAATAACCCTAAATAAGATTTATATAGAGATAACAAGATAAGCATTATAGAAAGCAAATCAACTTAATCTAATCATACCTAATCAAATCCATTTTATCTTAGATTGATGCTAATCAAAAAGGGGCAACAACCCCAAACCCATCCAAACTTCACCTCCAAACCATCAATTAACAAAACAAATTTTTTTAAAAAAACTTCAATTTCAGAACATTAAACACATAAAACCCAATTAACAAACCAAATTTAAAAAAAAATTCTTCAATTTCACAAAAAGAGAGAGAGAGAGAGAGAGAGGGAGGGGTTACAGGCGGCAGAGGGGCAGCGGTGGCAAAGGCAACGAGAGAGGAGTTACCAGAGGCAGGGGAAGTTAGTTTCTAGGGGTTACCGGCGGTAGAGGCAGCGAGAGATAGAGAGGAGATGGCGGGAGATTGCGTCGGAGGTGACCAAAGAGGGTGACCGGAGAGGGTGACACAGAGAGGTGCAGAGGAGAGGGGAGAGAGAGCAAAGGGGAGAGAGGAGCAGAGATGGCACAGAGGAAGATGGAGATGGGGCCCTAAATTAAGATTTTTAGCAGTGGTTTTTAATAAACCGCCACACTAATAAATTTTTCAGAGGCGGTTTTTATTAAATCGCCTCTAATATAGTGGCAGAAATGGTTTTTGATGGCGGTTTTGCAAACATCATCGCTACTATTGAGGCATGGATGGTTAATTTTTGATGACGGTTTATTAAAATCACCGCTAATATGGGGGGCAGGAAATACTAAATTACTGGAGGGAAGCTTTTTTTGCAATGATCAAACTAAAACTGCCTCTAAATAAGGGCTTCGGATTGTCTCTGGCAAAGCCAGAAAGGGCTCTCGGGGTTCCATACATTGTGTGACTGCGAGAGCTGGCTTAAAAATGGGCAGAAGTCATTTATTTTCTCCCCATGATTTTTGACTTCTCCCCATTTGATATCTCTTCCCCTTATTCTCACACACTTATCTCCACATGTCTGTTTGTGAGTGTAGAAGTCAAAATTATGGGCCCCATGATTTTGACTTCTCCACCACTTGTCTTCTATTCTATGGAACTCCGAGACAAGCCCTTTCTGGCTTAGCCGGAGGCAAGCCAAGGCCCTAAATAAGTGGTAGGAATAGTTTTCGACTGAGGGTTTGTGTAAACTGCCACCAAATAAGTGACAGAAACGGTTTTAAGTGGCGGTTTCATAAAAACAACCTTTAATATAGTGCCTGGAACTGTTAGGTGCACTGATTTTATAAAACTGCCTCAATATATATGTTTCAAAGGTGGTTTTATACAACCGCTGCTAAAACTTCACTACTAAAGGACCTTAATTTTGTAGTGTCCACTCCTTGACTTACCTTGGTGTTCGTTGGGAAATTCTGAGTGCTCAGTGCAGACACCCTAAGGGTCTTAGTCCTTGTCTCAAAGGGAATGGGACACCCTCCAATACCCAAAAGGAGAAAATAGAATACTACCCAAGAGAAGTGCCACTGTTATGGATAATAAATAAAAATGTGCTAGCTACTGTTAGAAGCTTTTGCCTGTGCAATTTCAACTAGTTATAAAATAATTACATGAGGAGAAATAATTTTGAGACTGTGGAGGTCGAAACTGTCCCGACAACGCACAAAATCAAAAAGTATTTAAAAAGAAAAAATATAACACTTTGGATTCCATGCGTGGCCGGGACAGTCTCAGTCCTACACGGTCTCAGAAGCACAAAAGCATATCCCATTTATAAAACAAAGGCGTGGTTTTTTTCCTACCCTTGGTCAATCTGGAAAAGTGAAAACTCCTTACCCAGTTGGAAAGTGCAACCACTTTATTATTTCACTCAAGCAGAAGCCTTTATTTCCTTTCCTCGTTTGGGAAGAGTTACAAAACATTTAAAGATGATCAAGACTTAGTGAAAATTTATTACAAGCAACATCTATGTGGATCCCAATACCGAAGAAACTTTCTTTATTCTTGACGGAAAAAGTACATTATATGACGACGTGAATAGACAAGAGCAGATGAAGATGGAAAACCAAAGACACGTACAGCTGAGTTACAAGTTGTCCCCAAGAGAAAGTGGAGGTCATTAATTGACAAGGAACAAAGGGGCCGGGACTTATTGAAATTCAAGTGTAGCTAGCTTAACTAGGAACCAAGCTTGGATCTGATGTCACTAATGACCTTCTCATCAATCTGGAAGGCCTTAGTCAAGACATCATTTGGGATAGAAGGCGTCGAAAGAAAGAGAGTGGGCGGAAGGAGCACAATCCCAGGATTCTGGCTATTGAAAGCCGCTAGAAAAAGGGCCTTCCCTTTTCCGACATTGAGTTGGAAGTGCACGAGTCCCCTGGGGATCACAAACATCTCTCCGGCCTTCAAGACCTTGGAGTGCAAAACATTACCGGTGGTTACAAACCCAGCTAGCAGCTTCCCCTCGATGACCACACTAGTCTCAGAGGCACGAGGGTGTATGTGAGGCGGGTTGAGTCCACCAGGGGCAAAATCAACACGGTTGATCGAAAGACCGAGGGTGTTCAGCCCAGGGAAAGCACGGGCATCAGCTGAAGTCACGTTCGTCCCAAAGACATTTGTGGTGTTGCCCTCTTTGCTCAGGCCATTAAAGAAGAAGTCATCTGACTTCACTTTAGGGAGAGGTTTGCAGGGGAAGCCATTCACGGATATGGAGGCATTCAGGTCTGCGACACAAAAGTCTTGTAGAGGATCAGGGTCAGCACGACAAGCTGAGGGGAGAAGTACTATCAGGATGAGGATCGTGACGAATGGTGGCCTTGATAAAGTGATCATGGTAGCCATTGCCTTAATTCTCAAGGCTGGTATGCGGTTCTATTACTAATTTGTGGTTTCAGTGCTAGAAGATGGTGTTTATTTATATACGTGTAACTGTACACAATAGCAGCCATGCATGCATGTTTGTTTATCCATATTAAATTAGGAAACGAATCGCCTGTGCCCCATCCATGGGTTCTTCCCTCTGGTCATGGGTGTTGAAAGGTCAAGATGAAATGGTTTTATGGATGAAACAGTTGTAACCACCTCTTAGAGAAATCCTAGCCTTCAAAACACTGAGAAGAACCCAGTGAAGAACACAGATGATAAGCTTCCCACCGAGACTGTGCCGCCGAGCGGGATTTCTGGTGGGTCTCATCTTTGCATGGTGGGACATGTTCCTGAAGCCATTTCTTTGGACCAAAGACAAGTTTTACGCGTGCAACTAAAGGGAGGAGGTAATTTTAGAATTTTGAGCATTGATTTGCCTTTACTGTCAAGAAATTCATCTTATCTCATCAATAGAAATTTATTATTATTAAAACCAGAAGGATGAGATTTTATTGAAGTACAGAAGGGAGAGGAGAAAAATCTTGGTATGGTTAAGGAACTAACTCCTAAGGTTTCATTTCACTACCGAGTAATTTGTGAGGATGTATTAACAATGGGACGATAATCTTCTCCAGTTGTAACCGGTTTTGCCAAAACAGGTTACACCCCTGAGGTGGCCACATGTCCCTTTGACACATTTTAACTGTGGTTAAGATTCACTCACTCCTAGGGTTCATTCACCTGTCATTGGTTTTTAGAAAAAATAATAAAATAATTTATTAACCGTGGTTAAAATTCATTACCTCCTGCGTTAAATTTTTTAAAATATTTTTTTCTAAAAAACAAAGATAGGTGAGTGAACCCTAGGGGTAAGTGAATCTTAACGACAATTAAAAGGTGTAAAAAAGAACAGGTGGCCACCTCGGGAGTGTAACCCGTTTTGGCAAAAACCGGTTTCATGAGAAGATTACGAGTCATTAACAATCTAGCACGACTCCGAGTTGTGTGTGCAAATGGGCACACAGATGTTGTGTGGCTCCACTAATACTAGATAGAGCATGTTAGTAAAAATATAAGCTGGGTTGCGCAAATTTGTTTTGAGTGTTTTTACCAATATACCCATTCTGTGCGCCAACTTGCACACAACATGGTCTCATGTAACATTTAATTATTAAAGAAATGATGTGACAATTTGGTAGGATTGCCCACATCTTCTAAGTGAGAGGTGACATTTCATGCGAAATATGGAGAACTATAATTCTCACTAGGTGGGGTTGGGTAGACGATCATCTTCAAACATGATCATATCCTTGGGGAAAGGATGCCAATAACCGTCCAACAATGACAATTATTGGGTGCCTAAAGTTATGGATTGGTTAAATATCATATAATTCCAAGAGGATGGAATCCAAGGGGACCTAATCTTCGTTGTAACCGGTTTTGCCATAACCGGTTACACCACTGAGGTGGCCACATGTAGAGACCCAAATTTTTTTTTTTTTTAAAATCTTTAATCCTATTAATAGGGGTATATTGGTCTTTTAACTGGTTTTGTGCATGTTTTAATCTTGTCCAAGCGGTTTGGAGAGTCTAAAGCGTCCAAGCTTCTAGAAATGGAAAAACAGAGCAGACGATCGATTGCCTAGAGTAGACGATCGATCACCCCTGGATCAAAAACCTGGGCAACTCTCTGTTTTGGGGACGATCGATCGCACCTATACGACAATCGATCGCTTGACGCCACAGAATTTGGGCTAGCTTCTGTTTGGGTAACGATCGATCGCACTTGATTGACGATCAATCGTCCTGAGGGTTGACGATCAATCGCAAGTCACGTTTCAGCTTTTTTTATAATAAAAAAAAGTCGTGTAAAATCAGGGTTTTAACCCCCTAGGCTATAAATAATAGTTCTATTTTGAGGGTTTTAACTTTCCTAAACATAATTGGTAAAAAGGGGAGAGAAAACCTAGAGTTCTTCAAGAGAGATTGTTTGGAGAGGAAGGAGATTCTTGGAGGAGGGAGAGTTGAAGCTTGGAGATTACCCCAAAGCTTCCTTAGAGTCTTCTCCAGCGTTTTGGATCCAAGGGTGTCATGCCCCAAAATACTTCTTACGAGTTAGGATACTTTGCCGACGTGACTTATCCTTCAAACCATCTTGCAAGAGTATACAAGGCATGCCAAATAGTGACCCGAAAAATTTCTTTCAAATAAATGTACTTCCAAGTGTTAATATAAACAAATGACTGAATAAAATACAATAATCACAAAGGGTATAAAAACTTGAGTTACCAACTCAAGGGATAGAGATATCCCAAAAAATAAACACCCAAAATACATGTCTCTCTCACTCAACCCAACCATTGGTCACATGCCAAGACTCCTAACATCCAGATGATAATCCCGAGCAAGTCTCTTACTCTCCATGAACCGCCTTGACCCATGGACCCGGAGCATATGTGTCGAACTATGAACCTACCGACATCAATATGTACGGCTGAGTATGAAATACTCAGCAAGTACAAGCAACTAGCGAACAATAGTAATAACAATAATAAATCATGCATGGTACAGTTCATTATCATATAAATATAATCAGAGTGCGGAAGCAAGAACAAATTAACAAATATAACTCTTGATCATCATTTTAAAATTCATGCCTTAGGTTCATGCTTTAACTAAAACATATATCAATTATCTTGTGAGTCTTGTAATTTTCTTTTACATCTGATACTTCTTGTGGGTTCCTTACATGTCTTATGAGGTTCTTTAGTTCACTTATCTTATTTGGCTAGTACCCGAACTATGAAATAGACGGACATACTAGCGGCTTGTTATTCTTGCTTGTCTTGTTTGACTAGTACCCGAACTATGAAAGTGACGATCATACTAGCTTCTTGTCTTGCTTAAATAATGCCCAGACTATAATGGAACGGAACACATTAGCCTCATGTCATGTCTTAACTAGTGCCCGGACTATAGTGGAATGGAACACACTAGTATTCTTGTACTTACTTGCATGGGAAGAGATGATAATGCTCGTACCTGGTCTTAGTACATTATCACTCTTCCATATTTCTTTATTCTTGCTTGGAGACAGATACCAGTACCCGTACCTAGTCTTAGTATACTAGTATCCTCTTATACTTATTGGAAATAGATGTTAATGCCCATACCTGATCTTAGTACATTAACACCCTTTCATGCTTGTCTTGAAAACATACACTAGTGCCCGTACCTGGTCTTAGTACACTAGCATACTTTCATATTATTCATGTCTTGGAGACAGATACTAGTGCCCATACCTGGTCTTAGTACACTAGTATCCTTTCATGTTTTACATTTCTTAATTCTTTTCTTGGCTTATTCTTGTCTTGTTTTCTTGTGAGCCAGGTATGACATATCCTAGGATATGCCCTACCCTTGACAGGCCCGATGTCCGGCTTTGTCATGCTTGTGTTAATCACTTGTTCTGTTTTTAGTTGTTCTTCATACACTTTATCATTCGTATCGTTAATCACATGTCGTATTCTTGTTATTTCTTACATGTGTAATTACACTTTGAAAAGCTCGGTTCATGCATATATGTGTGTGTGTGTTGCAATTCGTGGTACTTATGACGACATGAATGGGTAAAAGATAACATTTCTATTCTTTCCATAATCATGTGGGAATTTAAACAAACATGTGGAGCATTAGATTTAAAAATATCATTTAGAAAACACTACACAATTCAAGCTTTCATAATCTTCATTAAATCCATTTAGTTCCCATTCATGCATTTCATCAAGCACTTAATGTGCAACCTCTATAAAATCATATTATTCATGTTTTTATGTTCGTACATTTCACCAAACATCAAGAGTTCGAGTATTATGCGTACATTGCCCTTCCACCATTTTCATCACACACATTCATTCAACATTTCATTATTCTTGTGAAATTTTAGGGAAATCCTTGGTTTAAGATAATACTTGGAATCTAGAAGCTCAAATCATCATCATTTAAAAGAAAACCTAGGTTATTACTAAGATCAACTAGAAAGGGTGTACTAACCTTGAAGATCAACACGTGATCTTGAAGAAAACCCTTTATCTGGGAACCCCACTTGATTAGGGGAGGTCCTACTTGAAGAAGATGCTCCAAGCTTGAAAGGGGAGATCCAACCTTGATCTTGTATCTCCAACATCTTCAATCCACAAATCCCACCTTGGCTTCTACGATCGATCGTAACATATCTACGATCGATCGTAATCTGCTACGATCGCTCATAGTTTCCTACGATTGATCGTAAACGTTATAAAGAGTTTTGACCATTTCTGAAATTCTACGATCGATCATAGATTTTCTACGATCAATCATAACCTATGTTCGTTCGTAGGGTCTATACGATCGCTCGTAATCTTGACAGAAAATTTCCAGATTTTTCCTCTTTGGTATTTCGGCCATAACTTTTGACTCGTTCGTCGGATTTTGACGATTCAACTTGCTTTGGACTCGTCATTTGAAGGGGAAAAAGTCTGGTATTTTAGAATCTTCTAATTCTCCTTCATTCATGGATCAAATTACCCCTAAAGTTGACTGGTCTGGAATTGGGTTTCACCAGCCCGGGTTTCAACATATCCGACTTAGGAAATCCTACTTTTTAACACTTAGAGTACTTTATGTTTCCCTTTTGACTCCCATGAACTTTCCTTAATACTTAATTAAGACTACCCAAACTTTCTAATTTCTCATTTCATAGAAATAGAAGATTACAAAGGCTTATAGCCTTGGCACGAGTTCCAATACATGGACAAAAGTTTCGGGGTGCTACATTCTCCCCCCTTATAGGAATTTCATCCTCGAAATTAGGACTATGATACAATTAGTAGGGATACTTATCCCACACTTGTTCCTCCAAGAATATTCCCAAAACACTAAAGGAGAAGCCTTTAGCAATTGCATTAGCTTAATGGTGAGATGCTTAACATTCACACAAATCAATTTTTTTTTCTTCAACTATGCAAAATATCATAAAACATAACCAACACGTTTATACACATAGGCAACATACTGAAACACAACATTACATCATCCTTTACAAACCAAAATTTCTATTCTCTCAGCATTCATGCAACGTCATTAGGTGCCTGAGCACCTTGCTTTGAGATAGCAAAAACTTGGCCATCATTAGCCTGACGTGGAGGCTGCATGGGGTGTTAGGGCCTCTAAGCTTGAAAGGACTCCTGTTGCATAGGCAGTCAATTTGGGAGTCTAGTTCCCTGGGTTTGAGCGCGTGGCCGACAGCTTGGACAATTTCTAATCCAGTGTCCTGTGTCACCACAATGGTAACATGCTCCTGTAAGAGCTCGACAATCCCTAGCCAAATGTTTCCTCTTACAGTAACTGTAGAACTCGAATGTAGATGTAGAAGGTACTGGTGGCCCCTGTTGAGTGACTTGCGTAGTAGTGAGGCAAGGAGCCTGGGGTGTAATAGGAGGACTCTACACCTGCGTATGTCTTGGGGACTGGTATGGAGTCATTCTGGCCTTCCTCTTGAGCTGCATTGAGCCACTGGTGTGAGCACGGATTTCGGTCCCCACCCATAAGGCGTTGCTTGGTGATGTGGTTGATCGATTGATGTTATGTTTAGAGTCGCCACTTATTTATTCGGTAGGGATAAGTCCCAGGTAATGGATAAGGTCTTGGTCTGCTTAGAGTTCTAGATAAGAGGTTCGGTTAAGCCCAGGGAAGGTGTTGGCACCCTGGCACTTCTGTTTTGCAATGGTTCCCTACTTACTAGGTTTAAGCCAATTTAATATCGATAGTTAGTCAAATACCTTAAGTTTAGTTTATACGAACTCAAGAAAAAAAAAGCTAAACTAGGGTCAAACCCGAGTTGGGTTGCTTACGTACTCACATTGGGGTGAGATCAGATTGAGCGTAGTTCTGGCACATGAGCCCATGCCGAGGCTAGGGGGAGTGTTGTGTGTGCACCAAGGGTGACTTAGGGTCTAACAGGGAGGCTAAGGATAGTTGATCGGGTTGGTCAAGTGCTTGGTTTTGTTGATTGGGCCTGGTAGGCCTATGGGTAGTCCGGTAGACTAAGGTTTGGGCCTGGTAGGTCAAGGGGTAAGCCCGGAGGCTAGGGTCTGGCCCGGTAGGCTTAGGGATGGGCCCAGTAGGCCGGTTTAGGCCCGGTAGGCCACGTGTAAGCCCGGTAGGCCGAGATGGATTTAACTGAGGTTAATTTCGCTAACAGGGGTTGGGCATGGTCTAAGATATGTTTATGGTCCTTAAGCATGATTTGAGCATTTTTAGGGATTTTCCCCAAATTCTCACAGTTTAAATGGGCAACCATGGTTAAAACATGGGTTTAGGCATGGTTAGTCTGGATAACCAAGGTTAAGCACTCTACAAAGTTAAATTTGGGATTAGAATGCTCTTAGAGATTTTCCATGATTTTTGGAATTTTAAGCAAGGCTTAAATGGGCTTAACCATGGTTAAACCAAGTGTTAACCATGGTTAAGCTTATTTAACTGTGTTTAGGCATGAGCACAGTCCAAAAATGCCATTTTCCAAGATTTTAGCATATTTTGGATTTTTAAGGATTTTTGAAAAATTTTCCAAGAAGTTTGGTGAATTAACCATGGTTGAGTTAACCATGATTAAGGCACGGGATAGGCTGGACATGCTCAGTGTGACCCCAAGGGTCATGACAAGTCAGTAGGATGGCCCTCATAGGCTGTGGGCTCACTGCAAAGCCCAAAAACTCAAAAATCCACACTGTCGGCAGATGGATTGCCGACGGTTTGGGGCTATTTTTACCAAAATTTGGAGCCTTGTAACTCTGATTAGGAGGGGATTTAGGGGGTCTATGACCTACGTTTTTTAAGCCCAGGATGAGAGGAGTGTCTTGGGCCTGCTGTGGGCCCTAGGGGAGGCTGTATGTGGGCCTGGTGTGGGCCCAAAGTCAGCTCACATGAAATATCAGAATGTCGGTAATAGGATTACCGACATTCTGGCAGCTTTTTAAAAACAAGCTTCTTAAGCTCGGTTAAAGTGATGGGTGAGGTCTGCAAAGCCTAGGTTAGATGCACAAGGGGGTCAGGGTGTTAACCCATGCCCTGGATGGGACCAGGGTGGCACCAGGTGGGGTCCACAAGCACTGCAAAGGAAAGCTCACTAGGTGTCAGTACTAAGATTACCGACACCCTGTGATTTTCTCAAAACTTGAAAATTACCCTACGGGCTGCTGTCAGGAGTGTACCAGGGGTTCCCTCATGAATTGAGGACCCCTAGAAGCCTTAGGATAGCTTGAGATGATATTATACCTGTAGGGGAGTTCCCAATACCATGAATATGGTGGGAGAGGCCCCCCACTGTGGGTATGCCAGCAATACCGAGAAGAAGGTCCCCTGGAGTGGACCAGGGGGAAGCCCTACCTTGCTACTACACGTCTGGCCGAGGTGAGGAATGTTGAAGAGGGTGTAAAGCCTAACGATGGTGCTGTGACGGTGCTGCAGGTGGTGGAGCACGGCGAGGATTGAACATGGGGCTGCTAGGAGCTACCAGAGTCTGCTGGAAGGGCTAGGTAGGGACTGAAAGCCTTGAAATGGACAGGGGTTCGATTGTGGGGCTTTTCAGATGGTTTGGAAGGAGGTGGGGCACTGCCATTTATAGGGGAGTCCCATGGTGACACCCTTGACAATAGTAACAAGCTTGGTAGGGCGACAGTGGGCAGAGATGTCGCCTGAGGTCGGAGTGGGGGTGCTGCACACATGCCTGAACCGGTAGGGGAGCAGGTGAGCTGCTGGAAGTGAAAACCAGGGATGTCGGCAATCTGATTACTGATATCCCTAAGCTTGTGCAATTTAAGGATGTCGGTAATTCAATTGGCGACATCCTTGGGTTTTGCCCACTGGGCCTGGCCCATGGCAAGCACGTGGTACTGGAGGTTGGTTTTTGAATTTTGTTGGGCCTGGGCTTGGGCCCAAGCCGAAAGCTTGGCTTCCTATGGCTTTTAGGCTTTAGGGCTTAGGCTCTAGGGGCTTAGGGCTTTTACTAGGGCTATGTAGGGCTTGATCCTAGATTTGGGTCCTAGGGTTAGACTAGGGTTTACCTAGGGTTAGGGTTTAAACTAGGGTTAAGACTTAGGGTTTGCTAGGGTTTTGCCAAATGTTTGTTAGGGCTTTACCTAAGGTTAAAGGGGACTCAGGTGGGGATTGCCATGGTTACGAGACTTAACCATGGTTAGTTAGTATACAAAAATTGGGTGCTTACAACTGCCCCTCTTTTCTCGGAGAATGTCGAGATTGGCGATTTGAATGACAAAGACTGAAATCATCCAAATTTTACACCTAGATTGGGTTTGGGGAAATACAACAGGGTGTGTGCTGTGCACGTGGTGAGTGTCTGTGAAGTGATCAGGACCACTGCTAGGGGAAAGAGAGCAGCTGGGGAATAATATAGATGCAGAGATGGCGAGACCCGGAGCCGTTTAGCCGAGGGGGCTTGATCAAAACGGTATCTCCTAGAGCGGATTAACCGGATCGGTCAAATGACACATGAGATGTTAGGACACATTGGGTGTCAGAACACACGGGGTGTTCAAGGGACACATGGGGTGTTAGAAAACATGGGGTGTTAAAAAGGGACATGTTGGCGGTAATGCTATTTTTTGATGAGGTCGTCACGGAGCACACAGGATATCTGTTACACACGGGGGTGTCACAAAAGGAGACATGCAGGAGGTGAGGCTGTGGTGCGACGAGGTCGTCACGGAGTACAGAGGATGTTTAGGACACGTAGGGATGTCATAAAAGGAGACATGTAGGAGGTGAGGTTGCGGTGTGACGAGGTTGTCACGGAGCACACATGATGTCTAGGACACACGGGGGTGTCACAAGGGGGGACATGCAGTAGGTAATGCTGTTTTTGTGGCAAGGCTATCACGGAGCACACCGGATGTGTAGGAAACACGGGAGTGTCACAAGATGAGACATGCAGAAGGTAATGTTGTTTTTGTGGCGAGGCTGCCACGGAGCACACAGGATATCTAGGATACACAGGGGTGTCATAAGGGGAGACATGCAGTAGGTAATGTCGTTTTATGACGAGGTTGTCACGGAGCACACATGATGTTTAGGACACACAGGGGTGTCTCAAGGGTTAAGGCATAATGCCGGATTGATATTGGAATTTGCCCAAGAAGGACTAGATTCTAATTATGCTGTTATGCAGGGATGAAGACGGCGATGCTTTTCCATGACTCTGTGGCGATTCGTAATTGACGGGGATGCGTGGCGTCAGCTTCCTCTATTTGCTGGCCGGGGATGCTTGGTGTAGGTTGGTACAAACGGTTTTTGGTACCCAAAGTTTTTTTTGAAAACCTTTTAGAAAAAGTGTTTAAGACTTTTGAAAAGATTTTAGTTTTGATAGTAAAAATGTTATAGTTAGCTTTTAGTTGTGCTAATCAATCGCCTGATCAAGGCTTAAAGAGGTTTGTGAACCGTCTTTCACTCTCAGAGAGAGGAGTATGATTCAGAGCAAGACGCTGCTGGGGATTGACAACATGTCCAAGCGCTGTTGCAGGCTTTGGATGAGGAGAAGCTTTTTGATGGGCTTTATAAGCTTCTGGACCCTTGCTGGGAAAGAGTAAGGTTGTGAGCCAAAGGGCTTCTGCTGGGGATCCACTAGGGGTTGGAGATTGTTTGCCGTCGAGGCTCTTGTTGGAGAATGAGTCCCTGCGGTGGACTACTATCGAGGAATTTGGGTATTTTCAGTTTGCTGGGGATTTCCCACTGTTTGCCTGTATGCTAGGGAGATGCTTTCCGAAGGATCCTCTGTCGAGGAATTCTTGGGAGTTAAACATCTGTTGGGGGATATTCCCTGTTGGAGTATCGGTGGGGATACTGGTCTGCTGAGAGAGACTGATTGCTGGGGATAATTGGAGGATCCGGTAAGCCTGATTACTGCCGGATGCTGTTACCAAACTGATTTTTAGCTTTTTCTCCCTTTTTTACCCTTGGAATGACCAAGTCATAGGGTTCGCATAATTTTTGTGCGATGAGGTTGTTGCCAGTTTTCTTTATGCTTGCGAAACTGATTGGTTTTTGTTCCTTTTTTACCCCTAGTTGCAAGATTAGTTCTGGGAGTCGCGTAATTTTTGCGCAATGAGGCCGTTTTCGGTTTTCAATCATGCTAGCGACTAGGTGAGCAAAACCATGATTTGCTGGGGAAAATAGGTCTTCTCCCGTCATTGCCCTGAATGACACTCCTTTGGGGAATAGGGGTGATATTTTCGTTGGGGAACGTAGATGTGATATTGCGCTTGCACTCGTAGTTTCTACAGGATCTAGAAGGACTTAGAGTGAGACAAAATGTAGGCCAGGGGACCGAATTTTGGGACACCCTGGGTTGTTGTTGATTTGTACTCCCTTTGAGGTTTTTTTTGGTCCACTAGGGAATGTCCTCTCTAGTAGAGGTTGACTTTTCAGGGAATTTTTCTCCATTTGAAGGAGATGTTGACTCTTTCGGGGAGAGTTTTGATTTTGCTGGGGACGGAGAAGATGTTCTTTTTGAGAGAAGTTGATTCTGTTGGGGAGGAAACCCGGAGAGGTTGTTCTCTGTTTGGGTGCCTTGGAAAATGTTTCAACTTTTATTTTGGGATTTCCTTTGATGGAAATCTTTATAAACTTCGTGTCAACTCTGTCGGGGAGGTTTGGGAGAGTTGGACTTTGTGGGGACAGATGTGTCTTTGTGGGGAGAGAGTGAGATAGTTGGACTCCTTCTGGGAAAAATTTGACTCTGTAGAGGAGTTGGGGAAAGATGATTTCTCTGGGGGAGAAAAGGTTTTGGGGGATGTTTTGATCCCTTTGGCGACCGCACTTGATTCGACAGGTTGCCTACTACCCTTTGCATGATCAGGTAATGACATAGTTCAAGTAAATGCCACTATTTGGCGAGGGAGGGTGTCCCTGAAATGATTTGTTGAAACAAAGGCTATTAGGCTCAAGAGGCTAACTAGCGGATTTCACTGATTTTTGTAAAAGGGTTTACAATATTGAGGATAAGGAATGTGCCAAAGATGGCCTCCTGTCATTTCCTGGAGAAGCTAAGAGTGTAAAAGCGCCTATCAGATCTACACCCTAAGCATAGTATCTCTTGATTTTGTAGTTGTTGATAGGCTCTGGGAGGTCTTTATCATCCATACGACTGAGTCGAAGGGCACCACCTGAGATTTTGTCTCGGAAGATGTATGGGCCTTCGTAGTTGGGAGTGAATTTGCCCCTCGGGTCAAAACGGTTTGGCAACACTTTCTGGAGAACTAGGTCACCAATTTCGATGCTGCGAGGCTTGACCTTCTTGTTGAATGCCCTAGCCATACGCCTCTGATAGGCCTGGGAGTGATTGATGGCTTTCAGTCGTCGCTCTTCAATTAGATTCAGCTGCTCATACCAGGTCTGTGCCCAATCTGCCTCTGAAAGTTTTGTTTCCATTAGCACCTGGAGTGATGGAATTTATACTTCAACTGGGAGCACTGCTTCTATGTCATAAGCCAGAGAAAATGGTGTTGCCCTAGTTGAGGTTCTAATGGACGTTTTGTAGGCCATGAGTGCGTATGGGAGCATCTCATGTCATGCAGAGTAATTGGTCGCCATCTTTTCAATGATTTTCTTCAGGTTTTTGTTGACTGCTTCCACTGCACCATTAGTCTGAGGCCTGTATGGCGTGGAGTTGTGATGCTATATTTTGAACTTCTGGAAGAGATCAATCATCCCCTTGTTGCATAAATTAAGAGCATTGTCTGTCACAATCTCGAATGGGACTCCGTACCGGCAGATATCCCTTTTCAAAAAGCGCTGAACTATAGAGGCTGTGACGTTAGCATAAGAGGCTACCTTGACCCATTTTGTAAAGTAATCGATTACAACCAGAATGAATCGATGTCCGTTTGATGCTTTCAGTGCTATGGCTCCGATGACGTCGATGCCCCAAGCTGAGAATGACCAAGGAGCAGTTAGGTTGTGGAGCCTTGTCGGCAGTGCATTGATCTTGTTAGCATAGATCTAGCACTGATGGCACTTCTGTACGTGCTTGCAACCGTCAGCTTACATTGTAGACCAGTAGTAGCCCAGCCTGAGAATTTTCATGGAGAGCATTAACCCGTTCATGTGTGGTCCGGAAGTTCCTCCGTGAACTTCTTCAACTACCTGTGCAGCTTCATGGGTATCGAGGCATCTAAGCTAGATCAGATTCGGCGATCTCTTGTAGTGACGGTAAATCTGTAATGGTTCTGGGACTCGTGGCTGAAGGTGATTCTTTTGAACTAAGTAATCAGCATATTGAGGTAGGCTAAGTACGGGACTAGCCAGGGTTCTTAGATGGTCTAAGATTCGTTTGCCTGACAGATTACCAGAGACGAGTCACCGTATACATCTATCTCTTCAATCCCGATGCCCAGGGCTTCTTTCAAATTGGCTATGCATGCCCCATACTCTACCTCGTTGTTGGAGCATCTGAATTTCAATTTGATTGAGATAGGGAGGTTGGCTCCCTTCGGTGAGATCAAGACTGCTTCTGCCCTATGCCCATGATTGTTGGTAGCTCCATCAAAGTATAACTCCCAGCCGGAGTATTCTTACTCTTCCACTTCTGTGTATGGATGACTTCGTCTGGAAACTGATCATGTATTGAGATGTAGTCTTCTGCTGAATTGTGGGCTAAGTGATCTGCTATCACCTGTTCTTGATTGACTTCTGTGTTATGTATGTGATGTCGAATTCAGACAACATCATAAGCCATCGGGCTGTCCTTCCGGTAGTGGCTGGCTTTTCCAACAGGTATTTGAGTGGGTCCATTCGGGAGATCAGAATTACCGGGTAGGAAAGCAAATAGTACCAAAGATGCTGAGTTGACCAGACCAGTGCCAGATAAGTCTTCTGAAGAGGGCTGTATCTTTTTTCATACTCCAGCAGACGTTTACTGATGTAATAGATAGCTTGATCTGTTCTGCCCGTCTCGTCATGTTGTGCCAGGACGCACCCCATGAAGGTTTCTTGCACAGAGATGTAGGGTAGTAGGGGTCGTCTTGGTGTAGGAGGCACTAATACTGGAGGGTTGGGAAGATACTGCTTTATTCTGTCAAAGGCTTGAAGACCGATTCGTAGATCGGAGTAAGTTGAGAGATGAACTGACTGATATACTAAATTTTGCCCAGGAAACCACGGATCTCCTTTTCAGTTTTGGGTGGTGGCATTTAATGACAGCTTTGGCTTTAGCTGGATCGATCTCAATGCCTTTTTTACTGACTATGAAACCGATGAGCTTTCTTGATGAGGCTCCAAAGACACATTTGATCGGATTCAGTCTCAGT